>CM047815.1:43607479-44887727 GCA_026214975.1 Gentiana macrophylla
CACAAGATTTGGAATCAAGTTTAAAACTTAATGGCCCAATACGCTTCTATGCTCTAATTCGACTGGCAAGTGCGGCATGATTTTCCATAAACCATCTCTCGACAGGGCGATGTGCACACGGGGGTCTTATAGGCGCTCGATATGCCCACAAGACATCATCATCCAACTTTAGACCTAGCCTTTTCTATGACTCAAGTACGCTTTCCAGATCTTCTTTAAACTTTGGTTGCTTCTTTCAACTCCACCACTAGTCATAGGGATGGTATGGTGTGCCAATTTTATGCCGACACCATATTTTCGTAGAACTTTCTAGGGGTCGTTGCGTAAATGCGCCCTTTCATCACCGATCAAGGCGCGTGGGACATCCAAACCGCACAAAGATATTTTTCTTTTCTAGAAATTTCATGACCGCTTTATGATCATTGTGAGGAGTGGCATGAGCCTCCACCCATTTGGACACATAGTCCACGCAGACTAAGATGTATTTATTTCACAAGACGACGGGAATGGTCCCATAAAATCGATGCCCCATACATCAAAGACTTCACATTCTAGGATGGGTTTCAATGGCATGTCGTAAACGCCTTGTCGAGTACTGCTCTTTGGCATCTATCACAAGCTTTTACGTAAAGCTTCAGATCTTTAAAGATCGGGCTACCAGTAGCCGGATTGAAAGATCTTAGCAACAGCTTTCCAAGGACTAAAGTGACCACCAAAGGTCCACCGTGGCACCGCCACATATCGCTGCTCGTCGATTCTCGAACACATCTTCTCAAAGAAACCATCTTTACCAATCTTCAAGAGGTAAGGTTCATCCCAAACTAATGTTTTCATATCCGAGAAGAATTTCTTCTTCTCGACATAAGACAATTCCTCGGATCTAGACATCGGGAATGTGCTAAGTTGACGATAGAAGCATACCAAGGATTTTAGGAGTGTGTAATTGTTCAGATGCATAACATTTTGAGAGTGGAAGCAAAGGTCTATCCCTCACAGTTCTTTCACTCTTCATCCTTCATTCTAGACATATGATCATCTACTGCTTCCACCTTTCCTCCTACTAGCCTGTAGAGATCAAATTCCTCCCGACTTCCACTAAATTCTTTATTTCTCAGGATCACCCAGCCTGAGTATTCTCATCCGGTATTGGGGAAACAATTAAGTTGAGTGTCCGACCTTTACATTCATAGCACTAGCCTCTTCTCCACCATTGTATGTGGATGCACAGTTAGATTGAAGTGATTATCATAACTTGCATCGTAATTCAGTACAGTATTCCATTGGTGGGGTGAATTACTCCATCGCAGACCGAGCCTCATAATGGTTTCCACTACAATACTAACATCTCACTTGAACGTTATTAATTCCATGTCCGTAAGAATTCCTCATCGCCTGAGGGTATACGAGCATCGATCCAAAGACAGATGAACTTGACACTTCTACTTTGGGGGACCAACAATTGAATGCCGGATCCTAAGTTCATGGCATTGTCCTCTTCTCTATATAAGGAAGTATGTAGAGCTAGATCAATGCCTTGGTCTTGAGCCATTTGCTCAGCCGCCTCTCAAGATTCTTGAGTGTCCTGCTTTGCTCCTCCAATTTAGCTTCAAGATCGTCCGATTGAGAGGGGCCTTGATAGTTCTCGAAAGTTCGTGGGAAAGATTGGCTAGACTCGACTTTGAAACATAGGATCGGGAAATGTCTGATTGAACCATTGATTTTGATTGGAAAAATTTATATTTTGGTCCATCGAAGTTCGGGTTTTGATAGAAATTGATTCCCGATAATTGAAACTCGGTTCTGAAAATCGCTGGGCAGAGAACTGATTATTATTAATCTCTCGATATCACGCTACATGAAGTATTTATTTCAACGCTCGCCCATCACGCGGGACAAGAAACGAGCAAAGGTGTGTCCTCAATGTCATACAATTTTGACATCCTGACTCAGATTGAAATTTCCATGATTCGAAAGAATTGACTCAGATACGCCAGAGGGGAAAGAACTTGACATCGCCAACAAAGATGGCCAGTCGATAACATATTTTCACGTAATGTAATCCTTGTGAGTTCTGCGGAAAAGACGGGTCCGATTCATGGATTGCCGTCGCTTCCATCTCATTGCTTTCAAAGATGGTATGCCTGACATTGCATAATCCCGCTTGATGACATTTTTTTATTTAATTTTTTTTTATTTAGAAAAGAAAATAAAATAAATGGAAACAGTAAAAGAAACCTACCTAATAAAAATTTAAAATGTAAAAATAGAAAACGGAAAAAGGAGAAAATGTGTTGAAATCTTCTGAGCCCAAATGAAGGGAAAACAGTGGATTTTGACCTCGAAAACGGCATCGAACGGCTCACGGCGGTTCACCACGCCGTCAAGCGCCGAACGAGCCTCCGAATTGGGGTCCGCGCTACCAAACGGACACTCGAAATGTAAAGTTACGGCCAAAATACTAACGCAGTGCTAAAACTATCCTTTTATCCAAAAAAGTTCGATCGCTTAAAACGTGATTCAGATAATTCAACCTCGATGTCCCCTCAATCAATGTAGAAACTAGAAAGGACAGAAATAAAACTCATCTACTTCAAAAATTCGTGATAAAACAGTAAAATCAATAAAACTAGTCAAGACGGGCGCCCGCATGACCGGACGGACGCTCCCGTCAAGGTTGAAGTGGACGCTGCTTGGAAATCCGCACGCCATTCAAAGAGGATAAAAAAAGCAGAGTCGCCGATTTCCGCATGATGGGCGCCTACTAGTCAAGACGCCCGCTTGAGTGCGTAAAAACGGTAAAATGTATTGTACGTAAAGAGCGTAAAAAACTAAAGGAGAAACGCTAAACCTAGTGGGGAAATTGATAACTATTAAAGTTAACTACTTAACAGCCCTAATAACCTAAACTATAATCTACCTATGAAAAAGTTGTAATAAAATAGAAAATTAATAATGAATCGACAACCGCACCGATTCTTCGGCAACGGGCGCCAAAACTTGTCACGGATTTTATCTAACAAAACAAACAAGTAATAAAATTTATAACCGTATTCCCAAGCGTAGTGGATCGTAGAGTATAAGTGATTAATACCGAGTCGGTCATGTGGGAATCGGGGTATCTAGTTCATTAATTTTCCTAAGGTTGTTACTACTAAAACGAAACTAAAAACGATAAAATAAACTCGGACAGAGGATTGTCACCCAAAGCCAGAAAGATAATTAAGTAACTAAAATAACTCTAATCTACAAACTAAAAAGAAAATAAATTTCTAAGAAAACAACGTAAGAACAAGGCACAAAGATAATTTCAATTTATGTTAACGAGAACAAGCAATGATCCACCTATCTCGCAACTCTCAATTTCTACCCTAGATCGCTTAGTAAAGATTTAATAAAGGTTGTGGTTCACCTATCAAAGATATGAATTTCTATTCTCGTAGATAATTCGCCTATTAATTTTCTATCTTCGATCTTAAAGATTAACGCTCCATAACAAGGTGTAAGATTTTCAATCTAGCAACCTAGAAATTCAACCTAATCAACTCGTTATTTTTAGGTTAAAAATCTAATCTTCATCATTGTGGGATCTAGTCTAACAATGATTCTCATCACATTAAACATCACACAAAGAACAATCTCTCGATCTAATTGCAAAATAACATTAAGAACATGATAAAGAAACAAGCTATATAAATAAAACTTACAAAACATCCAAAGTGAAGAAATCGAGTTGTCAAATAGCCACATGCTTGCTCAGATAAACTTCACTTCATCCTCGTGGATCAAGAACGTAAAAATAAAATAAAAAAGGAAAACATGGATCGGTCGATCGAGCAGAGGCACTCGGTCGAACCGAGTGTACTTCTTCTCGTTTTTTCGTCGCTTTCCGATCTCTAGGTTAAGTTCTTGATCGCTCGCGATGCCCGCTTTATATAAGTGCTTAAACCGACTTAGTGGTTTTAGGATTATCTCTTTTCCTAAAACAAATAAAACCTAACCCTAGTAAAGATAAAAATAGAGATGATTCCAACTTTAGCCTTTTAGAACTCCATGGATGCCGCTTTAAAATGATCGGACGCCCGCCCAAGCTTGTATGATTCTTTGAGTTGGCCCGAGCTTGTCAAGACGCCCGCCCCATGCAAAAGTGAACGCTGCTCAGCTCTTCAAAGCTTCACTTCAACCTTCAACTTGCATCCTCTTCCTTCCATTTGAACTTCAATCAAACATCATTTAGACTCTTGCATTCCACATTGTGTACCTAAAAGATGACAAAACCGAGCAAACGTGAAACCATACAAAATAGATAATAAAACAATGATATTTACTCGATTTTGCATTTTAACTATTCAAAACGTCATTTGCTCAATTAATCGATTATAAGCTCAAATTTAATAAGAACATCCATATACGGGGAATATTGATATAAAATATATCCTTATAAAACGATAAAATCACCCTTAACATCACTTAACCAAATGGATTGGCTAGAGACTTGGTACAAAAGTGGTAATCGGGATGGGATTACAACCCATATAAATCTTGGCGATAGATACCCAATTCCCCTAATACAATGTTAGAGGCGTAATTCAATGTGGAAGGCCTATTGTCTCAGATTTGAGCACATGATATTGTCCCGAGGGTATGTGCTTATGACCAAAGAAGATTAGGTTGAAGATGTTCTTCTTAATGAGTCTTTTGACAAAGTGCTATTGCAGTAACGATCAATAAAAGGCTCACCTATATGAGTATGAAGTTTGGCCGCCTCAAGGAAGTTTTAGGTTTGGCTTCTATATGCTCAAGAATAGATATGGACACAAGGCCTGCTTAATTAGTGTCGTGAATAAACTTTTGAAGTTATCTTAACTCATGTGTATATTATCTTCATGTATTCAAAACGTAAAGTGGGTTCAATGCTTAGAATAACCCTGATACTTTAATATTTGAAATGTGTAATATTACTAGTGGTAATTCAATCTTCGTGACATTATCATTGATGCATGAGTTGTTATGTTTTGATCGATCTTTAGCTAATCCAAGGATTACACTTAAACTGGGGAGGATTGTTGGTGATTTAAGTATAACCATGTCCATTTGTGTAATTAAGGATTTGGTACAAAGATGGGTGAACTCAAAACACTTATTGTGGGTTTGGAGGTGCGAGAGTGCACGCCATATAAGTGTTTACGAAGTTTACGGATGTAAATGATCAAGTAGAGTTCGAAAAGCTACTTAAAAGACACGAAAATTCGCTCTTGAAAAAGCGAAGGTCACAGCCACCCACAAGCGCTAGCCTGTGAAGTTTTTTCAAGAAGGATTTTTGACAAGTTCTATTTCGATTGGTTTTCACAGCCAATACAAAGCGCCACTCGTGTGACTCGATTTTGTGAATTGGTGTGTCTTTTTTTCAGAGTTTTTCGACAGCTTTTTTTCCATATAACACCTTTCCAAAAAGGTGTCTATATGTTAGAACGCTTTTTTAACCAACTAACTTGATCATTTTGAGAGTATAGAATGAAATCATTCAAGTTCTTCTTCATCTTTGAGAGTCAAACAACTTCAACAAAACTCTAAGTATTCTTTCTTTGGTGCCAAAAAGTGAAGTGGAAACTAGTCTTATCTCACAAAAGATTTGTGTAACCTTAGGCATCTTATAGGGTCAAATAACTTTTGTAGGAAAGTCATTATCACGATTCTATGTTATATCAAGCATACGTCATGTTTTTCATGCTTTCTCGCTTTTGTTTTGACATTGTTGTTCCTGAAAGCCATATTTCTACAACAAAAGTGAAAATGTCAGAGAAGCAAGAAAAATGAGATCCATTTTGCACAAACCACAACTGTCATGAAAGGAATTTTATTATTTTTACAATACGTATTTTTATCTTCCGATTTTTATGAGTTTAATGGATGTATCGTAGGGGATTTATGCACGAAGGTAATGAAGATCATCTACACGAACTACAAGTTAAAATAACATAATGTTTCAAAATGGTCACAGACAAAAGGCTCAAGAATGTCAAAAGCGCGATTACCAAAACTTGAGAAAAAGGACAGCTGAGACCTAAGAGCATTAAATTACTATGGTTCTAAGCGCACTCACCAAATTACTGCACTTTTTTATTATTTTTTGATGAAAAACGTCACCGACGCTGGTGTGCCACCAGAACACCAAATAAAAGTCGTGGATCGACGTTGTAAGATTTAACATAGAACGCCGCCACACATCGGCTGTGCCCTTGTGAAACACCAACGCCATCGCGGATCGATGTTGGTGTTCCACAATGAACACCAGCCAGCGATCGACGTTCCCTTTATAAAAAATCATCGCCAAGTAATTTTTCGCGCTTTAATAAGCAAAGGCCAAGAGAGTAAATTGGGGTGCGCTTTAGATCCCCTAAATTAATAGTATGTAAGTTATATATGTTGACTAGGCAAACTAAAACAACAATCGTAAAGAACTATCTACTCAAATCTTATTTCGTTATCCCGCTCTCTTTTGGTTTGAAGTAAACAAAAGGAAAAGATAAAAGAAGATTGTGGCTAAAGAAAAATGAGGAGGAATGAGTGATTTTAATGACCGTTTGTAGTGTTTGAAGAGAACAAAGGAAGAGAAAGGGAATATCAAAGTCCATTTATTTTTTTAATTAATTACATTTTATTATTTCCATTGATTTTCATTTTTTCCTTTCTTTCTTTCAGCAATACGTAATACTTAAACACTGTATATAAATCACTTCATCCCTTTTCTTTTCTTTTCTTTTTTTTTATTTACCTTTTCCTATAAATATTGTCGTAGATATATAGTTTTCAGTACTATCTACGAGACTTTCTTCATTAATTTTTCGAAACATTTATAACCGTTATCTATACAAGTACGCACAAGATTTTGTAATTAAGAATGCTTTGATCCTTAAAACAATAATAAATATTACATGTAAATTATGATCTAATTCATATGAAAAGAGAAATAAAATAATGTTTTTTTTTTGGAAAGAAGAGAAATAAAATAATGTTGTCAATTCTATAAGCAAATGAAAAACATGTGACTATTTTACAACAATTATCATTATTTAATATGCCTTTTTTTTTAAATTAAAGGAATACTTAAAGACATGTATTATGCTAAACCATATTGTTTATGAGTCAATTTTTAATTTTTAATTTTTATCAAAACACATGCAAAGCTCGTGTATTTTACAAGTGTGTGTGTGTGTCTATGTTGCAGACCGACATCTAATATGGGTAACGCTAGGCCAGATCCGACACGTACCGACACGACACGCGTCCGACACGCCGCCGACATTTGGTTCGGAACGCGGTCGGCCGATTTAAAATAATGTTAAATTAAATTTTAAAACCGACACGCCTGTGGACACGCCCCGACACGCCAGTGTGACACGCTAAGTGACACGGAGGGACACGCCTCCCGACACGGCTATTTATATTTTTTTTTATATTTTTTTGTATTTTTGTATTTTTTTGTATTTTTATATATATTTTTGTATATATATATATATATATATATATATATATATATATATATATATACTACGTGTCCTCCGGCGTGTCGTGGTCCTATATTTTTGAAAGTTGCCGTGTCGCCGCCTGTCTGTCGCTGCCGCGGCCAAAGGTCGTGGTCGGTGTCGGTGCAACATATAGCAGGGCGGCCCTATCACAAGCCAAAGCGAGCCAACCGGGCTTGGCCCAATGAATCCCGATAGGCCCAATCGGCACATGTTTTGTTTATCCAAATTTTTTATGAGTTAATCCGATCGATTTATAAAAAAATCGATATTAAAAAGTCTCGATTTTGATAACAAATATGCCCGATTCTTTAAAAAAATACCTAACCCAATAAAAATTTATATATAGGCCTGATTCTTTAAAAAAATATCCAACCCAATAAAAATTTATATATTACTAAACGTTACTTCCACAAGAAAGTGAGCAGATAAAAAGAATAAAAAAAAAATTGAGCCATGCTTTATATATTCAAAACAAATAAAGCTTAGTCATAAAGGGAAAAATAAGTGAAATCAAGATAAATCAAAGGATAAACACACTTAATTAATGGGCAACTTCGTAGCCTTTTCTTTCCAAATACATATCTGATATCCCATCATCGCCGCTGGCACAAATGATTGTACCTGGGTAAGGTAAAGGCAACAAGGCGCAGTACTTCTTCTCCTTCCTGGCTTCCTCCTCCACTCCAATCAATCCAATCCAATCCAAGCCTATTATTATTGTATGTTTTCAATTAATTTTTTTAAATATTAGTACTAAATTAGTTGTTAATTTTAATAATTAGTTGTTAATTTGAATAATTAAATTTGCCATGGATATTTTGTTGATATACCTTTAAGTGAGTCCTTTTGTTTTTGAATTTTGAGAAAGATGTGAAATTGTGAAAAGATTGAAATTTGAGTAATGTGGTCTAATGTTGATGTTGGAATTTAAAAAGTTGAAAAGTCTGCAATAGAGTGTTTCTTGTGTAGGAATTAGAATTTAGAACAATGGGTAAATGGCCATCCTGAAATGAGAAAAGAAAGAGGAAAAAGCCATTGAAGAAGAAACTAACAAACTAAGGGGTTCCATTTACAAGTATGTCACAAAAGAATCGAGGAAAGATCCTAGTACTAATAATGAAGGGAGGAAGGGTAAATATGAATATTGATGGTTCCTCTAATGAACAAGTTGGTCAAGAACAACAAGAAGAAATGGAAATGGTCAATAATGATTTGAAGAAGAATGTGTCAATGAATATGAAGGACGACTTTTTTCAAAATTTTGATCCGATCCAAGCACTTGAAGTTGCCTAACCAAGATCTTGTTGACTTTCTTGTGAGAAAAGGACCCGTAAGAGTTCAAATGGATGATAGTGAATATCCTAAGGATACCTTAAGACAAACCGGCGCTTTTTTAAATGGGCATTACACTGTGTGATGAAGAATGGAGAGAAACATGATAGAAAATGGCTTGTATATTCAAAATCCATTGATAGAGTATTTTGCTTTTGTTGTAAACTTTTCAAGGGTACAACAACAACTTGTGATTCCTCTTGGAAAGTGTTGGCATGAATGATTGGTATAATCTTGCGCCGAGGCTTAAAAGTCATGAATCAAGCCCAAGCACCTCAAATGTATGAATTCTTGGTATGAGTTGGAAACGAGATTGAAGCATGGAACAACAATTGACAAAAAGGCTCATGAACTAATTTCAAAAGAAAAGAGCGATGATGAAGCAAGTTATGTTATAATAGTTAATGGTATCAAATATCTTGCCACACATAATATGGCTTTTGGGGTCTAGTGAGAGGTTACATGCGGAGGACAATGGAAACTTCTTAGGTTTTATTGAATGTGTTTCACGGTTTGATCATATCATGGAAGAGCACATACTGAGGATTAAGGGCAATGAAATTCGGCATCACTACTTGAGTCATAAAATTCAAAATGAATTGATTGAGATGTTTGCTAATGAGGTTAAATGTGCTATCATTGAAAAGATAAAAAGGCCAAGTATTTTTCAATTATACTTGATTGTACACCGATGTAAGCCATCAAGAGCAACTAACTTTATTGATTCGCTGTGTGAATGTTGATGAGTCGCCCATTACGGTTGAAGAATATTTTCTTGGCTTTATAAAGGTTGTTGATACAAGTGGAATGGGTCTTTTCACGGAGCTTGAAAAAGAGATTGTAAAGCTTGGATTGAACATTGATGATATACGAGGCCAAGGCTATGATAACGTAAGTTAACATGAAAGGCCATTACAAAGCTGCTCAAAGTAGATTGCTTGATGTGAATCCTAGAGCATTTTACACACCTTGTGCTTGTCATAGTTTGAATATCACATTGAGTGATATGGCCGGTTCTTCTTCCAAGGCCGAGACTTTTGGCTCGGTTCAACACATTTACAACTTTTTTGCATTGTCCATAAAGCGTGGGACATACTCAAAAGCATGCAACTTCTCTTACCCTTAAAAGGTTGAGTAATACTCGCTGGAGAGTCACTTTGAAAGTGTAAGACCAATCGCATAAACAATTCTCTCAAATTGTAGATGCTTTGTAATGAGGTGATTGAAGAAAAGGAAGGTTACGATGCAACAAAACATGCCAAGAATCTAGCTTTGGTGAATTTGAGAGTTTTGAGTTTTTGCTTAGCTCAATAATTTGGTATGATGTTCTCAAACTTATCAATATTGTGAGTAAGGATCTACAAACGGAGGACATGAATATTAACACCGCAATAAAAATTTGAAAGGGCTTGTTAGCATGTTTGAAGATTATAGAGAGAACGGGTTCGATAAAGCTATGAAAAAGCAAAAGAACTTGCTAATGAAGTGGGTATTGAGCCGGTGTTTCCAACAAGAAGAATCATTCATAGAAAAACATTTTGATGAGAGTTCAAGTCAACAAGTAATTTTTTTCTCCCAAGAGAGTTTTAGGTGGAATATTTCATTTCTATTGTTGATCAAGCTCTTGCCTCACTTAAAGCTAGATTTGAAGCTTTTCACGAGTATGAAAAAATTTTGGCTTCTTGTTTGATTTGAATGAAAGCTAAAAGATGATGAAGGTTTGAAGAATTCTTGTAAGAATCTTGCAACAAAGTTGAAAATGGTGAACATGAGGATGTTGATTGGGAAGAGTTGTATTATGAGTTACAACTTCTTGTACATGTTTTGCCCAAGAAGCGGATGAACCTTCCAAATTTTGAAATTTTGAAAACATTTGATCTAAGTTATGTAAACACGGAGATTGTTTACCAATATTGTTGACTATTCCGTAACGGTTGCATCCGTGAACGGAGTTTTTCAAGTTGAAGCTTAATAAAGAACCATCTTCAAGCACGCATGAGTCAAGAACGCTTGAACGGGTTAATATAATATCGATTGAGCGTAAATTGGTTGATGAAATTGATGATTATACATTGATTAGTGATTTCGCTTCCAAATGTGCTTCAATAGCATTGTTGAATTAGTATTTAGTATTAATATATATGTATGTTTTGTGTTTGCATTATGAATTTGATGTTTGTATATGAATGTATTAGAAAAAATTGTATTTTTGGCCGATTTTTTTTTTTTTGTGTATATAGGCCAATTTTTTTAATCTGGCTTTACCTAAAAACGAGAGGACCTACCTGCAACATAGGTGTGTGTGTGTATATATATATATATATATATATATATATATATATATATATATATGTGTGTGTGTGTGTGTGTGTGTGTGTGTGTGAGGGAGAGATTAGATTTTTGTTTACTCTACTTTACGTTATATGCAAGAACTTGCATGCACTAGTATTTTTTTGTTGACCTGCCGCAGCCGGCATTAATTTTTCTCTTCTTTAATGCATCGTAATCCATGGAATCTAGAGATGACGGTGGTCATGACAGGATTGTTAAATGCAGGCAAGCCAATAATTGGTTATAGCGTACATATGCTTTTCCTAGGTTCATACCAAGATGACGGTCATACGTAAATTTTGTCTTTGTTTGTTACTCATGATTAGTGGATTACAGATAATATCGATGTCAAACAATTCACGCTTCTTTCAAGTGTCATTTGTTGAAGTAAAACTTAAAGATGCCCTGATTGCCGCGCTGCTCTTTTCAATAAGCATTACATTTGGAAAATTTTTCATTAATTTGAAGACCTCTTCAAATTGATGCAGCAACTTTAAATATACCACGGCCATCAGCAGTTTGGGTTCTTTTTTTTTTTTTTTTTTTTTTTTTTGAATGAGTTTGGTTCTTGTAGAAGTAGATTTAATTAAAACCGAGATGCAAACAAATTTGGATTGGGGAAGTTAGTGTGCACGATAGAATTTGCAGATCACTAATGCGGAAGTGTGGCCCATGGCCGGCACCGAAACTTCTGGGGCCTTCAGCGACTTCGCTGAATGGGCCTTTAGTTCGAAGGTTTTTTTTTCCGAAAATATACTTACAAAATATTAATTCAACATCGCACTCGTAACATGTGTAGATGCAAAATTCAAATTCATTGATAAAAGCCACAAAATAGTAATTCAACAAAGAACATTATAGGCCCTCAATTTCATTTTTGTTGTCATTGAGCCTTTAACTAATACACATTACAGGGCCCTGGATTATATATTATTTTTTGGTCAATGTGCCTTTATCAATTTAGTAATTTTTTTTTGTAAACACATTATATTGGCTGGTTGGAATTAGATCTACATGAATTTTTTAAGCAAACACGAATCGCTCCCGCCAGACGTGGTACTTCGTGGTCGATGCACGCTTAATGGGTGGGCAGGTGCCCTTCATGGCCTTTGTATTATTGCAACAGAATTTGACATAATGATGCATGTTGTACTGAGAAACACCCACCAAAGCGTGAGGAAAATCTTCCCCAAAGGACACAAAAATCTATAGGCCAAAAAGTAGGCTTTAGAACCGAAGGAAGCCCACGATGGGCTTATATGGATCAAAGATACCGATGATGATGTGAGTAATATGAACGTAAATCAACAGATCGACTCAAGTGAGGAAATCAACAAGCAGTTAGACATATTTTGGTTTTAATAATGAGTGCTAGACTAGCTGTTATAGAGCAAAGGCAAAAAGATGTCTAGATTAATTGTATAAGTTTACTAGAGTTTGATTTTTGTATAGGTTTGATCAAATAAGCACTATAAAGAAGTCAATCGACTTGTTCAAATAGACTGCTCAGGTCAAGAAGGTATTTAAGTCAAGAGACTGCCTAGAACCCACCGATGGTGTAGGTCGAGGTTCAAACTCAGAATGAAGGTCGAGGGTTCAAACTCCGTATTGAATGCTAAGGATCAAACTTAGTAATTAAAATCCAAGGATATGGGATAAGAATTTAGGGAAGTCTGTGATGACCTAAACTGGTCACATATACCTTGTGAAGAAGGTCTAAGCTCCATTAAAGTTGAAAGGTGTTTGGAACTTGGTTATGTTCAAAATGGTGTACTCTAACTTCATAATAAAAAGTTAGATGAGAAGCGGGCCACCAAGTGTTCATCAAAACACAAAGCAGACTAAAAGTCACCGACATGTGTGTACATCACACAGACTTACATATCAAATATCTCATTAATGTTTAATTCTGAATTAATCCAAGTTTTTCTGGAAGATTAAATGGATAAGGATTATTTACAAGCCTTGATTAAGTAGTCAATCAATGGAATTATATCATTGGTTGATAGACTCGGACCGCCGTAAAGACACTATCGTAATCGGGCCAGTATAATAGAGGATATTCAGAATTTTCGATAATCCTCGAATAAAAGTTATCATTCAAATTCAAATTCAAATCAGAGTATCTACACCTATAAATAGAGGACTCCTGATTCAGATTGCAACACCAAGAATTCACAAGAAGCAACTAAGTTTTTGAGCAAGATTTTGTGCAATCTGACCCTGCTGATACATAGAGCTTTAACCTACTGATCAAGTTTTTCTTTAAGTGTTTCCTGCAAATCAAGACTTATCCAGTTTACACACTTGAAGAACTTAAGCTACTGATTCGTTCATCCTGATAAGAAGTCTACAGAAAGCAGAATCACTTTCTTGATTCAGCCCTTCTTTTTCAAGAAGTGTACTGAAGACAGAGAAGCACTTAGGTGTCAAGAACTATTGTTGTGTGGTGGAGCCGTGAAAAGGCAATCATACCTTCAAGGACCAAAGGAAAGACTTAGAGCAAAGAATACCACCTGCTTTAGTTTTCGCTTATGAAGCCATAGTCATTGGTCATGACAAACAGCTTGGGGATTTTGTAATCAAGAATCAAAATTCTCAAGTGAATTTCCTCCAACATCACATGAGAAGAGTGGACTGACACGATTACACCACCTGGAATCACTATAAATCTTGCCTACTTTACTTTACTGCATTTACTTTTATATTTACTTTATCTCGTGATTATCACATCAAACCAATCGAACTAGCTATCGAATCACACCACCTGCACATCGAGTATCTAATACTTAGTATCATGTTTAAATCAACAAGTAACAAGGCTTAATTTATTATATTCCGCTGCAACAAACTCAAGAGATTTAATAGTCAGCAGACTACTGATAGTCAGCAGACTATTAACCTTACTGAGTTTGTAAAACTCCAAAAAGTTTTAAGTGTTAAGTTTATTCACCACCACTAAACGTAACCAAAGCCTTTTCAAGGACCAACAATTGGTATCGGAGCGATGTTATGTTCAAGTAATCCTACTTGTTGTGCTTGTGAAAATCTTTGAAAACTTTTTAAGTTTTTGCTTTTAAAGTTTTGCATCATGGATAACAATCAAGATGCTAGACAATGTTGATATGTTCTGCTGATCATTTTGATGAGTATAAACGTCAGATGCAGCTTATCTAGCTGCAACACATGATGAAATGATGGATGTGTCGATCGATGGACCATTTGAGATCACTAAAGTCATAAAATCATGATGGCCAAAATCGACTATCCCAAAGCCAAAGAATGAATAGGTGTCAAGAAAGAAAAAGGCCAAACTCGAATAACATTGCTATTGACATTATCAATAGAAATTTAGATAGCAATATGTATATGAAGGTGAAAGATTGCAAGACTTCCAAAGAACTATGGGAGAAACTGCAGCTTTTTTGTGAAGACACAGATGCAATCAAGAAGAACAAGATCAGTGTGGATAAGCAGAAGTTTCAAGAGTTCAAAATTAAATCAAATGAGACAATTGAATAGATGGAATCAAGGTTCAATGCAATTCTGGATGAACTCACCCTGCTGACAGTTGTTTATACAAGAGAAGAGATCATCACTAGGATTCTCAAGGCACAACCTGCAAAAGAAGTCTGGGAGATGAAGGTTACTGCAATGGAGGAGTCTAGAAGTCTACATGAGGCAGACACCTTCAAATTGTTCTATGATCTTAAGGCCTATGAATTCTGTAAGGATCTAGTTCCAAGTGCTGAAAAAGAAGCAACAAAGACAACTTCATCGTCGCCGCATGTTGAAGAATCATCAAATGTGCATGTTGGTCCTTGAAAGTCTTTGGTTAAGTTTAAAAGGGGTGAATAAACTTAACACTTAAAACTTTTGGAGTTAACAAACTCAAAGAAGGTCAGAGCTCATGGATCGCCAAGAGTCCGCTAATCGCCGATATTATCGGATTTGTTGCAGCAGAAATATATTCAAATTAAGCCTTATTACTTGTTGTTTAAAAGATGATACTAAGTATTGATACTCAATAGTGTAAGTGTGTGTAGTTCAATTGCTAGTTTCAAGATGTTAATGTAATCAAGATACTAAATACGTAAATTAAAATGTAGAAAGTAAGTAGGCAAATTTTATAAAGTGGTTCCTGTGGTGTAACTCGTCACCCACTCTTCTCCCGTGATGTTGAAGGTAATTCACTAGAGATCTTTGAGGTTGAAGTTACAAAAATCCCTAGGTTGTCTGTCCTTCACCAATAACTATGGCTTCAAAAACTGATCACTTGAAACAGGTGGGATTGTTGCTCCAAAGTATTCCACTGGTCCTTGAAGGGTAGGATTGCCTCTTCACCAGCTCCACCACAAACAAAAGTCCTTGACACCCAAAAGATGCTTCACTGTCTTCAGCAGGTTTCTTGTAAAAGAATGTTTGAATCATGTAAATGATTCAATTTTCAAAAAAGCTTTGATCAGATGAAATCATCAACAAATTTTGATGTCTTCAAGTGTGTAAACTTGATGTAACTTGATTGCAAGTTACACTTGAAGAATATACTGGATCAGTAGCTTTAAGCTCAGTAATGACAACAGGGTGAATTTCTTAAAAAAAAACTTAATAGCTTAAGATTGAGTGTTGTTTTTCATCAATTTTCATCACCTGTATATGAATCAAGAGTCGATATTTATAGTAGAGAATCCTCGTGACTTATTTTTGAAATTAACATAGCCGCTTTCAGATTTGTCCCCATCTTGACATGCTTTCTATCCTCAGACATAGTAATCGACACGGTCGCCTTCTTTTGTCGGGCCTGATCGCCTCCCTTTGACTTATATCTATTGAATAAAGCTCAATATTTCCAACGCCCCTTTAATCTTGACCATTGATTTGTTGACAAAATCAAGACTTACGATCCGTCTTATCCTTGTAATCTTCCAATGTAACCCATAATTAAATCAAAATATACATTCAAAGAAATTCCTCGGTATGTAAGTCTCATTAAATGCTTTGTCACCACCGCTCAAGTTTGTCATGTGGTTATAAAACACTCCAGCTGACTGTCTTTTATCTAACTTTTAGTTGTGAAGTTAGATTACACTAATTTGAACATAACTAAGTTCCAATCACCACTTAACTTATGGAACGTAGACCTTGTACACAAGGTATATGTAATCGCTTAGCTCATATCTGCATTTCCATAAATTCCGATTCCATAGCCTTGACTTTAAATACTAATTTTGATCCCTTAGCCTTCAATAACTGAGTTTGACCCCTCAGCCTTCAGTCTTCAGCAGATCCCTAACTAGTCTACTGACCTAGTTACCTTACTGACCTAGACAAGTCTGCTGATGTAAGTCAGCTGACCTTTTACAATGCTTCTTTGATCAAACCTATACAAAGATCAAACTCTAATAAGCTTATACATTTAATGTAGACATCTTTGTGCCTTTGCTCTATAACAGCTAGTCTGGCACTCATCACTAAAACTTAAAATATGTCCAATAATTTCTCTTGGTGATGATGCCAAGATTCTCCTTACAAAGAAAGCATAATGGAGGAACAAATTCAATCATTTCTCATTATATCATATTTGTTCAACAATATTACAAACTAGATTCAAAGAAAAGATAAAGAAAGGTTTAAGTATGTCGATCTTGGTCCTCCTCTCTTTCTTGTCTCTCTTGTGATTCTCTTATCTCCTCGGCCATGTCCTCATCCATTGATTTTCAATAGAGGAAAATTCAACATAGGTATTTACTTCATTCCACCATTTACATGCCCCGGTAGGTCGATTGATTGTGTTTAAAGAGAATCCTAGACGCATGTACAAGAGTTTGAACTCTTCCAATGACTCTTTGTCAAGTAGTTGGTAGACTTCTTACACCTCTTCCTCCCCTCGCCACTCTCTGCGTGTGCGCTCTTAAAGCTTTAACTCTAATTTCCTGCACTTAAGTCCCAAAAGGAATTTAGCCTTCATGAAAACCCTTCTCATGGTAAGGTCACATCTTACTATAGTATAGATTCTTATATTCTTTAAGAGGTCATCAATCAACCATTCTCGCCAAGGTCGGTTCTCTCAATGCATTTGTATCAATTTCTCCCATCTCTTTTGAGCAAATATTCTTGCAAATTCTTTGCTACTACTGCTTGGCTCTCTTTCCCCTTATTGACATCATAAACAAAACAGGACAGTAGACAATGAACACTCTCCTGTGTGATCACCAAGTTAGCAAGTTGACATTCTATAATTTCTGTTCTAGTGTCAACTGCCGTGATCCTTCCTTCCATTGTTTGCTCCAGCAGATTGATCCTCTCAGTAACCTTGGGATCCAATGCAGCATGTTGAGGTGTTTCAAACAGGTTAGCCACAAAGCAGTATGGGTGCCTCAAAGAAGTTTATCAAGCTTTTTGTGTAGTGAGGCAACCGCTTCATTCAAGAACTTATCTCGTGTGTAATGCTTTTCTTTATACCTCTCACATCATTGGTTATGTCGTAAATAGCATACCGAGTGGGAGTGATGTTGGAAGCAATCTGCCTCAAGAGTCCTTCTCCTATTCTCCACAAGATTCATCAAATCTTCAAATATTTGCTCTTGTCTATTTAGTTGAGTTCTTAACTGTGTGATGTCATCTCCGAATGCTCTCAAATCATTCAAAACATATGTCGGCATCGCACCAACCACACCTCCAAACCCATGTGTCCAAAGCAAAGATCAATGCAGCAGTTCTTTAACATTATATTGTGCCCTCTGTCTGTTGACAACCATAGCTCTTGTCATGTCCCATCCAGCAGGTTCAGGACCCTCCTCAATCATATCGCCAAACATTTCCTCCAAAATTGGATCTTGTGCAGGTTGAGGTTCCAAACTCTTTAAATACTGGTACATGTGCCTGTTGAGGTTCAGCAGCTACTAGTTCTTCCTCAGGCACTTAGAACTCCTCATCATCGAATCCTAGTCCAAAGAAATTGCTCATCCTCATTAACAGCAAATCACCGACTATCCTTTCTTTTTGTAGTCTTCACTTCAGTAGATTGTACTTCAGTAGCCTGCACTATATTCACAGGTGTTCCAGCAACCTGTGCTATAACAATCTCTTCAACAAGTACAAGGGTTTCCTCCAAACCCATTGAAGGTTCCAACTTTGTCCAGTGTGTCCGCCTGATCCTCAAGAACCTGCACTCTCCAGCCTCCAACTCAGATTCAGTGTCGCTTTGTTCCTCAAAGAACTCCGAACCACCTCTTCAATAGAATGTGGGTGATTCTCAAAACCCATCATCAAATCCAATCCTTGTCCTATCACGCTTGTTCGCCATTGATCGTGACCTCTCTTCAACATAAATAAAAAGAAAAATAGCCAAATTTTCCTCTAGCACTCCTCTGTCATCAGCAATCTTCTGTAGAATATCAGCAGCTTGAGATAAAGTATTCTGAGTGTCAAACCACTCCTGATATTGAGCTGAATCTTCAGAGCTGATGTCAGGATCACTATGTGCACTTACTATCTCCTCATCCAAGTTGTCAGTCTGCTTATCAGCAGAGTGTGCATCAGATTCCACAACTTGTAAAGTATCAGACATATTGACCAGCCTGTTATCTCCAAAATTTATTCCATCATTTATGAGAGCCTCCAAATCATCAATGGTTAGATCCTCCAGATATTCATCCATCTCATAAGTTTGCTTGCCTACAGCAGACTTGCCAGCACCAGCAGATTGTTCTACTCTTGGTTCAGTTGACCCTTGTCCAGCTTTTTCATTAGATATTGGCCATGCAGTTCCACTGGCTTCTCCTTGATGTGTAGGATGGTCATCATCAGAGTCAGATGATGATGAATCATCACTATCTGGTGCATCCCTAGGTTCCTTAAACAAGATACTTCCATGTTTCCTTTCTCCTTCAATGAGTTCCATCAACCTCATTTCCAAAGCAGAGAAGTATCAACCAAGTCAAGTAGATTATCCACTTCTAACTTTTTGAAAGCCCATTCTCAAAATCGCCATTGGCTCAAGAAATTGGTTTTGTGTTTTGTAGTAGCTAAACTTCCATTGAAAGTAATCAAGAACTCGCTTAAGTTTAGGATCAACATACCCTTCCTTCTTTTTCTTCTCCTTCCTCTCAAAGGGCATTGATGGCTTTCATGAGTCGCTTGTTCAGTTTGTTGTCCTCCAAAGGTCTCAACAAGCAAATTTAGTGTTTCCTCAAGAGATGCCATCAGTCAAGAGCTCCTCGATAGTAAATTTGTCCCTACTACCTCCATCCGCCGAACACTAGGTTCCCCGACTTACATGCTCATGCCAGGTTAGCAAATGATTTTTCTCTTCCCCGAATTATTGCAAAATTGTGTGGTATTGTATAGTTGTATCAATCTCCACAAGAAAGTGTGATTTAGTAGTCGATGTGGTTCTTCATTGTGTTGGTCAACAATGATCTCTCCAAATTTCGTGAGGCTCAATAGATTTTATAGTTCAGATGCAATAACTTCCACAACAAGTCTCGTTCAAGAGGCTGTGTGGTGCCCCACTATGTTGTTCGGGCTTGCAACCTCAAGTGAGTTTCCACACAGCAGGTCTCGAACAGCTTCCACCACACAGGTGTGGTGGTTCTTCAATATGTTGCTCAACAACGACAACACCAAAGATTTAATAGTGTGCTCAACAGCCTCTCTTCTTCTAATTCCCTTTGGTCCTCGGGACCCTTATTTCCTTAACATTTCCATGCTTCTTCTTTTCATGACATATTTCATTCTCTTTGTAGATTGTTCACTTTCAAGATCCTTAGCAAATTTTCCTCTTTTTTATCCTTTCTGTTGTTTTTCAAAATCTCAAAGATCGATTTCTTCCTTATAACTTCAAAGAGGTCAGAATTTCAACTTCAAATCGACCTCAAGAAATTCAAATTGCCTCTATTGCTTCCTTGTTTTCTTAGGCTTAAGCATCTCGCTTATCTTTCTTGTATCAAGAAATTTTCGCTTTCAAAGCAGCCTTTTTAGGTGCGTAAGATTAGCAACTTGTTTAACTCCGCCACCACCAAAGATCATTGTCACTCGCCCTTTCAAGATTCAACTCTTCATCATCATCCAAACCAGGGATGATATAACTGATCTCATTTTTGTATCCGACTTGTTGATCTTTTCAGTGCAACATCAAGAACCTCAAATGAGTCAAGAGGGCCTCGCACTATCAAACCTAAGCGGCGTTGTCTTGCACTTCCTTGTCACATCTCTCGCCTCCTCCGATATTACTTTCTTCATGTATTGACAAAGAATCCAACCTACCAAACTTCATACTCTTGAAGATGATGATTAGCAATCAATCTTGGTCTTGACAATGTGTCAAGACTTCCATCTAATCCCAAAATGTTTTTGGCTATAATCTTACTCACAGATTATATTCCATCTTGATGTGCTTCACATTGATACTCAAATGAGGACTTAATGGATTGGTTGGTCTTTCTTTATCAACAAAATCTATTCTTGACAAATTTCCATTGATTCGTGGATTTGTTGGAGCATTATTCCTGTGTCCAAACCCAAACACATCTCTCAAAGCAGGTTTGAGGAAATTTCAATCTCCCGCCATTAACTATGGTAGTAAATGCCTCTCTATCGCCTCTTATCACAATATTCCTCTAGAAATTTACAACATTGGTGTAAGATAAACTTTCCAATCTCAGATTAAGAACATCTTTCACCCTTCATATCTTCTCGATTCTTCTCGCCAATATTGATAGCCAACTCGCTTTGTTAGCATCAACAACAAACCTCTCGACACTTTGGCTTGTTCCAATATGAACATCATCTTTATCCGCCATTTTCAAAATCGCCATTAGAATTTTGAAAAATATGAAGAATAAAGCTTTCAAATCTGTGGTTCACACAAAGGTGTTTTCAGAGAAAAATTATCTCAAGGTTGTATGCATCATCCATGTGTATATATCTGTATATATAGAGAAAATGGGTAGTAACTTTCGTGATAAAGTATCAGATATATAATCAGAGCATTTAACCACGATTAAAGTTGGAGTTAATGTGATATTGCCACGTGTCCCACTAATTGATTCCATAAAAGTTGTAACCATTGGATATTTGTAATTGTGGTTATAAAGGATAAGAATAATATTCAATTAATGTTGACTTTCATTTAAGTTTGACAGTCTTGTAACGTATAACACAAAGCAGCTTTTGGTCTTCAAGAGACTTGTATCAAGAAATTTCATCGACAAGATTCTCAGCAGCTCACGAGATCATATCACGATCTTCAATTACTTTATTTTGTCCAATTGATAATACAAAGTGATGTTTAATACCAATGACTCGATCCACAAGTGAGCTCACCCAATAGGACAAAACCAATCCCTTGGCAACTTCATTTGCTTAATTTTCCAAACTTATTAGGTATATGGAATTGTTGATACCAATGACTAGTCTCGCTAAGTGAGCTCACCCAACATACCAAAGACTAACCCTGGTGAATTTCCAAGACATCGCCGATTAATGTACATCAATCAACTTTTATGATTCCATGTTCAGTCCTTAACTTAGCAAATCTTTCACTATCCAATGGTTTAGTAAATATATCAGCAAGTTGATCTTCAGTGGGGATGTAGAGAACCACCACATCTTTCTTTTCAACATGATCTCTTATAAAATGATTTCTTACATCAATGTGCTTGGTTCTTGAGTGCAAAACAAGATTTTCTGTGATTGCAATTGCACTTGTGTTGTCACACATTATAGGAATTTCTATTTCTTCAATTCCATAATCCCATAAGTGTTGCTTTAACTAATGTATTTGTGCACAAAGAACTTCCAACAAACCTATATATTCAGCCTTAGCAAAGGAAGTTGATATTGAATTGCGTTTATAATCGAACCAGAAACTAGTCTATTTCCCATCAACTCGATTGTGTTCCTCGTGGTACTTTTTCTATCAATCTTGCATCCAAAGATAATTAGAATCTGAGTAGGATATAACTTTGAAGCTTACATCTTTTGATTACCATATCCCTACTCCCAAAGTCTTTTTTAGATATTTGAGAATCCTTTTGACTGCAGCTAGGTGACTCTCCTTTGGTTTGGATTGAAATCTTGCACAAACACCTACAAAGAAAGGATATATCAGTCACGCAAGAAGGTACAACAGATCGCCTATCATCCTTCTGTACAAAGTCTGATCAAGATCTTTGCCTTCTTTATCTTCATCCAATCTAATGTTTGTACTCATAGGAGTTGATACCTTGGTGCTATTTTCCATACCAAACTTCTTCAGTAACTCCTTGGTATATTTTGTTTGATGAATGAAGATTCCATCTTTCATTTGTTTGACTTGTAATCCCAAGAAATAGTTCATTTCTCCCATCATACTCATTTGAAACTTGCTTTTCATGAGATTAGCTTAACTTTTCACATTGTAATTCATTTTCGTAACCAAAAATTATGGCATCAACATAAACTGCATCAAACAGGTGTCGCTCCTTCATTGATTCTCAAAAGATTCTTGTCAATGGTACATTTGGTAAAACCATTGTTCACCAAGAATTGAGATAGTGTTTCATACCATGCTCTTGGTGCTTGTTTCAAACCATAAAGTGCCTTGTTAAGTCTCAGACACTTTATTTTCTTGATCTTTAACTTCAAAACCAGAGGTTATCAACATAAACCTCTTCTTCCATAATTCCATTCAAAATGTACTCTTGACATCCATCCGTATACTTTGAAGTTTTTGTAAGCAAAAGATATGCCAAGAATGATCTTATAGCTTCCAATCTTGCAATCAAGCATATGTCTCATCAAAATCTATTCCTTCACCTTGAGAATAGCCTTTGCTACTAGTCCGGCCTTATTCCTCACAATTGTACCTGCATTCATCCAATTTTTTTCAGATACCCATTTAGTTCCAATTATATTTGCATGATTAGGCATTTCCACTAGTGTCCAAACATGATTTCTTTCAAATTCATTCAAGTGCTCTTGCATAGCAATTATCCAATCTGGATCTGATATTGTTACTTCAACAACTTTAGGTTCCATTTGAGATAGAAAGCAAGTAAACATTGCTTCCAATTGTCTTCTAGTCCTTACACCTTGCTGTATATTGCCAATAACTTGTTCAGCAGGGTGATCCCTTAACCATTGTGGATTTTGGTTAGATTGGTTCTCAGGAACATCATCTTCAGTAGGGTCTGTTGTTGCTTCAGCATGGGGTTCAGCAGATCCTTGAAAAGCTTCAGTTGTTGCATCATTAGTGTTACCAGTAGGTTCATCAGTAGGTGCAGAGTCAGAAATCTTTAAGTCATTTATCCTTTTCAAAGCATCAACACATTCTGGATCAGTGACTTGTTGATTCTCAGCAGGTTCTGAAGCTTCTTCTTCCATTCCAGTGAACTTAGGTTCATCAAATACAACATATATTGAGTCTTCATGTTTCAACGCTCTTTTCAAGACTCAATGCCTTGGTCGATGTAAGAATATCCCAAGAAGATTCCTTCATCTGATTTTGGTTGGAATGTCTTCAATTGCTCCTTATGATTTAGTATAAAACATTTGCATCCAAATGGATGGAAATAGGATATATTAGGTTTCCTTCCATTCCAAATCTCATAAGGTGTCTTCAGCAGCTTCTTGTTTACTGAGGTCCTATTTTGTGTATAGCATGATGTATTGATCGCTTCAAATTTCAATATCTTTCGTAATAATGCTTCACAAATCATAGTCGCTCTCGCTTCTTTCAAAGTCATGTTTTTCTCTCAAGAACCCCATTTAGCTGAGGTGTACCAGCAGCAGCTAATTGGTGTAGCACACTATTTTGCTCACAATATTCACTTATGACTTTATTGAGAAATTATGTACCCTTGTCTGATCTGATCTTCACTACTGTCAAACTTTTCTCATTTTGCAATCTCTTCAAAAGTTCAGGCATCTTTTGAAGTGTTTCACTTTTCTTGTTCATGAATACTACCCAAGTGTATCTTGAATAATCATCCACAACTACCGTGAGTGTACTTCTTCCATGTCACACTTGTTGGTGTTATCGGGTCTAAATAGATCCATGTGCATCGCCTCCAAAACTCTTTTTTGTTGATTGCTTAGTCTTTGACTTAAAGCTTGACTTGGTTTGTTTACCTTGTCCGACAAGCATCACATATAGCATCCTTTTGAAGGTGATCTCGTGTAAACCAATCACTAACTTCTTTTTCACCAATTGATTGATATCACCAAAATTAAGATGATTCAACTTCTTATGCCACAACCAATTCGGGCCTCGACTTAGTATGCACAATCGTGCATGTCTCTCGAAAAGCAAGAGACCAATCCACAACATACATGTTTTGTCGCCTTCTTCCCACCAACACAACTTGGTCACTTTTTCACTAATGACAACACAAGAGTATTTGTCAAAAGTGACCTTGTAACCAATGTCACAAACCGCCCAAAGGCTCGTGAGGTTGTAGTCCAGACCTTCCACAAATGCAACATTTATGATAGTTAATCCATTTCTCACAAGTGTTCCATATCCTCTTGTGTATCCTGGTGTGTTCTTGTTGCCAAATTTGACACTTGACCATCCTTTGCCACATAATTTGTCAAACAAAGGCTTATTCTTTGTCATATGTCCGAACACCCATCGCCAAAGTACTGCATAACCCTACAAAACAAAGTTAATGTATTTTAGGTACCCAAAACTGCTTGGGTCCATAGTGGTCATGGTAAGCATGACCCTTGGCAAATTCCATAAGTTCTTCTCTCAAAAGTATTATACTTTGTTTCATACATAAATTCCACACATCCATTAGTTTGACAATTGGTTGTGTAGAATTCACATATGCTTTATGGCCTTTGGTATATAATGCTATTTGAAGTGATTTCTATTGTTAGAAGCACTAGCATAACCATAGGTTTGCTGTCTCTTAAGAATAGCCCTCAGAATATGTCCGAGTCCCACGAGGTCTTGTATAAGTCATCTCACGAGTCCTCTCGCTAATTCATTGCCGAGGTTTTACCCTAGAATTATGGTTATGTCTATTGTTTCTAGCAAGAAGGGGCGTAAATATTCCAATCATCATCAAGATGAAACAATTTACCTTTCCCTCTGTGATAAGTATCCCTAGAATGATTAACATTTTTAGGTTTAGGATTCTTATCCTTGGAATATTTCTGATTTTTGCCCTTTTATGGTCCAGCAGACTTGGTAGCAGGTCTGCTATCAGTAGGTCTAGAAGGCACAGCAGTCCTACTCCTCACATTTTTCTCTCATCTCTCGCAATCCCGTTTTATCATGTTTTACCATGGTGGTATCATGATTGCTACCATCATCCTACAACAATCGGTTAAAGTATATCAACCAACAAGTATTGATTCCCGCCTAAGATAATTTTGCACTTATCCAAATACTTTCACTCATAATATGTGTGCAAAATTGAATGGAGTTAGCATCATAGCAATTAATAAGTCACTACTTCATGCAACTTAACACATGCTCCTTCTCCCATAATAAACTGAATATGCTATAATCAACTTCAAATCACTGGGCTTCTTTTCCACCGATTCCTTACTCAAGACGTGCAATAGAGCAGCTAAAAACAGGGTAGAATTTTCAAAATTATCCCATTTTTTTATTAACAAACTAAGACCTCCCTTGCCCCCCACTTATTATAGGCATTGTCCCCAATGACTAATAATAAAGAAAAGAAAAGGTACTTAGCTCTTGAATTGGCTGTCCAAGTGTCTCAGTGAATTGTGGAACGTGAGTGGTGTCAAGTAGTTCCTAGTTGCTCCATCATCTTGTATCGCTAAACACTCCAAAAACTTTGAGTAACATGCTAAGGGCAATAAGAAAATAAGGTGGTGGTAATTAAGCATATGTGAGGGTATGCAAAAATAGTTTCATCCACACTATTCTCAGATGGACCCAAGAAAGATGCTAAAACCTTTACGAGGGTATCACATGAGAATCACAAGGAAAAACCACATAGATCTATAGTCAAAAGACATAAGATCTATTTGACGAATAAAAAAACCTTGTGATTGCTATGCTACTTTATTGACTCAACAACTTAAAATAAAAGGAAGAAATAGATAAGGGTTTAGAAATAGTTCTGAGTTTATAGTCGCCACTGATCAGATTAATAGGGCTCCTTTCACTGGTATATCGGGTCATCCAACATAAAGACTTCAAACTCAACATCGTAACTGCACTCTAGGTAATGTTTAAGCCTATGGCCCTTTACTGTGTGAATTCTCCCAGAGTGTTCATTCTTAAATTCGCACGCACCCAAATTGAAGACTTTTGTGATGACATAAGGTCAAAACCTTCTAGTTCAACTTCCCAAGAAAGAGATGAAGACGCGTATTGTATACCAACACCTTATCTCCAACATTGAAGGTGCAGTTCAGAATCTTCTTATCGTATTGGCACTTCGTTCTTTCCTTATAAATCTTGGCGTTCTCTTACGCCTGTAATCTGAACTCCTTAAACTTATTCAACTCTAATAATCTCTTTTATCTGGCTAAGACTTCATCCATGTTTAAGAACTGAGTAGCCCAAAGGGCACGATACTCTAGCTCAAATGGAAAATAACACAAATTTCCAAATACTATCATATACGGTGACATACAAATGGTGGCCCTATAAGCGGTTACGTACGCCTATTGAGCGTCGTCTAATTTAAGGACCAATCCTTCCTTATGGGATTCACAGTTTTCTAAAAAATCCACTTGATTTCTTTTCGTAACATCCACCTATCCACTTGTCTGAGGGTGATATGCTGCTACAATCTTATGCCGTATCCCAAACTTCATCATCAGCTTTTTAAACAACCAATAACAGAAATGACTCCCTACATCACTAATTATTGCTCGTGGCACCTCAAACCTCATCAAAATGTTCTTATTAAGGAATCTCAAGACAACCCTGGCGTCATTTGTAGGTGAGGCCACCGCTTTCACCCATTTGGACATATAATCGACGGCTACCAGGATGTAGCAATTGGATTTTGACAAAGTGAATGGCCCAACAAAATCAATTCCCCACACATCAAATAGCTCGACCTGAAGGATACTGTGCAGTGGCATCTCATTCTGCTTTGAAATATTTTTGGTCATTTGACATGAATGATAGGCTCTCATAAACTCATAAGAGGATTTAAATAACATCGCCAATAGAATCCACACATTAGTACCTTGATGATATCTTATCTCGCCCATAATGGCCTCCAACTTCTCTTGAAAGACACCGCCTGTAATACTTGGAATTTCCTCATCATGGATGCATATCCTAAGAATGTTATCATGGCACATCTTATACAGGTAGGGATCATCCCAATAGTAGTGCTTCAAGTCTCAGAAGAACTTCTTATTGTCCATGCTTGTGAATTCTCACTGGCAGTATCTCTCTCGCTAGATAATTCACAATGTTTGCAAACCATGGGTACACCTTTCCCACTCTTGATGTACTTGGTATGGGCTGGGACTCAACTAGGGTGACAACTGAGATGGCAAAGAGTTGTTCATCAGGAAAGTATTCCTCAATCTCAGTGGTCTGCTCCTCTCCCAATAATGTTAATCTTGACATGTGATCAACCACCTGGTTCTTAGACCCTTTCTTATGCTTGATTTCCATATAAAACTCTTGTAGAAGTAGAATCCATCTTAATAATCTTGGCTTGGAGTCTGGATTGGTCAGAAGATACTTTAAAGCTGCATGGTCAGTGAAAACTGTGACTTTATATCCTACTAGGTAAGATCTGAACTTGTCAAATGTGAATATCACTGCTAAGAGTTGTTTCTCTGTGGTTTCATAATTCCTCTAGGCACTATTGAGGGTATGAATGGCAGAATAGATTGGTTTAAAGATTTTGTCCTCTCTTTGGCCCAAGGTCGCCAAATCGCCGACGCTTGCATCGCACATTAGCTCGAATGTTTATTCCAATCTGCGCGCTACTGCACTGGATCGCTTATCAACATTTGCTTCAATGTGTTGAATGCCTCTTTGCATTCTTCTCCAAATGCAAAAATTACATCTTTCACAAGTAATTCAGTCAATGGTCGAGAAATCTTCAAGAAGTCCTCGATAAACCTCCTATAGAATCCTACATGGCCAAGAAAGGTTTTCTGTGTCTTTAAGTTCGTTGGAGGTGGTGTCTTCTCTATCACTTCGATCTTAGCCTTGTCCATTTCCATTCCTTTCTTTGAAATCTTCTGACCTAACACAATTCCTTTAGTGACAATAAAATGGAACATTTCACAACTAAACACGAGGTTGGTCTATTCACATCTCCTAAGCACTCTACTCAAGTTATCCAAGCATTCATCATAGGTATCTCCAAAAATAGAGAAATCACCCATAAATATTTCCAGAAAATCTTCTACCATGTCCGCAAATAAAGACATCATGCACCTCAAGAATGTGGTTGGCGTAATACATAATCCGAAGGGCATGCGATTATACGAAAATGTTCCATAGGGACACGTGACTGGGGGTTTGTCGCTGTCCTCAGGGGCAATGTGCATTTGGTAATAACTAGAATACCCATCTCGAAAACAATAAAAATCATGACTGCATAGTCTCTCTAACATTTGATCAATGAAAGGTAGGGAAATGATTTTTTCATCGTTCAGCTTCCGAAAATCAATGCAGACTCGGTGTCCAGTAATTAGTCTCATAGAGATCAACTCCTCAAACTCATTAGGTTATGCAATGAATCCTCCCTTCTTGGGCACCACATGAATCGGGCTTACCCACTCACTGACAGCAATGGGGAATATGATTCCCATCTTCAGCATTTTGTTAATACATTCCTTAACAACATCTTTTAACTGAGGAGTCAGCCTTCTCTGAGGCTGAGCCACTGCTTTCTTCTTTGGATCTACAAAGATCTTATGCATGCATACCGAGGGGCTTATTCCTCAAATATCTGCAACTGTCCACCCAAACGCTCTTTTATGCTCTCTCGGTACTCTTAATAGGGGGAGAGTGTCATCTTGTAAGTACACATACTTCAGATGAGAGGGCAAAGGTTTAAGTTTTAAGTTTTTCAGTGGCTCCTTCAACGACGATTTCAAGATCTTGCCAGTGAACTGCAATTCAAATAACTTGTGCCATGAAGGTCTATGAATAGGTCCTCCTATTTCCATAGAGGATATAGGTTCTATTTCTTGCCACGGCCTTCACTACGCCCAGTCCAAACTTTCTCCTCTCCTTCTTTGTCCATATTCAACAACAAAGATTCCGCCACTTCAGGGTCAACTATCCATTGTTGTTGTAATTTCAAAACGAGCTCCTTAATGTCATCTAGCATATAACCTGTCTCTCCTTCATCTCTTGTATAACCCATTGTCTTCATCACATTAAAGACCACACTGTCTTCATTCACTCTCAGGATTAACTCTCCTTTATGGACATCTATTATTCTTTTTTTCGTTGCAAGGAAAGGTCTTCCTAGGATAAGTGGAACGTCACTATTCACTTCCATGTCCAGCACAACAAAGTCTACTTGGAACACAAACTTGTCCACCTTAACCAGTACATCCTCAAAAAATCCACATGGTTGTTTCATAGACCTATCAGCCAATTGAAGTGTTATCGATGTCTCATTCAACTCCTTCATGCCTAATTTATGAAATATAGAGAGCGGCATCAAATTGACACTTCCTCCTAGGTCACATAGGGCTTTGTTTAGGCACACTCTCTAATGGTGCATGGTATGAGGAAACTCCCTGTGATCTTAACGCTAGGAGGCGCTTTGTGTGTGTTGCAAGATCGGCGAGCTATCCGTGTTCGTGCAAATAGTCTCAAGGTTTAACAACTTTTCTATGTAGAGATCGCTTCTTCAAAACTTAGCATACTCCGCATCCTCGCCAGAGCCTCTACCAAAGGCATGTTAACTTGCATCTTTTAAACATTTCTATAAACTTTTTATAACGAGCATCATCCTCGATTAGGCTTTGACTTCCTAGGAGGATATGGTAAAAGTAGGTGATTAATAGTGAAAGTATGAAAGAATTACCCGCCGCCGCTCGCTGCTCCTCGCTTCTTCTTTGATCTACAGATTGGCACGACTACGTTGCTATCGCCGAGTAGCCGTGGGCCCCGCTGCGCTTGGTTCTCGCCAGATGCCGCTTCATCTCGCATTCGATTCCTCTTGATAACTCGGGTCCAGCAATTTTTTACACTTCTTGTCATCATATCATTCATGTCCTTTGGGTTCTTCTCCGTATTCCATGGCAATCCTCTTAGATGATGAGTCGACACTTGTTCGACAATCCGCCCCACTTGGTGTGATGTAATGTGCACTAGGGCTTCCCGATTGGTCGGGCCTTGTATTTTTTTCGGCAATATGTTGCAAAATTTGCACTAATCTCGCTTCTTGGGCTTTGTTAAGTTGACTCGACGCCTCGGGCATAATTGAGCTCATCTTGTCAATTGCTGCTTCCCATCCACCTGACTTGTTTGATTGAGGCGGAAAACCTCTATTTTGCTTCGCCTCTCGCCACCATCAAGATTGCAATATCTCAAACCAGGGTGATCATATAACCTGGCGATGTCCGCCCCATATGGATTTTCTTGCCTTCCTAGGTAATCAAGTCTTTGTTGTTAGATGTCTCAATCCTCTAGACCTTCTCCACTTTGGCAATGCGATCTTGCATGCCATCAATTTTCTCATTCATTATCATCAATTGGTATAGATCTTTGAGATGTGTCTTCCCAAATACACCTTCAAAGAACTTTTACACTCTCGCCTTATGTGTTCCCCATTGACTAGTTTGTGCAACTGCTCAAGTTTTTCTTCGATTCTTATGGTGATAACAACACAAAACACATGTTACTTGACGATCAACTCTTATTTTCTCACTCGCCACAATCCATGATAGAAACTATGCATTCTCACTGGTAGATTTATATCGTGGTGCGGACATTTTCTTTGTGCTTCCTTGAATCGTTACGTAGAATCTACAAAAGTCTCGCCGGTTTTCTGCTTAAAATTCATGATATCTTGTCTAATCGCAAAGACTTCCTGTGGGCGAGACTTATACATAAACTTTATAGTAGATCCATCCAAGATTGTATGGATCATGTCGCTAGAGACAACAACCATATCTTCGCCTTGTATTTCAGTGTGAACAGAAACAATTTAAGCTTTATGTTATCTTCAGGCACTCCTGTTGGTTTAACAGTGCTGACTATCTTCAAGAAATTGGTGACATGTACACTTGGGTTTTCGTTTGGTACTCCATGAAATATAGTGTAGTTTATCACCATCTATATGACATTGGGCTTTGATGGAAGATTTCATGTGATTCTCTGGATGGACAATTACAGCACAAATTGCTCAATCGCTGGCATGTCATAGCTCAGAGAGTTCTATCTCGCTGGTGCAATGACTCCTGCTTCATTCCTTCTTCCATTAACGCCGTTCTGTGCCATCGCCTCTTCTACATCTTCGAGAGGCGGAATCTCCTCGTCTCTATTCTTCTCGCTTCCTTCATGTGAATTTGTTTCGTCAGCCAGCCTTCATTTCTATCTTGAGCTTTCTTGCGTGATTGCATTGACAACTTTTCCATTTCTGTATAAATCGCTTCAATCTTGGTTGCTGAACTTCTTGTTGCGTACTACAAGACACAAAAAAGGTTAACTATTTGCCTCGGTTGCTGTTACACTCACCTGGCAGACTCAGACTTACACAGACGCCGACTACTAACTTTGACCGAACAGAGACAACTCTGTTAATTTCGAATCCCACGCCTATAAAGCGTACTGCATGCGACTGGTGACCAAAAATATTCATAACCGATCCGAATGCATACACTATACACCTCAAATAATTACAGACTTAAAAACATACTTAGTTAACTAAATAATTTACAAAAATCAATACACAGGAATTCTCAATCTAAATTAAAAATATTTTTGACATGAGTCCTCGGCAATGGCGTGAAAAAGCTTGATCATGCCTTGGTGTAAGACACGGACTACTAGCAATAGGACTAAGTCTATCGTGAGCAAAGCAGTAATCTTGGCGAGTCAAAGTTGAATCCCACAGAGACTTGTAGAAACATGTTTAATCTAGACTCAATTTGTCATAAATTGGTCTACTTACAACCTATAGAACAATGAGGAATAATGGTGCCAATAAAACGCAAGAACAAACACAATTATATTCCAATGAGTTTATAAAGATTAGTTCTAACTACGTGTGATTAGTTATCCCCCCGTATTATGCATCAATTATCCCCGTTGGTAAAATTTAGATCATTAACAGCTACGGGTGCTAATCCCTAATATTACACTACCTCCATTAGAAGGACAGTAGGTGACTATATGCAGTTAACCTCTTTCATTGGTTGTATTAATTCACATGCAATAAGAATTAGAACTAGCTGGCTTAAGACCGAAGACCTCCCTAAGCAGCTATCGTGGATTGACTAGCACGTTCCTAAGGATCTATCAAGACTATGTCCGAACTAACTCATCACTTTATCGTCCTTCATGTTAATTTACGATGACATGCATATAGTTGATCAGGTTAACATGTAAATTAAACCTGTTGATCAGATGTAGCTGGCGCCGATTATCATGAATTAGGATTTGCTAGGTATTCAGATCTAACTATATAGACCGTCGCAGATCTGAAGAACACAATGTTTATTTCATGATTTATTCACCAACGATTCAGATCTATACACATGTGGGGTAAAATAAACTAAATACTACATAGTAGAACTAATATAAGCAATCAAACCGTACTAATCTCAACAAAAGAACGACATATCTACATCTTGAAAGCCGGAAAATCATACCCTCAAAGACAAGTGCAAACCCTCCGTAAATCGCTCCCTTGTAGGCAAATCCAACGGATCCATGACTAGAACTCATAAGAATAATAAAAGAACGAAAGAACTTCTATCGCATATAATGTATTTGTCTTGTGGAAAATTCTACATTGAAATCTGAGGCTTGTGTCTCTTATTTATAGCTACACAAACCGACTTAGAGACACCTAAAACTACCCCTCGCCCAAGAAAATGCGGTTTCCAAGTCTCTAGAACTCTCACGATCAAGGCATGACCTCACGCGGTTGTAGGTTTTTTTTTTTGTCTTTTCCTCTTTGCCGATTAAACTGAAGGTTCTTGAACACCCTAGGCCCAATTCTTCATCCAAACCCACCCATAATCGCCTTCAACGCTCGCCCAAATCTTGTTCCCTTAAAAGAGTCCAATAATACCGAAATAATATCAAATCGGGGAAAATAAACGTTAAATGCAAATTACTTGACTCAAGAACCCAACATATGACATTCACTTCAAATGGGTCATATAAATGGTCGAGAAAAAACCACTTTTAGCTTAGAATGGTTGAAAAGTTGATGTCGTAAGATGTATCATTTTGAGTGTCATCATGGGGTGAATGACTATATTGGGAGTTCAAAACTTTTCTTGATGAAAAATTTAGTGCAACCAAATTAAAACCTTCTAAATGTATTTTCAAAATAATTAGGCAATCACTGCATGCATATAATAAAGCATCGAATGTAAATGCAGCATAAGAAATGTTGTAAATAAATAACACAAGGTTTTTATAGTGGTTCAAGGTGGTATAATCCCTTAATCCACTCTTCTCCTGTGATGACTGGAAGAATTCATTATTGTCTTTCACCAATACAATAGTTATGATTGTCCTTTGATACACAAGCTTCACAATATACAGACTATCACTCCTTGGCTACAAAAGCTTCAGTGACTCAGTCTCCACACACTGCTTATTGAGAACAAATGCTTCAAAGCAGCCTATCACGTAAGATTGTAATTTTTCTAAGTCATCTTGATTCAATTGCTCGATCAAAAGATCCTAAGGTTGTTGTGAATTCAGATTCACAAGTTTGATCAATCTCACTTTGATATTTCTTTTAAGCTCGTCTTTTAGATTAACCTTTTCGGATTTGACGTTTTAAGAACAAAGAGAGGGCTTGGGAATTCGACAAAGTTTTTGCACTTGTTAAGTTCGTCTCCTTCTTTTTTTTTTGTCTCACAATGCCTTCTATTTATAGCCGTGAATTCTCGATTTTGTGTTTCCATCCGCTGGCTATTTAATACTGTAATAATCCTTGATTCTGCCTTGATTTAATCCTCCTTGATTTTAATGATCTGGATTTTAATCAAATGTTCGCCATAAAATCCATCCTTGATTGATTCTCGCATTAAATGCTTGATCTTCTATATTTTTCACGCTTTTAAATAAGTGTAGATGACTTACTTACTTGACTCACGCTTTCCTTTACTAAGTTGTTGCTCTACTTTACTGATTGAGTGACTGCTTTACTTGACTGTTGATTTTCACTTGGCTCTCAATCACTCTATGGTTACTTAGATGCTACAAGTCCGTCATTGCTTTCTTGGTTGGTATTTGTCTCACGGGTACTAAATAGCTAAAAGAGCTTTTCTTCACCGATCGATCCTTTTTGAGTGAGATCTGTACACCATATTTAGAAAATTAAGTTCCATCACTTGTAATATATATCGTAGGCTTACCCAAGGTCATCACATACTTTTTTGGTTGTAAGTCAGTCCATAAAGGTCTTCACTTCACTGTGATGATGCATGTCTTCACTCACTGCCTTCGCTTTTACCGAGCCGGCCTACTGGGCCTAAGTATAAAGGTCTTTGTCTGACTGAACATATACAACATGTCAGACTTCTAAGTAAACCTTATACAAACATTTCTACTTTATTTTAATCTTATTTCAGGATTGCTATAATAGCTAGTATGGCCATCATCAATGCAATAAAAATGTTCCTAACAATAACCTTCACGCAACCATATTAGACCTCACCAGAGGCGTAAAATGAGTTTGAGATCCAAAGAATGTTTGTAGTGGGTCGAGAACTCGCAGCCTCCTCGACCGCCCCTGCAAATAGGTTCCACCACCGCTGACTGGGACTCTCTCTAGTGTCCCCATAATGCCCCCATCAACAGGATCTTTGGGCTTCGAGGTCACTCCAAAGAGTCCTACTGCATGCACTCCACGCCATCTCTTATTGCCCTCTTCAACGGGGCATGTTCACTTTCATCAGCAGACTCTTCCAGATCTATGGCTGCAGCCGGGCTCCTCTCTCTTATACAAATCCCCACCTCATGCCTCATTCTCTAGGCAGGATCTCGCACCACAACAGTAACGGGAGCTCGAGGTGGCTTATGAATGTTTAAGTCTTGAAAAACCGCCTGTTGTAGAAATATGGCTTTCAAGGGAACAACAAAGTCAAAACAAAAACGCAGGAAACCGCAGAAAAACGTAGAAAACGTATGCTTGATATAATGTAGAATCGTGATAAACAGTTTCCTACAAAAGTTATTTGACCCTTATAAGATGCCTCGGGTTACACAAATACTTTTGTGAGATAAGACTACGTTTCCCTTCACTTTTTGACACCAAAAGAGAAGAATACTTAAGGAGTTTTGTTGAAGTTGTTTGACTCTCAAAGATGAAGAACTTGACTTATTTCATTATATGCTCTCAAAATGATCAAGTTGGTTGGTTAAAAAACGTTCTAACATATAGACACCTTTTTGGAAAGGTGTTATATGGAAGAAATCGTAAAAACACTAAAAAGACACATCAATTCACAAATTGAAGTCACAAAGGGCGCTGTGGTTGGCCTCGTGAACACCGTAAACCGAAATAGAACTCGGTCCAAAATTCCTCTTGAAAAACTTCACAGCCGGGCGCCTGTGGTCGGCCTGTGACACGCTTTTCCAAGAACGAATTTTCGTGTCTTTTAAGTAGCTTTTCGAACTCTACTTGATCATTTACATCCGTAAACTCGTAAACACTTATATGAGCGTGCACTCCGCACCTCCAAACCCACAATAGAGTGTTTCGAGTTCACCCATCTTTGTACCAAACCCTTAATTACACAAATGGACGTGGTTATACTTAAATCACCAACACCGCCGGTGGCGGAACAGTAACATTTGGCCCGAAGGACATCATTTGAGGGGTATGCTGCCCCATTTGAGCAACCAGCTACTACTCCTTAGAGAGCCTTTGTTTGCGATTTTTCCTTTGCTTTGCATCCTGGAGAGCGGTTGGGTTTGCTTCATAAGATGATGAAAGTCAGTCCGCAATATTTGACCGAGCTAAACCAAATAAGCATAGCAAAGTGAATATAGTTAAAGAAAATCATCGAAAAAAGCTAACAAGCTAAGAAACACAAGTGAAACAAAATAGTTACCTGGGTTGGCTCACGATGTCGATGATACCCATCGCAAATGGGACAATCAACGGAAATTCCCCCCTCATGGTCAGGCAAACTCGGGACGACCTCGACTAAAGGCTTAATTTGGAGCAGCCAAGGACCAGCTATAGCAGCAAGTGTATTGTATCGGGGGCTCAAACTCAATATTCTCTGGTTAAAGGTCTAGGCTTGGGTCTGATTCATGGGATCCCACCCCAACAACGTTTCTACCTTGACAATTAAAGGTAGATCCCCCTCGGGCAACTCGGAAACTTTTTTTCCATGTAACAACTCAGATAGTTTGGCCGATCTCGACACATGGCTCGTGAAAGGCCAACCAACTCGAGATTCGACCAACAAACACCGGTGACTCCACTGATTCACTTTTGATGACGATTTATAAAACAACTCCAACTTATTTTTGGACTAAAACCTCTCACTGGACGGACACCATGAAATAATGACCGAAGGCGGTCAAGCAACTGCTAAAATCCTAAAACACGGTTTAGAGTGATAAAAGCATATATCATCTTGACAGCCCCCCAGTAAGATCGGGCGGGCATACACTCTACAAAAGATCCATAAACTCAATGAAAACGTGTTCAAGGGCGGTCGGAATCCACTTATCATAGATTCGAATCGATCGTAATCGATCTCGTAATCCTGGTAACCGACGTGACTAAGGTTAACTCCCGGATAGTGGAACCGATAGTCCTCTCTCAAACTAAACGGCTCTAGGAAAACCTAAGCAGCGGGAAAGGGCTCATCGTTGGTCATGGCCCACGAAGTCACAAAACTTATGTCAAATTCCCTTTGTTGGGCATCTTCCAGATCGCAAAACGAACCACCGGCCCCTCGGCCCGCTAAACCACAAGACCTTGTTCTACTTGTTCCATATATTCAACCTCGACATCGGGCTCAACTTGCTCAAGGTGAGCCATAGAACCACAGAGCTCACCTCACTTCCCTATTATCGACATCGCCGCAAAAGAGAGCGAGGTGGATGTAAGTCACTTATACTCAAAGGGTCAATCCGAGATAGACGATATCCCGTCATCCCGACACCTCGCCTCCACTTCTACCGGCGGCACAAGAACGTTTACCCTAATTCTACTCAGAAGGGCAAAGAAACCATCAGAAGAAAAGTCATCATCCCCACTAGAACTCATGCTCCTTTGACGTAAAATGACAAGATTAACTACGGACATAGTGTGATAGAGTTAAACCAAAAGACTTATCGAATAAAGGCAAGGAAATACGCACATAACAGAAATCAAAGAAGAGACCCAAACTAGCCTATGCGCATTCAAGGTCAAGGTACCAAAGACGACGGCGTAAATAAAACAAATAAACTCCCCAAAGGGATCTGACTCCTTCAACCAACGCATGAAATCATGCAAGACAGGGAGAAGAGAAAATAATATTAAAACATGCAAAGTAAGGACACAACAATTCGAACAGCCAGCGATTCAGACGATGAAAAATTTGAACGACAATCAAAGAATCAAACGGAAAAAGGTTTCTAAGATAAAAGAGCATGATATGAAAGCAAAACAAAGGTTTTAATGAAGAGCTTACCTTAGAAATCATGGGTAGAAAAGGTGATAGCCTGAAGACTGAATGGAAGATCTACCTGAACCTTGAATTACGCACTGGAAACTACAAATAGAGCCACCAGAAGTCTTTTGTTGTAGAGGTACCAAAGAGTAAATGTGTTGGCATGAGGGAGTTTCCTCTTTTATAGAAGCCTGGTGACGCCGCTTACGCGTGGGGACAACTGAAGGGGACAGTTGAGTGTTTCGAAATTCAAAATTCGAATTTAAAAAGCTGTAAAATGATGGCGCTGTGACAAATAATGGTGGCAATTCAAGAAACCCTATGTTACACGGGCAACGTGGATCAATAATTGCAATTACTCCGAACGTGTGCAGTTATTGCAACTCCCTACGCCGAGATCAGAATCATCTCCCATTTCAAGAGCTCGGCCTCTTTCTCAAATGATCGGCCAGCAAACTTGCTTTACCATAGATCGACAAGAAAGTCATCCCGCCTCAACAACAAAGCCAAGATTCTTTTCGTGTTTTAGCATGGCAACATAAGCTTGGATGCTTCAGCGTTATCTCGCACAGTTCTTCATGTTTAAGCATGACTGACCGAGACCACCAGCTTCAAATTTCAAAGAACCCAAGATCCAATCGCATTCGCGCCATCAAAAGTCGCAAAGATCGATCACCATAAGCGCGACATTAAACTCACCGCGAGCCCCAACGCCAAATAGACAGCCGATGTACAACATGCTTCAAGAGGCATTTGGTATGTCAACGAGCCAATGACTTTACCCCATGACTTCCTCCTCACAACGGAAAACTCATGGAGTAGTGAGGCCATTGATGCACCAAACCAGAAAAAGCCCGCAAGATTCATATTGGGCCTCCAAGTAGGCCCAACATCGAATAAGGGTACTCGGCCCAATTGGTTTGCAACAAAGTAAGCCGAGCCAGCCAGATACCTTTGCGATAGACTTTGGTCCTGCAGCGGGAATCAGGATCGTAATCCTTCATACGTCTTCCATCAGGCGAGACAAAGCACTAGGGGCCACTCCGCTTGCCCCTCATCTCGAAGCCCTCTAACTCAGGCAGCAAGGTCAAGCATACAAATGTGGATTCCATCACAGTCAAGATGATTGTTGATGGCCAAAATAGTGACGGTACAACTTTAACCGGTAGAGTACCGAGTCGGATGCACTATAATAGCGAGCAAGGTCGTATCCCATGAGGAATTTATCGAATACCAAAGTTGTCTTCGGATTTAGTTAGGTTAATCAAGATGTTTCATGTTCTATTATACAAGAGATATAAAGAGAGACATAGTCAAACCACGATCCAACTAAATACTTTCTCCTCTAATCGATTATCTCGGAATAAAGCAACCGGGGCCTACCAACCTAATGATCGACGACTCATTCATGGGTGAGAACTCCTAAGCTAGTGTAAGATGTCATGCAACAATCAAACACCTTTTGCCCGGTTCAACAAATCCGCTTTAAGGATTTAATCGATCAAACAAGATTAACGCACTAGAGTCGCTCGATTTCACAACCGAAAGAACCTCACTCCCTAATCAATCTAAACAACTCAGTTGATTATAAGCAATGATCTTAAAACCTTTTTTTCCACACCCCTTCGCAACATACATTTATAAAAGTGGTGTGTGTTCATGAACTAGGTGTACAGTCTAATTCAAGCATTAAGAACAAGTTTTAAGACATGAATTCATCGATACAACATCAATTAAGCACTACCCATTCCTAATTTAATCAATTAGAGGGTAATTTCTTCAATCTTCACATGATTTGACTATGATATGTTTAGCTACTCATAATAAAACTAACAACAACAATCAAAGATAGAATTAAAGCCATAAGTAAAATGAAAACTAAAATTTATTACCAAAATCATAGCAAAATCTTGTTTACATCAAGCTCCAACACCATCCAATGTCAATTGATGATGATGAAGACCCAAAATGACAAAATCCAAGAGTTGAGAAGGAACTTGATCTAGATTAAGCTAATTCTATGTAATAACTAGTGTAGAAATAAATCTAAAAGTGAAAAGAGAGAATTTCACCTAAATGGAAGTAAAAAGGGTATGAGGAAGAAGCTCTAGGTAAAGTGTAGTGAGAGAAGTCTCTCCAAAATCTGTGCTAAACTTCTATTTATATGTGCCTAAAATTGTACTTGAAACTGTCCAATGTGTACACATCAATTTCTAATGCGCACGCAGTGCCCTGTAGCTCCTGGGAAAGACTTGATTCTGCTATGATGAATGCGTACGCATTGAACGTACTCCCTCAATCCTGAATGTTGCTGCTGGTGTGATGCGTGCGCATTGTTCATGATGCGCACGCATTGTTTTTCGACCTTCAAAGTCGAACATCTGAATCATCGATGCGTATGCATTACACATAATGCACACGCATAGTCCGCACCTCTCCAAATTTACACGTCATGTATCATGGATGCGTATGCATTGTCTCGAACGCGCACACATTGCATGTTGCTTCTCCCAATCTTCACTTTTTCTTCACCTTTTCCGTCCCCAAACCTCGCTTTTTCCTTTATAAGCTTAATGCCTTACCTTCCGGGCTCACGAACACTTATATCCTCGCGCCATAACATCTAAACACATACCGAGCATAACTACGCAAGATAAATAGGTCTCAAAGCATGAAAAACACCGTAAAATGACAAGGTTTACCTCAAAGTGAACGTGCTATGTGTTTTCTCCCTTAAAAAGGTCTAAACTTACCCGGAATGTAGCCAAAAGTGCCGTAAATGAGGGTTAAAACACGCACCGGAGCGTAGTAAGGTTGACTCTCATCAATTGTCAGCCCACATCGCATGGTCTCAGTCCGCATTACTCTATTATTTATGTATTTATTTTTACTGTGAATATCCCTTGTAAATTCCACGTTAGCACCGACTATGTAAACCCTATAAGTAGCAGAATCTTATACACTAAAAGGGGAGACATAATAGAAAATACAGGCCTACCCCTGTCATTTTTTCCTCAACTATTGTGTTCTTCAGTTTCTTCATATCTTCATATATTTGTTGAGCTAAATCACAACTAAAGCACCCCACTTGATCCATATATCCACTCGAAACACCCGTTAATCTTGTTTGTGACATTTTCAACAATATCAACTACATCTCCATCGACACTTTATCAATATAAAATCATTTGTTATCGTGATCTACGGTGTCACTACATCTGTAGTTTCACTGCACCTCCATTTCTCTTCTTCCTCAATTTCGTTTTTTTGGAGATTCTTGCAGATTCACCATTAATTTTGTCCAGCATTAATTTATATTAAATATTGGATGAAAGAAACAAGCACACTCAAAAAAAAATCGAAAAAATGCTTTAAATAAGGGTATTATTGGATATTCACTTGTATATTGTCTTTTTAAACCACTATCTTATTTCATTGTCATCTTAACCCAAATAAGATTGAAAACAGTGTTCTGAGCCTTTTCCCAATATTAGGGAGATATGAATATGTACATTTTCACAAACAGAGGTCAATCATTTTATCTTACATTATAGTAATCATCGAATATGAAGTCATTCTTTCTACATGTTCACAGGAGCGGACCTACCATTACCAAGAGGTCACATGATACCTCACTGAGATCCGTGATTTTTGTTAGTATTAAAATGATATACTTTTGGTTAAAACAATGTTGTTCTGTCGTTTGAAAACGTAGTTTTAAGTTACGGTGAGAACAAATTTCTGATTCCGCCACCATTCATTCTAGAAATTGTATTAGTGAATATCGAAACATGTAATTTTTTTTGTTTGTTATGATTATTTAGTCAAAAGATTATTTTGCACTTAAGACCCCAATTCAAAAAGTTCTTGTCCAGGAAAAACTATCTATACATATATATATATATATATATATATATATATATATATATATATATATATATATATATATATATAATTGGTCTCATAACATTGGGGTGATATTAATTTTGGTCCCATTCATTTGCAATTTTTGATTTTGGTTCCGTAACTTAAAAAACCCATAATTTTTTGTTTGTTTGCAATTATCGAGTTTGGTCCCGTAACTGAAAAACCACATCAAAAAAACTCAAAAAACACATCAATTTTAGGATACTTATATTTTTTAGCGAGATCTCTTTGATTTCTTTAAATATTCCGTCTCAAAATTACCAGATTGGCTTGTCTATCTTCTGAGAAACACCGCCTTTTCGATTACTGGCAACCCTGATTCATAATTTCTTTATAAATGTACACCGCTAATATCTGCAGAGAAACGAATTTTCATATATTTTACCCTTCAAATAGTTTTTTAGAAATACATAAGTACATTTCCGTTATGTGCAAGATCGAGCAAGAGCGGTGACAAGAAGGGAGTAGCCAGTGTGAACGCCGATCTCCATGGTGTTTTTGGTGTTGCTTAACATAAAAAGCATATTTAAGAACCGTCTTTCAGTGGTTGACGTAGTCATTAGATACTTGTTTAAACAACATCTAGTAACCAAAATCATGTTGATAAATTTTTAATTCATTTCTATAATAAATGAAAAGAAATTTGCCATGGATATTTTGTAGTCAATTCCCTGAGCTCTTTCATGGACTCCGGTTCTCATCGAAACTTACTCATTTCAAATAGAGCATTGATTTGTAGAAGACTCTTATTACCAATTAATTGATGCTTGGGATTTTGGACACCTTTTGATTCTCCGTTTAAGTATTCTAGACAAGCCAATCGGGTAATTTTAGGTTGGAATATTTCAAAAATCGAAGAGATCTCGTAGGATTTGTTTTTTAATGTTATGGGACAAAAATTGATAATTTAAAACGTTTGGACCAAAAGTGAAGCGTTTTTTTAGTTACAGGACCAAACTCGAAGATTGCAAACATATGAGACCAAAATTGATATCACATCAAATTTATGAGTTTTATTTTGCAATTTAAAAAAACTAAAATAATAGAAATAATTAAGAAAAAAAAAAAGTATAACTTCTCCAAATCCATATATATTTCACAAAACGACATGACATATCAGAAAATAAAGACAAAAATAAAAACAAAAAAAGCGGCATATAAGTCCCAGTGAAGGGATTTCGTAAACCCTACAGAAAGCAGTCAAAGCACATCACCACAAATGCCTCCGTTTTATTCTTTAAAAAAAAATGACAAAAGTGCAACATAAAAGGCATTATACCAGATGGTTGCACATACAGACGCAGACACGTACATGAAAGCCAGACACAAAGACAAAGTTTGTTAATCGATCGAGTATATATATATACATATATATATTATGCATCCACATCTGCCGTTGCATCTTCAGCATCATCACTTTCTGTTGCTCCATGTTTTTGTTTATCACCACCTGCTGCTTCCAGTGGCGGAACCAGGAAAAATTTTCGGGATTGCTTTGTGATATAAACTAAAAGCCTAAAAAATGTTGTAGTGGGATTTTGAACTTACAACCCAGGATTACATGAGATCGAAAAAGTTTTCTTCTTAAACCACTAGTGATATAAAGTCATTTGTTCAATAAAAAGACACATAACATACTAATATTAACACTACTACTAATACAATAATAAAAATTTGGGAGGGCTGGGACCATATGGAGGGGGGCTTGGGACCATTTGGGGGGGGGCTTGAGACCACCTAGGTCAAGCCTTGGGTCCGCCCCTGGCTGCTTCTGCTGAACTTTCCCCGGGATCGTATTCATTGACTAACCCAGAAGGAACAAGCGACCAAGATGGTATACAAAAGTGTTCTGCCAGACCCGCAAGCCTAGGGAATTGGTTGGTACATTCACAGCCCTCCTCTTCGCAACGGACTCCGTTGTTGCACCCTTGAAACCCCCCCGCAAACAACGGGTAATTCGTTGTCATCATCTGGAGTCTGTGTTGCAGTGGGAATTAATGGTCCTACTTTTGTACCACCAGCTCCTACAAAAAGAATGGTCTCTTGTTATATATATATATATATATATATATATCAATAACATGACAGGTAATTCTGCTATAGGGACTATCATTAAATGACTGGTATATATAAACACATAAAACAGTTTTTTTTTCTATACGTGGCAGTCGACCGACGGTACGTTATAATAGGAGTCCCTACGACATAATTTTCTCAAGTAAGAAATGAATGAAAAGAAAATATTCTCAGCTACTCTTATTTAATTACCTGTCAAGTGAAACTTATGGTGTGGTCCAACTAGATTAATTGCAGCAACACTGCAGCTCGCATGGACGACTATGAGCACAAAAGCCCATATCACAAGGATACTATACTTAGCCATCTCTCTCACTCTCTCTCTATATATGTGATTAGATTTTTGTGTACATATAATGTACCTGCTATACGTCTATTTATATGCAAGAACTTCCATGCACTATTTGTTGTTTTTTTTTTTTATTGTTTTTTAATGTTTTTATATTGAACTGTCTGGCGCCGGCATTAATTTTTCTCTTCTTTAATGCATCAGTATCCACGGAATCCAGAGACGACGGTAGGACGCGAATCCTCTACTGCACACAGCATGGTAGTGAGTCATGAGGTGTTGCAAGACCATTTTCGCCCAAATTATCGACGGATCCGCCTAAATTTAGACAGAGTGAAGCAAATTAAAAATATATATATTTCGATTGAAACCGCCCAAAATTGGATCGAAATGGTAGTGTGACAAAGATCTTCTCACTCCTCACCATCTGTACCGTAGGGATCCGTGGTGGTCATGCTAGTTGTTAAATCTAAAGACATATGCGTCAAATGCTGGCCAATGATATTTTTCAACATAGAAATATATAGACGGATAGCCCTCCATTTAAAAAAAATAAAATACATGTCCTCGTCAAGTTATTTGGGACATTAGAAATATGATCACATGTCCAACTATAATTAAATGTGACCCGTGTCAATCTATAATAAAGTGATATCATAAAACAGATGTGTGAATTTTGCTATCCCTGAGCTTAAGCTCATTCTAGTGGTAGTTCACTGCGTTTCTCCTGGCCTGGTGGGAGGTCAGGGAGTTCGATCCCCCACCCTTCCTTTCGTTTCAGGGGAAAAAAAAAAAAAAAATTGCTATCCTAGAAAGAACAAACAAAAGCAATTCAAACGTAAAATATCAATGACAACTGATAAAACACAGAAATAAGAAGAACACGGTGATTTTAACGTGGTTTCGGGGTTGTGCCGATTATACCACGGACAGAAAAAAAAAATTTATTATGCATCGAAGTCTAGAAAGATTTACACACACTTGCATTGATTATAGGGGTGTAATCGAGCCGAGTCGAGCCGATACTTCCTAGGACTCGAGCTCGACTCGACTAAAAAGTTTGGGCTCGAAACTAGGCTCGAACTCGATCGAGTCATAAAAAGACAAGATCGAACTCGATTCGTTAAGTACTCGATATAGCTTGACTCGGCTCGTAAGCTCGATTATTATCTTAGAATTCATTTAATTTTTAATAAAATATGGCAAGATCGAGCTTGACTCGTCTAATACTCGACTCGAATAATATATTTTGAAATATAAAAAATATATATTATAATAAATTTATTTAATTAAATAATTATTTAATCAAGCTCGATAAGCTCACGGGCTACTCGATTACCATATATTAAAACTCGAGATCGGCTCTGTTAATTATTCGAGTAGCTCGACTCGATCTCGAACTCGAAAAAACCAAATCGAGTCGAACTCGTTTGCGAGTCGAGTACGAGTACCTCACGAGTAGCCCAGCTCATTTAACACTCTAACTGATTACAACATTTGGTATTTATAGCCTTGGAATCCTAAACCTTAATCGCCAAAGTTACACTGTCGAAATTCCCATAAATGCCCCAGATGTGGACCAATCCTGCTGACTCTACTCAGCTCAGTAATCAACACTCAGATGCTCAGCTCAACAGTATTCACATACTCGTCCGACTTGCTCGATTTTCTGTGTAATATTCCGATTCTCGGGAAAGGGCAGACGTGTCATTTTGCGAGAACGAAATATTATGTTTATCTTTTTATGGAATTAAAGTTTATAATTTAATATAAGTTTATTTATATATATATATTTTCGAATATGTACATATATTCTTCCTTGGGACCTGAATTGTAATAAGTGGAATTTAAGGGTAGTTAATTTTTTTTTTAATTAGTAGGAGGTTATAATTGGGAAATAACCTCCTACTAATCAAAAGGGTTAACAAGGAGTTCGTAAAGCTTTTACGTTAAATCTTGTGTTTTGAGAGCAAGGAAGAAGGAGAAGAGGCTTCTTCAAATTCATGATTCGCTTTACTCCGCTTTCGCTTTCATGCTGTGGCGTGAGCATCGTGAGATTTCAAGGATCGTTTGATACCAAGATATCCATGTTTTGTCAAGGTAAGAATTTAATCCTAATCTTGGTTTCATCACGTTTGATCACGCCTGGTTGTAGAGAGTTGTTAAATTCGTAGCTTTGAGTGTTAGAAACCTTAATCCTAATCGGTTCTTGGATTGGTTATGGATTGGATAGGGTTTTGTTGGAGTCCTTGGGAGTGCCTCGCAATTTTCTGCAGTTGTTTCTTGAGTTGTGCTTTGAAAGGTAAGAAAATCTTCTCCATTGTGTTAATTATGGTTTGAAGAAGTTAGGACCTTGTTTTGGGAGTGATTTGATGTTGAAATCATGTCTAAATGTGGTTATGCAAGTGCTTGGTGCTATGTGATGTTAAAGTAGAGATTTTCTGTTGTTATGATGTTGAGATTGATGTTAAACATGTTTGGTTTAGGTTAGAAATCGAAAAGGGTGAAGAAAACGTGTTTAGAGAGTTTTGTGCCTTTTGTGTGAAAACATTGACTAGTCTGTGTGCGCACATTTTTAGTGGCTGAATGTACGACTTTGGTGTGCGCACATTCCAGAATGTGCACACACCTTGGTGTGGTGAATGTAAATTTTTTCAATGTGCTCACATTCCCAGAATGTGCGCATTATTGCCCCCTATTTTTGATAAATAGGTTGTTTAAGCTATGGTATGAGTCTTTGATGTTGTTGCATGATTTAATAACATTAATTAAACATGAACAAGCCTCGATTAAGCTTCTGATGCGTTTAGTTCCGGCACCGAATGTACTCTTCTATAGAGTTGAAGTTCGGGACCGTCGGAAGGGTATGAATGGCTTGTGCTTTGATGAATTAGTATTCATCAATGTCTGTGTACGTGTTTAAGGTGTTGTGTCTAGAGTCTAAGTGAGGGAGTAGAATTGCTAAGTGAGCTTTTACCTTGAAAACAGTAAAGATGACTAGTTAATGATTAATAAATTACATAAGTGTATAGTAAAAGACTAAACATCGTAACACTCTTGGTAAGGCACTTGTCTATATCGCGATGTGTGGGCGGTCAGATAAAGTGAATAACTTTACTGGCCTATAAACGGCTAAATGGTAGGGGGACTTCACCGAACGTTCTATTTCCGGGTAAGGACTCGGTATCCGGGAACGGGGCGTTACAGTTGGTATCAGATAAAAGCGTCCTTTAGAATTCCTCTCTTGAGATAAGTTTCTTTAGATCACTTAGTAGCATTCGATCTTCTTGATCTTTCGGAATGGTGACAACGAGAGAGAGGTGTTCATGGGTGGAAGTTCGAGGAACTAGACCGAGGCGAGCAATACTACACCGGTTGTAGGAAGAGGCTTTGTGAGGCGTAATCCTTCGCCTCACCCAAGCTACTCACCACCCCTCACATCTGCGACCCCACACCGCGATCTCCCTGGGAGCAACCTTCACAATGGAATGTGGGAAGTTCGGTTCGCCACGTTGGTAAGTGATATTCCAGTGGGTTTTGTACCACCACGGTGATGTAAGTTTATCCATCACAACCACCAAGTAAGCTATCCTCCAACCACGACCTTACCCCTTACCAACAAACCTTCTACCCTCCACCTGCAAGTTCCCAACCTCAACCTACTATCCCTCCATCACCACGATTTGATCACCACCACGGCTTTGGATACCCACCTTATGGACTACATCAGCCATACCAAGCTCCACCACAAGGTAACACCCCTATCAACAAGCACCGCCTGTGATTCAGCCACAACAACCTCAATGACCATATCCACCACCTTATCCACCTCAAGCACCACATGTACCCTATGGTTACCCACCCGTTTACCCTCCGGCTTATCCACCGGTTTACCCACTTGCTTACTCCTCCGGTTAGACCACAAGCGTTTGAGCAGCACCACCCGTGGATGGCACACTAGGTGAAAAGAAACCGTATGCAAGACTTTCATGGAAATGTAGAACCACTCAAGGGTGAGATGTGGTTGAGGAGCTTTGAAAAGGCATGTCGAAATGTGAAGGTGCCTCAAACAGAGATGGCTCGATTAAGCTGCGGGTTTTTGTTGAGTACGGCGGAGAGTTGGTTTGATGCAATAGAGAAAGCGGCCGAGGTAAGATTACGGATTGGAAAGAATTCAAGGAACTTTTCTACAATGAGTACTATCCACCCGCTGGTTCGAGGCAAATCAAGCAAGTTTGTTTCTAAAACATAGTCAAGGTCAATACACGACCGTGTGTCTCAATACACCAATCGTTTCAACGAGTTGGGAAGGTTCTATCCTGAAATCATGAGAGTTGAAGAAAAGAAAATGGCCCTCTATAAGAATGTATTATCTCGTGAGATACAAGCCGGTATGATGGGAGCTACACCAAGGAATATGGCAGAATTATTGAACAAGGCCATCGGGTTGAAACTTTTAAGAACAGGCCTTCGTGATAGTTGGTGCTAAGAGAACATTTGGGACGAGTCAAGGAACTAGTCGGGCAAGCACCTCAAATAGAATGTGTGAAGACGTCAACATCTTTTTCTCAAGCGCGCCACAAGAAGTGCACCCCTTGTCGAAATGCAAGAGACATCATTCGGGTGAATGTAAGGCTAACACAGCGCTTGTTACTATTTGGAGATCCTGGACATTTTGCAAGGAATTGTCCAACCAAGGGAGGTAAAGAAAGTCAGGGTCAAGCAAGCGGAAGAGGAAATTCAAGCCGACTGGTTCAAGTTTTTGCTATGGAGTCAGAGATTGTGGAGCCAGATGACAATGTTATCTCAGGTACTTTTAATTTGTTCATTCTATGTTATTCAAGTACTATTATGACAAGTTAAATCATGTTATAGTTGTATTAAAATAAACGAATTTACATTTTTAGGTACGATAATTTTAGACAATTTAGCAGTTAAGGCTTTGTTTGATACCGGAGCGTCTAGCACTTTTGTGTCTTCTAAGGTTGCTAAGAAACTAAACATACCCATGGAAGCTTTAAGGAACACTTTGGAAATAACTACACCGTTAGGAAGAGTTACTAAAGTGACAAAGTTGATACCTCAAGTAGACATTCGTGTAGGATCTTACCGTTAAAAGAGTGACCTTACAAGTGTTGGACTTTACGGACTTTGATGTTATCTTGGGAATAGATTGGCTGTCCAAGAACTTTGTTCACTTGGACTGTAGAGAAAAGAGAGTAACCTTTAAGGTGCCGGGAAAATCTTCTAAGACCTTTCAAGGTAACATGTACAATCCAAGTAAGAAGCGTCATCCGATAATCTCAGCGGTTAAGGCTATAAGAGCATGTCAGAAAGGTTGTGAAGGCTACTTGTTGTATGCAATGGATGTAGAGCAAGTTAAGCCTAAGTTGGATGAAACCCCTATAGCAAGAGAATACTCCGAGGTATTTCCGGATGAGTTACCAGGCAATATGCCGGATAGGGAAATTGAGTTTGAAATCAAGTTAGTACCGGGGGCAGCACCAGTAGCAAAAGCACCATATAGGATGGCACCGGCTGAATTAAAAGAATTGAAAGCTCAGCTAAAAGATATGTTAGAAAGGAATATAATTCAGCCAAGTACTTCACCATGGGGAGCCCCTGTGTTGTTTGTTAAGAAGAAAGATGGTAGCATGAGAATGTGTATAGATTATAGAGCCTTGAACAACCTCACCATCAAGAACAAGTATCCACTACCAAGGATAGATGACTTGTTTAATCAGTTACAGGGAAAGAGAGTGTTTTCTAAGATTGATCTTAGGTCCGGTTACCATCAGTTGAAGATTAAAGTGGCAGACATACCTAAGACGGCTTTTAGTACAAGGTATGGACATTATGAGTTCTTGGTTATGCCTTTTGGACTCACTAATGCTCCTTCAGCATTCATGGATTTGATGCAACGTGTTTTCATGCCATAATTGGATAAGTTTGTGATAGTATTCATAGATGATATCCTTATCTACTCAAAGGATGAGAAAGAACATGAAGAACACTTAAGAATAGTGTTGAAGACCTTGAAAGAGAAACAGTTGTTTGCTAAGTTTTCGAAATGTGAGTTTTGGTTGAAGTAAGTCAGTTTTCTGGGACATGTGATATCTGGAGATGGTATACAAGTAGACCCTGCAAAGATAGAAACGGTTGAGAAGTGGCCAAGACCTGCTACAGTTTCAGAAGTAAGAAGTTTTCTAGGGTTAGCCGGATACTACAGGAAGTTCGTGCAAGACTTTTCCAAAATAGCCACACCACTCACCAAACTTACACAAAAGAATGTGAAGTTTGAATGGACTAGTGAGTGTGAGACAACTTTTTAGACTCTGAAGGATAGATTGACTACAGCACCAGTCTTGACAGTTCCGGAGATCTTTGATAATTATGATGTGTACACCGATGCTTCGGGACAAGGTTTAGGTTGTGTGTTGATGCAAGGGGGCAAAGTAATAGCCTATGCATCTAGACAGCTAAAGATACACGAGAAGAACTACCCAACACATGACTTAGAGTTGGCAGCGGTAGTGTTTGCCTTAAAGACTTGGAGGCACTACTTGTAATGGAGTCAAGGCAAGAATCTTCACGGACCACAAGAGTTTAAAATATTTCTTCACTCAAGAGAATTTGAATATGAGGCGGCGAAGATGGTTAGAGTTCGTGAAGGATTATGACTTGGATATTCGGCACCATCCGGTAAAGCAAATGTGGTCGCAGATGCGTTGAGTAGAAGCGATGTTTGCGCTTCAGGGGTTGAAGATGTGGGCGAGCGATTAGATGGGTTGAAAATCCGAGTTACGCTTTCGATTTGGGAATCAACGATTTGTGGCACCGTTGTTGGCTAGGTCGAGTTGATGGATGATATTCGGGGTAAACAAGATAAAGACCCGGCCTTGGTAGATTTGAAGCGAGTTGCTAAAGAAAAGACTACGATTGGCTATGTCCTAGATAAGAATGGGAACCTTTGGTACCAAGATCGATTTATGTGTGCCTAATGTTGGAGACTTAAGACAGAGGGTCATGGATGAAGCACATAGGATAGCTTTTACACATTCCACCCAGGAGCTACAAAGATGTATAGGGATTTGAAGGAACGTTTTTGGTGGCCTTCAATGAAATTGGAAATAGCTAAGTTTGTGGCTGAATGTGATACGTGTCAAAAAGTCAAAGCTGAGCATAGGAAACCAGGAGGTATGCTTAAACCTTTGGACATTCCCGAGTGGAAATGGGATAAGATTACAATGGATTTTATCACCGGTTTGCCAAGGACTAAGAGTGGGCATGATATGATATGGGTCATTGTGGATAGACTAACAAAGTCGGCTCATTTCTTACCAACCAAAGTGGATATGTCATTGAAGAAGATGACCACACTTTATTTGGACAATATTATGAAACTACATGGAGTCCCTGTCTCAATTGTATCAGATCGTGACAGCCGGTTTATTAGTCGGTTTTGGAAGAGTTTGCAGAAGGCTTTGGGCACAACGTTGGATTTGAGTACATCGTTCCATCCTCAAACAGATGGACAATCGGAAAGAACAATCCAAACACTAGAAGATATGTTAAGAGCATGTGTTTTGGAAGTAGGTGGATCATGGGATGATTACCTACCTGTGGCTGAGTTCGCTTACAATAACAGTTATCATGCAAGTTTGGGAATGCCGCCGTTTGAAGCTCTTTATGGTAGAAGATGTCGAACGCCGTTGTTTTGGGATGAAGTTGGAGAGAAGCAGCTTACCGGGCTAGAATTGGTTGAACAAGCTAAGGAAAGAGTTTTGTTGGTTAAGAAGAACTTGAAGGCAGCACAAGACCGTCAGAAAAGTTGGGCTGATGTCCGTAGAAGACCTTTAGAGTTCGATGTTGGTGATAGAGTTTACTTGAGAGCTTCACCAATGAAGGTAGTTAAGCGATTTGGACAAAAAGGAAAGCTAAGTCCAAGGTATGTCGGACCTTTTGAGATCCTCGAGAGAGTTGGACCGTTAGCTTATAAGCTTAAGCTACCAGAATCTATGTCAAGAGTTCACAATGTGTTCCATGTCTTGATGTTGACGAAATGTTTAACGAAGTTGGATGTTGAAGCCACAGTTGATCCGGAGATCCTTCAAGATAACCTCGCATATGATGAAAAACCGGTGAAGATTTTGGATAGGAAGGAAAAGATGATCAAGAGGCGGATGATTCTTTTGGTATTAGTACAGTGGAGCAACCACACAGTAAACGAAGCAACTTAGGAAGTGGAAGATGATATGATCACAGAGTTTCCAGACTTTTTGAACTTACCAGGTATGTTCAAGTTTCGAGGACGAAACTCCTCTTAAGAGGGGAGGAATGTAATATTCCGATTCTCGGGAAAGGGCAGACGTGTCATTTTGCGAGAACGAAATATTATGTTTATCTTTTTATGGAATTAAAGTTTATAATTTAATAGTAGTATATTTATATATATATATTTTCGAATATGTACATATATTCTTCCTTGGGACTGAATTGTAATAAGTGGAATTTAAGGGTAGTTAATTCTTTTTTTTAATTAGTGGGAGGTTATAATTGGGGAAATAACCTCCCCACTAATCAAAAGTGGTTAACAAGGAGTTCAGAAAGCTTTTACGTTAAATCCTGTGTTTTGAGAGCAAGGAAGAAGCAGAAGAGGCTTCTTCAAATTCACGATTCGTTTTACCCGCTTTCGGGTTTAAATCGAGGCGGGAGCATCGTGAGATTTCAAGGATCGTTTTGATACCAAGATATCCAAGTTTTGTCAAGGTAAGAATGTAACCCTAATCTTGGTTTCATCACGTTTGATCACGTCTGGTTCTAGAGAGTTGTTAAATTCGTAGCTTTGAGTGTTAGAAACCTTAATCCTAATCGGTTCTTGGATTGGTTATGGATTGGATAGGGTTTTGTTGGAGTCCTTGGGGAGTGCCTGCAATTTTCTGCAGTGTTTCTTGGAGTTGTGCTTTGAAAGGTAAGAAAATCTTCACCATTGTGTTAATTATGGTTTGAAGAAGTTAGGACCTTGTTTTGGGAGTGATTTGATGTTGAAATCATGTCTAAATGTGGTTATGCAAGTGCTTGGTGCTATGTGATGTTAAAGTAGAGATTTTCTGTTGTTATGATGTTGAGATTGATGTTAAACATGTTTGGTTTGGGTTAGAAATCTAAAAGGGTGAAGAAAAACGTGTTTAGAGAGTTTTGCCTTTGTGTGCGCACATTGACTACTGTGTAAGCGCACATTTTTAAGGTGAATGTACGCTTTTGAGAGTGCGCACATTCCAGGAATGTGCACACACTGGCAGGACTGAATGTAAATTTTTGCCCAATGTGCACACATTCCCCTAGAATGTGCGCACATTGCCCCTGTTTTTGATAAATAGGTTGTTTAAGCTACGGTATGAGTCTTTGATGTTGTTGCATGATTTAATAACATTAATTAAACATGAACAAGCCTCGATTAAGCTTCTGATGCGTTTAGTTCCGGCACCGAATGTACTCTTCCATAGAGTTGAAGTTCGGGACCGTCGGAAGGGTATGAATGGCTTGTGCTTTGATGAATTAGTATTCATCAATGTCTGTGTACGTGTTTAAGGTGTTGTGTCTAGAGTCTAAGTGAGGGAGTAGAATTGCTAAGTGAGCTTTTACCTTGAAAACACTAAAGGATGACTAGTTAATGATTAATAAATTACATAAGTGTATAGTAAAAGACTAAACATCGTAACACTCTTGGTAAGGCACTTGTCTATATCACGATGTGTGGGCGGTCAGATAAAGTGAATAACTCTACTGGCCTATAAACGGCTAAATGGTAGGGGGACTTCGCCGAACGTTCTATTTCCGGGTAAGGACTCGGTATCCGGGAACGGGGCGTTACATTCTGACAGACGGGTCTGATATGCACTTCAAAACTTCAGCTGACTTCCACATATCTGAATACTCTAGTCAGTAGCCCATCATTCAGCTGACTACCATATAGCTTTACCAGATTCTAGACGTAGAGATCAAGACAAACTTGACAACAAATCTGCACCTTGACTTGAATTCTCGTTCAACCAGATTGCATGAGCAGATGTACTGTACCAGATGCATTCGTCAATGTCAGGATGTACTGTTCCAGATTTCCCTGTTGAAGAACTCAGCTTACGAGCCCTCGGGTCGGAGTGTTCACGGATACGGTTTATCCCAAAACCGAACCGTAATTCGGTTTGTTTTGGTTCGGTTAATAATATAGAGAAACCGAAAAGGGCATTTATGAATTTAGGCCGCGTATATATGCAAGTCCCGAGAAGGGCTTGGATATTTATATTTTAGGTCTATGAATGATACGTAGTAGTAGTAGTATTGCTTCATATATGCTGCATATGCTCTTCATGATGCATCACCTTTGGTTGTCTGACCACCGGTGAAATCAACTTCCATACTGCATATATATCCAAAAAATTAATCATTCAGCCAATATATTACAGTACAAAATAAACCCTTCTTCAATTAGTAGTATCTTAATCATACATTAATAAAGTTGATCGAAAAATGAGTATTTACTCAAGAAAACTCACAATATATAGTGGCACCAACCATACATTAACAATCTTGACCCATTCACTATGATTGAGTTATTTGGATACCTGAAATGCTTGAGACGATACCGGTTGAAAAGGTTGCCATTACAATTGCACCATTAGCTATAAGAAAGCCTTTAATGGAAGTCAGAAAGCAGAACATTATGTGTTCAAAAAAAAGGTATTAAACATATCAATAATTTTTAGATCTTTGTTCAAGAATCTTATGTAGAACATTAAAGGGTAACCGACAACGACGCTTACGATCACGGTAGGCCAACCACCATGTATCCTTGTCTTTTCACGAAAAATCTGAATATTTAGTTTTGTTTTAAAGGGTTAAAAGAAAAAGGGAAAAGAAAAGGAAAATGATTAATTGGATTTAATTAATAAGGAATAATTAGATTTAATTGGGATTATAAAAGGAAAACTAATCCTAAATTAACCTAGTTGTTGTTTTACGTAAAAATCATCAAGAGAGGCGCAAGTTTTGAGAAAAAAGAAGAGAAGAGGATTTCGAATTTCGAAGCTAAACCGTTGCTCTTTTCAACAGACATCTCAAGAGAGAAAGGATAACCGCGAGACGAGGATCGTTTCGTTATCAACAATCCCTAAATCCGTTAACGTAAGTTTTCCCTCATCGTTCTTGATATTAGGGTTTGTCCATCATCGTTGTTTAGCTGTGTTTTTCTGAGTTTAAACATCGTAGTGATCGTCTTGGGATTGATCGTTTATAGGTTTGGAGTTAAAGGTTTAACCTTTTCAAAGCGTTGGTAGCGTGGATTGTAGTAGCTCGCAAATTAAGGTAACGTGGTGTTCTTATCGTATAATTAAGGTGTCATAAAGTTGTAGAGCAATTTGTATGTTTATTTTCATGGTTTTGAATCTGTTTTGGTTGGAGTTTGGGTTGGATTTGGGTTGGAAATCGCGTTTACGCAGTTGCAGATTTTCTGGGTAAATCCCAGGCGGACGGGCGTCTGCAGAAAGGCAGACGGGCGTCCGCGGTAGCGGAAGCTCAAACGGGTGTTTGGGGTACTTCGGACGGGTGTTTGAGGGGTCAGTTTAGATACAGGATGTGGCTGAATTTCACGGACGTGCATCTGGGGGTTGGTGGGACGACGCCCAAGTCGACAGCGTTCACGGGTCGACAGGCGTTTGACCTGTTTATCTCGTTTTTCACTGTTTTTCGTGTCAGCTTGGTTTCAGGCTTTATAATCTTGTTTTACTACTTAACCTTATGTGACAAAGCCCTGAATTAGCTTTTGATGCGTTTAGTTCCGACACCATATGAATTCCCTAAAAAGATGAAGTGTGGGACCGTCGAAAGCTTTGTATTTGCCTTGTGCTTCGATAAGCTAGGGTTTATCGATGTCTGTGTATGTGCTAGTTTTGGTTAGAGTCTAGTGGTCTTAAGAAGAGGGAGTAGACTGTTAGGTGAGCCTTTTGTGTGAATCAACTTAGGTGGCTAGTTAAACATCTAATCAAACATATGTGCTAGATTAACAATCTTAAACATCATGCAATGCTTGGTAAGGCATAGTACAATATCGCGATGTGTCTCTGACCAGACAAAGTAGACTGTACCCACGCCGGTCAATCGATTGGCTAGATAAAGTGTTTGGTACATTTTGCCGGTTATCACACTATCAGGACTCAGATATTCCCGGGGCTACTAGAGCGTGTCTCGAAGTAGGTTGCACCCAGTTGTCCTGGTACATCCTATTACTAGGCGTAGTGCCCTTGTTATTCATGATGTAACAAACTTGAGCTAAGCTAGATACCTTTGGAACCTCATGTTATGGTGTGAACATAATATGATAGTTAGTTAGGGTTAATAACGGAAAGAATTAGTAAAAGACGGCGTTGCTTTTATTTCTTTATGAGACTGACGTTGTACGATCTTCTACACGTTACTAAGTACTTATGTACTTACCCCGTTACTTTGTGTTTGTCTTTCTCTTTCCCCAAAGAAGATGAACAGGTTGCTAATGCTGATGAGTTCTTTGACGAGGATGTGTGAGATGGAGCTCTTGAAGACTTAGTTATTTTAGTTTGATTTTTCTTTCCATAATGTTGTTGATTTAGTTTCAAACAATGTTGTCTTTCTTTTGGATAGTTCCGTTTTAATTCTTTTGGATTTAACGTTGGATGTTTAGTATTCTTTATTGGATTTAGTTTTACAGCATTGAAAACCGTGTGTCCGATCTTTTGCTTTTCCCAAGTCGTTTTATCTTCCGCGTCGTTTTAGTTCCGATGTATGACGTAAGGCTTACATATATTATTGAATTTATTTGATAATATTTGTGCCGAGAGCTCTTTCCGGATAAGGACTCGGTGTCCGGGAAATGGGCGTTACAGTTGGTATCAGAGAGAAAGGTTTTCCTTGCTGTGTAGGACTTGATTTCTTCTTTAAGATAAGTGTTAGAGCTTTAGTAACCCCTCTCTTTTCTTGGTTACAGAATGGTTCTTACTAGAGGAGGAGCTAATACGAATAACACCGAGGCAGCTAACACCCAGACGGGTAACACTGAGGTAGGATTTACCGGGGTTGTGATTCCGAGAAGGAGAAGAAGTGGACTAACTACCCAGGGCCCTACAGTTTCCCAAGTTAACACCCCGTTTGTGAGCAACATCATGTGTGGGGTGAACCAAGGACCAGATATCATCGTCAGGGGAAGAGTGGAACAAGGGGGTCCTTCACAGTTTAACCCTAGCATACCGGTTATCACCACTTCAGTAGGAGTAACATCAGGAGTGTTTGTGCCTCCAATGACCACAAGCTGGACAGGATTAGGACTTTCTCATCCACCGGTGAGTACTTTCCCAACCGTTTCTGTGCAACTTCAGCAAGCGTCTGTGCCACCGGCTAGTCAGTTTTTCAGTCGACCACAGGCATCAGTGTTTTCCCCCACACCATTAAGTTTTACACCTCAGCCAACGGTTCTACCTCCACCACCGCCTAGATCTGATACTTTTGTAGCACCTGGCTACACCTATCCGCAGCAGACTCACCCCCAACAGCAGGTTCAGCAGCCTCAACCACAGTATCAGAATGCTCCACCAGTTCAGCAGCCAGTACAACATCATCAGTTTGGGGGCTACGACAGACAAGTGGATTGGTATGATAAAATGAAGAAGCACAGGGTGCCATAATTCTTTGGAAATGTTGAACCAGCAGCAGCAGATTTATGGATTCGTGGGTTTGAGAGGACGTGCAGGAATGTGAAGGCTCCAGAAACTGAGTGGGCTCATTTAGCCATATCCTTGTTGGCAGGGAATGCATAAAGTTGGATGGAAGCTTATGAGCAGGTTAATCCGAGGATCACGGATTGGGCAGTGTTTAAGGACCTATTCTACAAGGAATACTTTCCTAAAACAGCACAGAATGCTAAGGCTAATGAATTTCTGAGTTTGAAACAAGGAAGATACACTACGGTGACTCAGTATTCCCAGAAATTCCATGAATTAGGCAGATTCTACCCTGAAATCATGAGGAGCGAAGAGAAGAAGATTGACAACTTCATGGAAGGATTGTCACATGAAGTGGCAAAGGGCATGCTAGGAGATAGACCTACAAGCATGGCCAGCGTCATGGATAGAGCTTTGATTGCGGAAAGATTTGCCAGTAGACAGACGGTTGTAGTTGGAGATAAGAGGTCCTTTTCGAATTATCAAGGAAGTAACAGAGGAGCACCACAGCAAAATGTTAAGAGGATAGGAAATCCGACTACGAAGAGTTCAGCAAGTGGGACGCCATCAGTTTGTGCTAAGTGTAACAAGACACATACAGGAGAGTGCATGGCAGGTAGCTTGAGTTGTTTCCACTGCGGGGAAGTGGGACATTACTCGAGGGCGTGTCCTAAGAAGCTCTCTCAAGGTAATCAGGCAGGAGGATGAGGTAACCAGCAGGGTAATCGTGCTATGGGCAGCAGACCAGTTCGTGTCTTTGCAGCAGATGCAGAACCGGAAGAGTTAGATGACCTTGTTGTGACAGGTACTTTTCAGTGTTTGTGTTTATTATAAATATTTAATATGATATAGCGCGCATATGATATTACATATTTGTACATAAATTGATTCACTTGTTAGGTACCATAATCATAGACAATCTAGCAATTTCAGCTCTGTTTGATACTGGAACTTCAGGGACTTTTGTTTCCTCTAAGATAGCTAAGAAGTTGAACATCTCTCTTAAGGAATTGGAGAGAGCTTTGAGTATAACCACACCTTTGGGCAGAGTTACTAGATGTGCTCAAGTCACACCCCAAGTTGATATCAGAGTTGAGACTTACAAGTGCCATCATGCTTTGACCATGTTGGATTTCTCAGACTTTGATGTTATCCTGGGTATGGACTGGTTGTCCAAGAATTACGTCTACTTGGATTGTAGAGGTAAGAGGGTGATCTTTAAGGCCCCAGGAAATCGGCTAAGACGTTTGGAGTAACGATATACAAGCCTAGCAAGGGGTCGTTATCCGATTATCTCGTGATTAAAGCCCTAAAAGCTTTGAAGAGGAGTTGCCAGGGTTTCGTTGTTTATGCATTAGATAAGGAAAGCATAGGCCCGAGTTAGGAGAGACTCGTGTAGTTAAGGACTTTCCTGAAGTTTTCCCGAAAGAATTGCCAGGACATATGCCTGATAGGGCCATAGAGTTCGAGATTGAATTGATTGCAGGAGCATTATCAGTGGCTAAAGCACCTTATAGGATGGCACCAGAAGAGTTGAAAGAGTTGAAAACTCAGCTTAAGGAGATGCTAGAGAAAAACATCATCCAGCCAAGTACATCACCATGGGGAGCACCGGTCTTGTTTGTGAAGAAGAAAGATGGGAGTATGCGTTTGTGCATCGACTATAGGGAGCTGAATAAACTGACAATCAAGAATAAGTATCCCTTACCAAGGATTGATGATCTGTTCATTCAGTTTCAAGGTAAGAAGGTGTTCTCTAAGATTGATCTTAGGTCCGGTTATCATCAGTTGAAGATCAACGTGTCAGATATACCTAAGACAGCCTTCAGTACGAGATATGGACATTATGAGTTTTTGGTTATGCCATTTGGACTCACTAATGCTCCATCAAAGTTCATGGACTTGATGCAAAGAGTTTTCATGCCTTATCTCGATAAGTTTGTGATAGTTTTCATAGACAATATCTTGGTATACTCTAAGGATGAGAAAGAGCATGAAGAACACCTAAGGATAGTTCTACAGACAGTAAAGGAGAACAAATTGTATGCCATGTTTTCTAAGTGTGGGTTTTGGTTGGACCAAGTTAGTTTTCTTGGGCATATAATTTCTAGAGAAGGCATTAAGGTGGATCCAGCAAAGATAGAAGCCGTTTCTAAGAGGCCTAGACCGACATCAGTAACGGAGATAAGAAGTTTGTAAAGGATTTCTCTAAGATAGCTACACCTCTCATGAGGCTTACTCAAAAGAATGTTAAGTATGAGTGGACCAATGAATGTGAGGAAGCATTTCAGACTTTGAAAGAAAAGTCGACCACAGCACCCGCGTTAGCATTACCAGAAGTTTTTGATAATTATGATGTATATACGGATGCATCGGGTCAAGGTTTGGGTTGTGTTTTGATGCAATCAGGGAAGGTAATTGGTTATGCATCTAGGCAGTTAAAGGCGCATGAGAAGAATTACCCTACACACGACTTGGAGTTGGCAGCAGTGGTGTTTGCTCTGAAGCTTTGGAGACACTATTTGTATGGTGTCAAGGTGAGGATCTTCACGGATCATAAGAGTCTTAAGTTCTTCTTTACTCAGGAGAATCTGAACATGAGACAAAGAAGATGGTTGGAGTTCGTGAAAGATTACGACTTGGACATTCAATACCACCCGGGTAAAGCTAATGTTGTAGCTGATGCGCTTAGCCGGAGAGCGGTTAATGCTATCACTACCTTGCAAGAAGTTGTAGATCAGTTGGATAGGATGCAGATTCAAGTGATTGAAAGGAAGGGTGAAGCTCAGAATTTGGCGCCATTGATGGCAAGGTCAGATTTGCTAGATGAGATTTGGGCTAAGCAAGATAAAGACCCGGTGTTGATTAATTTGAAGCGAGTGGCTCGAGAGAAGCCTACAGTGGGTTATCAGTTGGACAAGAGTGGTCATCTTTGGTACGGAGACCGTTTGTGTGTGCCCGATGTAGATGGCCTAAGGGAGATGGTTATGGATGAAGCTCATAAGATTGCTTTTGCGGTACATCCAGGAGCCACTAAGATGTATAGAGATCTCAAGGAGAGATATTGGTGGCCTGGTATGAAGTTAGGGATCGCAGAGTTTGTGGCAAGATGTGATACATGCCAGAGAGTGAAAGCAGAACATAGAAGACCAGGAGGTTTGTTGAAACCCTTAGAGGTACCGGAATGGAAATGGGAGAATATCACGATGGATTTCATCACCAGTTTGCCTAAGACTAAGGGCGGTCATGACATGATTTGGGTGATTGTGGATAGACTTACAAAATCAGTCCATTTCTTGCCATGTAAAGTGGACATGCCTATAAAGAAGTTCGCTACTATGTATATCGACAATATAGTGAAGCTTCATGGTGTGCCTCTATCTATTGTATCCGACAGGGACAGTAGATTTATCAGTCGCTTCTGGAAGGGTTTGCAGAAAGCTTTTGGAATGAAGGCGATCTATGTCTGACGTTTCATCCATGACGGACGGGCGTCGAGAGAGAACAATTCAGACTCTTGAGGATATGCTTAGAGCTTGTGTTTTGGATGCCGGAGGATCATGGATAGATTACCTCAATTTGGCCGAGTTTTCTTACAACAATAGTTACCATGCTAGTTTGGGAATGCCACCTTTTGAGGCCTTGTACGGTAGGAAGTGTAGGACTCCACTCTATTGGGATGAAGTCGGAGAGAAACATATCACAGGGCCGGAGATGGTTCAGCAAGCCAAGGAGAAGATCGAGGTGATAAGGAAGAATCTGAAAGCCATGCAAGATCGTCAAAAGAGTTGGGCCGATGTTAGAAGAAGACCGCTAGAGTTTGAGGTCGGGGATAGAGTTTACCTCTGAGCGTCTCCAATGAAGGGTGTCAAGAGGTTCGGACAGAAAGGAAAGCTAAGTCCAAGGTACGTAGGACCTTTTGATGTCATCGAAAGAGTTGGGAAGTTGGCTTATAGGCTACGGTTACCCGAATCGATGTCTAGAGTCCACAATGTCTTCCATGTATCGATGCTTAGGAAGTGTCTATCTAAAGTGGACGTGGAATCTGAGATTGATCCAAAAGTTTGCAAGATAATCTTTCATACGTGGAGAAGCCGATAAAGATTCTGGATAGGAAGGAAAAGATGATAAAGAGGCGAGTGATCCCGTTAGTGTTAGTGCAAAAGAGCAATCATGCACCGACAGAAGCCACTTGGGAAATGGAAGCGGACATGTTCAACGAGTTCCTAGAGTTCCCTCATCTACCAGGTACGATCTTGTTTCGAGGATGAAACTCCTCTTAAGGGGGGAGGAATCTAATATCCCGATTTTTCTAAAAGGGCATCCTTGTCTTTTCACGAAAAATCTGAATATTTAGTTTTGTTTTAAAGGATTAAAAGAAAAAAGGAAATGAAAAGGAAAATGATTGATTGGATTTAATTAATAAGGAATAATTAGATTTAATTGGGATTATAAAAGGAAAACTAATCCTAAATTAACCTAGTTGTTGTTTTACGTAAAAATCATCAAGAGAGGCGCAAGTTTTAAGAAAAAAGAAGAGAAGAGGATTTCGAATTTCAAAGCTAAACCGTTGCTCTTTTCAACAGACATCTCAAGAGAGAAAGGATCACCGCGAGACGAGGATCGTTTCGTTATCAACAATCCTTAAATCCGTTAACATAAGTTTTCCCTCACCGTTCTTGATATTAGGGTTTGTTCATCATCGTTGTTTAGCTGCATTTTTCTGAGTTTAAACATCGTAGTGATCGTATTTGGAATGATAGTTTATAGGTTTGGAGTTAAAGGTTTAACCTTTTCAAGGTGTTGGTAGCGTGGATTGTAGTAGCTCGCAAATTAAGGTAACATGATGTTCTTATCGTATAATTAAGGTGTCATAAAGTTGTAGAGCAATTTGTATTTTTATTTTCATGGTTTTGAATCTGTTTTGGTTGGAGTTTGGGTTGGATTTGGGTTGGAAATCGCGTTTACGCAGTTGCAGATTTTCTGGGTATATCCCAGGCAGACGGGCGTCTGCAGAAGGGCAGACGGGCGTCCGCGGTAGCGGAAGCTCAAACGGGCGTTTGGGGTACTTCGGACGGGCGTTTGAGGGGTCAATTTAGATACTGAGGATGTGGCTGAATTTCACGGACGGGCGTCTGGGGTTGGTGGACGACGCCCAAGTCGACGGGCGTTCACATGGGGTCAGACGGGCGTTTGACCTGTTTATCTCGCTTTTCACTGTTTTTCGTGTCAGCTTGGTTTCAGGCTTTATAATCATGTTTTACTGCTTAACCTTATGTGACAAAGCCCTGAATTAGCTTTTGATGCGTTTAGTTCCGGCACCATATGAATTCCCTAAAAATATGAAGTGTGGGACCGTCGAAAGCTTTGGATTTGCCTTATGCTTCGATAAGCTAGGGTTTATCGATGTCTGTGTATGTGCTAGATTTGGTTAGAGTCTAGTGGTCTTAGGTGGAGGGAGTAGACTGTTAGGTGAGCCTTTTGTGTGAATTAACTTAGGTGGCTAGTTAAACATCTAATCAAAAAACATATGTGCTAGATTAACAATCTTAAACATCATGCAATGCTTGGTAAGGCATAGTACAATATCGCGATGTGTTCTCTGACCAGACAAAGTAGACTGTACCCACACCGGTCAATCGATTGGCTAGATAAAGTGTTTGGTACATTCTGCCGGTTATCACACTATCGGGACTCAGATATTCCCGGGGCTACTAGAGCGTGTCTCTAAGTATGTTGCACCCAGTTGTCCTGGTACATCCTATTACTTGGCGTAGTGCCATTGTTATTCATGATGTAACAAACTTGAGCTAAGCTAGATACCTTTGGAACCTCATGTTATGGTGTGAACATAATATGATAGTTTGTTAGGGTTAATAACGAAAAGTATTAATAAAAGACGGCGTTGCTTTCATTTCTTTATGATACTGACGTTGTACGATCTTCTACGCGTTACTAAGTACTTATGTACTTACCCCGTTACTTTGTCTTTGTCTTTCTCTTTCCCCAAAGAAGATGAACAGGTTGCTAATGCTGATGAGTTCTTTGACGAGGATGTGTGAGATGGAGCTCTTGAAGACTTAGTTCATTTAGTTTGATTTTTCTTTCAATAATGTTGTTGATTTAGTTTCAAACAATGTTGCGTTTCTTTTGGATAGTTCCGTTTGAATTCTTTTGGATTTAACGTTGGATGTTTAGTATTCTTTATTGGATTTAGTTTTACAGCATTGAAAACCGTGTGTCCGATCTTTTGCTTTTCCCAAGTCGTTTTATCTTCCGCGGCGTTTTAGTTCCGATGTATGAGGTAAGGCTTACATATATTATTGAATTTATTTGATAATATTTGCGCCGAGCGCTTTTTCCGGATAAGGACTTGGTGTCCGGAAAAGAGGCGTTACAGCTTTCTTCATCTCCCACATGCATGAACTTCATTGCACATGATGATTTTTCAGTTGCTTTAAAGTAATTTGAAGAAGGATCAAAATTTGGGGATACTCAACATGAAAGAGATGACCACAGACTAAAACCACCACAAAAGATTCATAAAAAAGATAAAGAACTTATATCCAATAGGAAATAAATAATAAGTTACAAAATAATATTAAATGAGTGTATGAGAGTGAAAAGTTAAGCTCTTATAAGCAGACTATATCAAAAGAATGAAAAGAGGGAGGGGGTATCACCTGCTTCCATGGTGGCATCATTTGAAAGTGCCACCATGATCCAAATCATCAACATGATCATCATGCGATAAGCTACAAAGTATATCCCTTTAGCATCATACAGGACAAACTAAGTACCTTGTAAGGATAGGAAATTAAACCAGAGCCTGTATATATCACAAGCTATGGTTGCACATGCATGCCTGTATCCTTTAGATCATGATCCAAATCATCAACATGATCATCAGGCGATTACCACGAAATAATCAACTTTCAAATATCTGTGCAATTCTTGGACTTTTTATAGTGAAACCTCAAAGAATCATTCACTCACCAATATCAATCTTTCTAAATTTGTTTTTGTAATCACAAATCATATTAGATTGTTTTCACATAAATCTTTAATACATCAAATTCTATATATACAACATTTTAAACTAATTAAGAATATAGTCTTAATAAAAAGTTCTGCAAAAGTTCAAGGATATAATAAGCTCAAAATACCAAAGACTTGGGAAATTACATTCAGCATAGATGGATTTCAATCACCTTAATTGTCCCTTCTGATGAACATAATATACTTCTTCACAAGTATTGCAGTAAAGCCGTGACGGCTGTGCTGATATATATTTCATGTAGCGTCCGGATTATGAATGTGGAGAAAATTGTGCTTCAAATAAATCATCCCAGGTAATCAATCTGCTAAGTAACCCATGATATTTTGTGAGGAATTACGCCAAAAGACTATCAAAAGTAAGAATTATATGCATATTGACATATATGAAGTAAACTCTTTATCCCTTTTCCTAGTTTTAATTAATAAACATAAAAAGATCAATTTAAAAAAATAAAAATTTGTGAACTGAATAGCTCCATCTTACCAACTTCGTCAATGATAAACATATCGGTATCTTCCTTAACCTATTAAGAACAAGTATTAAACATGACCCTTTTTGTCAAAAAAAAATATGATCCTCATGAAAGTCAGCATAGTGAAATACTCAACTTACCTCATATTCAAGCAAAACTAGCGATTCAAATTATGCTACATCCACTATATGCCTTTCGACTGTTTGCCAACAATGAGTCGAGATTCTCGACTGCCATTAAAAAAATAGTGAATGACAGCAACCTAAACTCACCCAACACCTCTAAATGATCAAGCACATGCACCTCATGCAAAACAAAAAGGAACGTTGTGATCAGAAAAACAGCAGTTGGAACAAAGTATAGATGCACTAATCCTAGGTTCCATTTATTTCCTTCTCAACTACAACGCTATCAAGAACTGACGCGTTCTCAGGGTTGAGGATAGCCTGCAGGGAATGTCCTACTCTCTGTTCATTGTTGAGTGAATTGAACAAAACATATATCTTACAATGTTAATCACAGCATTAAATTCCACTTTAGAAGCTGAATATGATGAGATATGAAACTTAGACAACCATGATACACTAAATTAGAAAACCTAAAGTTTAAGCTGGAAAAAGGCAAAACTTAAGCATGCTGTACAACTTCAAGCAAGATCCAGGAACAGAGTACTTGGAAGTTAACTGACGATGCTGGATCTCATCTATTAATTAATCCGGGCCGTATTCCTTTGTGACAATCGAATCAAGACTAAAAACCTAGAATAAGATGTGAAACAAGGGGTTGTTTTGTGTATTTTTAGACTGAGCTCTCGAGTTATTTCTATTGAGTTGCCTACGTATCCAATGACTGTATTGGAATCTAGTCTTCGTAGTTCCTTAGGGTTGTTTATATAGGGGATGATTTATCTCATTCATTGTCCTGCAAGGAATTATATTATTATTATTATTTCCCCTAAGGATTAATACACGTAAATCCCTACAATTTAGGGATAATTATGGATGGATTTGACTGTCAGGATCAGAGTCTTTATGACTTAAGATTCTTTCCTTATTTATCTTTAGCTATCCAGCATGTGGAATAACAGTCGGGGCTGCTCTGTACGTCCCGCACCGAGCCCCCAAGACCATTATGGCCGACTTGGGAAGCTCCTCTTCACGGGACCTTAGCCGACCCGCGGAGGCTGGAGGAGGAGTTTCTGCCAATCTCCCACCTGGGGTTAGGGACCTACCATTGGGTATGTCTTTGGGGCTCTTGGCCCTTAAGGCCCTAGCTTCAGAGGCCAGTCATTTATTTTACGATTTAGAAGAATGACATGTGGCGTAGTTCGGGTCGGCTATCATCAGAAGCCCCCAAGATTTGACCTTGATTTTAGTTGGCAAGATCTGTGCCAGTGCGGTTCAGCCGAACTTATCCGACCTTGCATTTTGAAATTACTAGGCGCCAGGTGGCAGCCTATTAGTTATGATATCATTACTTTTCCAAGTATCGAGGCTTTTTTCCCTCTTTCCCATAACAGACGTTGTTCCATGTCTATGAGGGATTATAACCCCTGTCTCATCAAAGCCTCTCCCGGCCACTTCTTCTTCTTTTACTATTAAAATGAATATTTGAGGCATTTCTTCAAGGCTCTTCTGCATTTTACAAGTAAGCTTCCTTTTTTCTTTCAGAGTTTGTCTTCTTCTCTTCTTATCTTTCCTCTCCAGTTGATGAGGGTTAGATTTGCAACTAGTAGTTCAATTGAACGGGAATTTGAATCCCAATCTGAGTCTGAAGGGGAATTCTGTCAATCTAGGGTTCAATTAGAAACCCCTGCTTTTAACCCTATCTCTGATCGCAGTGAAATTGAGCAGTTAGCTGTATATTCCCCGCCTATTAACTCATCTAGGCCTCACTCCCATTTCAGGTTTACCTCTTAAACCAAAGTCTTAGAGCGCACATGACTGCGAACAGCATTAGGTTGTTTTAAGGTCAATTCCAAGCTTCAACAGGATGATCACATACAGATCTACAACTAATATGGAATCGACATGGACCAATATTCTCCTCGTCTTCCTGGTACTCCAAACCGGTATGCTCATTAGCCCTCAGAGGGGTATTGTACTGTGTATAAGGAGCAGTTCGCCTGTGGCTTTAGGGTCCCTTTCTGTCTGGCCTTTTTGGCCGGTCTCCGACATTACCATCTAGGATCTACCCAAATCGCCCCTAACGGAGTTAAGACGATCATCGGCTTTGCGATTTGGTGTAGATGTATAGACACCGAATTCTCCGTAGAGTTGTTTAGGACCTTCTACCAACACACGAAGGTTAGAAACCATAGCGGGTGGTGTTGGTCCCAGAGAAGGATAAACTATAGTCAGAGGGGGGTGAATGACTATACAGGAGTTTCAAAAACTTTTCTTGTATTTAAAATCTTTTGGGCAGCGGATAAGTCCCTTCTTACTAACTTATTTCAAAGTAGTTTCAGAAATCAATAGATATATGATATAGTATAAGCAATTAAATGAATGCAGTAAGGTAATTTGCAGAAAGTAAATTGACACAAGGCTTAGAGTGGTTCAGGGTGGTGTAATCCCTTAATCCACTCTTCTCCTATGATGTTTGGAGGAATTCACTATTGCTTTCACAGTTACAATAGTACGATTGTCCTTGATTTCCCAAGCTTCACAATCTATAATACTATCACTCTTTGATTGCAACAGCTTCAGTGACTCTGTCTCTTCCACTGCTCCTTGGGATAAAATCCTTCAGCAACTATCACAAACACAACTCCTTCTCAGATGCCTCTGATTCAGTTGCTTGATTGATGTGAATTGGATTCACAAACTTGTTCATCAGTCTCAATGCTTGATGTTTGATTTGTGGCTCTTAGATATGAGTTGATCACTGGATATTTCCTTTTTGCACAAATAGAAGATTTCACTTTGACAGAGTTTCTGCTCAGATTTTTGATCGTTCACTTTTTTTTTCTCTTTCTGTCAATGTCTTCTATTTATAGCCTTGATTATTCTTGATTTGAATTTCTATCCGTTGTCTATATTAATGAGGGGAATAATCCTTGATTTTATTCTTGATTCCCCCTTAATTGCATTCTCCTCGATTTTAGTGATCGGATTTTTCTTCAAACGTTTACCATAAGATTTGTCCTTGATTGATCATTTATTGATTGTGCATTTAATGCTTGATCTTCTGTATCTTCTTCATTTTTCAATAATCTGATCGAGTAAGGTTTACTCAGCCATTCTCTGAACAGTCAAGTGACCCACTTGACTTTGCCGCTTAGATCTTCTTTTACTGCTTTGTCTTCACTCAGCCGAAAGTGTGTCGATTCACTGTTTCTTTCATTCTTTAAGTTCAGAGGAGAATCCTTGTACTTCACTGATCCTTGTTTTGAGTGAGATCAGTGTACACCATATTTAAACATTGAGCTTCATTACTTGAAACATGACTTAGACTTATCCAAGGTCATCATAGACTTCCTTGGTTATAAGTCAGACCATAATGTCTTCATTGCTTATCTGCTGGTGCTTGGCTAGCTTCACTCTGCCGAATGTCTGTTTTACTTTGCCGTCCTACCAACTAGTACAATACTTGTCTGACTCAACTTATACAACATGTCAGACTCTAAGTAAAGTCTTATACAAAGAATTCTAACTTATTTCAGGCTTGCTATAACAGCTAGTATGGCCATCATCAAAACATAATAAAATGTTCCTAACAATTTCCCCTTTTTTTATGATGCCAAAACCCTCATAAGCCTGAACATAAGTGTAACAAATTTTTCAATGATAATTATTTACAGAATAGAACTCAAAAATTTTATTCATCCATTTAAGGGCAATAAGATATTGCATCCTTTTTATTCAAAAACAAAGGCCAATAGAAATAATTCAATTCAATTTGCATAATTTGCATAAGGTCTACTTCTTTATTTCTTCAAACCTGATGCATTTGCCTTTGATGTCTTTGCCCTTATCTGTTGGGCTTTCCTTCTTTCCACTGGAGCTTTCAATTTCAGGCTTTGAGCTTCCTTCTCCCTTTTTGGTATCACCAAACCGTTCTTCAAGAGTCCTGATTGCATCTTCAGATTCAGGGAGAGGACCATATCTTTTCTCCAGTATTTTGTTGGTTGCCTCACCAACTTTGAGTAGGAGGTTGAGTTGCTTGCCAGAGTGCTCCATGACCTCATCCAGATGCTGAATTTGATGAGTGTGAGCATTTAGAGTGTCCACCAAGGGTTTGAGATTGTTGTCAATCTTTTCAGCATGAAATTCAAGATTGGTTTGGACATGGTAGGGAATAAGATGATGTAAATTACAGAGCAAGTTTCCCTGTTTTTCCATGACCTCATCTTGTACCTTGATGTGACTGATGAGGGCTTCAATCTTGTGGTTGAGAGAGGTTGTTTCACTCATTAACGCAGCTTTTAGGTTTTGTCTGCTGTGATATTGCTTTTCCATGTCTACAATCAGTGGTTGAATATCCAGATTGAAGGTCCTCTCTGGATCAATTTCCTCTGGTGCCACTTCGACATGCTCATCATCTTTGTCTACCTCATCTTCTTCAACTTTATCGTCTTCCTTCTTCTTCTCTTTCTTTTCACTTTCTGCCTTTTCTTCTCTTTCTTCCTCATTTGACTCAGGGTCATTTAGTGGTTACTCTGAAATGTTGGCTTTTTCATCAGCTGAAGATGCAGCTGTTCCCCCTTGGTCAATAATGAGGGAGTTGACAGGTTCAGCGGAGTGAGTTTGATCAGCTGGCTCACTCGGCTGTTCGTCAACTTTGCTGATGCTCTTGAAGAGTACCTCTTGAAGTGTCAACTCATCATCAGAAATCTCCATGTTTTCCGGATTGGCTTGAAGGTGGTCACCAGCTGAGTACTCGTCTTCTGTCTCAGCTTCTTCCTCATCCATCTCTTCTTATTCAGATGAAGTGAGAGCATATCCTTCCTCACCTTCTTCCAGATAGGTGATGTCCTCTTGTTGTTTTTCTTCCTCTGTTGTTGTATCATCACTGATTGTCACAAGTTCGTTCAAGTTGCTGGTACCAGTCACAGAGGTGTTTTCTTGTGCCTTCTGGGATCTGGTTCTTCGTTCTACTCCTGATCTGCTACTTTCAGGTTGTTTCCTTTTTCTCCCATCAGTTGATTTGGGTTTCATAGATGCCTTGATGTAGGTAAACATTACCTTAGACCTGTATGGAGCCTGCAGATTTGTGGGTTTCACTTTCAATGCGTCAAACAGGTGTTGAAGAGGGAACCCATATGATTTCCTCTCCCAGAAATCACCTTTCTTATACAACCCCTTGCTTGGTGCCGTAATGGACAAATCAATATCCTTTTGAATCTGGTCTTTCATCCTATTGAATACAAATGTTGCCCAGTCAAATTTAGTACCTTCGTAGATGATCGCCATTAGTTTGACCCGTAACTCAGTTAAGTTTTCCATCGACCCTTTTCTTCCTTCGATGTTTTTGGTGATGACCGGTGCAAATTCAGCAAACAGAAGTTTTAGTGTTGATCTAGGGAGATTGTATGTTTTGCTGTTTTTCTTAGGGTTTTTGGCTATCTCAGCCTAGAATTTCTTGATGTCAACTGTCACAAACTTTACATTAGCCGGACCTATCATGGGTCGGTGTAGGAATCTATTGAGAACACCAAGCGTATTGACTACCTATTTCCCAAAGATTGAACTTTTTATGCAGTCGACATCAGTTTTCTTTGTGCTGGGCACAAACTTGGCATTCTTCCAGAATACAATCAGATTTTCATAGCAAATTCCTTTTATTGGGAGGTTTAGGAAGGTCATTAACCCCAGATTTGAACAGCAGTCAACCAAGCGTTGAGCTTGTGCATCATTGTCACAGAAAGAGAGGTAGTGTTCGGGTTTGAAAAACGATCCGGTGATGATTGATTTTTCATAGAATTTTTCAGTGGGAGAGATTGTAGAAGATGAAGCCATTTCTTTGGTATTTGAGAAAAAATTTTGATTTTGCAGTAAGAAATAGGGTTTTAACTTGCAATAGAGTGTAAGGATTTCTGAAGAATCTCTAAGTATGGTTTATATAGGATAATTTTGGTAGTGTGAACGTGGTTTGAATGTGGAAGGATTTTATGACATAATGATGTGATTTTGTGTATATAAATCCTGATATTCGAGTGAAGTGGGGGAGTGGATTGAGGTAAGTAATGATAGATCCCGGGAATCGAGGCGTTTGTAATTCGAAAAATAATATGGTTACCTCCATCATTGTTAATTGATCTCCACGTGTGTAATCTTTTATAGTATAATCCTCCATAACTTCTTTATTCTCCACGTGAATAAAAGTTGATTTTGTTCACACTATAATTTACCCATGACTCCAATCTTTATTTCGGTGGAGTGCCTTTGCTGGTCACTTGGCCGGTGAAGTGAATATTTTATTGAGCTGCTGTATTATACCGTTCCTAACAATCAGTAAAGTTAATTTCGCCGAGTACCAGTGCCTTACTTGCTACATCTCCTGTAATGGCAATGGTTTAACAAAATTGATGAAGTCACTTGGTGATTACTCCGATTAGTCGCTCTTTGGTACTTAGTCAATTTCAATCATTCCCAACTCAGTTCTTAACATGCTAAATCTTTCATGACTGAGTGGTTTAGTGAAAATGTCAGCCAATTGATCTTCAGTGGGAATGTATTTTAGGATGACATCTCATTTTTCAACATGATCTCTGATAAAATGATGTCTCACATCAATGTGCTTTGTTCTTGAATGCAACACTAGATTTTCAGTGATAGATATGGCACTTGTGTTGTCACACATGATTGGGATAATCTTTTCTTCCACTCCATAATCCCTTAGTTGTTGTCTGATCCAAAGTACTTGTACACAACAACTTCCTGCTGCTATATATTCTGCTTCAGCTGTTGATGTAGATAAGGAGTTTTGCTTTTTACTGAACCAAGGGACTAGTCTGGTGCCTAGCATCTGGCATGTTCCAGAAGTGCTTTTTCTATCTATCTTACATCCAGCATAATCAGAATCTGAATATGATATCAACTTGAGTCCTCCATCTTTTGGATACCAAATTCCAACATTGATGGTGTTCTTCAGGTATTTGATTATTCTTTTGGCTGCTAGAAGATGTGATTCTTTGGTTGAGCTTGAAATCTTGCACATACTCCTACGTCAAATGCTATATCAGGTCTACTTGTAGTTAGATAGAGTAGGGATCCAATGATTCCTCTATACATTTTCTGATCAACATCTTTTCCAGCTTCATCTTTTCTAAGAGTGATTCTTGCACACATTGGTGTATCTGTTGTGCCACCTGTATCCATACCATACTTGTGTATTAAGTCTTTTGTATACTTGGCTTGACTAATGAAGATACCATCCTTCATTTGCTTTACTTGAAGACCAAGAAAGTAATTTAATTCTCCCATCATGCTCATTTGAAATTTGCTCTTCATCAGGTTTACAAATTTCTCACACAGCCTTTCATCCTCTAATCCAAAGATGATGTCATCAACATAGATTTGTACTAGCAATGTGCTTGTTCCTTCTTCTAATTTGAACAGGGTTTTATCTATAGTTCTCTTGTTGAATCCATTCTTCACCAGAAATTGTGATAGTGTTTCATACCAAGCTCTTAGTGCCTGTTTGAGTCCATAAAGAGCTTTCTTGAGCTTGAATACTTTGTCTTCTTTTCCTTTGTGTTGAAAACCAGGAGGTTGTTCCACATATACTTCTTCTTCCAAAAGTCCATTCAGAAATTCACTCTTGACATCCATTTGATAGACTTTGAAGTATTTGTGTGCAGCAAAAGCTAGAAAGAGTCTGATTGCCTCCAGTCTTGCTACTGGTGCAAATGTTTCATCATAATCTATTCCTTCTACTTGATAGTAGCCTTTTGCAACTAGCCTTGCTTTGTTTCTAACATCTGTTCGTTGCTCATCCATCTTGTTTCTGAATACCCACTTTGTTCCAATGATGTTGGTTGTGTCTGGTCTGTCAACATGTTCCCAATCTTTAATTCTTTCAAATTCATTTAGTTCTTCTTGCATGGCTGTAATCCAATCTGCATCTTGGATTTCATCATCTATTGTCTTGGGTTCCACTTGTGATAGAAAACATGTTAGCATATGCTCCAGTTGTCTTCTAGTTCTAACTCATGTGTGAATATTTCTAATGGCTTGTTCTTCAGGATGATCTCTTAGCCAAATTATGTCAGGTTGAAGTTGTTCTTCATTTGGTGCTTCTGCAACTTCAGGTTTTTCATGAGCTTCAAGTTCTGGTGCTTCTTTTGTTGTGTTGGCATGTTGCTGATTTTGATTTTCAAAGTGATGATTCAGAACGGTAGCTGGTATGGTTGTATTTGTATATACTCTCCTTTGTGTTGCTTTTTCTTCTTGATCTTGTAGACTTTCACCATTTGTGTTTGGTTTATCAAATACTACATGTATTGATTCTTCAATCACTAATGTTCTTTTGTTGAGAACTCTGAATGCCTTGCTGGTGTCTGAGTATCCCATAAAGATTGGTTCATCAACTTTTTCATCAAATGTGTGTAACCGATTCCTGTTCAAAACAAAACATTTAGATCCAAACATGTGTAAATGTGAAATGTTAGGTTTTCTTCCATTTCATATCTCATATGGAGTCATTCCATGATGTTTGTTCATGATTGATCTGTTTTGAGTATAGCATGATGTGTTTACTGCTTCAGCCCAAAATCTCTTTGGTAAGCATGCTTCTGCAATCATTGTTCTGACTACTTCTTTGAGAGTTCTGTTTCTTCTTTCTGCTACACCATTTTGTTGTGGAGTTCTTGCTGCAGATAATTGGTGTAATACTCCATTTCTTCACAATAAGTTCTAATCACTTCATTTAGAAACTCTGTGCCTCTATCTGATCTGATCTTGATAATCTTTAGTTCTTTCTCATTTTGAATTCTTCGTAGTAAATCTGGCATCTTCTTGAGTGTCTCTTTCTTCTTGTTCATAAATATGGTCCAGGTGAATTTGAAGAAATCATCAACCACTACTAGAATGCATTTCTTTCCACTTACACTTACTGGTGTGACTGGTCCAAACAGGTCCATATGTAATAGATGCAGAATTCTTGTTGTAGATTGATAGGGATTTGACTTAAAGGAACTTTTGATTTGTTTCCCTTTCTGACATGCATCACAGAGACTTTATTTCTTGAATGTAATCTCAGGCAAGCCTTCAACTAACTTGTTCTTTGAAAATGTGTTGATGGTCTTGAAATTCAGATGGTTTAATCTTCTATGCCAAATCCAGCTGGTTGATTGTTTATTTTTGACAAAAAAACATGTTTCTTCTTTAGCTGTTTTCCAATCCACCACATACATGTTGTCTTCCCTTCTCCTGCAAGAACTACTGTGTTGGTTTGGCTGTGAATCACTTTGCATCCTTGTTGAAGTGCACATTGTAGCCTTTGTCACAGAATTGGCTGATGCTCATCATATTGAAATTAAGTCCCTTAACATATGCCACATTTTGAATTCTCAAATTGTTCTTGAGCATCAGCCAATTCTGTGACAAAGGCAAGCCTTCAACTAACTTGTTCTTTGAAAATGTGTTGATGGTCTTGAAATTCAGATGGTTTAATCTTCTATGCCAAATCCAGCTGGTTGATTGTTTATTTTTGACAAACAAACAGTTTCTTCTTTAGCTGTTTTCCAATCCACCACATACATGTTGTCTTCCCTTTCTCCTACAAGAACTACTGTGTTGGTTTGTCTGTGAATCACTTTGCATCCTTCCTTGTTGAAGTGCACATTGTAGCCTTTGTCACATAATTGGCTGATGCTCATCAGATTGAAATTAAGTCCCTTAACATATGCCACATTTTGAATTCTCAAATTGTTCTTGAGCATTGTGCCTTCCCCCTTAATCTTGCCAGGTTTTTCTTTGCCTCCAAATGTTACTTTGGGTCCATCAAAAGCTTTGAAATCAGGAAGCCATCCTTTGTCCCCTGTCATGTGTCTGGAACATCCACTGTCTATGTACCAGACATCATATAACAAATTAATTAAGTTTAGGTACCCAACACTGTTTGGGTCCATACGTGTTAACAGTCATGCCTCCTACTCTAAGTGTATATCCAAATGATCTTCTTTTTGGATAGTTAAAATCATCAACTTCATATGTATAAGGCATGGAAGAATAGCTTCTAATATTTCTACTGAATGTATTCTAATACTTCTCTACTTTTTGGTGTATTTGCATCATTCTTTACCTTCCAATATGCAGTGGGAAACCTATGCTGCTTCAGGTTTCTAGGAACATACCTTGATTGATCTTTCTTAAACACATGATGCACATCATGGTATGGTTTCTTCTTGTATTTTGGTGGTGCAACATTCCAATCATCCTCTGAAGGATAAAGTCTTCTTTTACCTTTCAGTAGGTCTTTGTTTTTGGTTGACTGGAATGATGGTTTAGTCTGCTATTTTACTGCACTAGGTTTTGACTTCACCGGTGCAGGATGAGTGGTTGAAACTATGGTCTTTTCTTTTCTGAATTTTGGTCTAATGTTGGTCCTGGATTCAGAATTATGTTGACCATTGTTTCTTATCTCATCCTGACTGTTGTAGCCAAGACCAGATCTGGATCCAAACCTTCTTGGAAGTTTGTAAGCTGGTGCATTTAGTGGTGCAGTGGTGTTTTTAGCTGTTGAATGGATTTTCTCAGCTGATCTGTTAGCAGTGGATGAGTTATCATCTGCTGCTCTTTGATTAAGTGAGTCTATCTCCTTAGTAGCTTGTTCAGCCTTCAATTTGTCCAGTTGTTCCTTCAATATTTTATTTTATTTTCTTAGATCCCTACATTCCTTTTCAGAGTTTCATGATTCATCTCAATTTCATCAAATTTAGTCATGAGATTTTGGACTAGGGCTGCTGGATCTGATGGGAGAATAGAAGATTGTGCAGTGTTAGATATGGATGCATTTGATGAAGAGTAAGAGCTAGATGTTACCTCAGTTTCATCAGATTCTTTGGCCATTAGACACAGACTTGTTTTCTCAATGTCTGAGCTATCACCTTCATCTTCATCTAACTCTTTGGTCATGAGACATAGACATGCTTTTTCATTTTCTGAGCTATCTTCTTCATCACTATTATCTGAGTCATTATCAGATGATTCTTCATTCTTTTCACTGCTTGATTCAGCCTTGAGTGCTTTCTTTCCTTTCCTCTTCTCAGATGCTTTGTACTTCTTCTTTTCCACATCTTTATTGTTTTCTTTGGGGCAATCAGCCTTGAAGTGGACTTTCTTGTTGCAATTGAAGCATCTGTATTCATCATCTATTTTCTTCATATCTTTGTTTGAGCTTGACCTCTTGTTTGATGATGAGTTTCTTTTGAATGGCTTCTTTTTGCTAAACCTGTCAAAATGTTTAACTAATAAAGCTACATGTTCTTTGAGTTCTAGTATCTCTTTGCTGATGCAATCAGCAAAGTTACTTTGCTATGGTGCTATCAGTGCACTGATTCTTTGTGTCTCTGCCGGTGCACCATCTTCACCGTTCAATTCGAATTCATGAGCTTTTAGTTGGGACATCAGAGTCAAGGTGTCAGTGTTTGCAAGATTTGTTGTTCCCCTGATTACTGATGTTATGATCTTCCATCTTTCAGGCAAGCCTCTCAAGATCTTTAAACACACATCTTTCTAGGGGTATGTGTGTCCAAGCTGTTGCAGTTCACTGGTGATGCTTGAGAATCTGTTGTCCATTTGATCAATGAATTCACCAGCCTTCATCTTGAAGTTCTCAAATTTTTGTTTTGCAACAGATAATTTGTTTTCTTTAACTGCCTCAGATACTTCATTTATCAGTGCCAGTTTGTCCCACATCTCCTTTGTTGTTTTGCAATCTTTGATTCTCATGAACATGTTGCTATCTAGGGTCTTCAAGATCATATCTTTTGCAACAAAGTCTAGATTTGCTCTTCTCCTGTCATCCTTGGTCCAATATTTCTTGGGTTTATCCACTTCTTTTCCTTGATCTGCTCCTGTGGTTATCACAGTCATGATCATGATTGGGCCATCATTAATTACATCCAGCATTTCCTCATGAGTTGCTGCAAGATGGGACAACATTCTTATTTTATATTCATGAAAATTGTTAACATTAAAAACAGGTACTTTTGACATAAAGTTTGAGGAATCCATAAGTACAAATAAAAGATATATATGTGTATATCTAGAAAGCACAGATTTGAAAACTACTTTGAAAATATGTGATCTCCTTGGTACTAGAAATTAGATCTGAACAGGTTCTGATACTAGAAACACCGCTCCGATACCAATTGTTGGTCCCAGAGAAGGGTAAACTATAGTCAGAGGGGGGGGGTGAATGACTATAGTGGAGTTTCAAAAAACAATTCTTGGATTTAAAAGCTTTTGGGCAGCGGATAAGTCCCTTCTTACTAACTTATTTCAAAGTAGTTTCAGCAATCAATAGATATATGATATAGTATAAGCAATTAAATGAATGCAGTAAGGTAATTTGCAGAAAGTAAATTGACACAAGGCTTATAGTGGTTCAGGGTGGTGTAATCCCTTAATCCACTCTTCTCATGTGATGATTGGAAGAATTTACTATTGTTTTCACATATACAATAGTACGATTGTCCTTGACTTCCCAAGCTTCACAATCTACTAGACTATCACTCCTTGACTACAACAGCTTCAGTGACTCGGTCTCTTCCACTGCTCCTTGGGATCAAATCCTTCAGTAGCTATCACAAACACAACTCCTTCTCAGATGCCTCTGATTCAGTTGCTTGATTGATGTGAATTGGATTCACAAACTTGTTGATCAATCTCAATGCTTGATGTTTGATTTGTGGCTCTTAGATATGAGTTGATCAATGGATATTTCCTTTTGCTGAGATAGAAGATTTCACTTTGATGAATTTTCGCATGCATTTTTGATCGTTCACTTTTTTTTTCTCTTTCTGTCAATGTCTTCTATTTATAGCCTTGATTATTCTTGATTTGAATTTCCGTCCGTTGGCTATATTAATGAGGGGAATAATCCTTGATTTTATTCTTGATTCCCCCTTAATTGAATTCTCCTTGATATTAGTGATCGGATTTTTCTTCAAACGTTTACCACAAGATCTATCCTTGATTGATCCTTTATTGATTGTGCATTTAATGCTTGATCTTCTTTATCTTCTTCATATTTCAATAATCTGATCGAGTGAGGTTTACTCAGTTGTTCTCTGAATGGTAAAGTGACCCACCTGACTTTGCCGCTTAGATCTTCTTTTACTACTATGTCTTCACTCAGCCGAAAGTCAATTCACTTTGCCGATTCACTGTTTCCTTCATTCTTTACGTTCAGAGGAGAATCCTTGTACTTCACTGATCCTTGTTTTGAGTGAGATCAGTGTACACCATATTTAAACATTGAGCTTCATTACTTGAAACATGACTTAGACTTATCCAAGGTCATCACAGACTTCCTTGGTTATAAGTCAGACCATAATGTCTTCATTGCTTATCTGCTGGTGCTTGGCTAGCTTCACTCTGCCGAATGTCTGTTTTACTTTGCCGTCCTACCAACTAGTACAATACTTGTCTGACTCAACTTATACAACAAGTCAGACTCTAAGTAAAGACTTATACAAAGAATTCTAACTTATTTCAGGCTTGCAATAACAGCTAGTATGGCCATCATCAAACATAATAAAATGTTCCTAACAGGCGGTACTACTTCCCCCGCGGAACAAACCACCGAAAGAATATCCCTATTCTCTCCATGTGGAAATCCTCTATCCACGAGTGAAAGTCCCACTAATTCTTCATCCGTCATGGAGGGCACCCAGAACTGGGTGTGTGGAACTACAATCATCTCCCCACTGATGTATGCCCTACTGGGGTTGGAGAACGGTTGTTAACGGATATTTCAGGTTGTGGTGTCTTTTTGGACCATAAGGAGTGGTCCTCCGAACTGATCGGGCAGCTCATCTGGATGACTCCGGGCCTGAGCCATATCTGAGGCTTACTCATGTGGAGTATGATAACCGTAGGACCTTTTCCCTTTGTACCTTTTACTTACTTTCTCTTTTTTTTCTTTTATGCATAACTTATATATTTCTGTATGTTCATACTAAGATTATTTCTTCTTACTCTATCAGTGGCTGATCTCACTGAATTTTGAGGAGGCATTAGAGGAGGAGGAGGTTACGGCTGAACAAAATGACCCTGATGCAGCCACTGGAGATCTTCGTCACCCTGACGAGGGTCTTCATTGAGACGAACATACTACTCTTTATCCCCGTATAGAACAGAGGGGCGAGGAGAGCCTGGTGATCCTGGATGGCCCTGATCCTGATGGGCAGCTCCAGCTGTATTCCCGATCTGGGAGGAAGAGGAGCAGGTCTGAACGAAGGGGTCAGGATGCTTCGGACGTGGATGGGGGTTCTTTTCCCGTACTGCTGATATGTCTAGTCTACCTGACAAGGACCTAGCTGCTGCGGTAAGTTTCTTCTTACCTTTGTTTTCCTTTTCTTATTTTTATCTTGTCACCGTACTGACCCCTGTTATGTTTTCTTAGGTCGTCCAGATTGGCCAAGAAATATTTACGAGGTTCAAAAACCTTTCTTCTCAGAAGGGTTCTTTGGAAAAGTGGATTGCTGATCTCTCCGCAAGCCGTCAGAACACAAGGACAAATCGACGTCCAAGGATTAGTAGATCTCTGCTTTGAACAAACAGCTTTATGCACAAGAGGTCGAGTTGAAACAGCTACGGATGGCTAGTGTTGATCACGCCAGGCAGATCTCGGAGCTGGAGGGGGCCATGGCACAACTCCGAAATAAAAATAAAGAGCTTAAGGCTGCAGTACCTGTGTAGATCGCCCAAGCTGTTCACGGTTATAAGAGCTCTGCTCATTTTACTAGGGCCTTAAAATATTTAATTGCCCCAATCTTAAGCCATGGGTATGCTCTGGGCGTAGATGAAGCCACGGCACAGTGTCCCGAGTTGGTAATTGAGGATCTTCCCCACGGGGGACTTCGTAAACCTGGTACCAACAAGGTCTTTGAGGCTAGACTTAAAGAGTTTCAGGCCGGTGAAGACTTGGCTGTAAAATATGCTCGCTGACCTGCGACAGATCGTCAAGCTAGTGCTTCTTCTACTCAGCCTTCTCAACAAACTCCTCCTACTGATTCTTAAGCTTTTTAATTGTAACTTTTGCTCTGAAAATTTGTAATCATTTTAGAAACTTTTCTGTTGCCTTTTTGACAAAATATGCCTTTTAGGCACCTATTATGCAATCACTTCTTCTGGCTTTAAGCCTTTTGTTTTTCATTCGCAATATAACTTACGGCTCTTTGCCCCGGAAGCATATCATTTACAAGCCTTGCTCTTGAATGATGTGCTTTATGGTCAGCATTTTTAGCTTTGTTCGCCTGACCTGCAGACTTAGAAAGTTTGCTTTCTGCATCTTTCTATGTTTATGAAATATTTCCAGTTATTATTGTAAATCAGTTCTGATTGTTTGCGCTGCAGACTTGGTGAGTTCGTTTTTTATAAACTTCTAAATCTGCTCTACAAATCGGTTCGTGTCGTCTGTCCTGCAGACTTGTTAACTTTGTCCTTTGCAAGCTTTTCTAAGTCTGACATGCAGCTCAGTTCTGATCGTCTGTCATGCAGACTTATTAAGTTTGCCCTTGGCAACTTTTCCGAGTCTGACATGCAGCACAGTTATGATTGTCTGTCCTGCAGACTTGTTAAGTTTGTCCTTTGGAAACTTTTTTGAGTCTGATTTACAGCTCAGTTATGATCTTTCCAAGCCTAACTTGCAGCTCAGTTATGATCGCGTGCAAAACACTTACTAGCAATAGGACTAGGTCTATCATAGTAGAGTACTGGCGAGTCAAGGTCGATCCCATAGAGACTCGTAAGAATGTCTAATTATCAAGATTGAGCTTGTCACGATAACGGTCTACGACCAACTATAATATTGACAGTAGTAAATCTGGTAACAATCAACTAGCAAGATTATGCAAGTTCACACGAAGCAAACTAGAGTTTCTAATGTATTAGTTCAATTATGAGTAATTAGTTATTCCCCCCACACATTCAACAGTCCTCCCCATTGGTGAATTTATTCATTATTCAGCTACGGGTACAACTCCTAACCCTATCTACTCAGACAATAGTAGTAGACAATGTATACGCAAGCTACCCCCATTAATTGGTCCGTAATAGCTCAGATGCATAAAGAACTAGAGCTGTCGATATTGAGCGCTAACTCATACCGAAAACCCGTTAGACAGCTATCGACATTGATCAGCACGTTCCTAAGGTCCATTCAAGATAATGTCCAAACATAGCACTTCACTATTCGTATTTCATGCTATTTTACGATGACATGCAAATAGTTGATCAGGCTAAAAACATGTAAATTAAATCTATCGATCAACGTAGCTGGCGCTGATTATCATGAATTAGTAATTTACTAGGTATTCAGATCTAGCGATATAGACCATCGCAGATCTGAAAAACGCAACTACTATTTCATGATTTCTTCACCAACGAATCAGATCTATAACACATGGGGTACAATAAACTAACTACTACATAACTAAACTAAATAAGCAATTAAAACATACTAATCGAATAGAACAACGATGGATCTACATCTTGGAAAAGACAAAAAATCATACCCTCGAAGACGAGCGTAGATCTCATTCGGAACTCTCCCTAGGCGGCGACTCCGTCATCTCTCCAACCAGAACTCATAAAATAAAGAACAAGGAACTTTTATTGCATAATACTTGTAAATTGTGTGGTACATTGTGTTCTGAGCCAAAGCCTCTTATTTATAGCTATCTAAACCGACTTAGGAACACCTAGTTTGACCCTTCATCCAAGAAAATACGTTTCGGAAGGATCTAGATCCTCGGTAAGTCGGCACCGCCTCCCGGGTTACCGGGGGTACTTTCATCTTTTTTCTTCAACCGACTTAACTTGGATGCTTCCGGAATACCCTAGGCCCATTCTTTTCGTTCAGACCACTCCAGATTCGTCCATCATGCTTAACCCAATATTCCGTATCCTGAAAATTATCGAATAACGCACAAAATAATATCGAAACAGGGAAAATAAACGCTAAGTACAGATTTCTCGACTCACGAACCCGACATATGCTATTCAACACAAATGGTTCATATTTGTAGGTCGAAACAACTATTTTTAGCTCATAATGGATAGAATATTGATGTCGTAGGATAGACTATTTTAACCGTCATCAACTACCCTCCACTAGCCTTCTGCTCGTCGGCGAGCAGAGTATCAAGGCGGAATATACCTCCAAGAACAATCTCCATCAACGACCACACATTCAATAAAGATATCCGGCAGAAACATACATCAAGCCACAATCCATAAGCTCCCCATTAATCACTACTTACCACGCATAAATGTTTCGTGTGATGAATCAGTTGTAATAGTGCGTTTGTGAGAAGAATCAAGTTGTATTAACCTCACAATCTTAACTTACCTACGTATACACTCACTCATCTTGCTTTCAGACTTGGTTACACAACATGGTACCGTAATTGGATCGGGAGGACTTGGGGACTGAGCATTGCTCTTAAGTCCTCGTTTGATTCTTTTTATGTGATGGTCGTGCCCTTTTTACACGAGTTCACTTCCCTCACTGCCTTTATTGTATTTTTTTTTTCTCTTTTTTTTTCTTTTTTTTCATTTTCATTTTTCTGGCAGATTTCCTCACTTTTTTCTCTTTCTCTCACAAGTCCGTGTGTCCCGGTTACCTTTCGTCATCCAAGTTGCTTCCCTTGTCTTACAACAATTTGTTGAAGTATATAGACAGACAAATAATGATTCCCGGTTAAAACAACTCATCATCTAATCTTAAACACTTCTCACTCAGATTATGTGCTCAAGTATTGACCGCCATGTTAGAATAACAATTAATAAGTTACTACTTCATGCAACATAACATATGCTCATTCTTCCATACTAAATTGAATATGCTATAGCTCAATTCAAATTGAACTTGGGCTCCTTTTTTCTACCGATTCCTTACTCGAAAACGTGCAATAAGCAAGCTAAAAACAGTGTTTAAAATTTCAAAAATATTCCCTTTTTCGATTAACCAGCTAAGACGCCTACCCCCTACTGATTATATACATTGTCCCGAGTGACTAATAATAAAGAAAAGGAAAAGTACTTAGCTCTGGAAATGTTGGCTGAGTCGAAACGAATCCCGGAGCAGAATAATTAGCTCCTAGGTCATTCCTCTACCAAGTTGTTACCTGCTTTCCAAAGTTCTTCCAAAAACTGTGAGTAACATGCGAAGGGCAATAAGAAAATAATGTGGCGGTAATTGTGCATACCGGAGGAATGCGCAAAAACAGTTTAAGCCACTTTATTCTTTTATCGGCCTAAGAAAGACGCGAAAACTTATGCGAGGGTATCACATGAGAATCGTGAAGGAAAAACCACATATATCTCTAGCCAGGTGACTGAAGATATATGTGATGAAAAAAACCTTGCGATTGTCATGCAACTTTATTGACACTTAATAAAATAAACAAAAGCAATATATAAGGGCTTGAGAAATAGTTCTGAGTTTATAGTCATCAACTCGACTGTACTAATAGGTCTCCTTTATTCATATTCTGCCTCTGTCAACGTAAAGACTTCCAACTCAGGGTTATACTTGTGCTCTAGGTAATGCTTCAGCCTGTGGCCGTTAACTGTGAAGGTCTGCCCAGAGTATTCATGTCTAACTTCACATGCACCTGAATTGTAGACTTTCGTGACTACATGTGGTCCATACCATCTAGACTTCAACTTCCTAGGAAAAAGACGAAGATGCGAGTTGTACACCAACACTTTATCTCCCACTTGAAATGTGCGGTTCAGAATCATCTTATCATGCAGACGCTTCATTCTCTCCTTGTAAATCTTGGCATTCTCATATGCTTGAAGTCTAAACTCTTCCAATCTATTCAACTCTAGCATTCTCTTTTCACCGGCTAAATCCTCATCCATGTTTAGAAATCTCGTAGCCCACAGCGCTCGGTGCTGGAGTTCTACCGGTAAATGACACGCTTTTCTAAATACTATCATATATGGTGACATCTCAATCGTGGTCCTATAAGCTGTTCTGTACGTCCAAAGAGCGTTATCTAATTTCAAAGACCAATCTTTCCTTGTGGGATTCATAGTCTTCTCTAAGATCCTCTTAATCTCTCTGTTCGTGACTTCTACTTGTCCACTCGTCTGGGGGTGATATGCGCTGTAATCTTATGTCTAACCTCATATCTCATCATCAACTTCTCAAACAACCTATTACATAAATGACTCCCTCCGTCACTAATTATGGCTCTGGGCACACCAAACCTCGTCAAAATGTTTTTCTAAAGAAATCTCAGGACAACCCTGGCATCATTATTAGGTGAAGCTACTACTTCCACAATTTTGGAAACATAATCGACTGCTACCAGGATGTAACGATTTGATTCTGACGATGTGAAAGGCCCAACAAAATCAAATCCCCAAACATCGAATAATTCCACTTCTAAGATACTCTGTAGTGGCATGTCGTTCCGCTTAGAAATATTACCAGTCATTTGACAGGAATGACAAGATCTTGTAAACTCGTAAGCAGATTTATGAACTGTTGGCCAGTAGAATCCACACTGCAGTATCTTTGCTGTTGTCTTGTCTGGCCCATAATGACCTACAACTTCTCTAGTATGACACATGTGCAAAATACTTGGAATCTCATCATCGTGGATGCATCTGCTAAGAATGGTATCAGGGCATAATTTGTATATATAGGGATCGTCCCAATGATAATGCTTCAGATACGTGAAAAACTTCTTATTATCTGCATTATTGAATTCTGGTGGTAGCTATCTTCCTACTAGATAATTCACAATATTAGCAAACCAAGGGTATATCTTGCCCACTCTTGATGTATGATGTCGGATCTGAGATTCAACTCGATCTACCACTAAGACGGAAAAAAGTTGTTCATCAGGAAAAATTTCCCTAATCTCAGTCGGTTGCTCTTCTTCCAGCAAAGTTAACCTCGACAGGTGGTCAGCCACCTGGTTCTCAGATCCCTTTTTATCTTTAATCTCAACATCAAACTCTTGTAAGAGTAGAATCCATCTTAACAGCCTCGGCTGGGAGTCTTGCTTGTTTAGAAGGTATTTCAAAGCTGCATGGTCAGTGAATACAGTGACTTTCGATCCTACTAGGTAAGGTTGAAACATGTCAAATGCAAATATGATTGCTAAGATTTCCTTCTCCGTAGTCGCGTAATTCCTCTGGGCACTGTTAAGGGTACGACTGGCGTAATAGATAGGGTTAAAGATTTTATCCTCTATTTGTCCCAGGGCTTCTCCGACTGCCGTGTCTCTTGCATCACACATAAGCTCAAAAGGTTTGTTCCAATGTAGGGCTACCAGAATTGGGGCGGTTATAAGCATTCGCTTCAATGTGTTGAATTCTTTCTTGCACTCTTCTTCAAATAAGGTGCATTTGTTGGTCCCTTGGAAAGGCTAACACAAGTTTAGAGGGGGGTGAATAAACTTGTCACCAAAAACTTTCCTGAAACTGAAAGTACCCCAGGAACTGAGTTTTTATCAAACTCAAAGCTGAACTGACAAACTGATGCTCAGTTCAGTTTTGTTCCTTTCATTTAACCTTGTGAGGAGTTAGCTAATTCAGTTTTGCTAATGCTAGAACTGAATTAACTTGCAGTGGATAAGATCAAGCCTTTCGTGCAATAGATGTGTCAATAAAGATCTAAACCTCCTATGTATCAGTACTCGGTGTCTAATGTTTGCTGAGCGTAGTGATAAAGAGATAAAGCAATAAAAATAATCACAGCGCAAACTTAAATGCATAAAGTAAATTAACACGGGGTTTGTTTATGGAAGTTCCGGGTGGTGTAATCCCGTACATCTCCCCTTTGTTGGAATAGTGTCCAAAACCCAATCGGTTTGGACCGGATCCGACCGGGTCGGATCATTTCTACTATTTCTTTATGTTTGTACATATATTAAATGGCTTTTCTGTTGTCATATATATGTTCTTTTAAAGAACCAATTATGAATTGTTATATGATAACGTCCTTAGTATTAGACTGTGATAGAGAAACCATGATAGGCGATTATGGTTGATGAGATCTCTAATCACTTTAATAAGTTTGGTAATTAAATGTCTCTAGGCTGATTTACTATTAAACAGGGCATTGATAATATAAACAGACTAGCACATATTAGATGTCTTCTGTCTTTAGGGCAGGGATAGATCTCGTCTATCGAAGTGTAGAGACACTTGGACTGTACGTGGACGTGTATTAGAGAATGCGTACGTTAGACTGACCCACTTAGACGGATAAGTGTCACACTATGTGACGGTTGTGTAATTATCCTTTTGACCGGAGTCTTCATGGCATCACGGTGTGGATTGTCATGCTTTGACACTATTGACGTTTCCCCTAGCCATGGGGCGATCATGCGGTAGTGATTGGGTATGATACTAAAGCATGCGGAGTATACATGATTGGTCGTCCGGGAATCGCGTATTCTATGATTGGGATCGAATATCCGAAATGGCCTTCTTATAAGGAATGTCTTACTCTCGTGAATCTTTACAAAGTGGGAGTAAATGAGTTACTTCGAGAGAGCATGATATCCATATTATAAGATACGGTCGTTGATGTTTTGACACTCGACTAACGACCGTATGGATATTATTACAGCGATAGGATTGTAAGTTACACGGTAACTGTTTCACATGAAAGGTAGTAGTCATTGCATTTGACTCTTCCGATGATTGGGGGTCACGGTGTGTTGCTAGACGCTATCCCGTGATCGTTAGGCATGAAGGGCATTTTCATAATTTGCACTTTGTGTCTACGGCCAACATATTTGGAAGCCTATCGGGTCACACACATAAGAACATCTAGCCGGATTAAAATGTGGTTATAGATGATAACCTAATAAGGAAAGTTTATCTCGAGACTATAAGGGTTATAGTGGTAAATTAATATGGTGGTATTTATTTATTATGAATAAATATAATACAAGATATTATATTAATTAAAGAATATTCCGGATGCCAATTTATTGGCTAAGGTGGCGTAATTTGTGTGTGTATATGATACACTTGGATTGTACAATTTAATTAATAAGATTACCATATATTAATATAAGATATTAATTATTAAATATATATAGTCACATGCGTGACTTGCACTTGGAATGTGCTTGTGCACATTTGTTTTCAAGATATATATATATATATATATATATATATATATATATATATAGATTTATATGTGTTATATATATGTGATATATACACATGTGTAAATTGATTTATGGTAATAAAATAAAGATAGTCAATATTAGATATTGAAAATATCTTGGAAATATTCAATATGAGATATTGACAATATCTTAGATTTATTTAATATGAGATATTGTAATAAATGAGATAAATCAATCAAATATATTTTTCTTATTTTTATTGGAAAAAGGTTTTCTTCTCCTCCACACATAGTTATGGCGCCACTTCTACTATAAATAAGAGGTGGGTGTCAAGCTCTTTTGTATCATCACAATTCCAAGAACTAATAGTTCTTGTGTAAAATAGAGAGCATCTTTTGGAGAGTTGGAGAGAGGGGAAAAAGGCTGGTCTAGCAACCGGAGTTTTCCAATAGCAATCCATGATGGGATTCCGGCAGGGTGCTCGTGTGGACTAGCGGTAGAGGCCGAACACTTGGGCGGCTCTATGCAGAACTACTCTCCTTAGGCGGTCAAAGCGTCGATCTTATAGATCAACCAAGGTAACCACCGTCTACTACTTGTTTGTTTATTGCTTAAACGAAGTCGATCTTGGGTAAAAGGAAATCAAAATTTTGAATTCCGCTACGTTCCTGCGTAGATTTCCTAACACCCTTCTCCTGTGGTTTAGGAGGTATCACTAGAATCTTGAGATAACTGTTACAAAATCCTAGCCCAATACCAGTCCTTCACGACACCCTAGTTTCACTGTCTACACATAATGAAGAAATGTAAGATTGCTCCCTTCATTCTACACACTGATCTTTCGGAGGTGGAATGACTCCTTCACCAGCTCACCACTAACATGAACACAGTCTGCAGACTGAACCAACAGCTGTGGCAACCAAGTTGCAACCGTATGAGGAAAGTTGGAGTTGCTCTCCTCAAGCTATGCACAGCCAACCCTTTTTCACAAAGGTTAGGTTTAGAATTAATCAAGTGATTAATTCAGTGAGCTGTTTGCTTCTTCTGGATATGGCGTTGCAGCTCCAAGATGCCTTCTTCCCCCTTAATGGGTTACTAGATCTTTCTTTGTATTCATCAAGGCAATTCCGTTGGCTTCCCTGTTTCTAGATATGAGATCTGATTTCCTGGATCTGGAACTTTAGATATATGCTTTGTAAATCTTTTTCAGATCCCCCCTTCTTCTCAAGTGCTTGTCTCTGTGTATTTATAGGGATGATGTGACGGTCAGATAATTTTATAGCCGTTACATTTGTTGTTTAGCCAACGTTCATATGTAGGACCTTTTGTCGTTTTATTTCAAATTCAACAAGGCCTTAAGTCATTTTTCTACTCTTCATCGAAACTGAGTACCTCGTATACTTGTCATCTGAATTTAATTGACTAAGTCAGAGTACACCATTCAGTTTCTTCTTTTCGAGTAAGCGATAATCTTTGTCCTTAAGATTATTGACTTTACATGATCTATAGTTCGATTCCAGTCACCACAGACTTGCACGAATCCTCGACTTATAGTCCCGACTTAATCAGCTTCTAACTGAGTTTGCCACCCCAGTTCTTCAGTATTCAATAACTGAGTTTGTGTCCCTCAGTTCTTCAGTCTTCTAGATAAGCCAACTGAGTCTGTGTCCCTCAGCGAACTTATCTTCTTCAGTTTTCTCATGACTGAGTTTGATCCCACAGTTTTCCATGTGTATACTCAGTTTGCTTGTTGTGACTCAGCTGTCCTCCTAGCTCTTATCTATTACAATGCTTGTCTGAAACAACCTATACAAATTTCAGACTTTAGATAGAACTTATACATTTTCTCTTGACCATTTCTTCCTTCTTCTTTCATTATGCACTATAACAGTTAGTTATGACTTCATCATCATGGGTTGTAAACGATCTTATTAGATGTGTGAAAAATCATCATCAAAACACAGATATTATTTCCAACAACATCCTTTGCAAGTAATTCCGTCAAAGGTTTAGAAACTTTAGAGAAGTCCTTAATAAACCTCCTATAAAATCGTGTGTGGCCAAGAAAGGCTCGCAACGTCTTCATGTTCGTTAGAGGGGGTAACTTCTCTGTTTCCTCTATCTTTGCTCTATCAACTTCCATTCCTTTCTTTGAAATCCTATGACCCAATACTATTCCTTCTGTAACCATGAAATGGCATTTTTTCCCAGTTAAGTACAAGGTTGGTCTCTTCACATCTTTTCAACACTTTACTCAAATTGTCCAACCATTTATCAAAGCTATCTCCAAATACAGAGAAATCATCCACGAAAATCTCTAGAAAATCCTTCACCATGTCCGCAAATAATGACCACATGCACCTTTGGAATGTTGCAGGTGTTAGGAAATCACTAGTTTAACGCAGCGGAATTTAAAATTTGATTTCCTTTTACTAGATCGTTCTTCGTTTAATGCAATAAACACGTTAAGAAGTTGGACGGTTATACCTCAATGATCCATAAGATCATCGCTTTGACCGTCAATGGAGAGTAGTACAGTGCGCAAGCCGTCCACGTGTCCTGCCTCTAACGCTAATCCACATGAACTCCTCGCCGGAATCCTCCTTGGATTGCTATTAGAAAACTTCGGTTGCTATACCGGCATTTTTCCCCTCTCTCTAACTCACTATAGAATGCTCTCTATTTTACACAAAAACTACGAGCTCTTGCAATTGTGATGTACAAAAGAGCTTGACACCCACCTCTTATTTATAGCTAAAGGTGGCGCCCCATATGTGTGTAGGAGAAGAAAACATTTTCTCAATAAAATAAGGAAAATCTTTTAGATTGATTTATCTCTTTTATTATAATTAATTTTGCCAATATCTTATATTGAATATAATTATCTTATTACCATAAATCTATTTTTCCAAAATCAATTAATATATATTAATATTATGGTAATCTTATTAATTAAAGTGCACAATCCAAGTGTATCTTATACACAACAATGTGGCTCCCCTATAGTCAATAAATTGACTTCCGGAATATTCTTTAATTAATATAATTTGTATATAATTAATATCTTGCATTTTATTTATTCATAATAAATAAATACCACCATATTAATTTACCACTATAACCTTTATAGTCTAGAGATAAACTTCCTTATTTGGTTATCAACTATAACCGCATTTTAATGCGAATCGAAGTTCATATGTGTGTGACCCGATAGGTTTCCGAATATGTTGGTCGTAGACACAAAGCGCAATTTACTAAAATGCCCTTCATGCCTAACGATCACGGGATAGCGTCTAGCAAAACACCGTAACCCCCAATCATCGGAAGAGTAAAAAACAATGACTACTACCTTTCATGTGAAGCAATTACCGTGTAACTTACAATCCTATCGCTGTAATAATATCCATACGATCGTATCTCGAGTGTCAATACATTAACGATCGTATCTTATAATCTAGATATCATGCTCTCTCAAGATAACATATTTACTCCCACTTTGCAAAGATTATCGAGAGCTAGACATTCCTTATAAAAATGCCATTTCGGATATTCGATCCCAATCATAGGATACGCGATTCTTGGATGACCAATCATGTATTCTCCGCATGCTTCAATATCACACCCAATCACTACTGCATGATCGCCCCGTGGCTAGGGGAAATCTCAATAGTGTCAAAGCATGACAATCCACACCGTGATGCCATGAAGACTCCGGTCAAAAGGATAATTACACAACCGCCACATAGTGTGACACTTAATGTAAGTGGGTTAGTCTAACGTACGGATTCTCTAATACACGTCCACGTACAGTCCATGTGTCTCTACACTTTGATAGACGAGATCTATCCCTACCTTCTATAAGATAGAAGACATCCAATACGTGTTGGTCTGATTATACTATCAATGTCCCATTTGACAGTACATAGGACTAGAGACATTTACGTACCGAATTTGTTATAGTGATTATAGATCTCATCAACCATAATCACTATCATGGTTTCTCTATCACAGTTTGATACTAGGGACGTTACTAAATATGTACAACAAACAATATACAATGACATAAGTGCTTTTATTAATCATAATAAAGTTATTACCTGAACTAAATAGATTGTAAATGACCCGACCCGGTCGGATCCAGTCCAACCCGATTGAGTTTAGGACACCTTACCAACAGCTGGTGCATTACATAACCCAAAGGGCATGCGATTGTACGCTAGAGTTCCATAGGGACATGTGAAAGTTGTTTTCTCGTGATCCTCGAGGGCAATATGGATCTGATAATAACCAGAATATCTATCTAAGAAAAAATAAAACGTATGACTGCTTAATCTTTCCAACATTTGATCAATGAATGGTAGGGGAAAATGATCTTTACGAGTTGCATCATTCAGTTTCCTGAATTCAATGCAAACTCGTGTCCAGTAATTAGTCTCACAGTGATTAACTCATCAACCTCATTAGGTTGGACAGTGAATCCTCATGTCTTGGGTACCACATGAATCGGGCTTACCCACTCACTGTCTATAATTGGGAAAATGATTCCATCTCTTATATCTTTATGAACTCTTCCTTAACAACATCCTTTAGTTACGGCGTCAACCTCCTTTGAGGTTGTGCCACCACTTTCTTCTCAGGGTCTACAGAGATCTTATGCATGCACCCTGATGGGCTTATTCCTCTAATATCTGCAATCGTCCACTCAAACGCTCCATTATGCTCTCTCAGTACTCTTAAAAGTTTCTCCTCTTCTAAAGGTGATAATGATGCTGAAATTATAAGGGGAGAGTATCATCTTGTAAGTACACGTACTTCAGGTGAGATGGCAAAGGTTTCAACATTAAGTTCATTGGTGGCTCTTCTAACGATGATCTCAACAGCTTACCAGTCAATTGTAAGTCAAAGAACTTGTGCCAGGAAGGTCTATGAATGGTTCCTCCTAAATCCACAGTGAATATAGGCTCTATTTTCACTTGACCTTCACTACACCCAAGCCAGGTTTCCTCATAACTCTCCTCATCCTTCAGGAGCAAAGTCTCTACAACTTCAAGGGCTAGTGCCACTTGCTGATATAATTCCAACACAAGTTCATCTATGGTATCTAGCATTTAGTATGCTTCTCATTCATCTTGAGCATATCTAATTGAATTCATCACATTGAATACTATTTTGTCCTCGTTCACTCTCAAAATCAGCTCACCCTTATTAATATCTATCAATGTTTTACTCCTAGCTAGGAAAGGTCTTCCTAAGATCAATGGAACATCGTGATTAGCTTCCATTTCTAGCACCACAAAGTCTACAGGGAATACAAACTTATCAACTTTCACCAAAACATCCTCCACCACTCCACACGGTTGCTTCATTGGCCTATCAGCTAATTGAAGGGTTATAGATGTCTTATTTAACTCTTTCATGCCTAATTTATGAAAGATGAAGAGTGGCATTAGATTGACACTGGCTCCAAGATCACACAATGCTTTTTTTAGGCATACTCCCACAATTGTGCATGGTATGAGGAAGCTCCCAAGATCTTTACACTTGGGAGGCAGTTTGCGTTGCAAAACTGCCGAGCATTCCTCCTTAAGGTAAATAGTTTCAAGGTCTAATAAATTTCTTTTGGTAGAAATTGCTTCTTTCAAGAACTTTGCATACTCTGGCATTCCAGCCAGAGTTTCTACCAAAGGTATATTCATTTGCCACTTTTTAAACATATCTATGAATTATAACGCGCATCATCATTATTCGGCTTATATTTCCTAAGGGGATAGGGTAAAGTAGCAAGATTAATAGTTAAAGTTCGTGAAGACTTACCTCATCGATTCTTTGCTCTGCTGTTTGTCTCATCGAATTTTCAGACTCCCGGTTTACCGGAAAAGTGTCCCGGGTTACCGGCCCCTCTTTTTCTCCAGATTACATTGCGCTCTGCTGATCGCTTCGATTCCACCTAGACTGGACAATTGCTATAACAGGTCCAAGCAGTTCCTTTCCGCTTCTAGTCATGATTGCATTCACGTCCTTCGGATTCTTCTCAGTATTACTTGGCAATCCTCCCGGAGGACGGGCTGACACTTGTTCTGCAATCTGTCCCACTTGGTGCGACAGATTCTGCACTAAGGCTTCTTGATTGGTCAGTCTTATATCATTCTTTTGAAAATAAATGGTGAAGTTTGTATTCAGCTCAGTCATGGATTTCGTATGTTGATTGACCGTATTGGTCACAGTTGAGCTCATTTTATCCATGGCTGCTTCCCAACTACGGGACTTGTTGAATTAAGGCATGAATCCACCAGTTTGTCTCAGTCTCTCTCCACTAGTTGAACACTTTGTCGAAAACCCCCAGTAGGGTCACTCAGTCTAAAACCAGGGTGTTCATGAGAGCCTGGGCGATATCCGCCCCCATAAGGATTTTTTTGCCTCCCTATATAATTCACGTCTTCGGTGTTGATTGCTTCTATATCTTGAACTTTCTCAACCTTGGCTATGCGATCTTGCATTCCATCTATCTTTTGAGAAGTATCTTCTCCAAATACGCCTTCAGCTACTTTGGCGGTTTCAACTTGATGTGTTCCCCATTGACTTGTCAGTGCGATTTGAACCAATTTATCTTCGGATTCTTCAGGTGATAGCAATGCAAAACATCCGTTGCTTGATGCATCAACTCTCATTTGTTAACTTGGCCGCAATCCGTGATAAAAACTATGCATTCGTATGGGCAAAGTGATATCATGGTGAGGGCATCTCCCCTGTGCTTCCTTAAAACTTTCCCATGCTTCTTCAAATATTTTAGTGTGTCTCTGCTTGAAGTTCATGATTTCTTGTCTCATCTGTAGTGACTTCCCAGGCAGGCAGTACTTATTCATAATTTTCTGCAGCAGATCGGTCCAAGTTTGGATCGATCCTGGCGCTGGAGACAATAACCATATATTCGCTTTGTCTTTCAGAATGAATGGAAACAACTTCAACTTGATATTATCTTCAGGCACTCCTACAGGCTTGACCATGCTGACTATCTCCAGAAAGTTGGTGACGTGTACACTAGGATCTTCGTTCATTACTTCATGAAAAGTAGTGTAGTTAGTCACCATTTGTATCACATTTGGTTTCGGATGAAATACCTCCGCTGCATCTTCAGGCTGAACAATTGCTGGCACGAATTGCTCAATCTTAGGCATTGCATAACTCGGTAGAGTTCTCCTATCTGCTTATACCATGACTCCTGCTCCATTCTGTCCGTTCTGTGCCATGTTGGTTTCTATATCTTTTTCTTCTCTCTCGCTGTGATCTCTTTCGTGCGTAATCACGTCATCCACCAGCCTAACAGATCTCTCTCGAGTTTCTTTTTTCTTTTGTCTAGCAAACTTTTCAATCTTAGGTATGAATCTCTCGAGTTTGGCTGCTGAACTTCGTGTAGCGTACTATAGGAAACAAAAAGAAAAAAAAAGTTAGTGACTTGCCCCGGCGGCTATTACACACGCATTGTAGCCTAAAAAATACAGACTCTAACTACTGACTCGACTCTGAACTAACAGAAATGATTATATTAAAACTGGGACACTCGGTTTATCGGGGTGGACCTTCGGTAAATCGGAAGCAATTTTTCCAGATTTTTAACAGAATCGATAATGTATGACTCTAGTATAAACAGACTATTAAACAGACTCAATTAAACAGAGTCAAATATATACAGAAAACTCAATATTAAATAAAAATTATTCTTGACACGAGTCCCCGGCAACGGCGCCAAAAATCTTGATCGTGTGCAAAACACTTACTAGCAATAGGACTAGGTCTATCGTAGTAGAGAACTGGCGAGTCAAGGTCGATCCCACAGAGACTTGTAAGAATGTCTAATTATCAAAATTGAGCTTGTCACGATAACACTCTACGACCAACTATAACATGGACAGTAGTAAATCTTGTAACAATCAACTAGCAAGATTATTCAAGTTCACACGAAGCAAACTACAGTTTCTAATGTATTAGTTCAATTATGAGTAATTAGTTATTCCCTCCCACACATGCAACAGTCCTCCCAATTGTTGAATTTATTCATTATTCAGCTACGGGTACAACTACTAACCCTATCTACTCCGACCATGGTAGTAGACAATATATACGCAAGCTACCCTCCTTAATTGGTCCGTAATAGCCCATATGCATAAAGAACTAGAGCTGTCAATATTGAGCGCTAACTCATAGCGTAAACCCGCCTAGACAGCTGTCGACATTGATCAGCACGTTCCTAGTGTCCATTCAAGCTAATGTCCAAACATAGCACTTCACTATTCGTATTTCATGCTAGTTTATGATGACATGCAAATAGTTGATCAGCTAAAAACATGTAAATTAAATCTATCGATCAACGTAGCGGGCGCCGATTATCATGAATTAGTAATTTACAAGGTATTCAAATCTAGCGTTATAGACCGCCGCAAATCTGAAGAATGCAACTACTATTTCATGATTTCTTCACCAACGAATTAGATTTATAACACATGGGGTAAAATAAACTTACTACTACATAATTAAACTAAATAAGCTATTAAAACATACTAGTCGAATGGAACAACGATAGATCTACATTTTGGAAAAAACAGAAAATCATACCCTCGAAGACGAGCGTATATCTCCTTCAGAACTCTCCCTAGGCGGTGACTCCGTCGTCTCTCCGGCCAGAACTCATAAAATAAATAAAGAACAAGGAACTTTTATTGCATAATACTTGTAAATTGTATGGTACATTGTGTTCTGAAGCGAAGCCTCTTATTTATAGCTATCTAAACCGACTTAGGAACACCTAGTTCGACCCCTCATCCCAGAAAACGCATTTCGGAAGGATCTGGATCCTCGGTAAGTCGGCACCGCCTCTCGGGTTACCGGGGGTACTTTCGTGTTTTTTCATCAACCGACTTAACTTGGATGCTTCTAGAATACCCTAGGTCCATTCTTTTCGTTCAGTCCACTCCAGATTCGTCCATCATGCTTAACCCAATATTCTGTATCCTGAAAATCATCAAATAACGCACGAAATTATATCGAAACAGGGAAAATAAACGCTAAGTGCAGATTTCTCGACTCACAAACCCGACATATTCTATTCAACACAAATGGTTCATATTTGTAGGTCGAAACAACTATTTTTAGGCTTTTAGCTCATAATAGATAGAATATTTATGCCGTAGGATAGACTATTTTAATCGTCATCAAGTTATGATCGTCTGTCCTGCAGACTTATTAATTTTGTCCTTTGCAAACTTTTTCGAGTCTGATTTACAGCTCAGTTATGATCGTTTGTCCTGTAGACTTATTAAGTTTCTCCTTGGAAAACATTTCCGCGCTTGACTTGCAGTTCAGTTATGATCGTCTGTCCTGCTGACTTATTAAGTTTGTCCTTTGCAAACTTTTATCAATCTCATGGATTCATATATAATTAAGCAAGCATGCAAAAATTAAATTTTATTGCAATAAGTGATGTTCAAGTAACCTTATTGAGAAACATAATTGAACATAAAAAATAAACATAAAAAGATAAAACCTGGAACCTTTCCTAGACATAGAATTTTCTCAATTGGCTGACATTCGAACTGCATGGTATGGCTTTTCCATTTGCATCAGCTAGCTGATAGGCTCCTTTCCCATGCACTTTGACCACTTTGTAAGGGTCTTCCAGTTCGGGTCCAGTTTACCCTGTGGACCTTGTCTGCTGACCTCATTCTTTCTGAGCACCAGATCTCCCTCTTTGAAGTATGAGTGCTTAACTCGGGAGTTATAATATTGTTAAATCCGCTGTGTATACTTGGCCATTCTGATGAAGGCCACATTCCGAGCTTTCTTCAGATCGTCTTTGGAGTGCCTCAGCTCAGTTAACTATTGTTCTTCAGAATAAGGTGATGGCAGGACGATCTCAACTGGGATTACTGCCTCACACCCATATGCCAGACTGAATGGAGTTTCACCTGTGGCCGAGTTCGATATGGTTCTGTACGCCCATAGAATGTTGGGCAAGTGCTGACCCAGTTTTCTTTTTCTTCTTCATGGCGTTTCTTTAATCTTGTCTTGATCTGCTGGTTGGTCTATTCGACATGCCTATTATCTTGCGGATGACCAACTGAAGTAAAGTGCTGAGTTAAGTACAGTTCGGTAAAGATCAGCGATTTTGGAATTCCAAACCTGCACACTATGTTTTTTCATAGAAATTTTTGTATCTGTTTTCGAGTAATGGTGGTTAGTGGTTCGGCTTCAGCCCACTTGGTGAAGTAGTCCACTGCTAGTATTAAAAATCTAATGTTTCCGGGAGCTCGTGGGAGTAGCCCCACTAAATCTACTCCCCATTGATCAAAAAGGCCAGGGGGAGACAAGAGGAATCATGTCCTGAGATGGCTGATGCGAAAGATTATCATGCACCTAGCACAACTAGCATTTTTCGACTAACCCTTTTGCGTCTTGTGTCATTCTGGGCCAATAGTAGCCGAACAGGCTGCACTTTCTTGTTAAAGTTTGAGCTCCGGGGTGATTTCCACAAATCCCCAAGTGTATCTCTCAGAGAAGGTAGTTCCCTTCTTCAATTGTTGTACATCTGAGCCATGGTGCGATGTACGATCTGCGATAGATTATGTTATCGAATAGGGAATATCTAGCTGCCAAGAGCTTCATCTTTCTGGCTTGAACCCTGTCATTAGGTAAGATTTCATTCCTAAGATAGGAGACAATATGATCCATCCAAGTGTTGGCTTGTCTGATCGGCTGAATTATTTGTTGTTCACAGGTTCTTTCTTTGAGGAGTTCCACCAACACTTTTCTTTCTAATATGAAATAGCAAGCCAACTTTGACAGTGCATCTGCCCTTTTGTTCTCAGTTCGAGGTATTCGGCCGACCTAGACCTGTTGGAACTTCCTCACTAATAATTGAGCAACAATTAAATACTTCTTCATGGGTTCTTCATTTGCTTCATACTCGCCATTTATATGATTCACGACGAGCTGAGAATCGCTATGGACCTGCAAATTGTTCGCTCCATCATTAATGCCAGTTTGAGCCCCGTAATTAAGGCTTCATATTCTGCTTTATTATTCATGGCTTGAAACCCAAACCGTAAAGCGTAGAGTAATTCTTCCCCTTTTGGACCCACGAGCAGGAGGCCTCTCATCGCTCCTTCTTTGCTTGCTGCACCATCCACATACAATGTCCACTTGTTCTCATCCTGTTTTAGTTGATTGTCTTCTAGGCAAATAGCAATTCCTTCGGCAAGGAAGTCTGCTAAGGCTTGCACTTTGATGGCAGTTCGGGGATGAAAATCAATATCGGATTCCGCCAGTTCTACGACCCACTTTGCCAACCTATATGAGGTTTCAGGTCGTCCTAAGATTTGCCGTAAAGGCTGATCAATGATTACCGTGATTGGGTGTGCCTGGAAGTATGGCCTTAACTTTCTAGAGGCATGCACCAATGCCAATGCCAACTTTTCTGCAATTGAATATCTAAACTTTGGTCCATTGAGTGCTACTGACAAAGAAAACCGGTATCTACTGTCCGTCTTGTTCTTTGGTCAGCACAACACTTAACTCTTCTTCACATACTACCAAGAAGACATATAAGATTCTCCTTCGTGATGATCTATTAGCGTAGACAGTTCGGCCAAGTACAACTTCAGTTCTTCAAACGCTTTTGGGCTTTCCCCGTCCCACTAAAAAGGACTTGCTTTTCTCAAAATCTTGAAAAAAAGGTAAGGCACGTTGTGTTGATCTGGAGAGAAACCTGTTCAATGCTGCTATTCTTCATGTCAGCCGTTGTACATCTTTAATGTTCCTTGGTGGCTGCATCACCTTCAGAGCATCTACCTTGTCCGGGTTGGCTTTAATCTCATCTTTGGATAACATATACCCTAGGAATTTTCCCGATCTGACCCCAAATGTATATTTTTGGGGGTTAAGTTTCATTTGAGTTCGCCTTAATACCTCAAATACCTCTCTGACATCGCTTAAGTATTGATCAAGAGACCTGCTCTTGATTAGAAGGTCGTCCACGTACACCTCCATGCATCGTCCAATTTGTTGGGCGAAAATCTCGTTCACAACCCTTTGATATGTCGCTCCTGTGTTTTTTAAATCGAAGGGCATTGTCAGGTAGCAGTACGTCCCAAATTCCATGATAAAGGAATTTTTCTTTACATCTTTATGGTCCATTGTGATCTGATGGTAACCCTTGTAGGCAACTAAGAATGCAAACACTTCAAACCCCACAGTTGAATCAACTAGACGATCAATCTTAGGTAAAGCGTAACAATCTTTGGGGCATGCCTTGTTGAGATCAGTGAAATCAACGCAGATTCTCCAGCTCTCAGCTGGCTTTTTGACTAGTACTTGATTCGCTAACCATTCTGGGTATATGACTTCTTTAATAATGTTGGCCTGCAACAACTTGGTTACTTCCTTCTCAATTGCCGATATGCGTTCAGAGGCGAAGTGCCTTTTCTTTTGCCGAACAGGTTTCCTGTTCAGGTCTATGTTCAGTTTGTGTACAACTAGCTCTGGAGATATTCCTGGCATAACTTCTATTTTCCATGAGAACACATCCCTGAATTCTTTCAGAATATTTACCAAATGTCCCTTGTATGGGCACGGAATCCATGAACCTACGTTCACTGTAGAGTCTATCTGTTCATCCTATAGATGAACAACCTCTGTCTGATCTTTAGATGACCTAGCTCTCTTCATCTTCTGGAAGCAACTCTTCGATGCTCACTTGCTAAACCATTATTTTTCCATTTACTGTCGCTGTGTAACAGCGCCTGGCTGTTTCCACATCGCCTTTGATTTCTATAGAGCCATCTCCTGTAAAGAACTTCATACTAACATGAGCCGATGATATTACAGCTCGCATATCGATAAATATTGGTCTTCCCATGATCATATTGTATGTTGAGGGTGCTTTTACCACTACATAATTTACCGTTAGGGTCCTGCCCTTGGCTCCTTCTCCAGAAGTAGTTGGGAGCTTGATCATGCCTAGTGGGTGTACTGGGGGTCCGGCGAAGCTGAACAAAGGAGCTGAAACAGGGGTGAGTTTGGCATCTTTCAATCCCATGGCTCTGAAAACATTGTAATAAAGAACATTCACAGCACTGCCTCTGTCTACACATATTCGTTTTGTCAGATTCATGCTGATCACCGCTTCTATCACTAACCCTTCATTGTTGATTACTAAAGAGAGGGAGTCCATAGGACCATAAGTCACTTCTCCCAACAGCCTTTGTCTTTTGTTCGGTTGAGTAAGAGCAACAGACCTGCCACTATTCTCACTCTCAGCTCTGCTTGGGTTGTTCGGCCCCCTAAGATCATATTGATCGTATTCACAGGGCGATTATCCAATTGACCATTAGGGTTTGGTGAGTGGTCCCTTCTTCTTCGATACTCATCTCTATTACCTCTATCATTGTAGTTATTTCTGCGCTTGAACTCACGTCGGCCACGCGGTTTGGCCTGGTGAGACCAATCTACGACCTCATCCAGCTTTCCTTCCATTACTGCCGTGTCAATATCTCTTATTAAATCTCGGCACTACTCTGAGTCATGACAAATGTCTTTGTGGTACTTGCAAAACTTGTTGCGATATTTCTTTTCTCTGGATCCCCTCATGGGTGGTGGAACCTTTGCTATTCCTTTCCTCTCCATAATTGCAAGGATCTGCTCACGAGATATGTTTAACAGGATGAAGTCTCTCTCCTGTAGAGCTCCTTTTTTACCCAACCGATCTGAGATGGGTGCCGTTACGTGATCCCAGACCGACTTTTACTTTTTGTCTGACTTTTCATCAAACCTGTTCCTCTTTCCTTCACCTATCTCCATCTCTCTATTTAATCTATTCACTTCTTCCCCTGACAGTGTTTATAAGACACATCAAGGCATTCTTCCATGGACTGAGGAAGTTTGCTATTCAGCTTGGCGTGCAGCCGCCCCTCTCGCAGACGTGCCACGAAGCAGGCGACCATCAACCAATCATCTGTGTCCCATGACAGATTCCTCATTAAAATGTTTGATGTAGTGAATGACGGTTTTATCTTGTTTTTGCTTCTACGTGAGAAGATGAGTCTGATTTCTCTGGAATGGACGAGCTATGATGAATGCAAGTACGAACTTCCGAGTTAGTGCTCCAAATCGAAGATCGGCCTGGGAGGATCTTGTTGAACCATTCCCGAGCTCTTCCCTTGAGCAGCGCAGGGAAGGCTTTACACTACATCTCATATGAGGCGTTGTACAGATTCATCTGAGATATGTACTGGTGCATATGGTCATAAAGATCCTTAGATCCGTCATAAGACTCAATCTTGGGAATCTTAAACCCCGCTGGTTAGGGATAGTTGTCGATGTACTCTGTGAAAGGTGACGCACAGAGAAGTTCATCTGGTCGTCTGCCGAGCAGGGCATCCAGTTCGGCCTTAGCCGTATCATTAGGTTTTTGGTGGATGTTCTTCTTCCCTGTGTGACCATTAGACTCCACGACCTCATGTTTTTTATGAGTTCCTTGAGGGGGGGGGTAGTTTCTGAAGCTTCTAGGTGTCTCTCCCCTTCAATGTTTCATCGAATATAATTTTGAGGGTGTTACTATCCATGTTCTTTAAAGCTTCCACCAACGCCTGGTTGGCTGGATCTTAGAGAACCGGATCAGGCTGATGAGTCTGACCTCCTGCAGGGTTTGCACCCTTCTAAGCGGTCGTAGTCTGGCCTTCACCTTGGGCGGTGGCAGTATTGATGGGTTCGATCCAATGGATCTTGAGCGCCTTTTTTGCCGGTATATTTAGCCATGATCAACACAAAACGAGATCTCTAGGATTTTTAGATCGATTTGTCAGAAAGAAAGTCCTCCTTCTAGCGCCAATTGACGATACTAGATCTCGTCTATTAAATAATCCGGCCCGTATTCCTTTGTGACAATCGATTCAACACTAAAAAAACCTAGAATAAGATGTGAAACGGGGGGTTGTTTTGTGTATTATTAGACTGAGCTCTCGATTTCTTGAGTTGCCTACGTATCCAATGAATGTATTGGAATCAAGTCTTTCGTAGTTCTTTAGGGTTGTTTATATAGGGGATATTGACGATGACAAATTATGTCACCTTAAAGATTTGAGCCCTAATTTAATCTAGTGATGAACACACAAGAACCCTAATGCCAAAAAGAGGAATGAGGGGGTGGATTTTATGTATGCGGCTGAGTCCAAGACTGAATCTTGAATTGCCTACGTATCCTGTTAAATTCCAGGAATCAAGCCTTACGTAGTTCCTGGAATGGGGGTATTTATAATGACAATACTTGCCTAAACCCTAAGGTTAAGTCGGCTTGTGTTATTGTCATCTTTATCCTTAAATGGGCCTTGACCCCTTGCCCAAGCTATTGCTATTAATGGGCTTAGTAAGCTGATGTGGACTCTATCCTCGTTATCGACCTGTGGTGATCGACTTTGGGACTCATTGTCCTACATCACCAGCTGGTGCGGACTGAATGTCCTACACTGCTCGATACTCGATGGTCGATAGTCGTAGCCTTGCTTTGATATGATGGCCTTGGCCTCGAACCTGGGCATCGACATGGATGTACTGACGTTATCTCAGTGTGATGACCAACCAATAGACGACACGTGGAGGGAGTGAAACCCTGTGTATCGTCATAAGCCCCAGAGACTTGAGAGGCGACTCCGTTGTCCGAGGTCGAGTCTGGTCGCATGAGTCGTCTTCGAGTTGGGTTTGTTCTTTGGGCGGAGAAAGCCCGCTTTTCATAACCCTAAGCGCCTAGCATCCACGTGGAGCGGTTTCAGCCCACGAACGCCGAATCTGCAAAAGACGCGTCATTGCTTTGATAACCGCGATTTTCAGTGGTTATAACCCCCATAACTCACGTCTCTTCAAATCATTTGCAAACTTTTGCTTTCATATATAAAAGGAGAGAAACTAGACGCTGCTGCAACCTGCTTGCTATTTCTTCTCACAATCTCCAAATCCAAAACACCAAGTAAGATCATTTCTTTTATCTTAGTGTTCTTCAACTTTTCTTTTGTTTTTGCCCATGTCTAGTAGTAGTGCAACTGAATCAGATAGGGGTAGTGAAACGCCCATTCATAGCCGTTCTCAGGCACCTGCTACTGCCGATCATCTTCTCCGGCAAGAGTCCGGCGAGCCTTCAGCTCCCTCTCCTCCTGTCCCTAACCAGCCCAAAAAACTAGTAACAAGGATGGATGGAAAGGGTGCTAAGGGATGTCTTAGTACACTTACTCCAGAGGATATTGTTGAAATCCGTGGGAAGTACAGCATCGTTGATCCTCCGTTCGAATCTCGACTCCCATCAGGCCTGCATCGATTCGCGGATGAGCCCCCAGAGGGATTTTGCTCCGTTTATGAAAATCAGCTGGCGAGTGGACTAAGGTTTCCACTCTGTCCAGCCGTTCTGGCCATCCTTCACCATTATGAGATAAGCGTTTCCCAACTCGCTCCAAATGGCGTCAGAACTCTAATGGGGTTTATAATCGCATGTCGAGTGGCGCAAGTCTGTTTCTCAGTGCCAGTGTTCCGATTTTATTACAAGATGGTTGCCACACCTGACAAGTTGTGGTATTCCTTTCAAAGAAGGGCTAATCGGCATGAGTTCATAACCAAGGGGCCTTCTTCTCACGGGGAGTGGAAGCCCCGATTCTTCCTTCTACGTCATGGCCTGGATAACCCTTACATCGGACAGTGGAGATCAAGAGAGGGGAAACAGGACAAACTTGGGAAGGGCCCTGTTCCCCACGAAGCCCGACTCCTGGGTGGACACAATTTCGAGGTGTGTACTCGAGACCTGAGTCTCCTGTATCACCTGGCTCGCTTAGAGGAAGCTGGGCCCATGCCATACGTAGGCCTGAATGTTCCTGATCACGAGAATCGTAGGATGCTTTACTTATTTGCTTGTTTTTACATACTAGATGTTCTTTAAGTCGATAACTTGTTGTTTGTTGGTTAAAAACTAACTTGTCTTTTTTCTGTATTGCAGTGGGCAAATTCTCCAGGGTCACCAACCCCCAGCGCATTCCTGAGTCGACGGTCGTAGCTGCTCCACCTCTCGAGGGTCAGGCCGCTACCGATTTGCCAGTGGCTGAGATCAGTGTGCCTTCCTCTTCTCGAGAGGGGGCCGTCCATCCACCAAGGAAAAGCCCTGCTGCAATCGAGTCATCTGCGCCGGGTTGAAGCACCGAGGTGCCTCGACTACCGGGCGAGCTAACCGTCGATTTGGCTCTCTTCGGGACGAAAGCGAGGAGGAGTTCGTCGATTTAACCTCGAATATCGAGGCCAATGTCGAGGTGCCGGCGGCGCGAACAAAGAAGAGGCCAACCGTTGCTAAGGTAGTGAAGGAGCAACTTCGAGAGGTGAAGAGGAAGAAGGTTGCTGAGACCTCTACCGAGTCTGGAATCGGCGTGGACTGGGTCTTCGACGATTACGCCGGCGTGGAGGATAAAGACTTGTCTTACGTATTACGGAAGCTGAATCGCCTCGTAAGTCGATCTTTCTTTCTATATTAGCTTCTCTCGAGGCCTACGCCTTGTCCATTTTTTGATATACTCTTTATGTTTTGTAGAATACCCTTGTTGGTCGGGAGGTTGCCCGACGGCTGGCCAAAACAAGCGAGTCGGCGGATGAAATCAAGAAGGAGAACAGCAGACTGCTCCAAGACATTGTCGTCAAAGGTGCTGCACTCTCTGCCGCAGAGAAACAATACGAAAAGTTGAAGCGCGAGTCGGTCACCGAGCTCCAAAAGTTGCAAGATAAGTTGGTGGTCTTGAAGCAAAGCCGCCACTTCTCGAGAAGGAGCCGGGTCATTGCAGGACGAAAGGCAAGATCGGGGTGAGAGTCATTCAAGCCTGGCTCAAGACTATGAGAGGCGCGAAGTGCCGTAAAGTCATGGACGAAGAAGCTAGGAAGGCTCGCCAAGGTCGAGATGCGCTACATGCTGAATTATATCGAGCGCAGGCTCAGGTCGAAGAGGCTAGGACCGAGGCCATCATGGAGTATCGCAAGTCATCCAATCTTGAAGATGATTTAGAAGTGATCATGCGGGCTTCGATGATGGGTGGATACACTCCGCCGTAGATCGGATGAAGGAGGTTATCGAGCCAAGATGGCGACTCTCCAGGACGCCGATGTTCTACAATCCCGACTCGAGAAGTCATGACGATCGATGCTTGAGGAGTTTCAGTGAGGAGAGTCCTTGGCTATAAAGTATGCTCCTCCCTCGTCTGTCCCTACTGCCAATCCGACCGCCGCCGATCCGACCCCTGGCACCACTGAGCCGACTCCGGAAGCCGACCCCTGATCTTGATATTATTTATATCTTCTTCTTTTGATTCGAACTTCTGATTTGCAACCATATTTATTTTAACTTTGGCTGGTCTTTTCGACCTGGCCTTGTCGTGTAATTAACTTTATTTTGAATTTGACTTGATTTGGCTATCTTTCTTGACTCGACTCTGCTTGTCTTCTCGATATTCGCTACTCGCTAATCGTTTTATTTGCTGTACTTGGTTGTTCTAGATACTGTGTTGCCCCCCAAGTGTATTATGAACCCTTGGTTCTTATTACACTTGAGATTGATGTGCTTGCCTAAGTCTTTTGCCCCTTAGGCTTAGTTGACCTTTGGCTGAGCATTTTAGTGTAAACTGTCCCTGATCTTTGGTCTTTTTCGCTACTTGAGCTCTTTTGACCATCGTTGGGACAGTGGTTCGACTATGCGAACCGTCCTTTGTCTAGGCCTTTTTAGCCCTATGGGCTCGTTTGGCTTTCGACTTGGACAGGTGGCCCGACTATGCGAACCGTCCTTTGCTTAAACCTTGTTTGCCTCTTGGGCTCGTTCAGCTTTTAGCTTGGACCTTTGGCCCGACCATGCGAACCGTCTTTATGCCTTTGCATTCGTCGCCCATTAGGCTAACTTTGCTTTGGCTTGTCTAGATTTCCGACCTACGGATTTCTCTATTCGTTGTTGATTATTTTGCCTTTAACCTTTCTGTCACATTGGACTTGTATCGTTTTGGCTATAAATCCTAACAAACACAGAAAACATCTCGAGAAAGCATACTTTTATTAGAATATCATAGATTGTCACATGGACTTATTACAAGATTTAACATTAAAAGTAAATAAAAGTTCATAAAAGCTTATCTCAGACATAATACTTCCTCAGATTGTTGGCATGCCAATGTCGAGGAACAGTAGTCCCATCCGCCCGACCAAGTTGATAAGACCCTTTGGGGTGGACTTTCAGAATCTGATAAGGTCCTTCCCAATTCGGGGTTAACTTTCCGGCCGCCTCTTGTCGACTTGCTTCATTCTTCCTTAGAACCAGATCTCCAACCTTGAAGTATCGATGTCTGACCCTCGAGTTGTAATACTGAGAGATCTTCTGCTTATACCTTGCCATTCTGGCTGAGGCTATCTCTCTTCGTTCCTCGACACTGTCCCTTTCCTGTCGGAGTTCGGGATCGTTAGTTTCAACATTGTATGCCAGAACTCGAGGGGAGGGAACTCCGATCTCGGCGGGTATCACCGCTTCACAACCATACACTAAAGAGAAAGGAGTTTCCCCTGTTGATGAATTAGGAGCTGTCCTATACAACCATAGGACGCTCGGAAGTTGAACTGCCCAATCTCGACCTTCTGCCTCTAGCCTCTTTTTTAAACCTAGCTTGATCTGTCGATTAGTTTGCTCAACTTGACCGTTTGCCTGTGGATGAGCTACCGAGGTGAATCGTTGGTCGATATGATATTCATTGCACCATTCTCTAACTTTTCGATCTTCGAACTGGGTACCGTTATCCGAGATCAGAGCCTTCGGAATTCCATATCTGCACAAAATGTCGACCCACAAGAATTTTTTGATGGTTGCAGCTTTGATGTCCGGTATAGCCTTAGCTTCGACCCACTTTGTGAAATAATCTACAGCCACGACCACGTATTTAAGATTTCCCGGAGCTCGAGGTAGGGGTCCAACGATATCGACCCCCCACTGATCAAATGGCCATGCTGACGAGATAACATTCATGTCTTGCGCTTGTTGATGGGAGATATTATCATGAATCTAACAAGTGTTGCATTTTTGGACAAGATTATTCGCATCTCGTTGCATCGACGGCCAAAAATACCCAGCTAACTTGCATTTTCGAGTTAACATTCTAGCTCCGCAGTGGTTTCCACATACTCCTCTATAAATTTCCTCCAAGAGATATTCGCCTTCAGTTTCAGATACGCATCTTAACCATGGATTTACAAAAGATTTCCGGTAGAGGATGTCGTCGAAGAAGCGATATCGAGTGGATCTGAGTCGAACTTTTCTAGATTGTACTTTATTTGGTAGTATTCCGTCTTTGAGATAAAGAGCGATCGAGTCCATCCACGTGGCTCCGAGTAATCGGCCGGGCCTCTGTCTCGATGTAACTCCTATCGGTCAATAACTCGACTAGAACCTTCTTACTCGACACGAAGTTTGAGGCCAACTTGGAGAGCGATCGGCTCTCTTGTTTTGACTCAGGGGAACACCTTTCGAATCGAACCGTTTTGAATTTTGGTATGAGGCTCGGACGATCGCTAAGTAATTCTTCATGGTTTCTTCCTTAGCCTCATACTCCCCTTTCACATGGTTGACCACTAACTGCGAGTCACTGTAAACCGACAAATCTTCGACACCCAGCTTCAAGGCGAGCTTTAAGCCAGTGATCATAGCCTCATACTCGGCCTCGTTGTTCGTTGCTTTGAAGTCGAATCGAAGGGCGTACGGGAATTCCTCGCCTTTCGGGCTTACCAGAAGGAGCCCTGCTCCTGCCCCTTCCTTACTCGATGCTCCATCGACTTGAAGAGTCCATTTTTCCTCTGGCCTTTGCTTTTCTTGATCGAGTTGGACGGAGATCCCTTCAGCTAGAAAATCCGCTAAGGCCTGTGCTTTTATCGCAGTCCGAGGGACGAATTCGATATCATACTGGGCCATTTCTATTACCCATTTTGCCAATCGACCTGAGGTGTCGGGTTTTGCCAATATTTGTTTGAGTGGTTGGTCGGTGACTACCACAATGGGATGGGCTTGAAAATAGGGCCTCAACTTTCTCGAGGCATGAACAAGACATAATGCTAACTTCTCGGCTGGCGAATATCGGACCTCGGGGCCATGCAAAGCCTTGCTGACAAAGTAGATTGGCACTTGGCCATGTACCCCTTCTCGAACCAGGACCGCACTCACTGCCTCCTCGCATACTGCCAAATAAACTAACAATCTTTCCCCGTCTCGCGGTGAGGTTAAGGTAGGTAACTCTGATAAATAAGTCTTCAACGCTTCAAAGGCTGTCTGACATTCATCATCCCAATGAAAAGGACTGGCCTTTCGGAGTATCTTGAAGAATGGAAGTGCACGCTGTGCGGATCTCGATAGAAATCTGTTGAGGGCTGCCATTCGACCCGTGAGCCTTTGTACTTCTTTGATATTTCGTGGTGCGGGCATATTCTTCAGTGTATCAATTTTATCCGGGTTAGCTCGAATCCCGTCCTTCGAAATCATGTAACCCAAGAATTTACCCGACTGACTCCAAAAGTACACTTCTTCGGTTTAGCCTCATCTGTGTTTCTCTCAACACCTCAAAACCTCTCGAGCATCGACCAGGTATTGTCTTATAGATCGACTCTTGATGAGCAAGTCGTCTACATAAACTTCCATACATCTATCAATCTGTCTTGCAAATATCTTGTTGACTGCCCTCTGGTATGTTGCCCCAGCATTCTTTAGTCCGAATGGCATGGTCACATAGCAGAAGGTGCCGAATTCTGTGATAAACGCTGTTTTTTCCGCATCTCGAGGATCCATTAAAATCTGATGGTATCCTTTATATGCATCTAAGAAACCAAAACTTCAAAATCAATGGTTGAATCTACTAACTTTGTCGATTTTGGGCGTGGATACTGAGTCTTTTGGGCATGCTTTGTTCAAATCTGTAAAGTCCACACACATGCGCCAACTACCGTCAGGCTTCTTGACTAAAACCGGATTAGCTAGCCATTCTGGGTATAGTACCTCTTTTACTATCTTGGTCGCTAGTAGCTTGCCGACCTCCAACTCGATGGCCTCAAGTCGATCCGACGCAAAACTTCTCTTCTCGCGTTTGGTGGCTTTTAGCCTGGTCAATTTCTAGCTTATGAACCGCGATGTCGGTAGACGATCCTGGCATGTCGGGTGGCTTTCCAGGCAAAGATGTCTCTCGAACTCGACTAAAAGTTCGACCAAGAGTCGTTTTTTTTTTCGGGATCCAAATTCCGACCAAGACGCGACCGATCGTCCTCTCCTTCCCGAGTCGGACGTTTTGATTGCGTCCTTTGGAGACCCAACTCTTCTCTCTTCTTCCTCTGGAATCAATTCCTCGACTAAGACTTGTTGAACCTCCATCTTCCTATTCATGACAACAGAGTTACAACTCCGAGCGACTTCAACGTCTCCTTTTACTTCGTGGGAACCGTTCCTAGTGGGAAACTACATACTATTATGAAAAGTCGATATAATAGCACGCAGGTCGAAGAGCGCAGGTCGTCCTAGGATAACATTATAAGCAGAAGGAGCCTTGACCACCACATAACTTAATTCAAGTGTCCTTCCTTTTTCGCCATCACCAACTGTCGTGAGTAATTTTATCGAGCCCATGGGGTGGATTGCCTGTCCCGTGAATCCAAACAGGGGAGATGCTATGGGGGCCAGATCCTTCTCTTTCAACTTCATGGCTTGAAATGCCGAGTGGTATATGATGTTCACCGCACTCCCGTTATCGATGCAGACTCTCGAAACACGGGCTCGGCTAATAACTGCTTCAATAACTAACCCTTCGCTATGACTCCTCGACTTGGGGGAATCATCTCGAGGGCCGTATCCGACTTCTGTCGTGAACCTGAGCTGTTTGCGCTCTCTCGAACTACAAGCTGGCTCTTCGCTGGTCTGGTCTTTATCACTCTCACCAGGACCAAAGATTGTGTTGACATAGTTATCTGGTCGATTATCTTCATACCTATCTCGACCAAAATTTTCTCTGTTGTTTCCTTCTCGACCCGGGATCGATTCCTCTCGAGGTGACCGATCCTTCGTCTCTGGACATCTCGACCTCGATTCTGTCTTGATCGGAGTTTTTCCTCTTGAATTCTCCACGCCCCTGGGCCCATCATATCGAGATCATCAACAACTTCGTCTAGCTTTCCTTCACGAATGCAGACGTCGATATCTCTCTTCAGGTCGATACAATCCTCAGTTGTATGACCAATGTCCTCATGAAAATCACAGTATTTGCTTGCGTTCCTCTTTTCTCGAGGTTTCTTTAATGGTGGTGGTTTCCTCGCCAAGTTTTTTGAAAGCATAATCGACAACACCTCGATCGAGGTCGATTGAGTGGGATAAAGTCCTTATCACGTGAGGTCCCTTCTTGCCCCCACGGTCTGAGGTGGACGTGTCGATACGGTCCCAAACTGATGGCTTACTCTCGACATCCTGCCTCTTGGACTGATTCCTGTTCGGACCTCGGGTGTCTTTCTTTGATTCCATCCAGTCGGATTGGGTGTGCCGCCGCACTGCCTCCTCCCCTTGACAGAATCTATGCACTACATTGACACATTCGTCCATGGTATGGGGACATCTCGCTCAACTTCATGTATAACTTAGTATTACGCAGACCCTACTTAACGAGCGTGATCGTAAGTCGGTCATCCGCGTCCTTGACTCGCATGGCCTCGAGATTAAACCTCTTCAAATATTCCATCACCTGTCTCTCATCTCTTTTCGCCTCACGTTCACGAGGTGCGTGGCACTCAGTGAAACTTCTTGTTGACTATAAACGCATCTCGGAACTTTCGAGCGAGCATGGCAAAACTGGAGATCGACCCTGGTCGTAACTTCGTGAACCATTCTCTTGCTCGACCTACAAGTAGTGTCTCGAATGCCCGGCAACGCATTGCGTCAGGTGCTCCATCCAACCTCATTTGCGATAGATACCTATGGAGATGGTCCTCCGGGTCGGTGGTGCCATCATAAGGTTCTATTTTGGGTATCTTAAACCCCTTGGGTTTAGGAAAACTCTCAATCTCCTTCGTGAAGGGAGACTCGAGCCACAACGACACCTGATTCTTTCCCAGAATTACATTCAACTCTTCCCTGACGCTATCATCCTCCCCTCTCTGGTGTTTTTGGTGGATCTCACGTCTCTTCCTTTCCACTGAGCTAGATGATGCGCTTACTTCGTCCCCAGGAGTCTGTTTAGGCTTGTCCACTACATCTTTCGGCCGCTTCCGCCATAGCTTTTTCTCGGGCGCGTCGCCGCCGCCTTCGTCTTTGTAACCGCCTCGGCTATTATCCTGGACATTACCTCCAAATTTGCTCTCCGCGCCAACCGACCGCAAGCGCCCGGTATTCGGAGCAAGGCTTGCTTTTTCGGTTGGTGGGTCTCCCTGGACAAGATTCAAAATCGGATCTTTTTCCCTTGTTTTTTTTGAGGATCGTCTTTGAATAAGATCCAAGGCGGGATCTTCGTCTCTTGCATATCGGGATCGATCGGCTCGTTCATCTAGAGCCTTGATCGACCGCTGGATGCGATTTTGATGCGGTTTTCTTGGGAGGCATCGTGCTTTTTGCGTATTCAATCAATAGAAGGGCCCTCCTTCTAGCGCCAATGACGATGACAAATTATGTCACCTTAAAGATTTGAGCCCTAATTTAATCTAGTGATGAACACACAAGAACCCTAATGCCAAAAAGAGGAATGAGGGGGTGGATTTTATGTATGCGGCTGAGTCCAAGACTGAATCTTGAATTGCCTACGTATCCTGTTAAATTTCAGGAATCAAGCCTTACGTAGTTCCTGGAATGGGGGTATTTATAATGACAATACTTGCCTAAACCCTAAGGTTAAGTCGGCTTGTGTTATTGTCATCTTTACCCTTAAATGGGCCTTGACCCCTTGCCCAAGCTATTGCTATTAATGGGCTTAGTAAGCTGATGTGGACTCTATCCTCGTTATCGACCTGTGGTGATCGACTTTGGGACTCACTGTCCTACATCACCAGCTGGTGCGGACTGAATGTCCTACACTGCTCGATACTCGATGGTCGATAGTCGTAGCCTTGCTTTGATATGATGGCCTTGGCCTCGAACCTGGGCATCGACATGGATGTACTGACGTTATTGATGAGCGAAAAATTCACCCACTAAAAATACATTTATAAAGACTCGCAACTGTGGGTAAACTAACTCTCTAACTGGCAGAGTACCAGGTCGATTGCTAGGATAGCTACAGGAGTACGAGGTCGTCCCAAGAGAAATGTGGTTGTGAGTACCAAAATGAACGTCGAACTTAGTCTAGGCGATCAAAGTTTAGGTGGAGTGTTTTATACTAATGCAAAAAGTAAAGTTTAACTAACGATTGTAGTTCTAGTGATTAAAAGGTATAACCGAATTATGATCCAACGAGTTATTTTTACCCCTAAGGAAGACTTGACATGGAGCGTGTTTTAACCAACCTACCTTTCCACAAGATTTTAACGACATCCACGGTGCTAACTCCTAATTCGGTGTTAAGATCTCGAACAACTCTCACTCAACACCCTATGTGAAGTTAATTAATTTTCCCTTTAGAAAACCGATTAACCTAACATGATTACGCTCTTAGAGTCGCTCGAACAACGATGAGAAACCTCAGTATTGGAAACGGTCCTAACAACTAGGCCGAATCTCATAGCGATCCTAAAACCCCTTTTCCCACATCTCACCGCAAAATACATTTATAGGTTCGATATGTGTGATGATGAACTAAATGATCGCTTTAATTCAAAGACGTTTAGAATAAGTTTTAGGACGTGGATTAATCATTAAAAATTATATTACGTGCTACACAACTCCCGTTTAATCCCCTTTAGTATGCTTTTACTGCTTTTACATAATTCGACTATACGTAGATTTAGCTACTCATGATGATACTGAAATGGAAATTAAAGCATATATATATACATATACATATATATAGTATATACTATCGTAATTAATATTTATATATATATAAGTACTAGATAATTTACATATATATATATATACATAAGTGCGTAAAAGTAAATATAATATATATATAAGTGCGTAAAAGTAAATGCGTAAAAGTAAATGCGAAAAAAAGTAAATGCGTAAAAGTAAATGTGTTAAGTAAATAAAAGCTCGAAAACAACAAACTATTGATAATTATCCCATTACAACGGTATTTTAGCTAATTTATATAAAAACATATATATATATATATATATATATATATATATATATATATATATATATATATACATATAGATCTACTTATATATAGCCCAAAAGATGAAAAGAAGATGGAAGAAGATGGAAAATGATGGAAAAGAGATCTATATAGTTATATATATCAACAAAACAAGATGAAGATCTTGATGATGATGATCATGGATGAAGATGATGGTTGACGATGAAGAAAAAAAATTGAAGATGGTGATCATGGAAGTTGAAAGAAAGAGATGGTGAAAAGAGATATATATATATATCTCTCAACAAAAATCAAAACAAAAACAAACAAAAATTGATGATGATGATGATGATCACGATGAAGAGAAAAAGTGGAGAAGAAGAGAAGATGGAGAAGAGAAGAGAGCTATTCCCTCTCCCAACTCAAGCTCTCTTTGATGCAATTGAGGGGGTATATATAGGAGAATTATATGTATATATAGATATATATATATATATATATATGTATATATGCATATCTATTGATATCTCCCCGTATCTATGAGAAATCTAATGAAGATCTGCTGCAAAATACGGTCCGGATCGATCCTGAAAAGTCCCGGATCGATCCGGGTACTGTTCACTTGATCCGAATTGTCAAAATTCGTCTACACAGTATCGCAGTTCAGTAAAATGGCCATAACTTGAGTTGTAGACATCCGATTGACGTGATTCAAAGTGCGTTGGAAAGCTCTTTCAAAGATCTACAACTTTTATGAAGGACACTTCTTCAGAAAATGCGTTTTTGATGGGCCATTTGTTCGTAGAAGATATAATTCGTTAGTGGCACTACGAACCACTGAGCCACTTGACCTTTTAAGCTAGTGGCACACTCTTATATCCCTAAAAACACCTCTTTTAGGCCTCAAAGCGTGTCGTCACTCAGGCTTTTGGTCAACCTATAATTCTGCAATAAACCACCAAAATACCAAACGAATCCGACACGACACTCCGGTTACTAAACCGGTACAAAAACTAGTAAAAACACATAAAAACACGATATTTTACAAAATAGTCACGACTTATATATTTTTATGAAATTTAGGAATTAATGACTTTAATTGATATAAAAGTGCTTGAAATGATATCAAAAGTGGGTTGAAAAGTTATAAAAATAACGGTGAATTTTTCCGTTATCACAACCCCCCACTTAGCTTTTTTGGTCGTCCCCGAACAAAATAAGCGATAAAATAAAATGAATGAGGAAAAATTCATGAAGATAAGATATAAGGAACAACCAGATGATACAACCAATCGAATCATACCCACACGTTAACTTTAATATAAATGTATAATGATTGAGTGTGTGACAAGCCTTTTAATTTCCACTATCCTCTCTTGAATAATTCAAGCAAACACACAAATATCCATTCAGATAAATTCTAATGACTTTCCTAGGTATAAAGCGATAACATTTCCACACAATGTCCTCCCGTGTACTTATTAGGATAATCCCTAAAGCATATCATTCATTTATATACTGGGATAGTCGAAGATAACTTTTTTTTTTTTCATAGAATACTAACATATCCAAACTCATTGCCAAAATCGACTATCTTTCAAGAGTCATGAGGTGAGATCGAATACGTTAATACCTATCTAACTCTTTTCTTTTTCTTTTATTTTTTATTTTTTATGTGTAGCATATGCCCTCATTCCCAGCAATAGGATGTTTCGTGATAACACCCTAGCTGGACTACTATCATCAGGCAGTCGGGAGCTTTTAAACCTCATAGTGATATAGGACGTTTCGTGATAACCCCCTACTGCACTCAAATCATTGGTAGCTACAACCGACATATAGTTTATCTTATTTTGACATTCTTTCTATCACATTCAAACCTTCAGATATTCACAGTACATGTTCAGAAGTTAGGTACTAAGTTACTACTATCTCTAGGATAAACCACTAGAATACTGAATGGATACAGTTTAAAATTTTCGCTTCAATATCAAAGGCTTAAGTGAAGGAATTCATGTTACACAAATAAATTTAGGGTTAAAATGCACTTACGGTTCAAATTAGTTAAGTAAATAAAAGCTCGAAAACAACAAACTATTGATAATTATCCCATTACAACGGTATTTTAGCTAATTTATATAAAAACATATACATATATATATATATATATATATATATATATATATATATATACATACATATAGATCTACTTATATATAGCCCAAAAGATGAAAAGAAGATGGAAGAAGATGGAAAATGATGGAAAAGAGATCTATATAGTTATATATATCAACAAAACAAAAACAAAACAAGATGAAGATCTTGATGATGATGATCATGGATGAAGATGATGGTTGATTGATGAAGAAAAAAAAATTGAAGATGGTGATCATGGAAGTTGAAAGAAAGAGATGGTGAAAAGAGATATATATATATATATCTCTCAACAAAAATCAAAACAAAAACAAACAAAAATTGATGATGATGATGATGATCACGATGAAGAGAAAAAGTGGAGAAGATGAAGATGGAGAAGAAGAGAAGATGGAGAAGAGAAGAGAGCTATTCCCTCTCCCAACTCAAGCTCTCTTTGATGCAATTGAGGGGGTATATATAGGAGAATTATATGTATATATAGATATATATATATATATATATATGTATATATGCATATCTATTGATATCTCCCGTATCTATGAGAAATCTAATGAAGATCTGCTGCAAAATACGGTCGGATCGATCTCCGAAAAGTCCCGGATCGATCCGGCATCGCTCATTCTTGATCCGAATTGTCAAAATTCGTCTACACATGATCGCAGTTCAGTAAAATGGCCATAACTTGAGTTGTAGACATCCGATTGACGTGATTCAAAGTGCGTTGGAAAGCTCTTTCAATGATCTACAACTTTTATGAAGGACACTTCTTCAGAAAATGCGTTTTTGATGGGCCATTTGTTCGTAGAAGATATAATTCGTTAGTGGCACTACGAACCACTGAGCCACTTGACCTTTTAAGCTAGTGGCACACTCTTATATCCCTAAAAACACCTCTTTTAGGCCTCAAAACGTGTCGTCACTCAGGCTTTTGGTCAATCTATAATTCTGCAATAAACCACCAAAATACCAAACGTAAATCCGACACGACACTCCGATTACTAAACCGGTACAAAAACTAGTAAAAACACATAAAAACTCGATATTTTACAAAATAGTCACGACTTATATATTTTTATGAAATTTAGGAATTAATGACTTTAATTGATATAAAAGTGCTCGAAATGATATCAAAAGTGGGTTGAAAAGTTATAAAAATAACGGTGAATTTTTCCGTTATCAGTTATCTCAGTGTGATGACCAACCAATAGACGACACGTGGAGGGAGTGAAACCCTGTATCGTCAGATATCCTGCAAGGAATTATATTATTATATTATTTCCCCTAAGGATTTATACACGTAAATCCCTACAATTTAGGGATAATTATGGAAGGATTTGACTGTCAACATCAAGGTCTTTATGACTTAAGATTCTTTTCTTATTTATCTTTAGCTATCCAGCATGTGGAATAACAGCCGGGGCTGCTCTGTACGTCCCGTGCCAAGCCCCCAAGGCCATTATGGCCGACTTGGGTAGCTCCTCTTCGCCAGACCTTAGCCGACCTGCGGAGGCTGGAGGAGGAGTTTCTACCGATATCCACCTGGGTTTAAGGACATACCCTTGGGTATTTCTTTGGGGCTCTTGGCCCTTAAGGCCCTAGCTTCAGAGGCCAGTCATTTATTAAACGATTTAAAAAGAATGACACGTGGCGTAATTCGGGTCGACTATCATCATTAACAAAAGGAGAACCTTAAGAATTCTTCAGAAGTGGCATTATGGAGCACATCATTGAAACACATTACGTGAGATAAATCAATAAACATTGTGTTAGACTCATTCAGCCTCATGGCTTCAATATCTGCCTCATAGTACAACTCACTATGTCCACACTAAAGCTAGAAAAACAAAATCCATATTACAAATGATAAATTAACAACAACAACCACACAAAACGTTTCGAAACTAGGAAAATAGAGAATAGAACAGAGATAAAGGAGCCTTTTGAGGAACTCTAAGAAGATGTTTAAATAGAATGATATTGGATGGACATTCGAAGCACAATTTATCATACCTGAAGCACAACGACGATTTGCCAGGTGATATCGGTTTCAGAAATATCTCCGCGTAGGATTAGAGCATATTTTCTCATAAATTTAATCGAAACCAGCAGTGAGTAAGCATAATTTCTCATAATCAACATCAATTTAAACGACCTTAATTTCTCATACCCAATCCAAGCACTTAACCACTTTCTTAACTTTGTTGAAGAGGAAGAATATATATTGCTGCCGTTGCTTCTGGTTCTGGTGATAAGAGCTGGCGATTGAGGCTTCCGTGTAAAACTTCTTCTTCCGATCGGCCAGAATTTCAGAGAGAAGTCGAAATTCGAGGGATAATGAAGTAGAATTTGATTGGGGGGGCATAAATCCATGGCTGGAGTTGAGCATTGAATCCGATGAAGATCCGCCATTAGCATTTCCATCTCTTAGTAGTTGAGCCACATTTGAAGGAGAACGGCAAGAGAACGAGAAGAGCGAGAGCTGGAGGGGGAGTGAAATTAGGGCTCCCGGATCGGCATTGTGTGTATAGTTCTGTGCAAGATTAAAAAAATAACATATATTTTCATTGGGTGCTTTTAAAGGCACCACACTCTTTTTACTTGGACATCCAAATGAATGGGCACCACACTTTCATATGTTGTTCTACCCACGGCACCATACTGATTTTTACATATACCAAATACACCACATTATAATTACTTAATTGTCATTTCTACTTGAAGCACCGCATCTGTCAAAATCTTCCACTCCTAACAAAATAACTACCATACAGTCCTTACACCTATAAAATTTTACAAATTAACCCATAAACCTCTTTTCTCTTTCTTCTAGAAACCCCTAAACCTTCACAACACCACTTCCTTCTTGCTGTCCTCCTCTTCCGGCGTCCCCCATTCTATCCCTAGCCCCATCTACTTTTTTTCCATCCCCATCTGTCAAATGTTCGAGCATATATATATATATATATATATATATATATATATATATGAGGATTCTCAATCTTCATCATTTGAATTAATTATATGGGAAAAGCAATTTTCCGATGATGACAAGAAATTTACCCAAGAAGACTTCAATTCACCATTTTAGTAATGTTGAACGATCTATTAAAAATGTTTCATGTGATGAGGACTTGGAAAAAAATCATTACAGCATGGAAGTTTCCTATTGTGAAGACGGCGGATAGAGGAGGAGGTGGTGGTGGGTTGGTGGTGTAGGAATGGGTAGGGAAGATGATGAGAAATTTGTAGTTTTTATATGTAAATGGGTATTTTTGTAATAAAGAAAATTGGAATTAGTATAAAGGATATATATGTATGTAGTAGAGCACGTGTGGTGAGATTGGTAAGATTATAATTAAAAGACTTAATATGTGGTGAGATTGGTAAGATAATAATTAAAAGACTTAATATGTGGTGCCTTAGGTAAGCATCTATATTTTATGGTGTTGTGGTGCCTACTTTAATTTGCTGGGAAATATGGAAGGCCAGGAATAAGATGTTCTTTGATGATATCCTCACTGGTAACAATAGTATTATCTATGCTGTTATTGATCACCTTCAGATGATTTGTAAAAATATGAAAGTGATTAAGAAGAATACTCAAGATGACATCCTTATTCAAGCAGGTATTCTCCATCACTTTTCTCCTAGAACCCCTACTACTTATATTTCTGTCCAGTGGCAGTTTCCTCATGTTGATGGATACAAGCTCAATACTGATGGATCTTCTATTGGAAACCCTGGGATTGTTGGGGGGGTTTCATTATTAGAAATCATGTTGGACAAGTCATTAAAGCAGGGTATGAAGCTTATGGGGATGATACTAATATGCAAGCTGAGATCTCTGCCATGGTTTCTGGTATCAACTTATGTATTCAGCTCCAGTTACAAGATGTTATTATTGAAACTGATTCTCAGGCTTTGGAACAAATGATCAAAGGGAAGTATCAAATCCCCTGGAAATACCAGCAGGACATTGAGATCATACAACATCTTATTGCAAGCCAGAATTTTCATCTCCAGCATATATACAGAGAGGCCAATGCTCCTGCTGACTATCTTGCCAAACTTGCCAGCTCCACACAGACTACTGGAATTATTGAGGGCACTAATCTTGATGCTGAGCTTGGACTGCTGGTCACCAAAGGTGTCCTCCAGCTACCTATAATTAGAAGGAAGAAATGATGTATATAAACAGCAAAGCAATTTTGGAAGCACCCTTCATTGTCATGAAGGGTGCAGACAGGTGGTTTCATGCCATTTTCTCTTATAGCTCTGTTTGGCCCCCTGCTTTTACTATACTGCTATTCTGTGGTGCTTGCTCTTACAGGTCTGCAGTATGGATGGTGAATAATATGGCCCCAGGGCAAAGCATAATCATCCTGGAAGCACCCTTCATAATATTGAGGGGTGCAAACAGGTTGTTTCTCTCTATTTTGAGTTATGGGTTTTATATATCTAGCATCTGGTTGCTGTTGTACATTTTAGGGGCTCTTTGTGATCAATTTTGTAGGTGTTGGATTTTCATTGGCCCCAGAAAAATTTGGATCATAGCTTGGACAAAGCTGTTGATGGACCATAGCCTGGGCAATGCTGTTGATTGATATTGCTGGAAGTGCCTGGATAGAGACTGATATGGAGGAAGGCTGATAGTAGTTACTTTGTTTTTGATGTTTCTTGTTTGTAGATCTTCTGTAACTGCTCTCTTTATTTTTTTGTTCCAATACATGGGAGATCATACTCTTCCCTTAGCACCCGGTTTTTCCCACAATGGGTTTTCCGGACTAAGGGTTTAAGGAGGTGATAAACATGTATTGATGACGCATGTTCTTTTGGAGGTAAGGCCAGGGGTTGGCCATGTAAAACTTCAGTTCATCATTAATAAAATTTCTGAGGTTTTATTAAATAAAAAAAAATAAAAAAAAATAAAAAGGTAGAAAAAATGTGGTGCCTTTAAATGCACCCATTTTCATTTTGTGGTTATTTTATTTTATTGAACTAAGTTACAACATTTCAAATTAAACGTCTCATCAGAATAAAATAAATAAATTTAATTCATGTTGTAAGGACATTTTGTTGACGAACCGAGAGACGAAGATTGAGAATATCGGGAAGCGTTTGATTTTTGTTTAGGGAGCCCAGCATATTTACTAAACAAAATAATTATGGATAAAAAAACGTTCAAACAACGATTTTTTTTATTTTATATATAAGACATTTTATAGTGTCTCTACTGATATAAAGTTAAGACATATAAAAGTGTCTCCACAAGATCACACAAAATTATACATCGATCACCGGTTCAAGTCATTTGTTTCTTTACATAGAAGACACTTTAAAGTAGGTATAACAAAATTAAGACATAGTAAAGTGCCTCTGTAGGGTCTCACATATTTACACCCTATCTGCTGTAGATACACTTTTTTTACTAATGACTCTATATCATGTTTTAGTGGAATTTCTTGAAAAATGTTTTTATAGATGTGCCTCTATTGGTGTTTTTCGTTGTAGTGAACAAAATATTTTTTTTATCCATCGATACTTTATCATCAATGTATGCAAAGTATATCCACTAAAGTTTTTCCATAATCATACACTTTGTTGAAGTAATTATTTGACATTGATTGATCACGGATGGCAATATATATATATATATATATATAATATAGATATATGTGTGTGTACAATGGATTCACAAAAGAAATATGTGTATACAGTGACGGATCAAGGAATTACAGTAGTTGTATTTCTAGCTAGTTGAACTAAATAAGCAATTACACTAGAATTTGTATGAAAATAATATACATACACGATCTTTGGGTATTTTAAAGGGGTATTTTAGTAACTTCGCATAACAAATTGAGTGGGGCCCATGCACCCCCCTTTCTACATTGGGTCTGTCCCTGTATATATATAGTTTTGTTACTTTTTTAGGGTTTAATCTGAAATTCTTAATTTTAAGGTTTAGGCCAATTTTTAACGGGTTTAGGCTGATATTCAAATTTTGTTATTTTTTTTAAAGTGAAAATGGCGGATTTTTTTAAATAATTTTTTTTGTCAATCTTTATATGTAAGTGATTCGTGCAAACATCTAGCTCCGTGCAAGGTATGAATTTTCGCATTTGCATTTTAATTTTATCTATACATATTTTTGTTATTTGTTTTTAGGGTTTAAGCTGAAAATCATATTGTTAGTGTTTAGGCTAATTTTTTAAGGATTTAGGCTGATATTCATATTTTGTAATTTTTTTCAAAAAAAAATTGCGGATTTTTTTTAAAAAAAAAAGGCTGATTTCTTTTGAATTTGTGCACATTTTTGTTTTTTTTGTAGGGTTTAATCTGAAATTCACAAGTTTAGGGATTTGGGTAATTTTTAAAGGGTTTAGGCTAATATTCATATTTTGTTATTTTTTTTCAAATAAAAAATGGATATTTTTTTTAATTTTTTTTTGTCATTCATTATATGTAGTTGATTTGTGCAGACATCTAGCTAGCTCCGTGCAAGGTACGAATTTTTAGATTTGCGTTTTAATTTTATTTGTACATATTTTTGTTATTCTTTTTAGGGCTTAAACTGAAAATCATATTGTTATGATTTAGTCTATTTTTTAAGGGATTGGATTGATATTCATATTTATTTTTTAAAAAATGGCGGATTTCTTTTGAATTTTGTTTTAATTTTATTTGTACATTTTTTTGTTATTTTTTAGGGTTTAATTTGAAATTCATAATTTTAGGGTTTAGGCTAATTTTTTAATTGTGTTATTTTTTTTCAAATAAAAAAGGCAGATTTTTCTTAATATTTTTTCTTTTGTTCTTTTTTATATGTAGTTGATTTGTGCAGTCATCTAGCTCCGTGCAAGGTACGAATTTTTGGATTTGCGTTTTAATTTTATTCTTACATTTTTTTTATTGTTTTTAAGGTTCAAGCTGAAAATCATATTGTTAGGGTATAGGCTAATGTTTTAAGGATTCAGGCTAATATTCATATTTTATTTAATTTTCAAAAAAATGGCGGATTTTTTTATATAAAATGGCAGATTTGTATTTGCCATTCTTTATATGTACTTGATTTGTACATACATCTAGCTCCGTGCAAGGTACGAAGTTTTAAATTAGCGTTTTAATTTTATTTGTACATATTTATGTTTTTTTTTGGGTTTTAGGGAAAATAACATACTGAGGCAATTAGTGTTATTTGTTTTATTTTTCTAAATAAGGGCAGAATATAGTATATAATGATTGATTAAAATCACAATCAATCATAATTATTATACAAATACAGAAAAATGTGAAAATTTATTACCTCAAAATAACAAAAATTAGAAATACAAATTATTCTCATATTAAATAAATAAATCCCCATAAATTAGTCATCCCAATTAATATCAAATATTCTTAAATTTGTTGCACTTAATGCTAAATATCACATTAAACTTTTTTGTATGTCATATTAGGTTACAATATTTTTTAAATGATATATTTAATTTTACCAATCAATGAAAAATATTCTAACATTAAATAACATTTTTATAAATATATAAACTCAAATATGTCATTTAATAAAAAATATTCAGACATTAAATACATCTCTTATCCATTTAAAAATAATGTCAAATATTCTTACATTTATGTCACTTAATGCAAAATATTTTTTCCTTAATTATAATGATTCCTGTAATTACAATTATGTCATTTTCAATAAAATAAAAAATTGAAACATTATTCCTTTAAATAAATTATTTAGAAAATTATGTCATTCTCATCCCAACTTATTTTTATTACAAAAGTTTCCACCAAATATTTCTGCATTAATTATAATTATTTCTATATTTAAATTATGAGTTATATGATTAACTTATTTTGAATACTATACCATTAACATCCCAAACATTATGGCAGTCTATATTATTCAAAAATTATAATCAATCCTATAAATAAATATGCCTTATAATTGAGTTATTTTGAAAATTATGTCATGTAATGATTCCTATAATTAAATGATTTTGAATATTATGTCATTGACATCCCAACAATTATATCTTTCCATTAACATTATGACCCCTTGCTTAATAAACAGTTAGGAAAACGAATGCATAATTCAAATAATGTGAAATATTTTTTCATTAAAGTATAATATTTAAAAAAAATGTATAATTCAGTTGGTTTATTTTTTTTTAAAGTTTCTTTGTTTTATCTACTATATTATTATCATTGTGATTCCTCACTTAATACATAGTTATGAAAAAAAAATTTAAGTTACTGATAAACCACAATAATCATGTCCGAAAAATCATTCATCCCAATTGATACAAAATGTTCTTAAATTACTGATGATACAAATTATATCGTCTCCAGTGGGGCCGCACCAAGGAGGCGGCGACTACATATTGTTAGGTGTGATGCCCGAAAGACAATTTTGTAATTGTTTTATTTAATAAATGAAATGATATTATTATTCATATTTATTATTCTCATATTCACCGATGTGACAATAGTATTTACACTACTGAGAAAACCCTAAGTATATCGTTTATGTAATCATTTCAACTTCGGTGTATGGGATATACACGGGAGGATTGAGTTAGTGAAGATGTACTTAAAATACAATTAGCCCGTAGTGAAGTTAATCGAAGTATCGGGTCTCTCCTTTAACGTGCTATTAATGCGCTGAACACAATAGGTGTGATAGTCCTATCCGGACTTTTGGTTAAGAGAACCTAATGGGGCATTTATATATGATAGATATATCATATAAAAGGTTGGACCGATTTGATTAGAGTTCTCGATATAATTCCGTAATCGAGAAGTCTTATCGAATCAATGGATGATCATATTTATGGATATATCTTAATCACGAGGTGATCACGAGTCAAGCTGCTTGAATCGATTATGAAGTTTGACTTGACGGTTAAGGATTACACCGAGTCTGTGGTTTGAATTACCCATCTTGGCATTGTCTTTGGATTGAGTGAGTAGTACGTGTTATCACAGATACGGAATCCATTCCTTCCATTTATGGAAGTAGATGAGACGATTCCACTTATTTGTTAATCCTAGAAGCGATCGATCGCGCGAGTTCATATTACACCGATTAGCTACCGAGTAAGGTGTATGAATTAATTGATCACTAGGGGTTAATGGTAAATAAGGATAAGAGGTTACGAAAAGGGTTAACGGTAACTTCCCGATTTAGAATGAGCGATCCATGGAGGATTAATCCATATGTAATGATTGTATCAATGGACGCTTATTGTTATTCTCGTGAGGAGATAAATATAATCTCATAATCGGAGGAGTGCGATCACGGGATTATGGTGGCATATTTCTGTGATTGATTTATCGAATATAATTATTCATTCGTAAGATAATTATTTATTTGATTTATCGAGTCACGTGATTATTAGTCCGTGGTCCCGACGCGTGCCTCACTAATATAGCATAGCTATTCTCGGACGTCGAATCCTAATAATATTAATTTAGTTCTTGTTGGACTTTATTAAAGCGATATGTGAATTAATTGTTTAGTGGACTATTAAATTAGTTGGGCTAAATAATTAATTAATCTGCGGGAAAAGAGCATTTTTAAGTTAATTTTAGCCAAATTAGTGTGTTGACAATTTTGACCCAATTGGTCAAATATGGAAATTGCGTGTGACCTTTTATTTGATCAAAGGTGGCGCAAGTTTGATTAAATATTTGTTAAGAAATTAGTTTTCTTGGATAATTATTTGACATGTGATTTATCTTTTATTTGTTAAATGATAATTCATGAAATATTAGATAATAATATGATTTATCCTAATTTGTTTGGGATAATTATTTTATTTATCTTTTATTTGGAAAAAGGATTAATGTAATAATTATCTCTTAATTATTTAATCCTTGGAGGCTAAGTTTTACTCTCCTATATAAAGAGAGTTCTCCCAAGCCTTAACACACATTACATATTTCGACTTCTCCTATAGTAGAGAGAAGAAAATATTTTGCCAAGGAGAGAGTGGGAGAAATCTTGGAGATTTTTCCGGTAGCATATCGGAGGGTTCGAGTCGAGAATTCCTTCCACCGGAATTGTTTGGATCACACGATCGGAAGACTGTGGTGCTCTTCACACCTTCACATTCATCCTTTTGCGGTTCTTCAACATGAATTTTGAGATTCAAGAGGTATGATCTACATCCCCCTTGTAGAATAGATCTAGTTGTTTTATTACGTATATTTTATAGATCTAGATCCTTAAAATCGCTTCCGTTGCGGATGGTATTACTAATAGTGGTATCAGTCGCCAAGGTGATCTATATTTATACGTATAAAATATTAGATCTAGGAGTGGTAAACATGTAGATTTTTGTCCCAATTTTTTTGGGGGCCGATGCATATGTTTAATTTTTTTTTATGCTTATGAATGTCGTGGTTGAAGAGATGGATTGGGGTTGGCACTGTTTACCCGTTAGATCTATTGTAAACTCATATAAACGATGAACATTCGTCCATATGAGTATAGGAAATTATGTAATTTTTTTTTATTGCAATTTTAATTTCGGAAAATAGATCCATTTAGTAAAGTTGTTTAGTTATTTCGTTTTCCCGTTGATTGAACCGTTGAAACGCGATCTCTCCGGTCAAAGCAAAGTGCCAACCCCAATCCATCGGAGTCTGTTTTGATATCGTTCGTTCTTTGCAAGAAAGTCTGCATGAAAAAACGCAGGATTCACGAAAACCTACCGTGACTTCCTCGAATTTCGGGAGAGTTTGAACCGTTGAAACGCAAATCCAACCGGTCAGATCAATAAATATGGAGTTTTTGGCGTGACATAAAAATTCCAGGTCGATCGAGATTCATCTCGATTCCCGATCGACCTCGGGATGTCTTTGGTATTTCTTTGTAAAAGTCGATTCAGCAGACAAGTTGGGCAGCTCAATGGAGAAAATTGAGAAGTCAAATCTCGATCCAACCGTCCATATTGAAGCCCGAGGAATGAAGAACAGATCTGAAAAGTTTCGTCGCGATCCAAGTTCGTTTGGTTTCCGATCATCGAAGAATTTGAACATTTGCAGATTATGTTAGAAAGTAGTAAACCCTAGTTAGGGTTTGGTTATTTATTTTCTAATAGGTTAGATACGGGGTGCCAACGGTCCATCTCGGTGTTTAAATTTTCCATAATTTATTTTTATGTGTTTGATCATAAAATAGACATAAAAGCGGAATTGCCATGACATGCATCATATCATAAATCCACTCTTTGCATACATGTAGAATTTTAATTTTGGTAATTAAAATAGGCATGTATACAAACTCGTGTAATTAGTTGAAATTTAATTAATACGTGGTAATTAATAAATTTAGTAACTAACTAAAGATCCGAGGGCGGGTTATGAAATCGTTAAGCCTTTCGGTGTGTGTTCTCGGTGAACCGCCTTAAAGCACAAGCGATATCACGTTTCGATTCGTAATGTCTCACGAGATTGAATGATGGTAAAAGAACAATAAATCTTGGATAAAAGCGGTTCGCCTATAGGTTGGGTGGTCAGCTCGAGCTAGGCTCTACCGACTTAACCCTCCTAGTGTGATGTATGCGGGGATCCGGCAAGACTAAGCTACCTTTGGAGAGCGAGAGGGTGATTCCTTCTTATCTCAATAAATTTGTCTTGACCCGATTTCGTCCGGATTGTCACATATGTTCCAACGAATAGGACGGGTAGGCTTGCCTACGTTACCGACACCATTCGGAATCCTTGATATGATGTGCTTTTATGTTAACATCAAAAGGCGTGGTTAGTTAACCCACCACCACTTCCAAAATATTGAGTGGGAGCGGGGAGGCGACATCCAACCCCACGGCCTCTACTATAGATACAAGTAAGTGAGAGAAGGGTGGCGCCTCACGGCGCTTTGATTTCGTCCCCCCTACGGATGGTGTTCACTCCTATCAACATTCATGGCTTGGTCTCGAAAGGATATGATTTACAGGTACTCGTCGGGTCACCGACCTATCCTACGACGGCACACTCGGGCGTACCTAAGAGATCCGATATAGTAGGTCACACTCATAAAGGATATTTTTGGTAATATCTAGGCTAAAAAGGAAGGTAGTCAATGAATAAAGGGATGTTCGATTCTCGTGGGATGTTTGATTCTCACAAGTTATTCATTGATGAGATTGTCTCGATTTAACCGTCATCTCTTTGACCTACCCTACGGCGGCACTGAGATGCGAGGTTAAAACCTTGGAATGGTAGAGTAGACTTAATTTTAGTTTACAATTCCTAAAATAAATGTAGTAGTGTTAACTTGAATTAATATATGTCATTTTATTTACAGCATTATCCCTTACTAAATTGCTTAAAATTTATAATTGACTAGTATTGACTTCTTTAAAAAGTGGAAAGTAACTAGGACGTTGAACTAGTTAATCGATAATGTAATTAATTTTCGGAAGAGATATTTTCTCTTAAGCATTTTAAAAACCAGAGTGACATACAGGTATGTCACTAGTGTCATTCGTGTCAAATGGAAGACAAACTTAGTTTGATCAAAGGTGATTTCGGACTTTGAAATTCTTCTAGTGAATTTTGAGTGTATAGGAAATACACGTGCAATTTTCTAATTGAAAAATCGGAAAATCATGAAGTGTTACTAGTTGGACGATATTTGGAATCGATGAACTAGTGGGAGCTTTATGATTTGTTGTTTTTCTGGAACATTAGAAAAGTGTAACTGACTACACACGTAACCGTTCTAATTGAAAAACCGGAAAGTCATGAAATGTCGCTAGTTGGACGATATTTGGAATCGATGAACTAGTGGGAGTTTCTATGATTTGTTGTTTTTCTGGAAACAATAGAACTATGTACGAAAGATTTTCTAATCGAAAAAATCGGAAAATCATAAAAATAAAGCATTGCTCATTAGACGGTATTTGGAACCGATAAACTAGTGGGAGCTTTAATGTTATGATTTGTTGTTTTTTCTGGTATATTAGAAAATCCGAGAAGTCCGACAGTAACACTCGAAATAGACACCCACGGTTCAAGAGTAGTGTCTACTCAAGCGAACATTGGTTCAAGATTATTTCCATTCAAGGAAAGTCAAGAATGGGAGAATATGTCTAAAAATGTTAGTCATCTAAAGCGAGTAAACTTTAAGGCTAAACCGAAAAAATAATTAAGCGAAAATCATAGGATAAGGATAGTGATTTTGGATCACCAACCTATGAATCCTTGGCAATTTTCTCGAGCTAAGTTCTTTGGAAGAACAAGGTAGCGGTGCATTTAACGATTAAAGGAGTAAACAACGGGCGATTAATTTTAGCTAGAAAAGTGGGAGTGATACAAGGAAATGAATCTCGGATTCAATCCTTGGATATCATGGAAAATTTATTTTATTTAAGATTCGTTGGAGCGAATGGATTTACCTCATATTCGATAATTTGTTTGTCGTATAGAAAGTGAATATACCATTTGTAGTACGAATCCAAGACTCGGACTTTTGTTTGATAAAGTCAAAACCACTTAGAAGCTATTTGAAATATGTATATAAAACACATCTTAAGAACTATTAAAAGCAATTGATTTCTATATTTAGATAAACGCTTCTTCATATTCCATAGTTAGTGCATAGTCCACAAAAGACAAGACACGAAAGGCGGCTGGGGTGATTCCTTTCTCCCGACCCTGGTTATATTGTCTCAAAGGTTCAATGACTAAGTTTCCTTTCAATCGGGAAAGGATAATGGATATAAAGAAGTAACATAGCTTGTTCATGACAACCTTCGGAGTCGATGAAAGATACGAGCTAGTAGGAGCTTCCGAGTAGTGACTTCTTGTCGATAACTATTCAAACACTCCGGTAAGTTTATCCAAAATATTATGAGGTTTCTCTGTTTTCAACGAGAGATAGAGTATTCTATACTCGAGAAATGGGCCATCACATAGTCCTAGGGGGTGATGCTCGGCTCGCCTCATAGTGAAATGCTTTCACTAAGTGAGAAAACCGTTAAATTGCCTTATATAGTTTTTAGATGTGCTACAATACACTGCTTAACTCAATAAAGATATTGGAAGTGAAAGAACGGTTTACATTGAAATGTAAGACCGAGAAGTCTACCTAGAATATGCTTTGGAATTTATGGATAAGGTGTGGATTCGGTTCACCCCACTTCCGTAAATATAAGCATTTAGCACACGGTGCTTGAAGGTAAGACTGGGAATTTCGTGCATACGTTCGGTCAATGACCATTCGTGCTATATCTTTTTAAACTATTGAGTATAAAGGTTAGATATAGGATTCTTGAAATCGGGAAGGGACAGTTATATTGTTGCATCCTTTCTGATAGAATCCATGATCAGCAAAACCTTGAACCTTGAAGTACATTTACTCAAGGTAGTTACTAACTGATTAAAATCAGACCACATCCAACATCGGTTGTTGGTGATAACACTAAATACTACTAAACTAGATCAGAATTTCGATCCACCCAGTAAGTATTGAGAGAATGGTTTATCCATTACCCATTACGGTTTCTGCGGACTTTGTAGTCTGAGGATCGATTGATAACCTATGGCTCTTTTGTGAGCTGTATAGGATTCTGATAATAGAGGTTGGTTTAATAGCCATAACCCTGTGAATGGAGTTCGGTACTCCAGTTCTGTTCATACTCTTTTAGAACCACCTGAGCGTCTCAGGCCCAGTGGGAGTAATTGGATCTACACGGAAAAGAGTAGAATGAGTTCGGTATTGCATGATCTCGTTCAAATGCAGAAAATAGGGGTGATTCCCTGAGACTTTCTTGCCAAACAAACGGAGTCTGGATTCATTCGGAACAAAAGGGTATTGCCTTATGAACTTATGGCATGGGATGACATCAAGGCTTATGTCCTTTTGTGGATAAAAAGCAAACCTCTCGGTCATTGGAAGTCATATATTTCTACAATATGTGGATTTGACCAGAATATTGATAAGTCTTTTGTAGACTGGATATCAATTTTAGTATAGTAGTGAATATATACATATATTAGTGCTTGTGAAGGATAACACTGCACCAGTTGGAACCAACATGGGTGTGTTATCTGAAGTCACAATCTGACAATACCACAATTCTCTGCAATAGAGATTTGGACAACATTCTTAAGAGTTTGACTCGGTCGAATTCATTAGAATCAGTCACTGGTTTCCCATCCATCTTATTGGTTAAGATGATGCATACGTATGCAACATTCAACGAGGAAGTTCTACCCTATGCCTCGGGAATGACTCTCAAATCTTCGGATCAAGAGAAATGGGATAGATTCTTTTTCTAGTAAGAGATGGTCAGGTTATTGAACGTCAACTTTGATCGAATCTTAGATTCGGTGGTTAACAAAGCAAGTTTAGTATGTCCTTTAGTATCTTGAAGAGAACGAGGAATAATATGCGGACATATTCATGTGTGAACTTGGATATGTGTGGTACACTGATTTTGACTTTAAGTCAGATTGAGGATGGTCGTTAAGTCGATCTCGGGCTCAGTGTTTACTCAGTACCACATGATTAGATGGACCGGTAACGTTTCGATTCTACGGATCGTCTCGAGCCGACAACCTGACTAATCATTAAGACCCATGACATTTAGATGTAGGTGCTCCCCGAGTCACTGACCTATCCTACGACGGCATACTCGGAGTGTACTTTGGAATCTGAAATGGTTATGACATGCTTAGTGGGTACTAGAATACGGGATAAGTCTCCATTGCTTTAGAGCAAGTGGGAGATGTAGTTTGTTGTATTTTAAATAATAGGGTGTGCTCTAAAACAATTAATCACATGCTTTCGTGCAAGTGGGAGATTGTTAGGTGTGATGCCCGAAAGAAAATTTTGTAATTGTTTTATTTAATAAATGAAATGATATTATTATTCATATTTATTATTCTCATATTCACCGATGTGACAATAGTATTTACACTACAGAAAACCCTAAGTATATCGTTTATGTAATCACCTAACTCAGTGTTTGGGATATACACGGGAGGATTGAGTTAGTGAAGATGTACTTAAAATACAATTAGCCCGTAGTGAAGTTAATCGAGAGTATCGGGTCTCTCCTTTAACATGCTATTAATGCGCCCAGAACACAATAGGTGTGATAGTCCTATCCGGACTTTTGGTTAAGAGAACCTAATGGGGCATTTATATATGATAGATATATCATATAGGGCTGGACCGATTTGATTAGAGTTCTCGATATAATTCCGTAATCGAGAAGTCTTATCGAATCAATGGATGATCATATTTATGGATATATCTTAATCTGAGGTGATCACGAGTCAAGCCGCTTGAATCATTATGAAGTTTGACTTGACGGTTAAGGATTACACCGAGTCCGTGGTCCGAATTACCCCATCTTGGCATTGTCTTTGGATTGAGTGAGTAGTACGTGTTATCACAGATCACGGAATCCGTTCCTTCCATTTATGGAAGTAGATAAACGATTCCCTTATTTGTTAATCCTAGAAAGCGATCGATCGCGCGAGTTCATATTACAGCGATTAGCTACCCGTAAGGTGTATGAATTAATTGATCACTAGGGGTTAATGGTAAATAAGGATAAGAGGTTACGAAAAGGGTTAACGGTAACTTCCCGATTTAGAATGAGCGATCTATGGAGGATTAATCCATATGTAATGATTGTATCAATGGGCGCTTATTGTTATTCTCGTGAGGAGATAAATATAATCTCATAATCGGAGGAGTGCGATCACGGGATTATGGTGGCATATTCTGTGATTGATTTATCGAATATAATTATTTACATTCGTAAGATAATTATTTATTTGATTTATCGGAGCCGCTGATTATTAGTCCATGGTCCCCGACGTGCCTCCTAATATAGCATAGCTATTCTCGGTCGTCGAATCCTAATAATATTAATTTAGTTCTTGTTGGACTTTATTAAAACGATATGTGAATTAATTATTTAGTGGACTATTAAATTAGTTGGGCTAAATAATTAAATACACGGAAAAGATATTTTTAAGTGGACTATTAAATTAGTGTGTTGACATTTTTGACCCAATTGGTCAAATATGGAAATTGCGTGTGACCTTTTATTTGATCAAAGGTGGCGCAAGTTTGATTAAATATTTGTTAAGAAATTAGTTTTCTTGGATAATTATTTGACATGTGATTTATCTTTTATTTGTTAAATGATAATTCATGAAATATTAGATAATAATATGATTTATCCTAATTTGTTTGGGATAATTATTTTATTTATCTTTTATTTGGAAAAATGATTAATGTAATAATTATCTCTTAATTATTTAATCCTTGGAGGCTAAGTTTTACTCTCCTATATAAAGAGAGTTCTCCCAAGCCTTAACACACATTACATATTTCGACTTCTCCCTATAGTAGAGAGAAGAAAATATTTTGCCAAGGAGAGAGTGGGAGAAATCTTGGAGATTTTTCCGGTAGCATATCGGAGGGGTTCGAGTCGAGAATTCCTTCCACCGGGAATTGCTTGGATCACACGATCGGAAGACTGTGGTGCTCTTCACACCTTCACATTCATCCTTTTGCGGTTCTTCAACTTGAATTTTGAGATTCAAGAGGTATGATCTACATCCCCCTTGTAGAATAGATCTAGTTGTTTTATTACGTGTATTTTATAGATCTAGATCCTTAAAATCGCTTCCGTTGCGGATGGTATTACTAACACATATATGGCGACGTCAAAAGGTATTAAGATCAAGGCCGCCGCCAACAAACCTTCCTAGAGCTTCGTCAGAGCTAGGGGCCGGTGGGCGATCGTAAATACAAGGCTCTCTAAGGGAGCCGCACAAGACTTGAGAAGAAACAGGGGGCGAAGGCCAGACGACGAAGCTGGCGACCTTGGCAACCACAAAGGGTCGCCGCCTGGATATTACATCCACTTGCTACTAGATATTATACCCACTTGATGTCAGATATTTAGTATTTACTTAGCTGCTAAGACTAGTGACTAAGCTGCTTCTGCACCGCCAATCTTTTACTTCACCCCTGAGTTTAATCTTCCTATAAAAGGAAGTCTTGTGTAACCTAATAAAGGACAATTCTAATACAAAATCACAGACCAAAGCTCTGCAAAAATAAACACCTCTCACCGCCGCCTACCTCCGGCTGATATGCTAACAAACTACACATAAACAAGCCAGATATCCACACCATTAACACCGCAACGCCATCGTGACGTTTTCTGCATCGTCAATTACAATTTTCCAATTAATGCATAATATTAACACATTAAATATCTAAACTCAAATATTAACACATTAAATATCGCGCTGGTTACTTTTCTCTCCTGCAGCGTCTTGATCAGATGAACGGATTGGTCACACGGCTCTTCCTTTTATTTCGTTTTCTTCTTGCGTTGCTTCTTCTCATTCTGCCGTTCATTCCTCTCTTTTTTTTTTCAGAAATTGCGTGTGAACTAATAATGAATTAGTTTGGGGATTAATTCCTTTATATAGCCAGTTAATCAAATTCATTAATTAAATAACTAAATCCTTTTTAATTAAATCCTTTTTAATTACATAAATAGGACAAATAATAATTGGGTCGTAGTAAATACGCCCAATGACTATTTTACCCTTTTACGAAAAGTCAGGGTGTTACATTTTCAGTTTCGCTTTTCTGCAAAGAAATAGGATTTTAGGGTTTCTGGTTGATCACATAGGTTTTGGGGTTGAGGATCAACAGTTGTTGCAGCTGCTTGGCGTTTTGCTTGCATTTTTTCTGGCAATTAAGGTAAGAGGCTCTTCCTATGATTCTTATTATTTTTTATAATGTTTAGATCAAGTTCTAAGGTGTTTAGATGATAGAAAAATGTGTCTTTTTGTTGATCAAGGGATCATAGATGATTTGGTATGTTTAGATATATGTTCATATGTTTTACTGTGTTATTTCCGATGCCAATTAGGTTAGAAACGAATGGGAATTCGTGTCTTGATGATTTTAGCATTTTGGGAAAAACCCAGGCGGACGGGCGTCTGTATTAGGCAGACGGGCGTCTGAGACCCTAGCATCTCAAACGGGCGTTTGCACCAGGCAGACGGGCGTTTGAGGTTAGACTTTTGATTCAGGATGTAGCCGTTTTTTACGGACGGGCGTTTGGGTTTATTGGACGGGCGTGCGATGCAAAACGGGCATCCATAGGATGTCAAACGGGCGTTTGACCTGTTTTACCTTGTTTTTCTTTGTTTTATCGTTTTGACTTGGTTTGAGCTTCATAATCATGTTATTATAGTTTTAAACCCTTATTTATGATATGATAATATTGGATAAACATAAATGAAGAGAGTTTGAGAAAGTAAATAATACTTGAGTAAACTTCAACTTAGTTTATTCATCAAATGGAAGAAGTATAAATAGTTACAATTGAGGTGAGATACTAGCTAGCTTGGGCGGCCACTAGCTATAGGCGGCAAGCATGCTTGTAAAAGTAAAAGTTATGTCTATGACATAAAGTAAATTAGACTAGAGTTTGACATATTAATTGTTTATATGTACCACAATTAATATGTCCTTTTACAAATAAAGTGTACAAATAATGTATACACGGAAATAAATAAATATTACATAATATTTGCTATGTAATATTTCCACACCCCCCCTCAAACTGGGTTGTATATGTTTATACAACCAAGTTTGCTACTCATTTCTTTGAACATAAGTGGTGGAATGGCCTTTGTGAGAATATCGGCGTGCAGTACTCCATTGAGGAACATCTTTGGAGTTGAATAATCTTGGCATCAATCTTCTCCTTCAGAAAGTGTCTGTCAATGTCTACATGTTTGGTTTTATCATGATGGACTGGATCTTCTGCCATGCATAGGCTGAATTATTGTCACAGCAGAGTGTGAGAGGGTGCTGAATAGGCTGCTGAAGTTCTGTAAGGACCCTTTTTACCCATAGAGCTTCACAAATACCCAAAACTAGTGCCATGACCTCAGCTTCAGCACTGCTTCTAGAGACAGTAGGTTGTTTCTTGCTCCTCCAGGTGACAAGATTGCCCCATACATAAGAACAGTAGCATGTAGTATACCTTATGTCTATGTGACAGTCAGCCCAATCAGCATCAGTGTAAACCTTGATAGATCTCTCAGCAGACTTGGTGAAGTGCAAGCCTTGGCCAGAGTGGATTTCAAGTACCGCAAGATATCATTCACGACATCCCAATGTTGCTCAAGAGGGCAATGCATGAAGCGGCTCACTGTGACCGACTCCATATGCAATATCGGTCTTGTATGGGACGAGATAAATGAGTTTCCCTACAAGTCTCTCGATATTGATCCTTCTCGACAAACAATGTCACCATGCAAAGAGGTATTCTTGGGGTCTACTCGAGGATACAAAGAGGTTTGCATCAAAGATACCGAGCTTTCCTTTAGCGAGTCCCACATATTTCCTTTGAGAGATAGAGATACCCTGGTTGTTTCTTGCAATTTCCATCCCAATGAATTATTTAAGATAGCCCAAATCCTTGACTTGAAAAACCTTTGCCAGTAGAGTCTTCAAATTCTTGATCTCAGTAGAGTCATCACCAGTGAGGATGATATCATCCACATACACAATAAGGATAGATCTTTTCTGGCTAGTGGTCTTGATAAACATGGTGTGTCCGAGTTGCATTGATGATATCCAGCGACTTTAACCACGGTGAGTGAGTTTCCCAAACCAGGCTCTTAGGGATTGCTTTAGGCCATATAGAGATTTCCTCAATTTGCAAACCTTTCCTTGAGTGTTAGGATTGGTAAAACCAGGAGGTACATTCATGTAAACTTCCTCAGTAAGGTCACCATTGAGGAAGGCATTTTTGATATCCAATTGGTGAAGAGGCCAGTCAAGTTGGACAGCAAGAGATATCTATCATTACAGTGTTCAGTTTTGCCACTGGTGCAAAAGTTTCTTTGTAGTCAATGCCATAAGTTTGAGTGAAACCCCTTGCAACAAGTCTGGCCTTATACTTGTTAATTGTACCATCAGCATTGTATTTGATGGTAAATAACCACTTGCAGCTGACTGTCTTCTTGTCTTTGGGGAGATCTGTTAGATCCCAAGTATGATTATCCAGGAGGGCAGTCATTTCAGTCTTGACAGCTGCCTTCCACTTGTCATGTTGGAGAGCTTCCTGTATATTCTTAGGAATAGAGTGAGAATCCAAGTCCTATGTAAACATGGCAAAAGCAGGTGATAACTGATCATAAGATAGATAATTATGAATATAATGATCGTGAGTGCAAGATCTCTTTCCTTCCCGATAGCAATAGGCCTATCATCAATGTCGCCAGTTCTTTGAGAGTGCTCAGAGGTTCTTTGAGTGTCGATGAGGCTCTAGGTCAGCAGGCTCTGGTTCAGGAGGTTCTTTGAGGATCGATAGGATCTTGAGAGTCGGTAGGGTCCGAGGTTCGATCTGCTTTGAGAGTCGATATAGGTTCTTTGAGGGTTAAAAGTTTCTTTGAGGGAAACGATTTAGGTCAATTTCAATCAGGTTTCCATCAGTGACTGCCTCAGTGGACTTCTTTGTAGTAGGAGTCCTTTCAAAAAAATTTACATCCATAGAATTGTAAAATCTCTTTTCAGAAGGAGAGTAACACTTGTAACCTTTCATGTCCTTTGCATATCCTAGGAAAATGCACTTGTGAGCTTTGGGATCAAGTTTGCTTCTGTGTTGGGCATGGATATAAACAAACACAGTACAACCAAAGATTTTTGGGGGTAATTGGGAAATAAGATGAGAAGCGAGGAGTGTGTGTCGTCGAGAAGGGTTTGGATAAGAGTTTTGAAGCCTAACACTCTACTGGGAAGTCTGTTGATTAAGTATGTGGCAGTTAATATAGCTTCACCCCACATATACTTTGGAACATGTGTGGTGAACATGATTGATCTAGCCATCTCAAGTAGGTGCATGTTCTTTCTCTCAGCAACCCCATTTTGTTGAGGTGTTTCCACACAACTATTGATATGGACAATCCCCTTATCCATCAAGAAATTACTGAGGTTAGACTCATAGTATTCAAGTGCATTATCAGTCTTTAAGATCTTGATCTTAGTGTCAAATTGAGTAAAGATCATGTTGTAAAATTCCTGAAAAACTGTTCCAACTTCATATTTATCCTTCATTAGAAACAGCCATGTGTTTCTGGTATGATCATCAATGAAAGTGACAAACCACCTTTTCCCTGTTATACTTTTTACTCTTGAAGGTCCCCTTACATCACTATGAATTAAAGTGAAAGGTGTGGAAGGCAAATAAGGTAGTTTGGTATACACAGATTTGGTAAGTTTGGCAAATTGACAAATATCACTTTGAAGATCATTGACATTACATCCTTTAAATAATTCAGGAATTACAGACTTTAAATAACCAAAACTTGGATGTCCTAGTCTATAATGCCATAACATGATATTGTCTAAGGTTTGAGTGCAGTGGCTGAGGCGATTCAGTCTTTGTCTTACATCTTCTGTCTTCTTCAGGGTTGACCACACACAATCTCGAGCGGTGGTTTAGCCCTCCCAATCACTTCTGTGAAGAAGGGTCTGGAAAGTGCACTCGATTCTTATTAAACACAAATCCAATTCAAATCTTTTGCAAGTTTCTTGTGAGATATGAGATTGCAGTCTAATTTTGGAACAAATAGGACATCCTTTAGGCATATCTTATTAGTGAGTTTAACATTTCCAAAACCTTTTTCATGAGAGATAGATCCATCAACAGTCTTAATTTTATGAATTTGATGACATGGCATAAGGTGAGTTATGAGGTTTTTATTGCCAGTCATATGAGAGGAGGCCCCAGAATCGACAATGCATGTTTCATTACTAATAGAAGTGTAGAATTTACCTGCACTAGCCTGAGTAGCCGTGTCAGTAGAGGGACTACCTTCTTTTTGTTGAGTGAGGAAAGCTTTGAATGCAGCAAACTGAGCATTCAACTTGTTATCATTCTCCTCTCCATTTACATGCCTGCCCTGACTTTCCCTGGTATGCTTGGAGGATTTAGGCATGCCATGTAGCTTCCAGTAAGTGTCCTTGGTGTGATTTGTGCGTTTGCGGTGCTCGCGAGAACAACTTTCCGGTTCGATCGTGAGGCTTCCCGGCACCTCTCAAGTAACCTCAAGCGAGCTTCCACGGCGATCGGCAGGTAGCACTTTCAAAGCAGGTTGTCGGCAGCGGGGAGTTCAACAGCATCACTTTTCTCCTGCTTTCCTCATGTTTGACTTCAGCAAACATGGATTTGAGATTGGGGAGAGGTTTTGTGGCAAGGATTCTTCCCCTAACATTATCAAGAGTAGGATTCAGTCCAGTAAGAAACTTGAATACTCTCTTTTTCTCAATAATGTCCTTATAAAGGGCAGCATCCTTGACATCATTCCAGGGGTGAGTTTCCAACATATCTAGGTGTTGCCAAGCCCTAGACAGTTGGTTGAAGTATTGAGTAACAGACATATCTCCTTGTCTGCAGTTTTGAATCTGAGCTTCAAGTTCATACACTTCTGATGTATTGTCTTTCTTGGAGTAAAGATCCCTGGCATTATCCCAGATCTCCTTTGCAGTATCATACATCATAAAGTTCTCACTAATCTCTTTTGTCATTGATCTTGTGAGAATGGTCATGACTTGATTATTAGTAGTATCCCATGCTTCAAATCCTGGCTCATCTTCAGCAGGGGCAGTTTTGGAGCCGGACATGTATCCCATCTTACCTTGTCCAGAGATGTACATTTTCATAGACCTTGACCACAGCAAGTAGTTGTTGCCATCAAGTCAATGATTTGTGTAAGATGAAGAAAGTCGGTGACCCCGGTCTGCTGAGGCACTGGGACTCAATCGAGGTGAGGAAGCTTGAGATAATGAAGACATTCTTGATTCAAAGAGGTCTCGAGAATTTGCAATGGACTCGGGAGTTTAAGTCTCTGATACCATGAAGAGAGTTTGAGAAAGTAAATAATACTTGAGTAAACTTCAACTTAGTTTATTCATCAAATGGAAGAAGTATAAATAGTTACAATTGAGGTGAGATACTAGCTAGCTTGGGCGGCCACTAGCTATAGGCGGCAAGCATGCTTGTAAAAGTAAAAGTTATGTCTATGACATAAAGTAAACTAGACTAGAGTTGGACATATTAATTGTTTATATGTACCACAATTAATATGTCCTTTTATAAATAAAGTGTATAAATAATGTATACACGGATATAAATAAATATTACATAATATTTGCTATGTAATATTTCCACAATAAACAAGCCTGAATTGAACTTCTGATTCGTTCAGTTAAAACACCGAATGTACTATTAAAGGGAGTTGAAGTTCGGATCCGTCGGAAGAGCATGATAGGCTTGTGCTTTGATGAATTAGCATTCATCAATGTCGGTGTAATTGCTAGGCCTTGTCTATGTCTAGTGGTCTAGGAAGAGAGTAGTCAAGGTGAGGGAGATTAATTGAAAATACTTAGATGGTTAGTTAATCATTCTAATAAAATTACGTACTTGACTAGTAAAAGATTAAACAACATGTCTCTCTTAGATAGGCACTAGTCTATATCACAATGTGTGTGCTACCTCTGAAGGTGGAACAACTCTGTAGGTAAAAAAACCCTAAGTACGGAAGGACTCCACTGAGGTGTGCGTACAATCGGAGCCTACCTATTCTAGCCTCCGTGGATATTGGTGTGATCCACTAATATGTTGCCAAGAGTGTCCCAAATGTGGATACGCGTAGTGCCCTTGAGTGCGGTTGTAACATAGATAAGTTAAGTAGAAACGTTTAGTCAATTCATGTTGATGGACATGAAATGAACCCCAGATTGAGTCGGTCACGCATAAATAACTAAATGATTAAATATCTTTTCTTCATAAATTATAATTGTTGTCATAGCTTCTCACTTTTACTAAGTACTTTGTACTTACCTCCTTTGCATTTTCTTTTGTATGCATTGTGGGGTGAGAAGACGAATAGGTTGAGCATGTTTACGAGGAGGATTTCGATGACGACGCCTCGTTGAAGATATATCTTTTATTTATTCTGTTATTCATTTAATAGACTTTTTAGTACCTTTGGAGTAGGCTTTTGGTCTTTCGAGACTTGTCGTACGTTTATTTTGGATTTCGTATTTTCCTTTTAATGTAATAAAGTTATATTTCCATCTTTAGTATGGTTAATTTCTATTCATAGTAGCTTTTATGTTTTTACCCGAGTCTTTTTATCTTCCGTTTGCTTTTATTTGATACGACGACGTAGAGGCTTGCGTATAATATTAGATTTATTTAATGCTATACGTGCCGACCGTTTCTCTTCCGGATAAGGGCTCGGTATCCGGGAGCGGGGCGTTACAGTTGGTATCAGAGAGAAGCGTCCTTTCTGTTCTAGGCATCTCTTCCTCTAAGATAAGAATCCTTTCGACCTTTTAGGACTAGAGCTTGGTGGTAATCCTCGTATGACTAAGAATCCTTAAACCGTGGTTAGGTTGCATTAGGACCAAGTGAAGAGTCATCTTAGACGGAGGTTAAGTTGAGTTCTTCGTTCACATCTTTTATGTGATCACCTTAGTTTTGTTTCTCCTAGTATCCTTAGTAGAAACTCTTTCTTCTTTTGAAGTTTCCAAACCGTAACTTGTCTCATAGGGTTAAGCGAAACCCCTTTTTAAGTAAAGCTTTGGGATCGGTGTCTTATGCCTACACCTTTAAGTCGAGGTCCTCTTGGTTGATTTCCTTTTTCCTTACTTTCCCTATTGAAATCTCTTCACCTTCTCTACACATGAATATCTAAGTTTACTTTTATCTTGGCCTAACTTTGTAGAGAATGATATTTGATTCAGCTCTACAAGTCCTCCACTTTCTCTTTTCACTATCACTTGGTTGAGTTCATCAACATTCTTTGACCTTTGCTTTGCTTGAGATGGTTCTACACGAACTCCATGTGTAATTCTATTATTTCCAAGTACTCCTCAGTCGTTTAAACTCATAGTGTTAAAGGTCTCTTACTTTGGCACATACTTTTCATTGTCCTTGTGTTTGGATTTACCCAACATGAGTGAATGTTTTTGTTTCCGTGTTTTCCCTCTAACATAAGACTATCTTCCCCTACACTAAAAAAATTCTGCAAATTTTCAGCAAAGTAGATTACTGTCTTATCTACAATTTCTCCTTTTACATCAACTCGTCTATCATTATGGATTGTTCAGAAAATTCATGTTTATACCGGACACTCTGTCCAGAAAATCTGCAGCAGCACCTTCACTTCTTTTTCTGTTTTGAACAGGTTAAACATCTTCAAATGACCTGAATTTTTGATATGTTGCAGAAAACAATTTTATCTACAGATTTTATTTTGGAATTAAGTTCAGATTATTTTTCGTTTGATCTCGATTTGCATTTCAACACAGTGTTTATTAATCTGGAAATTCTGGCAGCTTGTGCAATCGTCAGAAATAACTGTTTTTGACCAACTTATTTTCATTCGAAAATTCTAATATTTTTATATCACCTGGAAAACTCCGGTATCTAGATCTTTTCTCTTTGGATCGTGCTCAAATTCTTCTTATTTTGTTCTGTACAATTTGATAATGTCAGATCCAGAGTAAAAATCCTACACAGCAACCTAAAAGGAATTTTCACCTCTTTGACTTAGAGTTTGGGCTAAGAGGGTAGTAAGTTACGACTGTTATGTTTAGGAGTTCCCTGAAGTTTGATCTCCTTATGAGTTAAATCTTTTAGTAGGAGTTTGTAAAGTTAACGTTATAGTTTCTTTTGCAGTGTTAAACGAGAACCAAGATGCTATCCTCCAGCATGCCATGTTTGATGTTAAGACCTTTTTCGTACCCTTTTGTAGTTATACTTTTTCTGGTAATTTGTTTCTCGTGTAATCCCTCACTTGAGATCTTAAAACGTAACAAATCCTCTCTGCTTGGTGTCATGAATTATCACCGAAACATATCTCCATAAGCCCTTCTTTTGAACAAATTCATTCTTTCTTACTTTTCAAATCAAGAAACAAATTCTCTTCAAAGTTCTAAATTGTTGCACTCCCATCTTTCCTTTCAAATTCAAATTTGACTAAGCCTTCTGATGTCAGAACATTTTTCTTGTTGTGTCTATTCTCAGCTCCCCTCCTAAGGGTAGTGTCGATATTGTAACTATTTCACCTAATGCTACCTGTTCCTTTAAGGTATGCATATCTTCTTTTGCTGGTCAATTTTTAAGCCTACCATGACATTCCTTTTCAATTACCTATCTTTAAACTTCTAGCAATTTATGCTAAACCAGTTTCAAGCAATTTTTTTTTCAAGATGCCGTACGAACCCAACTAGCCAACCGACTTTTGAGTTCCTAAACTTTTGATCTCCATTTCAGATTATTGTACCTCGTACCCTTCAGTTTTAAATCTCTTTCGGGCCATTTAGAGCCATGAACCGCCAGATACCCTTTAGATATTTCATCTTCTATTTTGGCATTTCTATTCCAATTTTGTTACACCGGTTGAAGGTCCATTACCTTTTTTTTTTTTCTATTTTAATTCCCACACGAGGAATAACCTTGAGCATTTATTCCTTGGCAGTGAACTATTCCTCTCGAGTAATGCGACCTTGAACCTTGATTTGGATCATCAATGATCGCTTAAACTCCCTTTGAAGGTTTGAATTAATTCGTTGAAATCAAACCTTATCCGACAATTCTTAAGTGTCATTTCCTCTTCACTCAAAATTTTGTTTGCCGCTTACTTATCCAAACTTTGGATATTCCCTTACAATTCCTTGATGGAAATTAATATTTCTTTTAGATCTCGTAATAACCACCCCTTTGACCATTGTAAACTCGGACACTTCCTGACAAGTGTTTAAATTTCATTCTGAGACCTTTTGATGTGCTCGTTTTCCCTCCATAGCTACTTCATGTTGAGATTTTTGCTCTCTTTTGATTTCTAAATTCTTTCTGGTCCTTCTAGTGCTCAACCCTGCACCTTTACTTTGATTTTCTATTGTGTGATGTTCCCTCTACGGAACTCATGCGAACTGAATATTTTTCCTAGTTCGCCAACATCCATTTTTGTTAACCAAGTTTTTAACAATCAAGGTCATCTGCCTACTGTTCTCAAGTCCAGTATTCCCTTCCTTCGTAGTTAATGTTTCCAAGTCCATCAGATGATGTTCCCTTTAACGTCTCCTCTTTCTAAAGGCTTATATGAAAGCCTATTACCATTCTTTCAACTTGACTCTGAAATCCTTGTAGATCACCGTATCTTGCGGAATTCCACTCTCTCAAAACAATTTCATCTGCAAGGTGTTCTTTTGTTTTCCTTCCGGTGACTATCTTTTGTATTATGATACAATGCCTCATTCTTCATCCTGGAACCAACTTCAACTTTCCTCAACACGGAATCATCTTGTTTTTCTTGTAACCCAAGCAACCTTCTTTATTTCAAGTGCATTGCACCCTTCCTTGGCTTACCTAGTTGACTTACCACCTTGGTACTCAACTTGTCACTTTTCAACTTCTTTTACTTTCCAAGATAACCCTAATTGGCATAAGGATTGAATCAGACCGTCAGAGAGAAAGTGTGGTAAATGCATGTTCCCCATCCCCAAGAAGTCTCAGAAGTCTTTCAGCCGGGATCCTTGCAGTTCTTCAGCAAGCTTGTGGTGCCATGAGGGAAGTGGAGATCGAAGGAAGTCAAGTATGCCAGGAAGCTGTGAGTCAGTCGGGAAGCTCAAGCACTCAGGACATAGGTCTGCAGGAGCAAGCAAAGAGTGGTAAACTGATGACTGCAAGATTCGAGGCAGTTGATGAGTTCGTGAAGAAACAAGAGGAAGATCCAATGGTCTTGATTACAAGTGAGTGGTTAGAACCGACCATCCTTGGGTCACGAGTTTGTTGAAGATAGCAACAGTTGGCATCGGAATCAGCTTTGGGTTCTGAATGCGGAAGATCGGGAAGGTGACGTGGCATTTTCTAATACTATACCAGTCCTTAACCGACAGTGTATCGGGTCAAACTGTAGTGCTAGTGTGGTGAGTCAGAGTGTCGAATCCTCAGGGAAACGTGGTAATTCATTTAAGTGTGGTTAAACACCAAAGAGCTGTTATTAACTCGATCTAAACCGCAATTTTATAACACAGATTACTACTATTCTACTTAACATAAAATAAATGCATAATTTAAAAGTTATTCTAATATAATATATATAAATATATAAATATATATAAATGTACATAGATTGCAAAATATATATATAGATATAAATATATAGATACCAATATATAGTTTATAATAATAGACAAATAGAACTAGCCAAAGTTTATATAATTGATTTATACGATCTTTTTCAGTAAACGGAATGTGCTCGATCTTTTCCTTTTATATTAGGTCCAATTGAGTAAATGAAACGGTGCACTCCTGAGGTTAACAATTCCTCATCACACGAGCGTATGAAATTGTCATATGTCATTGTCATCAGTTCAATCTCCACAACTACCCCATGCTAATCTTAGTTAGTCTGAACAGGTACCGAATACAAATCTACCCCGGATGAAAGAGGTTATTCCGTTTGTCAGACGGCCGATGTTATTCAAAAGGCTCCGGTTGTCAGGCGGATCGATTTAACTTTCCGGTGTTAGTTTCAATTAAAGCTGTTGATTTTAACATTATTACGATCTTGAGCACAATTTTAATAAGATTAATCTTTCCCAAGACAAATCGCCCCGGATAGGAAATAGATTTCGTTGTCACGCCAGACGGCCAATTTTACCCTCCGGTTTTTCTATCTTTTATCTCATATCCTAACTTCTCTCGGTCGGTTCATCGTTAGGTTATATGGTGCGATTCGTCTTGGTTAATTAAATCAATCCGAATATTATCAATACGTTACAAAATAGAAAAAGATTCAATTAACTCAATTTTAATAAATTTTACTTAGACAGCATTCCTTTACCGAAAAGATCGAAATAAAACGATTACATAACTTTGGCTAGTTATATAGACTTAGCTAAAAAAACATTATAATAACTAAAAAGATAAAATCAAACAAAACAAACATAAATACTTTAGAAAATTTACCCGGTTACAAATGCTGATTTAGAGGTCGTACTCTTCCGGACATTACAACGACTTCAACAACACCGAACTTCCGATAATTTCCCGAGCATTACAACAGTACTACGATATTATTATTTTTGGCATAAGGCCTATTTACAAACTACTAATTAAAAAGAAAATAAAGGGAAAAAGATATATATATATAGAGTAGATATATATATATTGGTACAAACGTTGCTCTGCATCTGATCTCCTATATATAGAAAATGTTCCAAGGCCGGACCGGTCCTTGATGAGGCCGGACTGGTCCGGCCTAATGATTACTTCCATCCCCCATTTATTACTCAGCATGTGCAGCGTTAATTATAATTATAATAATTATATATAACTTATAAAATTCATATCTCGAGTTCTGGATCTCCAAAAATCATGATTCAAGAGGCATCGGAAAGCTCTCGGGAAAATCTACAACTTTCGTGAAGGACTCTTCTTCAGATGATGTGGTTTTGATGAGCCATTCGTTTGTCGAAGATATTTCTCGATTACCACTAAATCAAATCGATTAGCCACTTTTCCACTTCGATTGACCACTTGACCACTTAAGCAATTCGATTGACCATTTAAGCTCGTGACACTCTCTAAACTCCTTCCAGAGATATGATTATACTTCAACATGTCGATTCTCGGGGTTTTGACTTATAAATCGCAATAAAATACCACAAATACCCACGTAAATCGACACATTAATCCGATTTACTAAAATCGGTACAAAATGATAACTTTTTACTAAGTTTTACTACTAACTACTCTAAATTATAAAGATTAACATTTCATAACATTTATATCATAATTTCATATATTTTATATAGAATTTGTTGATAAAACATAATAATATAACGTATATTTAATCATATAAAAGTAGTATATCAACTACTCCCCACTTAGCTTTTGATCGTCCTCGAGCAAAAATAAGCGGTAATAAAAGATAATATAATTGATCAGATTATAATTTTTAATGAAATTTATATTGTCAATATTATAAATATATTACTTATTCTAATTTAAAATCGTAAGAAGACAGAAAGTGTATATAACTTAAATAACTTAAACATTAAATATTATTTTGATGAAATTGTACATGTAATACTTAATAAGTATAAATAAAATATTAGAATGATTTTTAATCTCAACTATTATGAAATCCTGGAATTGGAAACTTGGTCAGGTAGTCAACAAAAATGGCTTATAAAGTTTAGGCTCAAGATGTTGGTTAATCGGAAAAACGAAATCAAAAAGAGAAAGAGGCAAGTCGTACGTACCCACATCTTCATATTCTTGATCAAAAAACAATCTCGATTAATAGCATCTCTTTTTTTCAGATTTTCTCTTTTTTTTTTAAATCAAACATATTAAGAACTAAAAGCGTGAGTGTGTGTAGAAAATCAAACTTACAAGCATTGCTTCATCAAGATTGATCGGAGTACTACTCTTTCGATCGAAAATTACAAGTCCGGTTTCCTTAAACTTGTAATCATTCTTGAGATCTTATGATTCGACTTTTCCTTTTTCATTTTATGTCTTCATTCCCAGCAATAGGACATTTCGAGATAATACCCTAGCTGGACTACTATCATCAGGCAATCGGGAGCTTCTAACCTCATAGTGATATAGGACATTTCGAGATAATACCCTACTCACTCAAATCATTGGTAGCTACAACCGATATGTTCTTTTTATTTTTAATTTGTCGATCACAGATAAGAAAGATACCTGGTATTTGATTAATTCTGTGTAAATATGGTGCTTCGTTCTTAATATAGAATATTAATATATCTGAACTTATTACCAAAATCGACTATCTTGCAAGTGTCATGAGGTAAGATCGAATATATTAATACTTAGTTAATTTTTCCAATCTCAGCATATACCAAAACTTAGCTTTTATGTCTTCATCTCTTTTTATAAGTACGTACAAACTTACGGTATTTTCAAGGAAATGTAGACCAAAATTAGCTAAAGGTTGGTTATTTCTAGTTAATCACAATAGCAATTTCGAGTGAGGTCTTGATCACTCTAATCAAGGCTGATGTAGGAACAAAATTGGAAATTTATTTAGGTAAATTTATTTTGGCTATAGTTATATTTTGAGGTGCCAAAAATCGACATCCCTAGTCCAATTCCAAACTCATAATTCATTTTTGAAAAGAAAATGATTCTAACAATTTTACTTATAATTATCAACATACTTATATAATTTCATAAAAACAATATCTAATATTAATTACTTAATTATATAAACTTAAAATCTTATTAAAATCTAAATTAGACATAAAATATAATTATAATATATCTAATATAATTTACTTAATTAAAAAATTATTCTTCCAAATTATATCATTTTTATTCATATTTATATATTAACTACTTAATTTATCTAAAAATTAAAAATAAGTCATAAATTGTTTTGATAATTTTATAATTTATAATTATTTTTTCGAAAATTTTAATGAATTTTCTAACCTAACTCTACTCCCCACTTACGAAGTGGCATCGTCCTGATGTTCAATGAGTATTAAATAAGTAGGTTGGAAAATAAAATTAAAATTATCTAATATCGTTATTATTCTGAGTTCATTTTCAGCGTATACTAATTATATAACAAACAAACTTAAAAAAAAACTGAAACATATATATTAAACAAGAGAGATTATTACAAACTAAAAGAACATAAACTTAACCGAACTAAAAAAACTTCTAACTTAACTAAAGTTAACTTATTAAAACTAAAACATCATAAATTAACCACAAACAAACCATCTAAATCGTAGACGAACAACCCGGTGTATCAACCGGTAACAAACCAACTCTATTATTTCTAGACGGAAAAATTTCATCCGTCTCAAGCTATCCAACTCCATTCATTTGAGTACAAAGACGCGAAATCATCCAAGCATTAGGCATAGGTTTCCCCCTACTGCCTCTCGTGATTGCAAAGTCCAACACTGTCCTTTGAATCAAAATACCCCAATCGACAAATTCACCAAATGCCAAAGCAAAAAGTAGAAGCATTTCATTTTCGGCAAGGCTTGCAAAATCCCAGGTGGGATATACTCTAGAATTAATAAAATGCTTCCACGCCTTTAGGTGTGGAAGTAAAGCACGTGTAGACATTTCGTGATTTGTGTCGAAAAGTGGAAACAGACATTGGAAAGACTCATGGACTTTATTCAAATGATTATATGGATTATCTAATCCCCACTTCATTTCGAAATGTTGCATCGTAACAGGAGGAATTTCAAAAAGTTGGTTGATAATAGATGAAGAGAAGGGAACAGCCACTCCTCTTACCGAGACAATTTGAGTTATATCAATCATGGATGTCGTCATTAGGGCGGAATAAAATTCTTGAACTATCGAGACATTTATCCTTCCTCTTGGCGTACTGACGAACTTCTTCCAGCCAAATCCTCGAATAGTCGTTTTACCCCATCGATCAATCTTATCGAAATTTAAACCTTTCTCCAACTGGATTGGAGAATTAGCAAAACGAGGGTGTAAAATGATATTCTCGTTAGAAGCTTGAGATTCCGGAGCATCCGGAGTGTGAGGCTCATATGAATTGACAGAATGAGATGATTGGTTCGACATTTTTAAAACTAGATGAAAAGTAAAAAACAAATAGAGTTGAAAGTAGATAGACAGTGAAAGAAGATGGTATATCTTGCTCATAGCTTTACTTGTTTAAATAGATAGTAAAAAAACATACGTGTGTGCATCAGACGGACTCAAGAATGACTCATCCCATTTTTATTCACGGCTCGGGCCGACAATGAGCCGGACCGGTCCGGTCTCATCTTTCTTTTACTGAGGACAGAGGTAAAAGTCAAGTTGTATTTTGGATTTTTACTTCACGTGTGTAATAATCCATACCTTTGTGAAGATATTTATAAAGCTTGTCTTGAATACATTTAACTTGGTACGAACTGATAAAACGACTCATTATATTTTTGTAAAACGACTTAGTAATGATACAAAATTATTTTTGGGTTTTTTATAGTTTATAAAAATTAAAACGATTTAGAATGCAAACCATATTTCGATAAAACTCTTATAAAACGAAAATAAACGAAAACAAAAACAAACCAATATCTGAATGAAAATGTCGAATAAAATGTGCAGTAGAAATGTTTAATCAAACAAAGTTATGAAATTCAATCTTCTTCATAGTCTTCCTCAGGATCGACATGAAAGCTTGAACTTGGAAACGACTGAAAAGCTGGTGGCTGAACTGTAGTCATGGTCCTAACTGAACTATCAAGACCCATCGAACTCATATGTGCAAACTCAGTGAATCCTCCCCAACTAGACATCGCTGGTCTCTGAACACCTGTCGAAAATACACATGTTCCACTAGATTGGCTCCCAAAAGGATATGACGATGGATGAAAGCTCGAAGGTGGTGGAATAGGTGTTACCCAATCTGGTAAGGTATATGGATCTGACTGACAAGGTGGATAGGCGGGATCATCAAAGGTAGGATTACTGAAACAAGCGCTCGTTCCTCCTTAAACCTCTACGAATATCGTCACACCACCGCCTATTACTCGACATACAAAGCCATGTTGGCTTGACCACGTGCAACGTCTCGATACTAAAGATTGAAACATATCATAGGTGATAGTATTGGAGAAAGGAGTTTGTTGAGGTGACTAGAAAAAGATGGAAAAGAGGAAGATGTGAAAGCGGTGGGTGGTTGAGTTTGACGACTTCTAATCAAAGAGCGTATACTACCATCCGGAAGCCTAGTCAAACTTGGTCCAATCAGATTTGCATCCGCCAGAGATAACTTGTCATTAAGCGGGATGGTACTCCCACCCTACGGCATAAATGCGAGATAAAACAAGGGAAGTCTGAGATGACTCCACAGTGCAGCGATGACAATTTTCAAAAATTCTTTTAAACATGACCTTTCCAACATCCACTTTAACATCATTAACCATCGCCCAAGCGATACAAACATCTTCATTTCCATACGCAGTATGTTTACTAGAAGGGTAGAGAGTATGGCTAATAAATCTTTTAATTGCCCTTAAACCTCTAATACACTTCCCGTAGTTAAACCGATTTTCAACCCACACAGCGGTTGGGTCAAAAGCGTTTTGAGCTCTCAGGGCAGTCTGCTCAACGCTTGCAGGATCATCTAAATTCCAAACTACCCTGTAATCCTCCTCATCAGAAAAAACTTCAACTCCTAGAATTGCATTTATGATGTCAGGGTTAAAATGAACATTTCTAGTTCTTAGGGGTACAGTTTGTGACTTAGTAAGCTCATCCTGTGACAATATAGATAAAACTGAATAAAACTCGGCTACTAAAGTCGTGTTAATCTCCCCTTCTCTTCTAGCTGCTAGTTCTAACCACTGACGTTTTCTAAAGATATCTTTAACTTCATCACCTAAGTCATCCAAATCTAATCCTTTTTCAACTAAAACATCACATTTACTATAAATTTTTTCATACGCCTTCTTAGCCTCTTGTGATGCTGTTTTATCGAAGCTTACGGCTTCTTCTTCAGGTGATAAAGTTATTGTGCCTACGACCGGAGTTGATATAGGAATGTTTGATTTTCGTTTTTTAGAGATTCTTTTACTCGACTCAGCCATTATACGATATTGGTAAAGCCAATCAACAACAAAAACAACAACAAAAACAACAAAAAATAAAAATGTCACAACACACTCAAAAATCAAAACAGTTGAAATTAATCTAAAAAAATTATGAAAAATACGAAATTGATAAGTAAATAAACTAAATAATACCTTAATATGAAGAAAACGTTGAAAAGTAGGCCGGAAAAGTTGTTAAGTCGCCGGAAAAGAATGTAGCTCGTTTTTTATCCTTTTTTATTTTTTTTTCAAATTTGTGTATAAAAGAAGAGATGGAAAGAGGAAGAAATCAAGTGATGGTGTAGTGTGAGATGAATTTTTATGGAAGAATTGATAAAAATTTCGAGTTGTGGGGTTTGGTGTGGGGTGCGGCGGAATTTTTAAGGAAGAAGAAGAAGGAAAATAAAAAGAGGGTCCCCGTTTTTTTATGTTTTTAGACCCCGGACCGGTCCGAGTTAAGGCCGGATCGGTCCGTGCCCATTTTTTTTCACTTTTTCCGATTTTTTACTTTTTATGATTTTTTTTTATTAAAACTTATAAAAAATCTTATAAAACTTAATTATAATCTTAAAGATAAGTTTATAATAATTTTTAAAACTTAATAAAATAAAATTTAAAGGAAATCTTATAATTTTATAACAGTTTCTAAAAATTTAATAAAATCTTTATAACACTTTAATAAAAAGGCTTATAAATATTTAATAAATTTATATTAACTCTTATAAAACATCTAAATAAAAACTAAAATAAAAAAAAAAACTTTTATAAAACTTTTATAAAACTCCTCAAATTTCATAAAGATCCAATTTTATAAAATTCTCAGAAGTAATGCGAAAATTTTATAAAATAAAACATAAGAAAGTCTCGAAACTTAAGGGTTTTTGATTAACGATTTAAATCTTCCGGAGTTACGATATAACGTTCAATCAACCTAACTCCTAAAAGCGAGGCATTTGAATTATCTCTCGGAATTCCATCGGGATTTTCGGATAACCACCTAATCGTTCCCTTCCTAACAATATTCAAACACTCATCCTAGGATTTGGTTGTGTTCTTCCCACAAGCGTCCAACATGTTCACTTTTTCCCAGATTTCGCATCTCGTGAAACTTTGCCCTTCTTTTATTGCACTTCTTGATGTTCCATTCTGTACTGGACTTCTCTCAATCTGATCTCTCTCAACAATTTCTTGTTTTGTTCAAAAACTAAAGCTTCTATAGCAAACGCGACATCTTTATCAAGGCCTAATTTCAAAAGTAAAATAAAAACTCCTATTCTATCTAAAAAAAGCATCCAGTTCTTTTACGTCTATCCGGTAAAATACGAATAGAGTTTAAACATAAATAAAAATACAGAAAAGTAGAGTAAAGATAGATAGCACCTGGTATTTGACTGATCTCAGTTTCTCTGCTTTTCAGTTTTTTAGTTTTTCTGCTTTTTCAATTTGTCGGGGGATCAATCAATAGCATTACTTCTTCTTTCAGTGTGATTCCTTCTCCCTCCACAAACAACTTTACTCTGTGACCATTGGCTATAAAAGTTGTATTTCCACCAGTTAGTTCAACAGCTCCAGAGTTGTAAACCCGTGTTACTTTAAATGGACCTGTCCATCTTGATTTAAGCTTACCTGGAAACAACTTTAAACGTGAATTGTACAAGAGCAATCGATCACCTACATGGAACTCACGTTTAAAGATTCTCTTATCATGGAAAGATTTCGTGCGTTCCTTGTAGATTCGAGCGTTGTCATAAGAATCGAGAGGCGAAATTCTTCTAGTTACATTAATTGAAGCAATCTATGATCACCGGTGACCTTAGGATCAAAATTGAAATCTAATAGCCTGAAGGCTCGGTGTTCTAACTCATTTAAGGAGATGACAAGACTTACCAAAGACTAGCTTATAGGGAGAACAACCAATTGGTGTTTTAAAAGCTGTTCTATATGCCCATAATGCATCATCTAATTTAATTGCCCAGTTTTTACGATTTGAGTCAAGCTGTTTTCTCCACGATTCTTTTGATTTCTCTATTAGATACCTCTACCGACCCTTTGGTTTGCGGATGATAAGGCGTTCTAACTTATGCGTTACACCATATTTTTCAACTATCTTAGTAAATGGTTTATTACAAAAGTGTGACCTCATCACTAATGATAGCCCTCGAAAATGCCATATCGGTAAATATATTCTTTTTAAGGAATCGTATGACAACTTTGGTATCATTAGTTGGAAGAGCTTCACTTTCTACCCATTTCGAAACATAATCTACCATTACAAGAATAAATCTTTTCCAAAAGATATAGGAAAGGTCCCATGAAATCTATACCCCAAACGTCAAATAACTCACATTCTAAAATAGGTTGCATAGGCATTTCATGTTTTTAGATACATTTCCCATTTTTGACAAGACTCACAAGATTTAACATACTTATAAGCATCTACTATATAGTGTAGGCCAATAAAAACCACATTGTAAAACTTTAAAAGCAATTTTCCAACCTCCATGATGACCTCCTCGCCTCACGATCATGACAAAGCGACAAAACACTTAAAATTTCATTATCAGGCACACATTTTACGATTATCCCATCCGAACATTTACGGAAAAGGTCCGGTTCCTCCAGTAATAAAATTTTAAGTCATAAAAGAACTTCTTTTCATGTTGCCAAGTCAATGAGGCGGAATATAATCACGAGTTAAGTAATTAATGATATCTCCAAACCAAGGTGATATTTCCTTAGAAGGAATTCTATTCTTTAATAACTGCATGGTTGAAGGAGTATCTATTCTAAACAGTTGTTCATCAGGAAATGAATCTTTAATTTCATTTCCTATTTCTTCATTTTCCATTCTACTTAGATGATCTGCTACTACATTCTCACTTCCTTTTTTATCTTTAATTTCAATATCAAATTCTTGAAGTAAGAGAATCCATCTAAGAAGACGAGGTTTAGCATCTTTCTTAGTCAGTAAATACTTCAGGGCTGAATGGTCTGTATAAATTATTACCTTAGAGCCAACAATATACGATCGAAACTTATCTAAGGCAAAAATTACAGCCAACAGTTCTTTTTCTGTAGTTGCATAATTAAGTTGAGCAGTGTTTAATGTGTGGGATGCATAGTAAATAGCTTTGAGAATTTTGTCATATCTTTGACCTAAAGCGACTCCTACTGACTAAATCACTTGCATCACACATAATCTCAAACGGCAAACTCCAATCTGGTGCTACTAGCTTTGGTGCGATAGTCAACCTCGCTTTTAAGGTCCGAAGGCTTCCATACATTTACTATCAAAGTTAAAAGGTACTTCCTTTTCAAGTAAATGACTTAGAGGCTTAGCTATTTTTGAAAAATCGGCTATGAACCTTCTATAAAATCCTGCATGTCCGAGAAATCCTCTTAAAGTTCTTAAATTAACTGGTGGAGGTAACTTTTCAATTACTTCGACTTTAGCTTTATCAACTTCAATACCTTCTTCAGAGATTCTATGACCTAAAACAATCCCTTCTGATACCATTAAGTGACATTTTTCCCAGTTTAGTACTAGATTGGTATCTTCACAGCGTCGTAACACTCTTTCTAAGTGTAACAAACAAACATCAAATGAATCTCCGTGAACACTAAAGTCATCCATAAAAATTTCTAAGAATTTCTCAACCATATCAGCAAATATAGCCATCATACACATTTGAAACGTAGCTGGTGCATTACATAAACCAAACGGCATTCTCTTATAAGCAAAAGTTCCATAAGGACAAGTGAAAGTAGTTTTTTCTCTATCTCCTGCTGCAATGAATATACGTAAATATCACGAATAACCATCTAAGAAGCATTAATACTTATGTCCACTTAAACGTTCCAACATCTGCACTATGAATGGAAGTGGATGATGATCTTTCTTAATATGATCATTTAGTTTTCTAAAATCAATGCACATTCGATAACCTGTAATCACCCTTGTCGGAATCCATTCATTATTTTCATTCTCTTTCACTGTGAAACCTCCTTTCTTTGGTACCACTTGAGTTGGACTTACCCATTCACTATCTAATATGGGAAAAATTATCCCCATTTCTAAAAGCTTAATGACCTCTTTCTTAACAATTAACTGCAAATTTGGGTTGAGGCGGCGTTGCGGTTGAATACAAGGTTTAGCATCTTCCTTCAGAATTATCTTATGAACGCAAATCTCAGGGCTAATACCTCGAATATCAGCAACTGTCCATCCAAAAGCTTTCTTATGCTTTTTCAACATTCTAAGTAATTGATCTTCTTGTTGCTCAGTTAAAGATGATGAAATAATAACCGGTAATAGATTATTAGTTTCAAGAAAAGCATATTTCAGATTTAAAGGTAACGGTTTCAATTCCAGATTCTTAGGTGGATCTTCCAGTGATGGTTTAAGAACTGGTCCTTCTAATTCTAATTCCAAATACTTATGCCATGATGGTTTAAAAGTAAAATTTCCTTTATCTAGAGAAAGGATTACCTCTTTCATTTCGGTGTCTTTCTCATCTTCCTTATAGATAGATAGAGTTAAGCATTCTTCTAATCTGTCTTCAAAAGTTGGTAACTGATTATCATAGACAGAATGAATATCTTCTATCACTACAAGAGAATTGAGTTTTAATAAGGGGAAATCCGGTCATTAAAAGTCACTTTCCCGTCATGAAAGACTTTTAACGACGGGAAATTTACCCTCATCACCCCTAGTTACTGCTTCTCTATATAAAGGTCAATAATGAGAGTACAACGATCCCGTGGCTATTGCTATTTCTCATTAGTGATGGGTATTTTACTCTCATTAAAAACTATCAATCATGACAAGACCGTTAACTCTCATTATCGACCTTTACATAGAGAGGCAATAACGAGGGGGCGATGAGAGTAAATTTCCCGTCATTAAAAGTCTTCATGACAGGAAAGTGACTTTTAATGACCGGATTCCCCATCGTCAAATATTTGAAACGATAGTATATACCCTCACTGTACGTAAACCAAACTCTCACAAAATCGTGATTCAATGATGACTAATCCCATCACCATCAAGCAAAATAAAACACATTACTAAATGAAAAATAAGTTGTCAAATATCGAAAAACAATCCATAAGCATAAATAACAAAACTCTTGAATCACTAGAACAAAAGTGAGAAAAAACTAATGATATCTTCTGTTATTTTCCATCCATTATTCTAGAATAAAACACTAATACTAGGCATGTACACACAACTAAATCAAGAAAGGTACTATGTATAAGTATAATAAGAACGAAAAACAACCCATGAAAACGAAAGTACATTTAATGAGAATATGTTAAATGAATGTTATAGCAGCATTTTACTAACCAAATTATGACCATATGGAACAGAACACAGTATAACACCAGCCTCTATTGCTCGCTCATATATTGACTATTGCTAAAATACCTCCCACCAGCTCAACTAAAGAAAACTGCAATCCGTGTAAGACACCAACCTCTAATTCTTGCTCATTGACTGCTGCCGTAATGACCTGCATTATTGCAAATGAGAATCTATCCATTGATCTTTTCCACCTACAAGAATCATATAACATAACAACACATATTATGAAACTTGAACAATCAAAACTCGGAGCATGAACAAAGATACAGAAATATGCAAAATCACATCTTAACCTATATTGAGAAATAGCGTACAAATAATAAACGTTCTTGAAAGGGTGATGAAATAAAAAACCAGAGATTGGCCAAACCTCATCTCTAAACACTTTTGAGAGATATGAAGTGACTTCTCGTCAACATACCTTGTTTAAAATGATAAATGGTACCTCTCAGGGGATGTTAACATGCCAATAGAAAGTCATTAGTTCTACATCTGCCATAAGAAACAGAGCACTTGTGGTTTGAAATAACAAGACAAATCTGTAAATTAAATAGATATCCGAATACATATATTCGTCTACACCCTCCTCACTGTCACGTAGGAAGACCGCAGCTAGAAAGGAATAATATTTTTGTATGCCATGTGCTTTCCAGCATGTCATCATAATCTGTAACCCTACAAAAACAGACCGGTAATGTAAGAAACAACGACTAACAATGAGTCGTATAACAAAATCATGTAACTAATTGTATCACAAAATTGGATATCGACTTGACATTGAACGTGGTAGAGGATAAAGATCTAAAACTAGTTGCCCGGGGTAGAACAACCTCATTGGCCAAACCTTATTTCATAAGTCACTTGGACGACCTTAGTTAACCACACCAATGTGTATTATTCTTGCTTGAAAATAAAAGGCATCATACATTCAGAGCAGTAAGCTTTGTCTTGTGATATCCATATGACTTGCTATACATCTTCATATGAAAATTTCACAGTAACAGATTCACGATCATACATGAAATAATACAAGTTCGTGTCAAATATTTAATGGTCACTTTTATCTGCACCCTATTCTCGATTTCTACACGACACACCACACATAAATTCGAAGAAACCTACCCCGGTATCTACCATCAAAATATTTTAGAATAACAAGGTTCCTTTGGTTTGAACTATTAACGTATGCACAATTAAGGACATATGGATATGGTAATTGCAGCCATAAAGCATTTTTACATTAATTACCTCTTGTCGCGAATGATTCGAACATCTCTGATTTGGCCAAATCTAAAAAACTTTCTAGCTAATTCCCGTTCACTAAGCGAAAAGCATAAACTAGCAACATACGGTTCTGATTGTAACCAACTGTAAAGGTAACCAGATACTTTGGATTGTTAGGTAAATCCTGCACATGCAACTTTCCACTCTAAGTACTTGATTAACAATATTCAAAAGGTATCTCTACATTTTATCATTTTCAATTAGTTGGTCAATCTGTTACCAAAAAAAAAAGATAAATGAGGGGTTAAAATGTTACAATGACGATAATTAAAAAGAACAATACTCGGAATAATCACTTACATCCTTGGGGTTACTCCATAATCTATGTAGATAGAAGTCTGATTCGTTTGCAATAATAAGAGGAGGCACTCTTTCGGCGCATCTCGGGTTTGAGGGTTCACAAATCTGCATCAACTTACCAGAGAAACAGAGTGAAATGGTTATTTACCCTTTATAACAGGAAACAGAACGAAATTAAAACAAAAGCAGAAGAAAAGAAATATATATACATTGAAAAATGGCAACTTCAATCTTAATATGATTACAGCGGATAAAGGATCATAACCTCGGATTCTTGCTCAGGGTACGATCATCCCCTGTGATTCTTGTCATATCGAAAAAAACTAAGCCTTTCATGTATTCCAGTTCACTTTTGCTGTGATCGACGACTTCGTAAGAAAACACAAGAATGCTGCCCTGAATCATCGAATTGCATTATTTTAGAACCTTAAAAAAAATCAAAAGATACTAAAACAGTATGGCCTTATATGGGAACAAATCCTCCATAATTAACAAGTAAAAGTGAAAGATCTAACTATATTCTATCAAGAATGAGGAAAAAAATAATTACCTTTGTCACAGAACCTGGTTTTAACTTGTTTAGTATTTGACACAATATCGTTTCATCTACCAAAAATATGCGTAATTCCTCATCTGAAACATTAATTGGCAAACTCTGATGAGGAAGAAGGCTGCTCAACCATTCAACTATTGTAGCTCGTTGCTTGGCTGTAGTAACAAAGAAAAATGAAAAAAATCAGGTTAAGGCACTACGAGATGAGCAAAAAGTAGAAATTCATTTAAATGCCTTCACACTCACCATTACTAAAGGCCACGGGCTCGAAAACATCAGCACTTAAAGACAATTTCTAGTAGCTTAGTTTAGCAGAACTCCAGGATCAATAATAGTCATCAGGGTGGCTTTTCTGCGTCAGGCATAGGCATCAAACGAACTTAAAAAAATGCCCATTTAGTTGAAACACAAACACAATGGACCAAGCAGCTTGACATACTTAGACCAAAGACCTAGACTGAACCATGAAGTTTGATTGAGGTGATCAGAAGAATTTCCGGGTTCGAAAGAATGAGCAGGACAAATGAAGAAAACAAGAAAGAGGAAGCAAACAAAAATAGAAATGATTGGGAAAAAACAAACAAAAAGGCACAACATCAACGAAAAGTTGGGTCAGTAGAAAGAACTACCATCATCTCTAACACATTGATTCGTGTTGATTCCTGAAACTGTAAACCAGCATTCGAACAAGGTTAATCCTAGCAATTTCCTTGACTTTGTTGAGCATAAAAAACGAAATCTCCCCTGTAGAAAACTGCTTATACTCACCCTTATAGTGTACAACAATCAAAGTCTTGTCAACAGGAACATGAATAACTTTGAAAGGCCAAAACTTGATGTCACCTTAGACAGAGGAATCACTAAACCTTCTACAAATAACCCAATTGGCATCTGCAAAATAGAGTTTTGTAAGCTACTAAACATCTCTCCCAATTAACATTGAGACATCTTCCAATAAATATTACACCGTTTAAGTCTACACAAAAAATATGTCAAACACGGATTACAAAATTCAACAGGTAGATTTAGTTTGATAACATTGGGATCCTTTTGCCTATATCAGTGTCAAAAGTGTCATATCACATGTGATTTCAATTAAATTAGGACAAAAAAGACCAATGCTTAAGCAAAAAAGGTCCAACCAGCCTCAGAAAAGCCTAAGAACATCATCGATCACTTAAAGGATATTAACACACTAATCGATTATATTAAGATAAAAATGCTACACAAATAAGAACTTTACTAGTTCAACAACTTCCTCAGTGCCGGAAGATAGCCGGAAATTCCAAATTCGAGACAACATGATTTAGATTGCATACCTCCAGCTTCTCCTTCTTTAATCGGATTTTTTTTGTCATTCCCGGCTTCAACTTCTTTAACCATCTATCCGTCTATTCCTATACATAATGGACTATCCTTTCTGGCGTTAACCTACCAGACTCCAACCACCAGCTCAGATCGTTGAAGGCGGAGGAGAATCGATTCCGACGGTGGCAAGTCAACGAATGACGAATCATTTCAATCAGCGAAGAATCGATTTAGGCTGCGGCGCCGGAAAGTAGATGCAAGTGACGGAATAACAGTGGCTGGTGGCGGAACATCGGTGGCTGGTGGTTGCTGGAGATGGCGTACATCAACCCTAGCTCGACTTTTTTTTATGTACACAAGGTTATTACCGATTGATAATAAGTTTCTTTGCTTTAGATTGATTTTGAGACTTTTTAGCTTTTAGTTTTTTTTTTTGTTGAGAAGATAGTTTTTTTTAAAAAGTTTTATGTTGTGTGGTTAAGGAAATAATGGGAGGAAGGAATTTAATTTATTTTTGCTTTTTTATTATCAAATAGTGACGGGATTTACTCCGGTAATTAACAATTTATAATTAATAGACATCCTTTAGCTATATGACTATTTTCCTCTCACTAAAATCACCTTTTAATGACTGGAATTACCTCCTCTCACTAAATTTTTGTAACTAATAGCCCTTTTTCTTGTAGTGTATAAAAGAACATGATTCTGGTGATCTGTATGGATGGTTCATAGCTTTGAAAATATTGAAAGTAACTTCATCTTCATTGACTCTCAGAATTAACTCTCCTTTCTTGACATCTATTAAAGTTCTTCCTGTAGCTAGAAATGGTCGACCTAAGATAAGTGGCGCTGAATATCCTTCTTCCATTTCCATAACTACAAAGTCTACTGGAAAATAGAACTTGTCTACTTTAACCAATACGTCCTCAATAATTCCTTTAGCGTATTTAATCGATCTATCTGCCATCTGCAGAGTCATTTCGATTTTAGCAAGCTTTCCTATGCCTAGCTTCTTATAATCCTCATAAGACATGAGATTTATACTATCTCAAGATCACATAAGACCTTCTTAGCAAGAAATCCTCCAATTTCACATGGAATGGTAAAACTTCCGAGATCTTTCAGTTTAGGTGGTAACTTATCTTTTGCATAAAGCTATGAGAACATTCTTCATTTAGGCATATATTCTCATATTCCTCTAATTTTTCTTGTTTGTGAGAATATCTTTCGAAACTTTCCATAAGAAGGCATACTAATTAGAGCTTCGATAATAGGGATATTAACATGAATATGACGAAAAGTATCAAGGAAACGAGCATACTTCTGATCAGTTTTAATCTTTTTAATTTGATCTTTAGGTGGGTAAGGTAAAGATTCTAAATCTATAACCTTTGATCCCAAAGTCATTTTCTCTTTTCCTTTTTCCTTAAACTTTTGAGTATTACTTGATCGCCAAGTATCAGGTTCTTGAATTTTTTTCCTTTAAAACATTCCCTGAATCCATCTCTACTTCAGATTCCTTCAGTTCTTCTTGTTTTCATTATCCTCTATTCTAACATGTTCCTTGAATAAACTCCTTAAATCTTTATCCATGGGATCTTTCAAAATCCTAGGGATTTTTACCCATTTCTCACATTCATTCTCAGGTTCCAAACTTCTATTCCTTTTCAAGAAATTCTCTATAATTTCTTCTTCCTCATCAAATTTCATCTTTAGTTTCATCATTCTTTCCATCTAAATCATTTTCTACTTCATTATTTCTGAAGTTTTCTACTCCATTACTACCACAGAGTTTTCTACTCCTCGTAACTACAACATTTACCTCTCTCGGATTTCTTTCAGTATTGCTTGGTAATCCTCCAGGGGGTCTACTGTTATTACGTTCACCTTCCCTACTCAAATGATCTTCCATATTCCTCAATGAGGCTTCTATCGTTCTCATTCTGGTATCATGTCCACTCATAGATGTTTTCATTGTACTCAGATCCTTAGAGACTGTACCAATAGAAGTCATCATTGTTTCCATATTCTTAGCTTGAGTAGATACTACACCCATCATATTTTCCATTAGTTTTTCCCATTTTTCAACTCCTTACGAGGTTGAGTTGAACTTTGAGTTCTTGGTATACTTTGAGTGGTATGTTGAGGATAGGATCTAGGTAATGATTGTAAATTCGATTAGATGTATTCTCTTGATAAACTTGATTATTAGACATATTCCTATATGGAATTTGGATATGGCGGTTGTCCTTGCTTACTAGGGTTTTGGACCATCGATAAGTAGGGTGATCTCTTCTAATAGCATTAAAGCGAGTTTGAGTATGCATTGTTCAAGTTCTATCTTCAAGAAGAAAACTCACCTCCTCTCTTGAATATTCTGTTGGTTCTTCAATCCCTATTGACATATTATCTGATTTGAGTATTCGGTTGGTGTACTATTTTACGAACTTTGGTTTTGTTTGATTGTAGGCCATCAAATTTCCTACTCAAATTTTCTAAATGTGCTAGAACTTCCGTATTAGATGTACATTCTCTGCAAAGCTACTTTTCCGGTGCTAGAACCGGTTTCCCACATTCTCGTTATTTTGGAAATCTTTTACATAGCATCGTAAACTATTTGAGCTTCACTCATCATTAAAGAACCACCACATGCATGATCTACATCCATGACGTGAATCTTTTCTTAATTTATGACGAAAAGTTGAATTTGCATATCTAAGGAATAACCATAATCGGGACAGGCTCTTAACAATTTTTAAATCTTTCTCGAGGCATTCCCAAGCTTTTCTTGAGATCCTTGTCTAAAGTTAGCAACCTCGACTTTTAATTCCAAATTTAGTCCAGAGTGAAATATTGTTTGAAATTCGGTTTGAATATCCTCCCAACTTGTAAGTGAATGATGTGGAAGAGACATAAACCAATCTCGGGCTCGTCCTTTTAAAAAAAAGGAAACATAGTCATCCTCGTTAGTTTCTTATAAGCACCTTGACTTTTGGTTGTATTGAGCAGTTCTTCAAAAAGATAGAGATGATGATGTGGATCTTTCATCATCCTCTCCTAGAATTGGGCTCTTGCGTCAATTAAACCAAAAGATGAGATTTAATTTGAAATTATTCGCTCCTTCATTAGGTAAAAGTATGGGATTATTAGTCCGGTTTCTTCTTCTACGGTTTGATCACGAGATAGGTCTCGGGTTTGGTGGGTTATTACGATTATTACGGTTCCGATCTTTATTATTTCTATTATTATGATTTTGATTATTACTAGGGTTAACGGGTTTTGTCCATGCCCTGGAGCATGATCTAGCCTCTGTTCATTTGTTTCATCACTAGTTTCAGCCATTTCTTTATTTTTGTTTGAAGATGATTCTTGGTCGGGATTTCACGACTAGTATGACCACGTTACTCTCTACTCTTAAGCGCCTTTCGTAAGTGTTTATGTCGGGCTTATAAGGAGTGAGCGGGGCCTTACCATACGGTCATCAACTAACGAAAATAGAAAAAAACTCGACTTTTATAGAAAAGAAAATTGGTAACTAAAAAAAGTAGATACCAACGAAAAATAAAATAGAAATGAGATAAGAAAAAGTGTTGATTTATTCTAGAATTTTGAGCTAATACAAGTAGTAACCATAGACACAAAGAAAGAAATTAGCGACGTGTTCCCGGCAACGGCGCGCGTAAAGTCGACGTGGCCTTTTCTAATACTATACGATCCTTAACCGACGATTGTATCGGGTCAAATCAGTAGTGCTAGTGTGGTGAGTCGAGTGTCGAATCCTCGGGAAACGTGGTAATTCTTTTAAGTGTGGTTAAACACCAAAAAAGCACATTATTAACTCGATCTAAACCGCAATTTTATAACACAGATTACTACTATTCTACTTAACATAAAATAAATGCGTAATTTAAAAGTTATTCTAATATAATATATATATAAATATATAAATATATATAAATGTACATAGATTGCAAAATATATATATAGATATAAATATGTAGATACCAATATATAGTTTATAATAATAGACAAATAGAACTAGCCAAAGTTTATATAATTGATTTATACGATCTTTTGAGAAGCGGAATGTGCTCGATCTTTTCCTTTTATATTAGGTCCAATTGAGTAAATGAAACGGTGCACTCTCGAGGTTAACAATTCCTCCTCACACAGCGTATGAAATTGTCATATGTCATTGTCATCGATTCAATCTCCACAAGCGCCCCATGCTAATCTTAGTTAGTACGAGCAAGTACCGAGTACAAATCTACCCCGGATAAAAGAGGTTATTCCGTTTGTCAGACGGCCGATGTTATTCAAAAGGCTCCGGTTGTCAGGCGGATCGATTTAACTTTCCGGTGTTAGTTTCAATTAAACTGTTGATTTTAACATTATTACGATCTTGAGCACAATTTTAATAAGATTAATCTTTCCCAAGACAAATCTGCCCCCGGGTAGGAAATAGGATTCTGTTGTCACGCTTTCGCACGGCCAATTTTACCCTCCGGTTTTTCTATCTTTTATCTCATATCCTAACTTCTCTGGTCAGTTCATCGTTGGGTTATATGGTGCGATTCATCTTGGTTAATTACGTCAATCCGAATATTATCAATACGTTACAAAATAGAAAAAGATTCAATTAACTCAATTATAATAAATTTTACTTAGCAGCATTCCTTTACCGAAAAGATCGAAATAAAACGATTACATAACTTTGGCTAGTTATTTAGACTTAGCTAAAAAACATTATAATAACTAAAAAGATAAAATCAAACAAAACAAACATAAATACTTTAGAAAATTTACCCGATTACAAATGCTGATTTAGAGGTCGTACTCTTCCGGACATTACAACGACTTCAACAACACCGAACTTCCGATAATTTCCCGAGCATTACAACAGTACTACGATATTATTATTTTTGGCATAAGGCCAATTTACAAAATACTAATTAAAAAGAAAATAAAGGGAAGAAGATATATATATATAGAGTAGATATATATATATTGGTACAAACGTTGCTCTGCATCTGATCTCCTATATATAGAAAATGTTCCAAGGCCGGACCGGTCCTTGATGAGGCCGGACTGGTCCGGCCTAATGATTACTTCCATCCCCCCTTATTACTCAGCATGTGCAGCGTTTTATAATTATAATAATTATATATAACTTATACAATTCATATCTCGAGTTCTGGATCTCCAAAAATCATGATTCAAGAGGCATCGGAAAGCTCTCGGGAAAATCTACAACTTTCGTGAAGGACTCTTCTTCAGATGATGTCATTTTGATGAGCCATTCGTTTGTCGAAGATATTTCTCGATTATCACTAAATCAAATCGATTAGCCACTTGACCACTTCAATTGACCACTTGACCACTTAAGCAATTCGATTGACCATTTAAGCTTGTGACACTCTCTAAATCCTTCCAGAGATATGATTATACTTCAACATGTCGATTCTCGGGGTTTTGGCTTATAAATCTGCAATAAAATACCACAAATACCCACGTAAATCTGACACGACACTCCGATTTACTAAAATCGGTACAAAATGATAACTTTTTACTAAGTTTTACTACTAACTACTCTAAATTATAAAGATTAACATTTCATAACATTTATATCATAATTTCATATATTTTATATAGAATTTGTTGATAAAACATAATAATATAACGTATATTTAATCATATAAAAGTAGTATATTAGAAGGACATTGAAGAATGCAAAACCTCGAAACGACAATTGCAGTTCCTCTCGGCGCGATCAATAAGTTTAAGAATTGGAACAATACTGCTGGCGATCTTTCATGAAGATAGAGATAGAAGAACACGAGTTTCTGGGATGAAGTGGAGCGACAACAGAATACGAGACCAGAATTGATCAAGCAAGCCAACAAAAGATTGAAGTAGATCGTCGCCACCTCGAGATAGCTCAAGACAGGTGGAAGAGTTGGGAAGATGGAAGAAGAAGAAGGCTGCACGAGTTAGGAGGCGAAGCGGCCGCAAAGTCTAGAGTTCAAGTACCTCTCGGTTACATTCGAGTTTCGAGGACGAAACTCCTCTTAAGGGGGAAGGAATGTAACATCCCGATTTTTCAGAAAGGGTAAATTAGTAATTGGCATACCCTCTACGACCTAATTATTATTTATCTAATTAAGAATGATTAATTAAAATGATTTAGTTATTTAATTAATGGGTTGAATTAAATGTCTATAGAAGGAGATAAATCCCCAAATTTATTTTTAGTGTACACATATTATTCGATGAAAAGAAGAAGAAGAGAGGAGGCGCATAACATGAGCAACAACGCAGAAGCAAAGACGAAATAAAAGGAAGAACCGTATGATCAATCCGTTCATCTGTTCAAGATGCCGCATGAGAGAAAAGTGATCAGCACGATGAGACTCAACTTTGGAAAATAACATCTCTCGATTTCGTAAGTTTTCAGTTTAGCCCTAGTTTTCGGTGTTCGTAGAGTTCGATTCTTGAAAATTCGTATCTTGTGATCCGTAGCTCTGTTTTGCAGCCATGAGTAGTCGAAACGATCGTCTTGAAGCATAGAATAATCTAAAAATAGTTTCACAGCAGTAAACCCAGGTAATCTTCAGTTTTACAGGCTTTTTCAGTTTCGGTTTTCTGCAAAGAAATAGGATTTTAGGGTTTCTGGTTGATCACATAGGTTTTGGGGTTGAGGATCAACAGTTGTTGCAGCTGCTTGGCGTATTGCTTGCGGTTTTGCTGGAAATTAAGGTAAGAGGCTCTTCCTATGATTCCAATTATCGTTTATAAGGTTTAGATCAAGTTCTAAGGTGTTTAGATGATAGAAATATGTGTCTTTTTGTTGATCAAGGGATCATAGATGATTTAATATGTTTAGATATATGTTCATATGTTTTACTGTGTTATTTCCGATGCCAATTAGGTTAGAAACGAATGGGAATTCGTGTCTTGATGATTTTAGCATTTTGGGAAAAACCCAGGCGGACGGGCGTCTGAGACCCTAGCAGCTCAAACGGGCGTTTGCACCAGGCAGACGGGCATTTGAGGTTAGACTTTTGATTCAGGATGTAGCCGTTTTTGACGGACAGACGTTTGGGTTAAGTGGACGGGCGTTCGATGCCAAACGGGCGTCCATAGGATGTCAAACGGGCGTTTGACCTGTTTTACATTGTTTTTACTGTTTTATCGTTTCAGCTTGGTTTCGAGCTTCATAATCATGTTATTATAGTTTTAAACCCTTATTTATAATATGATAATATTGGATAAACATAAACAAGCCTGAATTGAACTTCTGATTCGTTCAGTTAAAACACCGAATGTACTCTTAAAGGGAGTTGAAGTTCGGATCCGTCGGAAGAGCATGATAGGCTTGTGCTTTGTTGAATTAGCATTAATCAATGTCGGTGTAATTGCTAGGCCTTGTCTATGTCTAGTGGTCTAGGAAGAGAATAGTCAAGGTGAGGGAGATTAATTGAAAACACTTAGGTGGTTAGTTAATCATTCTAATAAAATTACGTACTTGACTAGTAAAAGATTAAACAACATGTCTCTCTTGGATAGGCACCGATCTATATCGCGATGTGTGTGCTACCTCACGAAGGTGGAAGAACTCTGTAGGTCAAAAAAACCCTAAGTACGGAAGGACTCCACTGAGGTGTGCGTACTATCGGAGCCTACCTATTCTAGCCTCTGTGGATATTGGTGTTATCCACTAATATGTTGCCAAGAGTGTCCCAAAAGTAGATCTGTGCGTAGTGCCCTTGAGTGCGGTTGTAACATAGATAAGTTAAGTAGAAACGTTTAGTCAATCCATGTTGATGGACATGAAATGAACCCCAAATTGAGTCGGTCACACATAAATAAATAAACGATTAAATATCTTTTCTTCATAAATTATAATTGTTGTCATAGCTTCTCACTTTTACTAAATCTTACCTCCTTTGCATTTTCTTTTGTATGCGTTGTGGGTTGAGAAGGCGAACAGAGTTGAAAGCGTGTTTACGAGGAGGATTTCGATGTGACGTCTCGTTGAAGATTTATCTTTTATTTATTACGTTATTCATTTAATAGACTTTTTTAGTACGCTGGAAGCGGCTTTTGGTTTTCGAGGAGCATGTAAATGCGTTTATTTTGTATTTCGTATTTTCCTTTTAATGTAATAAAGTTACATTTCCATATTTAGTATGGTTAATTTCTATTCATAGTAAACTTTTATGTTTTTTAAAGTCTTTTTAGGCTTAGTTTGTTTTTATTTGATACACGACGACGTAGAGACTTGCGTATAATATTAGATTTATTTAATGATATACGTCTTGCGACGCTTCTCTTAGGATAAAAGTGCCGATATCCGGAAGCGGCGTTCTGAAGGTAAACAAGTTTTTTGACACTGTTATAGACTAGAAGTATAAAAAATGTTGTGTCTTTAAAAGCACCCAAAATAATATAATATAAAAGATGTCGGAAGAAATTTGGTGGCGCCGATTGTATGTGCCTAAATTTTTTGGATTTGACACGTATTTGATTTGCGATTGAAGCGATTTCACCGTAAAATCTCCGCTACTTCAAATCAAACATTTCGTAACTCCGTGCAATAAACACACCCACATGATCTCCTCCCAAAATTCATGAAGATTGAGCAATGCTCTTGTATGAGAGGCCGAGTGATTGAGTTCCTCATCAAATGTACTAAGGTAATCAGTTCCAAGCCCTAGCTTCGATATATTTTCCCAAATGTTTTTGCATGAAACATGCTTTATTTCAATTTTACATGTTGGTCATGGAAAATCCATTCCAATGATTATGATATATCATGTTCGAATTCCTTGGTTTTCATGTTATACTGTTTGTCTTTAAGAAACTGGATGTTTCTCCGATGGTGAAGTACTCGGCCTTGGCTATATTCGTGGAGCGATTTTACCCATCACTTTCCAGGTACGACGAGTCTTGTATATTTGTGTTTATGTTTTTGTTTTTTGTTTTGTTTATGCACTTGAAAGATAAATTTATGCAAACCTTTTGATCTTTCATGTAGGTTGTTTTGTGATCCTTCTGGCCATCCCAAACCTTGTGCATTTTCTGTGAATTTTGTAATCAGCTTGTTGTGTTCATTCATGGATCTTGAATGTGACAAATTCCTTTGGGTTAGAGAAGGAATAATTTCATAATCATGGAAATATCATGTTTGGACTATATGAATTCTGATGATTTGGATTATCATGTCTCATGTGTTTCTCAAATCCTTCTAGCTAGTTTAGCATATATGTATATATCCTGCGGATGAGTTACCTAAAATAGACAATTTTCTAATTCTCTGTCTTCATCAGTGGTAGATCTAGAAGAAATTGTCGTAGAGGCGGATCCATATATTTCCATATATTTTTCGTACACCGAAACTTAATACCAGACGTGCTTAGTAAAAAAAATAATTTCACTAGAGACAGATCCTTCTATTTTTCATTCACCCAAATTTATTACCGGTTATATGTAGTTCAGAAAAAAACTCATTGGAGCAGACACCCGGTCTGATAGGGGTGGATCCGCCCGTGGTGTTCAGTGATTGTGCAACTGCAAATAGCCAGAAACGATCCATGTAGGTGATGTCACCATGTGCTATTGAGGCGTATATTTTTTGGCTTGCTCCTATGTGTTACATAATCATATCTTTAAAACTGTGCATACTATGATTGCCTCGTGAATTTTGAATGCTTTTATTTCTGATGGATTATGTTGTGATGATTGTTCCCATCTGCTGTGAAGATTACAAGTAGAAGAAAAGGCTGCAGGAAATTGGCTTTTGCATCCTGTGACAGAGAGCAACATGCAGCTGATGTCCCTCGTTTCCATATGGATATCAAGCAAAGTAATCTGGGTTGTGTGATTTGTTTACAAGTTGTTGACTTCATCATTCGCCTAATTCTAGACCACATGATATTCAGATACATGATTCTCCTCCTCTGTCTGTCAAAGTTTTGAAGTCTTTTGGAGATACGTACATTAAAGACCAGCATTTTACTTCGAGGGATATCCTGGAAGCCGTAAGCTAGTTGTTCTGGATTAATGATTTTGGGAATGCTTACATTTTACTATTTCCAGAGTAATTATAGTTTACGATGAACTATTGTGCAGGAGATAGTCTTCATGGAGGTAAACATTACAATGTCGGTAACTTTTGCATGTGTTTTCGTATTCTGCTGCAACTTTCAACAAGAAATTTAAACTATATTATTGATGGAATGCAAGTGTTGTAAGTTTATCCATCAGATTTTACTTATTTTTGAAACAGGTCTTGGATTTCCAGATTGGCACGTTGAGTGTTGCTTTTAATTTTCTGGAAAGACTTCTCATTCAACTGAGGTGATTATTTTCTGGAACACCTAGCTTGATATCTGTCCGACTAGAATCATACTTCCATTTCATTTTTCTCTTCTTCCTGACTTATGTAGGGGAGTTGCCCAATCAGGACAGTTTGTGAAGCTTGAAGCTTGCCTTGACATTCTCGATCTACTTTATGAAAAGGAGGAGACATCAGCTCTTTTTAGCTCGCCCCATTCTCTAGCTGCATCTGTGTTGGCATGTTCTTTCTGTAGTTTTGCGTCATTTCTGCGTACTATAGCATCCATGAAATTTGACTATTGGTTATAGAGTCTCTGTTGAAAGCTTTAGTCGTTGACAGGTTGCTGCATATATTGTTACTGTGCCCGTGCAAAGATGGGAGTTCCCTGTTCTTCCTTGGGGTAAGATTCGTAAGACCAATTAATGCTGCTCAAAGATAGCCCTTTCATATTCTCTCTCGTCCCGTCTTCGAGTAAATTATTGCCCATTTTGATCTTACATTCTTACTTATCGTTTTTAGATAGGCATCCATGATCTTATCATGTTCTAGATATTATGAGATAAGATAAATTTATGACTTACCATTATTGATATCCTACATGGACATGATAATTAATATCCAAATATTTCTCCTATACTGAATCTAATTGGAAACATTCTTAGAACAGGGAACTCCCACCTTATCATTTTTTTAGTGTAGTTTTGCGAATACTATGGCCACTTGGACCTCAGATCCTGCAGTCACTTATAGAGTTTGTCATTTTATTTCATAAAGTATAAACTGCTTACGTTTTATTTTCCTCAATAACCTCATCTTTCTGAATTCAAACGGGCAATTCTCTTTTTCTCACTTCAGTATCCACCCTATGGAGCCCTATTTTTCTGTTTTGCTAGCAGTAGAGGTTGGTATCCTGTTTGCCTCTGGGTGCTCCAAAGGGCTAGAGGCCTTGCTACTCCATCACTGCCAGAATCTGAGCTCTTGGGGTAGTGAGTGGGATCAGTCCTTGATCTCGAGGGGACATCTCTTGCGGGCTCTCTCTTTAGAGCTCAGGCCTTTACCTGCTGGCTTGGGGTCTCCTAGAAACCTTTTTCCTCCGGAAGTTGTCTCCTTGGTGTGGCATGCCTCTTCTCTAAGGGAAAAGAAATGGGCTCGCTGGAAGCAATCCATGAGGTTCTGTGGGGGGCTCCGAACGAGCTTGGAATAGAGGACATGAGGGCGGAGTCCGTTGATGAAGGCTGCCATGATGACCTCATAGTTATTCTCCCTGACCTGCATGCTCTCCTCATTGAACCTGGTCATGGGGTCGTAGAAGGTCTTCTCTAGCTTATGCCTAATATTCAGGTTATGGGCTACTGTTTTGATGAGGGGCCTTGCATAGTTGATAAGGCTAGTGCCTAGGTGCGCCTAGGCGATGCCTAGGTGAGAGGTGAGACTGTGATGCCTTAACGCTGTGTAAGGCGCTGAAAATGCCAGGCGAACCTAAGGCGAGCTAGGCGAGAAGCGTGAAAAACCCGGTTCATTTAAAAAAAAAAGTTAAGTTCTAGGGTAAAAAGGTCAAACCCATGTTTAATATCATTAAACCTAAGATTTTTATTCCAGCCCGCCCTTTATTGCTTGCCTAGCATGTCGGTCTTTCGTCTAGGTGCCCGGGGGACCCTACCTCGCCTTGGCTTCGCCTTAATAACTATGGGGCCTTGAAGGGACAAAACTGTCCAGAAACTGTTCTGCTTGTTGGCAGAAGGAGGAGATGAAAACTGGGGCAAGTTCTTGAATACACAATCATGCTCTCTTTTAGGTAGACTGGGAACTGTCGGAATATTAATGAGAATATTAGGAGTATAGTTAAAAGTAAGTTTTCATTATTTTTATTTTTATTTTAAGCTACACCTGTAATTAGTGTTATCCAACTATTAAGTGTGACTTTTGTGTGTTGATGGTTTACTATTTTGAAACTATCTCCTCTCTTTTTTTGGATAATAGAAGAATTATCTCTCTTTCTTGTCTTCTTTAAACTCTTCTTCATGGTATCGGAGTTGCATATCTCTTGAATCCTTTCAAATTCTTTTTTTCTTTTTCCGGTGGAAATTATGCCATTTCTCTCCCAGAAAGTGTCATTTCTGTGCTGGCAATATTGAATACAACTTTACAACCATCTCAGTTCTTCGGTTGAATGGTAGTTAGTATCTGCTATCGTCCCGATCTGTTAATATGTTTGTAGCAGGTCAGGAAAAATGGAATATCTTTTGTAGAATTTCACTCCGCCATAGCCTATTGACACAAAATACAAGCCTTAGGGTACTGGAAATAATCTGGTAATGCCATTGCTCATTCGATCCATAACCCTCATTGCACCTTTGACCGAATTTGAAGGCCATTCCGGTTGGGAAGAATAAGCCACTTCCCAGCCAACATAAACCTCCATTGCGGTTTTTTTTTATTATTACTGAACTAATTCCATTTCTTTCGGCTGATGAGATTTTAGCTGCTAGGGTTGTTACGTCGGATTTGGGTGGTGGGGGTCGATGTGTTAGAAGTAACTAGAATTGTGGGACCTTGTTGTAATTATTTATGTTGAAGTGAATATCATTATACAAATGTGGTGCCAAAGTATCTAGTATGTTTGCTTTTCTTAATGTGACGAAATTTTCGGTTAACTTAATTATAAAAGGATCTTTCATTTATCCTTTTCTTTTGTATGTCTTTTGTTTTAACGCAGTTACCGTATTGGAGCATATGTAATGAACCATTTATATATTGTACTATTGCAATTTAATGCAGTGCAATTTGTGAGCTCCTGCCAAGAAGAGGAAATATTGAGCTTTGTGCGAAACATTCTGAGCCATGTGTTTCAGCCTGACGGTGTTTGAGGAGAAATTCGACGATAGTTTCATACATCAAGGGAAAGGTGCCGTGTCTCGCAATGAATATGTACGCTTCAATTCTGAGATTTACATTTGATGCTGAACATATGGTTTTATTATTGCTGCCCTGTCTGTGAAAGTATTAATTGGATATTATGGCCTGCTAGGACCATCGTTGTATTGACACCCACACATTCACTTATTTTAACTTTTGTGTATTTGTTTTGAGGTGTTTGGGAGCAGGTGACAAAAGGAAATTTAGCTCTGTATCAAGACCTGTACTCATTGCTTTACACACATGTCCTAAGACTATAGACTATGAATTTCTTGGATGTTGGAAAAAAAAAAGGGTTTATTATTTGCACCACCGATGTTCTATCTGCTGCCCCTCCCCCCATCTACCGGTGCACTAATTCTCACAGAATCGATTCTGTGAAAGTTGATTTTGTGAGGCAAGAATCGACTTCACATAGAGTCTATTCAGGATCGACATTGGGAATGTCACATCTTGGTTATAGATTTGATTTTCACATGGTCGATTTTACTATATGTACCGGGAGATTTGTGGTGGTGTAAATAAAGACCCCCTAAAAATGGACTCTTGAACATGAAGACATCTCATCCTTTCATTTCTAAATGGTTAAACCCTAACCATGAGGGTCTCCATTCCCTAAGTCATACGAGATGAGTGGAGATGTTAATGATGTGTAATAGTGGCTCGGAGTAATGAGTTTGCTATTATATTAAAGAAAAGTCCTCCAGGACGTGATTAGCAGCGACTGGGTCTTTGAACCTCTACACCCCAGCTTAAGGTCCAGCTGTATTTTCAAAACACCCAAATCCTTTACGACTTGACCATGTTATGGGGATAATGGGGAAGCGTGTAAGTTACATTTGATGAAGTAGAATCCTTCACAAAATGGAACAGTGTAATTGTATGGCATGTAGGCTTGGAGTAATAGTTGAATGAATATATATATATATATATATATATATATATATATATATATATATATATATATAACTGTTATCCTATAGTGCACACTCCCTGTGGCACTGCAAGCATCTCAGGGCTCTCGTTGTCCATTGGTGCTCCGAGTGTGCCATCCTTTTTTGTGTTGAATGTGGCTATTGTGTTTCCTATTCCTCATTCCGATTATATGCCGAGGCAACCTGTAACCATTATATATGCTGATGCTAAGCAGATTGAACTAGCGCATTTAAGGCTGAGCAGAAAACCCAATAAACTCAATCCAACTAAAACCTAAACTAAACCAATCCGAAAAACCCAATCCATTTGAAACTCAAAATTTAGGTTGGTTTTTGACCCAAACCGAAAACATCTTGGGTCCGCTTGGTTTTTTTTTAATTTTTTATTCGGGTTGACTCAACCCGACCCGAAAATATATAATTCAAGTTTTTTTTCGTTAAAACTTTCCATCCAAGTAAAAGTTTTTTTTCGTCCAAAAAAACTTTTTGATAGTGCTGCTATTCATTCCAATAAGGGATTTAATCGAAGTAATTATATAGGTGGCTTCTATCGGCACTACATAATTTATTATTTTTCAATTAATTTTTCACATCACCTAATCACTCAAGGCACCACCTAAAAATAATCCATTTTACAACTTTTAAAAACTATTCACTCTAATCCCTAATATTTTAAAATTAAACACTTTAGTCCCTCCCTCTAATTTCTACCCTTACATTACACCTCTTTCTGAAAACTCTTTTAAACTCCCCGCCCCCACATTAAATTTTTTTTTTTTTTCATTTGAAACCAAGAAACCAAACAAAACACATGTGAAGTTAAAGAACAAATCTCTCCGGAGTCTCATCGAAAAAGCTGCCGGAGGATATAAATCTCGCTGGAAACCACAAGTGAAGCTAATAGCAACATCACTTTGAACCAAATCATGTAAGCATCTTGTTTTGTTTGGATTTCGGTTGTAAATTGGTAGTTATCGAATGTATTATTTTTTGAAAGTTTGAAGGTTTTAATGGAGTAGATTTAAGCTTTTTTCATATGTAATGCTCCGTTTTAATCGAATGTTTGTTTCATTGTAATGTGTATTCGTTTTTGGGTGAATTCGGATGAAAATAGGGATGAAATTGGAGGTTTTTTTTTTTTTTTGCTCTTTTCGACAATCCGGCCGTTTACCGATCGGAGGGGTGGGGAAGATGACGGGTGCCTGAAACGTCGCCCATATTGATGTTTTGGTACAAAAATAACGCCAGCTAGAATGATAACTCTGCGAGATGGGCTGAACAGCCTGACTGTCATAACTCTGCTTTTTTAGCATTTCAACCAATATCTTATTGTTGGAAACGAAGTTAGATGCTAACTTTGAGAGGGCATCTGCTCTTCTATTCTAAGATCGAGAGACCTGCTCGATCTGCTTTGGAAATCCTTTAGCCGGGATTGAGCTAAGGCCAAGTACTTCTTCATTGGCTCCTCATTTGCCTCATACTTTCCCCTCACAAGGTTGACGACCAGCTGAGAGTCGCTGTAAACTTGCAAATTTTTTGCCCCGAGCTTGGCTGTTAAGTTGAGGAGATGTTAGAGTACATGTACATGAACATAGTTTCTCCGTCCTGGGGAGATGTTAGAGTTGGAAACTCGGCTAAATAGGCCTTTAAGTCCTCAAAGGCCTTTTGACACTCTTCGTCCCACTGGAATGGGCTTGCTTTTCTTAAAATTTTGAAGAATAAAAGGGCACATTGTGCCGACCTGGATAAGTGTTGAGAGCATCCATCCTCCCTGTTCATCTCTGAACCTCCTTAATGCTCTTTGGTGGAGGCATGGTCCTTAGTACATCTATCTTGTCCGGATTGGCTTTGATCCTCTCATTTGATATCATATACCCTAGGAATTTGCCTGATCTGACCCCGAATATACACTTTTTAGGGTTGAGCTTCTTCTGTTTTCCTGAGCACCCCAAAGACTTCTCTCACGTCGACCAAATACTGATCAAGAGACGTGCTCTTGATTGGAAGGTGCTCCACATAACCTTCCATACATTTATCGATCTGATCTCGGAATATCTTGACTAGCCTTTGATATGTTGCGCTAGCATTCTTGAGGCCAAAGGGCATAGTTACATAGAAATACGTCCCGAATTCCGTGACAAACAAAGTCTTTTCTGTGTCCTTAGGGTCCATGGCGATCTGGTGGTACCCCTTATAGGCATCTAGGAATGCAAACACTTCGAAACCCATTGTCGAGTCTACAAGACGGTCTATCTTGGGCAAGGGGTAACAATCATTTGGACATGCCTTGTTGAGGTCGGTGAAGTTCACGCACATCGTCTGTAACATCCCGACTTTTCGTAAAAGGGTAAAATAGTCATTGGGTGTATTTACTACGACCTAATTATTATTTGTCCCATTTATTTGATTAAAAAGGATTTAATTAAAAGGATTTAGTTATTTAATTAATGGGTTTAATTAAATGGCTATAAAAGGGAATAATCCCCAAACTAATTCATTATTAGTTCACACGCTATTTCTTAAAAAAGAAGAGGGCGGCAATCTGAAGAAGCAAAACGCAGAGAAGAAAGCGAAATAATAGGAAGAACCGTGTGATCAATCCGTTCATCTGTTCAAGACGCCGCAGGAGAGAAAAGTGATCAGCGCGAGGAGACGCAACTTTGGAAAATAAAATATCTCCATTCCGTAAGTTTTCGGTTTAGCCCTAGTTTCGGTATTCGTAGAGTTCGATTCTTGGAAAATTCGTATCTTTTGATCCGTAGCTCTGTTTCGCAGCCATGAGTAGTCGAAACGATCGTCTTGAAGCGTAGAATAATCTAAAAATAGGTTCGCAGCAGTAAACCCAGGTAATCTTCAGTTACTGCACTTTTTCAGTTTCGTTTTTCGGCACAGAAATAGGATTTTAGGGTTTGTTGTTGATCAAATAGGTTTTGGGGTTGAGGATCAACAAGCATTGCGATTGCTTGGTGTTTCTTTGTCATCGGTGTTGCAGGCAAATAAGGTAAGAGGCTCTTCCTATGATTCCAATTATCGTTTATAAGGTTTAGATCAAGTTTTAAGGTGTTTAAGATGTTTTAATGCTAGGAAGATGTGTTCTTCGTTGATCAAGGATCATAGGTGTTCTTGGAATAGTTAGATATGTTTATTTACGTTTTACTATGTGTAAATTGCTATACTTTTGGGTTAGAAACTGATTTGGATCGAATTTGAAGATTTTAGGGTTCTAGTCGAACCCAGGTGGGCAGCGTCTGGCCTCTCTGGACGGGCGTCTACCAGGGCACATTCGAGACGAAGCGTCTGGCTTTCTGGACGGGCGTTTGAAGTGTTGTTTTACATTCGAGATTGAAGCTGCTTTTAGGTGGACGGGCGTCAGGTATAGTGGACGGGCGTCAGTCTTGGACGGGCGCCGATAGAGTTCCAGACAGGCGCCCATGTCTTTAAAGCGGGCGTTTGACCTGCTTTTATTTGTTTTTTCGTTTTCATCGTTTCGACTTAGTTTGAGTTTTATACTCATGTGTTTTCTTGTTTTAAACCCTTAAACATGATATATTAACATTGAATAAATATAAACAAGCCTGAATTGAGCTTCGATTCGTTCGATTAAAACACCGAATGTACTCTTAAAGGGAGTTGAAGTTCGGATCCGTCGGAAGATCATGATAGGCTTGTGCTTTGATGGATTAGTATTCATCAATGTCTGTGTAATTGCTAGGACTTGTCACTGTCTAGTGGTACAGGAAGAGAGTAGTTTGTGTGAGGAGATTATTTGAAAACACTTAGGTGGCTAGTTAATCACCCTAATAATCAACGTACTTGACTAGTAAAAGATTAAACAACATGTCTCTCTTGGCTAGGCACTGAGGCTAAATCGCGATGCATGTGCTACCTCTGAAGAAGGTGGATCTCTCTGTAGGTCAATGACCCTAAGTCTGAGAGGACTCTGCTGTGAGGTGTGCGTGCTATCGGAGTCTACCTTTTCTAGACTTCGTGGATATTGGTGTGATCCATTTGATATGTTGCAAAAGAGTGTCCCTGAGGTGGAAGAACTCGTGGAGTCGGCCAAAACCCTAAATGCACGGAGGGATTACGCTAAGGTGGATGCGCGTGTAGTGCCCTTGAGTGCGGTTGTAACATAGATAAGCTAAGTAGAAACGTTTAGTCAATTCATGTTGATGGACATGAAATGAACCTAGATTGAGTCGGTCACATAAAGATAACTAAACGATTAAATATCTTTTCTTTATAAATCTTAATTGTTGTCATAGCTTCTCACTTTTACTAAGTACCTTGTACTTACCTCCTTTGCATTTATTTTTGTATGCATTGTGGGGTGAGAAGGCTAACAGTTGACCAAGTGTAGATGATGACTTTTGAAGACTTGAAGTCTTGGCGAAGCTTTTAGTTTAATTTCCCTTGCAAAGGTTGTACTAGATTAGTTTGCGATTCGTTTATTAGACTTGTTGTACATTTACTTTTAAGACCTCGTATTTTGTAAGTCTTTGGGTTTTTCATCGTTGTAATCTTAACTATCTATCTTTAGTATGGTTGATTTCTATTCTTAGTAGCATTTATGTTTTTACCCGAGTCTTTTTAGCTTCCGTTTGCTTTATTTTGATCTGACGACGTAGAGGTGGCGTATAATATTAGATTTATTTAATGCTATATCTGCGCTTGAACGTTTCTCTTCCGGATAAGGGCTCGGTGTCCGGGAGCGGGGCGTTCTGATTGGTATCGAGAGAGAAGCGTCTTTCTATCCTAGGCTTCTTTTCCTTTAAGATAAGAACCCCTTTAGACCTTTTAGAACTTGAGCTTGGTGGTAATCCTCGTAAGACTAAAAACCCTTAAACCGTGGTTAGGTTGTATCAAGACCAAGTGAAGAGTCGTCTTAGACGGAGGTTAAGTTGAGTTCTCTGTTCACATCCTTTATGTGATCACCTCGAGTTTGTTCTTTCTAGTATCCTTAGTAGAAACTCTTTCTTCTTTTGAAGTTTCCAAACCGTGTCTGGTCACATAGGATTAAGTGAAACCCCTTTAAGTAAAGCTTTGGGATCGAGTCTTATGCCTACACTTTAAAGTCGAGGTCCTCTTGGTTGATTTCCTTTTCCTTACTTTCCTATCGAAATCTCTTCACATTCTCTACACATGAATATCTAAGTTTACTTTTATCTTGGCCTAACTTTGTAGAGAATGATATTTGATTCAGCTCTACGAGTCCTCCACTTTCTCTTTTCACTATCACTTGGTTGAGTTCATCAACATTCTTTGACCTTTGCTTTGCTTGAGATGGTTCTACACGAACTCCATGAGTAACTCTATTATTTCCAAATACTCCTCAGTCGTTTCAACTCATAGTGTTAAAGGTCTCTTACTCTGGCACATACTTTTCATTGTCCTCGTGTTTGGATTTACCCAACATGAGCGAATGTTTTTGTTTCCGTGCTTTCCCTCTAACATAAGACTGTCTTCCTCTACTCTAAAAATTCTGCAAATTTTCAGCAAAGTAGATTACTGTCTTATCTACAATTTCTCTTTTTACATCAACTTGATAATCATCATGGATTATTCAGAAAATTCATGTTTATACCGGACACTCTGTCCAGAAAATCTGCAGCAGCACCTTCACTTCTTTTTCTGTTTTGAACAAGTTAAGCATCTTCAAATGACCTGGATTTTTTATATGTTGCAGACAACAATTTTATCTACAGCTTTTATTTTGGAATTAAGTTCAGATTCTTTTTCGTTTGATCTCGATTTGCAATTCAACACAGTGTTTACTAATCTGGAAATTCTGGCAGCTTGTGCAATCGTCAGAAATAACTGTTTTTGACCGACTTATCTTCATTCAAAAATTCTAATATTTTTATATCACCTGGGAAACTCTATTATCTAAATCTTTTCTCTTTGGATCGTGCTCAAGTTCCTCTTCGTTTGTTCAGTAAAAAAAAAAAATTGATAATGTCAGATCCGGAGTAAAAATCTTACACAGCAACCTAAAAGGAATATTCACCTCCTTGACTTAGAGTTTGGGCTAAGAGGGTAGTAAGTTACGACCGTTATGTTTAGGAGTTCCCTGAAGTCTAATCTCCTTATGAGATAAACCTTTTAGTAGGAGTTTGTAAAGCTAACGTTGTAGTTCCTTTTGCAGTTGTAAACGAGAACCAAGATGCTATCCTCCAAAGACGCCATATTTGATGTTCGAGACCACTTTTCGTGCCCTTTGTAATTATACCTTATCGGTATTTTATTTCTCATGTAATCCCTCACTTGAGATCTTTAAACCCAACAGATCCTCTCGGCTTGTTGTCATAAATTACTTCAAAACCATATCGCCTTAAACCTTTCTTTTCAACAAATTCAGTATTTCTTACTTTTCAAATCAAGAAACAAATCCTCTTCAAAGTTCTAAATTGTTGCACTCCCATCATTCATGCAAATTCAAAGTTTCTTTGAACCTTTTAATGTCGAACATTCTTTTTACTTGTGTTTATTCTCACTCCACTCCTAAGGGTAGTGTCGATATTGTAACTATTTCACCTAATGCTTCTGTTCCTTTAAGGTATGCATATCTTCTTTTTGTTTGGTCCAATCTTTAAGCCTATCATGGCATTCCTTTTGATTACTTATCTTTAACCTTCTAGCAATTTATGCTAAACTAGTTTCAAGCGAAGGTTGATCTTTTCAAGATGCCTTCCGAACCTATCTAGCCAACCAACATTTGAACTCCAAAACTTCTATTGAATTACAATCCAGTTAATGTACCTTGTACCATTCGGTTTAACTCTCTTTCAGGCCATTTAGAGCCATGAACCGCCATATATGCCTTTTGATTTTCCATCCTCTGTTTGGCGTTGCATTTACCATTTTGATACACCGGTTGACGCGCTTTTGTTTTAACTTTTCCATTCTCTCACGAGGAATGACCTCGAGCATTTATTCCTTGGCAGTGTACTATTCCTCTTGAGTAGTGCAACCTTGAACTTTTGATTTGAATCGTCAATGATTGTTTAAACTTCCTTTGAAGGTTTGAATTAATTCTTTGAAATCAAACCTTATCCGACAATTCTTAAGTGTCGTTTCCTCTTCATTCAAGATCTTGTTTGCTGCTTACTTATTCAAACTTTTGATATTCCCTTACAATTCCTTGAGAGAAATTTCTATTTCTATTGAATCCTAAAATAACCTCTCTTTGACTATTGCAAACTTGGACACTTCTTGACAAAGTGTTTATTTTATTCTGAGACCTTGTGGTGTACTCATTTTGTCTCCATGGCTCCTTCATGTTGAGATTCTTGCTCTCTTTTGATTTCTTTCTTTTTAGCCCTTTTGGTGCTCGACCTTGCACCTTTATTTTGTTTTCTTGTTGTGTGATGTTTCCTCTCTCTGAAACTCATGTGAATGAAGATTTTCCTAGTCCGCTAACATCCATTTTGTTAACCAAGTGTTTAACAATCAAGGTCACCCGCCTAATGTCCTCAAGTTTAGCATTCTCTTCTCCTCATGCTTATTATTTCCTAGTCCATCAGGTGATGTTTCCTTTAACGTCTCCGCTCCTTAAAGCTTATATGAAAGCTCATTACCATTCTTTTCGATTTGCCTCTGAAGTCCTTGTAGACCACCGTATCTTGAAATTCCACTCTCTCAAAAGAATTTCATCCGCAAGGTGTTCCTTTGTTTTCCTTATGGTGGATATCTTTTGTACTATGATCTGATTGCCTCATCCTTTATTTTAGAACCAACTTCAATTTTCATCAACACGGAATCATTTTGTTACGCTTGTAACCAAGCAACCTTCCTTATTTCAAGTGCATTGTACCCTTCCTTGGCTTACCTAGTTGACATACCACCCTGGTACTCAACTTGTCACCTTTCAATTTCTTTTACCCTAATTGGCATAAGGATTGAATCGGACCGTCAGAGAGAAAGTATGGTAAATGCATCCCCAAGAAGTCTCGAAGTCTCTCGGCCGGGATCCTTACCGTTCTTGACAAGCTTGTGGTGCCATGATGGTAGTTGAGATCGAAGGAAGTCAAGTGTGCCGTGAAGCCGTGAGTCGGTTAGGAAGCTCAAGCACTCGGGACATAGGTCGGAGGAGCAAGCAAGGAGTGGTAAACCGATGATTGCAAGATTCGAGGCGATTGATGAGTTCATGGAAGAGGCAAGACAAAGATCCGATTGTTTACGGTTATAAGTGATGGTCGAACCAACCAAACAATTGGTCACAAGTTAGATGAAGATGGCGATCATTGGCATCGGAATCATCTTTGGGTTCCGAATGTGGAAGATTGGGAAGGACAATGAAGAATGAAAACCACGGGATGGCAATTGCATTTCATCTCAGAGCAACCAAGATGTACGAGCCACAACACGAGTTTCAGGATGAAGTGGAGCCACAACGAATCTGAGACGAGTTGATCTGACAAGCCAGAAAGATTGAAGTAGATCGTCGCCACCTCGAGATAGCTCAGCATGGTGGAAGAGTTGGGAAGATGGAAGAAGAAGAAGGCAGTGCGAGTTAAGAGGCGGGCGCCGCAAAGTCCGAGTTCAAGTACATCTCGGTTACATTCGAGTTTCGAGGACGAAACTCCTCTTAAGGAAGGAATGTAACATCCCGACTTTTCGTAAAAGGGTAAAATAGTCATTGGGTGTATTTACTACGACCTAATTATTATTTGTCCCATTTATTTGATTAAAAGGATTTAATTAAAAGGATTTAGTTATTTAATTAATGGGTTTAATTAAATGGCTATAAAAGGAATAATCCCCAAACTAATTCATTATTAATTCACACGCTATTTCTTAAAAAAAAGAAGAGGAGCGGCAATCTGAAGAAGCAAACGCAGAGAAAAAGCGAAATAATAGGAAGAACCGTGTGATCAATCCGTTCATCTGTTCAAGACGCCGCAGGAGAGAAAAGTGATCAGCGCGAGGAGACGCAACTTTGGAAAATAAAATATCTCCATTCCGTAAGTTTTCGGTTTAGCCCTAGTTTCGGTATTCGTAGAGTTCGATTCTTGGAAAATTCGTATCTTTTGATCCGTAGCTCTGTTTCGCAGCCATGAGTAGTCGAAACGATCGTCTTGAAGCGTAGAATAATCTAAAAATAGGTTCGCAGCAGTAAACCCAGGTAATCTTCAGTTACTGCACTTTTTCAGTTTCGTTTTTCGGCACAGAAATAGGATTTTAGGGTTTGTTGTTGATCAAATAGGTTTTGGGGTTGAGGATCAACAACTGTTGCAGTTGCTTGGTGTTTTGCTGTCGGTGTTGCAGGCAAATAAGGTAAGAGGCTCTTCCTATGATTCCAATTATCGTTTATAAGGTTTAGATCAAGTTTTAAGGTGTTTAAGATGTTTTAATGCTAGGAAGATGTGTTCTTCGTTGATCAAGGATCATAGGTGTTCTTGGAATAGTTAGATATGTTTATTTACGTTTTACTATGTGTAAATTGCTATACTTTTGGGTTAGAAACTGATTTGGATCGAATTTGAAGATTTTAGGGTTCTAGTCGAACCCAGGTGGACGAGCGTCTGGCCTCTCCTGGACGGGCGTCTACTTGGGGCACATTTTCGGACGAGCGTGGCTTTCCTGGACGGGCGTTTGAAGTGTTGTTTTACATTCAGGATTGAAACTGTTTTAGGTGGACGGGCGCCAGGTATAGTGGACGGGCATTCGGTCTTGAGACGGGCGCCCGATGAGGTTCCAGCACGGGCGCCCATGTCTTTAAAAGGGCGTTTGACTGTTTTATTTGTTTTATTTGTTTTCATCGTTTTGACTTAGTTTCAGTTTTATACTCATGTGTTTACTGCTTTTAAACCCTTAAACATGATATATTAACATTGAATAAATATAAACAAGCCTGAATTGAGCTTCTGATTCGTTCAGTTAAAACACCGAATGTACTCTTAAAGGGAGTTGAAGTTCGGATCCGTCGGAAGATCATGATAGGCTTGTGCTTTGATGGATTAGTATTCATCAATGTCTGTGTAATTGCTAGGACTTGTCCCTGTCTAGTGGTCTAGGAAGAGTAGTTTGTGTGAGGGAGATTATTTGAAAACACTTAGGTGGCTAGTTAATCACCCTAATAATCAACGTACTTGACTAGTAAAAGATTAAACAACATGTCTCTCTTGGCTAGGCACCAGGCTAAATCGCGATGCATGTGCTACCTCTGAAGGTGGAGGATCTCTGTAGGTCAATGACCCTAAGTACAGAGGGACTCTGCTGAGGTGTGCGTGCTATCGGAGTCTACCTTTTCTAGACTTCGTGGATATTGGTGTGATCCACTGATATGTTGCAAAAGAGTGTCCCTGAGGTGGAAGAACTCCGTAGAGTCGGCAAAACCCTAAATGCGGAGGATTACGCGCTAAGGTGGATGCGCCGTAGTGCCCTTGAGTGCGGTTGTAACATAGATAAGCTAAGTAAACGTTTAGTCAATTCATGTTGATGGACATGAAATGAACCCTAGATTGAGTCGGTCACATAAAGATAACTAAAGCGATTAAATATCTTTTCTTTATAAATCTTAATTGTTGTCATAGCTTCTCACTTTTACTAAGTACCTTGTACTTACCTCCTTTGCATTTTATTTTTGTATGCATTGTGGGGTGAGAAGGCGAACAGGTTGACCAAGTGTAGATGATGACTTTTGAAGACTTGAAGTCTTGGCGAAGCTTTTAGTTTAATTTCCTTGCAAAGGTTGTACTAGATTAGTTGCGATTCGTTTATTAGACTTGTTGTACATTTACTTTTAAGACCTCGTATTTTGTAAGTCTTTGGGTTTTCATCGTTGTAATTTAACTATCTATCTTTAGTATGGTTGATTTTATTCTTAGTAGCATTTATGTTTTTACCCGAGTCTTTTTAGCTTCCGTTTGCTTTATTTTGAGTACTGACGGCGTAGAAGAGGTGGCGTATAATATTAGATTTATTTAATGCTATACGCGCCGAACGTTTCTCTTCCGGATAAGGGCTCGGTGTCCGGGAGCGGGGCGTTACATCGTCCAACTGCCATCAGGTTTCTTGACTAAGACTGGATTAGCTAACCAGTCGGGGTACTATACTTCTCGGACGATATTAGCTTGGAGTAACTTAGTCACCTCCTTCTCGATTGCGACAATTCGCTCTTGAGCGAAGTGTCTCTTCTTTTGCTGAACTGGCTTCCTGCTCGGGTCCATATTTAATTTATGCAAGGCCAAAGCTGGGGATAGACCTAGCATATTCTCGGTTTTCCAAGCAAAAACATCCATGAATTCCCTCAGTAGATCAATGAGTAGCTCTTTGTGCTGACCGGGGATCTTGGAACCAATTGTTATTGTTAGGTCTACCTGATCATCCCAAATGCTGACATCTTCCACTTTGTCTTCCGAGGACCATGACTCCTCATCACCTGGAAGTAATTTTGCAATAAGAACCTGCTGTACCATCATTTTTCCATTGATAATGGCCGTATAACAACTCCTGGATGCATCTACATCACCTTTGATTTCCACAGAACCCTCAATTGTGGGGAACTTCAAGCTGATGTGAGCTGGTGAGATCACCGCTCGGAGTTCAATCAAGGCTGGTCTTCCCATGATGATGTTATATGCAGATGGGGCCTTGACTACTACATAACTCACCATAAGGGTCATGCCCTCTGGTTCCTTGCCAAACGTGGTGGCTAACCTGATAATCCTTATTGGGTGAATTGGAGGCCCAGAAAAGTCGAACAGTGGAGCTGAGACATGTGTCAGCTCAGAATCTTTTAACTTCATTTCCTGGAAGACAAAATAATAGAGCATGTTTACCGCGCTTCTGGTGTCCACGCAGATTCGCTTCATGAAGTTTTTGTTCACCACCGCTTCAATGACCAATCCTTCGTTATTCATAACTACGGGGAGCAAATCCCTCGGGCCATAGGTTACTTCTATAGAAAACCGTTGCCTTTTATTGGACGTTGAAGGGATAGCAGACCATTTAATTCCCTTGCCTACATCTTTAACTGGGTTGCTTGGCCCCCCGGAGATGGTATTAATTGTATTAATCAGGCTGCTGCCGAACAGCCGATCTAGATCTGATGACCGGTCTCTTTTCCATTATGACTTCTCCATCTTACCCTTATTTTGATTGAATTTTTTTGGGGATTGCTTTCTGGGGCAATTTCCTGGACAATGGCTTGTAGAGGCTGCATCCGTAGTTTCCGCCCTTCCTCCGCCGTTTTGTCCACCGTCGTTGGTGGTGTCAGTTTGATCCTTCTTGTTATCCTTTTTCGGTATCATGATGATGATAAACCTTAAACAAAATTGTCAGTAGAGGGCCCTCCTACTAGCACCAATTGACGATGTTGGAACTCGTCTATATAATTATATGGGCCGTATTTTCCCTAGTGACAATTGATCAAGACTAAAACCCTATGAAAAGAGGAGATTTTTGTGTTTATGTTTAGACTGAGCCTGAGATTGTTAATCCCAAATTTCCTACGTATCCTGCAATTGTTCAGGAATCAAGTCTATTTGTAGTTTTGGGATGGTTCATATAGATGGGCTTTTTCCCTAGGCATGCCTGTGTCGTGTCCATGATGGACTTTATTTCATGTTTCCTAAGGATTGGATTTATCCGTGCTTATCCGCTTAATTTTAGGAGATAATCTCGATGTTTGAAAAATAAGACCAGAGCCTTTATGGCGGAAGGTTCTATCCATAGTTATTTTTATATTAAGCATGTGGGTTGTTTACTGGGGATAGCTCTGGCCGACCTGAGCCGAGCCCCTGGGGCCGTTATGTCCCAAACTGCGTTGACCTAGCTCCGATGCGCCAAGACCAACCTGTGGTGAACTGAGAAGCGAGCCAGAACGATTTCCCACCTGGGGTTTAGACCTGCCCTTAGGCTTAAAGTGGGGCTTCTAGCCCTTAATGTTATGGTTTCATTTAATGCTTGGTCAATGTTGGAGTGAAACATGGCGATGTATAGTCCGACCTCCGTCAGAGTCTTCTTAAGTGTTTTATGGACACAACTTAATTTATTTTGAGACCATAAGCACACATAAAGTTTTAGTGTATGAATGTGATGGCTTACAAAAATATAAGGTGCTGATAAAGTCTTTTTTAGAACCACAACTTTATTAATTAATTAACCAAGTCTGCAAAATAGGCAGAGATAACATAATTTGAGAGTTGTGATCCCCAAGCTAAAACACCCTAACTAGTCTAACACTATAAGAAATCTGTATTTTTATGGCGTGCATTGTGTGCCATAATTTTGGTTTTATGGCGTGCTTGAGCATGGCATATAATCCCGCGTCGTAAAACTTAAAATAAACACGGCATGAATACGCGTGCTGTAAATCCTCTTTTGTGCGCCATAAAAAGTTGCTCGGAAAAATAAAAGGACGGAATTATGGTGTGCATTTGCGTGCCTTAAAAAGATAATCTATTTATGGCATGCGAGTTACGTCATAAAATGCTTCCCGCCAAATGCCTTAAAAATATTCTTCTTCCCACCAAATGAATTATGGCATGCTTTCGCAAGCCATAAAAAGAGTCTAATTGATGCCATTAAATGGCTTCCAGCCAACATTATATATCAGTTATGGCTTGCAATGCATGCCATAAACTCATTCCCCGTCAATAAAAATACAATGTCACAGCATGCTTTGCACGTCTTACATTATATGTTTTGTATAAAATGATTATTATTACCCTAGATTAGTTGTGATCAACACGCCAATTTCACAATAATATAATTATAAATGCACATCATTGTAGGACATATTTTAAGTTTTAGTGATGAGTGCCAGACTAGCTGTTATAGAGCAAAGGCAAAAAGGTGTCTAGATTAAATGTATAGGCTTATTAGAGTTTGATCTTTGTACATGTTTGATTAAACAAGCATTGTAAAAGGTCAGATGACTTTCATCAATGAGACTGTCTCAGTCGATAAAGGTACTGAGTCGTAGACTAGTTTAGGAATCTGTTGAAGACTCAAGGCTGAGGGCTCAAACTCAGTTATTGAAGGCTAAGGGATCAAACTTAGTATTTAAAGTCAAGGATATGGAATCAGAATTTAGGGAAGTCTGTGATGACCTAAAGTGATTACATATACCTTGTGTTCAAGGTCTAAGTTCCACAAGTTTAGTGGTGATTGGAACTTAGTTATGTTTAAAATGGTGTAATCTAACTTCACAATCATAAGTTAGATAAAAGACAGTCAGCTGAAGTGTTTTATAAACACAGCAAACTTCAGACAGCTGACTGATAAGCATTTAAGCAGGCTTACATACAGAGAAACCTGCTGAATGCATATTTCGTTTTAATCAAAGGTTACATTGGAAGATTACAAGGAAAAGGACAGATAACAACTCTTGATTTTGTCAACAAATCAATGGTCAAGATTAAAAGAACGTTGGAAAGAAACAGAGGTTTATCCAATGGATATAAGTCAAAGGTGGACCGATCAAAATCGTTAAAAAGTAATCGACAATGTCGATTTATGTACTGAGGACGAAAGCAAGTCAAGATGGGGACAAATCTAAAACGGCTATGTTTTGAATTTCAAACATAAGTCACAAGGATTCTCACCTATAAATAGAAGACCGCTAATACAGAAACAAGTGATGAATTTTAAGAAGAAAAACAATCAGTCTTGAGCTATCAGATTCTTATCAAGAAATCACCTTGCTGACATTACTGAACTTAAAGCTACTGATCTAGTAAATTCTTCAAGTGTAACCTGCTATCAAACTACATCAAGTTCACACACTTGAAGACATCATTTCATCTGATCAAGTCGATCATTTCATACTTGATTCAAAGCTCAGGAAAATCGACTTTTGTAAGCACTTATTTGATTCAAACTTTCTTTTAAAAAAAACTTTCTTTTACAAGAAACCTGCTAAAGACAGAGAAGCACTTAGGTGTCAAGAACTATTTTTTGTGGTGGAGCTGGTCAAGAGGCAATCTTACCCTTCAAGGACCAGTGGAAGACTTTGGAGCAGTAATCCTACCTGTTCCAAGTGTTCAGTTTGTGAAGCCATAGTTATTGGTGAAAGACAGACAACTTAGGGATTTTTGTAACTGCAACCTCAAAGATATCTAGTGAATTTCCTCCAACATCATAGGAGAAGAGTGGACTTACAGGATTACACCACCTGGAACCACTATAAAATTTGCCCACTTACTTTCTGCATTTACTTTCTGCATTTAGTATATTAAGCACATCAACCTACTGAAACTAGCAACTGAATCACACACTCACACTACTGAGTATTTAATACTTGGTATCATATTTTAACAACAAGTAATAAGGCTTAACTTGAATATATTCCGCTGCAACAAATTCAGTAAAATCAACGATCGATGAGACTCTCGAATAACAAAATTTGTCGGCTACTCTTGAACTTGCTGAGTTTATTAACTCCAAAAGTTTTAAGTGTTAAGTTTATTCACCCCTCTAAACTTAACCAAATCCTTTCAAGGGACCAACAATTGGTATCGGAGCAAATTGCTTACGCTCAAGTAATGCTACATGTTGTGCTTGTGAAAATACTTTGAAAACTTTTTCAAGTTTCTGATTTTCAAAGCTTTGCATCATGGATAACAACCAGTATGCTAGAACAATGTTGATGTGTTCTTTAGATCGTTTTGATGAGTATAAATGTCGTATGCAGGCTTTTCTAGCTGCAACAAATGATGAGATGATGGATGTGCTGACTGATGGACCACTGAAAATCACAAAAGCTATAACTGTAGATGGTCAAACTCAGTACATTCCAAAGCCAAAAAGAGAATGGAATGCTAAAGATAGAAAAAGAGAAAACCTCAACAATATATCTATTGATATCATAAACAGAACCTTGGATAACAATATGTACATGAAAGTGAAAGATTGCAAGACTACAAAGGAACTTTGGGATTAGTTACAATTAATTTGTGAAGGCACTGATGCAATCAAGAAGAAAAAAATCAGTGTGGCAAAGAAGAAGTTCCAGGTTTTCAAAATGAAACCAAATGAAACCATTGAACAAATAGAATCAAGATTCAATGCCATCATGGATGAACTCACCCTACTGAGTGTAAACTACTCAAAAGAAGAAATCAACTCTAAAATCATAGAAGCATTACCTGCAAAGGATGTTTGGGAAATGAAGGTGACTGCCATAGAAGAAATGAGAAGTCTACATGAAGAGAACACCTTCAAATTATTTTTAGATCTCAAGCCTTATGAATTCAGTAAGAAACTTGTACCTGAGACTGAAAAAGAAGAACCAAAGATCACTGCATTGGCTGCTACACATCAAGAAGAAACATCAGAAGCTCAAGATGACCTACTGGATGAGATGCAAGAGCAAATTGCCCTACTAAGCAAGAAAATCAGAATGATGAAAACTGGAAGCGGTTCTCCAAGGAATTTCACAAAGAAATCTAGTGAAAAGAAGAAGGATGAATCCAAGAAAGACAATGATTACTTGTGCTTTCAATGCAAGAAACCAGGACACTTCAAACCTGACTGTCCTGAACTAAAACAGAAAAAGGAAACTAATTATCTGTGCTTCAACTGCAAGAAGCCTGGACATTTCAGACCTGATTGTCCAGACCTACTGAAGAGAAAAAGTCAGCAAAGAAGATCTGGCAAGAAAGCTATGGTTGCTGAAGATGAATCAGGATATGAAGTTGAATCAGAAAAAGGAAATGAATCTGATGATACCGCACTTGTTGCTGATATGGATGATTATGCTTTAATGAAAAATATGGATGAAACTGAGGAGGTATACAATTATGTATATATAAACACTCATGCTGAAAGTGATTGTGAATCAACTTGTGGTTCAAATTCTAAAAATTCTGACAATGAAGAAACTTTTGATGCCATCCTTAATCAACTGAGGATAATACAATCTGGTTATGAGATTGTGAAGGCTGAAAAAGAAGCTCTTCAAACAGAAGTTGAAAAGTTAAAAGTTGAATTAAGAATTCTCAAGGGAAAGGAAAAAGAGGTTGGATAGAATCAGCATATGCCTGCTGTACATTCAGTAGCTGCAGAATCTGCTGAACAATCTTGTTCCTCCACTGCATTCAAATCTGGAAAGCCTTATGGTGATAGAACTGGCCTTGGATTTGGGACTCAACAATCTAATAAGAGTGGATCAAGTACTGAACCTAGTACCAAAATTGGTCCTAAGTTTGTACCTGCACAAGTTCCAACTCCCAAAAAGATTGCTGAGACAGTGAAGCCTACTGAGAATAGTTCAAGGAAGCAAAATCAGAAGTAAAAAAAGTCAACAGTAACTAACGAAAGGAATAAATCCAAAAGTAGGACTGCTGCACCTTCTAGACCTACAAATAGCAGACCTGCTACCAAGTCTGCTGGACCACAAAAGGGCAAAAATCAGAAACATTTCAAGGGTAAGAATCATAAACCTAAAAATGTCAATCATACTAGGGATACTTATCTCAGGGGAAAAGGTAGATTATTCCCTACTGATGATGATCGGAATATTCCTGCACCTACTGCTAGAAGCAATAGATATAACCATACTGCTAGGGTAAAACCTCAGCAAAGGACTCAGCAGAGGACTTATACAAGACCTCAGCAGGGACCTCAGCAGACTCCATGTACAGGGCTATTCCTAATAGACAGCAAACCTATGGTTATACTAGTGCCTCTAACAATAGAAATGACTCCAAATAGCATTACATATCAAATGGCCAGAAAGCATATATGTGTCATACAAAACCAAATGTTAGACCTTATGGATGTGTAGAATACATGTATGAAAAAAATTATAACACTGTTCAAAGAAGACCTTATGGAAATTTTCCAAGGGTCATGCTTACCTCTGACCACTATGGACCCAAACAGTTTTGGGTATCTAAAATACATTAACTTTGTTTTGCAGGGTGTCTGGTTCTTTGAGAGTGGATGCTCTAGACATATGACAAATAATAAGGACTGTCTGACAAACTATGTGGCAAAGGATGGTCCAAGTGTGAATTTTGGCAACAAGAACACACCAGGATACACAAGAGGATATGACACACTTGTGAGAAATGGATTAACTATCAGGAATGTTGCATTTGTGGAAGGACTGGACTACAACCTACTGAGCATTGGACAGTTTTGTGACATAGGTTACAAGGTCACTTTTGACAAAGGCACATGTATTGTCATTAGTGAAAGAGGTGATCAAGTTGTGTTGGCTGAAAAAAGACAACAAAACATGTATGTTGTGGATTGGTCTCATCATTGTTCGAAACATGCACGATTGTGCATACCAAGTCGAACTTAATTGGTTATGGCATAAGAAGTTAAATCATCTAAATTTTGATGATATCAATCGATTCTGTCAAGAAGAAAAGCGGTGATTGGTTTACATGAGATCACATTCAAAAAGGATGCTATATGTGATGCTTGTCAGCAAGGTAAACAAACAAAATCAAGCTTCAAGTCAAAAACTAAGTAATCAACAAAAAGATTTTTGGAGCTGATGCACATGGATCTGTTTGGACCAGTAACACCAACTAGTGTGACAGGAAAGAAGTACACTCTAGTAGTTGTGGATGATTATTCAAGATACACTTGAGTAGTATTCATGAACAAGAAAAGTGAAACACTTCAAAAGATGCTTGAACTTTTGAAGAGATTGCAAAATGAGAAAAGTTTGACAGTAGTGAAGGTCGATCGATAAGGTACTTGAATTTCTCAATAAAGTTATAAGAGAATATCAGTCAGGCGAGAATGGTGTCTTTGCATCAATGGGCCGCTAGTACACCTCAACAAAATGGGGTTACTAAGAGAAGAAACATGACTTTAAATGAAGCAGGAAGGACCATGATTTCTGAAGCTATATTGCCTGAAAGATATTGGGCTGAAGCAGTCAATACAACATGCTATACACAAAATAGGACCTCTGTGAACAAGAAGATGCTGAAGACACCTTATGAGATTTGGAATAAATATATCCTATTTCCATCCATTTGGAAGCAAATATTTTATATTAAATCATAAGGAGCAACTGAAGACTTTCCAACCAAAATCAAGTGAAGGAATCTTTTTTGGGATATTTTTCTGTCAGCTAGGCATTCAGGGTACTGAACAAAAGAACACTGAAACATGAAGAAACAATACATGTTGTATTTGAAGAACCTAAGTTCACTGGAATGGAAGATGAAGCTTCAGAACCTGTTGAGAATCAACAAGTCACTGATCTGTAATGTGTTGATGTTTTGGAAAGGATAAATGACTTAAAGATTTTTGACTCTGCCCCTGCTGAACACCCTGCTGGCAACACTACTGATGCAACAACTGAGGCAGTTCAAGGATCTGCTGAACCCCTTGCTGAAGCAACAGCAGACCCTACTGAAGATGATGTTCCTGAAAATCAAACTAACCAAAATCCACAATGGTTAAGGGATCACCATGCTGGGCAAGTTATTGGCAATATACAGCAAGGTGTGAGGATTAGAATACAATTGGAAGCAATGTTTACTTATTTTCTATCTCATATGGAACCTAAAGTTGTTGAAGAAGCAATATCAGATTCAGATTGGATAATTTCTATGCAAGAGGAATTGAATGAATTTGAAAGAAATCAAGTTTGGACACTAGTGGAAAGGCCTAATCATGCAAATATAATTGGAACCAAATTTGTATACAGAAACAAATTGGATGAATCTGGTACCATTGTCAGGAATAAGGCCAGACTAGTAGCAAAAGGCTATTCTCAAGTAGAAGGAATAGACTTTGATGAGACATATGCCCCAGTTGCAATATTGGAAGCTGAAGATTATTCTTGGCATATGCTGCTTACAAAAACTTCAAAGTATACGAGATGGATGTCAAGAGTGTATTTCTGAATGGCATTCTGGAAGAAGAGGTTTATGTTCAACAACCTCCTGGTTTTGAAGTGAAAGATCAAGAAGATAAAGTGTACAGACTCAATAAGACACTTTATGGTTTGAAACAAGCACCAAGAGCATGGTATGAGACCATATCTCAATTCTTGGTGGGCAATGGTTTTACCAAAGGTACCATTGACAAGACTCTTTCAGAATCAATGAAGGAGACAGCACACTGCTGGTACAGATTTTTGTTGATGACATAATTTTTGGCTCTGAAAATGAATTGCTATGTGAAAAGTTTGCTAATCTGATGACAAGTAAATTCCAAATGAGTATGATGGGAGAAATGAACTATTTCTTGGGATTACAAGTCAAACAAATAATAGATGGAATCTTCATTCATCAACCAAGTATACCAAGGGGCTATTGAAGAAATTTGGTATGGAAAACATCACCAAAGTATCAACTCCTATGAGTACAAACATTAGATTGGACAAAGTATCAACTCCTATGAGTACAAACATTAGATTGGATGAAGACAAATAAGACAAAGATGTTGATCAGACCTTATACAGAAGGATGATAGGCAGTCTGCTGTACCTTACTGCCAGCAGACCTGATATATCATTTGCTGTAGGTGTTTGTGTAAGATTTCAATCAAAACCTAAAGAAAGCCACTTAGCTGCAGTCAAAAGGATTCTCAAGTATCTAAAAGAGACTTTGGGAGTAGGGATATGGTATTCAAAAGAAGGAAGCTTCAAGGTTATATCCTACTCAAATTCTGATTATGCAGGATGCAAGGTCGATAGAAAAAGCCCCATAGGAACTTTTCAGTTGATGGGAAATAGACTGGTTTCTGGTTTAGCAAGAAACAGAATTCTATATCAACTTCATTTGAAAGTCGAATATATAGTCTTTGGAAGTTGTTGTGCATAAATATTATGGTTAAGACAACAGTTAAGGGATTATGGAATTGAAGAAAGAGAAATTCCTATAATGTGTGACAACACAAGTGCAATTGCAATCACAGAAAATCCTATTTTACACTCAAGAACCAAGAATATTGATGTGAGACATCATTTTATAAGAGATCATGTTGAAAAGAAAGATGCGGTGGTTCTTTACATCCCTACTGAAGATCAACTTGCTGATATTTTTACTAAACCATTGGATAGTGAATGTTTTGCCAAGTTAAGGACTGAACTTGGAATTATAAAAGTTGACTGATACATCTTTGATCAGAAGTGTACTGGAATTCACCAAGGGGATTAGTCTTTGCTATGTTGGGTGAGCTCACTTAGCAGACTAGTCGTTGGTATCAACAATTCCACATACTTATTTATGTTTGGACAATTGAGCAAATGAAGTTGCCAAGGGGATTGGTCTTTGTTCTGTTGGGTGAGCTCACTCGACAGATCAGTCATTGGTGTTAAACTTCATCTTGTACTATCAGTTGGACAAAACAAGAGGAATTGAAGATCAGCAGAGTTACTTTGTCAAAGGCAGGTCTTTGAGTCATTCTTTATCGTGAGGCTGGCGATCCAAGTCTCATCGAACACCAAAGGTCTTTGAACTATACATTACAAGACAGTCAAACTTAAATGAAGTCAACAGTAATTGGATATTACTCTTATCCTTTATAACCGCAGTTACAAATATCCAACGGTTACAACTATCATGGATTCAACTAGTAGGACACGTGGCAAAATCTCATTTATTCCAACTTTAATCATGGTTAATGCTACAGTGCACGTACAACACTTTATCTGACAGTTACCATCCACTACTTTCTCTATATATACAGATATATACACAGACATTACTTACAACTCTCAGATCGATATTTCTCTGCAAATACATTGTGTGAACACAAATTTGAAAACTTTATTCTTCATATTTTTCATCTCTAATGGCGGACAAGGATGATATTCACATTGGAACAAGCCAAAGTGTCAGAGGATTTGTTGTTGATGTTAACAAAACAGAGTTGGCTATCAATATTGGTAGAAGAATCAGACGATACGAAAGACAGAAAGATGTTCTTAATCTGAGATTGGAATGCATCTCCTACACGAATGTTGTGAATTTCTGAAGAAACATTGTCATAAGAGACAATAGAGAGGCATTCACTACCATAGTAAATGGCCAAGAGATTGAAGTTTCGTCAAACCTGCTGAGGGAAGCATTTGGTTTTGGACCTGGAAATAATGCTCCAACCAATCCTGAAGAAATGAGGCAGTCAAGATTGGATTTTGTCGATAAAATAAAGACCAACAATACCATCAAATGATCACTGAGCATCAATGTGAAGCATATAAGAATGGAGTATAATCTGCTGAGTAAGATTATAGCAAAGAACATCTTGGGATTTAGTGGAAGCCTTGACACACTGTCTGGACCCAAGATTGATTTATTGATCATCATCTACAAAAGCATGAAGTTTGATTGGGCTGGTTTCCTCGTCCAATACATGAAGAAGGTGATAACAGAAGACAGAGAAGGGACCAGGAAGTCCAAGACTTTACCCTTGGGTTTGATGATTCAGGCCCTGCTGACTCATTTAAGGATTGCTGATGTTGCACCTGAGAAAATCAACAAATACAAATGTAAGAAGGAGATCAGCTATCTCATCCTTGGTTTGGATGATGATGAAGAATGTGATACAGAAAGGACTGAGATTGACAATGGTAGAGATGATGATGATGGTGGTGAGCAGACTGAACAAGTTACTAAATCTGCTGCACCTAAGAAAGTTGCTGAGAAGAGGAAGGCTACTGACACTAGAAAGATTACTGAGTTGCTTAAGCCTAAGAAGACGAAGCAGAAATCAGTAGACCCTGCAGAATCTACTAAGGTTCCAGTTGAAGCTGAGGCTGCTGAACCTGCTGAAATCGCAATGAAGAAATCTGCTGTTGAAATTTTAAAAGAGCAACAGAAGGAAGATAGAAGAAAGAGGAAAGCTGCTGAGAGTGAAGCTGAACAACCTTCAAAGAGAATGAAGGAAATTGTGAAGAAAAAGAAACATGGAAAAGGGAAAGAATTGAAGATTCTAGAAGCTCAAAGGGAAGTAGAAGAAGAGGCTGTTGAGCCTATTGCTGATGCTGCTGTTGTTGTTGTTGAGCAACACAGTGAAAAACCACAACAGATCATTTGTACACTAAGCTGCTTGTAGAAGTAGTTGAACCTTTCTCGACCTCTTTGTGGATGCTACAACTCAGGGGGAAGAACACATGGTTGCTGACCCTGCTGTTACACATACAAGTCAAGAGGAACCAAGTGTGGAACAATTGGATGTGGTAGGTACAAATGTAAACTCTGAGGTACCTACTGACTTGGTTGCATCTGCTGAGAAAACATTGAATCTGCTTGTTGAGACCTTTGGAGGACAACAAGTTGAACAAACAGCACCTAGAAAGCCTTCAATGCCTTTTGAGAGGAAGGAGAAGAAAAGGAAAGAAGGGTATGTTGATCCCAAACTTAAGCTGGTTGCTGATTACTTTCAATGGAAGTTTGGATATTATAAGAAACAAAAATCAGCTGCTGAGCCAATGACATATTTTGAAGAATGGGCTTTTGAAAAGTTAGAGGTGGAAAACCTACTTGACATGGTTAACACTTCCTTGCTGGAAATAAGGTTGATGGAACTCATTGAAGAAGAAAAGAAAGAAGGAGGTATCATGTTTAAGGCTCCTAGGGATGCACCAGATAGTGATGATTCATCATCATCTGATTCTGATGATGATCATCCTCCACATCAAGAAGAAGCTAGTGGAACTGCATTATCCACTGAACCAAGAGTAGAACAATTTACTAGTGCTGCCAAGTCTGCTAAGGGTCAGCAAAATGATCAAATGGATGAAGATCTGGAAGATCTAACTATAGATGATTTGGAGGCTCTAATTAATGATGGAATAAATCTTGGAGATAACAGGTTGGTTGGTACATCTGATACATTCTTGGTTATAGAGTCTGACGTGAATCCTGATGATCAGCAGACTGAAAATTTGGATGAGGAGAAGATTATTGAACACATTGATCCTGATATCAGTTCTGAAGATTCAGCTCAGGAGTGGATTGATACTCAGGGCACTCTATCTAAATCTGCTGATACTCTACAGAACATTACTGATGCTAGAGGATTTCTAGAGGAAAATATGGCAATTTTTCCTTTTATTTCTTAGAAGAAAGGGTCCTACTCACTGTGGAACAAACAATGATTGGACAGAGATTGGACATGGTGATGGGGTTTGAAGGATCACCCCTACTTATTGAGGAGGTTCAGGCCGCTGAGGAACAAACATCACTTGGACAAATGTCGAAACTGGAGGTATAGGTTGCTGAGGATCAGACAACACCTGGACAAAGGTTGGAACTTACAATGGGATTGAAGGAATCCCCTGTAGTAGAGGCTACTGAAGGGAAGGAGAATCAGCAGACTGCTGTTGTTGATGAGAATGAACAACTACTGGACTATGACTTTAGTGATGAGGAGTTTCAAGTGCCTGAGGAAGAACTTGTTGTTGCTAAACCTCAACAGGCATATGTACCACTGTTTGAAGAAGAACCTATCTTGGAACCTCAACCATCACAAGATCCAACTTTGGAAGATATTTTTGGTGCTATGGTTGAAGGAAGTCCTGACCCTGCTTGAAGGGATAGAAGTTGGGCCATGGTTGTCAGCAGACATAGGGCACAATACAATGTTGAAGAGCCTGCTGATGATGATCTTTGGACATATGGTTTGGAGGTGTGGTCAGTGCGATCAAAGACATGTTTTGGATGAGTTGAGGGCAGTCAGACATGACATTACACTGTTAAGAACTCAACTTGACAGACAAGAGCAAAGATTTGAAGATTTGATGAACCTGGTGGAAAATAGAGGGAGGACTACTGAAACAGTTGCTTCCAATATCACATCCACTCAATCTGCTCTTGCTGATCTAACCAAAGATGTGAGAGGCATAAAACAAGGCAATAAACTCAAGGATCTGTTCTTGAAAGAACAATTTTCCTCCATTCACAAGAAGCTTGACAAAGTTACTGAAGCACCCAAGTCTGTTGTACCTGACCCTGCTGGAACATCTCAACCTGCTGCATTAGATCCTAAGATCACTGAGAGGATAATTCTACTGGAGCAAACAATGGAAGGAAGGATCACTGAAGTTGACACCAGAATTGAAATTATGGAAGGTCAACTGAATAACTTAGTGATCACATAGGAGAGTGTTCATGGCCTACTTTCCCGTTATGTTGATGATGTCAATAAGGGGTAAGAGAGCCAAACAGCAGTAGCAAAAGAGGCTGCTAGAATTTTTGCTCAAAAGAAATGGGAGGCTGATACAAATGCATTCAGAGAACCTGCACCTGGAAGACTTCAGCTGACTGATGATCTCTTCAAAGAATACAAGAAGCAATACTACTATAAGAGGAGACCTTACCATGACAAGGGTTTCCATGAGGGGCTAAATTCCTTTTTGGGACTTAAGTTCTAGGAAGCTAGAGTTAAAGCTTTAAGAGCTTCACACAGAGGTGGAAGAGGTGGAAGAAGCCTACCTACTACATCTGCAAGAGAATCTTTGGAAGAGTTCAAGAAATTGTACATGCGTCTAGGATTCAGAGACAACCAAATCAATCTAACTCTACCTGAGGCATGGAAATGGTGGAAGGAAGTGAATCCTCATATTGATTTTTCCCTTATTGAAAATCAAAGGATGAGAGAAATGGTCAGAGACATAAGGGAATATCAAGAGCAACAAGAAAGAGAGAGGCAAGAAAGAGAGATGAGGAACTAGTTCAGCAGACTTACATTATTCTTTATCTTTTGCTGAATCTAGTTTGTAATAATGACGAACAAATACGATTATAAAGAGAATTGACTGAATTTGTTATACATTTTTGTTTTTATCCTTTTTGCTTTGCTGTAAGGAGGGTATTGGCATCATCACCAAAAAGAGGGAAATTGTTGGACATATTTTAAGTTTTAGTGATGAGTGCTAGACTAGCTGTTATAGAGCAAAGGCAAAAAGGTGTCTAGATTAAATGTATAGGCTTATTAGAGTTTGATCTTTGTATAGATTTGATTAAACAAGCATTGTAAAAGGTCAGCTGACTATCATCAGCAGACCTGTCTAGGTCAGTAAGGTACCTGAGTTGGTAGACTAGTTTAGGAACCTGCTGAAGACTGAAGGCTGATAGCTCAAACTCAGTTATTGAAGGCTAAGGGATCAAACTTAGTATTTAAAGTCAAGGATATGGAATTAGAATTTAGGGAAGTTTGTGATGACCTAAACTGATTACATAAACCTTGTGTTCAAGGTCTAAGTTCCACAAGTTTAGTGGTGATTGGAACTTAGTTATATTCAAAATGGTGTAATCTAACTTCACAATCATAAGTTAGATAAAAGACAGTCAGCTGAAGTGTTTAATAAACACATCAAACTTCATACAACTGACTGATAATCATTTCAGCAGGCTTACATACACAGAAACCTGCTGAATGCATATTTCGATTTAATCAAAGGTTACATTGGAAGATTACAAGGAAAATGACAGATAACAACTCTTGATTTTGTTAACAAATCAATGGTCAAGATTAAAAGAACATTGGAAAGAAACAGAGGTTTATCCAATGGATACAAGTCAAAGGGTGGACAGTCTGAAAACAATCAAAAAGTAAACTGACAGTGTCAGTACTATGTACAGTGACAGAAAGCAAGTCAAGATGGGGACAAATATGAAACGGCTATGTTTTGAATTTCAAACATAAGTCACAAGGATTCTCACCTATAAATAGAAGACCCCTGATACAGAAACAAGTGATGAATTTTAAGAAGAAAAACAATCAGTCTTGAGCTATCAGATTCTTATCAAGAAATCACCCTGCAAACATTACTGAACTTAAAGCTATTGATCTAGTAAATTCTTCAAGTGTAACCTGCTATCAAGCTACATCAAGTTCACACACTTGAAGACATCAAGTCACGATCATTTCATCTGATCAAAGTCTTTGAAAAGTTGAATCACTTACTTGATTCAAACTTTCTTTTACAAGAAACCTGCTGAAGACAGAGAATTACTTAGGTGTCAAGAACTGTTGTTTGTGGTGGAGCTGGTGAAGAGGCAATCCTACCCTTCAAGGACCAGTGGAAGACTTTATAGCAGCAATCCTACCTGTTCCAAGTGTTCAGTTTGTGAAGCCATAGTGTGTTCAGTTTTTGAAGCCATAGTTATTGGTGAAGGACAGCCAACTTAGGGATTTTTGTAACTGCAACCTCAAAGATCTCTAGTTAATTTCCTCTAACATCACAGGAGAAGAGTGGACTGACAGGAATACACCACCTGGAACCACTATAAAATCTGCCCACTTACGTTCTACATTTACTTTCTGCATTTAGTATATTAAGCACATCATCCTACTGAAACTAGCAACTGAATCACACACTCACACTACTGAGTATCTAATACTTGGTGTCATATTTTAACAACAAGTAATAAGGCTTAACTTGAATATATTCCGCTGCAACAAATTCAGTAGAATCAACAATCAATGACAGACTCATCGAAATGTCAGCAGACTCATCATGGCAAATCAAGCAGACTCATCGAACTTATGGAGTTTGTTAACTCCAAAAGTTTTAAGTGTTAAGTTTATTCACCCCCCTCTAAACTTAACCAAAGCCTTTTCAAGGGACCAACAATCATAAACATAACATCCCATCATAAATCCACAACATAACTATCTCAAAACATGTCAAACAAAATGTCATTCTCTAAATTAGTAAGATATTTTACAAGCTCCTTGAGTGAAACAATAAGTTGATATCTACTACACGGATCTAAACATCACAGAATCAAAAGCGGTCCATCTATGAAATCGACCGGTCTAGCCTTTTATCCATCTTCTACTCTTCCAGTTTAATTGCATCCTTCTTGTTCACAAAGTAAATAACTTAATTAACTATGCCCAATTAACACCAAAAAGAATCATTGTTTGTATCGTCTTAAACACAACCTAAGTCTGACATGTCTCATCTACAAAACCATTATAAACCATTATACTAAGGACTGCTAAGTCACATTTGCAATAGGAGATACATTCTTTTATTTTAGGTTATATCTTCACATTTGCAATAGGGAACATCAGATTCATTGCTGGCACAAAACCTTCTGTCTATTGCAAAATATGCTCCCTATAATCAAACATTCACAACAACACTTACCAAATCCTATATAAACAATGAGATTTTCGTAAGTTCCAGTAACATGTGGCCATTCTCAAAGACAAACATAGTAAATAGTTCTATGGAGTGGAGTAAGACATATAGCGTCGTATATTGTAAAACCCAAAAACATATCACACTTACACATAATAACCCTATGATCTACATACCTTATGTTCCTTTTAAAAGGACAACCGCCATACTGAAATTATCTCCAACTAAATATCAATGTAAAACCCACATTCTGTTTCTGATGAACGAACTTCATTTAGATCAAAACAAAACAGCAGCAAAATTATGTTCTTTATAACAAAAATTCAGTTGTAACACAATTAGTATACAAATGAATTAAGGGGGAAAATAAAATAAAAGAATGTATCTCCTATTGCAAATGTGAAGATATAACCTAAAATTTCCAAAAGAGAAAGCAATGTGAAACAAAAGTAGTATTCATTCTCTCTAGAAAAACACAAAGCTGACACGGGAAACAAGTGATAAACACACTTTTAGTCCCTTTTCTATCCTCAATGTTTCATTTTCGTACTATGTATTGCTTCAGCTACTATCAAACACCAAAGCAAAAAAGGTATGAAATCACAAGATAGCAGAACAGAAACATTAATAGCAACATGAACACCATCAAACCGCACATCAATTAATAGCATCAGATCCATCTTTGGGATAAAAATAAAGTATTGCTAATACATTAATAACATACTATCGAAATAGAAAAAGGTCAAAAAAACTCAACGCAATAAACACCAGGATAACACAGGAATAACTCAAATCTGATCATGGATGTTTAGTTATGGGCAACTCCAAGAGGAGACTTACTTGGGGACAAAAGCACAACTCTTGAAATCTAACTCCCTTGCATTATCTAAAGGATTGCTCTCAGCAACTCACTAAAACACCCATATCAACACATGAATCTACTCTATCTCAAATTTACCCAAAACACCTAAACTTCCTTGAGGACTGTCCGTAAACACACCAGACAAGGACCAGAACAACCTGCACATAGACAACTTGACCTTGAACATACTAGGGGAAAATCAGTCCAGAAAATGCAAAAGGTAAGCCTGATTCTCAAAAAAACTGCTAACCTTAAACCAGAAAAGGAAAACCAAATACAAATTTCTGCCTTAAACAGAGAAATGACCAAAAATCAAGGCCACATAAGAATAATGCATACCAAGATCTTTGATACAAAAAAGATATTTATAACACAAGTCTAGGTCATGAATTTACCTCAAAGAAGTTTGATGCAATTAGGGGGCCAGGCCACTGTGCTTCCTTTTGCATCGGATAAAGTGGTGAATTCTTCGGTTGGTCAAGACAAGGCAATGTCCTCAATCACTTCTCGTACCCATATCTTCCAACAATGAGGACCAAGAGGAATACAATGTACTTTATCATCTGGATCCTTAGACGCAAGTTCTCTAATAGCAACAATCTTCTCGGTCTCATACCAACTCAATATGTGCAATTGTTGCATTTGAGGAGCTTATTTCTTAACTTGTCTAGGAGAAGTCGGAGCACATGGAACATTCTTAGCTTTTTTCTTAACTTGTCTAGGATAATTCGGAGCACATGGACCATTCTTTCTCTTCTGGCATAATGATGTGTCTTTCTTGGAGTTGACAAGGTGAATTGGCGGAATTGCAACATTGCTGTTTTCCTATTTATCAGGACAAACAAAAAATGATAACACTAGTAATCAAACATAAAGCACTACTAGAGAATGAAGAAGATGAACACTAAAATGTCAAACAACATGATTTCAATAAACAAAATGATATTAATATAAGTAAGAATACTCACACTATTATTATCTCCTTTGTCACGTTGAGATAAAAGATCTTTATTCTTTTTCCACCATATTAATTCTACTATCTACAAAACCTCTTCCAATCAACAGGGAAGGTGTTGCCCCAAATCCATAGCCCCGCACCCGTCCCCGTCTTTCAGGGCCTAAAACTTGAGCAATCGGATCATCATTAATAGTCCTTTGCGATGAATCCGGTTGTTGGGCCAACTTTTCCTTAACTTGTCTCTTTGGAAAAAAATTGTTAATGGAAATACGAGTGTATGACTAAAAAAATTGTTGTAAGGAAAATATCTCACCACAACTTCTTGCTCTTCAACTTCTTCATCGCCATCTTTTTTCTTTCTCGAGAAACCAGCAAGCCACACATCAACCCTTGTTATTTCATCAGGGTTTACACTGTTTTCATTCTACAAATCAAAAACACTTGGTTGGTGATGCATTTAACATAGTTCATAAAATATATTAATTTATTTTAAGTCATACCAAGTCATAGTCAATGCATGCGAGACTTTTCTTGCTTGAGTGATACTGTAAATTTTGAGCCTGTCGCATTTCTTGATAATATTTATGCCTTGCCTGTACATAAAATCAATAAATTGTATAAAAAAAGATTTAAAAATTGTTTTAAAAAAAGAGAAGACATGATTATATCACACTTTTTTGTTGATTGCCAATGGCATATACATACTTTTATGAAACTTTGTGAACATTAAAAAAAAGTAACAAAAATTCTTACCACTTGATTTGGAGATAAACAGAACTTTACAAATTTTGTCCACACATCCAAAGAATGAACATTGGCCGGACGGGTATTTCTTGCAACAAATTCCACGCTGGCACTTTTAACACCTCCTTTGAATCTTGCTATCATGTCACTCCTATACCTAGGGGTGTTCACGGATATGGTTTAACTGAAAACCGAACCGATCCGAGATCATTCGGTTCGGTTCGGTTCGGTTTCGGTTAATAATATAGAGATACCGAAAATTTTGGTTCGGTTACAGTTAACGCTACAAACCGAACCGAACTGAAGAAAACCGAACCGAATTAAAAACGGAACAATTAACCGAACCGAAAACCGAACCGAATTGAAAACAAATAATTAACCGAACCGAAACCGTATCAAACAAAAAACCGTTAACCGAACCGTTTGTATCAACATGTATAATTAGTGTTTTTGTAACCAAAATATTACAATTTTTTTTTATTTATAAAAATAGCTTATAACCGAACCGTTATCCGAACCGTTTATTACCGAATGAAAAAATCGAATAAAAAACCGAACCGTTTAGAACTAAATAGAATAGTTAAAATGTATTCGGTTTTGGTTAACCGAACCGAACCGAACCATATATTTCGGTTCGGTTTCGGATATTTATTAACCGAAATTTTCGGTTCGGTTTCGGTTACGGCCATTAACCGTACCGAACCTAACCGTGAACACTCCTACCTATACCCTCGCCAGTACTTAGCCATTTTTTGAAAACAAAATTTCCTATGACAATCATTCGATAATGTAATATTTCTGCAAATATAAAAAATTAGCAAGATAATACAACTATAGCATTATCATGTAAATTAAAACGAGCCTAATATTTAAAAGAAATATTACACAAGAACTTTGACTTGCATTGACATGATTCCATATTATATCATTGTGTTCAGCACTGAGTCCATCACCAAACCAAGAGGGAATTGTCAATGGTACTAAGCCTTTGGCTGTTTTTGAAAGAAAATGTGCCAATGGCGCTGCATAAGCACCCACAGGTTGACCTAATCGATTGAATAAGACTGTTTTTGGTCCATTGGTCTTGCCTTTTCCTTTGCCATTGCTTTTGCATTTGCCCTTTGAATTTAAGTTTTCACTATTAATCGCCTCATCTGTTTCAAGTGCAGCTTGAGAATACATTGATGGTTCAGAAATGGGCACCCATTTCTTTTGTTGCAGCAATGAAGCTACAGCAGCAGCTTTTGCATGCATTTGTTGCTTTACCTTTGTCATTGCCATTGCATTTTCCCTTGCCCTTGTCCTTTGCATTTGAATTTTGACAATTCATCGCCTCTTAAGTTTCAGGTGCAGCTTGATTATTCATTGATGGTTCAGAAATGCGCACATCTCTGTTTTGTTGTAGCAATGAAGCTATAGCAGCAACTTCTGCAGCCATTTGTTGCTTTTTACTCCTTTTTTTAGAATTACCGGAGCTCTACATTGATGAATGAAGAAGAGAATCAATGATGTGGATGCAACAAGAAACAATAAAAATAAACAATATTAATGCAGAAATTCTTACCTCAGCACCTAACATTTTTTTTATCAAATCATTGACTACTACTATAATATTATTGACAACTACTTTCACTGGCTTCGTCAATCTGCTCAAATGCAAACACGAAAGTGTACTAGTTATCAACAGTATGAAACAATGGGTTTTCAATAATAATAGAGTTAGGTAACTAGGAAATGTGAATGAAATAAGTGATATTCATGGTCAATTGAGGATTTCTAAAAAAAGTAATAAGGATCACTTGAAAGTTGTAACGCCCCATTCCCGAACACCGAGTCCTTATCCGGAAATCGAAACGTACGGCACGCATAATATTAAATAAATATTATTACACGTAAGCCTCTACTACGTCGTATTAAATTAAAGCAAACGGAAGCAAAAAGACTCGGGTGTTTTTTTTTTCAAACAACCAAGAATGGAAATCAAGAACTAAAGAGGAGATGTGCTATTGTTACATTGGAAATAGAAACCAACGAATCCAAAACGTACGAATTCCAAAGTACTAAAGTAAACTACAACATCCAATAGTAATCCAAGTCTATGAAATGAAAGGGAAATAAAAGAATAATAAACAAGATCTTCAACTCCGGCGTCCTCAAACGTCGTCATCAAAGTCCTCGAAATCTTGACTAACCTATTCGTCTTCTCTCCCCCAAACACATAAATAAACATGCATTTGAGTTAAGTACATTGTACAAAGTAAGAAGTAGAAGCTACAACTCAATTAAGGTTATTATTAAACGATTACCTTGGTGAGACCGACTCAATCTAGGGTTCACTACGTGCCCATCGACACGTCATGACTATACGTTTCTAGCTTAGCTTATCTGTGTTACATCATTACTCAAGGACACAATGCATGGTGAAAATTCCACCACGAGATATACTTGCCAACTACGGTGATTGGTACCGATAGTCCCGGGATCTCCCCGGTATGCATATACGTTCGATGGATTTCCTCCACTACCCTTCAGCCTTTTGAGCCAGTAGCGTTGTCCACCTTTTATGAAAGTATCACATCGCCGATTTGAATCAGTGCCTAACCAAGAATAAGTGACGTTTTAGCTTTTACTACACATATGTAATCAATTACTGTGAATTAACTATCCGTCCCTAGTGTTTTCAAGTAAGCTCCCTCACAAACCCTACTCTTTTTCCTAGACCACTAGACACGGACAAGTCCTAGCAAATACATAGACATTGATAAACTCTAGTTCATCAAAGCACAAGCCCTTTCATGCCCTTCCGACGGATCCGAACTTCAACTCCCTTTAAGAGTACATTCGGTGTTTTAACTGAACGAATCAGAAGTTCAATCGAGGCTTGTTCATGTTTAATTAATATTAACATATCATTATTAAGGGTTTAAAACAGTGAGAACATGATTATGAAACCTGAAAACGAGCTGAAACGATAAAGGCAATAAAATTCAAGGTACACAGGTCGAACGCCCGTTTGACTCCCTATGGACGCCCGTTCAATATCGAACGCCCGTCCACTGATCCCGAACGCCCGTCTGTAAAAAATGGCTACATCTTGAATCAAAAATCCGACCTCAAACGCCCGTCTGCCCTGTGCAGACGCCCGTTTGAGCTACTAGGGTCTCAGACGCCCGTCCGTCTAATGCAGACGCCCATCCGCCTGGGTTTTCCCCAAAACGCTAAATCTTAAAAACCCGATTTCTAAACCGTTTCTAGCCTAGTTAACATCGAAATTAACACAACAAATCACAGAAAAACTCATCTAACATTACCATAGCATCTAGGATCATTAATCAACAAAAGAACACCTCTTTCTTACATCTAACCATCTTAAACCTTAAACTAAATCTCAATAACAATAATTGAAATTGTAGGAAGAGCCTCTTACCTTTTAGCAAGCTTAATCCAAACAAAAACGCAGAGAAACAACAGCAAACTGATCCTTTTCTGCAGGAAAACATGTGATAAATCCAAACTTCGATTATATTCGATCACATGCTTCTAAACGATAAAAACTAGGAATTGATGAGTTTGAATCCATCAAACTCTAACAAGAACAAAACTAGGGCTTAATCATACCTTAAGAAAGCTCCAACTTTCGGATATTGAAACGTCAGCCTTGTTAGGTGTAGTGCCCGAAAGACAATTTGTGTAATTGTTTTTAATAATGAATGACATAATTTATCTCACCTTATTACTTGCTTTGTGCTTGTAAAGTAATACACTGCTGCAAACCCTAAGTATATATGTATGTAACCACTTAACTCAGTGTATGGATTACACATGAGGATTGAGTTAGTGGTGATATACTTAAACTGTTAGTCCGTGGTGAACTTAATCAGAGTTTAGGGTCTCTTGATTAAAACACCAATAATGCATGAGAACACCTTAGGGTGTGATAGTCTTATCGGATTTGTCGGTGAGAGGGTACCTACGTGGGGCATTTATATATGATGGCATTCATATAGATCGACCGATTTAATCTGTATTTTCGATATAATTCCGTAATCGAGGAATCTTATTAAATCATTAGATGATCATATATGGATCAACCTTAATCTGAGGTGATCTGTGTCTTCGCTTGTCTCGGGTAGTGTTTGATGTGTTAGTTACGGTTCACTTAGATATGTGTTCCAAGCCACTTCTCATTGGCACTATCTCCTGATGAGTGAGTAGTTCTGATTTTCACAGACATGGAATCCATTCCTTCCTGCGGGAAGTAGAGAGACAGTCCTCTTATTTGTTAGCCCTAAGAAAGTGATCGATCCCGGGAGTTTCGCATTTGACTAATAGCTACTAGTCAGATATGCATACTAATTGATCATCAGGGGGTTAATGGTAAATAAGGATAAGATATTCCGAGTCGGGTTCACGGAGACTTCCCACTTAGAATGGACAGTCTATGGAGGGTTAATCCGTATGTAGTGATTATATCAATGGACGCTTATTCACTCTATGGGTTGAGTATAAGTATACATCTATAATCGGTAGAGTTCAGTTTCGGGTTTATGGTGGCGTAATCCCGGAATTAATAATTAATGTACTTATTATGTTTGATGAATAATTAATTATTGGAGCTACTGGTTATTGGTCCATGGTCCCCGATGTGGCTTGTATAATTCGGGCTAATATTCTTGTTTATTTGGGCCTCAGAAATAATTAATTGGTTGGGACAATTAATTGATATGCATGAATATTATTTAGTTGGGATAAATAATATAATACACAGAAAAGACATTTTCTGTGGGCCTGGTGGACTTAGTGTGGCGCCAATATGTCTTGGATTTTCCAAGAAATTAGTTTTCATGGATAATGACATATTGTGTAATTAGTTATTTATTTGTTAAATAATTAATTGGATAAATAAAAGAAAATAATTTATTTATTATTTATCTCTTAACTATAAGGATAATTATATTTTCTTATTATAAGATTATAATTATCTCTTATTTTTATTGGATAATAATAATTAGAATTATCTCTTTTATTTTGTTAAACCGATTGGGTATAGGTTTTCTCTCTTGGATTTTGCTTTTATAAAAGAGAGTTCTCCCTGAGCCCCTAGGAGTGATGAAAGCCACGAAATTCATAAAGAAAAAAAGGCTAAGGAGTTCGATCCTTAGCTCCACCCGGTTGGAGAAAAACTTAGGGTTTTTCTCGGTTGCATATCAAGGAGGTTCCAATTCCAAGAATCGGTGTCCACCAACCACCGTTTGGAGAACACATTGGAAGATCAAGGCTTCTCATCCTAAGATCAAGGCTTCTCTTCCCGATATTGGTAACATAATCTTAACCCTCTTGTAGTAGTTTGAGTCCTTTAATTATGTATTGTGGTATATAAGTCGTGATCCATCACTGCGCGTAGATCTAGCTCGTTTAGATCTAAGAACCTGCATCCTTCATGTGGTATCGGAGCCAGGTTCCACGATTTATATAATCATAATCATAATTAAACGATTTAAAGAGTGGAATTGCATGTAGGTAAATTTTATTTATTGTTTTATGCTTTGATAATGATTAATTGCTATGGTTGAAGAGATGGATTGGAGGTTGGCACTGTTTACCCGTTAGATCTATTGTAAACTCATGTAAACGATGAAAATTCGTTCATATGAGTATAGGATATTATGTAATTAATTTTTATTGCAATTTTAATTTCCAGAAAATAGATCTGTTTAGTAGCTGTTCAGTTATTTCGTTTTTCCCGTTGATCGAGCCGTTGAAACGACGATCCCTCCGGTCAGAATCAAGATTGGAAGATGATGAACAATTTCACAAAATTTTGAGTCGATCGGAGTCAGTTTTGATATCCGTTCGTTGCTGCAAAGAAGCTGTTGTAACAGAAAAACGCAGGATTCACAGAAACCCTACCTGTGAATTCCTCGAAATTCTGGGAGAGTTTGGACCGTTGAAACGCAAATCCAACCGGTCAAATCGATAAATACGGAGTTTTTGACGTGGCATAAAAATTTCAGATCGATCAGGATTCATCTCGATTCCTGATCGGCCTTGGGAAGTCTTTGAGGCGCTGCTGTAAAAGTCTGATCCAGCAGCAAGTTGGGCGGCTCACTGGAGAAAATTGACAAGTCAAAGCTCCGATCCAACCGTCCACATTAAAGCCCGAGGAATGAAGAACAGATCTGGAAAATTTCGTCGCGATCCGAGTTCGTTTGGTTTTCCGATCGTCGAAGATTTTTAACAGCTGCAGATTTATGTTAGAAAGTAGTAAACCCTAGTTAGGGTTTGGTTAATTATTTTCTAATAGGTTAGATACGGGGGTGCCAACGGTCCATCTCGGTGTTTATTTTCCGCACTAGTATACATGTTTAGATTGTATGTGTAGAACCGGAAAATTGCCATGACATGCATCATATCATGAATTCCACTCCATATGCATACATGTAGAAATTAATTCGAGGAATTAGTTAGGCATGTATAAAACACGCAATTAGTTTTAATTAATTGTTTGATATTAATTAGAAACTAATTAGGTAAAACCGAGGAACACGGGTTTTTCAATCGTCGAGGTTGGGTGATGGATTCTCGGTGAATCCCACTCTGCGAAAAGCATAAGGAGTAAAATCCGAAACCTCGTGGTTAAGGTGTTGGATTCTCGGTGAATTCCACCTTACAGACGAGATTACGTTTTTGTTCCGTAGTGTCTACGTGAAAGTTTGATGTTTAAGGATTGGATAATCACGGGCAAACATGGTTGAAAGTGGTTTAACCACGGTTGGGTGGTCAACGAGAGCTACGGCTCGATCGACTTCACCCTCCACGTGTGGCGCTTGCACGGGGTGCGGCAAGGCCGAGCCATCGAAGAGCCACTACGGCTCAACGGAGCTCCCTAGTCTTGACCCGTCCGACGGCCACATATGTTCCAACGAATAGGTCGGGTGGGCTAGCCCACGTAACCGACAACATTCGGGCCTATGATTTATTGTTCCTTAATGTAACATCAAGTCCAAAAACGTGATCGAGAACCCACCACTTTTTTCAAAATATTGAGTGGGAGCGGGAGAGGCGACAGCCGACCCCACGGCCTCTACTGTTGACACAAGCAACGTGAGAGAATGGTGACGCCTCGTGCCGGCTTTGATTTCGCCCCCAAGGAAGGCCTTCACCGCTATCAAAATTCAAGGCTTGGTCTCCGAAAGGATAGGATTTTGGGTACTCGTCGGGTCACTGACCGACCCTAAGGCCGCATACTCGGGGTCTACCTAAAAATTTGAAACAGTAGGTCACACTTATAAAGGGTATTTTGGTAATACCTTGGCTGAAAAAGGAAAGGTGATTGACAATCACAAAAGAGATGTTCGATTCTCAATCTGATCTTCAATATTAATCGAAACCTCTTTGACCTACCCTAAAGTGCACTTTGAGGCATTAGATTAAATCCTTGGAACGGTAGGATACACTATAAGTACTTAGTTTATGTTCCTAAAATTTATTAGTAGTGTATGATTTGGATTTATTTTCTGTCAATTTTATTTACAACTATTTATATATCTCTCTAGGGTGCTAGACTGCTAGTGTAAAATTGACTAGTAATGACATCGTTAAAAAGTGGCAAGTAACTAGAACGTTGTACTTATTAATCTCACATGCGATTAATTTTTCGGAAGAGGTATTTCTCTCAAGCCTTCGAAACTTAAGTGACGTAAATAAGTATGTCACTGCTGTCACTCGTGCAGAACGAGAGACAACCAAAGTCAGTTTGAAAGATGATTGGGACGATAAAATTCTTCTAGTGAATTTTAATTGTGTAGTGTCTACACGAGAAATTTTCTAATAGAAAAATTGGAGAATCATAAATTAAAGTGTCGCTAGTTAGACGGTATTTGGAACCAATAAACTAGTGGGAGCTTTAATCTTATGTTTCTAATTTATTAGAAAATTAGTCCCACTGGGTAACACTTTCATTAGACATCCCACAGTTCACGAGTAGTGTCTACTCAAACGAACTGCTAGTTCAAGACCATTTCCTTTTAAGGAAAGTCAAGAATGGGAAAGAATGTCTGCAAGTGTTAATCATCTAAACTAAGTTTGAGGCTAAACCGAAACATTAATTAAAGAAAGTATAGGATAAGGAAAGTGACTTCGGATCACTTAACCAATGAATCCTTAGAGACTTTCTTAACCGAGTAACTCGACTCGGGAGCTAAGTTCTTTGGAAGAACAAGGGAGCTTTGCATTAACGATTAATAGAGTAACAACGGGCAGTAATTTCAGCTACAATAGTGGGAGTGATATAAGGAAATGAATTTCGGATTCTATCCTTGAATATCACAGAAAAATTTATTTTTCTGTTTACAGATTCGTTGAAACAAATGGATTCACTTTCAACTCGATATATTGTGGCCTCATAGAAAGTGAAGAAGACATTTGTAGTACGAATCCGAGACTCAGACTTTTGTTTGATAAAGTCAGAACCACTAAGAAATGCTGAAAAGGTATATGTAACACGTCTTAAACTATTATAGGCGAATGGTTTCCGTATTAAGATAAACGATTCTTCAAAATCTATTAATTAGTGCATATATCCTAGAGATTAGACCTAATGACTGGCTAAGGGTGATTCCTATCTCCCAGTCGCGGAACACTGTCTTAAAGGAACAATGACTAAGCTTCCTTTCAATTGGGAAAGGGTAATAGATTTGAAGGGGTAACATAGCTTGTTCATCATAACCTTCGGGGTCTAGTGAGAGATACAAGCTAGTGGGAGATTTTGAGTGGTGACATTTTGTTTGATAACTACTCGAAACACGGTTTAGTTTATCGAAAGAATACGAGGATGAGTCTCTGATTTTAGCAGAGAATAGAGTATTCCATGCTCAGAAATAGGCTATTGCATAGTCTTGGGACTGATGTTCGGCCTGCCTCCTAGTGGAATGATTCTCACTGAGAAAGAAACCATAGACTTGCCCTATATAGTTATTGATGTGCTACAATACACTGCTAAACTCGATTAAGATAATTGGTTGCAAAATAACGGTTAACATTATTATGTAAACCGAGAAGTCTACCTAGAAGATGCTAGTGAATTTATGGATAAGGAGTGAATTTGGTTCACACCACTTCCGTAAATGTAGGCATTTAGCACTTAATGCTTGAAGGTAGGGATCGAGATTTTTGCGATACGTTCAGATTGTGAATGTTTGTAAAATGTCTTAATGTGACGAGTGAAGGTTGGTTATAAGATTCTTGAAATCAAAAGTGACGGTTGAAATGTCACAAGGCTTACGATAGAATCTATAAGTAATGACCTTAAACCTTGGAGTACGGTTACCCAAAGGTAGTTACTATCTCGATTTAATCGGACCACGCCCAACATCGTTTGTTGGTGATTACACCGATAAATACTACTAGATCGTAATGTCAATCCACCCTAACGGTGGGAGTATGGTTTAACCATTGACCCATTATGGTTGTGTGGACTTTATAATTTGGGGTGATTGATAACACTCTTTGTGGGCTATATAGGATTCGATCATATAGGTTGGTTGAAAACCTTATCCCTCGTGAATGGAGTTTTGGTACTCCAAGGGACCTCTTGTGAACCATCCGAGTGTTATCAAAGTGGGAGATCACGCTAAAAACGAATGAATAGGAAAGTTTATTATGTCACAATTATCTATCTAGACTACTAAACTAAGGTGAAACTAACTAAAACCTAAACCTAAGAATTAAAAAACAGTAAAACGAGAGATAAAACAAGCTGAAAAATAAGAAAACAGAAAACAGAGACGGCGTTCACTAAAGTGAACGAAGCGCCCGAAAACTAAACCTAATGGACGGCGTGCTGCTATTATGCGGACGGCGCCGATTATGAATGAAGCGTAAAATTGCGAAAAACAAAGCAGGAAACTAGGGTTTATCAACTAGAACTTAAACTAAAGATTAAACTAATGATTCGATTAATAAACAATAAAGGAAAACACAATGAGGCAACGAATCCACCCATCAACCAACAACCCCAACTAGATGGTGATCTAAGATGTAGTTTTTAGTGGTGATTTATTCACGAATCCAATTAAATATCTTCAATCAAATTCTAGGGTTTCGTTTATCTTTTCAAATAAACTAAACATACAATCAAACCGAAATCACGAGGTTGTTTCCAAACTCTTACTCAACTAATCATGCATAATCTCTTAAAACACGAATAATTGCATCACTTGAACGAAATAAAACTTAAACCAATATATTTTCATACATAGATCCAAGCATATAGATATAGATAAATCGTTTCATCAAATTGTTAATTCCAACAAAACATGATCAATACAAAACAGCATCCAAAGTGATGAAAAACTATAAATTAAACTCACTAACACAAAGCATCGAACTCTCTAGTTGGTCGTGTTGATGATAGGCTTCCTCCGTCGACTCACTGCAAGGTATTTAGCCAACAATCATGTTGAAGATGATTGTTGGTTGGGAGATTTGCATCTCTGTGAAATTAGGGTTCTCTGGCCGTAGCTTTTTGGTGAATTTGCGATCTCAATTATGTGGTATATGAATTAGGGTTGGGGCTTTGCTTTATATAGAGTTTCAAGTCGGTTAGGGTTAAGTCGGCAACGGACGCCGCCTGGTCTTATGGGACGCCCGCCCGAATGCATGGACGCTGAGTAAACGCTCGTTCATCCTCCGTCGAACTCTCTCGAATGTAAACACAATTCCGACGCCCGTTTGCTTTATCAAACGCCCGCCTGGAATGGACGCCGCATTTAACGCCGTCAAGAGATCGAGGGTCGGATTTCATCATCTTTATCCAATTTCTTCAAGCCAATTCCAACTCTATCTCTTATGATTCGACTTGAGCTTCATTTATCCACTTATCGCACTCGAAAATTAACTCCTACATGATAAATAAACAATGCAAAAATGTAATAAAATCCAAATAATAATAATTCCATTAAATCAACACTTAAAATCATCAATTTTGCATACAACCCTCTTAAAATCATCTTTATTAAATAATTACACTTAAACCCTTAATTCTCATGTAAATTGTGCAAATGTGGGAAAAATAATAATGAAATATACCCTTAATAATCATATAAATATGGCCTTAACAGAGTATGGTTTAACCATTGACCCATTATGGTTGTGTGGACTTTATAGTCTGCTGGGGTGATTGATAACCTGTGGCTCTTTGTGGGCTTTATAGGATTCTGATCAGAGAGGTTGGTTCGAAAACCTTATCCCTGTGAATGGAGTTTTGGTACTCCAGTTCTGTTCAGCCTCTTGTAGAACCATCTGAGTGTCTCAGGCCCAGTGGGAGTAATTGGTTCTACGCCGAAAAGAGTCGAATGAATCGGAAAGTTTAACTTTCAACGCAAAGCTGAGTGGTATAGGGGTGATTCCCTGACAAGTAGAGAGTTAACCAGACCTTGAACTCTCTCACCACTCAGTCTTGCAAGATTTCGTTAGAAAGCGGAAAATAGGGGTGATACCCTGAGACTTTCTTGCCGTAAAACGGAGTCTGGATTCATTCGAAACAGAAGGGTCTTGGTTAGAACAAATGACAGGTTGACTGCCGGGACTTATGTCCTTTGTGGATGTAAGAGAACCTCTCGGTCATTAAAAGTCGCATGTTTTAAAATATGTGGACTTGACCAGAATATTGATAAGTCTTTTGTAGACTGGTTATCAATATTGGTAAAATAGTAGTATTAGTGTTCACTTAAAGGTAACATCAAAGCGATTGGAAACAACATGAGTGTGTTATCTGAAGTCAGAAACTGACACGCCAAGATTCTCTAGATGAGAGAGTGGACTATATTCTAAGAATTTAATTTGGTCAAATTCACGAGAATGAGTCATTGGCTATCCCATCCGTCTTATTGGTTAAGATAATCTTGCATATACGGATGCAACATTCAACGAGAGTAGTCCTACCTTACCTCTCAGGAATGATTCTCCAAATCTTTGGATAAAGAGAAAATGGGATAGAGTCTCTCTGGGATAAGGGCAAGTCAGCTTAACACGAGTCAATTGCAATCGAATCTTGGATTTGAGCAATAAGTAGCGGTTTAGTACGTACTCAAGTATCTTTAGAAAACGAGGAATCATATGCTTGTATATTCAGGTGAAAACTTGAATATGGTTGACTACACTGATTCTGACTTGTAGTCAGATTAAGGATGATCATTAAGTTGATCTCGGGCTCAGTGTTTACTCATAATGCTTAGAATTTCCTTTTTGGTCTGGGAGTAATTCCAGGTCTGATAAGCCGATATCACTTCATCGTGAAAATAGTGAAGAGATAGCTTAGAATGATCTTTTCAGTCATAAGAAGTCATAAGCATATTGAGAGAGAGTACCGCCTGATTGGAAGGACCGGCGACGTTTCAATCCTAAAGATCGTCTCGAGTCGACAACCTAACTAATCAGTGTACCAAGTCGAGTGCTTGGAGGGTACGGCATTGATGGATATGTCTCATATGATTTTAGAGCAAGTGGGCGAGTGTTGTGAATAAGATGAGAAAGGGTGTGCTCTAAAAACAATCGTTGCTTGTCATTTCGTGCAAGTGGGAGATTGTTAGGTGTAGTGTCCGAAAGACAATTTGTGTAATTGTTTTTAATAATGAATGACATAATTTATCTCACCTTATTACTTGCTTTGTGCTTGTAAAGTAATACATCTTTGCAAACCCTAAGTATATATGTATGTAACCACTTAACTCAGTGTATGGATTACACGTGAGGATTGAGTTAGTGGTGATATACTTAAACTGTTTGTCCGTGGTTAACTTAATCAGAGTTTAGGGTCTCTTGATTAAAACACCAATAATGCGCCTAACACCTTAGGGTGTGATAGTCTTATCCGGATTTGTCGGTAGAGAGGGTACCTACGTGGGGCATTTATATATGATGGCATTCATATAGGACTGGACCGATTTAATCTGTATTTCTCGATATAATTCCGTAATCGAGGAATCTTATTAAATCATTAGATGATCATATATGGATCAACCTTAATCCTGAGGTGATCACAGGGTGCTGCTTGTCTCGGGGTAGTGTTTGATGTGTTAGTTACGGTTCACTTAGATATGTGTTCCAAGCCACTTCTCATTGGCACTATCTCCTGATGAGTGAGTAGTTCTGATTTTAACAGACATGGAATAAATTCCTTCCTGCGGGAAGTAGAGAGACAGTCCCCTTATTTGTTAGCCCTAAGAAAGTGATCGATCCCGGAAATCGAAACGTTCGGCAATCGAGCAAAGATGAATGATGAAGTTTGTTTATTATTCTTTGCCATTAATATTATCCGGAAATCGAAACGTTCGGCACGCATAATATTAAATAAATAATATTACACGTAAGCCTCTACTACGTCGTATCAAATTAAAGCAAACGGAAGCAAAAAGACTCGGGTGTTTTTTTTTTCTTTCAAACAACCAAGAATGGAAATCAAGAACTAAAGAGGAGATGTGCTATTGTTACATTGGAAATAGAAACCAACGAATCCAAAACGTACGAATTCCAAAGTACTAAAGTAAACTACAACATCCAATAGTAATGCAAGTCTATGAAATGAAAGGGAAATAAAAGAATAATAAACAAGATCTTCAACTCCGGCGTCCTCAAACGTCATCATCAAAGTCCTCGAAATCTTGACTAACCTAATCGTCTTTCTCCCCCAAACACATAAATAAACATGCATTTGAGGTAAGTACATTGTACAAAGTAAGAAGTAGAAGCTACAACTCAATTAAGGTTATTATTAAACGATTACCTTGGTGAGACCGACTCAATCTAGGGCTCACTACGTGCCCATCGACACGTCATGACTATACGTTTCTAGATTAGCTTATCTGTGTTACATCATTACTCAAGGACACAATGCATGGTGAAAATTCCACCACGAGATATACTTGCCAACTCCGGTGATTGGTACCGATAGTCCCGGGATCTCCCCGGTATGCATATACGTTCGATGGATTTCCTCCACTACCCTTCAGCCTTTTGAGCCAGCAGCGTTGTCCACCTTTTATGAACGTATCACATCGCCGATTTGAATTAGTGCCCAACCAAGAATAAGTGACGTTTTAGCTTTTACTACACATATGTAATCAATTACTGTGAATTAACTAGCCGCCCATAGTGTTTTCAAGTAAGCTCCCTCACAAACCCTACTCTCTTCCCTAGACCACTAGACACGGACAAGTCCTATCAAATACACAGACATTTATAAACTTTAGTTCATCAAAGCACAAGCCCTTTCATGCCCTTCCGACGGATCCGAACTTCAACTCCCTTTAAGAGTACATTCGGTGTTTTAACTGAACGAATCAGAAGTTCAATCGAGGCTTGTTCATGTTTAATTAATATTAACATATCATTATTAAGGGTTTAAAACAGAGAGAACATGATTATGAAACCTGAAAACGAGTTGAAACGATAAAGGCAATAAAATTCAAGGTACACAGGTCGAACGCCCGTTTGACTCCCTATGGACGCCCTTCAATATCGAACGCCCGTCCACTAATCCCGAACGCCCGTCTGTCAATAATGGCTACATCCTGAATCAAAAATCTGACCTCAAACGCCCATCTGCCCTGTGCAGACGCCCGTTTGAGCTACTTGGGTCACAGACGCCCGTCCGCCTAATGCAGACGCCCGTCCTCCTGGGTTTTCCCCAAAACGCTAAATCTTAAAAACCCGATTTCTAAACCGTATCTAGCCTAGTTAACATCGAAATTAACACAAAAAATCACAGAAAAACTCATCTAACATTACCATAGCATCTAGGATCATTAATCAACAAAAACACCTCTTTCTTACATCTAACCATCTTAAAACTTAAACTAAATCTCAATAACAATAATTGAAATTGTAGGAAGAGCCTCTTACCTTTTAGCAAGCTTAATCCAAACAAAAACGCAGAGAAACAGCGGCAAACTGATCATTTTCTGCAGGAAAACATGTGATAAATCCAAACTTATATTAGATTCGATCACATGCTTCTAAACGATAAAAACTAGAAATTGATGAGTTTGAATCCATCAAACTCGAACAAGAACAAAACTAGGGCTTAATCATACCTTAAGAAAGCTCCAACTTTCGGATATTGAAACGTCAGCCTCTTCACGACGATTCCGTTGTTTGACTCTGATCTGGAAACCGTTACGAATTGACTTAGCAATCGATTGAAAACCTCTTAGCCCTAACTCTTGCTCTCCCACACGCAGAAGACAAATTTGGAGGTGGAAAATCTGATTCAAAAGGTTAGGGAAAACTGATTGGGTTTATTTTCCTTAAATAGGAAAATCCCAATAATTAACCTAAATCCTTATTTTCCTTAATTACCCTTACTAATCATATTTTCTTTCCCCATATATATATATATTTTTCGAAAAATACATATATAAAAATAATAAAATACTCAAACTCCGAATAAAAGGAACCGAACCCAATATTTCGTTTTCGCAAAATGACACGTCTGCCCTTTCCCGAAAATCGGAATATTACAAAAGTGTTGTTAAATAGCCCAATCAATGGCACAAAAGATACACCTTTGCTTGCTTATATTATTAATTTTTCTACGTTGTATATAATGTAAGTTAAAGGTGATAAATAGTGTGTCAAACAACAACAAAAACAAAAACAAAATATAGGATAAATTACCGAAGTATCCTCGTTACTTTCATCATTATTACGTATAAAACAATCTTCATCATCACTAATGTCCAGTTGTGATACATCCAATGGAGCACATGGCATGTATTTATTTTCCTGGAAGTTCTCATCCTCATAAAACCCTCTCGGAGGTGCTTTCAAGACTACAAACCAATTCGATGTGGCACTATCTTTTGAATAAAATACTTGCTTTGCTTGAGATGCAAAAATAAATGGATCCGTCTCAAATTGATGTTGACCTTCATGTAGATTAACTAATGTAAATCCTTCTTCCATCTTCACGCCTTTTGCTATATTGGCCCAATCACATTGAAACAAAGGCACTTTAAAGTCATGATAGTCTAACAAGATAATATCCTTTATTACCCTATACTAATTTACCGTATCCAACCTCGCAGCATTGTCTTTTGCACTTGCACGACAATATGTGTCCCCCTCAAAAAACTCCACTGTTTTGAGTACTTTTCACACTATCCTTTGTATGAAATCTATTCCCATTGATAATAAAACCTGAACAACTGACCACCTCTAGTTTAGGACCACATCCAATCCATCTCACAAGATCTGAAACACCCTGTGAAACACCAGTTGTAACCAAGTTCGACAACCAAGAAGCAAATGAATCCGTATGTTTTGTTTCAAGTTGTGCATTTCGTGAAAGACGTGAATCTGATCGCTTCAGCTCATCCTTATGCAAACTAAACCGAAGGAAAGAAAATGTAACTAGTATATAGTATATAAAATCCGACTTAGAAGATAATTACATAGAAAATGTTAAAGGGTCTTACTTTCTCAATGGCTCTAGCTTGATCAAATTCAATAAAACAAAACAATGAGCAATCTGTAGCATCTTATGACTCATAAGTTTTTTCTTCATATTAAAATCTCGTCCTTCTACCAAATTGTCATCTTCTAGATCCTCATTGCGTTTGTTTTGCAAACCAACATCAGAAGCTTGTTTGTAATATCCACTACAAAATTTCGTCAACTTATCAGCTAAATACTTCTTAGCTATGCAACCTTCTTGATTTGAATGGTTCTTTACATAATTCTTCAATATCTTCATAAATCTGATGAAGACGGATACAATAAACAATAGGTATAAAAAACCTTTATAAAGTTATCAACAAGATCATGACCGGAGCTCACCTTTCCGGAGGATACATCCACCGTAGATGCACCGGTCCGCCAATTCGTGCTTCTTCCACAAGGTGTAAAGTTAGGTGGACCATAACATCAAAAAATGATGTAGAGAAATATCGTTCCAGCATGCATAAGGTTTCTGGTACCTCTTTCTCTAATTTTTCTAATTCTTTGTCATCAAGAACTCTTTGACATAAATGATTGAAGGTAGTACAAAGCCTAAAAATTGCAATTCTTGTACCTTTTGGTAATAGTCCTCTCAATGCAACCGGTAGAACTTGTTGCATAAGAACATGACAATCATGTGACTTCATTCCAAGAATTTTCTTTTCTTTTGGTACCACTTTTCTTGCAATGTTAGAACTATATCCATATGGAATTCTTAAGGATGATATCCTTTCACAGAAAATCATACTCTCATGCTTCGATAATACATACCTAGGTGTTGTATGCTTGAAGGTGCTAGGGTCATCGTTCTTTATATGCAACTTTTTTCGTATCCCCATCTTCTTCAAATCCTTACGAGAATTCGGGTTGTCCTTTGTTTTACCCTTCATATTCAAAAGAGTTCCAAGAAGGCTCTCACAAATATTCTTCTCTACATGCATCAAATCCAAATTGTGGCGAATTAATAATGCCTACAAGATTGACGGTTTACATGTCAACAAATAAGTTTTTACATAGGAAGGACAAATGTAAAAAAAATACATTAAATTACCTCCCAATATGGAAAGTCATAGAATATTGATCTCTTCTTCCATCGTTTGGTAAGTTTGAAAGGATTGTCACCATCATCATCATCAGTTTCATGATCAATGTCTAGTGAAGTCTCTAATCTCTTTCTTTTTCTAGACACCTTATTTTTCTTCCCCTTCATTCCCCAATCATTTACAATTTTGTTGACAACTTCAAAAATTTGTGATCCAGTCAAATATATAGGTTTGGTTCGACGCTCTACGGTAACATCAAACCAACCTGCTTTAAAACGATAAGGATGATCCTCAGGAAGCCACTTGCGATGGCCCACATATACATGTTTTTTTTCCATTTTCCAACCATTTAGAACAAGTTTGAACACTACATACATGGAATGCTTTCTTCCCTTATGTCGAGTAACCCAATAAATTACCATACGCAGGAAAATCATTGATGGTCCACATCAAGATTGCCTTCAAATTAAATGTTGATTCACTACAAGTATCATACACTCTCACCCCTTTGTCCCAGAGCTCTTTTAAATCTTCGACAAGTGGTTGTAAGTATACATCGATATCATTGCCAGGTTGCTTCGGACCCAGGATCAACAATGTTAGCATGAGATTTTCCATGGACATACATAATGAAGGGGAAAGATTATATGTCATCAAAATCACTGGCCAACAACTATACCTAGAAGTTAAATCGTCGAATGTATTAAATCCATCGGCCGCGAGACCAAGCCTCAGATTACGCGGTTTAGATGCAAATACAGACCATCTACTATCAATGTTTTTCCATGCAGGAGAATCAACTAGATGACACATCTTTCCATCTTGGCTTTTATGTTTATCATGCCAAGTTAGTTGTTTAGACTTTTCCCCTGACTTAAACATCCTCCTAAGTCTAGGTATGATGGGGAAATACCTAAGTACCTTTTCCGGTACACCCTTCATAATATTTTTAGACTTTATGTCCACCTTCCACCTTGATGTACCACATTTCGGACATGACTCCGCATCTTTTAGCTCTTTCCTGAACAAACATCAGTCATTTACACATGCATGTATCTTTTGATAACCAAGATCGATTGCTTTTATTACTTTTCGAGCTACATATAGAGAACTTGGAAAAGTATTTCCATCTGGTATAAGTTTTTTGATGAGTGGTATAAGTTTTTTGATGAGTGGTATAAGTTTTTTGGAAAAGTATTTCCATCTGGTATAAGTTCATCTATAGCATTATCAGGTGAATTAAAACGAGCCTTATATTTGAAAATGGAAACAATGGAGGCAATCGTTGTAGCGGAGCACCCAGAAAAAACTGGCAATTCTGCCTCCTCTATTATTTTTACTATCCCGTTGTCATTCATTTCATCCATTGCTTCCATAAAAACTTCATCATCACATAATGCATCCTTCAACATGTAGTATGTTTCTGGAACTTGAACATCCTGGTGTTGTGTGGATGTTGACCCTTCTAGGTGTAGGATATGCTTAACTTCAATTGGATGTATTGCATTCATGCATATATGACCAAAAACCATATTAGGTTCAAGCCATTTCATATTTCTGCACTTGCAACAGGGGCATCTAATGGTAGGTGGATTTCCTGAACTGGAGCAAAGTTTATCAACATATCGTTGGGCTCCTTCACGATATGTTTTGGTGTCCCTAAAACATTTAAGAGGTTTTTAGCAACATTGTAAGTTAATTTACACATGAATTACACACTAAAGTTATTGTATAAAACCTGGGATAGTAGATCCATTCTGTATCCATCTATGTATGTAATATGCCTTCACATGTGATGTGTTTCCTTTACTTCACAAATAATTTTAAGTTGGTTAGTAAGTTTCTCCATTCAAATGGGTCCTTTAAACAATTAGCATATTCTTGGTCCTTTTGCTTCCATAATCCAAACAAATGACATGGACCATTAACTCAACTTCCTCGTGTGATACCATGTGCAAATCCACATGGGGGATTTTTTGAATTGGAACTTGGGATTTAATTTATTAGTTCTACTTACTAATAGTTTAAAACTTTCTGGAAATTGAAAAACCAGTAAGAGAATACAATTAAGATAAGGATATAATAGCATATTTTGGTGAAAGAATATGTATCAACATATTTGGAATAACACTTACGAATCTATTAGACTTAAACGTGAAAAATTGATTTGAACAAGTGGCAAAACAGACCAGGTATGCGAGTAAAGCTGATGTCATGAACAGATGAAAGGGCTCATACAACAAGGAGACACACGATTAAACAAATACTACTAAAAAAAAGCAATCTAGACAGGCTGAGCTAAAGTTATCAAGTAGATGCATAAACAGGATTGGTGCAAGGCATTTCATATTACATGCATATCAGACAGCTAACAGATCAGAAAAGCACATATGACATGCAACAAGCCTCTCAAATAGGGCAGCAACTAAATATATATGCAACAAACAAATTAGCAAAACAAATACACATACAATATGATCAGATTCAAGACCAAGCTCACTTAGACAGCTTATGACCAGAAGAAAGACCTAAATTTAACTTAGCAAAAACATATTCCAATCAAGAAAGATACCATTTCGAAGATTCAAGACCTGAAGAAGAGTACTTAGAAGGGCAGACCATATTGCACATGAACATGTGATAACAAGACCATTCCTAAAAATTACACTATGCTGCCTTCACCTTTCAATTCATTCTTACAAACAAGAAGAAAAGAGGAAATTTAAGGTTAACTTCTATTGCATTACGTTTTTATCACATGTTACAAACAATGCTGCTATAATAAAAAGACAAGCCTTCTACATACACCTAACACACTTGACAAGTCTCAAATAACCAAATTAGATTTGTTGCAAGTAAACGCTTGCTATAATTAATATGCATCTGCAATTTAAATACAATTTTCATTTAGTGACAAAAATGCCCATATCCTCATTTGAACAGTCCAATGAAAGACAAAAGAACAGTTGGACAAACCGATATGTAAGGAAGGACAATGGAGACTCAAAGTTAGGACAACCAGATGCAACTTAACCATACAGAATAGGTAAAAAGACCTGAAGTTATGCAAACTGAACTAGAAGCAAGCAAGCAAACAAGACTATAGTTAAACATATCAAAGACCTAGACACTTGAAGACGACACCGTTCATCGCCTCGAAATTGCCATTTGTCTCAAAAGCTTCCTTGGATTCAGTATAATATCTATCTAATGAACATGGAGTCTGCTTTCTACATGTCGGTTAGATTTTTCAACATTTAAATGTGTTTTGAAGAGGAGAATAATGCATCCCAAAATATAAGAGGGTTTATTCTTGATCCATAATTTATGATAAAGATGGAGATTCTTGTATTTTCCACATTTTTACGAAAGAGAGTGCCGTTGAAGGAGTTTATTATGATTGATTCAAAACTAGTAAATCATATTTTTCAAAGACTCGTTAAATTGAAAATACCTATTCAAAGAGCATAAGCATCTTAGTAAAAAAACATTCCATTTAGAAACTTTTCAGATAAGGACATTGATGAATAATGATGCATAAGCAAGATAGCAAGTATGAATGTCATGTACCCAAGGGACAATCTAGTCATTTTTGTAAATGTTTTGATCAGATTCAGAATTCAGAGGTGCTTCTGCTAGAAGCTAAAAACCATGTAGGAAGACATCAAATCAAATCAAAATAATAATAAAAATCACAAGTTTAAAACTATTTAACCATAACAATATGTAAAAAAAGAAACTACTGCTGCAATCACTCCAATCGGGACAATTTACTAAGGGAGAATTGTTGGTCCCTTGAAAAGGATTTGGTTAAGTTTAGAGAGGGGGGGGGGGGGTGAATAAACTTAACACTTAAAAATTTTGGATTTAACAAACTCAGCAAGTTCAGTAGCCTGCTGACTGCTCGGTAGTCAGCTGACTGTTGATTTTACTGAATTTGTTGCAGTGGAATGTATTCACGTTAAGCCTTATTACTTGTTGTTAAAATATGATACTAAGTATTAGATACTCAGTAGTGTAAGTGTTTGATTCAGTTGCTAGTTTCAGTTGGTTGATGTGCTAAATATACTAAATGCAGAAAGTAAGTAGGCAATTTTTATAGTGGTTCCAGGTGGTGTAATCCTGTCAGTCCACTCTTCTCCTGTGACGTTGGAGGTAATTCACTAGAGATCTTTGAGGTAGCAGTTACAAAAATCCCTAAGGTGTCTGTCCTTCACCAAAAACTATGGCTTCACAAACTGAACTCTTGGAACAGGTAGGATTGCTGCTCCAAAGTCTTCTACTGGTCCTTGAAGGGTAGGATTGCCTCTTCACCAGCTCCACCACAAACAACAGTCCTTGACACACAAAGATGCTTCACTGTCTTCAGTAGGTTTTTTGTAAAAGAAAGTTTGAATCAAGTAATTGATTCAACAGTCAGCAGCTTGATCAGGATGAAATGATCAGCAGCTTGATGACTTCAAGTGTGTGTACTTGATGTAACTTGATAGCAGATTACACTTGAAAAGATTACTAGATCAGTAGCTTTAAGCTCAGTGATATCAGCAGGGTGATTTTCTTGATAAAAAACTTGATAGCTTAAGATAGATTGTTATGTTTCATCACTTGTATCTGAATCAGGGGTCTTCTATTTATTGGTGAAAATCCTTGTGACTTATGTTTGAAATTCAAACATAGCCATTTCAGATACGTCCTTATTCGGATTTGCTTTATGTCCCTGTACATAGTACTGACACTGTCAGTTTACTTTTTGACAGTTTTCAGACAGTCGACCCTTTGACTTGTATCCATTGGATAAACCTCTGTTTCTTTCCAACGTCCCTTTAATCTTAGCCATTGATTTGTTGACAAAATCAAGAGTTGTTATATGTCCTTGTCCTTGTAATCTTCTAATGTAACCTTTGATTAAATCGAAGTATATGTTCAGCAGGTTCCTGCGAATGTAAGTCTGCTGAAATTCATATCAGTCAGCTGATCCAAAGTTGTTGTGTTTATAAAACACTGCAGCTGACTTTTCTCATATCTAACTTTTTAATATGAAGTTAGATTACACCATTTTGAATATAAGCAAGTTCCAATCACCATTAAACTTATGGAACTTAGACCTTGTACACAAGGTATATGCAATCAGTTTAGGTCATCACAGACTTCCATAAATTCTGATTCCATATCCTTGACTTTAAATACTAAGTTTGATCCCTTAGCCTTCAATAACTGAGTTTGAACCCTCAGCCTTCAGCAGGTTCCTAAACTAGTCTACTGACTCAGGTACCCTATTGACCTAGACAGGTCTGCTGATGCAAGTCAGCTGACCAAATACAAAGCTTGTTTGATCAAACCTATACAAGGATCAAACTCTAATAATCCTATACATTTAATCTATACATCTTTTTGCCTTTGCTCTATAACAGCTAGTCTGGCACTCATCACTAAAACTTAAAATATGTCCAACAATTGCCCCCCTTTTTGGTGATGATGCCAATACCTTCCTTACAGCAAAGCAAAAAGAGTAAAAAAAAAACAGAACAAACTCAGTCATTTCTCATTATAATCCGTTGTTCATCAATATTACAATCTAGATTCAGGAAAAATAAAAAGCAGGTGTAAGTATGCTGATCTAGTTCCTCCTTTCTCTTTCTTGCCTTTCTTTCTCTTGTTGTTCTTGATATTCCCTTATGTCTCTTACCATTTCTCTCATCCATTGATTTTGAATAAGGGAAAAATTAATATAGGGGTTCACTTCCTTCCACCATTTCCATGCCTCAGGTAGAGTAAGTTTAATTAGGTGTACTCTAAATCCTAAACGCATGTATAACTTCTTGAATTCCTCCAGTGATTCTCTTGCTGATGTAGTGAGAAGACTCTTCCACCTCTTCCACCTCTACCACCTCTGTGTGAAGATCTTAGAGCTTTGACTCTGGCTTCCTAGAATTTCAGTCCCAAAAAGGAATTTAGCCTTTCATGAAAGCCCTTGTCATGGTAACGTCTCCTCTTATTGTAATAGAGCTTCTTGTATTCCTTGAAGAGGTCATCATTCAGCTGAAGTCTGCCAGGTGCAGGTTCTCTGAATGCATTGGTGTCAGCCTCCCATTTTTTTTCGCAAAAATTCTAGCAGCCTCTTTTGCTACTGCTGTCTGGCTCTCTTCCTCATTATTGAAATCATCAACAAAACAAGCAAGTAGGCCATGAACACTCTCATGTGTGATCACTAAGTTGTTCAGTTGACCCTCCATGATTTCAGTTCTAGTGTCAACAGCAGTGATCCTCCCTTCCATTGTCTGCTCCAACAGATTGATCCTTTCAGTAATCTTAGGATCCAATGCAGCAGGGTGAGGTGTTTCAGCAGGTTCAGCCATTGCAGGCTTGGGTGCCTCAGCAAGCTTGTCAAGTTTCTGGTGAATGGAGGCAAATTGTTCATTTAAGAACTGATCTTTAAGTGTATTTCCTATCTTGATGCCTCTCACATCTTTGGTAAGGTCAGCAAGAGCAAATTGAGTGGATGTAATATTGGAAGCAACTGTTTTAGTGGTTCTTCCTCTATTTTCCACCAGGTTCATCAAATCTTCAAATCTTTGCTCTTGACTGTCAAGTTGAGATCTTAACCTTGTAATGTCATTTCTGACTGCCCTCAACTCATCCAATACCTGTGCTGGTACCCCACCAGCCACTCCTCCAGCCATATGTTCAGCACCATCATTAGCAGGCTCTTCTACATTGTATTGTGCCCTCTGTCTGCTGACAACCATGGCCCAACTCATATCCCTTCCAACAGGGTCAGGACCTTCCTCAACTAAATTTCCAAAAATTTATTCCAAGATTGGATCTTGGGCAGGTTCCTCAAACATTGGTACAAATGCCTGTTGTGGTTCAACAGCAATAGGTTCTTCCTCAGGCACTTGAAACTCCTCATCGCTGAAGTCATAGTCCAACTGTTGTTCATCCTCATTAATAACAACAGTTTGCTTACTATCCTTCCCTTTAGTGGACTTTACTCCAGTAGGCTCTATTACAGCAGCATGTTCTTCAACAATAGCAGGGGTTTCCTCCAAACCCATTATGAGTTCCAACCTTTGTCCAGGTGCTGTTTGATCCTCAGCAACCTGTACCACCAGTTCCAACCTTTGTTCAGGTGCTGTCTGATCCTCAGCAGCCTGAACCTCCACAAGAAGTAATGGTGAACCTTCAAAACCTATCACCATGTCCAACCTCTGACTTATCACTGCTTATTCCTCATTGATCAACACTCTCTGTACAAGAATTGCAGGAAATATTGCCATGTTTTCTTCCAAAAGTCCTCTAGCATCAGCAATCTTCTGTAAATTATCAGCAGTTTTAGATATAGTGCCCTGAGTATCAATCCATTCTTGCTATTGAACTGAATCTTCAGAACTGGTATCAGGCTCACTATGTTCAGTAACCTCTTCTTCATCCAAATTTTTAGTCTGCTGATCTTCAAGATTCACATCAGATTCCATAAATCGAAAAGTATCTGATATACTAACAAAACTGTTATCTCCATAATTAATCCCCTCATTGATAAGAGCCTCTAGGTCATCTATGGTAAGATCCCTCAGATCTTCATCCATAGGCTCAGTGTGCTGATGTCCAGTAGACATACCAGCATCAGTGGACTGTTCTTTTCTTGGTTCTGATGACAATGCAGTTCCACTTGCTTCTCCTGGATGTCCAGGGTGATCATCATCGTCTGGAGCATTCCTAGAATCTCTAAATATGATGCCTCCTTCTCTCTTCTCTTGATCAATGAGTTCCATAAGCCTCATTTCCAACAGTGAAGTATCAACCTGATTGAGTAGGCTATCCACCTCTAACTTCTCAAAAGCCCATTCCTCAAAATCTGTCATTGGCTCCGCAGCTAGTTTTTGTTTCTTATAGTAGCCAAACTTCTATTGAAAATAATCAGCAACCAGCTGGTGTTTAGGATCAACATATCCTTCCTTCTTTTTCCTCTACTTCCTTCTGTCAAATGACATTGAAGGATTTCTTGCAGCAGGTTGTTCAACTTGTTGTCCTTCAAAGGTCTCAACAAGTAGATTCAATGTTTCCTCAACAGATGCATCTAGGTCAGTAGGTTGTTCTGGTTGTAAATTAGTACCTACCACCTCCATATGTTCCACACTTGGTTCCCCCTGAGTTATATGCTCATCAGCAGGGTTAGCAACAGATTGCTCTTCCCCCTAAACTATTGCAGAAATGGAAGGGTCTTGTACTATTGTATCAATTTCCACAGCAGGTGCAGATTCAGTAGTCTGTTGTGGCTCTTCAGTAAGTTGCTCAACAACAACTTCTGTGGCTTCAGTACGCTCAACAGCCTCTTCTTCTACTTCCCTCCGAGCCTCTAGAATCCTTAACTGTTTTCCCTTTCCATGTTTCTTTTTCTTTGTAATTTCCTTCATTCTCTTTGAAGGTCTTTCAGCTTCAGTTTCAATCTCAGCAGCTTTCCTCTTTCTTCTATCTTCTTTCTGTTGCTCTTTCAAAATATCAGCAGCAGACTTCTTCCTTGTGACTTCAGTAGGGTCAGTAGTTTCAACTTAAACTGGACCCTCAGTAGACTCAGCAGTCTCTGCTGTTTGTTTCCTTGATTTCCTAGGCTTAACCATCTCAGTGATCTTTCTAGTATCAGCAGCCTTTCTCTTTTAAGGAACTTGCTTAGGTGCAGCAGACTAAACAACTTGCTTAACCTGCTCACCACCAGCATCATCATTGTCATCACCATCATTATCACTTTCAGTTGCTTCATCATCTACATCTTTATCATCATCTAACCCAGGAATAGGGGTAGCAACTTCCGGCTTGTATCTGGATTTATTGATTTTCTCAGATGCAACATTAGGTATCTGAAAATGATTTAGCAAGGTCTGAATCAGTAGACCTAAGGGCTTGGTTTTGGACTTCCTTATACCATCTCTATCTTCAGTGAACACCTTCTTCATATAGTGTATAAAGAATCCAGCCCAATCAAAATTCATAATTCTACAGATGATGATCAGTAGGTCTTAGGTCCAAAATGTTTATCTAAACTCCCACTAAATCCCAGAATGGTCTTGGCAACAATCTTGCTCAGCAGATTATATTCATATCCAATGTGCTCACATTAATACCTAGTGATGATGTTATTGTCTCATTTGTCTTTATATCATCAACAAACTTCAATCTTGGCAGATTCATCGCTTCTGGATTGGTAGGAGCGCCATTTCCATATCCAAAATGAAATACTTCTCTTAGTAGATTTGAAGTAATTTCTATCTCTCTGCCATTAACCGTTGTAGTGAAGGCCTCTCTACCTTCATGTATGACTATGTTTTTCCAGAATTCCAAAATATTGACATATGAAATTCTTTCCAATCTTCTATTAATAACATTTTGTAAGCCAGCAACCCTTCTGATTCTTCTTCCAATGTTGATTGCTAGCTCAGTTGTATGACAGTCAGTAACGTATCCTCTCACACTTTGACTAGTTCCAATATGAACATCAGCTTTATCCGCCATTGAAGATGAAAAAGATGAAGAGAAAATTTTCAAAATTGCGTTCACACTATATATCTTCAGAGAGAAAATTATAGTGAGCGTTGTGAGTAGCTTCTGAGTGTGTAGGTCTGTATATAAGGAAGAAGAAGGTGGGTAGAAACTGACAGTCACGTACTTTAGCATTAACCCTGGTAAATTTGTAATAAATGAGATCTTTCCACGTGTCCTATAACTGATCCATAAGGATTAGTAACCATTCGATCGTGTAACTGCGGTTATAAGGATAAGAATAATATCCCGGTCTTTTGTTTTTTGACTTTTGTTAAAGTTTGACTGTGTAAAGTATGCCTCAGTAGTTTTGTCATCGATGAGACTTGGCTCGGTGACTCGATAGATAAATATCTCGGTGACCTGCGACAATGTTACTCTGCTAATCTTCAATTCTTCTTGTTTTGTCCAACTGATAATACAAGATGAAGTTTAATACCAATGACTGATCTGTCAAGTGAGCTCACCCAACAGGACAAAGACCAATCCCCTTGGAAACTTCATTTGCTCAATTGTCCAAGCATAACTAAGTACATGGAATTGTTGAAACCAATGACTAGTCTGCGAAGTGAGCTCACCCAACATAGCAAAGACTAATCCCCTTGGTGAATTCCAGTACACTGCTGATCAAAGATGTATCAGTCAACTTTTATGATTCCAAGTTCAGTCCTTAACTTAGCAAATCTTTCACTATCCAATGGTTTTGTGAAAATGTCAGCAAGTTGATCTTCGGTAGAGATGTAAAGAACCACCACATCTTTCTTTTCAACATGATCTCTTATAAAATGATGTCTCACATCAATATGCTTGGTTCTTGAGTGCAAAACAGGATTTTCTGTGATTGCAATTGCACTTGTGTTGTCACACATTATAGGAATTTCTCTTTCTTCAATTCCATAATCCCTTAACTGTTGCCTTAACCAAAGTATTTGTGCACAAACAACTTCCATGACTATATATTCGATTTAATGATTGAAGTTGATATAGAGACATTTCTTGCTAAACCAGGAAACCAGTCTATTTCCCATCAACTGACAGGTTCCTGTGGTGATTTTTCTATCAATCTTGCATCCAGCATAATCAGAATCTGAGTAGGATATAACCTTGAAGCTTCCATCTTTTGAATACCATATCCCTACATCCAAAGTTTCTTTTAGATACTTGAGAACTCTTTTGAATGCAGCTAAATGACTTTCTATAGGTTTTGATTGAAATCTTGCACAAACACCTACAACAAAGGATATATCAGGCCTGCTGGCAGTAAGGTACAACTAACAGCCTATCATCCTTCTGTATAAGGTCTGATCAACATCTTTGCCTTCTTTGTCTTCATCCAATCTAATGTTTGTACTCATATGAGTTGATACCTTGGTGCTCCTTTCCATACCAAATTTCTTCAGTAGCTCTTTGGTACACTTGGTTTGATGAATGAAGATTCCATCTTTCAGGTAATAATGCTTCACAAATTATGGTTCTTCCTGCTTCTTTCAAAGTTTTGTTTCTTCTTTCAGCAACCCCATTTTGCTGAGGTGTACCAGCAGCAGCTAGTTGATGTAACACACCATTTTGCTCACAATATTCTCTTATAACTTTATTGAGAAAATCAGTACCCTTGTCTGATCTGATCTTTACTACTGTCAAAATTTTCTTATTTTGCAGTCTCTTCAAAAGTTCAGGCATCTTTTGAAGTGTTTCACTTTTCGTGTTCATGAAGATTACCCAAGTGAATCTAGAAAAATCATCCACAACTATCAGAGTGTACTTCTTTCCTGTTACACTTGTTGGTGTTACTGGTCCAAACAGATCCATATGCATCAGCTCCAAAACTCTTTTTATTGATTGCTTAGTCTTTGACTTGAAGCTTGATTTGGTTTGTTTACCTTGCTGACAAGCATCACATATAGCATCCTTTTTGAATGTGATCTCAGGCAAACCAATCACTAGTTTCTTCTTAACCAACTGATTGATATCATCAAAGTTTAGATGATTCAACTTCTTATGCCATAACCAATTAAGTTCTGACTTGGTATGTACAATCAGGCATGTTTCTAGAACAACAGTAGACCAATCCAAAACATACATGTTTTGTTGTCTTCTTTCAGCCAACACAACTTGATCACCTCTTTCACTAATGACAATACAGGTGCCCTTGTCAAAAGCGACCTTGTAACCCATGTCACAAAACTGTCAAGTGCTCAATAGGTTGTAGTCTAGTCCTTCCACAAATGTAACATTTCTGATTGTTAAACCATTTCTCACAAGTGTTCCATATCCTCTTGTGTATCCGGGTGTATTCTTGTTGCCAAAATTCACTCTTGGACCATCCTTTTCCACATAGTTTGTCAAATAGTGCTTATTCTTTGTCATATGTCTGGAAGATCCACTGTCAAAGTACCAGACACCCTACAAAACAAAGTTAATGTATTTTAGGTAACCAAAACTATTTGGGTCCATAGTGGTCAGTGGTAAGCATGACCCTTGGCAAATTTCCATAAGGTCTTCTCTGAAAAGTGTCATACTTTTGTTCATACATGTATTCTACACATCCATATGGTCTATCTTTTAGTTGTATAGGACTCACATATGCTTTCTGGCCTTTTGGTATGTAATGCTGTTTAAAGTGATTTCTATTGTTAGAAGCATTAGCATAACCATAGGTTTGCTGTCTTTTAGGAACAACCCTGTAAAATGGAGTCTGCTGAGGTCCCTGATGAGGTCTTATATAAGTCCTCTGCTGAGTCCTCTGCTGAGTCCATTGCTGAGGTTTTACCCTAGCAGTATGGTTATATCTATTGATTCTAGCAGTAGATGCAGGAATATTCCAGTCATCATCAGCAGGGAACAATCTACCTTTCCCCCCTGAGATAAGTATCCTTAGTATGATTGACATTTTTAGGTTTAAGATTCTTATCCTTGGAATATTTCTGATTTTTCCCTTTATGTGGTCCAGCAGGCTTGGTAGCAGGTCTGCTATCAGTAGGTATAGAAGGTACATCAGTCCTAATCTCAGATTTATTCTTTGTGTTAGGTATTGATGTCCTTTTTGACTTCTGATTTTGCCTCTTTGAAGCATTCTCAGTAGGCTTTACTGCTTCAGCAACCCTTTTTGGAGTTGGATTTTGTGCAGGTACAAACTTAGGACTAATTATGGTACTAGGTTCAGTAACCTTACTGGATCCACTCTTATTGGATTGTTGAGTTCCAAATCCAAGGCCTGTTCTATCACCATAAGGCTTTTCAGATTTGAATGCAGTGGAGGAACAAGATTGTTCGATAGATTCAAAGACTCACACAGATATACAGTGAGAGCTTGTCTTGATTCTGTCCAAACTCTTTTTCCTTTCCCTTGAGAATTCTTAATTCAGCTTTTAGCCTTTCAACTTCTGCTTGAAGAGCTTCTTTTTCAGCCTTCACAATGTCATAACCAGATTGTATTATCCTTAGTTGATTAAGGATGGCATCCAAAGTTTCTTCATTGTCAGAGTTTTTAGGATTTGAACCACAAGTTGATTCACAATCACTTTCAACAAGAGTGTTTATAGATACATAATTGTATACCTCCTCTGTTTCATCCATGTTTTCCATTAAAGCATAATTATCCATATCAGCAACAAGTGTAGTATCATCAGATTCATTTCCTTTTTCTGATTCAACTTCATATCCTGATTCATCTTCAGCAACCATAGCTTTCTTGCCAAATCTTTTTTGCTGACTTTTGCTCTTCAATAGGTCTAGACAATCAGGTCTGAAATGTCCAGGCTTCTTGCAATTGAAACAAATATAATCAGGTTCCTTCTTCTTTTTTAGTTCAGGACAGTCAGGTTTGAAGTGTCCTGGTTTCTTGCATTGATAGCACAAATAATCATTGTCTTTCTTGGATTCATCCTTCTTCTTTTCACTAGATTTCTTTGTGAAATTCCTTGGAGAACCCTTTCCAGTTTTCATCATTCTGATTTTCTTGCTTAGTAAGGAAATTTGCTCTTGCATCTCATCCAGTAGATCATCTTGAGCTCCTGGTGTTTCTTCTTGATGTGTAGCAGCCAATGCAGTGGTCTTTGGTTCTTCTTTTCAGTTTCAGGTACAAGTTTCTTACTGAATTCATAAGCCTTGAGATCTGAAAATAATTTAAAGGTATCCTCTTCATGAAGTCTTCTCATTTCTACAATTGCAATAACCTTCATTTCTAAACTTCTTTTGCAGGTAAGGCTTCCAAGACTTTTGTACTGACTTCCTCTTTTGAGTATATTACATTCAGCAATGTAAGTTCATCCATTATTGCATTAAATCTTGATTCCATTTGCTCAATAGTTTCATTTGATTTCATCTTGAAGTCTTGAAACTTCTTTTTGGCAACACTGATTTTGTTTTTCTTGATTGCATCAGTGCTTTCACAAATTAATTGTAACTTATCCTAAAGTTCCTTTGCAGTCTTGCAATCCTTCACTTTCATATACATATTTCTATACAAAGTTCTGTATATGATATCAATAGTAATATTGTTGAGGTTTGCTCTCTTTCTATCTTCAGCATTCCACTCTCTTTTTGGCTTTTGAATGTATTGAGTTTGACCTTCTACTGTTATAGCTTTTGTGATTTCCAGTGGTCCACCAGTCAGCACATCCATCATCTCATCATGTGTTGCAACTAGAAAAGCCTGCATACGACGTTTATACTTATCAAACGATCTAAAGAACACATCAGCATTGTTCTTGCATACTGGTTGTTATCCATGATGCAAAGCTTTGAAAATCATAAATTTGAAAAAGTTTTCAAAGTATTTTCACAAGCACAACAAGTAGGATTAGTTCAGAACAGAAGCACTGCTCTAATACCAATTTTTGGTCCCTTGAAAAGTCGTTGGTTAAGTTTATAGTGGGGGGTGTGAATAAACTTAACACTTAAAAATTTTGGAGTTAACAAACTCAAAGCAAGTTCGATGCTTTCTTATTTGCTCGAAGAGTCTGCCTGACATTTCGATAGTCTGTCTAATTTGTTGATTTTATTGAATTTGTTGTAGCGGAATGTATTCAAGTTAAGCCTATTACTTGTTGTTAAAATATGATACTAAGTATTAGATACTCAGTAGTGTAAGTGTGTGATTCAGTTGCTAGTTTCAGTAGGTTGATGTGCTAAATATACTAAATGCAGAATATAAATGCAGAAAGTAAGTAGGTAATTTTTATAGTGGTTCCAGGTGGTGTAATCCTGTCAGTCCACTCTTCTCCTGTGATGTTGGAGGTAATTCACTAGAGATCTTTGAGGTAGCAGTTACAAAAATCCCTAAGGTGTCTGTCATTCACAAAAAACTATGGCTTCACAAACTGAACACTTGGAACATGTAGGATTGCTGCTCTAAAGTCTTCCACTGGTCCTTGAAGGGTAGGATTGCCTCTTCACCAGCTCCACCACAAACAACAGTCCTTGACACACAAAGATGCTTCACTGTGTTCAGTAGGTTTCTTGTAAAAGAAAGTTTGAATCAAGTAACTGATTCAACAGTCAGCAGCTTGATCAGGATGAAATGATTAGCAGCTTGATGACTTCAAGTGTGTGTACTTGATGTAACTTGATAGCAGATTACACTTGAAGAGATTACTAGATCAGTAGCTTTAAGCTCAGTGATATCAGCAGGGTGATTTTCTTAATAAGAAACTTGATAGATAAAGATAGATTGTTATGTTTCATCACTTGTATCTGAATCAGGGGTCTTCTATTTATAGGTGAAAATCCTTGTGACTTATGTTTGAAATTCAAACATAGCCGTTTCAGATAAGTCCCTATTCAGATTTGCTTTCGTCTCAGACATAGCAATCGATAATCGTCGATTTACTTTTTGATAGTTTTTGATTGTCCCCCCCTTTGACTTGTATCCATTGGATAAACCTCTGTTTCTTTCCAACGTCCCTTTAATCTTAGCCATTGATTTTTTGACAAAATCAAGAGTTGTTATCTGTCCTTGTCCTTGTAATCTTATAATGTAACCTTTGATTAAATCACCTTATATGTTCAGTAGGTTCCTGTGAATGTAAGTCAACTGAAATTCATATCAGTCAGCTGATCCAAAGTTTATGTGTTTATAAAACACTGTAGTTGACTTTTCTCATATCTAACTTTTTAATATGAAGTTAGATTACACCATTTTGAACATAACCAAGTTCCAATCACCATTAAACTTATGGAACTTTGACCTTGTACACAAGGTATATGCAATCAGTTTAGGTAATCACAGACTTCCCTAAATTCTGATTCCATATCCTTGACTTTAAATACTAAGTTTGATCCCTTAGCCTTCAATAACTGAGTTTGAACCCTCGACCTTGATCTTTGCGAGGTTCCTAAACTAGTCTCTTGACTCAGTTCCCTCTCGACTAGACCGGTCTCTTTGATGCAAGTCAGCTGACCAAATACAAAGCTTGTTTGATCAAACCTATACAAGGATCAAACTCTAATAAGCCTATACACTTAATCTAGACATCTTTTTTCCTTTGCTCTATAACAGTTAGTCTGACACTCATCACTCAAACTAAAAATATGTCCAACACGAATAAAGTCTGTGAATCTGCATTGCCAATCTTCTTATCCATCACAACAACAAATTTTCAATAAATAAAACCATCAAAATGAAATACAGAGGGAAAACAAAGTGTGTCTTCATCAATGTTAGTGGTTATAGCATTCATGTAACTACACTTTTAAACAAAAGGAAAAGTAGGAAATCTCAAAAGATACTAGATTTCAAAGCTTTAGATCCGCAAGGAAGTGTAGAAAACTCGGAAAATCTGCGGCATGAACATTCACAGATTCAAGCAAATACTATTTGAAAAGAAAGCCTGCCCAAGTATAGAAGATCTTGCGTTAGTAATCAATAAGAGTAGCAAAAGTCTTAACATCAAAACGTTCTGCTTAAAGCAATACAAAAAAAGGTGAAAAAATGTTGATTTGACCAAAAGAAACTAGAGCACTAAAATTTCTGTTTGGCCTAAACAGTATATGCAGAATGAGAGGTGAACAGCTCCTAAACGCACTATTTCATCTTCGAAATGTTGTGAACAGCTCCTAGAAGAAAGTTATGATTCTTATCAATTCTTCAAAATATTTCAGGTATTAGTTTCTTCTCCTTGGTTTCTTCTTCAAACAATGTCATATTGGGCTATCCCGACTCAAACGTAAAGTCCGTTGTACGGATTATTCTAGACAGCAATTGCAGAGTGCTAGGAAAATTCTCATATAACCAAATCACTCCGGATGATCAAATAGGTCAAGCAAGAATCACATGATCACAGTATACAACACACACTTTTTAGAACTAAAGCATCATCCAAAAAATCATTGTTATTACAAAGAGACGGAAAGTCACATTGCTTACTTAACTATTTATCCATGTACTGTATCATTACAACAACATACAAGCCTTATTCCCATTCCCAGCCAGTGAGGTCGGCTATATGCTCTTTATCACTAACCATATCCTTTCCGATACTAAATCAAAACCATTGTTATTACACAGAGATAGAAAGTCACAATTTGCAGTCCATTTAAGAAACTACAGCAACAACAAGTACGACAACACAATATAGTCAACAAACCATAGAGAATGTTATAGGAAATCAAACCTAACTCCAGAAAAAATAAGAAATACCTTTCAAAGTGAAGCCCTTTTCTCAAATCGGCCAATTATTTCTGCAACCTCAAGACAGATCAGAAAGAAATAAAGTAATTCATAAATTTGATACATATTAATTCCTAACCAATGAATTAACCCTTCCGCTAGACCTTGAATTCTCACCCGTTTGAGTGCAGTAAACTAAGCCATTACTGCAAATCCCTAAACATTAAAAGCCAAAAGAGAAGAAGAAAGATTAAACGAACCTATTATTATGGTGAGCCAAATCCAACACTACGAAATTGAAAGAGCACCATGAGTTTGAGAAAATCGAAGGCAGTGCACCATGAGTTTGATAAAACGCAAGAGAGAAAAAAAAAATTGATTTAGTAGAAGGGACGAAGTTGAGATTAGGTTTTTCTAGGACATTTTATTTTTGTCCGGGAACAATGATATTTTGGCAAAATAGCGTGAAAATTTAGCGGGAAATGAAAAATCATGGCGTGCCACATAAAGCGCATCCTAAATATAACTAAAAACATGGCATGAACATCATGTACGCCATTAAGTTATAAATAATTTATTAAATTATGATGTGCAAGGTAAAGGATGCCATAATTTGATAAAATTATGGCGTTAAAAATTGCATTCCATAAATTGTACGCTCTAAAACTACTATTTTCTTGTAGTGTAAGTCTCGAAATGATATGCGCATGACATTCTCCGTGCGCCTAACAAAAGAAAAATGTAAAGAGACAAAATTAATAACCTCTGAGAGGAAATCCTGACGCAAACAACCCAAAGGAGAGAGGTCCTCCTCCACCTACTCCAGCTTCTGCACACAGGTCAAGCAGTCACTATCAACAACCAAGCGTGGAATCCCCATCTGACAGCCCTCCATGATATGCATTTCCAACAACACCACTTCAATGTATGGATCCAGATGAAATGAGTATAAGGCCAATATAGTTCCTTGGTGATCCCGAAAAATAATCCCGGCTCCTAATGCCTCCGGCGTGGCTAAAGCCAAGTTTTTTTAATTAACCAAATTCCATTAAATAGCATAGAGAATTTCGGGGAATGGGTTGGATCCTGATTATAAAGCCCAAATAATTTGATACCTAATGACCCTATTATTAAAAGTAGTTACTTTTCATCCGAAAACACACTACAAAAAATATGTCTTTTAGTGGATTTTTTCCACCGCCAAAGCTGATAAACCGCCGTTAAATCTCTTTCGCGGCGGTTTTAGCCGCCACTAAAATCCGTCATATTGCCTTCGCCGCTAAAAGTTTTAGGCCCTTTCTTAGCGGATTTTCAAGTCCGCCAGTAACATTTTTTTGTGGTGATGATTATCCGCCGGCAATTAACCAATTATCCGCCAGGAATACTTGTTCCATCATAAGAGGGAAAAAAGTTTTTGGCGGCGGATTTTTACTCCACCGCGAATCCAGAAAAATAAAAATAAAAAATAAATATAAATACAAAAAAATATAAATATAATTGAAAACATTTATTCAAACATCTTCTCGGAATATTTGCAAGTAAAAATGGAAGAGCCTAATTCTGTGCTCACCAACCTGCAGATTCCACAATCATCACAATGAAAATTGCTTTTGTCTATCTGTCAAGAATGATTTCATCAAAACATGGGGAAAAACTTATCATTTCTGTCACCTAAAACTAAAGTTATGACTATCGAATCGGGTCGTTTCCAATGGAGACAAAATAAAAGAAGATAGATGAAATATATATATATATATATGGATGTATATATATATATTTAGAGTGTATATATATATATATATATATATATATATATATATATATATATATATATATATATATATAATTAACCTGGAGGGCAAAGAGTGTGACAGCTAACTAAGACAACTGGATAAATAGAGAACGTTCGGTGAAAACGTAGTTGATGCCTCCAAATCAAATACATTCTAGCTAACGACAACATTCAAGAACTAAGCATTCACCAAGATCAACAACATAGATTGATAAAGTGAAAATTCAAGTTCATGAAACAAAGTACCATCCAAAAAATACAAAATTTAGCATTCTCACCAGGTATGTAAGTGCTTTCACTGGACCAGATAAAATAAATAATAGAACAGAGGTTGCTACCTGTCAAAATAGATGAGAAACACTCAACTACAAGATAAGTGTAATTAACCACTTCAAATCGTAGTACAAATGTAACAAAATGGAACTGTCTGCATCTTGCAAAAATGGAAGCAGCAAGCATCCGTCAATGAATCAAACAGTTGGAACCAATAAACTTGCATTGTATATCAGCATATACATTCATTCAAAGGGTTCAAATCAAGATGATTCTGAAATAGGAATAAATTTAGCATTGCTAAATAATGATTTAATTAGGGTCTAAACTAGCAAAATTAGGAGATCACATACCGTAGGTCCATCAAAGTAACAACGCATACACCTGAGTTCTATCATATCTCAACTTGGCATTGCTAAAACCTTATCCAAAAGCACGTGTGTTACAAATCCAGCTAATGATGTTTCCGACCTACAAAAGAAACTGAGAAAAAAAGTGTTACAAAGATCACATGTGCAAGAAAAATCATGAAAATGAGCTATACTACAAAGATCAAGTTCTACGAAAATAATGATTTGGATCTCTATTTCATGGGTTTTTATGATGTCTAACTCAAATGCACTAAGCTACAGTTTTCAGTGTTTACTTCAAGAAGTGAATGTATTACCTCCTCCTTGCAAGAAGGCAGTGGACCAGCTACAACAAGAACTCTACGCTCATACGACAAAAGTGTTGGAAATAAAATTTATGTTTTGATGATAATTCATCTTATTTGTTAAAATACTATCTTAACCCCATTGATGAAGTGCTGAAGCCAACTGTTATAGTGGAAAGCTAAAAGATGCCTAGAACTGAATGTATAAGTTTTACTAGAGTCTGATATTTGTATAGGTTACATCAGACAAGCACTGTAATTGTTAGTGTGTCGTAAAACTGAAAACTGGAAATCATTTAGAAAACTGGAAATCATCAAGACAAGCAAACTGACTAAGAATACACCTACATGGAACTAAAGAAGGTAAGTTCGCTGAGAGTTACAGACTCGGTTGGCTTATCTATAAAATTGAAGAACTGAGGGACACAGACTCAGTTATTGAAGAATGAAGAACTGAGGGTTCAAACTCAGTTATGAATAGGGCTGAGCTTGGGTTGGGTTGGGTTGAATTGGGTTGGGTTTTTACCTAGTATAAGTCGGGTTGGTTCGAAAATAAACTAACCCAAACCAAACCAAATTACTATAAAACCCAATGGGTTGGTTTGGATTGGTTCGGGTTGGGTTTCGGGTTTTCATCAATAAAACATGCATTTATAATCCATCTTTCATGCTATACAATCCACACATATATATCTAAATTTGAGTGGCATACCATATGTTCATATCAATAATCGTTTAAGAAAACACATTTTTTTCAATGAAATAAAAGCTCAAATTTTATTAAGATTCCAACAACATATAACAAACACGAAGAAAACATACATTAAAATTTCAATGTCAAACAATTTTATTCTTAATTCAAAAGACAAAAGTAAAAAGATAAAATCCATCCGATGGTCCCACCGAACAAAACCTTTATTGTCATGATTCTTCTTCTTCCACAATGTATTACCTGAACAAATGAACATAAAGGGTTAGCAATCAAAAAACAATGAAAGAAACATCTACATTGCATACAACGTCATAATTCACAAGTATACTTTATTATTATAACATTTTACCGAATCGTCCACTTATAATTTTTACTTGCAAGTTGATTCATCTGATTCATTTGAAAAAGGTGCACCTGAAAAATAGATGGTTCAAATAAACTAAATAAACAAGAACTTCATTAAATAACATGTTACTTAACAAGAAATAAATATAAATAAAAAAATACCGGAAGTTTGTGCAATCTCATCAGGTTCATCAATAATAAATCCAACATGCTTAAGATCAAATAACCCCGGGGTAGACCTCAACCAATTCTGAGCACAAACTAAAGCCTCAACTGTTTTTGGTGCCAGAGAACTCCTGTAAGGATCAAGAATACGACCACCTGTGCTAAATGCAGACTCTGAAGCTCTTTGTAAAGCAGGAATAGCTAGCACATGTCTTGCAATTTGAGCTAAAACCGGATACTTTCTCGCATTCACTTTCCACCAATCTAATATATCAAAAGGAGAAGTGGTAGACTTGATCAATTTCATCTGTTCTCCTAAATATCTAACCACCTCATTGTTGTGGTCTGAGTTGTGCTCTTCAAACACTTGTCTCTCCCAATTTGTCCTCACATCATCGTCATCTAAGCTTTCATCAATTTCATTCATGCCAACCTGAGAAGATAAGCTGCCAACAATAGAACGTGCCCCAAAAGTATGCAAGTTTTGACTGTATTGTTCATACAATCTAAGTAAGATAGCCTCCACTTTTTCAGCAAGCTCATCCCCTTTCTTTTTTCCATATATGACTCCAAAACAATACTTAACGTATTTGATCTTATATCTCGGATCCAACAACACAGCAACAAACAACAACCCATTAATACCATTAAAGTCCCCCCAGTACTTTCTAAACTTCAAGGCCATTGCATTTGCCATAGAACTCATCAATGGATCACAATTGTCTAATTTCTTCAACATACGATGCAAGTGTATAATCTCATGGAAGAACTCATTTGAAGTCACATAAGTGGAGGTAGAAAATTTTAAAGTCATCTCATAGAATAACTTTAAGAACTTTATGAAAACTCTGGAATTTTCCCAATCTGAATCTTGAGGAGGTCCAAGAAGGAGGGTCGTCTTACCTTTAGTATCAGGCACAGGATCATCATCCTCCTCATCACTCTTATCTTCATCATCTATCACACTAAAGTATTGAGAATACTTACCATCCTCTTCAGAAAGTCTGTCGAATGCCCTTTCATACTTTTCAGCAGACTCCAACATTAGATAAGTAGAATTCCATCTAGTGTCAACATCCAAAACCAACTTATGCTTATGAGTTAAATTAGCAGATTTCACACAAGAATCAAAAGATTGTGTTCTACTCGGAGAGGATCTGACATATTTAACAGCATTGCGAATCCTAGCAACTGATTCATGCATCTTTTTTAATCCAGCCTTGACAATCAAATTAATGATATGAGCACAACATCTCATATGCAAATACGTATGATCAGCAACATTATCCTTCCAAAGAAACCCAGTTTTTCTCTTTTTTAAATGCTTAATTGCACTATTATTTGCTGATGCATTATCTAGAGTAATTGTCAATATTTTTTCTACCCCCCACTCAGCTGAGCATGATTCAATAGTTTTTCCAATTTTTTCTCCCTTGTGGTTAGGCAACAAACAAAAGTTTAGAATCCTCTTTTGATACTTCCAAGTGTCGTCAATCCAATGACAAGTCAAACACATGTAACTAAGATTCTGAATAGAAGTCCAAGCATCAGTGGTAAGACAGACTCTTTGATGTTTAAGCGCTTTCTGCAATTTTTTCTTTTCCTCGCCATATAGACTCATGACATCTCTTTTGACAGTAAACCTACTAGGGATAACAAATTTAGGCTGCAAATAATATGAGTAAGTTCTAAAACCCTCTCCTTCCACAGTATCAAATGGCAACTCATCCACAATAATCATTCTTGTCAAATGGTCCCTAGCTATGTCTTGCTTAAACAACAAGGATTTTACCCCACCACAAGAAGATCCAAAACCACTAATATCACCATCAGAAGATCCAAATTTTAATTTTGATTGATGGTACAAACTTGTTTGTCCTTTTTCATTACGAACTTCATCAACACGTGCTGCAGTATAAGGATTTGAAAGAGACGGGCATCTAAATTTCAAATGTTTATTCATTGTACTTGTGCCATGAATGGTGGTATCACAAGCGAGATCTTTTAAGCAATACTTATATAGTGCCCTGGGATTTGAAGGTGTGCTTGTAGGACTTTCAGTTACGTGATCCCACACCATAGCTCTCTTTCCAATAGCTGAAGCATCCTTTGGAGGACACCGTTTACGTTTCTTTGAAAGAGGAGGCTTAGCCCCTTTTCCTTTGAGATTTGTCTCGTGACCACCTGATGTTTCTTCAAGCTCAATCATTTGTATTTCACCATCAGCTTCCAGTTCCACCACATTGTTGTTTTGAAATTTAGTAGCATTTTGATCAGCAGAATCATTAATTTCAATGGAGCTGCACATATTCAAAAATTAAACATTTCTCAATGCTCAAGATTGTGTAGTGTGGTGGTATTGGAAAACAAAACATGATATAAGAATGCTTCTTATTCTTACCCAGTCATTTCTCCACACAGACAATTCAACCTCCTTGATGTTTCCTTCTGAAAATACATGATTAATAAGATCAAATTTATAAATAAAATATATCAATATTATGCTGCTTTAACAAAACCCCTAACCAAATAATTGTTTTGAGAAAACATACGTGATAAAACAAACGGAATAAAAAAAGAAAGTCCCATACCTTTTCACTTGACGCAAAAACACCAAAATTGCAATGAAAGGAGATGCTGTAAGAGACGGTAGAAGAAAAAAGAGATTGAATATATGGAAAAACGACTTGTGGCGATCGATTGGAGAGGTGGAATTGAAACTTGAAAATTTCCTCAGACAAACAAATAATTTATAGATGCAAGAAGCCAATATCAAAGAAATCAGATCGGATTCCCCTTGAATGCAATGCGAAATTTTCTCCATTTTGCATATATTACTCCTATGAGATCTGGGAGGTAATGAAATCAGTAAATGCAGATCATAGACGGAATATTATTTTCCCTGTAGAACGCCGACGGTCAAAGAATCGTGTAGAAACGGAAGTACTATTGTAATAGCATTATAGCAAATAAAATAATATATATTCGGGTCGGGTCGGGTCGACCCGAAAAAAATATTATAAAAACCAAACCAGCCCAAAATGTGTTCGGTTCGGGTCAAAACCCAACCCAAAAAAATTGGGTTCAATTGGTTTGGGTTTTTCGGGTTGGTTCGGGTTGGTTTTTGGGTTGGTTCGGGTTCATCGGGTTTTCCGCTCAGCACTAGTTATGAAGATTATAAGTCGAGACTGTAAAGTTAGACTTCAGGCAAGATTATGGTGACCTGAACTGACTTTATAGATCTTGTATGAAGACCTAGAATCATGAGGACAATGGATTCTTAGATGATAATGAATCATGGTGTACTCTGATTAAGTCAATAATAATCAGATGAAAAGCGAATGCTGATATTTGAAGAAGATTAAAATGTCAGTTAATGCTCCAAATCAGTTAGGAATCGACAAAGAAAAACTTCGATATAAAGCGATAAGGAAACTCAGTTTTATGAGTCAGCCATCCAACGAACTGATCGTACAGTCAAACGTTATAAAGAAAGCAATTTCATTGGATGAATTACTGACACAGCAGAACGGTCATAAAATATAGTCGTTGCAAGATAGACGTTGATACAATTCAAATTGAAGTCAGTTGAACGTTGGACTTCACACAATAAATAGAAGACTTTGCACTAACAACAAAGATATAGAACAGAGCATATACAAGAATTAACAAGCAATTTTGTGCATCAGTCTATTGAATTGTTATCATCTCTGAACTATAACAAGATCACATTTAGTATTTCTTCAAGTGTTCAAGCTACAAGATTTTATCAAGGATTAAACACTTTGAAGAACCACAAACAAGAATCAACTTATTGATTCTCAGCCCAACCTTCATTCTACATCAAAGGTTTTAGACTGTGAAGCAAACCGGGAAGGTTTCGCCAAGGGCAGATTGTGACAAGCGATCGGGTATTTGTGTTTGTGGTGGAAGGTGGTGAAGAGGCAATCCTACCTCACGAGGACCAAAGTGGTTCAAGCATTTGAAGAGTAGCAATTCTACTGTTCTACAACCTGTTTAGATAGTGAAGCTGAGGGATTAGCCAAGGACTATTGTTTAGGACTTTTTGTGTGATTCACCTCAAGAAGTTCTAGTGGAATTTTCCTCCGCACCACAGGGGAAGAGAGGATTGACAGGATTACACCACCTGGAACCTCTATAATTCTCATCTTATTTACTTTACGCACTTATTTATTTATTCAGCATTTACTTACAACATTGTGATACTTGATTGTTATACACCTCACAGTCACAACTGACATTCACCAGAATTCAGTTCACAACACTTAGTTTTCATGATAGAATAACAAGATCAAGAAGAAGGCTAAAAACATATCCGCTGCCGGTTGACTCAGTTTCAGCTTAAGTCAGTTTGACTTAATCTCAGCTTTGTCAGCTTAACTCCACACAAGTTTTTTTAACTGAATCATAATTTGTTTTAAATCCAGTTTTAGGGACAAGTTTATTCACCCCCTCTAAACTTGTGTTAGCCTTTCCAAGGGACCAACAATTGGTATCGGAGCAGTGTTTCTTTAACAGGATATCATTTGCTCTTTATCTCCTCTAGTTGTTCTTATTTGAAAGTTCAGTTTTCTAGTTATCCTACTGTTAGTCTTCACACACTCACAATGGATAACAATCAATATGCAAGACAAATGCTTATGTGCAACATGGACAGGTTTGATGAATATAAACGTTGTATGCAGGCATTTCTAGCAGCTACTCATGATGAAATGATGGATGTACTCACTGATGGACCAATTCAAATCACTCATATGCAAACTGTTGGTGGAGAACAAGTTCGAGTTGCAAAACCCAAATCTGAATGGACTAGTGATGATCGCAAGCGAAACAATCTTAACAATGTTGCCATGGACTTTATCCTGAGAACTCTTGATAGCAACATGTACCTGAAGGTGAAAGAATGCACTACTGCTAAAGAAATGTGGGACAAACTTCAGTTATTGTGAAGGAACAGATTCAATGAAGGAAAATAAAATTTCCGTTGCAAAACAAAAATTTGAGAATTTCAAGATGAAATCTGGAGAAACCATTGACCAAATGGAGACAAGATTCAGTGCTATCATGGATGAACTAGATCTGCTCAAGATTGAATACTCAAAGAAAATCATCAACACAAGAATCTTGAAGGCATTACCAATGTGCTGGAAGATGAAGGTCACTGCCATGAAATAATCCAGGAGACTTGATGTAGAAGACTCATTCAAGATCTTTTCAGATCTGAAAGCTTATGAATTCAGTGAAGATTTCACAACCACAGCTGCAATAATCAAAGCTCTGGAAGAACCAAAGACCACAGCACTTGCAGCAGCATCAAATGAGATTCAAGAAAGCTCATCTAACAATCTTCATGAATTGGATGAAATGGAAGAACAAATGGCTCTAATGATGAACAGAATTCGAAGAATGAAAAGTGGACACCCAGTCACTCAAAAGTTCATCAAAAGGACTCCTGAGAAAAGAAAAGACGATGAATACCTCTGTTTCAACTGCAAGAAACCAGGACATTATAAAGCTGAATGTCTAGAACTGATCAAGAAGACACCACCAAGAAGAGTTGGTAGAAGAGCACTCCTTGCTGGAGTTGAATCAGATTATGAAGCTGGTACTGAAAGATTATCAGATGACACAGCTTTGATGGCACACATGGAAGATACAAATGAGGTATGTGAATCAAACTCTAAATATTCTTCAGCTCAGATTTCCATAATAAATGCATGTTCTTCGATTTCTTGACTCCAAATCCAAAAATCTAGAATTAGAAGAAACTCTTGTGAGTTGATGAATCGCCTAGTAACCATACAAGTGGTTATGAATCAATCAAAGCTGAGAAAGAAAGTCTAATTCTTGAAGTTGAAAGATCGAAGTCTGAACTAAAGATGTTGAAACTGACTAAAACTGATAAAGAAAATATTCGACATCGACTCAGACATCGCATGAAGAATCGAATCGTTTGCTCAATCAAGTTCAATTCTTTGGATTCAAATCGGGAAAACCATATGGAGACAAAAGCGGTTTAGGATTTGATACACAACAATCTTCAAAGAATGGAACTAGCAAAAGCTAGCTGGACTAGTACCAAAGCGGTATTAAGTTTGTAGGTGAGCAACTTCCACAAAGCCGAAAAATTCTTTGAACCAGTAAAGCCGAAGTATCACACAGGATAAATCAGTTTTCTAAAAAGACAACTGCATTTACCAACAAAGGTAAACCAAATGGTAGATCAGCTGTATCCAATGAAAACCGAAATGGCAAATCAACTGCCAGATCCACAAAAACCAATGAAGTCAGGAACCAGAAAAATTACAATCAAAGTAAATCCAAGAATGTCAATTATTCAAAGATTCACACATTTAGGGGGAAAGGAAGAATATATCCCACTGATGATGATTGGAATTTTACTGAATTTGTTCATAAAACTGATAATAACAATCATTCCAGACCGAAAACTTATCACAAGTTTCAGTCCAAAACTCAGCAGAGGACTAATCTCAGTTCTTAGCATAAGTTTCAGTACAAAGGTCAATCCAGACCTCAGTACATAAGGAATGATGTTTATCACTCTAGCTTTAATAACAGAAATCAACATGGAAACAAATTTCAGTCAGAAGATCTGAGAAATCATATAAATAAGACACAGTCCAAACATAGACACTATGAGAGTGTGGCTTACATATATGAAAACAAGTGCAACAATATCCGAAGAATCCCAAAAGGATATATTCCCGAGTTATCTTGACAAGCGACCCCATGGACCCAAACCGAGTTGGGTACCTAAAAACTTCTAATTTTAGTTGCGAGGATATATGGTACTTTGGTGGTGGTTGCTCTAGACACATGATGAAGAGCAAAAGCTGTCTCGATAATTTTATTGCAAAGGATGGACCAAAAGTCAATTTTGGAAGTAAAGATAAACACTGGTTACACTAGAGGTTTTGGCACCTTAATCGAGAAATGGACTTACAATAAAAGCATTATCTTATGTAGAAGGACTACACTACAATCATCGAGCACAAGTCAATTATGTGATATGGGATACAAAGTTACTTTTGATAAAGATTTACTGCGTTGTCATCGGCGAATCGCTTATCAAGTTGTCTAGCCGGAATAAGAAAGGAAAACATGTATGTGGTAGATTGGACAAGCTGCCGTTCTTTGAAACTTGTTTGCTCGTGCATACCAAATCGTAAATCGTTGGTTATGGCACAAGAAAGCTGAGTCATCTCAATTTTGATGACATCAACACACTTGTTAAGAAGCAGCTAGTCATTGGACTACCAGAGATATCATATAAGAAGGATAGCTTATGTGATGCATGTCAACAAGGAAAACAAACAAAAGCAAGTTTCAAGACCAAATCTCAGCATTCAACAACCAGACATCTGGAATTGCTACACATGGATTTATTTGGACCTATTACACCAATTAGTATCAGTGGAAAGAAATATACATTGGTGGTAGTAGATGATTTTTCAAGATATACTTGGGAAATCTTTCTAACCAAGAATAGTGAAACCAAACAAAAGCTCACAGAACTTCTCAAGAGACTTTAGAAGTAGAAAGGAGTTTCAGTTGTAAAGATAAGATCTGATAAAGGAACTGAATTCCTCAACAGTGTGATTATTGAATACTGTGAAGAAAATGGTGTCTTACACCAACTTGCTGCCACAGGAACACCACAACAAAATGGTGTAGTTGAAAGAAGAAACAGAACACTTAAAGAATTTGGGAGGACTATGATCTGTGAAGCTAAACTACCTGAAAGATATTGGGCAGAAGCAGTTAACACAGCCTATTACACTTAGAACAGAGCTCTCATGAACAAGAGACATGAGAAGACTCCTTATGAAATTTGGAATGGAAGAAAACAAAATGTTTCATACTTTCATGCTTTTGGAAGAAAATGTTTCATACACAATAATGGAAAAGATCAACTTCATGTCTTTCAACCCAAAGCTGATGAAGGAATTTTCCTAGGATATTCAAGTGTCAGTAAAGCCTTTAGAGTACTAAATAAAAGGACACTCAAGCATGAGGAATCAATACACGTAGTATTTGATGAACCAAACTTCCCTGGTAAAACAATCGAAGACCGACGAACCGGTTTCTCGGTCTCGATTTACGATCCACGAGAACCGATTTGATTGGCGTTGAAGACTACAAATTTGAATGTTGAGATCAAGATCGGCCTCGATTTCCAATTGCTCAACAACTTGAACAACTTCATTCAGATTCAGATGAACAAGTTCAAGAATCAGTTTTTGAAGATTCAGTTGAACAAGTTCAAGAAGAATCAGTTGAACAAAATGCAAATCAGTTGATACAAACTCACACACATCAATGGATGAGAGATCACCATGAAGAACAAGTTATTGGTGACACTCAAGCTGGAGTTCGAACAAGACATCAACTAGATGCAATGATTGCATGCTTTCTATCTCAGTCAGAACCTAAAGAAATTGAAGAAGCCTTGAAAGATCCAGATTGGATATTAGCTATGCAAGAAGAACTCAATGAATTCGAGAGAAATCAAGTATGGGAATTGGTAGATAAACCAGTTCATGTTAATGTTATTGGAACCAAATGGGTTTTCAGAAATAAACTTGATGAAGACGGAACATCATCGAGAAACAAAGCCAGACTTGTAGCCAAAGGATACTCTCAAGCAGAAGGGATAGACTTTGATGAAACTTATGCACCAGTTGCAAGACTAGAAGCAATCAGACTATTTCTTGCTTATGCAGCTCACAGGAAATTCAAAGTTTATCAGATGGATGTCAAAAGTGCGTTTCTTAATGCAATTCTTGAAGAAGAAGTATATGTTCAACAACCACCTGGATTTGAAATCAAAGATCAAGCGGATAAAGTTTTCAGACTAAGGAAAGCTCTTTATGGACTTAAACAAGCACCGAGAGCTTGGTACGAAACTCTATCTCAGTTTCTAGTGGATAATGGATTTATCAAAGGAACAATCGACAAAACCTTATTCAGGATGAAGAATGGAGAAGATACTCTACTTGTTCAAATTTATGTTGATGATATCATTTTTGGATCAGAAAATGAACAGTTATGTGAAAAATTTGCAAGCTTGATGAAAAGCAAATTTTAGATGAGTATGATGGGAGAAATAAATTACTTCTTAGGATTGCAAGTTAAACAATTAACTGATGGAATTTTCATTCACCAAACCAAATATACAAGGGAACTTATCAAAAAGTTTGGTATGGAGAAATCTACTGGAATTTCTACACCAATGGGGACCAACATCAGATTAGATGAAGACAAAGAAGGTAAAGATGTTGATCAAACACTCTCTGAAGGATGATTGGAAGCTTACTCTATCTTACGGCAAGTAGGCCGGACATATCTTTTCTTTGTCGGTGTATGTGCAAGATTTGATCAAGACCAAAGGAAAGTCATCTCACAGTTGTGAAAAGAACTTTGAAATATCTGAAAGACACAGATGGTGTTGGAATTTGGTATTCAAAAGAAGGAGAATTCAAGCTGATTTCTTATTCAGATTCAGACTATGCTGGATGCAAAGTGGATAGAAAAAGCACATCAGGCACATGTCAGTTATTGGGAAATAGACTTGTGTCATGGTTTAGCAAGAAGCAAAACTCTATTTCAACTTCAATGGTGAAAAAAGTGAGTATATAGCGGTGGAAGTTGTTGTGCTCAAGTTTTATGGATCGAGATGACAATTAAGAGACTATAGGATAGAAGAAGGAACAATTCCCATAATGTGTGATAACACAAGTGCAATTGCAATTGCGATAATCCATTTTACACTCAAGGGCCGAAGCACATTGATGTCCGTCACCACTTCATAAGAGATCATGCAGAGAAGAAGGATATAACAGTTCTTTATGTACCTACTGAAGATCAGTTGGCAAATATCTTTACAAAACCATTGGACAAAGAAAGATTTGCCAAATTAAGAACTGAGTTGGGAATAATCAAAGTCAGTTAAGTCAGTTAAGCCAGAGATTCATCAAGGGGATTAATCTTTGTTATGTTGGGTGCGCTCACTTAACAGATTAGTCATTGACATCAACAATCTCAAACTGACAAGCTGAAGAATTTGACAAAACTGAATAATTTGATGGAACTGAATTACCTCTAGAACTGACCTCAACATCAGTTTTCATTCCAGTCAAATTTAGTCAAAGGTTGATAAGATAGAATCAACAGCGGTTTTATCGCATTAAATTACCACAGCTCTTTTTGTCAGAATTTCATGTGTACACCCCACGATTGTCAGAACAGTACACGTATCGGTTATCTAAACCATCATGGAATTTGAAAAGTTGTACCACTCAACCGCCAGTATATCCTACCTATTTATTCAACCTCCGTTCACACTATTCTCTATCAAAATTCAAAATTATTTTCAGAAAGCAAAATAGACTCTTTGCAACCTTCTCTTTCAAAAATCAAACTTTTGTGTTCATACTCAGATATGGCCACTTCAGATGATTCTAAAAAGAAATGATTGATCACAGAGCTGGATGAACTAACACTCGAAATGTATGAAGGTATGTGTCAAAACACCTTGTTAGCCAGTTGTGTACGAGATAAAATTGAAAAACAACCAGGATTGAACAACGTTCTCGAAGTTTGTTTCAAAGAAAGACGAGATGTGGAAGGCATTTTGCAATTTTGGCAAAACATGCGATTAGTCAGAGACTCCTTGACAACTACTGTTCATGGAGATCGCATTGTACTCAATGAAAGAGTATTGAGATCACTTTTTGGCTTTGCAAATACAACAGCAACTTCAACTTCAACAGAGTTAACCACCCTACCATTGAAGAAAGAAGATTTTCTCACAATGATTGCTTTGTCTACAGAACCAATCGTACCTGGTATTCATGTCGACAAAATCAAACCGGAATTTGGAAATCTCAGCTGATGGCTCAGCAAACACGTCATTGGAAAATCCAAAGGGATTAACATACTTTCAAAAGAAAATATCTTCTTTGATGAACATAATGCAGGATAATGTAGAATTTAATTGGGCGAGGTTATATAGTCAATCGGTTCAAGAAGCAACACTTAGTGAATTAGGCAAAGTGTGAAAAGAGCTCAAAGTGAAGGACAAATAAGCGATGGCGATTCCGGTGAAGAAGACTCTTAGTGGAATCATTCAGTTTTACATAGAAAGAATTAAGGAAGGGAAGCGAGGCAAGGCCAATCTGCAACATCGAAGGAAATCGCGAAACAACTTCCAACAACTGAAGCAAGTCAGACAGCGTGTCTCGGCGAAGAAAGTGAACACAAAGGGACTAAGCGAAAAGCTGAATCCACAGAAGGAAGATCAGTTGCAAGATGTTTGTACCCTGAAATCTCAAGTGAGAAAGCACCAACTGAGGGGGAACAACAACATCAACTGAAAACTAATGATACTCAAGAGAATGTCACTACTGACCATACTTCTCAGATACAACAGCAATCAGTTCAACAATCAGCACCAGTCTTCGAAGCTAACAAAATCATTAAGTTGATGAAATTAAAACTTCAACCAGAAGGGTCTCGAGATGTCAGTTTACAGACTGAAGAGAAATTACTCTTAGAGAAATTGGAAGTTAGAGATATTTACTCTCTGTTTCCTATTACAGAATTTCTTGACAACTGTTTCAAAAGATTTACCGAACTACCAAAAAGAAGAGAATCAGGCACATCATCCAAAGACAGCTCAAAGAAAAAGGATGATGATGACCATGATAAGTCAAGAAAAGAAGCTGATGATACTACAGTTTTGCAAACAATCACTCAACCTCAACCTCTTACAACACAAACTGTACCACAGCAAGAAGGATTGCCAGTTGGAAATCAGACAACTGACAATCAGCAAGTAGCTGATGAAGACAGACGACTGATGGTTATTACTGATAATTCTCAGGATAAGGATCAAATAGAAGCAACATATGATCCTTCTGATTTTCTATCTAAGGATGAATTAGCCAGAGTTCATGAAAATTTGAAAATTGTACTCAGTCAAAGAGATACACAGAATGGTCTTTTATCAAGCATCTCTGGATATCTTGATTATAGAACTAGAACTGATGTTTCAGTTCATGCAAGACTAGAGATGATTCACAAATCAAGCTCAAGTTCTGCTTCAGAGATTGTGTTACTCAAACAACAACTCGAAAATTCAACCGCAGTAGATAGAGAAACTCATGCTCAAGCTCATTGGCATATGAATCAGCATATCTACGGGTTAGAAACTCAGCTTAAAGAAGTACTTGCTTCTCAGCGACAGATTTCAGAAGATCAAAAAGCAACCCATGCCCTGGTAGATTAGTTATATGATGCCAAAAAGGGGGAAGCTGAAGAAGAAAAGCTGAAATTACTTAGAGAAATGAAGCGACTTGAAGAAGAATTACAAAGATACAGATCAGATCCTAAATTTTTGAAGAAAGAGTTAACTGATGATCAACTTATTGAAAAATACAATCAACCTGGAGACAGAAGAGTTACTCTTACAAAGGATCTGTGGACACGGTTTATCAAAGATTACAATCCTATTAAAGCCAAGTACAGGGACATGACAACTGAAGAATCCTTGAACTACTTTTTATCTGATTTGTTCTCAAAGCAGAAAATGGCACAATATAAGAAGAATCAGAGGATTGATGATAAATTGAAGATTAAAGACAAGAATGAACAGATGAAAGCCGATCTAGTAGAATTTGAAAATTACTACTTGAAAGACTCAAACTTACCCAAGCTAATTCAATGGAAAAGATGGAAAGAAAGTAGTCAAGTTGACTACAACAAGACCTTTTCAAAAGAAGACTCCAAGCTTGAAGAAGATTTTCGCTTATATGACAAAGCAAAAAGATATGACTCAGTCATGCAAAAAGCTAAGAAGAAGCTTAGTCTTTAATCACAACTATTTGAACAAATTGTACTTATCCAGTTTTTGCTCATTCTAATGAAAACCAGTTTTCCAGTTTTACATTGTTTTACATTGTTTTGATCTTTAAGCTTTTCTTTTAGGGAGAGTTTTGGCATCATCAAAAAGGGGGAAATTGTTGGAAATAAAATTTATGTTTTGATGATAATTCATCTTATTTGTTAAAATACTATCTTAACCCCATTGATGAAGTGCTGAAGCCAGCTGTTATAGTGGAAAGCTAAAAGATGTCTAGAACTGATTGTATAAGTTTTACTAGAGTCTGATATTTGTATAGGTTACATCAGAAAATCACTGTAATTGTTAGTGTGTCGTAAAACTGAAAACTAGAAATCATTTAGAAAACTGGAAATCATCAAGACAAGCAAACTGACTCAGAATACACCTACATGGAACTGAAGAAGGTAAGTTATTTGAGAGATTCTGAGACTCGGTTGGCTTATCTATAAGATTGAAGAAGCGAGGACCACAGACTCGATTATTGAAGAATGAAGAAGCGAGGTTCAAACTCAGTTATGAAGATTATAAGTCGAGACTGTAAAGTTAGACTTCAGGCAAGATTGTGGTGACCTGAACTGACTTTACAGATCTTGTATGAAGACCTAAGAATCATGAGGACAATGAATTCTTAGATGATAATGAATCATGGTGTACTCTGATTAAGTCAATAATAATCAGATGAAAACTGGATTACTGATATTTGAAGAAGAGTAAAATGTCAGTTAATGCTCCAAATCAGTTAGGAAACTGACAAAAGAAAAACTAAGTACAAAACTGATAAGGAAACTCAGTTTTATGAGTCAGCCATCCAACAAACTGATCGTACAGTCAAACGTTATAAAGAAAGCAATTTCATTGGATGAATTACTGACACAGCAGAACGGTCAGAACATATAGCCGTTGCAAGATAGACGTTGATACAATTCAAATTGAAGTCAGTTGAACGTTGGACTTCACACTATAAATAGAAGACTTTGCACTAACAACAAAGATATAGAATAGAGCATATACATGAATTAACAAGCAATTTTGTGCATCAGTCTATTGAATTGTTATCATCTCTGAACTATAACAAGATCACATCTAGTATTTCTTCAAGTGTTCAAGCTACAAGAATTTATCAAGGATTAAAAACTTTGAAGAACCACAAACAAGAATCAACTTATTGATTCTCAGTCCAACCTTGATTCTACATCAAAGGTTTTAGACTGTGAAGCAAACCGGGAAGGTTTCGCCAAGGGCAGATTGTGACAAGCAATCGGGTAGTTTGTGTTTGTGGTGGAAAAGCTGGTGAAGAGGCAATCCTACCCTCTAAGGACCGAGTGGTTCAAGCATTTGAAGAGCAAAGCAATTCTACTGTTTCTACAAACTGTTTAGATCATGAAGCTAGGGATTAGCCAAGGACTATTGTTTAGGACTTTTTGTAACAGTTCACCTCAAGAAGTTCTAGTGGAATTTTCCTCCGCACCACAGGGGAAGAGAGGATTGACAGGATTACACCACCTGGAACCTCCATAATTCTCATGTTATTTACTTTACGCACTTATTTATTTTTTCAGCTTTTACTTACAGCATTATGATACTTGATTGTTATACACCTCACGATCTGGCCCGACATTCACGAGTCGATTCACAACACTCAGTTTTCATGATAGAATAACAAGATCAAGAAGAAGGCTAAAAACATATCCGCTGCCAGTTGACTCAGTTTCAGCTTAAGTCAGTTTAACTTAATCTCTGCTTTGTCAGCTTAACTCCACACAAGTTTTTTTAACTGAATCATAATTTGTTTTAAATCCAGTTTTAGGGACAAGTTTATTCACCCCCCCTCTAAACTTGTGTTAGCCTTTCCAAGGGACCAACAAAAAGCCTCCGACGATACCCTCTAGCTTTAAGGATAGTTTTATCCTTAGAAGGATAAGGAAACATAGAATTAGCAACTCCAGCAGGCACATGAACAAAGAAGCCGAATACCAATAGCATAAGCAGAGACATTCTACCCAAACCTACTTTAGATAGTGGAGCAATATCTGCTGATATGATTTGTGAGCATTATATTTATATATCTCAAAAAAAAACAGACACATTCTTTGGCTTGAAATATTGAGTTTCCTTGCTTCACATCAATTGTTCATTGCTTGATTTTTCACCTGCACTGCTTTGTTGCACGAAATCCTTGTCAGAGATTAGTACGAAAAAGTAATGCTACTGCCACAACCAATTTGACGCAATGTCACAAAATGAATTTGGTAATAGGACTTCTCATGTTATGGAATTTATTGCGTCGGAGTGGTTGTGGCGGTATCATTTCAATATAGTTATGGAAACTATGTACGGAAGTTAATTAGATACCTTTTACGCTTGCTTTTCTGAGTGGATGAAGATGGATTTCTATGCAAGTTTCTTTTCCTCTGATTGATGAACCATTTGTTAATCTGTAGGAGTTGCAATCCTGTTTCTTGCATTAGCCTTTGTTACGACGGATGGAGATAACTTCAGATGCAAGAAATAGAAACAGATGCAATCAAACGCAAATCAATGGAGATAACAGAAAACAAGAAGAACACATATTTAACGTGGAAAACCCCTCTCAAAGTGAGAGAGATAAAAAAAACCACGGGCGAAAAGAGATCTTTATTAGTATGCACTGAGTTACAGATTTCACACACACAGACAATGCAACAACAACTGTATTTATAGGCACAAATCTCTAAACCCTAGCCGCCAGGAATCTTTGTCTGATCTGCCATAAATACCCTTACATGTGTCCTCCTTTTAATGACACTGTATAGCTATCACATAATAGAATTATCAGATGTGGGACCCTACTGTATTCAATACTCAGCAGACTTCACCCTGCTGACAGAAGCTTCAGTAGACTCCACCCTACTGATGCACAGAATTGAATACACTTCTCAGCTGTCCATCACACAGCTGAGTCTTCGGATTGGTTCCACCAGATGTAGAGTTTAAGTCACTTTACTGACAAATCTCCACCTTGACTTCAACTCTCACTAGAGTCAAACTGATTGCATAACCAGATGTACTTATATTAGATGCATTCGTCAATGCCAGATGTACTTGTACCAGAATATCTCCATAGCATCCACTCCACTGATCTGCCCTCAGTAGAGTTTCATAAACAGATTACAAGCTTTGAATATTCAGTAAGTCCAGGCAAAGCTGAAACTTACTCTGATGAACTGGTTTAGTGAACATATCAGCAGGATTATCCTTGGTGTTGATCTTCTTAACTACAACCCTCTTCTCATTCCTCAAGAAATGATACCTGACATCAATATGATTGGTTCTCTCATGATGAATTTGATCCTTGGCTAAACATATTGCACTTAGGCTGTCACAATATATCTCAGCCTGATCCTGATGTGACCCCAAATCACTGACTAGCCCCTTCAACCAGATACCCTCCTTAGCTGCTTCAGTAAGATCCATATATTCTGCTTCAGTAGTTGATAAGGCTACTATAGCCTGAAGAGTAGCTTTCCAGCTGACCACTGCATTTCCCAATGTAAACACATAACCAGTCATTGATTTTCTACTGTCAACATCACCTGCATAATCAGCATCACATAGCTTGTGACCAGACCAATATCACCTCCATAAATGAGACCAACATCAGTTGTACCTCTCAGGTACCTGAATATCCTTTAAGCGCTTTCGGTGTTCCTTTCCGGTGAGCCATAAACTGCTGACAACACCGATCGCTGAGCGGATCGAGGCCTAGTGCATACCATGGCATACATCAAAGCGCCAATTGCACTAGCATAGGGAACTTTGACATATACTCCTTGTCTTCAGCTGATTGTGAAGTATAAACAGACAAATGAACATTTGATGCCATAGGAGTATCTATTGGTTTTGCAGTAGACATACCAAACATGGCCAAAATCTTCTGCACATAACCCTGCATGCAAATCCATCATTTCAAATTCAAGACTTGAGAAGGTTCTTGATTTTGAACATCGACTTCCTTGCAAAGAGACTATCGACATGTCATCCACATCTGAGAACAAGATAGATATGTGATTCATCTTTGTTGTTGTGGTATGCACACTTGATCATAAGGACTTCGATGTAAACCTCTTGAAGCATAAATCATCAAACCTTTTATACCACTGCCTTGGAGCATGCTTCAAACCATACAATGATTTCTTCAACTTGCAAACATAATTTTCCTTGCCAGGAACTTGAAAACACTCAGGCTGTGTCATGTATATCTCCTTGTCCACCTCACCATGTAGAAAAGCAGTTTTCACATCTAATTGATCAAGTTCCAGATCTGTTGTGCCACCATTGCTAGTAACACCTCGATTGAAGTGTGTCGACCCTTTGGTGAAAATATTTCATCAAAGTCAACCCCCTTCCTTTTGGTGAATCCTCTTGCAACCAAACGTGCCTTATACCTGACCCCTTCTGCATTAGTTATTCCTTCCTTTTTCTTGAAAATCCATTTACAAGTCACCATGCCCTTGTCAGTAGGCTGTTTGACCAATTCCCAAGTCTGATTCTTCAACAATGACTCCATTTCATTTCCCATGGCTACTTGCCACTGAGATGCTTCTGTACATGTCACTGCTTCCCTATAAGTAGTAGGTTCAGCAACCTCTACCTCTTCTACAACTTGGAGTGTATACCCATCCAAATCATCGTATCCATATCTTCTTGGAGGTATCCCAACATTAGATCTTCTAGGCATGCTGGCAGCTAGACTCTGCTGATCAATGTTTGTATGACGCCCTACTGAGGTCTTAGTAGGCTGGCTTGGATCAGATTCTGGTTCATTATCCAGATCAGTATAGTTTTGATTTGGATCCACTGATTGTTGCATATCAATAGACTCCACCTGAAGCTCCACCTGTTTCTCTTAACACTATCAGATTCAGCACTGGTTTCAGATTCAGTAGACCTCCCCACTGATGAGTTTAACATAGAATTTTCATCAAACACAACATCCCTGCTGAGGATTACTCTTGACTCTGCTGATGACCAAATTCTATATCATTTTACTCCATCACCATACCCCACAAACACTCCCTTCTTGGCTCTTGGCTCCAACTTCCCTTCACTAACATGATAGTAAGCTGTACTTCCAAAAACCCTTAGAACAGAGTAGTCAGCAGGCTTGCATGACCACATCTCAACAGGTGTCTTGAGATTGATCCCTGTGTGAGGACTCCTGTTGATTAAGTAGCAAGCTGTTTTTACAGCCTCTGTCCAAAATCTCCTTGATAAACCAGCTTGAGAGGGCATACATCTTGCCCTCTCCAGTAGAGTTTGATTCATCCTTTCAGCTACACCATTCTGATGAGGTGTATTCCTTACAGTATGATGTCTGGAAATACCCTCAGCTGCACAAAATGAATCAAAATCTTTCCATCAGAATTCCAGACCATTATCTGTATGAAGCTTCTTGATTTTCTTGCCTAACTGATTCTCCACTAGGTCCTTCCACTGCTTAAAGTAACTGAATGCATCACTTTTGTTTTTCATCATCACCACTCAAGTCATCCTTGAATAGTCATAAATGAATGACACAAAATATCTGTGACCACCTAATGACTCAAATTTTGATGGACCCCAGCAATCTGAATGGATATAATCAAGTGATGCCTTTGTGGTGTGCAACCCTGTTGAGAACTTACTTCTATACAATTTCCCAAACACACAATGTTAACAAAAGTCCAGATTCTTGACCTTATATCCCCCAAGAAAACCTACTGAAGAAAGAACCTGCATACCCCTTTCACCCATGTGACCAAGTCTCATGTGCCACAGCTAAGTCTGCTTGAGATCGGTGAAGCTAGCTGAGGATGCAACAACAAGAAGTGATGCGATCTGATAGATCCTTGTAATATATAAAAGTTCCCCTCTTGATGCCTTTGAGGACTACAATCGAATCTTTGAAGACATTCATTTGTCCACCTTCACCCTTGAAATTGAACCCTTGTCAGCCCAAAGTGGATCGAGAGATACCAAATTCTTGGTCATTTGTGGAACATGTCTTACATCTTTCGAGGTGTCTGTAATTTATCATCCTCTGTCCTTAACTTTCATGAGCCAATTCCCACAACTTTGCAAACCTTCTTTGTTGGCCATATAGATTTGACCACCATCCATCTCGCTTCATAAGTAGAAAACCACTCCTGTTTGGACAAATATGGTAGGATGCTCCAGAATCAAGTATCCACACATCATTATGGTGTGTAGAATCCCCGCAACTAGAACCAGATCCTCATCAGATTGCTCGGTGAGCCAAAGCTCTTGTGCTGAGACTGCCTTCTCTTTGTTTCTTCTTCTTTGGACAATTGGACTTCCAATGTCCCCGCTCCCTTACATTAATTACTGAGACATCGGTAGACTTAGGACCTTTGGACCCGCTTTCTTTTTCTTCTACGTCCATATCATTTTCCACTATTGTCGCTAGCTACTAGCCCAAAGAAATGATTGTTCTCTGTCCCAAAGACCTTGTGTCTAAGCTCCCTGGCATGTAAGGCAGACCTCACATCCTCTAAAGCTACTGTATCCTTCCCAACTATGAAAGACTGCACAAAGTTTTCATATGATGCCGGTAATGACACCAACAGGATTAAGGCTGCATCTTCATCCTCAATTTTAACATCAATATTCCTTAAATCAAGCAATATTGTGTTCAGCTAGTCAAGATGGTCCCTCAGTGGACTCCCTTCATGCATCTTCAAACTGAACAACCTCTGTTTCAATAACAACTTGTTGGTCAGTGACTTGGTCATATACAGGCTTTCAAGCTTCTTCCACAACTTGGCTGCGGTGTCTTCCTCAGCAACCTCAGTGATAACATCATCAGATAAGCACAACATGATGGTTGAATGTGCTTTCTCTTCCAGACTGGCATAATCTGCTGCACCTGTATTTGGTTTGTCAGATAAAGGATTCCACAAACCCTGTTGTTTCAACAGTGCACGCATATTGATTTGCCACAGACCAAAACTGTTCCTTCCTGTAAATTTATCGATTTTCACGTTTACTGTTGACATCTTTTCTTGCTAAAGATCACAACTTTATCACAGATCCTAGCACCTTACTGAAGGTCTTAGTGAAGATGAAGCTGAAGCTGATCGTACAGATTGTTTTCTCTAGAACCTCGCTCTGATACCACTTGTTATGACGGATGGAGATAACTTCAGATGCAAGAAATAGAAACAAACGCAATCATACGCAAATAATCAAAGGAGATAATAGAAAACAAGAAGAACACAGATTTAACGTGGAAAACCCCTCTCAAAGTGAGAGAGATAAAAAACCACGGGCAGAAAAGAGATCTTTATTATTATGCCTTCGAGTTTCTGATTTCACACACACAGACAATGCAACAACAATCAGATTTATAGGCACAAATCCCTAAACCCTAGCCGCCTTGGGAATCTTTGTACGATCTCGCCATAATACCCTTACACGTGTCCTCCTTTTAATGACATTTGTATATTTGTCACATAATGAAATTATCGGATGTGGGACCTGTCAGTATTCAAGATACTCATCGAGACTTCACCTGGCGACAGAAGCTTGATGAGACTCCACCCTCGATGCACATAATTGAATACACTTCTCAGCTGTCCATCACACAACTGAGTCTTCAGATTGGTTCCACCAGATGTAGAGTTTAAGTCACTTTACTGACAGCCTTGTTTCGTCTTCCTCATATCAAAATAGCAAACAACATATTACGATTATATCCACACCGATGACTGGATTCACTATAAACTTGTGATCAGTGTTGGATATAGAAAAATGGTTAGTGGGGGTCAGATTTATCTACTCTTTGTATCTCTAGACTTAATACCAATTATACCTAGCAAAAAGAATGAAAAAAACACTAGGGCCAAACTCTTTAATCTGTTTATTTTTCTTCACACAAATTTAATACTAGCTATATATCTAGGTAACAAAAAAAATTCACAGGAGGTAGCCACACCATGTGCGGGAAGGGGGTGTCCCTCTACTTGTGATCAAAGAAGCATTAAGTCATAAATACAAGTTCAGACAACTCTAATGGTTTCGGGTTCAAATCCTGCTATATATATATAGTAATTATCCACTTTATGTGGTGTTTAGTCTAGTAAAGTTGTGGGGTATAGTCTACTATAGCGTTGGTGCATTTTGTTTCTATAGAAAAAAAAAAAAGAAACACACTATAAGTTAATGAGTATTAAGAACGTACTGTTGGATAGGGCCATTTTTAATGTGATTGCCCACTTAAACGGATAGACTTAAATAAATAAGCACATTGACAACATTTTATTTTCAAGAAGAATATCAATAAGCATGAGAACGTGTTGAAGAACAAACTTGCTCATCAAAGATTCCTTCTGAATGGGGTGATACTGATTCGGAGCTGTCTGTTTCGGGATTGTGACTTTTCTCTGATGACTTCCTCCGCCACAGCCAGCTCCTCCGGTCCATTTAAAGGACGCCCTTCAAGCACTTCATTTCATTTCATTTAAAGATACCAAAATTTAAAATTAAAGCTACAAAATATCAAAAAGCTTCTAGCTTCAAGCGTTCAACAAAAATCCCATATAAGAATCGATGTCGTTCAGAAAACTCACAGATCAAGTAGTTAAACAAATAGATCATTCCGCAAAACTGATAATCAGGATGGCAATCTAAAGAATTAAAAGCTCAGCAAACATAGTGACAATAACACAGAACATGCTACAACATTTAAAAAGTGCCCACAATAATATATTCACTCAAGGATTTCAATTGTTTAACTCAGCACCCATAATATGTTTTTGCAAAAGAGGCCTTTTGTATTTATAAATTTTTACTAATCTCTGGCTTTCAGTCATGCCAATAACTCCAGAGATTCGAAACTACCGGAATAGGCAGAATACTATATAACATAAGAACACATGAGATTGAATAAGTGTACCTCAATGAAATCCTTGAGTGAATATAAGAGACAAGAACACTAATGCATCTACACAAGACAATGAAATCCAATGCCCTTATATTCAATATTCATGAACAACAACAGTCCAGAAACACATCCCAGGTTAGGATGATAGATAATATCTTAACACTCTTATTTTATAAATGCTGAAGCAAGAAGATCTAAAATGACAAGTTCAACCTTGTCACATTCGAAAACAAGGTCATATATCTGTTGGGGAAAACGCCGCGGTAACAAGAAAAATTATTGCAAACACCCACAAATATTTTCCCACTAGTAAGCGCAACGGAATAGAAATACTAGTAGAAAGCCAAATAGTGAAATAAAGCGGAATAAAATAACACCAGAATTTTAACGTGGAAAACCCCTCTCAATGTGAGAGAGTAAAAACCACGAGGCCGGAGCCCACAAAAATCTCCACTAGTCAAGAATAAAGATACAAGTGTTCCACGTACAACAACTCAAAATACTCCAAAGTATCAATAAAAATACAAGAGTATAAGAGTTGTAAAAGATGTCACCAAAATAACCGCAGCTCAATCTGTGAAGAACCATGTACAATCTGCCACTCCGATGTACGAACCAACCAACCAGATTGAAGTAGAAGGAGCGTCGAACAAGTACCGAAAAATATCACTCACTGTTGGACAACAATTTAACACACACATTTTACTCTATTTTTACACACTGACTAATTTCACAAACTCTCGTCGCTGTCTTTCTCTCTTTTGCAGTAAACTGTGAGTTTGTCTTTTTTTTTTCCATTGCCTCGTTCACCCTCTATTTATAAGAAGAGGAGTGGGTAATATTTAATATAAATACTATTTGTGAATAGAAGCATGACTATTCTCCCTTTCTATTTTCAACAAAAGCTGCAATTTTTTTTTCAACAAAAGGAGCAGCATGCTTTCAACAAAAAACAGCAGCATGCTTAGAAACAGTGATATTCAACAAATCTCCCCCTCACTGTTTTGTAGAGGAATTCGTCATTCCCGCAATAGAATGCCATATCTCAAGCTTCTCCCTTGTCAACACTTTTGTCAACATATCAGCGCCATTATCATCTGTATGCACTTTCTCAAGTTTCAGTAGCTTACAGTCCAACACATCACGAATCCAATGATAACGAACATCAATGTGCTTGGACCTCGAATGAAAAGCTGCATTCTTGCCAAGATGAATAGCACTCTGGTTATCACAAAGCAATACGTACTGATCTTGCTTCAAACCAAGTTCTCGAAGAAACTTCTTCATCCATAACAACTCTTTGCATTTTTCAGTTGGTGCAATAAACTCTGCCTCTGTAGTTTTAAGAGCAACACATTTTTGCAATCTTGATTGCCATGACACAGCTCCCCCTGCAAATTTAATCAAATATCCTGAAGTAGACTTGCGAGAATCAACATCTCCTGCCATATCAGAATTAGTGAAACCAACCAACACAGGTTTTTCACCACCAAAAGTAAGAAATAATTCAGTAGTACCCCTGAGGTATCTCATAATCCATTTCACAGCATTCCAATGCTCTCTGCCAGGATTAGAGAGAAAACGACTGACCTTACCAACTGCATAAGCTATGTCTGGTCTAGTACAAACCATGGCATACATCAAACTTCCAACTGCTAAAGCATAAGGAACCTTTTTCATCCCTTCCTTGTCATCATCTGTAGACGGACACTGCTTGATACTTAACTTGAAATGAGATGCAAGTGGACTAGTGACCGGTTTCGCATCATTCATGCCAAATCTCTGAAGAACCTTTTTGATGTACTTCTCCTGTGACAAATAAATTTTTCCGGCCGCTTTGTCACGAGTAATTTGCATCCCCAAAATCTGCTTTGCATGGCCTAAGTCTTTCATTGCAAAAGACTTACTTAACTGCTGCTTCAACCTATCAATTCTTGAAGCATTCCTGCCAACAATCAAGATATCATCAACATTGAGTAAAAGAATGATAAAATCATCATCTGAAAATCTGCTAATAAACACGCAGTGATCAGAAGTAGTCTTCCGGTAGCCTTGCTCCCCCATGACAGACTCAAACTTTTTGTACCACTGTCTAGGCGCTTGCTTCAACCTATAAAGACTCTTCTTCAACTTGCACACAAGATTCTCCTTTCCTTTTACTTGAAAACCATCTGGTTGTTCCATGTAGATATCTTCTTCAAGGTCACCATGAAGAAAATCTGTTTTAACATCCATCTGCTCAACCTCTAAATTAAGACTAGCTGCCAAGCCAAGAGCAGTCCGGATAGAGGACATCTTCACAACCGGAGAGAAAATCTCACCAAAATCAATGCCTTTTCTCTGACCAAAACCTTTGACCACTAATCTTGCTTTATACCGAGGTGTAGAATTACTGTCTTCATTCTTAATTCTGAAGACCCACTTATTCTTCGAAGCTTTCTTCCCTTTTGGCAGTCTCACCAACTCAAAGGTGTGATTATCATGCAAAGGCTTCATCTCATCTTTCATAGCATCAAGCCACTTATCTTTATGTTCATCATCCAAGGCTTCATCAAAGCTCTCAGGCTCGCCACTTTCCATGAGCAACACACACTCACTTCCGGGGTATCTAGTGAAAGAACGCCTCTCTTTATCAGACCTTCTGGGAATAACTGGTTGCTCCTCCTCTGGTAGTGGTTCATCAACTAACTCATCATAAACATGATCAAGATCAACTGCATCGGGCTCACCCTGATGATTATCATGTACATCAACTGCATCATGTTCCTCTAGTGGTGTAGGAGGAACTATCTCTGACGTAGATGGAACATCATTAGCTCAAGGTGTTGAACTCTTCTTGTCAATATCCTGCAAAGTCTCATTCTCTGCAAACACAACATCTCGACTTCTGATTATTTTCTTATCAACAGGATCATATAGTTTGTAGCCAAACTCATCTTGACCATAACCCAAAAAAATACACTGCTTAGTCTTAGCATCAAGCTTAGACCTCTCATGTTTAGGAATATGAACATAAGCTTTACAACCAAAAACTCGCAAATAGTGGTAAGATACATCTTTACCTGACCATACCTTCTGAGGAACCTCATTCTTCAAAGGAACATGTTCGCGGTTTTATACAAAGCAAAAGATAACAAGTAATAAAATAAAACCGATGTCAGCCCCAAGTGCGAAGGCTCGCAGCTATAGTGGTGAAACCGGATCGTATCCGCAGGGACTTGTACGAAAAAGAGTTTTTGCCTTCGATTTCTTTTATAAAGTTGATGATTATGATCTCGGATTTTCAATTAACAAACTAAGGTAGCAAACGTGAAAAGAAATAAAACTACGATAATAAAAATTTATAATTTAAAACAACTAGAACGCGCACCGATGATCCACCACCCCACGAAAATAACAAGAAAGACACATATTCATTCGTAAGTTCTTGGATTATTATCTGCTAAAGAGGCATTTTCCATTTCGGTTCATCGCTTTTAATTAGTTCACCACTCTCGGTACAACTAAAGCATTTACGGATCAAAGATATGGATATAAATCCTAATCTGACAACATTCACCCTCAACTTACGTATGTTGGAAAACTATTATCATTCTCCTTCACGGTAATCTACGAATTTATCAACTATCGTATCTAAATTCGATTAGCATGCAACATAAGTATAGATCATACAAATTGCACATAAACAATTCAAACATGAAGGAAGAACAAGAAACTCACTAGAACAAATGAAAACGAAATCCTTGTTTATTCCGGTGATGGTGGCTTCACAAAGGTGGTTCTAGCTTAGAGACCTTAGCCAATCATCCTCGATTATGATTTCAGAATCAGGGCCGTAGCTCAAAGATTACAACAAGTACTACTATTCTAATTTATTCTCGGCATAACGCCTCTGAGTATTTACATAAAAGACGGAAAAGTAAAAGCTTGGCCAAAAGTGACCAAGGAGGGGCAAGGAAGATGGATGGAAATGGATGAGTATATATAGGAGAGATTGTATAAGGATAGGTTCATTTGGGGAGGTAAGAAGTTAGTTAAAAGGAGGTAGTAGTTTGGGGAGGTTGGAAGTTTGTTATGGAGGCAATGATGAGTTAGCATGTGAAGGTGATCTTGGAGAATATTTGCCATCATTAGTCTTCACATGGAGGTGGTGAGTCATGTAGGAACATGTGAAGGTTGTTAGGAGAAATCATTACATGCCACATGCAAGTAACATGCAAGGAATATGCTAGGAATATGTAGAAAATATCCAAGATATTTTTGCTAGCCAAGATGCATGTGAGAGGTGATGATTAGTTAAACATGTGAAGGTGATGAGTCATGAAAGAGTTAGTTACAAGCATGTTACTACTCATCATTACACCCCACATGCATCAATTGAGCCAAAAATATCTCCGGTTCGTCCCGAAGTTCCAGCAGTTCGGTAAAAAAATCATAACTTGAGTTGTAGACCTCCGATTGACGTGATTCAAAGTGCGTTGGAAAGATCATTTTAGTATCTACAACTTTCATCAAGAACTCTTCCCCTGAAAATGCCTCTAAGTCGGGTCAACTTTCCATCGAAAACAGACTACGGTAGAAGTGCATTGGAAAAATTTGATCCGTTTTGAACTCGTAAGCTTGTGGCATCTTCTTCTATCCCTTCAATCTTTTAGGCCCCAAAACATATTGTTAATGTGATATTTTGAAAACCTTGGTCACCAAGTTTGGGCCGAATCGAATCAAGCTTTCTTTATTCGAATCGAGCTTTCTTCTTAACCTTCATCCGATCTTCGTTTAAGCTCCTCATTTAACATGCAAGCGTACCTACATTCATGATAACATCGTGCAAAATGTAACATCTCATACTCAAAGATTTTTATCAATGAAACCACATAAACAACACAAATTTGCACTTAAACACTTTTAAAACTCATTTGCTCAATAATTCGATTAAACCCTTGATTTCTATGCAAATTATACGAATATGGAGGAAATCGTTATAAAATATAACGTTATAAATCATGTAAAATCACCCTAAACAACTCCCCCACACTTAGCTTTTGCTCGTCCCGAGCAAAACAAAACAAGAATCAAGGCTCGAAAAAGATAGACACCTCAGCAAATACAACATATACTCAATAAATCAGAGGTTCACCCTGATGTGTGTGCATAGCCATAGAAAACTTCCACTAAGTCCAAACTCGAAAATTTCAAGCAAATAGCAAATACCCCCTTCAAATTAGTAACAAATGATACTTATAAGTGTACCCTACAAAACGTGACATATCTCGAAAGAATGATAGAATATATCAGGGCCTTTACGATATACTCAGAGGATAATCCCTACAACATATCTCTGTCACATTATCTTTGGGGATAAGGTATACGATAACTAAGTCCTTAACTTATTCATAATAATAAATTTTTTTTCGATTTTTATTTCACTTTTTTTCTTTTTTTCAACACACATCAGAATGAGCTTTTGCCCGTCATACTAGAATAGGACATTTCGAGATAATCCCTATCTACTCAAATCATAAGGCGACTTTTTCTAAGCGTGCCGTGAGCTTTTGGTCATCATAGTGGTATAGGACATTTCGAGATAATGCCCTACCGCACTCAAATCATCGACCGACTTTCGACACACACAATTGATTACTTTTTCGAGATTTTCGCAGCAAAGTGGTTAACATGCTAAAAGCAATTCAAACCTACTGAGCATAACACCTCAAGCAATGATTTATTTGTTAATTATTGTGCAAGAACATTAGTTATGTTTCACTTATCACATTCAAACGTTCAGATATTCACAATATATCATACTCTGGCTATAAACACAAACTATCATAATTCTCACGATACGCCAGTACGTTAGCACTAAGCACATGACTTTATAAGATAATCAAAAATCACTAATCAAAAAGGGGTATAGCTTTATAATTTAGCTCATCATTCACTATGGCTCGTGAAAAATATATTGGGTGAAACAACTAACTTATCGAACATACGGAATATAGCATTAATGACTATAAAAACCGAACAAAGATATGCATTGTTTACTCGGGAATAAACAAAAATTTGAAAATTTAGCCCATTTAGCATAGAATCAAAATAATTTAAGCAAATGGTAGATACATATAAACCGACTATTCCCTCCCCCACACTTAAATCACAACATGTCCTCGGGTTGTGCGGAGTAATGTAAAAAAAAAAAGAACACTTAGCTGATTGTGGTTGAAAGTGGAAATTCGGAAGTGGCCTAGAATCGGCTCCAGAAATGCTCGATGAAAGCAAAGGATCGTGGACCATCCACCGGGCGGCGGCATCATCTCGAAACTCACAATTGCTATCGCAAATATCCCGCACATCATGGGAAAACAAGACGTACCTCGGGGATAGGGGCACAAAAGATGATAGACAAGGCAACATCATGGAATAAAGCAGAAATAAACTACTGGACAAAAAAGAAAAGATATCTAGGTTACCGCCCTAGTAGGGCTTAATTATAGTCGGGGAGCTCGACTAGACAATAAAATTTCAACTCGGTCACTTTGAATTTCCTATTCCCTTAGTTGCATAGTAGTTGAATTAATACATGTCACACATTATTTGAAAATTTAAATCAGACTAGGTCATGATATGAAATATGTGACAAAGTATTAACTATGAGTCTTTTATACCCCAGATCCTCAAGGGTTATTTCAAATTGTTCTAACAACCTAAATCTAAGAAATGATGCATTTGAATTTTTCTTTGTACTCCTCGGGATTTTCGGATAACCTCCTAATCGTTCCCTTTAAATGACATTCAAACATTCATCCTGAGACTTGGTGAAACAAAATGAAAATCAATTCGAAGTATTGGAAAACTATTATCCAAAGTATGAGTAAAGTATAATGCAAAATGTAGAGTTTTTTTTTTTTTTTTTTTTTTTTTAAACGGGTTGCCTCCCGGTAGCGCTTTTGGTTAATGTCGTTTGCTCGACAACCCAAAAATTTTCAACCCGTGTCGAGCGGTGAGGCCTCTTTCCGAATCATTCTTGATTTCCTCGGGGTCAATAGTATGGATCCCACAAAACAAAGTCTTGCCAACGTATTGGCCATATCAAGAAACTTACGTATCCACTTAGTTCCTATGATTCTTCTCTTCTTCTTTTAGGTTTTGATTTCACAAGGTCGAGGTGTATCATCAGTAATCACAATATCATCAAAGAATTCACAGAGACGTAAATCATCGGGTTCCAAAAGATCGGAGCTGTCTTGACTAGGGACGTCGTTTAGATGGAAAACCACTGGTCGTTCCTTTTGTTGACCAATATAGTGTTTCAACCGATGACCATTCACTCTGAACAACTCTCCCTGCTTATTTTTCAATTCGACGGCTCCACTAGGAAAACCCGAGAAATTTCAAAGGGGCGGACCAACGGTGCGTAGCTTACCAGGAAAGCAGATGTAACCTGGTATTATATAGTAAAACCCATTCGCCTCTTTGAATTCTCTATGCTTGATTTTCTTGTCGTGAAGAAGTTTAGTCCTTTCTCATCGATTCTTGAGCTCGTGAGGCCTGGAGTCTGAACTCATCAAGCTCCTGCAACTGCAACAATCGCTTTTCTCTGCATAACTGGCTGTCGAAGTTCAAGAATTTAATAGCCCAGAATGCTCTGTGCTCAAGCTCGATTGGCAGGTGGCAGGCCTTACCATAAACCATCTGAAACGGAGATGTGCCGATAGGAGTTTTGAAAGCTGTCCTGTAGGCCCAGAGTACATCATCCAGTTTCTGGCTCCAGTCTGTCCTATGAGAGTTCACCGTCTTCTCAAGAATGCTTTTCAGGCTTCGGTTACTTACTTCAACTTGTCCACTGTCTCGAGGGTGATAAGGGGTAGCAGCTTTGTGTTTCACCCATATCGTTCTAAAATCTTTTCTAATGGAGTATTGCGAAGTGAGTTCCTCGTCACCGATGAGAGCTCGTGGACAACCAAACCGTGTAAAAATGTTTTCCTCAGAAGCTCTTGACCACCTTGTGGTCGTTCAGCTGATGTTGCTATTGCCTCTACCCACTTTGACACGTAGTCGGCGCACACTGAATGTACTTGTTCCCATACGAGGATGGAAACGGTCCCATGAAGTCAATACCCCATACGTCGAAAACTTCACATTGTTGAATGGGGTGTAGGGGCATGTCCATTCGCCGAGAAAGTTTACCGGTGCGCTGGCACCGGTCACAACCTTTTACAAAACTCTCTGTATCCTTAAAAATTGTCGGCCAGTAGAAACCGGATGAAAAATCTTCGCAGCCAGATCTTCCCAGCTCCATAATGACCTCCACACAGTCCGTCATGGCATTGCTCTATAATGTCCTCTGCTCGAACTCAGGGACACACCTACGGAGTAATCCATCCTTACAACGCTTGAAGAGAATAGGGTCGTCCCACACATAATAGTTCAAATCCAAAAGAATTTCTTCTTTTGGCGATATGTCGGTCGAGGTCCGGATATCGCGCTCAAGAAGTTTGCAAAAGGTGCAAACCAAGGAGAACCTTTTCCAAAGATGCAGGCGGGAATAACCTCGCACACATCAATAGTCATGAGTTGCTCGGTTGGAAAATCAATTCCAATCTCATCCGACTCTATTTGATGATCATCGGTCACCGAGACATGTGATCGCCTACCACATTCTTGCTACCCTTCTTGTCCCGGATATGAACATCAAACTCTTGTAAAATCAAGATCCATCTCATCAAACGAGGCTTGGCATCGGCCTTGCTCAACAGATACTTCAATGCGTAATGGTACATCGTTGTAACTTCGACCCAAGCAAATAGCTTCTAAATTTATCCATGGCAAAAACTCGCCAACAACTCCTTCTCGGTTGTTGCATAATTTACTTGTCTTTGGGTTTAAAGTGTGACTAGCGTAGTAGATAGGTTGGAACACCGCCCGTCCACTCTCGACCTAGCACCGCTCCGATCGCATAATTAGAAGCATCACACATAAGCTCGAAGGAGCTTTCGGTCGGGTGCTATAAGAATTGGCGAGGTAACCAACTTGTCTTTTAATTCTTTAAACGCTCTTTCACATTCGAGGGTAAAAACAAACTTCACATCCTCTCTTAAGAGAGTTGACAAAGGCTTGGCTATCTTAGAAAAGTCTTTAATGAACCGCCTATAGAATCCAACATGACCCAAGAATCCTCTTACTTCTCTTACATTTTTAGGGTATGTCATTTTTTCAATAGCTTTTACCTTCGCTTTGTCAACCTCTATACCTTCCTTGGACACCTTGTGTCCAAGAACAATTCCTTCTTCCACCATTAGGTGGCACTTCTCCCAATTTAAGACTAAGTCCTTCTCTATGCACCGATGAACTTTATCAAGATTGTGTAAACAAGTGGTCTAAACTGTCCCCGAATACAGAGAAGTCATCCATAAAAATTTCCATCACCTTCTCCACTAAACCATTCAAGATAGCCGACATACATCTTTGAAATGTAGGTCAGTGTGCATTCTGAGACCAAATGGCATCCTTCGTAAGCGAAGGTACCGGAGGGAGGTGTGAAGGTAGTCTTTTCTTGATCGATTGGGGTCGATAGCTATATCGAAAGTATCCGAATAGCCATCCAAAAACAATAAAATTGCTTGCCACTAAGCCTCTCAAGGAGCTGGTCAATGAATGGCAAGGGAAAGTGGTCTTTTAGAGTTACCTCATTTAGTCTTCTGTAGTCGATGCAAACTCTATAACCAGTGACTTGTCGTAAGGCAATCTCTTCCCCTTTTCATTCTTTTCAATAGTAATCCCTCCTTTCTTTGGCACCACCACGAGTGGGGCTCACCCATTCACTATCGGCTATTGGGTAGATGATACCCATGTCAAGCAATTTGATGATTTCCTTCTTAACGATTTCCTGCATGTGAGGGTTTAGCCTTCTCTGAGGCTGTCGCACCTTCTTCGATCCCTCAACAGTCCTGATCTTATGCATACAGATATCAGGGCTTATCCCCTTAATATCTCCCACTTGCCAACCAAAGGCGAGGATATTATCTTGCAAACACTTTGATAAGCTTTTCTTCCTCCTTCGGTTCTAACTTAGATGAAATGATCAAAGGAGCTTATCACCGTCCCTCGAAAAATGTATTTCAAGTGTTGAGGCAAGGGTTTCAACACTAAATCGACGGTGGCTTCTCCACACTTGGTCTCAATTTATCTCCCTTAAGCTCTAGATCTCCAAGCTTATTATAAGGGCTATGAAGCATCATGGCCTCCCGCCAGACAGGGGCCTCATCTCCTTTTGCAAATCTGGGCATATCACCATGCCTCTCCTCATCTTCTTTCCTACCACCTCGTGGTAATCGAACTTTCCTTGTCAATCTCTTCTAAAAATTTTATCCACTCCTCATTAGTCCAAGTTGCAGATAGTTTATTGAATTCTTCCTCATCCCAACTACCCATGAACACTTGTTTATCATACTCATCAGTGAAATCGTCCTCAATAGCTAAACAAGTGTCACTGGACGGGTGCTTCACTGCATTACCCACATTGAACTTTATACTCTCATCCTCCAAATGTAAGGTCACTTCGCCACTGTGGGAATCTAGTAAGGCACGGGCGGTTGCAAGAAAAGGTCTTCCAAGGATCAAGGGGGTTTTCTTATCGTTGGTCATATCCATGATTACCCAATCAGCTGGGTATATGAAGTTCTTAACCTTGACCAATACATCTTCTACAATTCCCCTTGCATATTTCACACTTCTATCAGCAAGTTGAAGAGAAATAGGTTTAAGCGTAATAGATTGATCCAATCCAAGAGATTGGAAGATTGACGTAGACATCAGATTGATTGATGCTCCCGAATCACACAAAACATTGTGGAAGTCCCTGTTCCCAATAGTACACGAAATCGTAAATCTACCAGGGTCAGGGCACTTCACAGGAAGTTTAGTCTGGCTGATTGCTGAGCATTCTCCATTCAATACTATGTGCTCGAGCTCTTGGAGCTTCTTTTTCGAACTCACTGCGTCCTTTATAAACTTTGTATACTTTGGCATTCCTATCAAAAGATCAACTAATGGAATGTTTGCCTCAGTATTCTTGAGCAAGTCGATAACCTTCTTATATTCTTTATCGACTGTTAATGACAGCTTGTTTTTGCTAGGTGGGTAAGGGAGATCAGCAAAGTCTTCCTCAGTAAAGTGCTTCTTTGCCGTCTTATCATTGATTGCTTTGTCTTCCCTATCCTTCCACCTCACATGCTTCCCTAACTTAACTTAGAATCGACTTCTTCTCAGCAGATTCTCTTCATCATCGTAATTCTCAACTTTCACCTTTTCTTGAGAATTTTCTCTTTCACTTGGATCAATAGTAGTCCCAACATCCTTACGAGGAGAACAAAGATCTTCCCCTCTGCGTCTCTGCTCACAGGAGGGGCTACTCGTTTCCTGGTTTGCCTGACCGCCAACCGCTTTCCCACTCCTCCGATTTATAGCATTCACTCATCTTGACCATAGTTCCATGGTGCACATGCGAGATCGGTGCACGTATTCGATCATTCTGGACCAAGTTAACCCCTCGGGGGTTCTTCTCAGTAAAACTCGGCAGCTGACCTTGAGGTCGACTTGCTTGCTGCCCCGAAATTTGTCCCATTTGCACCTCCAAATTTCTCACTATACTGGTCAGAGTACTTAAAGCATTTGCCAATTGAGTGTTGGTCGTGATTTGCTCGCTCAACTTTTGTTCTAAGATCTGAAATGATTGATTTTGATTTTGCGGTGGATTGGTGTTCCATGCTGGTCGATAGTTGGACCATTGATGCGTCGCGAGGTTACTCCCGCCCGCATCTTGAAAAAGGTTCTCCTTGGTTTGCACCTTTGCAAACTTCTTGAGCGCGGATATCGGACGACGACGACATATCGCCAAAAGAAGAAATTCTTTTCGGATTTGAACTATTATGTGTGGGACGACCCTATTCTCTTCAAGCGTTGCATGGATGGATTACTCCGTAGGTGTGTCCCACGAGTTCGGAGCAGAGGGACATTATGGAGCAATGCCATGACGGACTGTGGGAGGTCATTATGGAGTTGGGAAGAGCTGCTGCGAAGATTTTGATCACCGGTTTCTCTTGGCCGACAATTTTAAGGATGAGAGAGTTTTGTAAAGGGTGTGACCGGTGCCAACAAGACCGTAAACTTTCTCGGCGAATGGACATGCCTCTCCATCCCATCCAACAATGTGAGGTTTTTGACGATGGGGTATTGACTTCATGGGACCGTTTCCATCCTCGTATGGGAACAAGTACATTCAGTGCGTCGACTACGTGTCAAAGTGGGTAGAGGCAATAACAACATCATGGAACGACCACAAGGTGGTCAAGAGCTTCCGAGGAAAAACATTTTTACACGGTTTGGTTGTCCACGAGCTCTCATCGATGGCGAGGAACTCACTTCGCAAAGACTCCATTAGAAAAGATTTTAGAACGATATGGGTGAAACACAAATCGCTACCCTTATCACCCTCAGACGAGTGGACAAGTTGAAGTAAGTAAACCAAGCTCGAAAAGCATTCTTGAGAAGACGGTGAACTCTCATAGAGATGATGGAGCGGCTGGATGATGATGTACTCGGGCCTACAGCGACTTTCAAAACTCCTATCGGCACATCTCCGTTTGAGATGGTTTATGGTAAGGCCTCGCCACCGCCAATCGAGCTTGAGCACGAGCATTCAGGCTATTAAATTCTTGAACTTCGGACGGCCCGTTATGCAGAGAAAAGCGATTGTTGCGATTGCGAGGAGCTTGATGAGTTCGAGACTCCAGTGCCTCTCGAGAGCTCAAGAATCGATGAAGGAAAGGACTAAACTTCTTCACGACAAGAAAATCAAGCATAGAGAATTCAAAGAGGGCGAATGGGTTTTACTATATAATACCAGGTTACATCTGTTTCCTGGTAAGCTACGCACCCGTTGGTCTGGCCCCTTTGAAATTTCTCAGGTTTTCCCTAGTGGAGCCGTCGAATTGAAAAATAAGCAGGGAGAGTTGTTCAGAGTGAATGGTCATCGGTTGAAACACTATATTGGTCAACAAAAGGAACGACCAGTGGTTTTCCATCTAAACGACGTCCCTAGTCAAGACAGCTCCGATCTTTTGGAACCCGATGATTTACGTCTCTGTGAATTCTTTGATGATATTGTGATTACTGATGATACACCTCAGCTTGTGGAACTGAAATCTAAAAAGAAGAAGAGAAGAACCATAGGAACAAAGTGGATACAGAAGTTTACTAATATGGCCAATACGTTGGCGAGACTTTGTTTTTGTGGGATCCATACTATTGACCCCGAGGAAATCAAGAATGATTCCGGAAAGAGGCCTCACTGGCCTGACCCGGGTTGAAAATATTTGGGTTGTCGAGCGAACGACATTAACCAAAAGCGCTACCGGGAGGCAACCCGTTTAAAAAAAAAAAAAAAAAAAAAAAAAAAACAAAAACTCTACATTTTGCATGATACTTTACTCATACTTTGGATAATAGTTTTCTAATACTTCGGATTGATTTTCATTTTGTTTCACCAAGTCTCAGGATGAATGTTTGAATGTCATTTAAAGGGAACGATTAGGAGGTTATCCGAAAATCCCGAGGGAGTACAAAGAAAAAATTCAAATGCATCATTTCTTAGATTTAGGTTGTTAGAACAATTTGAAATAACCCTTGAGGATCTGGGTATAAAAGACTCATAGTTAATACTTTGTCACATATTTCATATCATGACCTAGTCTGATTTAAATTTTCAAATAATGTGTGACATGTATTAATTCAACTACTATGCAACTAAGGAATAGGAAATTCAAAGTGACCGAGTTGAAATTTTATTGTCTAGTCGAGCTCCCGACTATAATTAAGCCCTACTAGGACGGTAACCTAGATATCTTTTTCTTTTTGTCTCAGTAGTTTATTTCTGTCTTTATTCCATGATGTTGCCTTGTCTATCATCTTTGTGCCCCTATCCCCGAGGTACGTCTTGTTTTCCCATGATGTGCAGGATATTTGCGATAGCAATTGTGAGTTTCAGATGATGCCAGTTTTCCGGTGGATGGTCCACAGTCTACTGCTTTCATCGAGCATTTCTGGAGCTGATTCTAGGCCACTTCCGAATTGCCACTTTCGAACCACAATCGCCTAAGTGTTCTTTTTCTTTTACATCTCGCACAACCTGAGGACATGTTGTGATTTAAGTGTGGGGGAGGGATCGGTTTATGTGTATCTACCATTTGCTTAAATTATTTTGATTCTATGCTAAATGGGCTAAATTTTCAAATTTTTGTTTAGTCCCGAGTAAACAATGCATATCTTTGTTCGGTTTTTATAGTCATTAATGCTATATTCCGTATGTTCGATAAGTTAGTTGTTTCACCCAATATATTTTCACGAGCCATAGTGAATGATGAGCTAAATTATAAAGCTATACCCCTTTTTGATTAGTGATTTTTGATTATCTTATAAGTCATGTGCTTAGTGCTAACGTCACGTATCGTGAAAATTATGATAGTTTGTGTTTATAGCGTAGTATGATATATTGTGAATATCGAACGTTTGAATGTGATAAGTGAAACATAACTAATGTTCTTGCACAATAATTAACAAATAAATCATTGCTTGAGGTGTTATGCTCAAGTAGGTTTGAATTGCTTTTAGCATGTTAACCCTCGCTGCGCGTAAATCTCGAAAAAGTAATCAATTGTGTGTGTCGAAGGTGGTCGATGATTTGAGTGCGGTAGGGCATTATCTCGAAATGTCCTATACCACTATGATGACCAAAAGCTCACGACAGCTTAGAAAAAGTCGCCTTATGATTTGAGTAGATAGGGATTATCTCGAAATGTCCTATTCTAGTATGACGGGCAAAAGCTCATTCGATGTGTGTTGAAAAAAAAAAAAAAAAAAGTGAAATAAAAATCGAAAAAAATTTATTATTATGAATAAGTTAAGGACTTAGTTATCGTATACCTTATCCCCAGTATAATGTAATGAGATATGTTGTAGGATTATCCTCTGAGTATATCAGAAAGGCCCTAGATATATTCTATCATTCTTTTCAGGATATGTCACGTTTTGTAGGGTACACTTATAAGTATCATTTGTTACTAATTTGAAGGGGGTATTTGCTAGTTGCTTGAAATTTTCGAGTTTGGACTTAGTGGAAGTTTTCTATGGCTATGCACACACATCAGGGTGAACCTCTGATTTATTGAGTATATGTTGTATTTGCTTTGAGGTGTCTATCTTTTCGAGCCTTGATTCTTGTTTTGTTTTGCTCGACGAGCAAAAGCTAAGTGTGGGGAGTTGTTTAGAGTGATTTTACATGATTTATAACGTTATATTTTATAACGATTTCCTCCATATTCGTATAATTTGCATAGAAATTAAGGGTTTAATAGAATTATTGAGCAAATGAGTTTTAAAAGTGGTTAAGTGCAAATTTGTGTTAATTATGTGATTTTATTGGATAAATATCTTTAGATATGAGATGTTACATTTTGCACGATGTTATCATGAATGTAGGTACGCTTGCATGTTAAATGAGGAGCTTAAACGAAGATCGGATGAAGGTTAAGAAGAAAGCTCGATTCGAATGAAGAAAGCTCGATTCGATTCGGCCCAAACTTGGTGACCAAGGTTTGCAAAATATCACATGTAACAATATGTTTTGAGGTCTAAAAGATGGATTTTGAAGAAGATGCCACGAGCTAACGAGTTTAACGGATCATTTTTCCTACGAGTTTTTACCGTAATCTGTTTTCGACGGATTTTTGACCCGACCTAGAGGCATTTTCAGGGGAAGAGTTCTTGACTAAAGTTGTAGATACTAAAATGAGCTTTCCAACGCATTTTGAATCACGTCAATCGGAGGTCTACAACTCAAGTTATGATTTTTTTACCGAACTGCTGGAACTTCGGGACGAACCGGAGATTTTTTTGGCTCAATTGATGCATGTGGCATGTAATGATTTCTCCTAACAACCTTCACATGCTCCTACATGACTCACCACCTCCATGTGAAGACTAATGATGGCAAATATTCTCCAAGATCATCTTCACATGCTAACTCATCATTACCTCCATAACAAACTTCCAACCTCCCCAAATACTACCTCCTTTTAACTAACTTCTTACCTCCCCAAATGAACCTATCCTTATACAATCTCTCCTATATATACTCATCCATTTCCATCCATCTTCCTTGCCCTCCTTGGTCACTTTTGGCCAAGCTTTTACTTTTCCGCCTTTTATGTAAATACTCAGTAGGCGTTATGCCGAGAATAAATTAGAATAGTAATCTTGTTGTAATCTTTGGAGCTACGGCCACGATTACGAAATCATAATCGAGGATGATTGGCTAAGGTCTCTAAGCTAGAACCACCTTTGTGAAGCCACCATCACGGAATAAACAAGGATTTCGTTTTCATTTGTTCTAGTGAGTTTCTTGTTCTTCCTTCATGTTTGAATTGTTTATGTGCAATTTGTATGATCTATACTTATGTTGCATGCTAATCGAATTTAGATACGATAGTTGATAAATTCGTAGATTACCGTGAAGGAGAATGATAATAGTTTTCCAACATACGTAAGTTGAGGGTGAATGTTGTCAGATTAGGATTTATATCCATATCTTTGATCCGTAAATGCTTTAGTTGTACCGAGAGTGGTGAACTAATTAAAAGGCGATGAACCGAAAGGGAAAATGCCTCTTTAGAAGATAATAATCCAAGAACTTACGAATGAATATGTGTCTTTTTTGTTATTTTCGGTGGGGTGGTGGATCATCGGTGCGTTCTAGTTGTTTTAAATTATAAATTTTTATTATCGTAGTTTTATTTCTTTTCACGTTTGCTACCTTAGTTTGTTAATTGAAAATCCGAGATCATAATCATCAACTTTATAAAAGAAATCGAAGGCAAAAACTCTTTTTCGTACAAGTCCCTGCGGATACGATCCGGTTTCACCACTATAGCTGCGAGCCTTCGCACTTGGGGCTGACATCGGTTTTATTTTATTACTTGTTATCTTTTACTCATATTCATTCGTAAGTTCTTGGATTATTATCTGCTAAAGAGGCATTTTCCCTTTCGGTTCATCGCCTTTTAATTAGTTCACCACTCTCGGTACAACTAAAGCATTTACGGATCAAAGATATGGATATAAATCCTAATCTGACAACATTCACCCTCAACTTACGTATGTTGGAAAACTATTATCATTCTCCTTCACGGTAATCTACGAATTTATCAACTATCGTATCTAAATTCGATTAGCATGCAACATAAGTATAGATCATACAAATTGCACATAAACAATTCAAACATGAAGGAAGAACAAGAAACTCACTAGAACAAATGAAAACGAAATCCTTGTTTATTCGGTGATGGTGGCTTCACAAAGGTGGTTCTAGCTTAGAGACCTTAGCCAATCATCCTCAATTATGATTTTAATCGGGCCGTAGCTCCAAAGATTACAACAAGATTACTATTCTAATTTATTCTCGGCATAACGCCTACAGAGTATTTACATAAAAGACGGAAAAGTAAAAGCTTGGCCAAAAGTGACCAAGGAGGGCAAGGAAGATGGATGGAAATGGATGAGTATATATAGAGAGATTGTATAAGGATAGGTTCATTTGGGGAGGTAAGAAGTTAGTTAAAAGGGAGGTAGTATTTGGGGGAGGTTGGAAGTTTGTTATGGAGGCAATGATGAGTTAGCATGTGAAGGTGATCTTGGAGAATATTTGCCATCATTAGTCTTCACATGGAGGTGGTGAGTCATGTAGGAACATGTGAAGGTTGTTAGGAGAAATCATTACATGCCACATGCAAGTAACATGCAAGGAATATGCTAGGAATATGTAGAAAATATCCAAGATATTTTTGCTAGCCAAGATGCATGTGAGAGGTGATGATTAGTTAAACATGTGAAGGTGATGAGTCATGCAATAGTTAGTTACAAGCATGTTACTACTCATCATTACACCCCACATGCATCAATTGAGCCAAAAATATCTCCGGTTCGTCCCGAAGTTCCAGCAGTTCGGTAAAAAAATCATAACTTGAGTTGTAGACCTCCGATTGACGTGATTCAAAGTGTGTTGGAAAGATCATTTTAGTATCTACAACTTTCATCAAGAACTCTTCCCTGAAAATGCCTCTAAGTCGGGTCAACTTTCCATCGAAAACAGACTACGGTAGAAGTGCATTGGAAAAATTTGATCCGCTTTTGAACTCGTAAGCTTGTGGCATCTTCTTCTATCCCTTCAATCTTTTAGGCCCCAAAACATATTGTTAATGTGATATTTTGAAAACCTTGGTCACCAAGTTTGGGCGAATCGAATCAAGCTTTCTTTATTCGAATCGAGCTTTCTTCTTAACCTTCATCCGATCTTCGTTTAAGCTCCTCATTTAACATGCAAGCGTACCTACATTCATGATAACATCGTGCAAAATGTAACATCTCATACTCAAAGATTTTTATCAATGAAACCACATAAACAACACAAATTTGCACTTAAACACTTTTAAAACTCATTTGCTCAATAATTCGATTAAACCCTTGATTTCTATGCAAATTATACGAATATGGAGGAAATCGTTATAAAATATAACGTTATAAATAATGTAAAATCACCCTAAACAGAACACATGGAGACAAATTAAGTACATGCACCACTGTACTCAAGGCTTCACCCAAAAAGGATTTAGGTAATCCAGCTTGTGAAAGCAAACATTTGACTCTCTCCATTAGTGTTCTGTTCATTCTCTCAGCCAATCCATTCAACTGCAGAGTTTTAGGCGGACTCCTTTCATGTCTGATACCCTGTTGCTTGCAGTAAACATGAAACGGACCAGTGTATTCACCGCCATTGTCTGTTCGAATACACTTCAACTTCTTTCCAGTTTCTCTCTCAACCGAGACTTGAAACTGCTTAAAAACATCCAACACTTGATCTTTTGTCTTCAAAGTGTAGACCCAAATTTTCCTCGAATGATCATCAATAAAATTCACAAAATACTGGGAACCACCAAGCGTCCTTCTTTTCATAGGACCACAAACATCAGAATGTACCAACTCAAGTACTTCTGACTTTCTTGAAGGTGGGTGAGTTTTAAAAGAAACTCTATTTTGCTTCCCTGCAAGATAATGTGCACACTTCTCCAAATGCAAACTGTTAGAACAAGATAATAGATTTTTCTTGGACAAGACAGTCATACCTTTCAGGCTCATATGACATAACCTTTTATGCCACAACTCGGTCTCATCGGGTGACTCCACTGCATTAGCCATATCAATAATTACTTTTGCTTGAGTCGAGAAAAGTGTAGAGGACTTTATACCTCTAGCAACAACTGAAGACCCTTTTGTGAGCTTCCATGTATCACATGTAAATAAACTGTCGTAACCATCATCACACAGTCTGACAACCGAAATCAGATTCAACCGGATATCTGGAATATGCTTAACTTTTCTGAGAATTAGTCGGGTACCGTTAGACGTCTCCAAACTAATATCTCCAACACCTGCACACTTTATAACAGAATCATGTGCCATCCTCACATCACCAAAATCACATGCAGTGTAAGATGTGAAGAATTCTCTTCTCAAAGTAGCATGGACTGACGCACCACTATCAACGACCCAACTGGTCACATCATCTGCAAGATTGACATCATCAACTTCCTGAAAAATAAGAAAATCACCAGAAGCAGTATTAATATTGTCTTCTTGCTTTTCATCATTTTTCTTATCACTGTCATTATTTTTGTTTTTCTTTTTCAATTTCCAACAGTATCTCTGGACGTGTCCTTTCTTTCCGCAATGATTGCATTCAAGGTCTTTGGATTTCCCTTTGGATTTGCTTTTACTCTGACCTCTATGCTTGGGTGCTCTACTATGACTTCTCCCCCTCGACTCGGTAACCAGAATATCTGACTGTGCAGAAATACCATGTGCTTTCCTTCTGGTTTCTTCTTCCAGAGCATTCGTCTTGGTAAGATCAATGGTCATCATACCATCTGGAGTTGAGTTAGAGAGAGAACTTCTAAAAGTTTCCCACGACTCCGGTAAAGAGCCGAGAAACATCCATCCCTGCACTTCAGTATCAAACATGATACCCATAGCAATAAGTTGATTTTGAATACCAACAAAATTATTCAAATGATCAGCCATAGGAGTTCCTTCCTGATATCTTAAATTCATCAACTTATAAATCAAAAGCATCTTATTATTACCAGTTTTCCGGGCATATAAATCTTCCAGTTTTTGCCATAAAGTTTTAGCATTTTTATCGCCACTTATATGGTTCAAAACATTATCATCGACCCATTGTCTTATATAACCACATACTTGCCTATGTAACAAATCTCATTCAACATCAGTTTTATCTTCGGGTTTTTCTGCATCAAACACAGGCTTGAAGTAATTTTTCACATATAACAAGTCCTCCATTTTATCTTTCCATAAGACATAATTGGACCCATTTAAAGTGATCATCCTATTTAGATTTGCTTCCATTTTAAACAAATCAAATACACCAAAAATTACTTTATCCGACAACACTACGAACCAGGCTCTGATACCACTTGTTGGGGAAAACGCCGCGGTAACAAGAAAAATTATCACAAACACCCACAAATATTTTCCCACTAGTAAGCGCAACGGAATAGAAATACTAGTATAAAGCCACGTTGTAATATCCCGAAATTTTGACTTCCTAATTAATTACTAAAAGATCTAATTATTTTTGGAAATTTTGGGATTTATTAACTTTATGGAGGGATTTATTAATAATTGAAAAGGAGTTTTAAGCATTTAATAAATTAAAATGGATTTTCACTCTTTTCTCCCTTATTTCCCCAAACACACACAAATTTTCAGCCCAAAACCCTCCCCTTGCCGTCGACCCTTGTAAGGAAGAAGGAGAGAAAAATCTCTCCTTGGTGTTTGGGAATTCGTCGCCGTCATCATCGGTAAGCATCGTTATTTCTTTTCCTACATCTCGAGCATGACGATCGACCGATCAAAGGCCATGGCCGATCCTTTTATGCGTTGGGAGGGGGCTGTGTTTGATCTAGGGTTCTACCTTTGGGGGTCACTAGAATTGTTTGGTGATCACTGTTTTCTTTTATAGATTCGGGCTTCGTAGAGGAGCGATTCTAGCTTGATAGCAGAGGGCTTTCAAGAAACGCAGCTTAACCGGTAAGAATATCTCTACGTTTTGCTGTTGGTAGGCTTAAGAATATAATGCTGATAATTTTCTTTCTAAAGTGTTATGCTGTCAAATTTTATTCAAGGGTGTTTGCACTTGGTTGTCCTGTTTCGGGGATGTTATGCGTTCGTAGTAGTGTGTTTTTGCGTTGGTTAAAATCTACAGTTGATATGATACTTTTGTATGGAGTTTTCTGGGCTTGAAGTGTTGCTTTTGCTGCTGTTTTGTTGAGAAACGGCTCAGAAATCGCGTGGAGAATTGTTAGGGTTCGAGATGAAACCCAGGTGGACGGGCGTCCAGGCCTTCTGGACGGGCATCTGCCTTGATTTCATTTCAGACGGGCGTCTGGTAGTTTGGACGGGCGTCTGAGGGGTTGTTTTACATTCAGGATCTAACTCTGTTAGAGTGGACGGGCGTCTGATATTTTGGACGGGCGTCTAATAGTTTGGACGGGCGTCTGAGGGGTTGTTTTACATTCAGGATCTAACTCTGTTAGAGTGGACGGGCGTCTATGCATTCCGGACGGGCGTCCAATATTTTGGACGGGCGTCTGATAGTTTGGACGGGCGTCTGATAGTTTGGACGGGCGTCTGAGGGGTTGTTTTACATTCAGGATCTAACTCTGTTAGAGTGGACGGGCGTCCGTAGATTTTGGACGGACGTCCAGTAGAGTCCTTGGACGGGCGTCCGGCCTCTCAAACGGGCGTCCAGTCTATGTTGTTTTCCTTCTTTATGGGTTGTTGGCCAGTCTTACGAATATGTTCTGCAGATTACGCTCTGGTGAGTCAAGAATTGTGGTGTCTTGGTGAGATTCGGATATTGGGCATCGAAGTTCGTAGACCCGTAGTGGTTGGGCCGGATAGGGTAGTTCCCAAAGCCGGGCACCCGGGAAGGTTTCCTTACGACTTCAGTGACCTCAACGTATTTGGGGAGTTGCAGACAGTGGTGTGGTCGGGCCGGATAGGGTAGCACCCGAAGCCGCGAACCCGGGAAGGTTTCCTTGCACCCCAGTGCGTGATGGTCCACCTAGTATGGTACCATTGGATGACCTTTAGGATCCTCCTCTCTAGGGCTTTACCCTTTCGAGGGATGTGCACATTTGGGACCTTTAGGTGGATAGTTGTGATGTATGGTATCCGTTATGGATTGGTCGTAACTTTTATAGATTGGTTGGGTCCTTCATAAATTGGTGGTACTTGTCATAGGTTGGTTTTACCTTACGTATATTAGATATATTCTTACTCAACTTTATAGTTGACGGTTTTGCTTTCGTTTGACCCTGCTATGATCCATTTATGGTGAGTGATTCTTAGTGTGTACTTCTATGGATGTTTGCTTGTGTCTTTGGGATGTCGCGGGGTTTGAGAGCCACATAGTCGCGATCCACATGTTTTCTACATTATTTTCAATTTTAAATTTTAAAGATTTTGACGTTCGCATAATTTCATTTTCTTGAGGATATTTGTACTCACTTTAACACGATCTCTTAAAATAATGAATGGTGAATGTTTATTTTCTTTCGTTGTGGAATGTTGCATGTTACCGCCACGGTGTGTGTCGTGATGAGTGGCACTACTGATGACCAATACCGCGCCGACGGATTGGAAACCGGGTGTTACAAAGTGGTATCGAGACGTTCGACTCAGGACCACCACCTAAAATGAACCTTAAGAATAAATTCACTAAAATGAGCACAGTGAGATGTGTGGGGTAGGTATTGAGTTCTATGTAGGGAAGGTGCGGTAAGTTCGATGTATGTGGAAATGTGGTGTGTGTTGCAATTAATTTTGACATGATAAGTGTTAGTATATGTGAAATATTATGTGGCATGATATAGGTGATAATTGAATACATGATTGTTTACTTTTGTAGTTTTAGCTATGCCTCCTAGGAATGGAAATGAGAGGACCGGTGATTGATCAGTTGGTTAAGATGAATCAAGACTGATTCAGGCGGTCAACAAACTGACAGAGGATCGTTCTAAGGGGTCAACCACCGGCATGACTAGGGCCGTGTGAGTCACAGAGGCCTAGTCAAGACGATGATGGTAAGGGAGATCCTAAGGGACTCGAGCGGTGGATTAGAGAGTTTGAGAAGATCTTCGCCCACTGGGCTGCCCGGAGGAATCGAAGGTCGACCAAGCCGCTTTCTACTTGGTTGATGTGGTGATTTGTGGTGGGGTGCTAACAAAGACCGATTGGCTCAGGATCGAAAATGAGCAAGGGAATCGATGAGTGATACCACCGAATGGACCGAGTTTAAGCAGGAGTTGAGGCGTGAATTCTTTTCCCGAATCTAAGAGGAAAGAGCTACGGGTTGAGTTCGATAATCCCCGATAGGGATATGGATAATGCAAGAATATTTACGAAGTTTGTCGACTTGGCGGTTTATGCATCTCGAGCTAGTGCCGATCAAGAGGCCAAGATGGTGAAGTTTGAGCAACACTTAGATTTAGCGATCCGGGATCGTATGGGGGCAAGCAGGGGCTTCACGAGCTTAAAATAGATGTGTGAAGTAGCATGCAACATTGAAAGAATTCGGAGAGAGGTTAAAGCGGCATATGCTACTAACAAGAGGAAGAGTGTCTCGAGGACGATCAAGGCAAAGAAAACGCAGTGATGCGGGAACCCTCCAAGACGACCCTCTTTTCGGCAAATCCCACGTTACAGAGGCAATGGTGGTCACCCGGAGAGGTAACTCAGGGGTTTAGTCGGCCACGAAGTTATCACTACAAGCGGTGTCAGGGAAACCATCCGGGTACAGATTGTTCAGATGCGCAAGTTCAGTGTCACAATTGCGGGAAGTTTGGACATAGACGGTTTGAGTGCTTTACGGCTCCAACACCGCCGGTCGGCATCGGTTCTGGAAGCAACATGGGTGGGACTCAGGGAGCAACACGGGAACATGGGTAGGGGTAACCCAGCAGCAGAGTGGTACTTCCGCACGCAGAGCCAACAGGGGTGCACCGCGCCACCGGTGGAAATAGAAACCGACCATCGTGGTCGGCCAAAGACCTGGTCGGGTGAGAAAAATCAGACTGGAGGTTATTCGCACTAGGCGAGAGGAGGCCGATCGAGCAACCACGTAGTGACGGGTAATTTACGGTTAACTCATTTTTATCTTACGTACTTTTCGATTCGGTGCATCATGTTCTTTTATAGCGGGTTCGCATGTTTTGAGGTTGGGTCTAGCTACTTTCGAGGCGATTAACAGTGAGTTTATGCAACCGTCGGGAGAGTTAGTGCCATGCTCTAAGTTGTATAGAGACGTGCCGTTAGTGATTATGGGAGTCAACTTGTCGGTTGACTTGATCGAGTTCCCCCTCGAGAGCTTCGACGTTATTTTGGGTATGGATTGGTTGAACCGGCATAAAGCCAAAATTGACTGTGAGCAGAAGAAGGTGACTTTGAGAGGCCCTAAAGGGGTGCGAGTATCTTACAAGGGATTTGTGGATAAACCTAACGCGAAGATCATTTCGGGGGTGACGTTGAGATCTCTCGCCAAGAAAGGGTACCCGTTGTTTATGTGTCACGTACATGATGTAAGCACAGGGGACCCTAAACTAACGGACATCGATGTAGTCTGTGACTTTGAGGATGTATTTCCGGATGAGATACCAGATATGCCACCCCAGAGGGAGGTGGAGTTTGCAGTGGAGTTGATGCCCGGGACCAGACCGATATCGAAAGCACCTTATCGTATGGCCCCTAAAGAATTAGCAGAACTGAAGGTGCAGTTGGAAGAACTGCTCGATAAGGGGTACATCCGACCGAGTGTGTCACCTTGGGGAGCAGCGGTGTTGTTTGTGAAGAAAAAGGATGGTAGTATGCGGCTGTGTATTGACTACCGGGAGCTGAACAACGTCACAGTGAAGAACAAGTATCCGTTACCAAGGATCGATGACTTGTTCGATCAACTACGGGGGGCAGGTATCTTCTCGAAGATTGTTTTGCGATCAGGGTATCACCAGCTCAGGGTAGCAGATGCGGATATCCTAAAGACTGCATTTCGTACCAGGTACGGACATTACGAATTCACGGTCATGCCTTTCGGATTGACCGACGCACCAGCAGTTTTCATGGATTTGATGAACCGGGTATTCAGACCCTACTTGGACCAGTTTGTAGTAGTCTTTATTGACGACATCCTAGTCTACTCGAGACTAAGGAAGAACATGCCGAGCACCGAGGCTCGATCGCAGATTTTACGAGAAAAACAATCAGATGCGAATCTGGCTTGTCAAAATGTGAATTTCGTTGGAACGAGTGGCATTCTTGGGGCATGTTGTCTCGAAGAGGCGGTGTATCCGTTGACCCGAGCAAGATAGAGGCAAGCGATGGCGAAATGGCCAACACCTAAGAATGTTGCGGAAATTCAAGCTTCTTGGGTTTATTTGGATATTACCGAAGGTTTGTAAAAGACTTTTCCAAGATTGCGAGGCCAATGACTGCACTAATGAAGAAAGAGAACCGGTTTAAGTGGGATGAAAGGTGTGAGGAGGCGTTCCAACTGCTTAAGGAACGGCTGACTACAGCTCCTATTTTAGCACTACCAGAGGGTAATGAGGACATTGAGGTTTATACCGACGCGCGTCGAAGAATGGTGCAGGTTGTGTAATCGATGCAACGGAGGCGAGTGATCGCGTATGCATCGAGGCAGCTGAAACCATATGAGAGTAACTACCCGACTCACGACTTAGAGTTGGCAGCAGTGGTCTTCGCATTGAAAATATGGCGACACTACTTGTATGGAATAACTTTCAAGGTGTTTTCAGATCACAAGAGTCTGAAGTACATATTTACGAATGAGCTCAATATGCGTCAGAGGCGTTGGTTGGAGTTAATTAAAGATTATGACATGGAGATCCAATACCACGAAGGGAAGGCCAATGTAGTGGCGGACGCTTTGAGTCGGAAATCGATTCATTCCTTGTGCGAGGAAGTAGCTCGGATCAGATTGCGAGAAGAGTTGGACCGCATGGACATTTGTGTCATCCAGAAAGGCGGAGATAAAAGCGACTTCGTCTTGCAACCCGAATTATACGCTAAAATCCGGGTGAGACAAGTGGGTGACAAGGTAATCGAGGCCAAGAAGGCCAAGATTGGTCCAGATGGTGCAGCTGATTTTACGTTACATGAGGATGGTAGTATCCGGTTTAAGGGTCGGTGGTGTGTACCAGCCGACGAAGAACTCAAGAGGCGGATCTTGAGTGAAGCTCATAGTACGCCTTATTCTGTTCATCCGGGAGGAGACAAACTGTATAAGGATCTCAGGAAAACCTTTTGGTGGCCCAATATGAAAGCAAGCAGCGTAATTTGTGTCGAAGTGCTTGACTTGTCGAAGATCAAGATTGAACATCGACGGCCACGAGTGGTATCTTTGCGGCCGTTGGATGTGCCGGTTTGGAAGTGGGATTCCATCTCCATGGATTTTGTATGCGGACTCATCGAGAGAGCCCAAAGGGAATAATATGATTTGGGTCGTTGTGGATAGACTGACTAAAGTGGCGCATTTCATTCCGATGAAAGACACTTGGAGTAAGACGGAGTTGGCTATGGCATACCGGAGAAATATTGTGAGACTACATGGGATACCCAGTAGCATTGTGTCAGATAGAGATGCGAGATTCATATCTCGGTTTTGGCAGGAGCTACAGGCAGCCTTGGGGACGGAGCTACGAATGAGTACAGCTTTTCACCCTGCTACCGATGGTCAGATGGAGAGGATCATACAAACTTTGGAAGACATGCTGAGGGCATGTGTATTAGAATTCAAAGGCTTTTGGGAGGAAAAGCTCGATCTTATTGAGTTTTCATACAACAACAGCTACCATGCCAGTATTAAGATGGCACCTTTTGAGGCACTTTATGGTAAGAGGTGCAAGAGTCCGGTTTGTTGGGACGATTCGTCCGAGGCAATGGTTTTGGGACCGTAGATGATCGAAGATATGATTAAACAGGTGCAGATAATCCGAGAAAAGATGAAGGCTGCCCAGGATAGGCAGAAGAGTTATGCAGACTTACACCGCCGGAATATTGAGTTCGCCATGGGCGATAGAGTATTGCTACGAGTGTCACCAACCAGAGGAGTGATGCGTTTTGGCAAAAAGGGGAAGTTGAGTCCCAAGTACGTGGGGCCATATGAGGTCTTGGACCGTATAGGTGAAGTGGCATATCGACTAGCCTTGCCACCGGCGTTGGATAAAGTGCATAACGTGTTCCATGTATCTCAATTGCGCAAGTACGTGAGTGATCCTTCTCACGTGATCGAAAAGGAGGTGGTTGAGCTAGATCAGTCCTTGACTTACGAAGAAGTACCGGTGCAGATATTAGATACCAAGGTACGGAAAACAAGGGGACGTGAGGTTAGCATCGTCAAGGTCTTATGGTCTAACCATGCCACCGAGGAGGCGACATGGGAAGCTGAGGATGCTATGCGACAGAAGTACCCACATTTGCTCTCTTAAGGTACGCAATTCTCAAGCCTTGTAAGTAAAATTCGTTTGCTTATCTTCGGGGACGAAGGGTGTTTTAAGGGGGGTGGAACAACGCCCAGTACGAACCTGAACTTCGAGGACGAAGTTTTGTCTTAAGGGGGGGAGGATGTAATATCCCGAAATTTTGACTTCCTAATTAATTACTAAAGATCTAATTATTTTTGGAAATTTTGGGATTTATTAACTTTATTGAGGGATTTATTAATAATTGAAAAGGAGTTTTAAGCATTTAATAAATTAAAAAGGATTTTCACTCTTTTCTCCCTTATTTCCCCAAACACACACAAATTTTCAGCCCAAAACCCTCCCCTTGCCGTCGACCCTTGTAAGGAAGAAGGAGAGAAAAAAATCTCTCCTTGGTGTTTGGGAATTCGTCGCCGTCATCATCGGTAAGCATCGTTATTTCTTTTCCTACATTTCGAGCATGACGATCGACCGATCAAAGGCCATGGCCGATCCTTTTATGCGTTGGGAGGGGTCGTGTTTGATCTAGGTTCTACCTTTTGGGGTCACTAGAATTGTTTGGTGATCACTTTGTTTTCTTTTATAGATTCGGGCTTCGTAGAGGAGCGATTCTAGCTTGATAGCAGAGGGCTTTCAAGAAACGCAGCTTAACCGGTAAGAATATCTCTACGTTTTGCTGTTGGTAGGCTTAAGAATATAATGCTGATAATTTTCTTTCTAAAGTGTTATCTTTGTCACAAATTTTATTCAAGGGTGTTTGCACTTGGTTGTCCTGTTTCGGGGATGTTATGCGTTCGTAGTAGTGTGTTTTTGCGTTGGTTAAAATCTACAGTTGATATGATACTTTTGTATGGAGTTTTCTGGGCTTGAAGTGTTGCTTTTGCTGCTGTTTTGTTGAGAAACGGCTCAGAAATCGCGTGGAGAATTGTTAGGGTTCGAGATGAAACCCAGGTGGATGGGCGTCCAGGCCTTCTGGACGGGCGTCTGCCTTGATTTCATTTCAGACGGGCGTCTGGTAGTTTGGACGGGCGTCTGAGGGGTTGTTTTACATTCAGGATCTAACTCTGTTAGAGTGGACGGGCGTCTATGCATTTTGGACGGGCGTCTGATATTTTGGACGGGCGTCTGATAGTTTGGACGGGCGTCTGAGGGGTTGTTTTACATTCAGGATCTAACTCTGTTAGAGTGGACGGGTGTCTATGCATTCTGGACGGGCGTCTGATATTTTGGACGGGCGTCTGATAGTTTGGACGGGCCTCTGAGGGGTTGTTTTACATTCAGGATCTAACTCTGTTAGAGTGGACGGGCGTCTATGCATTCTGGACGGGCGTCTGATATTTTGGACGGGCGTCTGATAGTTTGGACGGGCGCCTGAGGGGTTGTTTTACATTCAGGATCTAACTCTGTTAGAGTGGACAGGCGTCCGTACATTTTGGACGGACGTCCAGTAGAGTCCTTGGACGGGCGTCCGGCCTCTCAAACGGGCGTCCAGTCTATGTTGTTTTCCTTCTTTGTGGGTTGTTGGCCAGTCTTACGAATATGTTCTGCAGATTACGCTCTGGTGAGTCAAGAATTGTGGTGTCTTGGTGAGATTCGGATATTGGGCATCGAAGTTCGTAGACCCGTAGTGGTTGGGCCGGATAGGGTAGTTCCCGAAGCCGGGCACCCGGGAAGGTTTCCTTACGACTTTAGTGACCTCAACGTATTTGGGGAGTTGCAGACAGTGGTGTGGTCGGGCCGGATAGGGTAGCACCCGAAGCCGGGAACCCGGGAAGGTTTCCTTGCACCCCAGTGCGTGATGGTCCACCTAGTATGGTACCATTGGATGACCTTTAGGATCCTCCTCTCTAGGGCTTTACCCTTTCGAGGGATGTGCACATTTGGGACCTTTAGGTGGATAGTTGTGATGTATGGTATCCGTTATGGATTGGTCGTAAATTTTATAGATTGGTTGGGTCCTTCATAAATTGGTGGTACTTGTCATGGGTGGGTTTTACCTTACGTATATTAGATATATTCTTACTCAACTTTATAGTTGACGGTTTTGGTTTCGTTTGACCCTGCTATGATCCATTTATGGGGAGCAGATTCTTAGCAGGTACTTCTATGGATGTTTGCTTGGTGCTGGGATGTCGCGGGGTTTGAGAGCCACATAGTCGCAGTCACATGTTTTCTACATTATTTGGAATTTTAAATTTTAAAGATTTTGACGTTCCGCATAATTTCATTTTCTTCAGGATATTTGTACTCACTTTAATACGATCTCTTAAAATAATGAATGGTGAATGTTTATTTTCTTTCTGTTGTGGAATGTTGCATGTTACCGCCACGACTGTGTGTCGTGATGAGTGGCACTACAGTGACCAATACCGGCGGCCGACGGGATTGGAAACCGGGGTGTTACACACGTAGTGAAATAAAGCGGAATAAAATAACACCAGAATTTTAACGTGGAAAACCCCTCTCAATGTGAGAGAGTAAAAACCACGATGCCGGAGCCCACAAAAATCTCCACTAGTCAGTAAATAAGAGATACAAGTGTTCCACGTACAACAACTCAAAATACTCCAAAGTGTCAATAAAAATACAAGAGTATAAGAGTTGTAAAAGATGTCACCAAAATAACCGCAACCCAATCTGTGAAGAACCATGTACAATCTGCCACTCCGATGTACGAACCAACCAACCAGATTGAAGTAGAAGGAGCGTCGAACAAGTACCGAAAAATATCACTCACTGTTGGACAACAATTTAACACACACTTTTCACTCTATTTTTACACGCTGACTAATTTCACAAACTCTCGTCGCTGCCTTTCTCTCTTTTGCAGTAAACTGTAAGTTTGTCTTTTTTTTTCCCATTGCCTCGTTCACCCTCTATTTATAAGAAGAGGAGTGGGTAATATTTAATATAAATACTATTTGTGAATAGAAGCATGACTATTCTCCCTTTCTATTTTCAACAAAAGCTGCAATTTTTTTTTTCAACAAAAGGAGCAGCATGCTTTCAACAAAAAACAGCAGCATGCTTAGAAACAGTGATATTCAACAATATCAACATAAATCTGTGTTTCAGGGGGCAAAATACTTCACATGGAAGAAAATAAAGCTCAAATGAAACACTGGGGAGATCTACTAGCCATAGCAATATGCACAAAAAACCTAAAGTGGTAAGTTCAACCCTACCACATTTGAAAACAGGGGCATGTTTCAACATAAATCTGTGTTTTAGGGGAAAAACTACTTCACGTCGAAGGAAAAAAGCTCAAATGAAACACAGGACAGTGAAAGACCTACAGACAAAAACAATGCAAGCATAAGGTAGAAAATCCAACAAAACAAATCCAGAAAGATATTGACTCATACATAAGAACCTTACACAAAATACACTAGGAAAGCAAAGCATGCAGATCTGCAACCCTCTCCTTGTTATTTCTCTTTCATCTAAATTTCTACTACATAATTTCAATTAAAAATCGAATGAAGGAACAATTAGAACAAGAAATACTACGTATAATTTATCACCTGATGTCATTCTCATTAACCTCAAAATGCAAATTAGACACACGCAGCTTTCTTTTTAATAGAAGATAAACTCATGGATCCAAAGACATAAACGATGATGTTTGAAAAAGACAGAGTTGATTAAATAAATGTGGTTATTAGTATTTATCTTCATCATTTTTATTCAAATAATTACGGGTTATCTATTAATGACCATAGCAATATTATAAACAGGAGTTGTATTTCTTATATTTGATCAATTCAATAAAACAAAAGTTTGAGTCCTCCGTTGTGTATTCTGATTTTGTTCATGGTATCAAACCAGGAGCGGGGGTTCATTAACCTTAATATTGGTTAACCCTCGCCCGTTCACTACTTCCGCATTTCCATCAAACATTCGTCAATTAAAACCATCATCTACACTTTTTTTTCTTTTTGTTTTATTCATGGGATCATTGTAACTTGCTGTGATGATTGTAACTTGCTGCAGTCACAAATTGCATCAATAAATAAGTACTATTTTGACAAGAATTATGGCATCTCGTCCAATCTTTTGTTTTAAAAAAAATCATTTTTTTGGGAGTCAAAATCATTATTCGACATATAAACTACCAAAGTAGCCTTGCATCCAATCCATATGCGTCCAATTTTTATTTTTATTTTTTACTTTTGTTTAGATTCTTGGTTTCTTCATCTTTTTTGCTACCAATAATAAATAAACACTCTTGCATATCGCATCTATTATTTTCATTTTGTGTCCAAAAAAAAAGGAGGCCGAGCTGCATCTATGCCATTTTTTTTTGTCCAGATTTCTAGGTGTTACCTATAAATAAATAATTATTTTTTCAATATAGCAACGATCCTCTTTTGTTTGGCATCCATTTTTATCGGGTTAATAGGAACAAAAAATGATGACAGTAGATTCATAAATGAAGACAGATCCCTTCATCGGACGTTGTAAATGATAAATCAACGTTGCGGTCATCAGAGGAAATTAAAAGGAAGAAAGAGCCACGGGATAAAGCTAAGAGCCATGAGCCAAAAGAGCCAAGAGTCAGGAGCTAAAAGCCGTGGGTGTCAAAAAGTTGTATCATCCTTTTTCGTTGACAGGCAAACGTTGCCTCCAACCCAACAACGTTTGAGGGAGAGTATTAGAAGATAAAGTCAACAGATAAATATGAATGTCAACAAAATGATAGTTGTTATATTTAAATGAATCTATTTTTAAATAAATGATAGATTAATTTTAGCTTTATCTATGATTTGAACATTTGTTTATCTTTAGGAGTTTATCTTTAAAGTATTTGTTTTTTGATCTAAATTTTCTCAATTCTCTCCTATATATTGTAATCGATTTCATCAATTCAATAAAAACATCAGTTCAGTCTTTATTATATTTCACCGTGTCTCTGGTGAACCCTCGTAGTTCCTGGCTCTTGTAGCTCCTAGATCTTGGATTTTTTTTTCTTTCTCGTCCGACTCCTTTTTAGAGTCCAAGTATTTTTAGTTGTTTTTTTTCTTCAAATAAATCAATAAAGTATCTTATAGCATCACAATTTCTTTGTTTGCATCTATTCTATCTCTATTCTTTTTAGTGCAATAATGAAACAAATCCCTTCGGTGCAATAATGAGAGCACATCCCTCCATCTGACGGTGCAATGGTCAGACAAAACAATGATAATTGGTAAGGCAAGTTTGTAGTCATGAAGAAAATAGAAAAGATTTCTCGACAAAAAAAGAAAGTGCGACAGGCTAAAAGCCAAGATCCAGAGCCAAAAAAGCCAAGAGTCAAGAGCTACAAGTCGTGGGTGTCGAAATGCCGTATCATCTTCTTCGTTGACAGGCAAACGTCGCCTCCAACCCCGGCAACGTTTGAGGGAGGGTAATAGAAGATAAATTCATGGATCCCAAAGAGATAAACGATGATGTTTGAAAAAGATAGAGTTGATTAAATAAATGTGGTTATTATTATTTATCTTTATCATTTTTATTCAAATAATTATTGTTATCTATTAATGACCATAGCAATATTATAAATAGGAGTTGTATTTCTTATATTTGATCAATTCAATAAAACAAAAGTTTGAGTCTTCCGTTGTGTATTCTGATTTTTCACTTTTCACCTCCGTATTTTTGATATGGTGTTCCTGCATAGCTCAAACTTAAAATTTCACGGAAGAGGTGGAATAACAATGGAAAAGGTAGCAAAAATTGAGAAGAAACCAATAAAAAAAGTGTGAAAAATTCTCCTTGCAAAACATTTTCGATTCTCCTCGGCTGCGACTTCGACTCCTACAACGACCGATGTCAGTATTACAACCGGTGGTTATATCGGAATCTGATTGAGAATCTTCGTAATCATAACGGTGGCTTCAACTTCAACTCCGGCGGCTTGAGGGCGATGAGTAGAGGAGCCATGGTTAGGGATTGAGCTACGGGGAGAGATAAACAGAAGAAGAGCATTAAGGTTATTGACTTGTTTTTGTTTGTACGTATATACCCGAGTTCTTTTTTACAATATAATTTGTATACCAGCGTTATCATTTCAGATTGCTTATAAAAAGAAATTAAAGAATATTATTTACCTGACTCAGGCGATCGGTATGAATATGGCGTTTTTTGGTATGAACAGGGTAAATGTGTCTTTGAAAGATGCAAACGTGGCTAAAAAGATTTTTAGCGACACATTTGCCTTGTTCATACCAAAAAAGGTCATGTTCATACCGATCGCCAATGATATATGTTATAATAATTATACATTTATTGGCGGCTGTTATAGATCTGCCGGTAAAGTACATCATTTATGGTGGAATGCAAAACCGCCGCTAAAATCCATCACTAACGGTGGAATGCAAAATCCGCCGGAAAAATCCACCACTAAAGAGAAACTTTTTTTTTTTTTTGTAGTGAAAGACATTTTAAGAAAAGAAAAAAAAAACGGAAAAAAAAGGGTAAGGGAATGACAATAAAAAATTATTAAAAAACAAAACAAAACAAAAAATAAGACATGCTGCCGAGGATGTTTAGCACGCTGGTTAGAACTAGACTCTGAGGCTAAAACATCTTTGATTCAAAACCTTCCGAAGGTCTCCCAAGAATCCGCAGCTTAATTATTGTCATAAATAGTGTTGTTATTCTCTTTTACCCTTAATAAAAATCTACATGCCAATAATATAAAAATACTAGTGATATGGATGCCGTGCAAGGCACGGCTGCCTATCGAAGCGTTGTACAAGTGTGGTTATAGTGTAAATGTATTATAATGTTGTTTTGGGCATGGTACATGTATGATAATCCTGCAGTAAGCAGCAAAGACTTTAACGCAAGCAAATAAAGAAAACCGATTGTATAGGGACAATTACATAACCAGTCAATTTATTATGATATAACCTTGGAGTTAGGTCCAAAATAGTTCAGAGTAAATAAAGCGAAAGATGTAAATAAGTATCATTAACAGGAATAGTTGTGCCTATTATCACTCCATTAGTTTAGTTAGACCAGAAAACTAATGGTTTTAAAATGCAGACTATGATTAGGAGAAAAGCATACATCAAAAGTCTTTGTTCTAGTTATTACAACCAAGGTGTAATACGGCTGGATTACTAACCACTTATCAGTATGCCTTATTTTTCATTTTCCTTGCCTTTCACCTTCTTTCCTGGGTTCTGTAGGACCTCATTTCCGGTAGAAGTTACGTTTTCAACAATAGTTGGTGGTGAAACAACAGAAGGTGGAACTTAGGCAACTTTCTCAAGAGTTTCAGTTGTGAACAACAGACTTCTTTCGAGGAAAAACGTATATAAATGCATGGCACAACAAACAAGGAAGTAGGGTTTGCTGGAAACACTCACGTACCATAGAAATGTTTGATACAAAGTCTGCCAGACGGACAAGTATATATTGTGTCATTTGGTGGACATAGCAGCTTGTAAGTGTCCATGTAAACTTTCTCATCAAGAAGCTTCTTTAGTGCTTCAGCATTTTCAGCATACCTGTTGAAAGGTTTCTAAGCATTTACTGAAAACTGAAACCGTCTGAATCAGGGAAGTATTAAAGGGATTTGATCACCTGAGTACCCAAAAGTTGATAGGCAATGAAAAACGGAACATATACCAGTCAAGTAATGAGTCGTCTTCTCCGGGTGGGTCACGCAAGAAGAACGAACTTTTCTTTGTTGTCACATTTAGACCTATGTATAAGGCAGTTGAATTTTTTTTGTCATGGAAAAATGTGTTGTAAAAATGAATGCGTAAGAACACGACAGTGCAATACTAAACCATACCATGATGCGTAGACTGTAGTGATTATTAAGTTGACACCAACAATGATGGTTGGTTCTGAAAACTTTGGTGAAACATTGAACTCTTCATTGTCCGATGTGTCATCCCACAAACGTAGCAGCATCATTAGTTTCCTGTTGCAGCGTCAAAAGAAATTAGGTGGGTGTAGTATCAAGTGGTTAGTACAGGAACGCAATGAATAATGTTAGTATTCAAAATGGACAATATTTCAAAAGGATACCACTTACTTCTTATTAACTATAATGTAATCTTGGACCGAGTTATACGAAGGATGAGGTATTGAGGACGAAGCAACAACCGAGGCTCTGATTGCTGCGGACAAGTTGAGCATTAAAAAAATCAGTATTGACAGTACAAGTAATATAGACGAACAAACAATTTTTTTAGACATTTGTTTATTGCCAACTATACATCATTAAAGCATGTATTTAATTTAGTTATGACAAAAAATTTATATCCATGAATATGGATACAAACTTTTATGCTTTCATCTTTTTAATCACGATTTAGTTAATCCTTGTTTGCCTAGGCACCTACAAATTATTTTTTCTTGTGTCTGAAGGCTTTAGTTTTGTAAATATTAACAACTCTTCTTTCCACCCTAGATATTGGCCTTATGTTTTGCAATTGAAAGCTTTTATATATATATATATATATATATATATATATATATATATATATATATATATATATATATATATATATATTACATTATGAACCTTAGAAAACCTCGACTCTAAATTCACTGAACATCAGTAAGTGTTTGTGTATTCCTTCTCTCAATGACCGATCCTTTCCCAACAAAACAGTGTAAAGCTAGAGCAAGGTACTGTGACATAGGAATTTTCAACTTCCAACAAAACAAAACTGAGGTAAGGAAGGGTCTGAAAATAAAATAGGCCTTTTAGGGAGGGATTTGAACCCTTACAATTTCCGTACGATGGTAAATTACAACCATGTAGAGAAGAACAAATCTGGAAGCACATACTACATGAAAGTTATAAGAAATTTAAAGCAACATCGATACAGAACATACACCTTAAAGAATAGGTCTACAGTATTGTATAAGAGTACACTACAATAACAACAAACAGCAAAGTACAAACCACCAATATTTATTACTAACAAGAACAAATCTTGAGCATAAACCAGAAACGAACAGGAAAAAAACAAAGAGTTAACTGTTTGTTGGCTCTGTAAGAAGATCAATAAAGAGCTAAGGACAAAAGAAACCCTGGAAAACACCAACTTTAGATCATTTATAAGACATGCACATAATCAGCATGAATTAAATACAAAAAAAGACATAAGTGCAGTAAATTTTCATGGGAGCAGAGGGAAAATGGTGAGTACCTAAAAACGCAGTCAATTTGAGGGAAGCCCTGTACAACAGAAGGGTATTTAAGCTAAGTTTTGATCTGGAAATTCGTTCTAAAGACCAATAGACTTAATTAGTGATACCCAATAGATAATAGAGCAAAAGGTTGTAATAAAACCTACCTATTTAGGTCTAGAGCATAGATAAACTGCTTTCTCTGCTATTACACGGTAAAAACGCAGCACCCCGTTTACTTTATCCACTAAATCAGGCTGACCAACGGTTTCTACTCAACCTCCTGTGAACGTTTACATCAGCTTGACTCCAAAACCCTTTCCAGCGGCATTATTGTCTTCATTGTCAGCTTTGGAATGACCGTGAAAACTGACAGATCCATCTCTATTGACCACCAGACGAACCCAATTACCAGAAGACGAACAGGGAAATAATATTTTTGGCGTAAAAGACTAACGTGGCCAAACTCAAAGAAGTTTTCTCTTGGCCTTTAATAGTATAGGTAGATATTATATTTATTGCTAGAAGATAATTCTTTTACACCATTACAACACTCATAATTGAAGTACTTTTAATATATAGGGATTTTGACACTTTTAGTCAATCATATTTTAGCTTTGTTTCAAAAATAATTCTTATTATTGAAAACATAGACGGGAAACTTGCAGTTTAAGAAAGATAAAACAGGTGCAATCTAACAAAATTATGGCGGAAATTGATAAAATACAGAAACAAAGAGAACACGGTGATTTAACGTGGTATCCGGTGTTGTGCCGACTAATCCACGGGCAGAAAAGGAGATATTTTATCATGCACAGAAGTTACAAGAATTTTCACACTCCTGAAAATCACACTCTTGAAAGACACACATTTGCATTGATTACAACTTTTGTATTTATAGGCACAAATCCCTAACCCTAACCGCCATAAGATCTTTGTCGGAATTGTCATAAATACCCTAGATGTGGCCCCCCAGCTCCAGCTGTTATCCACCAGACGAAAATCAGCTTCAAACTGACTTTCCAAACTTGTAATCAACTGCCCAGATGTAGAACTCACTTGTATTCAGCAACTCAGATGTAGAACTCAACAAAACCGAGTTTCCACCAAAACCCAGTTTCCTCCAAAACTCCGTTTTCTCAGCTTTTCCCCAAAACTCAGTTTTACTTCACAAAACTCAGTTTCAACTTTCAGATTAGTTCCACCAATTTTAGAGATCAAGTCACAAAACTGACAAATCTCCACTTTGACTTGAACTCTCATTCAACGCCACCAGATTGCATAATTCAGATGTACTTGTACCAGATGCATTCGTCAATGCCAGGATGTACTTGTAACTGACTTCTCCATAGAATCCACTTAGTTGACCTCCTATCAAATGAGTTTCCAGAAAACTGATTATAAGCTTTGAATGTTAAGCAAGTCCAGAAACAACTGAAACTTGCTTTGTTGAACTGGTTTAGTAAGCATGATAGCAGGATTTTCCTTGGTGCTGATCTTCTTCACTACAACCCTCTTCTCATTTCTCAGAAAATGATATCTCACATCAATATGCTTGGTTCTCTCACGATGAACCTAATCCTTACTAGACAAATTGCACTCAAACTGTCATAATAAATCTCAGCTAGATCCTGATGTAGCCCCAAATCACTGACTCGACCTTCAACCAGATTGCTTCCTTGGTTGATTCAGAAAGAGCCATATACTATGCCTCAGTTGTTGATAAAGCTACTATTGCTTGCAAAGTTGCTTTCCAGCTGACAACTGAATTCCCCAATGTGAAAACATAACCAGTCATAGATTTTCTACTGTCCTCATCACCTGCATAATCAGCATCACAGTATCCTGTGACCAAACTCTGAGTATCACCTCCATAAACGAGACCAACATCATCTGTACCTCTAAGGTACCTAAACATTCTTTTCACAGCTTTCCAGTGTTCCTTTCCAGGTTGAGCCATAAACCCGCTGACAACACTGACTGCCTGAGCCAGATCAGGCCTAGTGCAAACCATGTCATACATCAGACTGCTAACTGCACTAGCATATGGAACTCTTCACATATATTCCTTCTCCTCAGCTGACTGTGAAGCATAAACTGACAAATGAACATTTGATGCTAATGGAGTATCTATTGGCTTTGCAGCTGACATACCATACTTGGGCAAAATCTTTTGTATATAGCCCTGCTGAGATAAAAATAGTTTCTTCTGAATTTTATCTCTCCAGATCTCCATCCCTAAGTTTTTCTTGGATGCACCCAAAATTTTCATTTCAAATTCAGCACTAAGAAGGTCTTTCATCTTCTGAATATCAGACTTCTTCTTGTAGCTATCAACATATCATCCACATACAGAACAAGATAGATGTATGATCCATCTTTCAGCTGACTATTGTAGACACAACAATCATAAGTACTTCTGATATAACCCAGCTGGATCATGTAACTGGCAAACCTTTTATACCACTCTCTAAGAGCCTGCTTCAATCCATACAAGGACTTTTTCATCTTACAGACAAATGATTCTTTACCAGGAACTTGAAATCCCTCTGGCGGAGTCATGTATATCTCTTTGTCTACATCACCATGTAGAAAAGCTGTCTTCACATCTAACTGCTCAAGTTCAAGGTCTTATTGTGCCACAATTGCTAGTAACACTTTGCTGAAGTATGTCTAACTACTGGTCAGAATATTTCATCAAAGTCCACCCCTTCTTTTTGACAATTGTTAGATGTTGTGCCCGAAAGACAATTTATGTAATTGTTTTTTATGACAGATTTTATTATTCATCTTATTATTTGGTATGTGCTTATAAAGTATACACTACTGCAAACCCTAAGTATATCAGTGTGTAGCCACTTAACTCAGTGTATGCGTGCACGTGAGGATTGAGTTAGTGGTGATATACTTGAACTGTTAATCCGTGGTGAACTTAATCAGAGTTTAGGGTCTCATGATTAAAACACCAATAATGCGCCAAGAACACCTTAGCGTGTGATAGTCTTATCCGGACTGTCGGTAGAAGGTACCTAAGTGGGGCATTTATATATGATGGCATTCATATTGGACTGGACCGATTTAATCTGTATTTCTTGATATAATTCCGTAATCAGGAAATCTTATTAAATCATTAGATGATCATATATGGATTGACCTTAATCCTGAGGTGATCACATGATGTTGCTTGTCTCGGGGTAGTGTTTGATGTGTTAGTTACGGATCACTTTGATATGTGATCCAAGTCAATTCTCATTGGCACTATTCCCTGATGAGTGAGTAGTTCTGTTTTTCACAGACATGGAATCCATTCCTTCCTGGGGGAAGTAGAGAGATAGTCCCCTTATTTGTTAGCCCTAAGAAAATGATCGATGTGCCCAGTTCATATTAGACTAATTAGCTACTAGTCAGATATGTGAACTAATTGATCACTAAGGGGTTAATGGTAAATAAGGATAAGATATTTTGAGTCGGGTTCACCGAGACTTCCCACTCAGAATGGACAGTCTATGGAGGGTTAGTCTGTATGTAGTGATTATATCAGTGGACGCTTATTTACTCATAGGGTTGAGTATAAGTATATATCTATAATTGGTAGAGTTCAGTTTTGGGTTTATGGTGGCGTAATCCTGGAAATAATAATTTAAGTATGAATATACTGTTCGATGAATATTTTACTTAATTATTGGAGCTACTGGTTATAGGTCAATGGTCCCCAATGTGGCTCCTGTAATTAGGGTATTTTTCTTGTTATTGGGCCTCAGTGATAATTAATTGGCTGGGCCAATTAATTGATAAACGAAATATTATTTAGTTTGGCTAAATAATATAATACACAGAAAAGACATTTTCTATGGACCTAAAACCCTAGGTGTGGCACCTCCCATGTCATAAAGTGCAATAATTGATTTTTTTTTGTGATTAATTATTTACTAGTTAAATAAATAATTAATAAAAGATAATTGATTTGTAATTGATTGATTGATTAATCACAATCTTTTATAAATGTAATTATCTTTTATTGTGATTTCTTTTTAATTATTTATTTAATTAATTAGAAACTTTGAGGCCAAGGATTTACTCTCCTATATAAAGAGAGTTCTTCAAAGACATATGTGAGAAGATTTTTTTTACACGTACACACACAAAAATAGTGAGAAAAACTTGTTTCTTGTCTTGGGTTTCTGGTTGAAGAAAAACTTGTAGTTTTTCTTGGAAGCATATCAAGGAGGTTCTAGTACCAAGAATTGGTGTCCACCAACCACCGTTTGGAGAACACATTGGAAGATCTAGGCTTCTCTTCCTGCAATTGGTAAGACATACTAAACCCTTTTGTAGGAATTTAGATCCTTTATTTATGTTTTGTAATTTGTAAATCGTGATCCATCCGCTGTGCAAAGAAACTACATCCTTCATGTGGTATCAGAGACATGTTCCACGATTTATGAATTATATTCATATATAAACGATTTAAAAGGAGTGGAATTGCATGTAAAATTTTTATTTCATGCGTGTATAATTTTTGGTGTGATTGGTTGTTGTGGTTGAAGAGATGGATTGTGGTTGACACTTATTTACCGTTAGATCAATTGTAGTTTTTTCGATTAGTATCGATTAAGCATAAGAATTGTAATTTAAATTTTATGCAATTTTTATTTCTGCAAAGTTTGTAAATTTTATGTAATCGATCCGGGTTCAAGACATGAAGATCTTGAAGATGAAGATGATGAATCCCAAGAATATTGGGAGAGAGGGCCGGCGGTGAACCTTTTTTTTTTTTGGTAAGGTCGGATATTTTTTATAAAAAAAAAACGGCTGAAAAAAGAATTTTTTTTTAATTTTTTGTGACAGTTATATATATGTTTATATAATTGGATCCACCCATTCTCTCCTTCGAAGCTTGTGGCTCGTGCTTCGTGTAAAGATCGATTCAAGATGCGGATGAATATTTGAAGATTGTAATTTAATTTATTTTATTCCTAGAAAATAGGTTAGATGCGGGGATGCCAACGGTCCATCTTGATGTTTATTTTCCGCACTAGTATGCATGCTTAGGATATATGTGTAGAACTGGAAAATTGCCATGACATGCATCATATCATGAATTCCACTCCATATGCATATACATGTAGAAATTAATTTGAGGAATTAGTTTGGCATGTATACAACAAGCGATTAGTTTTAATTAATTGTATGATATTATTTAGAAACTAATTAGGGAAACCGAGGATTCCTGGTTTTGTCAATCGTCATGGTTAGGTGATAGATTCTCGGTGAATCCCACCTTGCGAAAGCATAGGGAGTAAAAATCCTGAAACCTCGACGAGATTGCGTTTTTAGTGTCTACGTGAAAATTTGATGTTAAGGGATTGAACAATTATGGGCGTATATGGTTTGAAAATGGTCAAACCATGGTTGGGTGGTCAACTGAGCCACGGCTCGATCGACTTAACCCTCCACATGTGACGTTTGCACGGGGGTTCGGCAAGGCTGAGCTATCCGACGAGCAACTACGGCTCAACGGAGCTCCCCTAGCACTGATCCGTCCGACGGCCACATATGTTCCAATGAATAGGTCGGGTGGGCTACCCCACATAACCGACACCATTCGGGCCCATGATTTATTGTTCCTTAAAGATACATCAAGTCCAAAAACGAAATCAGTAAACCCACCACTTTTTTCAAAATATTGAGTGGGAGCGGGGAAGGCGACAGTCGACCCCACGGCCTCTACTGTTGACACAAGAAACGTGAGAGAATGGTGACGCCTCGTGCCGGCTAGGTCCGGCCTCCCTCTGGAAGGCATTCACCGCAATCAAAATTCAAGGCTTGGTCTCCGAAAGGATAGGATTTTGGGTACTCATCGGGTCAGTGACCGACCCTAAGGCGGCATACTCGCGGTCTACCAAAAAATCTGAAATAGTGGGTCACACTCATTATGGGTATTTTTGGTAATACCTTGGCTGAAAAAGAAAGGTAATCGGGGATTAAAAATTGGATGTTCGATTCCATTTTAATCATCGAGAGAGAAAGATCTCATTTAGTCGTCACCTCTTTCACCTACCCTAAGGCGGCACTGAAGTGTGAGACTAGATCCTTGGAACGGTAGGATAGCCTATACATTTAGTTTATAGTTCCTAAAATTTATTAGTATTGTATAATTTGAATTTAATTTCTGTCATTTATTTACAGCATCATGTCGTCGCAAATTTCTTTACTGTTGAATGATAAGTTGACCGGAACCAATTTCGCTAAGTGGAAAAGTAACTTAAACGTTGTGCTCGTCTTCGAAAATGTTCAAAATGTTATGACCTCGAACATTCCAGCACTTACCGTCCAGTCCTCAAAAGCCGACAAAGAAAATCAGCAGAAGTGTACTGAGTCTAATAACAAGGTGCGGGGCATCATGCTAGCCTCGATGTCGGAAATCATTAGGACCAAATGTGAAGGTTTTGCAACTGCTAGAGAAATCATACAGAGCCTTACCTCCATGATTGGCGCACCTTCTGATCAAGCCCGACACAAAGCTGTCAGGATGGCTGTTAACACGAAGAAGAGGAAGGGTCAGTCGGTGACGGGTTATGTGATGAACATGATCAATTACTTTATTGATGCCGAGACTCACGGTTCTAAGTTTGATGAAGTGACTCAAGTGAGCATGATTCTCGAATCACTCTCACTTGATTTCCTCCAGTTCAAGACCAATTATGTCATGAACAAGCTTAACTTTGACTTGACACGATTGATAAATGAGTTGTAAGTGTTCGAGGGTGTCTACTCTAACAGTAGAACCCGAGAAGGGGAAAAGAAGGCCGAAGCCAATGTGGTTGAGGCCAAATCATCAACCTCTAGAACAAAGGGAAAGTTGAAGGTCAAACCTGTAAAAGAACAGAAATCGAAGCCCTTGAAGAAGAAAGGGAAAAAGGCAACTCCTTCCAAACCTAAGGGTAAGTGATTTCACTGTGGAGAAGTAGGGCATTGGCGCAAGCATTGCCCGAAATTCTCAAAGAGGTGAAGGAAGGAAAGGGCCATGCAAACAAGGGGCAGGATGATGATGTATAAATCGTCACAGGTGTCCTCGCGGTGTATCGACGGTGGATATCTGGTTGTATTTAAGGTGTGGTGATACTCCGGCGGGTGGTGGTATGGAGGAATGAGAATGGACAGAGCTTTGGCTTGCAAGTGTGGTGTGTATATCATATATTTCATCATCTTCTTGTTTACAATGACCACCCCTTTTATAGAGGTGGGTAACTTAGGAATAAGTAATCTATCAGATATTTTACTAATAGCTAGGTTTAACTTAGATACTAAGCAAGACGAAATATCTAAGATACAAGTGGGGAAAAGATCTGGATCAATCGGCGGCCATCTCTCTGAGGTCGCAAGGAGCAAGCCTTTTCCGGCCTCCCCCCCTTGGCGCCCCTTCTTGACTTGACTGGACGAGATTCCCAGGATCTGTTGCACTTGCCTGGGACCGCAAATGCTTTGGTCGCGGCGAGGTGAGACACAGTGGCCGCCCCTTTTGCGATCTCTCTTGTCATGTCGGAGGGTGGCCGCAGTGGGTTGTCTCTCACTGTTGAGGTGGTGGAATTATTTATACCCATCAATGGCCCCCTCCTCCGTGCTTTAACGATATTCCCTGAGGATATGAAGGATGGAGTAATTATCAACACCTTTTATGACCTCGTCGTCGGATGCGACTTGTACACTTAGGGCCGTGTTTTTAAGGCAAACGACCTCAAAGTAACTTTGGGTCAGTTTTTGCGACCTTGTCGTCTGATGCGACTTGTTCACTAAGGGCCGTGCTTTCAAAGCATGCGACCTTCGAAGTAACTCTGGGCCTGTTTTTGCGACCTTGTCGTCTGATGCGACTTGTTCACTAAGGGCCGTGCTTTCAAGGCATGCGACCTTCGAAGTAACTTTGGGTCAGTTTTTGCGACCTTGTCGTCTGATGCGACTTGTTCACTAAGGGCCGTGCTTTCAAAGCATGCGACCTTCGAAGTAACTCTGGGCCTGTTTTTGCGACCTTGTCGTCTGATGCGACTTGTTCACTAAGGGCCGTGCTTTCAAAGCATGCGACCTTCGAAGTAACTTTGGGTCAGTTTTTGCGACCTTGTCGTCTGATGCGACTTGTTCACTAAGGGCCGTGCTTTCAAGGCATGCGACCTTCGAAGTAACTTTGGGTCAGTTTTTGCGACCTTGTCGTCTGATGCGACTTGTTCACTAAGGGCCGTGCTTTCAAGGCATGCGCGACCTTGAAGTAACTTTGGTCGATTTTGCGACCTTGTCGCCTCGATGCGACTTGTTCACTAAGGGCCGTGCTTTCAAAGCATCGCGACCTTTCAAGTAACTCTGGGCCTGTTTTTGCGACCTTGTCGTCTGATGCGACTTGTTCACTAAGGGCCATGCTTTCAAAGCATGCGACCTTCAAAGTAACTTTGGGTCAGTTTTTGCGACCTTGTCGTCTGATGCGACTTGTTCACTAAGGGCCGTGCTTTCAAAGCATGCGACCTTCGAAGTAACTCTGGGCCTGTTTTGTGGGGCGAGACCGTCAATCGTGGCTGACGTCAGTCTTACAGGTATCATTCTGCTGAGTAATGCGGCCGCCTTTGCAACTGCCTAGGCAGTTGCACGTGAGCATTGATGGGACGCCCCTTCGAATTTCGAAACTGATAACTGCCGCCCCAATCTGAACCGTCGGATGAAGGGTTCCCAACCGTTCGATCGTGGCCCCCTTGCCTATATAAGGTTTTCACCCCTCAACCTCCTCACACTTTTAGCATTCCTTATTTCCTTCATAGTTTATCGACCGGAATTCTTAAGGTTTTGCGGCGGAGCTTTGAAGGTTTTAGGATTTCAAGGTGGTTTTTTTGAAGATTCCGGCCACTTTCTTGAGCATTTCCCAGTATTCACGCGGGTTTCCTCTTTTCTTCATCAAATCGGGTAAGAACTCCTCTCTTTTAACTCTTTTATTCATCCATCCCTGCGTTATTTTTCAATAGGCATCATTTTCATCTTTCTTTCTGCAACGGGGATGTAACCTTGATTTGTTTTTGATTAATAATGGGTTTTTCCCGGGAGAGATTATGGCTCTCCGGGAAAAGCTGGGTTTCACCCGTTGGTATAGGCATGCTTTTCCAACTCGCAAGTCACCAGTTCGAAACCTGCTTTTCTCTGTAATTTTATTTGCGATCTTTCTTGCAAAAACGGAGGAGGCGGTATTGAAGTGGGTGCGATCACCTTCCTGGGCTAATTTATTATTATACCAGGTCTGAGAGCTCCACCTTTTTCCTCCCTTGTTTTTGCAGGATGTCGGGGAATGATCATTCTGGCGATGATTCTGCGGAAAGGGAGATTTACGATTATGCTGAGGATGACCCCATATTATCTGCGGCCTCAGTTGGCGACCTACTGGACGATGTTGAAGTGGAAAGTACTCGCGCAGATGTTGGCGAGATTACTGCTGATGAGGTCGCTACTATGGATGTCGACCCTTTTGAGTTGGAGGCCTTTATCTCTGCCAGAAATCCGCCGCGTAGAGTGAGCCTTAAAGAGAAAGCGCGGGCTCAAAAATCTCCAACTGTTCACGGGGCTGAAAAAATCGCGTCCCCGGCTGAAGGACAAACTGCGGTCCCGAGTACTAGCAGCGCTCCTGACCACGACGAAGCTTATGTTCGGGGCGCGCAGCTTCATGAGTTATGGGGTCCGGTGAGGATGAAAATGCTGAATTGCCTCGGAAGGATATCTCGGATGCCCGCAAAGTAAGAAGAAGAGGAAAATTGCGAGCCAAACCATGACGATCGGTGAGGAGGCTGCGTCGCCACTCACCGAAGAACTCTCGACCTAACAATCTCGAAGCTATGCGAGAGTTTGGGATCATGACGGCGTATGAGAAGGATGTCGATAAGAAATGGTCCCGACTGTGTGTAGGCGGCGATCTCAATAGGACCATTAATAGTATATTTGGAATCGACACTAGTGTGTATCGGTTTTCTTTTTTCGATTATGAGAAGGAGTCCGACAAATTTAAACCCGGGGACCACAAGGATTACGTAAGTGCGCGCCGCTCCGAGGACACCCTTATCCTCCACTTCCATCATTTGCATGCGGGTCTGAGACCGCCTTTCGATCCTTTCTTTGTGAAGATGCGCAGGAGATGCAGCGCTCCTCTCGATTTTGCCGTCGGGGCTATTATCCGCTTGATGGCTTTCACGATTATGTGCGGGTTCTCAAGATCGAGCCGACGTTAACTTTATGGGGCAATTTTATTCCTTCTGTGGGACTTCTATTCCTGGACAAATCTCCACGAGGAGAAGACTCCCCGCCTACTATTCCCGCTTCCCAATAAGTTTCACAAATGGGGGCAGCGGGTACTGAAAGTCGAGTCGAAGGTAGGTTGGCCTTTTCCTAGGGCAGAAGTCCGCGGAGGCAAATCCACGCTTTTAATTCTTGACCCCCCTGTGAGTGAGCGGCGCTATGTAAAGGGGCTGATGACGTTAATTCAGTCGGACGGGGCGGCGCCATCTCGGAGAAATGTTTCCTGGGTTGAACTTCTTGATCTGGCCGAGCCTTTTGTATGTATGGCGGGCCTAGTGGGCAGGGGGAATGCCGCGCCCTTGGTACGAATGGGTCCTGAGAGCTGCGATCCGGACTGGATTGGGGATTGTCATATCAACAAATGTTTTCCCTCCGAGTGTCCGGAATGTGGGGGCGATCCTATACTTAGGCCGCTTTGTAACTTTCTTTGTCCACTTGTATTTATTTGTAAATGCTCATTTTGTTTTGTTGGGTTCTAAACCGCTTTCCTTTTGTAGGTATGGATCCAAATGCTCGCAGGGCTCACCGAAACAAGCTTAATGCGGAGGCAGACAAGGCAACCAATGCTCGACAGGAGGCTCTGAAGAAAGCTCTAGGGAGAGTGCCCCGAACTGTGGATGCCTCGATTGTCGCCGAGACACATAACCCGGAGGCTGCGACCTCTTCTGCCCTTGTTGCGACTTCCTCTGCCCTTGTTGCGAGCCCAGGTCAGGCTGGTGCCTCGAAAAAGACTCATCCCCCTGCTAAAGAGTCGCACGGCGTAAAGCGACCTCAACCAGAGAAGGCGAAGGATGATCGCCCACCCAAACGGTCCGCTCCCAGTCCGGTGCATCTTGAAGAGGTTGAAATTCCGGTGGAGAAGAGCGCGCCCACTGAGACACTGCCACAAAAAACTTTGCATCGAGGTCACTCTGGGAAAGAGGCCCTATGGTTGGATCCGAGCTTTACCCAGGATCTTGACCTATCCAAAGCTCGCCGGGTTGGTGAAGCAATTGCTGATGTGATTCCTCTTGGGCCGATCCCTTTCGACTATCCTGATCATGTTCAAGTGGAGATTGGTCGGGGCATTCTAGCCCGCTTCGCGGCTCAAGATAATACTCCGCCTCAGGATGAGATCGCCGAAATCAGAGATTTGAGCGGCCAGTTTGGGATTGCAGCTTCTATGGTAAGACTTCTCTTCAATTTTTTTTTTTTTTTTTTTTTTGCTAACTCCCCTTGCTTTTCCCCACTCGGCGCCGCTTGAATAGGTGCTCGAGGTCACTGAGAGGCGCGAGGCGAGAGATGATAAAGGTGACGGCGCAGCTAGGGACGATCGACTGTGCAAGAATTATGCGCTAAAAGAAAGCTAGGCACGCGGTGGCGAGGTGGAAAAGATGAAATCAATCTGGAGGAGCACTCTAAATTGATGTGAAATCAAGGAGAAAGTTTCCACCTTGACCAAGGATTTTATGGGGCGCAGGAGGAGATCGCTAAGTTGAGGGATGAGCTCGGCCGAGGCGGATCTGATTGCTAAAGAGTCTGCGAGGAGAGCTGCAGAGGAAGGCTGCGAAGAGAATCTCGCCGAGGCCGTTGAGGAGGCCAAGTCAGGGCCGTCGCCGCCTACAAGGATTCGGGATGACTTCTTTGACCTCATGGAGCATAGCTTTGATCGTGGTTTTAGTCAATTAGCTCATTGATCCGGGTGACCGAGGCGAGGAGCATATTACTCGCCGATATGGTGCGGTGGGTGAACATGCACCAAGGTCATCCTGATTTGGTGGCTTTTCACCCGGAGATTCCCTATGCCAGTGAGCTTATTACCTCGATTCAGACTGAACAGCTTAGTCGTGGCGAGCCTGTTTGGGATCCTGCTCCTGTTAATCCTGTGAATTTTGAGGCGTTGAAGAAGCCGCCGTCCTCTGAGCAAGGCGACGAGTTCACCAAAGACACCCAGCCTACCCCTCGTGATCTCTAGATTTTTGGATTCTTCTGCGAGCCCTTTTTTTAAAAATTTGATTTGTAACCTTGACTATTTATCTTTGTGATTTGCCTGAATTTTGTGTTGTAACATCTTGACAATTTACTCTCTGCATTTTCTGTTTATAAGATTTGATTTTTTCCCGTCCTTGATTTGTGTTGACTATCTGGCGGTCTTTTACATAATTTGTTGGAGTACGCGGTCACGAAGCGTCGTCGTCTTGTCCTGACCATGGTCGCTGTGCGGTGTCAATTGTCAAGATTTCCGTGGCCCAACGAGCAGCCTTTGACCGTGTCATTAACGCAGAGTTATGACCCCTAGTAAATAGGTGTCAGGTGTAACTGTAGCCATGAATTTCGGTCTCTTTATGGTCTGGCGTTCCTGCTTCCTTGGTTATATCCTCCTTTTAGTATAAAAAGGGGGGTACCTTGGAACTCACTCTGACTCTTGCCTTATACTGAATTTGCTTTCTTTCTTCTGCAATTTGTTCATTATCCACTTTATTGTTTTATCCCCCTTTACTTTGCGCTATGTCTCACCCAGGGGAAAGCAGCCGGGTTCGGATATGGAAGGCTCGTCCTACTCGTGATGTATCCCCTTTCTTCTTTACTGCCTCTGACGTTGCTAAAGATCATTTCTGGCGCTATTTTGAGTGGGTTGAGCCTGCGAAGGAGAGGGGTTTAAATCAGAGCAAAGTCGAGGGTGACGGTTCTCTTCTGCGCATACGTCTTTCTAGGTGGGCAGATTTTGTTGCACCACCTTCGTCAATACTTCCCAATCTTTCAATAGTGAGGGAGTTCTATTCCATCCTGTCCGAAGTTGCTTCTGAGGGGACTGCCAGCTGCATTACCCTTCGTGGCGTCGCGGTCACTTTTACTCCGGAATCTATCAACGGTGCCCTGGGTATACCCGCTATCGACCCCTCATCTCATTATGAGCTCGCTTGGAACCTTGCCGATGAGTCAAGTAGACAATCTTGCTTGCGACGAGCCCTTCGCGAGCTCTTTCCTGATTATGAGCGACCCCGTGTACTGGGACCTGCGTCCGATCTTTCTCGCAGCAACCGTGAATGGAAAAGGTTCATCAACTCGCGCGCCCTCTTGTCCACGGATAACGAGGCTGTTAGTGAAGCCGAAGCTTTGCTTTTGCACGCTATTCGGGATCATCACGTTGATATTGATTGGGGGATCTTGATCCATCGGGAAGCGGTTAATTTTGCGGTTTCTATGGACCGACATCGTCGCTTCCCTTTTGCTTCGTTAATAACGAAGCTATGAAGCTTAGCGAGGGTGCCGAAGCATAACCTTGATCGTTATAGGTACACTCATTAGATAGAGTGTAACCCCCGCCCCCCCCCCCCCTTTTTTTTTTTTTTTTTTGGCTCGCAAAGCATGGTAGGCCACAGATTTGTTGGAAACAATTGTATCTCTTAATAAACGAAGATGGCTTTTTTATTCCGATTTCCCTTTCCATATGCCCTGTTCGTATGCGGGCATACATACGCTTTACATATAATATTTTTTCAGATTGTCCGCATGCCAGGGTCGGTTGTACTCGCGACCTTGGTTGTCACTTAGTACGTAAGTTCCTTTTTTGACTATCCGAGCGATCCTCTCTGGTCCTTCCCAGTTTTGCGATAGTTTTTCCTTCTTGGCCTCGTGGCCGGTGGCTTGTCTCTTTCGCAAAACATAATCTCCCACGGCGAAGTGATGCCCGCGAAGACGTTTGTCGTGATGACGCCGCGCGCTGTTTATAATTGACTAAACGGTCTGTATGCTGGATGCGCCGCGCCTCTACTAGATCAAGCTCGAGCTTACGTGCGCGGTATTATTAACCTCGTTATAAAACACGACCCTAGGGCTTGGTAAGGCCATTTCCACTGGCGCCATAGCCTCAGATCCATAAGTTAAGGCAAAAGGAGTTTCCCTCGTTGTGATTTTTCGCGACGTCCTGAGTGCCCATAGAGCCGCCGGAAGGTGATCCGGCCAGTGACCTGCTTTCTCACCCAGGCTCTTCTTTAGTATACTTAGGACCTGTTTGTTGGCATTTTCAGCTTGCCCATTTCCTTGTGGGTAACACACGGATGATTGCCAATGTTTAACATTGTTTTCTTCACAAAATTTGTCGAATTCGTCTCTGAATTGAGGTCCGTGATCGGAAACCACAACTCTCGGAACTCCGAATCTTGTCCATATTTGATCGAGCAAAAAGTATGTTATGTCCCTGGTGTTGGTTTTTACCAAGGCCTTAGCCTCGACCCATTTAGTAAAATAATCCACAGCGACGACCACATACTCGCATCCCGAGCGACCCTTCCTCAAAGGTCCGATGAGGTCAATTGCCCACATGTTGAAGGGCCAGGCCGCTACCACTATGCTTTGTTCGACCGAGGGTAGCTCGGGATCTTGGCGAACCTCGGCAAACATCACATGCCTGGGCATATGCTTTGGCGTCTTCGCTAGTTTCGCCGCCAGTATCCGGCCAGAGTACTTTCGTGCTAGCTCGTTCGATTGGCGGGATGGCGCGCGACATTCCCGTGTAGTTCTCGTTAGAATGCCCGTTACCTCCTCAGTCGCACGATCGCAGAAGGGGTTTTGAGAATGAATGACGGTAAAGCACATCGCCCATAATCATATATCTTGCAGCCCTTTTACCAAGGCCTTAGCTTCGCATGGATCACTGGGAAGCTCCCCTAGCTCAATGTAAGATTTCATGATGTCGACCCAACAAGTGTTCCTGGGTTGGAAGTCCATGACCTCGTCTTGAGAAATGGCGGGCTCAAAGAGATGCTCGACCATGATGCTAGGATCGCACAACGCATCTTCATTGGTCAATTTGGATAAATAGTCTGCCCTATGATTATCCTCTCGGGGGATGTTTTTGAACCGGCAATATGGCCGCTTTGAGTTTTGACGAGGTTAATATACCTTTGTAATATTTCGCAATGAATGCCGAAAGAGCCATTGATTTGATTCACAACCAGCTCGTGAGTCGCAAAATACTGTATATTTTCGACTTTCATGGCTTTGGCGAGTTTTAAACAAATGATGACGGCCTCATACTCTGCCTGGTTATTGGAGGCGGTGAAATCGAATCTCGTGAGCTCGCTCGATTTCTTCCGATGTGCCCGGCTCTAACAGATTATCCCTACGCCGCACCTTTGTGATTTGGCGGCCCCATCGACGTAGAGTTGCTAGCGGTGACTTGGCCTAAAAGGCTCGTCCTCTGTGGCTACCTTATCCTGGTTGCATTTGGGGCAAACCTGCTCCGTTGTTTCTTCGTTGAAGCTTGTTTCTACTATGAAATCTGGGAGAGCCTGGGCCTTTATAGCCTTCCGAGGCTCATAACGGATGTCGACTCAGTAAGTTCGATAGCCCATCGGAGCAATGACCGGACAAGTGCGGTTTATGAAGAACTGTCTTAGCGATGCATTCGATAGGACTACGATGGTGTGCGATGAGAAGTAAGCCCTTAATTTGCGGGCAGGCCATTTATAACAACACAATAGGCTAACTTTTCAATATTAAAATAACGACTTTCACGGGCTTAGAGCCTTAGAAACATAAAAAAGCGGCTTCGTGAGCCCTCCCTCTTCTTTTACAAGTATCTGCGCTACGGCCCTATCTCGAGGTCGCCAAATACAAAAACAAAATATCCCCTAGTTTTGGGTCAAGTTAACAACGGCGGGCTTGACAAGTATTCTTTAAGGTCTTTAAAAGCCTGAGAGCATTCCGCTGTCCAAGAGAAGGTACCCGCCCCTTTCAAGATTTTGAAGAAAGGCAGACTTCTTTCTGCAGATTTTGAGACAAACCTACCCAAGGCTGTGATTCTGCCGTTTAGCCGCTGCACTTCCTTGACGCTGGTGGGCTCGCTCATGTTGATTAGGGCTTCGATCTTTTCGGGATTTGCCTCGATCCCCCTCTGACTCACCATGAAGCCCAGAAATTTTCCTGCCTGGACTCCAAAGATACATTTCGCAGGGTTTAGTTTCATTGAGTGGTCTCTTATATTGGCGAAGGTTTCGCGAAGATCCACCAGGTGGTCTTGGCGACTTGATTTTACGACCATATCATCAATGTAGGCCTCCATGTTCCTGCCTATTTGTGTGCTAAAAACTCTGTTCACCATTCTCGATATAGTCGAACTCTGCGTTCTTCAGCCGAAAGGCATCATCTCGTAGTAATAGAGTCCACCGCCGCCTAAAGGCTGTCATTTCTTTGTCTTCATCTGCCATTTTGACTTGGTGGTAACCGAAATATGCATCCAGAAAACTCAGCGTTTCGAATCCGGCGATCCCATCGACCATTTTGTCAATTCGAGGCGCGTAGCGTAGTGGTCTTTGGGGCAAGCTTTGTTCAAGTCTGTGAAGTCGACACACATCCGCCACTTGCCATTATGTTTCTTTACCATTACTATGTTTGCCAACCAGGTGGGATACTGAAGCTCTTTGATTATGCCCGCTGCGAAGTTTTTGATCTCGCCTTTTATTGCGATTTCTTTTCCATAGAGAATCGTCGCGCTTTGTCAGATCGGCTGAAGTTGGGGTCGGCACTTAGATAGTGCAAAGCGACCTCGACTCTACGCCCCTCATCTCTGTTACCTCCCACGAAGGCGCTCATGTTGGCTTTCAGAAGCCCGATCAATTCTTCCCTTTCTCCCTCGGTGGTCCGCGATCCTATTTTTATCCTTTGATCGGGATATTCGTCGTTTATTATGACCTCGACCAACTTGTCCTCAGCAGTGAAGTCGGGCTCGTCTCGAACTTGCAATGTTTCAACCTCCACTGCTCCTTCCGGAATTTCATTCAACGTGGCGACCTGATCCCGAACCAGGCAAAAACCCCTCCACTGGGTCGCTTGGAGTCGACACGTTCTTTGTCATATAATCGAGGAAAGATCCGGATCGGCTGATGGCGACCCCAATCTCCTCCCCTACGTGAAATTTGACCCTTTGATGGGGAACGGACGCCACCATTTGAAATTTTTTCATGGCTGGGATCCCCAAGATAATGTTGTAGTATGAGGGGAGATCAATGACTAGAAAGGTGATCACCTCGGTCCTGCATGGCTCGCAGTCACCCAAAGTGATGCTGAGGTCGACCGTTCCTTTAACCCGCACAGTGTCGTTGGTAAAACCCTCGAGCACACCGAGGTAGGGTTTCAACATAGCCTCTCCAAATCCGATCTGTTTTAAACAGTTGAAATAGATGATGTCGCGACCAGCCCCTGTGTCGATCATTACTCTGTTGACACCATGCTTGTCGTTTATTCCGACTTTGAGAATAAGAGGTACCTCCATGGGGCCCTCGCTTGTGGCCAATTCGCTTTTAGTGAACACGATTCCCTTCTCGTTCTCCCCCAATACTATCTGCTTTTCAAAGCGCGTGTCTCGGTGCATCCGAGATTTCAATTGATTGTTCTTTGAGGATATCCCCATGGATAACCTGGACCTCCTTCCCGATAGACGCGGGGTGGCGACCTTGTCCGTACCCGGTGTTCCCGCCTCGCTTATACTTGGTATTTGGTCCTTCGCGGATTAACCTTTCTATCTCTCGCCTTAACGTAAAACATTCGCCTGCGTGATGTGACCGTGGTCCTTGTGATAGTCGCGAGATTTGGATTTGTCGCGACTATCGGGATCACCCTCATAGGTTTGGGTTTGTCAAAATGTTTGCGGATTTGAACAATATTTGAGATGCTTTAGTGTTGAGCGGGGTAAAATTGTCCTCGCTGAATTTATAAGGCTTTTTTGTCTCATGGTCGTGGTTAGCATCTCGCCTTTTTCCTTCTTACGCTCCTCTGCGCGATCCTCTTTCGTGAAAGGTGCTCGCTTTGGGCTTCGCCTCCCGAGGACGGCGCTTCACGACTCCCATCATTCGAGCCCTTTCCAACATTTCCCGAGACCCGCTTTAGGGGCCGTAGGTTGAATTCGATTTTCATTGGACCCTTGGCGATCCTCGTGAGGAAACATGTGACAACCGTGCATCATCCGGAATGTTTCTTGTTTGATCGTATATTTCGATGAAACGCTTCGTATATATTCTTTTCGGATTCATGTCCTCCCATGCGAACTTCGTATAGGTCCTCTATAGTTTTCTTTGGTCTACTCACGATTCAAACTCTCGATTTAATTTCTCGGAGAGATCCTCCCGACTTTTATCGAGCCACGGGAAGTCCACGTATCAAGAGGCGGCCCTATCTCGCATGCTTCCGACCAAGGCAATGCACCAGCAGATTTATTTTGGGTTGCAGGGTGATGCGACCTTGGAAAGCGTGAGCCGATCGTTTGGGCAAGAATTTCTATTGTAGTAATTATAGTGGGATAGCTAACTTTTCGCGACCGGTAGGCAATGTTTTGTAATTCTCTTGGCGAGCACGTCGATTCCCGAGATTGAGGCGGCTCTCGGCTGGCCTCGACTTTTTCAAGTCGGCCGGCTCGTTTTCATTATCTCCATTTGTTCTCGCCCATGTGGTCGAATCGGGGGCAAGCGCGCGCTGTGTATTAGCCTTCTCGGCTGCGCTCGACTCCCGCGATCTTCCGACTCCTCCCGGCGAGCCCTTTTTCACGGATGATTATGCGGGCGTCCGGTGCGCCCCCTGTCTCGTCGGAGAAGAGATCCTCCCTCGGGAAGGCTGAGACGACTTGGGGCCGAGGCCTTGTCCTTCTCACCCAACCTTTTGAGAGCCGAACCTTTTTGGTGCAATTTTTCCTCCTGATGATCGCGATCTTGGAGAACCGAAGTCTGAACAACATTTTTCCTAGGTCCTTTGCGGCCTGAGGAGCGCACACTTTCTTCTATCTCGATCCCGTGAATCTGGCTCTGCCGACCCTTATTCACCGCCGCGGGAGCGATTTCACCTCTGGGGGGATTTGGGGGTCGTATCGACATTGAAGCTTGGCCCTTTGCTACCAGACGGGAGTTGGCTAGGTACATAGTTTCCGCATACCTCGCGTATTCCCTTATTTCGCAATCTCCGGATCTTCTTGAAGATCCGCTCTTCTGGGGTTGATATCTCGCTCTGCTGCGATCGAGATGATCCTCTGATTTTCTCATCCAATGCTGCTACGACCTCTCTTGACTTAGCCTTCTGATTAATAAAATTTCGGGCATCGCTAGGGGCCAAAACTCCCCTTTGTGATCCTTCCCCACCCGCTTGCGTAATCTCTTGTGTCTCTATCGCGACGTCAGCTTGTATATGTGTTTGTACAACGCCTCTCGCAGGAGTTTGGGGGTTCAGTTGCCCTTTGCTTCCAGTCATATGTTATGACTGTGTTTGTGATCAGGACTTACTTTGAGTCGGACTTCCTGGCAATCTGATATGTACTTTCTATATGATGGAGCCGGTCAGGTGAACTGCCATTTTTTGATTTTGTGTGGAGCTATGATCTGATGAAGCTTTTCGTTTCCTGGTAGAGAGCCAATCGATGATGTATAAATCGTCACAGTGTCCTGCGGTGTATCGACGGTGGATATCTGTTTGTATTTAAGGTGTGGTGATACTCCGCGGGTGGTGGTATGGAGGAATGAGAATGGACAGAGCTTTGGCTTGCAAGTGTGGTGTGTATATCATATATTTCATCATCTTCTTGTTTACAATGACCACCCCTTTTATAGAGGTGGGTAACTTAGGGAATAAGTAATCTATCAGATATTTTACTAATAGCTAGGTTTAACTTAGATACTAAGCAAGACGAAATATCTAAGATACAAGTGGGGAAAAGATCTGGATCAATCGGCGGCCATCTCTCTGAGGTCGCAAGGAGCAAGCCTTTTCCGGCCTCCCCCCTTGGCGCCCCTTCTTGACTTGACTGGACGAGATTCCCAGGATCTGTTGCACTTGCCTGGGACCGCAAATGCTTTGGTCGCGGCGAGGTGAGACACAGTGGCCGCCCCTTTTGCGATCTCTCTTGTCATGTCGGAGGGTGGCCGCAGTGGGTTGTCTCTCACTGTTGAGGTGGTGGAATTATTTATACCCATCAATGGCCCCCTACTCCGTGCTTTAACGATATTCCCTGAGGATATGAAGGATGGAGTAATTATCAACACCTTTTATGACCTCGTCGTCGGATGCGACTTGTACACTTAGGGCCGTGTTTTTAAGGCAAACGACCTCAAAGTAACTTTGGGTCAGTGTTTGGCTGTTGACTGGCAGATTCGCAGTCAACAGATAACTCACTTTGGCCAAAGACTGTCCTTTAAGTGAGTTATCTGTTGACTCTCTGCCAGTCTGCGAATCTTGCCTGGAGGGAAAAATGACTAAACGTCCCTTCACGTCAATGGGTAATAGGGCCAATGAACCTCTAGAATTGGTACATTCAGATCTATGTGGTCCGATGAATGTATAGGCTAGAGCCGGATTCGAGTATTTTGTGACTTTCATTAACGACTACTCGAGATTCGGATATTTTTACCTACTACACAGGAAATCCGAAACTTTTGGTAAGTTTAAGGAATTCCAGGCAGAAGCCGAAAGGCAGCTAGGCATGTCTTTGAAATGCCTTCACTCTGATCACGGAGGTGAGTAGTTAGATACTGAATTCACTGACTACCTTTTGGAACAAGGGATCTATTCCCAACATTCCGTGCCTATAATGCCTCAACAAAACAGAGTTGCTGACCGGAGAAATAGGACATTGATAGACATGGTCAGATCATGATGAACTACGCATCACTGCCGGTTTTCTTTTGGGGACATGCCCTAGAAACAGCGGTCCGCATTCTAAATGTGGTGCCGTCAAAGTCTGTCGAGAAAATGTCCCTTGAGTTATGGAGTGGGAGTAAACCTAGTTTGCATCACTACCGTATTTGGGGGTGTCCTGCACATAAGCTGAAGGACAAGACTAGAAAATTGCAAGCACGTATGAAAGTATGTCTGTTTGTAGGGTATGCAAAAGGGACACGAGGAGGTTTCTTCTATGATCCGGAAGATTAGAAGGTAATAGTTTCGATTAATGCCACTTTTCTCGAGGATCAGTACATGAAGGACTTCAAGCCTCAGAGTAAAGTTGTACTCGATGAGTTACTTTCTGATGAGGTCAGACCACGGGTGACACCTAGTGTCACGGATAACAACACTACTGATACACCTGATGATCCTGACAGTCCTAGACCACTCAGACGTATTGCTAGAGTGTCTCGGGCACCTGTGCGGTATGGTATGCAACCAGAGGTGAATGTGACGTCTCTGATGGAGTGGAGGATGATCCAGTGTCCTATCGTAGGGCTACGGATGATTCTGATAAGGACATATGGGTTGATGCGATGAATCAGGAGATGGAGTCTATGTACTCTAACTCAGTATGGAAACTTGTAGATTGCCCTGAGGGTGTCAGGCAGTTAATGGATCTACAAGAGAAAGTGAGGAGTGGATGGAAAGGTTGAATACTTCAAAGCTCGGCTAGTGGACAAAGTCTACACACAGAGAGAGCGAATTGACTACGTAGAGACCTTCTCCCCTGTGGCAATGCTGAAGTCCATTCAGATCCTCCTTTCGATTGCTGCATGTCCAGATTATGAGATCTGGCAGATGGATGTTAAGACAACCTTCCTTAATGGCTATCTTGACAATGAAATATATATGCAGCAACCAAAAGGATTCATCGAGAAAGGCCAAAAGCACAAAGTGTGCAAGTTGCTCAAGTCCATTTATGGGTTGAAGCAAGCTTCTCGGTCTTGGAATCATAGATTTGTTGAAACCATCAAGTCGTATGGTTTCGAACAAAACTTTGATGAGCCTTGTGTATACAAGAAGGTCGTCAAAGATCATCTTAGTATTGTATGTTGACGACATTCTGCTAATTGGACCCAATAAGGGGATGTTGTCAGATGTGAAGAATTGGTTAGCCACGCAGTTCCAAATGAAAGATTTGGGAGAGGCGACTTATGTTTTAGGGATCCAGGTTATACGGGATCGGAGGAACATGATGTTGGCTCTATCCCAGGCATCTTACATATATAAGATGTTGTTGTGTTATAGCATGATGAATGCAAAGAAGGGTTTCCTGCCAACCTGTCATGGCATTCAACTCTCTAAGAAACAGTGTCCTCAGACACCTGAGGAAATAGAGAGTATGGAACGAGTACCATATGCTTCGGCTGTTGGTAGTCTGATGTACGCTATGCTGTGTACTAGACCAGACATCTGCTATGGCGTAGGCTTGGTCAGCCATTTTTAGTCAAATCCATGCTTGGAGCACTGGACAGTAGTGAAGAATTTCCTCAAGTATCTTAAGAGAATGAGGAATTATATGCTTGTATATTCGGGTACGAACCTGGATATAGCAAGGTACACTGATTCTGACTTCCTGTCAGATAAGGAAGATCGTAAATTGACATCAGGCTCAGTGTTTATTCTAGGAGGCGGAGCAGTAGTCTGGAGGAGCGTCAAGCAGTCCAGCATAGCCGACTCGACTATGGAAGCCGAATACATAGCGGCCTCTGAGGAAGCTAAGGAAGCGGTATGGCTCAAGAAGTTCCTGGGAGATTTAGGAGTAATCCTAAATCCAAAACATCCGATCCGTCTCTACTGTGGAAAAGGCAGATGTAGTACAAGAACAACAACACATAATTGAAGCAGCACCAGTGATATAATAGGATTATGAATAGTATACTTCTATAGATGCTATTAATAAACCTATTACTATGAAGATTAATTTTTTTGCAGGCGGATTTCTTAAGATTCCATGAAATAGAAGGGGGTTGTGACAAGGAACCTATTGAAGACATTGTCGAACAAAAAAGAGGAAGAAAATTAGTTCATATTGAAGGATGCAGGTTCTTAGATCTAAACGAGTTAGATCGACGCGCAGCGGATGGATCACGATTTATATATCACAATACATAAATAAAGGACTTAAGTACTACAAGGGGGTTTAAGATTATGTTACCAATAACGGGAAGAGTCGCCTTGATCTTCCGATGTGTTTTCCAAACGGCGGTTGGTGGACACCCTTCTTGATACACGAACCTCCTTGATATGCAACACCAAGAAAAACTCAAAGTTTTTCTTCTTCTAAAAACCCTAGTCAAGAAAAGACTAATTTTTCTCTCCCCTTTTGCATAGTGGTCGAAATTTTGCCATTGAAATAAGGCTTGGGAGAACTCTCTTTATATAGGAGAGTAATCCTTGTCCTCCAAGGATTAAATAATTTAAGAGATAATTATTACATTAATCCTTTATTCCAAATAAAAGATAAATAAAATGATTATCCCAAACAAATTAGGATAAATCATATTATAATCTAATATTCCATGAATTATCATTTAACAAATAAAAGATAAATCATATGTCAAATAATTATCCAAGAAAACTAATTTCTCTCTAATTATTTTCATCACATAATGGCGCCAATTTTAGGTCAATTTAGCCCACATAAAATGTCTTTTATGTGTATAATATTATTTGGCCCAACTAAATAATATCTATGCATATCAATTAATTAGCCCAGCCAATTAATTATCATTGAGGCCCAAATAACAAGATTATTAGTCCGATTTACAGAAGCCACATCGGGGACCATGGACCTATAACCAGTAGCTCCAATAATTAATTATTCGTCGAACAGAATAAGTACATTAATTATTATTTCCGGGATTACGCCACCATAAACCCGAAACTGAACTCTACCGATTATAGATGTATACTTATACTCAACCCATAGAGTGAATAAGCGTCCATTGATATAATCACTACATACGGATTAACCCTCGATAGACTGTCCATCTGAGTGGGAAGTCTCCATGAACCCGACTCAGAATATCTTATCCTTATTTACCATTAACCCCCTGATGATCAATTAGCACACATATCTGACTAGTAGCTAATTAGTCAAATTTGAACTCCCGGGATCGATCACTTTCTTAGGGCTAACAAATAAGAGGACTGTCTCTCTACTTCCCGCAGGAAGGAATGGATTCCATGTCTGTGAAAATCAGAACTACTCACTCATTTGGAGATAGTGCCAATGAGAAGTGGCTTGGAACATATATTTAAGTGAACCGTAACTAACACATCAAACACTACCCCGGGACAAGCAGCACCCTGTGATCACCTCAGGATTAAGGTTGATCCATATATGATCATCTAATGATTTAATAAGATTCCTCGATTACGGAATTATACCGAGAAATTCAGATTAAATCGGTCGATTCTATATGAATGCCATCATATATAAATGCCCCACGTAGGTACCTCTACCGACAGTCCGGATAAGACTATCACACCCTAAGGTGTTCTTGGGCGCATTATTGGTGTTTTAATCAAGACCCTAAACTCGATTAAGTTCACCACGGACTAACAGGTTTAAGTATATCACCACTAACTCAATCCTCACGTGCATGCCATACATCGAGTTAAGCGGTTACATACCGATATACTTAGGGTTTGCAAAGATGATGTATTATTTACAAGCACAAAGCAAGTAATAAGGTGAGATAAAATCTGTCATCCATTGTTAAAAACAATTACACAAATTGTCTTTCGGGCACTACACCTAACAATCTCCAACTTGCACGAACTGACAAGCAACGATTGTTTTTAGAGCACACTCTTTCTCATCTTATTCACAACACTCTCCCACTTGCTTTAAAAGCAGATGAGACATATCCATCAATGCCGTACCCTCCAAGCACTCGACTTGGTACACTGATTAGTTAGGTTGTCGACTCGAGACAATCTTTAGGATTGAAACGTAGCCGGTCCTTCCAATCAGGCGGTACTCTCTCTCAATATGCTTTTGACTCCTTATGACTGAGAAGATCCTTCTAAGCTATCTCTTCACTGTTTTCATGATGAAGTGATATCGGCTTATCAGACCTGAAATTACTTCCAGACCAAAAAGGAAATTCTAAGCACTATGAGTAAACACTGAGCCCGAGATCAACTTAATGATCATCCTTAATCTGACTACAAGTCAGAATCAGTGTAGTCAACCATATTCAAGTTTGCACCCGAATATTCAAGCACATTATTCCTCGTTCTTCAAAGATACTTGAGGACGTACTAAACCGCTATTTTATGCTCGAATCCGAGATTCGACTACTATTGACTTGTGACAACCTGACTTGTCGTTATCCAAGAGAGACTCTATCCCATTTTCTCTTTTATCCGGAGATTTAGAGAATCATTCCTGAGAGGTAAGGTAGGACTACTCTCGTTGAATGTTGCATACGTATATGCATGATCATCTTAACCAATAAGACGGATGGGATAGCCAATGACTCATTCTTATGCATTTGACCGAATCAAATTCTTAGAATATAGTCCAATTCTCTCATCCAGAGAATCTTGGCGTGTCAGTTTCCGACTTCAGATAGCACACCCATGTTGTTTCCAACTGTTTCAGTGTTATCATTCATGAACACTAATACTACTACTTTACCAATATTGATATCCAGTCTACGAAAGACTTATCAATACTCTGGTCAAGTCCACATATTTTAAAACATGTGACTTTTAAATGACCGAGAGGTTCTCTTAAATCCACAAAGGATATAAGCCATGGCAAGGCTTCCTACAATGGTTCTTTCTGAATAAATTAAGATATCGTTAGTCTCGCAAAAAGGTATTAGGGAATCACCCCTATCTTACGCTTTTGTAACGAATCATTATTCATTCTCGCTAAAACCCTTCATTTTGAATGAATTCAGATTCGTTGTTCGGCTAGAAAGTCTCGGGAATCACCCTATATTTTACGCTTAACGAAATCTAGCAAGACCGAGTGGTGAGAGAGTTCAAGGTCCAGTTAACTCTCTACTTGTCGAGGAATCACCCCTATACCACTCAACTTTGTATTGAAAGTTTAAACTTTCCTATTCATTCGACTCTTTTCGGCGTAGGACCAATTACTCCCACTGGGCCTGAGACACTCAGGTGGTTCTACAAGAGGCTGAACAGAACTGGAGTACCACAACTCCATTCACAGGGATAAGGTTTTCGAACCAACCTCTCTCGATCGAGAATCTGACACTGACCCACAAAGAGCCACAAGTTATCAATCACCCCAGCAGACTATAAAGTCAACAAAATCACAATGGGTCAACGGTTAAACCATACTCCCACTGCGTCTTGGGTGGATTGACATTCGATCTAGTAGTATTTATCAGTGTAATCACCAACAACTAATGTTGGACGTGGTCCGATTAAATCCAGATAGTAACTACCTTTGGGTAACCGTACTCCAAGGTTTAAGGTTGTTTCTTATAGATTCTATCGAGAAGGCTTGTGTGATTCAACCGTTACTTTTCGATCTCAAGAATCTTATAACCAACCTTTACTCGTCTCATTAAGATATTTCATGAACATTCACAATTTGAGCGTATCGCATAAAATCCCGATCCTACCTTCAAGCATTAAATGCTAAATGCCTACATTTACGGATGTGTTGTGAACCGAATTCACTCCTTATCCATAAACTCACTAGCATCTTCTAGGTAGACTTCTCGGTTTACATAATAATGTTAACCGTTATTTTGCAACGAATTATCTTAATCGAGTTTAGCAGTGTATTGTAGCATATCAATAACTATATAGGGCAAGTCTATGGTTTCTTCCTCAGTGAGAAACATTCCACTAGGAGGCAGGCCGAGCATCAGTCCCAAGACTATGCGATAGACTATTTCTGAGCATGGAATACTCTATTCTCTGCTAAAATCAGAGATCCTCCTTGTATTCTTTCGATAAACTAAATCGCGTTTTGAGTAGTTATCAGACAAAATGTCACCACTCAAAATCTCCCACTAGCTTGTATCTCTCACTAGACCCCGAAGGTCATGGTGAACAAGCTATGTTACCCCTTCAAATCTATTACCCTTTCCCGATTGAATGGAAACTTAGTCATTGTTCCTTTGAGATAGTGTTCCTAGACTGGGAGATAGGAATCACCCTTAGCCAGTCGTTAGGTCTTGTCTCTAGGATATATGCACTAATTAATAGATATTGAAAGGTCGTTTATCTTAATACGGAAACCTTTTACCTTTAATAGTTTTAGATGTGTTACACATACTTATTCAGTTGTTCTAAGTGGTTCTGACTTTATCAAACAAAGGTCCGAGTCTCGGATTCGTACTACAAATGTCATATTCACTTTCTATGAGGCAACTGTAGTATCGAGATGAAAGTGAATCCATTTGGTCCAATGAATCTGTAAACAGAAAAATAAATTTTTCTGTGATATTCAAGGATAGAATCCGAAATTCATTTCCTTATATCACTCCCACTATTCTTGCTGAAATTACTGCCCGTTGTTACTCTATTAATCATTAATGCACATCTTCCTTGTTCTTCCAAAGAACTAAGCTATCGAGTCAAGTTAATCGGTTATGAAAGTCGTTATGGATTCATTGGTTAGTGATCCGAAATCACTTTCCTTATCCTATACTTTCTTTAATTAATATTTCGGTTTAGCCTTAAAACTTTAGTTAAGATGATTAACACTTATAGACATTCTTTCTCATTCTTAACTTTCCTTAAAAGGAAACAGTCTTGAACTAGCAGTTCTTTAGAGTAGACACTACTCGTGAACTGTGGGATGTCTAATGAAAGTGTTACCCAGTGGGACTAATTTTCTAATTAATTAGAAAAACATAGGATAAAAGCTCCCACTAGTTTATCGGTTCCAAATACCGTCTAACTAGCGACACTTTAATTTATGATTCTCCAATTATTCTATTAGAAAATTTCTCGTGCAGACACTACACAATTAAAATTCACTAGAAGAATTTATCGTCCCAATCATCTTTCAAACTAACTACGGTTGTCTCTCGTTCTGCACGAGTGACAGCAGTGACATACCTATTTACGTCACTTATGTTTTGAAGGCTCAAGAGAAATATCCCTTCCAAAAATTAATGGCATGTTAGATTAATAAATACAACGTTCTAGTTACTTACCACTTTTTAACGAAGTCATTACTAGTCAATTTTACACTAGCAGTCTAGTACCATAGAGAGATATGTATAATAGTTGTAAACAAAATTGACAGAATAAATCCAAACATACACTACTAATAAATTTTAGGAATATAAACTAAGTACTTATAGTCTATCCTACCGTTCCAAGGATTTAATCTAATGCCTCAGTGCCGCCTTAGGGTTGGTCAAAGAGGTTTCGATTAATATTGAAGATCAACTTGAGAATCGAACATCTCATTTGTGATCGTCAATCACCTTTCCTTTTTCAGCCAAGGTATTACCAAAATACCCTTTATGAGTGTGACCTACTGTTTCAGATCTTTAGATAGACCCCGAGTGTGCCGCTTTAGGGTCGGTCAGTGACTCAGCGAGTACCCAAAATCCTATCCTTTCGGAGACCAAGCCTTGAATTTTGATAGCGGTGAAGGCCTTCCTTAGGGAACCGAAATCAAAGCCGGCACGAGGCGTCACCATTCTCTCACGTCGCTTGTGTCAACAGTAGAGGCCGTGGGGTCGGCTGTCGCCTCTCCCGCTCCCACTCAATATTTTGAAAAAGTGGTAGGTTCATCGATCACGTTTTGGACTTGATGTTACATTAAGGAACAATAAATCATAGGCCCGAATGTTGTCGGTTATGTGGGCTAGCCCACCCGACCTATTCGTTAGAACATATGTGGCCGTCGGACGGGTCAAGGCAAGGAGAGCTCCGTTGAGCCGTAGTGGCTCTTCGGATTGCTCGATGATTGCGGACCCCATGCAAACGCCACACTGGGAGGTGAAGCCGATTGAGCCGTAGCTACTGTTGACCACCCAACCGTGGTTAAACCACTTTCGAACCTGTTTGCCCGTGATTATCCAATCCTTAAACATCAAACATTCACGTAGACACTACGGAACAAAAACGTAATCTCGTCTTAGGTAAGGTGGAATTCACCGAGAATCCAACACCTTAACCACGAGGTTTCGGGATTTTACTCCTTATGCTTTTGCAGAGTGGGATTCACCGAGAATCCATCACCCAACCTCGACGATTGAAAAAACCCGTGTTCCTCGGTTTTTACCCTAATTAGTTTCTAATTAATATCAAACAATTAATTAAAACTAATCGTGTGTTTTATACATGTCTGACTAATTCCTCGAATTAATTTCTACATGTATGCATATGGAGTGGAATTCATGATATGATGCATGTCATGGCAATTTTCCGTTCTACTCATACAATCTACACATGTATACTAATGCGGAAAATAAACACCGAGATGGACCGTTGGCACCCCCGTATCTAATCTATTCGAAAATAAATTAAAACCCTAATCTGCAGCTGTTAAGAATCTTCAACGATCGGCATATCAAACGAACTTGGATCAGGACGAAACTTTCCAGATCTGATCTTCATTCTTCGTACTTCAAGATGGACGGTCGGATCGGAGCTTTGACTTGTCAATCTTCCTCAGTGAGCCGCCCAACTTGCTGCTGAAACAGACTCTTACAGCAGCGCATCATTTACTTCCCGAGGCCGATCGGGGATCAAGATGAATCCCGATCGTCCTGAAAGTTTTATTTCATGTCCAAAACTCCATGCTTATCGATCTGACCGGTCGGATATTCGTTTCAACGGTCCAATACTTTCCAGAAAATCGAGGAAGTCACAGTTAGGGTTTCTGTGAATCCTGCGTTTTTTCTGTTACAGCTGCCTCTTCTCATCAACGAATGGACATCCAAACGGACTCTGATCGACGCCAAATTTTGTGGAATTGTTCATCAACTTCCAATCACGATTCTGACCAGAGGTATCTTCGTTTTAACGGCTCAAACAACGGAAAAAACGAAAACACTATACAGCTACTAAACAGATCTATTTACAGGAAATTAAACTTGCAATAATAAATAAATTACATAATTTCCTATACTCATATGAACGAATTTTCATCGTTTATATGAGTTTACAATAGATCTAACGGTAAAACGGTGCCAACCCCAATCCATCTCTTCAACCATAACAATTTTAAACATAATCAATGCATAATTATAAGTAAAAATTACCTACATGCAATTCCACTCCTTTAAATCGTTTAACTACGATTATGATTATATAAATCATGGAACCTGGCTCCGATACCACATGAAGGATGCATGTTCTTAGATCTATACGAGTTAGATCTACGTGCAGCGGATGGATCACGATTTATATATCACAATACATAAATAAAGGACATAAGTACTACAAGGGGGTTTAAGATTATGTTACCAATAACGGGAAGAGTCGCCTTGATCTTCCGATGTGTTCTCCAAACGGCGGTTGGTGGACACCCTTCTTGATACACGAACCTCCTTGATATGCAACACCAAGAAAAACTCAAAGTTTTTCTTCTACTAAAAACCCTAGTCAAGAAAAAGCTAATTTTTCTCTCCCCTTTTGCATAGTGGTCGAAATTTTGCCATTGAAATAAGGCTTGGGAGAACTCTCTTTATATAGGAGAGTAATCCTTGTCCTCCAAGGATTAAATAATTTAAGAGATAATTATTACATTAATCCTTTATTCCAAATAAAAGATAAATAAAATGATTATCCCAAACAAATTAGGATAAATCATATTATAATCTAATATTCCATGAATTATCATTTAACAAATAAAAGATAAATCATATGTCAAATAATTATCCAAGAAAACTAATTTCTCTCTAATTATTTTCATCACATAATGGCGCCACTTTTAGGTCAATTTAGCCCACATAAAATGTCTTTTATGTGTATAATATTATTTAGCCCAACTAAATAATATCTATGCATATCAATTAATTAGCCCAGCCAATTAATTATCACTGAGGCCCAAATAACAAGATTATTAGTCCGATTTACTGAAGCACATCGGGATCATGGACCTATAACCGGTGAGCTCAATAATTAATTATTCGTCGAGCGAGAATAAGTACATTAATTATTATTTCGGGATTACGCCACCATAAACCCGAAACTGAACTCTACCGATTATAGATGTATACTTATACTCAACCCATAGAGTGAATAAGCGTCCATTGATATAATCACTACATACGGATTAACCCTCCATAGACTGTCCATTATGAGTGGGAAGTCTCCGTGAACCCGACTCAGAATATCTTATCCTTATTTACCATTAACCCCCTGATGATCAATTAGCACACATATCTGACTAGTAGCTAATTAGTCAAATGTGAACTCCCGGGATCGATCACTTTCTTAGGGCTAACAAATAAGGGGACTGTCTCTCTACTTCCCGCAGGAAGGAATGGATTCCATGTCTGTGAAAATCAGAACTACTCACTCATCTGGAGATAGTGCCAATGAGAAGTGGCTTGGAACACATATTTAAATAAACCGTAACTAACACAATAAAAACTACCCCGGGACAAGCAGCACCCTGTGATCACCTCAGGATTAAGGTTGATCCATATATGATCATCTAATGATTTAATAAGATTCCTCGATTACGGAATTATACCGAGAAATTCAGATTAAATCGGTCCAGTCCAATTTGAATGCCATCATATATAAATGCCCCACGTAGGTACCCTCTACCGACAGTCCGGATAAGACTATCACACCCTAAGGTGTTCTGGGCGCATTATTGGTGTTCTAATCAAGAGACCCTAAACTCTGATTAAGTTCACCACGGACTAAGAGTTTAAGTATATCACCACTAACTCAATCCTCACGTGCATGCCATACACTGAGTTAAGCGGTTACATCTTGATATACTTAGGGTTTGTGATGTATTATTTACAAGCACAAAGCAAGTAATAAGGTGAGATAAAATCTGTCATCCATTGTTAAAAACAATTACACAAATTGTCTTTCGGGCACTACACCTAACAAATATTCCAATCTGGGGATGCGGAATAAGCGAACATGGAAACCATTGGGTACTTATTAGTCAGAACAACAGAGAATGTACTTGGAGTATGTACCGTTAAATGAAAACAGGAAGAGGAATGGACCATTACTTGAAGGACTGTGCAAATCTACTAAGAAACCTTGTGATACTGATAATGTGTGATACTAATACTGTGTTATGATACTATGTGATACTGTTGGACATATTTTAGTTTTTACGATGATTGCCAGACTAGCTGTTATAGAGCAAAGGCAAAAATATGTCTAGATTGAATGTGTAGGTTTATTAGAGTTTGATCTTAGTATAGGTTTGATCAAACAAGCACTGTAAAGAGGTTAGCTGACTTGTTCAGCAGACCTATCTAGGTCATTAGGGTGTCTAGGTCTGTAGAGTGTCTAGGAACCTGCTGATGGTTGAAGATTGATGGTTCAAACTCAGTAATAAAGGCTAAGGGATCAAACTTAGTATTTAAAGTCTAGGTTATGGGATTAGAATTTAGGGAAGTCTGTGATGACCTAAACTAATCACATATAGCTTGTGTACAAGGTCTAAGTTCCATAAAAGTAAAGTGGTGATTGGAACTTGGTTATAATAAAAATCTTGTACTCTAACTTTATAATAAAAAAAGGTCAGATGAGAAGTAGTCAGCTGATGTGTTTGTGAAACACAATGGACTATAAGTCAGCTGACAGATATGGACATCAGCAGACTTATACTACAGGTGTCTACTGAATGGAAAATTCGAATTAATCCAAGTTTCTTTTTGGAAGATTAAATGGATAAGGATGAATTGCAACAAGCCTTGGATTAATCAGTCAACCAATGGACAAGATAAAAAGAACGTTGTGAAGGTTCAGAGCAATATCCAATGGAAATAAGTCAATGGTTGACAGACTGAATTGTCAACAGTACGATGCAGCAAAGGTAATAGAAAGTCAAGATAGAGACAATTCTGAAACGGCTATCTTTAAATTTCAAACACAAGTCACATGATTCACACGTATAAATAGAGGACTCCTGATTCAGATTGAAGAGGATGAAAAACAAGGGATACATATGAAGTAATTGAGCAAGAAATTTATCAAGTGCAATCTTATCCTGCTGAGCATCACTGAGCTATCAATTTCCTGATCAAGGTTTTCTTCAAGTGTTTCCTAATATCAAGTTACATCTAGTATACACACTGGAAGACTACAAGCTGCTGATCATATCATCCTAATCAGAAGCCTGCTGAAAGCTGAATCACTTTCTTGATTCAACCCTTCTATTTCAAAAAGTTTACTGAAGATAGAGAAGCACTTTTGAAGTGTCAAGAACTGTTGTTTGTGGTGGATTTGGTGAAGAGGCAATCCTACCCTTCAAGGACCAGATGAATACTTTGAAGTAGCAATCCTACCTGTTTCAAGTGTTTAGTTTGTGAAGACATAGTCATTGGTGAAAGACAAACAGTTTCGGGATTTTTGTAATAGCAACCTCAAGAATCTATAGTGAATTTCCTCCAACATCACAGGAGAAGAGTGGACTGACAGGACTACACCACATGGAACCACTATAAATCATGCCTACCTTACTTTACTGCATTTACATGCTGCAATTTACTTTATCAGCATACTTATCACATCAACCTACTAAACTAGCTACCGAATCACACTACTTGCACTATTGAGTATCCAATACTTAGTATAATATGTATAACAACAAGTAACAAGGTTTAATTTGATATATTAAACTGCAACAAATTCAATAGCTTTAATAGTCAGCAGACTACTGAGTGGTCAGCAGACTATTGACCTTGCTGAGTTTGTAAAACTCCAAAAAGTTTTTAAGTGTTATGTTTATTCACCCCTCCTCTAAAATTAACCAAAGCCTTTTCAAGGGCCCAACAATTGGTATCAGAGCAGTGTTTCTGTTCTGGAGTAATCCTACTTGTTGTGCTTGAGAAAAATCTTGGAAAACTTTTTCAAGTTTTTGATTTCAAAGTTTTTGCATCATGGGTAACAATCAGTATGCTAGGACTATCTTGATGTGATCTCTAGATCATTTTGATGCGTATAAACATCGTATGTAGGCTTATCTAGCTGCAACGCATGATGAAATGATGGATGTGCTGACTGATGGGCCACTAGAAATCACTAAAGTAATAACTGTAGATGGTCAAAATCATATTGTTTCAAAGCCAAAGAGAGAGTGGGGTGATGAGGATAGAAAAAGAGAAAACCTGAATAATATTTCTATTGATATCATTTACAGAACCCTAGATAGAAATATGTACATGAAGGTGAAGGATTAAAACTGCCAAGGAACTTTGGGAAAGATTGCAACTCATTTATGAAGGCACTGATGCTATCAAGAAAAACAAGATATGTGTGGCCAAACAAAATTTTAGGAGTTCAAAATGAAATAAAATGAAACCATTGCACATATGGAATCAAGGTTCAATGCAATCATGGATGAACTCACCCTACCGAATGTTGTTTATACAAAGGAAGAGATCAACACCAGAATTCTTAAAGCTTTACCTGCAAAGGATGTTTGGGAAATGAAGGTTACTGTTATGGAAGAATCCAGGAGACAACATGAAGAAGACACCTTCAAATTGTTCTCTGATTTTAAAGCTTATAATTCAGCAAGGATCTTGTTCCTAATGCTGAAAAGGAAGCAATAAAAACAACAGCAGTGGCTGCTGCACATAAAGAAGAATCATCAAGTGTTTAAGACGATATGCTAGATGAGATGCAAGAGCAAATAGCCATGCTGAGCAAGAAGATCAAAATGATGAAATCTGGAAGGGGATCTTCAAGGAATTTCAACAAGAAATCAAGTGAGAAAAAGGAAGAATCCAAGAAGGATCATGACTTTGTGTGCTTTCATTGCAAGAAACCAGGACACTTCAAGCATGACTGTCTTGATTTGAAACAAAAGAAGGATCCTGACTTCTTGTGCTTTAACTGCAAGAAGTCTGGACATTTTAGACCATACTATCTAGACCTACTGAAGAATGAGGGTTAGCAGAGAAGATCTGGCAAGAAAGCTTTGATTGCTGATGAAGAATTAGGATATGAAGTGGAATTAGAAAAAGGAAATGATTTTGATGATACTGCACTCTTTGCACAATTGGATGATTATGCTTTAATGGCTAACATTGATGACACTAAGGAGGTATACAATTAAGCATCTACAAATACTCCTGCTGAAAGTGATTGTGAATATACTTGTGGTTGAAATCCTAAAATTTCTAATAGTGAAGAACCTCTCGATGCCCTCCTTAATCAACTAAGGAAAATACAATATGGTTATGAGATTGTGAAGGCTGAAAGACAATCACTTCAAGAAGAAATTCAAAGATTAAATGCTGAATTAAGAATTCTCAAAGGCAAGGAAAATGATTATGGACAGAATCAACCTAAGTCTGTTGCACCTACAATAGCTGCTGAATCTGCTGCACAATCTAGTTCCAAAATAGCATTCAAATATGGAAAGCCTTATGGTGATAGAACAAGCCTTGGATTTGAAACTCAACAATCTTCTAAGGATGGATCCAGTGAGGCTACTGAACCTAGTACCAGAATTGGTCCTAAGTTTGTACCTGCACAAGATCCAACTCCTTAAAAGGTTACTGAGGCAGTAAAGCCTACTAAGAATGCTTCAAAGAAGCAAAATCAGAAGTCTAAAAGGACAGCAGTACCTAACAAAAAGGGTACATCCAAAGGTAGGACTGCTGGACCCTCTAGACCTGCTGATAGCAGGCCTGCTGCAAAGTCTGTTGAACCGCAAAAGGGAAAAAATCAGAAATATTCCAAAGACAAGCATACTAAACCCAAGAATGTCAATCATTCAAGGGATACTTTTCTTAGGGGGAAAGGTAGATTGTTCCCTACAGATGAAGATTGGAATATTCCTGCCCCTGCTGCTAGGAAACTAGAGATATAACCATAATGCTCGGGTTAGACTTCAACAGTGGAATCAGTAGAGGACTCAGCAGAGACTTCAGCAGACTCCACAATAAAGGGCTGTTCCTAATAGACAACAACCTTATGGTTATACCAGTGCTTCTAACAATAGGAATCATTTTAAATAGAACTTTGTACCAAAAGGCCAGAAACCATATGTGAATGCTACACAACCAAATGTTAGATTCTATGGAAATGTAGCATACATATATGAACAAAAGTGCAACACTTTCAAAGAAGACCTTATGGAAATTCGCCAAGGGTTGTGCTTACCACTGACCACTATGGACCCAAACAGGTTTGGGTACCTAAAACATATTAAATTTGTTTTGTAGGGTGTCTGGTACTTCGACAGTGGATGTTCCACACATATGGCGAGAAGTATGCACTGTTTGACAAATTTTATGGCAAAGATGGACGAAAAGTGAATTTTGGGAATAAGGACAAGGGTATGGAACACTGGTGAGGAATGGATTGACAAACAAAAATGTTGCATAGGTTGAAGGCTTGGACTACAACCTGCTGAGCACTGGACTATTCTGTGACATGGGTTACAAGGTCATTTTTGACAAAGCCTACTGCACTGTCATGAGTGAAATGGGTGAACAAGTTGTGTTGGCTGGAAGAAGACAACAATGCATGTATGTAGTAGACTGGTCTACTGCTGTTCCAGAAACATGTCTTATTATGCATACAAAGACATAACTCAAACTAGTTATGGCACAAGAAGTTGAATCATTTGAATTTTGATGATATCAATCAGTTGGTGAAAAAGAAGTTGGTGATTGGTTTACCTGAAATCACATACAAAAAGGATGGTATATGTTATGCATGTCAGCAAGGTAAACAAACAAAGTCAAGTTTCAAATCAAAGACTAAACAGTCAACCAAGAGAGTGTTGGAATTGATGCATATGGATCTATTTGGACTAGTAATACCTAAGTGTAACAGGAAAGAAGTACACTACGGTAGTTGTGGATGATTATTCAAGATATACTTGGGTGATTTTCATGAACAAGAAAAGTGAAACACTTTAAAATATGCCTGAACTTTTGAAGTGATTACAAAATGAGAAAAATGTGATAGTAGTGAAGATCAGATTAGACAAGTGTACTGAATTCCTAAACAAAGTCATAAGAGAATATTGTGAACAAAATAGTGTGTTGCATCAATTAGCAGCTGCTGGAACACCTCAGCAAAATAGGGATGCTGAGAGAAGAAACATGACTTTGTAGGAAGCAGGAAGGACTATGATATGTGAAGCATTGTTACTTGAAAGATATTGGGCTGAAGCAATCAATACATCATGCTACACACAAAATAGAACCTCAGAGAACAAAAAGCCGCTGAAGACACCTTATGAGATATGGAATGGAAGAAAGCCAAATATGTCATATTTCCATCCATTTGGAAGTAAAAGTTTTATCAAAAATCATAAGGAACAACTGAAGACCTTTCAACCAAAATCATATGAAGGAATCTTTTGGGTTTATTCTTCAGTCAGCAAGGCATTCAGGGTGCTGAACAAAAGGACTTTAAAACATGAAGAATCAATACATGTTGTTTTTTATGAACCTAAGTTCACTGGAATGGAAGATGATGAAGTTTCAGAACCTACTGTGAATCTGGAAGTCACTGATCTAGAAAATGTTGATGATCTAAAGAAGATAAGTGACTTAAAGGTTTCTATTTATGGAAGTGAAAATGTCCCTACTGAAGGACATGCTTGTAACACTATTGATACATATGAAGGATCTGCTAATCCCCTTACTGAAACAACTGCAGACCCTACTGAAGATGAGGTTCCTGTAAATCAAGCAAATCAAGATTTACAATGGTTGAAGGATCACCCTTTTGAACAAGTAATTGGTGATATAAAATAAGGTGTAAGGACAAGAAGACAACTAGAAGAAATGTTTACTTGTTTTCTATCTCAAGTGGAACCTAAAGTTGTTGAAGAAGCAATTTCTGATCCAGATTGGATAATTGCTATGCAAGAAGAATTGAATGAGTTTGAAAGAAGTCAAGTTTGGACATTAGTGGAGAGGCCTAATCATGCAAATATAACTGGTACTAAACGGGTATACAGAAAACAAATTGGATTAATCTGGTACCATTGTTAGAAACAAGGCCAGACTAGTGGAAAAAGGCTATTCTCAAGCAGAGGGAATAGATGTTGATGAGACATATGCCTCAGTTGCATGATCGGAAGCTATAAGATTATTTTTGGCATATGTTGCATACGAGAACTTCAAAGTATACTAGATGGATGTCAAAAGTGTATTTTTTTTAATGGCATTCTAGAAGATGAGGTTTATGTTCAGCAACCTCTTGGTTTTGATGTTAAAGATCAAGAAGATAAAATGTATAGACTCAACAAAGCACTTTATGGACTAAAGCAAGCACCAAGAGCATGGTATGAAACCCTAGCTCAATTCTTGGTGAACAATGGTTTTACCAAAGGTATCATTGACAAGACTCTTTTCAGAATCAATGAAGGGGACAACACTCTGCTGGTACAGATTTATGTGGATGACATAATCTTTGGTTCTGAAAATGAAATGCTATGTGACAAGTTTGCAAATCTCATGAAAGGCAAGTTCCATATGAGTATGATGGGAGAAATGAATTACTTTTTGGGATTGCAAGTCAAGAAAATGCAAGAATCAAACAAAATATACCAAAGAGCTACTGAAGAAGTTTGGTATGGAAAATAGCACCAAAGTATCAACTCCTATGAGTACAAGCATCATATTGGATGAAGACAAAAAAGGCAAAGATGTTGATCAGACTTTATATATAAAAAGTGATAGGCGCTTTCTTTGTACCTCACTACCTGGCCAGACTGATATATCCTTTCTGATGAGGTGTTTGTGTAAGATTTCAATCTAAACCTAAAGAAAGTCACTTAGCTGCAGTAAAAATGATTCTCAAGTATCTAAAAGAGACTTTGGGAATAGGGATTTGGTATTCAAAAGATGGATGTTTCAAAGTTATATCCTACTCAGACTCTGATTATGTTGGGTGCAAGATTGATAGAAAAAGCACCACAGGAACATGTCAGTTGATGGGAAATAGACTTGTTTCTTGGTTTAGCAAGAAACATAATTCTATATCAACCTCCACTGCTGAAGCTAAATACATTGCTGCTGGAAGCTGCTGTGCACAAGTACTTCAGTTGAGACAGCAATTAAGGGATTATGGGAAGAAAGAGAAATTCCTATAATGTGTGAGAATACAAGTGCCATTGCAATCACAAAAAACATGTTTTGCACTCAAGGACCAAACACATTGATGACATCATTTTATAAGAGATCATGTTGAAAAGAAAGATGTGGTGGTTCTCTATATCCCTACTGAAGATCAACTTGCTGACATCTTTACAAAACCTTTAGATAGTGAAAGATTTGCTAAGTTAAGAATTGAACTTGGCATCATCATGGTTTGACTGACATTCTAATGGTAAGCGGAGTACTGGAATTCATCAAGGGGATTAGTCTTTGCCCTGCTGGGTGCACTCATTTGGTAAATTAGTCATTGGTATCAACAATTCCTAAGTACTCCTATAGTTTGGACAATAGAGATCACTTAGCAGATCAGTCAAGGGGATTGGTCTTCGCCCTGATGGGTGAGCTCACTTGGCAGATCAGTCATTGGTATTAAACTTCATCTTGTATTATCAGTTGGACAAAACAATGCTATATGAAGATCATCTATGCATTTTTGTATCAACAGGCTGCTGAACCAACAAAAGAATATCAATAGAGTATTTTCAAAGAGACCCTGCTGAAGATCAAGTCTACTGTTGACCCAATCTGCTGAATGATACGTTGCTGTTAAAAGTCAGACTTTAATGATAGTCAACAGTGGAGTAAATAGATATTATTCTTATCCTTTATCATAGCTATAACAATATTTAACGGTTATTACACTAGTGGGATGGATTAGTGGGACACATGGTAGCATCACATTTATTCTAAATTAAATCATGGTTAATGCTCTGATGCGTGCCTGAAGACTGCACTGAAGATTCTCACCTACTTACTTATATATATATATATATATATATATATATATATATATATATATATATATATATATATATATACATACACATACACACAGAATATACATACAACCTCAGATCGTTTACTCTGCAAATACACAAGTGTGAACACAGATCTACAGAATTTCTTCTTCATCTTTCTCAAGAACTACAATGGCAGATAAGGATTTTCATCTTAGAACCAGTCAAAGTGTTGCAGGATATGTCAATGGCACAGACTCTACTAATTTGGAAATAAATCTTGGATGAAGAATCAGACGGTTTGAAGTATTGGAAAATGTGCTAAATATCTGATTAGAAAAGATATCATATCACCATATGTGTGATTTTTGGAGGAATATGGCAATTAGAGATGACAAGGAGGCATTTACCACTACTGTAAATGGCCAAAAGATTGAAATAACCTCCAACCTGCTGAGAGAGGTTTTTGGATTTGGTCCAGAGAATGGAGACCCTAAAAATCTAGAGTCTATGAAGTTACCAAGTCTAGCTTTTATGGAATCTATCAAGACAAATCTAGTTGCACAAGCTGCCTTGAACATAAATGTCAAGAATATTGTTTATAAGTATAATCTGCTGAGCAAAAATTATTGCAAATAATATTCTGGGACTTTTTGGAAGTCTAGATACTCTATCCGGACCCAAAATAGATTTGATGACAATCATATCAATGAGCAAGAAATTTGATTATGATGGGTTCTTTGTGCAATATATGAAGAATATTATGATAGATGAAAGAGAACCTTTTGCCAAAAGAGAGCAAAAAGCAACCTGCTGGTTATATGGGTTCAGGGTTCTTCATAAAGACAAACCTTTATGGTTAATGGTCCAGGACCTGCTGAATCAATTAAAGATTGCTCATGTTGCCCCTTCTAACATCAACAAGGCCAAAATACAAGCCATAGATCACAACTCTTACTCCAGGCTTGGATGATGATGAAGAACATGAAGAAACTGAAAGTGATGGTGAACAGGAACAAAGAACAAAGGCTAGGAATGATAAACAACCTGCTGCACCAAAGTAATGAGTGGAGAAGAGAAAGGCAGCTGAAACTAGAAAAATAACTGAATTTTTAAAGCCTAAGAGGACAAGGCAATCAGTGGACACTGCCAAGTCTACGGAGGTTCAAACTGATGTTGAACCTATTGAGCCTACTAAGATTGTCAAGAAAACTGCTGCTAATTTTCTTAAGGAACAAGTCAAAGAAGATTCAAGGAAAAGAAAAGCTGCTAGTGAAGAGCAGTCAAAAAAGGAACTTTCTGAGGGCAAAGAACAACCAGCTAAGAGAAGAAAGCAAGTTGTAAGGAAGAAATGAAATGGAAAAGGTAATGAATTGAGGGTTCTAGAAGAGCAAAGAGAGGTAGAAGCAGATGAAGATGTTGAAGTGACAACAAAAGTTGTTCAGGCTACTGTGGAGGCTACAGAAGTTGTTGTTGAACAACATGTTGAAGAACCAGAGAAAATTGTTGAATATGAACCAACTGTGGAGGTTAATGAACCTGTTGAAGACCCTACTGAGATTGCAAAAACTCAGGGGGAAGGACAATCAGTTGAAATCCCTACCAAGGAACATATAATTCAGGGGGAAGGAAGTGTAGAGCAATTGGAGATAGACACAAATTTGCCAACTGGACAGTCTACTGATCTCTTTATGTCTCCTGAAGATACACTGAGTCATCTTGTTGAGACTTTTGAAAGTCAACAAGTTGACAAAATTGCTCTAAGGAAGCCTACAATGCCCTATGAAAGGAAAGAAAATAAGTCTAAAAAGCCTAAAGAGGACCCTAACTTCAGGAAGATTAGAAAATACTATGAATGGAAGTTTGGTTTCTACAAAGACAAAAGCCAGCAAGAGAACCAATGACAAGATTTGAGGAATTGGCTTTTGACAATCTTGGAGTAGAGAATTTGCTGACGCATCAATCCTAGAGATAAGGATGATGGAGATTATAAAAGATGGGAAGCAGAGGGGAAATATTATGTTTAGAGATCCCAAGTTTACACCTTCTACTGATTGTGATGATTCATCATCCTCTGATTTAGATGATGATCATCCTATGTATCCTGGAGAGTCTAGTGGTGTTGGCCAGGAAAGATCAAGTGAGCCTACTAGACAAGAGCCTCTTGAGAAGGCAACAGATCAATCTGCTGAGGATGGCAAGTCTGTTGAAGGCCAGCAGACTGATAATTTAGCACAGGAACTGTTTGCTGCCTATAATGAAGATTTGGAAGCTCAAATTGCTACAACAACACTTCTTGAGGATGCTATTTTGGTAAATGTCTCTGATATAGTGATGATAGAGCAGACTGATTTCAATTCTTAGTCATTTATTCAATATCAAGACATCATAGACACTGATGAATCCTTGGCACAAGTTGCTAGAGTGTTAAAAGAGATTGTTGAGGTTGGTGGCATCCTGGAGGAAAACATGTATGTTTTTGCTCAAATTGTTGAAGATACGGAGGTTCAGTTTGTTGAGGTACAGATATCAACTGAACACAGGTCAGAATTGGAGGTCAAAAGTACTGAGGATCAGACAGTACTAGGACAAAGGTTGACTTATTGTTGGGATTTGAGGAATCCTCTGTGTCTAGTGAAGAGACTGCTGAGGCAAGGGCTGTTGATGGCAAAGATAGACAAGAAGCTACTGATGAACAATCAGATGAGCAACTTCTTGACTATGATTTTAGTGATGAAGAGTTTCAATTGCCTAAAAAATTAGAAGAAGAGCCTCATCATGAACAAGAACCTGTATTTGAGGAGGTACCTGATTTGAATATGATTGTAGAAGGTCCTGAACCCCATGTATGGGATAGGACAAGAGCAATTGTTGTGAGACAGCCAAGGTCTGATCATAATATTGAAGAGCCCACTGGAGATTTTTTTGGACATATGGCTGGTGCAGTACCAGCACACATTTTGGATGAGTTAAGGGCAATAAGAGATGATATTACACAGCTAAGAACTCAATTGACAAGGAGTGAGCAAAGATTTGAAGACTTGGTAAATTTGGTGGAAAATATAGGAAGAACCACTGAAACTGTTGCATGAAATGTCACATCTATCCAGTTTGCTCAAAATGATATGCTAAGAGAACTTACCCTTGTCAAGTAGGATGTTGCAAAGTAGGATAAATACATAATTAAAACATCACATCCTTGCACAAAAAGGTTGATAAGTTGGTTGAGAGACCTAACCCTGCTGAGACACTCAACCCTGCTGCAATTGATCCTAAACTGACTGGGAGGATCAACCTGCTGGAACAAACTATGGATGGCTGGATTACTGCAGTTGACACTAGAACATAAATAATGGAAGGGCAACTGAATAATCTGGTATACACACATGAGAGTGTACTGGGCCTAATGAACCGTTTTGTTGATGATGTCAATATGGGGAAAGAAGGGCAGACAACAGAAGCAAAAAAGGACAGATGATCTGCTAAAGGAATTTAAGGCTGCTTATGGTGCAAGAAGGAGACCATACCAGGATATGACTTTTCAGGTTGGTTTAAATTCCTTCCTTGGATTAAAATTAGGGGAGTCAAGGATCAAATCCTTGAAAAAGACTAGAAAAATTTTACCTGGAAGAGGAGGTCTTGCTTGAAGATCTGGAGGAAGACAACCAACATCTACTGAACAATAAGCAAAGGATTGTGTAGAAGAATTCAAAGTATTCTACATGGGAGGAGGATTTAACTGGCATGGTGTCCAGTTAACTCGAGCTATAGGCTGGAAATGGTGGAAAATGGTACATACTTGGATTGAATTCTCTAGGATTGAAAAACAATGGATGGGTGGACATGCAAAGAGAAATCAGAGAATACCTTCAGAAAAGAAAACAAGACAAAAACTAGATCAACAGACTTATTCCTGTTTTTCTTTATGCTGATACTGGTTGTAGTAATTTTTGAACATCAATGATATTTAAATGAATTTGTTCTGTCTTTGTGTTTTTATCTTTTAGCTTTGCTGTAAGGAGGGAATTGGCATCATCACAAAAATGAGGGAAATTGTTGGACATATTTTAGTTTTAATGATGAGTGCCAGACTAGCTGTTATAGAGAAGGAAAAAGATGTCTAGATTGAATGTATAGGTTTATTAGAATTTGATCTTTGTATAGGTTTGATCAAACAAGCATTGTAATGAGGTTAGCTGACTTGTTCAAAAGACCTATCTAGGTCAGTAGGGTGTCTAGGTCAGTAGAGTGTCTAGGAACCTGCTGATGGTTGAAGGCTGAGGGTTCAAACTCAGTAATAAAGGCTAAGGGGTCAAACTTAGTATTTAAAGTCAAGGATATGGGATCAGATTTTAAGGAAGTTTGTGATGACCTAAACTGATCACATATACCTTGTGTACAAGGTCTATGTTCCATAAAAGTAAAGTGGTGATTGGAACTTGGTTATAATTAAAATGGTGTACTCTAACTTCATAATAAGAAAAGTTAAATGAGAAGTAGTCAGCTGATGTGTTTGTAAAACACAGCAGACTAAAAGTCTGCTGACATATATGGACATCAAAAGACTTATACTACAAGTGTCTACTGAGTGGAAAATTCGAATTAATCCAAGTTTCTTTTTGGAAGATTAAATGGATAAGGATGAATTACAAGCCTTGGATTAATCAGTCAACCAATGGACAGGATAAAAAGAACATTGTAAAGGTTCAGAGCAACATCCAATGGAAATAAGTCAATGGTTGACAGACTAAACTGTCAAAAAGTAAAACTGACAGTGTCAGTACGATGCAGCATAAGTAAAAACAAGTCAAGATAGAGACAATTCTGAAATGGCTATATTTGAATTTCAAACACAAGTCATAGGATTCACACCTATAAATAGAGGACTCATGATTCAGATTGAAGATGATAAAAAACAAGGGATCATACGAAGTAATTGTGCAAGAAATTTATCGAGTGCAATCTTACCCTGCCGAGCATCACTGAGCTGTCAATTTGCTGATCAAGATTTTTTCAAGTGTTTCCTACTATCAAGTTATATCTAGTATACACACTTGAAGACTACAAGCTGTGGATCATATCATCCCGATCAGAAGACTGCAGAAAGCTGAATCACTTTCTTGATTCAACCCTTCTTTTTCAAGAAGTTTGCTGAAGACAGAGAAGCAATTTTGAAGTGTCAAGAACTGTTGTTTGTGGTGGAGCTGGTGAAGAGGAAATCCTACACTTCAACGACCAGTGGAATACTTTGAAGCAGCAATCCTACCTATTTCAAGTGTTCAATTTGTGAAGCCATAGTCATTGGTGAAGGACAAACAGTTTAGGGATTTTTGTAACAGCAACCTCAAGAATCTCTAGTGAATTTCCTCCATCATCACAGGAGAAGAATGGACTGATAGGATTACACCACCTGGAACCACTATAAATCTTGCCTACCTTACTTTACTGCAATTACATTCTGTAATTTACTTTATCAGCATACTTATCACATCAACCTACTGAAATTAGCTACCGAATCACACTACTTGCACTACTGAGTATCCAATGCTTAGTATCATATTTATAACAACAAGTAACAAGGCTTAATTTGATATATTCTGCTGCAACAAATTCAATAGTTAATAGTCAGCAGACTACTGAGTGGTCAGCAAACTATTGACCATGCTGAGTTTGTAAAACTCCAAAAAGTTTTTATGTGTTATGTTTATTCACCACCCTCTAAAATTAACCAAAGCCTTTTCAAGGGACCAACAGATACTGATACTGTTATATAATATGCTAAATGGTGCATTTGAAATACAAAATCTTTCACAGCAATCGATTATATGGGACTGCATGTATCCAGATGAAGCAATCAAAAGTATGAATAATCGAAGAAACCTCCGAAAATAAACAAAGTTCCTAACCCGCCACTACAAAAATTGCAACGTAAGAATGTATTACAAACATTGACTTTAATTACTATTATCAATACTAATCTGTTGAACTAAAACTGATGCAGGAATGACTGTGTTGTTTATAGAATATACTACATCAATATACTCGTGATAGGAAATGGTATTCGAAAGGACTTATCAGATGAAAAAGTGAAGCAAATGAAAGGAATGATTATAAATAGCATAACAATGAATCAAATGTTACTGTTATGTTAGCATACTTATGGTGATGTAAAGTCATACTTCTGTTAATTTATCATACTTCTGGTGATGTAAAGTCAACTGTTTAACTACTTTTTATTTATAATGTGCATATTCAGATGTTACTCTGAATGATCAAACTACTTATGTCATTTAGTGATTTATGTTATTCAAACTACCTATGCCTATTACTTTGTTAATATTGTAATTCAGAATCCATTCACTGACATCTTTATTAAATAAGAAACTATAAATGAAGAATCGTGATCATTAATGAACAAAAAAAAGATATGGATCATGAAATACAAAAATGGTAGAGATTACAAAACTATTAATCAATCCAAAATACATAATCATTAATATTCAATGTAAATAATAAATGACAGTAACAATATCACAATAACAATATCACACTTTAACAGTCAAAATACAAGATCAACCTAACTGAATAGCAGCAGTACATGTACTCCTATTGTGACGACTAGAAGAACCACAACGACTACATTTATATGCATGCTTTGAACATTTTGATGACTTTCCACGTGAAGGAAGGCGTTTAGTCCGAGGTCTTCCAGTCTGGATCCGAGAGAATGGTGGGAATACAACAGATGCAACTGATATCTGAGCTGTTAGATAAGTATCTGGAACATGATAAACTGCATTTTGATAACAGTCCAAAAATGAGCTTGCCTGTAGCAAACATCAACATAATCGTGCAAAACAACCTAGTACTCATGACAGCAGCAACTCCATGACGACATGGATAACAAAATCTTTTCCAAAGATAGCAAGAGCAAGTGCGATCCGTCAAATTCACTGAAGCATTTGGGGAAGATTGAACCACATAAACAAACGCAGTCGATCTAACACATCAACATGAAATATATACAGGAGGATAGCATCAATTGTGGCACAAATAGGACTAATCCAAGATGCAGCTAAAGATCTCTTATCTTCAACAACAACAACAACAAATAACAAAGCAACAGTCAAAAAACACATCAACATGAAATATATAACAGTAAAAGTAACACAAACCTGAAAGTAGCTGCATAATTTAAATAAGGATAGCTTCAATAAAGTTTATAACAGGTAGATGACGCTCGTCCACAACCCATGAGTTAAAGGATTCTACTATACTGGATGATATGTAACCATATCGACGACCCTTGAAGTGTGCATTAGCCCAATTCTCATGCTTCAGATTCTTAAAAAATTCTTTGGCAGCTTGATCTCCCTCAAGAAGAATTACATTCATATTAGAATCAAATTCTGATTCAGTAAAAGCATAAGCACACTGGTCAAGCAAGTCAACCATTCGTTGCCTAAAAATCTTACTTCTACAAAATTCAGCACACTTCTGACGTAAATTAAGCTTCAAATGATACAAGCAATACGAATGGTAGGCATTAGGAAAGACAGTATGAACACCTTCAATCAAGCCGGAATTCTTATAATTAATAATCGTTATCCGCCACAGGGGATCCAAAATGGTCTTCAAATGCCTTAAAAACCATTTCTAATTATCAGAGTCCTTAAAATCAACAACAGTAAAAGAAAAGGGATAGATACCTAACATACAACAAAATAATATCACTATCAGAATTCATGATAAAGTGATAATGATACTGATATTGTGATATTGTTACTGTTATAGAGTTAACCAACCATATATTAAAACAAGTAAAAACTCAAAATACATAGGTTTCCATTCATCCTAGGAGAAGCCAACAAATGACCCCTAAATTGACCTTTCAAATGTGCTCCATCCAAAAAAAGACGAGGAACGCAAGAGTTGAAACCACATATGCACCCATCAAAAGCAACAACCAATCGTTTAAACTGACATGATACATTATCCACATCATAAACAATAAGAGAACCAGGAATTGAATCCAAAAGGCATTGAACATAAGAAGGCAATCTCCTAAATGATTCACAAACATTGCCAAACAAAGCTGATTTGGCTTCAGACACCAATTCTTGCTTTAAAATAAGTCACCCTAAACGAAAATAGTGAGAACTATCAGTTTTGTGACTTGATCTCTAAAATTGGTGTAACTAATCTGAAAGCTGAAACAAAGTTTTGTGAAGTGAAACTGAGTTTGGGAAAAGCTGAGAAAACTAAGTTTTGGTGGAAACTGAAAAACTGAGTTTTGGTGGAAACTGAGAAAACTGAGTTTTCTAAATACAAGTGAGTTCTACATCTGGGCAGTTGATTTCAAGTTTGAAATGTCAGTTTGAAGCTGAGTTTCATCTGGTGGATAACTGTTGAAGCTCGGGTCCATATTTAGGGTATTTATGACAATTCCGACATAGATCATATGGCGGTTAGGGTTAGGGATTTGTGCCTATAAATACCAAAGTTGTAATCAATGCAACGTGTCTTTAAAGAGTGTGTTTTTCAACATCGTGAAAAAGCCGTGTAACTTTTGTGCATAATCCAATATCTCATTTTTTGCCTGTGGATTAGTCGGCACAATACCGGATACCACGTTTAATCACCATGTTCACTTTGTTTCTATGATTTATTAATTTCTGCCTTATTTTTGTTAGATTGCATCTATTTTATTAGAAATTTTATTGTCTTTGTTTTCAACAAACTGGTATCCGAGCGAGGTTCAAGATTCAGAGATTTGCAGGTGGAACGGAGTTGATTTTCACCAAGACCGGTGATCGGTGCTAGGATTTTGTGATCAAAGGTCTCTTCTTTAGCGAGAAAGATGTCAGCAGTTAACGTAAATATTGATAAATTTATAGGGAGGAACAGTTTCAGTATGTGGCAAATCAAGATGTGGGCCTTGTCAAAACAACAAGGATTGTGGACTCTTTTATCCGGTAAAAGCGATGCCAGTGCAGCAGATTATGCCAGTCTGGAGGATAAAGCACATTCTACCATCATGTTGTGTTTATCTGATGATGTTATCACAGAAGATGATGAGGATAACACCGCTGCTAAGTTATGGTCAAAGCTTGAAACTGTATATGACTAAGTCATTGACCAAAAAGTTGTTGCTAAAGTAGAGGCTGTTTAGCCTAAGGATGTATGAGAGGGCTACGCTGAGAGACCATCTTGATCAGTTGAACACAATATTACTTGACCTCAGGAATATTGATGTGAAGATTGAGGATGAAGATGCAGCTATGATTTTGTTGGTATCACTACCAGCTTCTTATGAGAACTTTGTGCAATCCTTCATAGTTGGGAAGGATAGAGTTGCATTGGAAGATTTAAGGTCATCTTTACATGCTAGGGAGTTGATACATAAGGCAGATGTGATAGACAGTCAGGTTGTTGGACAAGTAGTCAGTAGCAGTAGTGAAAAAAGGCATGTGCGGTCTAGGAAAAAGAAATCCAAGAGGATTGGGTCAAAAGGTCCTAAATCCGTAGATGTCTGCAATTACTGTATGGAGCAGAGACATTGGAAGTGCAACTGTCCAAAGAAAAAGAAACAATATGAGAACAGTTCTGGAACAGCTGCTATTGCAGCTGAGTTTGATTCAGAGGAGGACATGGTTCTAGCAGCTGGAGAATCAGCACATCATGCTGATGTGTGGATTCTGGACTCTGGAGCATCTTAACATATTTGTCCACACAAGGATTGGTTCTCAAGTTATCAACAGATAGATAGTGGACATATAGCTACGCAAAACAACAAGGTCTGGAAGATAGTTGGGATTGGCTCAGTTCAGTGGAGGATAGAGGATGGTAAATTCTGTGTGTTGAGTGAAGTTAGACATGTTCCATAGCTGACCAAGAACTTGGTATCTCTCAGTCTTCTAGACAGCAAGGGACTCAGTTTTAAAGGTTGAAAGTAAAAAACTGACTGTCTACAAAAACTCAATTTCAATTCTCAGGGGAGTCAAAAGGGGAACCTTGTATATTTTGCAAGGATCAGTGTATGCAGTTCTGCCAATTGTAGCATTTGCGAGAAGTTCATCGATCCACTCTTCGACAAAACTATGGCACATGAGACTGGGTCACATGGGTGAAAAGGGGATGCAGATTCTTTCTCAGAAAGATCTTCTTGGGGTATGTAAGGTCAAGAATCTGGACTTTTGTGAGCATTGTGTATTTGGGAAACTTCATAGGGGCAAGTTCTCAAAAGGGATACACAACACAAAGTCATCACTTGATTACATTAATTCTGATTGTTAAGGGCCATCAAAGGTGGAGTCATTGGGTGGTCACAGATATTTTGTGTCCTTCATTGATGACTATTCAAGGATGACTTGGGTGGTGCTGATGAAACACAAAAGTGAAGCATTTAATAACTTCAAGCTGTGGAAAGCTCTAGTTGAAAATCAGTTGGGAAAGAAGATCAAGAGGCTTCGTACAGATAATGGTCTAGAATTCTGCTGGCCTGAGTTTGATACATTTTGCAAAACTGAGGGTATTTTTAGACATCACACTGCAAGGAATACACCTCAACAAAATGGTGTTGCTGAGAGAAAGAATCAAACTCTTCTTGAGAGGGCAAGATGTATGCTCTCTAATGCTGGTTTGTCAAGAATATTTTGGGCAGAAGCAGTAAGTACAGCTTGTTACATAATCAACAGGAGTCTTTGATCGCGTGTAAGTCACTAACTCGATATTACTAGCAAGAATACTAGGTACATCGTAGTATTGTAAATGCGAGTCAAGGTCGATCCCATAGAGACAATGCAACTTATACATATAAAAGATTCTAACCTAATTAAGAAGCCACATATAGGCGGTCATTGACCAACAATAACATAAAAGAAAACAAACATGGTATACCTCTCCCTCTCCTACCGAGCTACTAACTTGATTAGTTAATTGTTATTTTACTTCCCCACATAATTTCCTTAGATTAATCGCGAGCTTTTAATGATTATTATCATATTTATCAGCTATGGGTGCAATTCCTAATCCTATCGACTCCGACAATGGCAGTAGACAATCTATACGCAAGCTACCCTCCTTAATTGGTCCGTAATAGCCCATACGCATAAAGAACTAGAACTTCCGATATTGAGCGTTACCTCATACCGCTAACCCGCCTAGACAGCTGTCGACACTGACCAGCACGTTCCTAGGGTCCATCAAGACTATGTCCTAACTAACACTTCACTTGCGGTCCTTCATGTTAATTTACGAATTACGAATACTAGATTGGCCAGACCTCTTACTCGTTTTAATTATTTCTGCCGATCAATGTAGTTGTAGTGAATCCCAGTTTAGGTTGTCTAAAATATGCCTCGGTAAACCGGTATAGACCGCCGGTTTACCGGGGGCGGCTTTTCCTAATTTCTGGATCTATATTGCTCAGTACGATTAAAATAAGTAAATTATGGGGTTGTAAAACATGCAGATTAACTAACACATAAATACGAACAGATCTACCATATTGAAGACGATAAAGGAACGTTCAAAGCTTCATACCTTCAACAGTTGAGATCTAGCTCTATCTACTCAAGCTAGAGATGATGGAAGAAGAGAGGAAACAAAAAACAACTCTCCAAAGCTCAAGAAAACTTTATTGCATAATAATAATTGTAATGTAATAGATAAATTTGAAGATTGTATTACGCATATGAAAACTCTCAGTATATGCGGCTTTATATAGATACAATAGCCAACTTAAGACTCTCTAAAACACTAGCCGACTTAGAGAATGCGGCAGAATGAATTTCGTGCTGAATAAGTCACCGGTTTACCGGGCCTTCTATCCTTCTTTTTCTTCAGCAGACTTCTTCTTGGACTTCAACCACTCAGCCCAATACGTTCCTTTTGGTCCAGATCCGTTCTCCAATGCTCCAGAATTGGTACATCCTATAAAATACACAAAACGAGACAAAACATTACCAAAACATCGGGAAAATAGCATAGATGCAGAATTACGATCCTGGAAACACTCAAATAGCATTTGACATATATTCTAAGCAATAACGAGCCTATCTATCCTCTCTTGAGCAGAATTCAGGGTGAATATAGGTATAAATATCGGTACCATTTAAAGTGTCATCAGTCCTGACATAAGGATCAATTTCAAGACACCAGTTGAAATGTGGTCAGGAAAGCCTGCTGATTACTCAGTTCTGAGGGTTTTTTTATCATGTCAGTGAAGGGAAACTGGAACCAAGGGCCAAGAGAGGAGTGTTTGTGCGTTATGGTGATGGAGTGAAAGGTTATAGAATCTAATCATCAACAGAGAACAGAGTTAATCTCAGCAGAGATGTTGTTTTCGATGAAAATTCTATGATCATCTCATCAGCGCGGAGGATTGCTAAAACTGAAAGCAGTGCTGAAATTGAGAAAACTGACAATAAGGTGGAGCTTCAGGCGGGGTCAGCTAAGATGCAACACTCAGCTGAACAAAGTCAGTTTTCATCTGATCTGGTTACTGAACCAAAACTGAATCCAAGCTAGTCAGCTGAACAGGGGCCAGTTGAGCGTCAAACTGATATTGGTCAGCAAAGTATAGCTATCAGCAGAGCTAGAAGATCCAATGTTGGGATGCTTCCCAGAAGGTATGGGTTTGATGATTTGGCAGGATATGCACTTCAAGTTGCAGGGAAGGTGGATGGTTTTGAACCTTCTACTTACAGGGAAGTAGTAACATGTTCTGAGTCATGTCAATGGCTTACTGCCATGGGAGATGAAATAGAGTCATTGTTGAAGAATCAGGCTTGGGATCTTGGTAAACGTCCAACTGATAGGAGAGTTGTTACATGCAAATGGATCTTCAAGAAAAAAGAAGGAATGACTGAGGCAGAAGGAGTCAAGTATAAGGCACGTTTGGTTGCAAAAGGGTTCAGTCAGAAAGAAAAGGTACACTTTGATGAGATATTCACACCAGTAGTCAGACATACTTTGATCAGAGTGTTACTTGCAATGATGGAACAACAAAAACTTGAACTTGAGCAGTTAGATGTGAAGACAACTTTTCTACATAGTGAGGTAGATAAAGAGATATCTATGACTCAGCTAGAGAGATTTCAAGTTCCGGGTAAAGAAGCATTTGTTTGTAAGTTGAAGAAGTCGTTGTATGGACTGAAGCAGGCTCCTAGACAGTGGTATAAAATGTTTGACAGGTACATTATCAAAGTTAGTTATAGCAGAAGTCCTTATGATTGTTGTGTTTACAACAGTCAGCTGAAAGATGGATCATAAATCTATCTTGTTTTGTATGTGGATGATATGCTGATAGCTGTAAGAAAGAAGTATGATATTCAGAATCTGAAAGACCTTCTTAGTGCTGAATTTGAAATGAAAGATTTGGGTGCAGCCAAGAAAATCTTGGGGATGGAGATCGGGAGAGATAGAAGTCTGAATAAACTGTTTTTTTCTCAGTAGGGCTATATACAGAAGATTTTGGCCAAGTTTGGTATGTCAGCTGCAAAGCCAATCGATACCCCCTTAGCATCAAATGTTCATTTGCCAGTTTATGCTTCACAGTCAATTGAGGAGAAGAAATATATGTCAAGAGTCCCCTATGCTAGTGCAGTTTGCAGTCTGATATATTCCATGGTATGCACTAAGCCTAATCTAGCTCAGGCAGTCAGTGTTGTCAGCAGGTTTATGGCTTAACCTTGAAAGGAACACTGGAAAGCCGTGAAAAGAATGTTCAGGTACCTTAGGGTTACACTTGATGTTGGTCTCAATTATGGAGGTGATACTCAAAGTTTGGTCACATGATACTGTGATGCTGATTATGCAGGTGATGTGGATAGTATAAAATCAATGACTGGTTATGTTTTCACAATGGGGAATTCAGTTTTCAGCTAGAAAGCAACTTTGCAATCAACAATAGCTTTATCAACAACTGAGGCAGAGTATAGGGCTCATACTGAAGGAGCCAAGGAAGCAATCTGGTTGAAGGGACTAGTCAGTGATTTGGGGTTACATCAGGATCAAGCTGAGATTTATTGTGATAGTTTGAGTGCAATTTTTCTAGCTAAGGATCAAGTTCATCATAAGAGAACCAAGCATATTGATATGAGATATCATTTTCTGAGAAACGAGAAGAGGGTTGTAGTGAAGAAGATCAGCACCAATAAAAATCCGGCTGATATGCTTACTAAACCAGTTCAACAAAGCAAGTTTCAGTTGTGTCTGGACTTGCTTAACATCCAAAGCTTATAATCAGTTTTATGGAAACTTAGTTGAGGGTAGGTCAGTTGAGTGGATTCTATGGAGAAGTCTGGTACAAGTACATCTTGGCATTGACGAATGCATCTAGTACAAGTACATCTGAATTATGCAATCTGGAGACGTTGAGTGAGAGTTCAAGTCTAGTGGAGATTTGTCAGTTTTGAGACTTGATCTCTAAAATCGGTGGAACTAATCTGAAAGCTGAAACTGAGTTTGTGAAGTGAAACTGAGTTTTGGGAAAAGCTGAGAAAACTGAATTTTGATGGTAACAGAGAAAAATGAGTTTTGATGGAAACTGTGTTTTCGTGGAAATTGAGTTTTGGTGAAAACTGAGAAAACTGAGTTTGCTGAATACAAGTGAGTTCTACATCTTGGTAGTTGATTACATGTTTGGAAAGTCAGTTTGAAGCTGAGTTTCGTCTGGTGGATAACAGCTAGAGCTGGGGTCCACATCTGGTGTATCTATGACAATTCCGACAAAGATCTTATAGTGGTTAGGGATAGGGATTTGTGCCTATAAATATGAAAGTTGTAATCAATGTAATGTGAGTCTTTCATCAGTGTGTTTTTCAAGAGCGTGAAAATGCCTTGTAACTTTTGTGCACAGTAAAATATCTCCTTTTCCGCCCGTGGATTAGACGTCACAACGCCGGATACCACGTTAAATCACCGTCTTCTCTTTGTTTATATGTTTTTTTTATTTATCAATTTCCGCCTTATTTTTGTTAGATTGCATCTATTTTATCTTTGTTAAACTGCAAGTTTCTTGTCTGTGTTTTCAACAAGAACAAATCAAGTTTAACTATAGTAAGACTCAGATTAGGTGCATGACGAACCATCTTTTCAATCACCTCAACAAAATTCTCAGAATCATTCGTGATCCATTACAACAATGACCAACAGAACCACAAATATGAACAGTACGACTCCTTAACATAAAAATAGCCATTCACATTCAATTTAATACCATGAACATTCCATGAACACTTATATGTTTCCTTGGAAGGACAATACGCTGTTAACCTACTGCTATCATTTTTAAAAAAAATATATATTGAAAACAAGTATCTATAGACACCTTTTGCAGAGATAATCTGAGTTCTGAGGCACCACCATAAAAGACTGTTCCCTGCTTAAAAGATATCTTTTCCCAACCTAGATTAATCCTAGCAGCCGTCTTACGGAATGAACACTCTGACATACAATCCTTATCACCAAGAGCATCAAAAGAAAGAACACAACTATCAGAGCTTGAGGAAATAACATCATCAACATAAAAAACACGCGTACTAGAACTTGAGGAAGGAATATTGCTTTCTTCTACCACATCAACATGAATACCATTCCCAGTAAAGGAATGAGACACAACAAACAATGTAACCAAATCTTCATCACTTGACAAAAAACACCTAGAACAACCAGGTAATTTGTAAAACAACTTAACAGATGAAACATTCAAACAACACCATCTTCTACAAATCTTATCCAAAATAAAGTGGAAACAAACAATTTCAGAATCCGACAAAACATACGTCTCCAATGCATAGGTGCAAAGCAAAATCAACATCCTCACACAATCTGCAAAGAAACCCAAACACAAATTAGCATCTAAAAATAAAGAAATAAGCCATTGCCAATGACACTGATTCTATGATACTGTGATACTATGTTACTAATACTGACTTAATCCTTCTCTAATAACACATCAGGCTTTTACAAACAAATAACAATGAAACCAGACTGCATTTCACAGCAACAATACAAAGCAATTGAGCAAGGATGACTGAAAATAAAATTTGATTTGATTCCAATGCAAAAAAAAAAGCAGAACATCAAATTCCAAAAAATGATAAACAGCTCAAACAAAAATTTGATTCCAAAACAAAAATATAACAACAATGTCATTTCAATCGAATTCCTCAATCGGGCATCTACAATCAAATAACAATGGAATCATAAACAATTCACAGCAACAATTGACAGAAATTGAGCAACGATGTGTTTGCAATTAAATACATCTGAAAACATAATCAAACTTTAGAAACAAACTATAAATCACATTCCAATGCAATGTGATTTGATTCCAATCACATTGAATTGGAATTCAAAACAAGCAAAATAGAAGAACAAAAAAGCAACATACAATTTAAAAATTCAGTTCAAAATATTACGTTAAATCGGGAAAAAGTACAACAACAAGATTCTTCGATACAAAGATGACACTCTGTCGAATATCAACGAAGAAACGGCGTAAATGTGCAAGAAGGAAGAAAATAGAGCCGCAATTGAAGATGAAAGTGCAATTAATGCATCGGATTCGACAAAAAGAATGAAATCGAGGAAGAGAAAATATAAATGGAGGGCAAAAAAGTTCACACAGAAAAAATTTGTCCTTAATGCAACTAAAAAGTTGAAGCTGTATTAATGCTTAATTACTGGGGGAAAAGTGGATTTTCCCTAATTTTTCCTAAATAAAATTCATAAAACAAAGAATGCAAAAGATATTATTTAATATATATTATCTACTATTTATAGTCATTTTGTATATTTTTATTTTATTTTTTTATGTTAGTGAATTTTTTTAAATTTACGTGCAATGATTCAAAATGACTTATAATTTGGGTTACCGTTAAGTTTTTTTTTTTTAAATTTTTTGTCAATGGATCAAATAGACCTATCATTCGAAACAAATGAAGCAATAATTGTTTACCATTTTTGATAAATTGTTTTATTGCTACATCATTTTTTTTATTAGCTTACATGGGTTTCAAATAGTAAATAAATAATAACGTCTTGTTGATGATAGTAAAATACCCTCAAAGAAAATGTGCAAAAAGAAATTAAAAAAATAACGTCTTGCTGATGAATAGCTAACACTAATAATAATAATAACAAATACTTCATCAGAAACGTCAGAAATTCTGAAATTCAAAATATACGTAGTCTGGCCACTTAAGAAATTAAATTGTCCCCTCTCAAAAAAAGAAAAGGAAAACAAAGAAATTAAATTGTTATACCCCTTAAGCCAAGTGATTATTTTTTGATAAAAACACCGATGACGATGATCGGCTCTGCCAGGGCCACGTGTCATGAATATAGAGACTAGGCACAAATAGAGTACGGTGGGCATCCCGACCAGAAGCCGGGAGTCCGTTCAGCGTCCACCTTAACTCCTGAGGGTGAGCCGCCTCACTCCATGCCACCGTAGGTCGGTCCAGTCCATAGAGTACATGCAGATCGCGACCATGGGAACTCGGCCAATAGGCCCGAGCCCTCCTTCAGTTATACACATGTTTCCGTATCTAAGGATAAGCGTAAGTTAAGAAGCCAACCTCATTAAGTCTCTGAATCAAGATTAAAGATAAAGGAGAGATTATCTCCTAATAATAAGGGATTCGTATCAATCCCATTTAATGATAGTATAACCGAATCCTTGGAGGATACGACAAGATTAGGGTTACGACTCCCTAAATAAACCCCCAACAAGAACTACGGCCGGCTTGATTCCAATTGAATATATTGGATATGTAGGCAGCTTGAGAACAACTCGAGTTCAGTCAAAATACCCACAAAACAACCCATTTTTTAGTGTTTACCGGCAATCGGAAAACTACCACTAGATCCATTAGCCCAAAAATACTTATTGGTGAAATCCGACTTCATCATTGGCGCTAGAAGGAGGGTCTTCTACTGGTAGTTTCAACGAGCATCATCACCACAGCAAACATGCCACCAAAAAACACATGAAAGAAAACACGGGACGCAACGACCCATGGTGGTGGATCTAATCTTGTAGAAAAGGAAGCTGGAGGACAAACACTTGGTGAGAAAGAGAGACAACGGGGGCACAAATGACATAGGTGGAGCCCCTCCCGGATCCAGCGCAACAGGCTTTAGTGGAGGCCCTATCAAATCTTAATACGATGGCTTTCAAAGAAATTATAGGAAACACATTCAAAGCACGAGGGGAAGAGACCACAGACAAAGCTCTTAAGGAAAACCCTCTAAGGGAGAATCACGATAGAACTTTTAATCTCCCGAGGGAGGATCACTCCGAAACTCTGTCTTCCAATTCAAATCTGGGAAGAAGAGATGTCAAAGACCAAGCCAAAGACACAGCACGAGCCGAACTGGATGCCCTATTGGGTAAGACCCCCTTCTTTTTTGAATCCCCTTTTACCGAGCAGGTAGAAAGTTATCCCCAGCCTCCTAGGTTTAAGATGCCCAAGATAGATCCTTATGATTGGACGAAAGACCCCAATAATCATATGTATCAATACTTGATGCATATGACCTTGTATAACGCAGCCAATCAGATGAAGTGCAAGGAATTTCTGGCTCTGCTCACCGGTCGGGTTCGGGAGTGGTTCAGGAAACTACCCCCCAAGTCCATAAATGATTTTGCCACCTTGGCAAGAAAGTTCATGCACGCGTTCATCACGGCGCAACCGTTCCAAAGGAACGCCACACATTTGCTTAGTCTAAAGCAAAAGACCGATGAAAGTGTACTGCAGTATTTGAAAAGATTCAATGAGTAATCAAGGCAGGTCCAGGGAGTTGACGAGCACTTGATAGTCACCTCCTTCATAGCCGGATTGCGTGAGGGTAGGCTGTATGCCAAATTAAATAGCAAGCCCCTGCTCACCAAGGAAGATTGTGTGGAGACTGTGTTCAAGCACTGCCAGGGAGAAGAAGCCAACAGGCTAAAAAGAGAAGAAGAGAGAGCAGACCCTAAGAGGGGGCGATCGGAACGGCAGCACGACAGTGGTCGAAAGCAAGTCTGGGATAAAATGACCACGCCGGTCACAGATCGGCTTGGTAAGAAGGGAGCTCTGTAGGACAGAGACCTGGTACCTTTGAATAGACCACATGAGCATGTGCTTTCCCCGATGGAAATAAAAGGAATAGCGTGAACACCGCAACCTCTGAAGGGGCCAATAAAGAAAAGGGACTAGACGAAATTTTGCAAGTACCACAAAGACGTAGGGCATGACCCAGAGGAATATCAGGAATTGATCAGAGACATAGACGAGCCTTAGAAGGAAAAATAGATGAGGCGATAGATCGCTCGTGGAATCCTAACCAAATGGGTAGGAGGGAATACAAGAGGCGAAACTATTATCATGGATATGAGGGTCGAACTGACCCAAAGCGAATAAGAGATCATTCTCCTGACCCTGATGGGCAACTGGATAATAAGCCCATCAACACTATTTACACAATTGCGGGTGGTCTGGAAGGCTCCAGACCTCCCGGAAAAAGCAGCAATAGCACAGCCCCACAGCCTGAGACAGAAAAGAAATATAGATTATCTGGGGAGGTAGTGTACGGACTCAGGGACTCTCTTACTCTTTTCCCCAACAATGAAGGACTTGTCATCGAGCTGGTGATAAAAAAATACATGGTAAGCGGGTCTGTGTAGATACAGGGAGTGCTGTAAATATTTTATACTTATCGGTCTGTCATGCCATGAAGATTCGAGACTCTGAGCTGACCCTTGTCTAAGCTCCGCTATTTGGTTTCGTAGGGCCCCGGTCCATCTGGTGGGCATGATCAGATTGCCTACGACTTTTGGTCAAGGGCAGGACTCTTGTGGTAGACTATGTAGTGGTTCGGTCGGCCTCAGCATATAATGTCATATTGGGAAGACCCGTCCTTATAGATCTCCGAGCGGTTATTTCCCCCGCTCATGTCAGTATGAAATTCCGCACAGTAGATGGAGCGGCAAAAATGAAAGGATATGTGGATGCGGCAAGGGGTTGGTATACGGCAACCATTAACCAGAAGATGAGGGTACAACATGTCCTTATTGAAGAACTGGTCCCGGAGGAAGATGAGAGATGGCCAACCGAGGATGAAGTAAAACATGAAAAGTTATGGGCCAACCATGACGATTTAACGGTCGGAGTTGGCTCATGGATTATTGAGCCTCACAGACAGAGTCTGGTTAGTTTATTAAAAGAATTTAAAGATGTTTGTGCATGGAGTACGGCAGATATGCCAGGTTTATCTCCTGACTTGGCACTGCACCACCTGAACGTTGATCCAACCAAAAAACCCGTTCAGCAGAAGAAACATAACTTTGCCCAAGAAAGGATGAAGGTTGTTCAAAAATAAGTAACAAAGCTATTGCAAGCAAACATAATCAAGGAGGTGGTATACCCCGATTGGCTAGCCATTCCTGTCTTGGTTAAGAAGCTAGATGGGTCATGGCGCATGTGCGTGGACTTCACCGATCTTAACAAGGCATGCCCAAAAGACTGTTATCCGCTCCCAAAGATTGACACATTAGTAGACTCTACGGTCTGTTTTGAAGTCTTTGCATTTTTAGACACGTACAAGGGGTACCATCAGATTTCCATGGCTTCAGAGGACATGGAAAAGATAGCATTCATCACCGAAAGAGGAACTTATTGCTACATCACCATGCCGTTCGGATTTAAGAACGCAGGGGCTACATATCAAATAGCAGTCAACAGGATATTTGACGAATAGATCGGGCGATCTATGAAAGTATACGTTGATGACCTACTGATCAAGATAAGGTCTCTTGATCAGTATATTAAAGATGTCCGAGAGGTCTTTGAAGTACTAAGAGAAACACGAATGAGCCTCAACCCCAAAAAATGTACGTTCGGGGTCAGATCAAGGAAATTCTTGGGATATATGATATCCAAAGAGGGTATATAAGCAAACTCGGACAAAGTCGAGGCCATACAGAGCATGGCCCCACCCAAAAACATCAAGGATGTACAGAGGTTAACAGGGCATAAGGCAGTCCTAACCCGATTTCTCTCGTGGTCGGCACAGCGTGCTCTACCGTTTTTTAAAATCTTACGGCAAGCAAACCCCTTCGACTGGAATGAAGAATGTCCGAAGGCATTTGAAGAATTGAAGACTTACCTGACCACCTTGCCTATCCTTACTGCTCCAAAGGTGGGGGAAACTTTATACTTGTACTTGTCCGTTTGTTATGAGGCATTGAGCGCCGTCTTGGTAAGTGATCATGATAATGTCCAAAGACCAATTTTTTATGTCAGCAAAGCCCTGTGTGGGCCAGAGGTTAGGTACACTTATGCCGAAAAATTGGCACTAGTACTGATCCACGCTTCAAGAAAGTGGAAACCTTACTTCCAAGCACACCCTATAGTGGTCATGACAGATCAGCCTCTTCGACAGATTTTAGACCGGCCAGAGACGTTGAAAAGGTTAACTAGGTGGGTGGTCGAGCTGGCCGCCTGTGACTTAGAATTCTGACCAAGAATTTCAATCAAAGCTCAAGCCCTGGCTGACTTCATCGCCGAATGAATAGCAATTACTCTGGAGCAAGAGCATCCTCAAGAGCGGTTAGAACAATGAAAAATATACGTTGACGGCGCGTCTAGCAAAGAGGGAGCAGGAGCAGGCCTTTTACTCTGTAGCCCAAAGGGAGAGGGATTCCCTTATGCGCTGCATTTCAAATTTAAATCCACCAACAATGAGGCTGAGTATGAGGCGCAAATTACGGGGCTTAGATTAGCCATAAAGCTAGGAGTGAGGAACTTACAAGTGTTCAGTGATTCACAGTTGGTCGTAAATCATGTTAAAGGGGAATATGAGGTGAAGGAAGAGACTATGAAGAAGTATCTCTCCATAGCCCGAGCATTGATTGCAGAGTTTGAGGAAGTCCAGCTGGGGTAGATCCCCAGGTCAAAGAACGTGCAAGCCGATGCGCTCTCTAAACAGGCCTCAAATTTTGTTTCTGATAGAAATGTATTGATCGAGCAAATCATAGAGCGGAGTTACGAACAGAAAGATACCAAGCCGATCACTCAACAGGCCACCTGGATGGATCCTATAGTGGCCTTCCTGAAGAATAGTATGGTCCCAACCGATAAAACGCACGCTTAGAAGATAAGACTTCAGACAAGCAGGTACTTATTGTTTAGCGATATATTGTACAGAAAATCTTTCATTTCACCATGGTTGCGTTGTGCTACAAAAGAAGAAGGCAATTACCTCCTTCGAGAGATCCACTTGGGAATTTATAGAAGTCGTATGGGAGCCAGAGCACTGGCCCAGAAGTGTAGATTATTCAGGTACTACTGGCCGAGCATGCAAGCGGATGCAATGGATTTGGTAATGACCTGCTAAACATGATAGGTGCAGGACAACCTTACTCATCAGCTTTCACAATAGTTGATCCTCATAGTATCTCCTTGGACTTTCGACCAGTGGGGTGTTGATCTGGTCGGGCCATTACCCAGAGCACCGGGTAATATTAGGTGGTGGCCACTTACCATTTCGCCAAATGGGTGGAGGCAGAGCCATTAGCCACAATCACAGGCAAGGCCATCCTAAAGTTTCTATGGAAAACCATAGTATGCCGGTATGGGATTCCAAAAAACATCATCTCTGATAATGGCACACAGTTTGAAGATAGAGCGGTTAGAGAATTGTGCTCTGAGCTCGGGATTGAATAGCATTTCACTTCGGTTGTCTACCCACAAGCCAATGGCCAAGTAGAGCAGGCGAACAGACAGATTAAAACTGGCATAAAAAAGAGGTTGGAAGAAGAGGCCAAGAGCTGGGTAGAACAGTTGCCCAATATGATATGGGCATATAGGACCACGCCCAATTCGGCCACCGGGGAGACCCTATTTTCATTACCTTATGGATGCGAAGCGGTCATCCCCGCAGAGATTGGAAAGTCTTCGCCCCGAGTCGTGCTCTATAACCAGATTGACCAGGAAACAGAGCTAAGGTATCTTAAAGATGACCTGGAGGAGAATCGTGACATAGTGTTCATACGAATGGCAAAGTATAAGCAGCAGATGGCGCACTAATATAATGCTAGGGTCAGAGACTCATACTTTAAATACGGAGACCTGGTCCTCCGGAAAAATGAAGTCAGCAGGCAGGATCCTCAAGGCAAATTGAAACCTAATTGGGAATGCCCATACAGATGTATTAAGGTGCACGGTAAAGGTGCATATCAGCTGGCTGACGTTCATGGAAAGACCATTCCATGAAGCTGGAACGGGGTCAGCCTAAGTAGATTCTATACCTGAGACAGGTTCTAGGCTATTTACCATCTTTCATTATTTATAGTATGAAGTTTTATGTAATTAGTTGCCTTTGCAACAGTTTTATTCCTCAATAAAATTTGCATTTCTATATATTGCGTACATTTGCGTACAAGTATTTATGATAGTTGCAGGGCAGACCGTATCACTATAAGCTCAGTAAATTTATCCTAAAGTAAAATCAAACATCTGCAGGACAGACTAACAGTATAAAAGCTTATATACTGAGCATATAATGATATAAATGCTCAGAGACTGAGCGCCCAGCAAGTCGAAACTGCAATGCAGTACCATACCAACGACTCAGGAATGAGTGATAGTCAGACTGTAGAACAGTCAAACTTTAATAAAAGTTCGCAATAGCAACCTACGTAATCTACAGAGCAGATCACCAAAAAACCTAATCCTTGGAGACCGAGTGATGAAACCAAACTGCAAGACAACATTATAAAATTGTGCAATTAACACACGAATGGCTGTCAGACAGACCAAGTGGTGAAGCTCATAAATTGAGCATAAAAAATTCGAAGCTGCAAAGCAGATAATATTAAACTCGGAGATCAAGCATCAATGAACTGCGAGTAGCCAAAGTAGTTTTAATCTTAAAACTGTTAAGGCCATATTTATATGACTATTAATGGTGTATTTCATTACTATTTTCCCCACATTTGCATAATTTACATGAGAATTAAGGGTTTAAGTGTAATTATTTAATAAAGATGATTTTAAGAGGGTTGTATGCATAATTGATGATTTTAAGTGTTGATTTAATGGAATTATTATTATTTGGATTTTATTACTTTTTTGCGTTGTTTATTTATCATGTAGGAGTTAATTTTCGTGCATATAATGAGGATAAATGAAGCTCAAGTCGAATTATAAGAGATAGAGTTGGAATTGGCTTGAAGAAATTGGATAAAGATGAAGAGATCCGATCCTCAGCAGTTCAAACGGGCGTCTACTGATCTTGAACGAGCGTCTAGAAGTGGCGGAGTCCATGCGGCGTCGTAATCGTATTTTACATTCGAGAGAGTTCAGACGGAGGATGAACGAAGCGTTTACTCAGCGTCCAGGCATTCTGGACGGGCGTCCGGATATTCAGACGAGCGTCCGTTGCCGACTTAGTCATAACCGACTTAAAACTCTATATATAGCAGCAGCCTCTTAACCCTAATTCATACCAAAATAATTGAGATCGCACTTTCACACCAAAAAGCTGCGGCCAGAACCCTAATTCCATAGAGATGAACTTCTCCAACCCAACAATCACCTTCAACATGATTGTTGGCTAAAGGCCTTGCAGTGAGTCGACGGAGGAAGCCTATCAACAACACAACCAACTAGAGAGTTCGATACTGGATGTTTAGTGAGTTTAAGATCTAGTTTTTCATCACTTTTACTTATTTGTTTTACATTGCCATGTTTTGTTGAATTATCAATTCTATGAAACGATCTATTTATCTATCTTTATGCTTGAATAAATTTACGAAAGTCTGTTTATTTGAGTTCTTTTCCGTTTAAGTGATGCATCTAATCATGTTATAAGAGATTAGGCATGTTTAGTTGAGTAAGAGTTTGGAAACAATCTCGTGATTTCGTTTTGATTGCATGTTTAGTTTAGTTGAAAAGATAAACGAAACCCTAAAATTTGGTTGAAGAAATTTAATTGAATTCGTGAAAAATCACTACTAAAAACTACATCTTTAGATCACCATCTAGTTGGGGTTGTTGGTTGATGGGTGGATTCGTTGCCTCATTGTGTTTTCCTTTAATTGTTTTAATCGAATCGTTTAGATTAAGTTTAGTTTAAGTTCTAGTTATATAAACCCTAGTTTCTCTTTGTTTTCTGCCGCTTTTCGCTTGATTCATAATCGACGCCACAAATCCGCAATAGAAGCCGCTCGTCGGTAGATTTAGTTTCAGACGCTCGTTCACTTTAGTGAACGCTCGTCCGTCTTTCTGTTTTCTTAATTCCTGCTTGTTTTTATTCTTGTTTTAGTTTCAATTCTTAGGTTTAGGTTTTAGTTAGTTTCAGCTTTAGTTTAGATATATAATTGTGACATAATTGATATAGATTTATATTTGAATCCGATAAACATTCCACTCCCTTAGGACGACCCGTAAACACCCTATACTACGATCCTTATACTTGGGGTGTTTCGGTTTATAAATTTAAAACACGTTTTTACCGAACAAGTTTTTGGCGCCGTTGCCGGGGAGTCGGTAACGGTTGTCGGATTCTACTTAGGACAGTTTTCTGTGTCAAAAAGGGGTCGTTAGGGCACGCAGTAGTAATTTGACCATAACTTTCGGCTCGAGTGTCCGTTTGGAACGCAGGACCCCAATTCGGAAAGCTCGTTCCGACGCCGACGACGTGGTGAACCGCCGTAGGCCATTCAGTGCGTTTTCGAGGTCAAAATCCACTGTTTTCCCCTCCATTTTGGCCCTAGAAGATTTCAACACGTTTTTTTACCGTCTTAGTGTTTTTTTTTCTTGTTTTTAAATTTTTCGTAGGCAGGTTTCTTTTCCAGTTTCGTTTAATTTTAGGATTACATTTATTACCGTTTTATTTTATTTGATTTTCTTTCAATTATTTTCCTTACCTTTTTTTATAGCTTAGATCTGTTTCCGTAATTATAGATTTGTTTGATTTTATTTCCATAAGTCTTTTCGCTTTTATTTTTATCTCGTTTTTAATTCTCGTAACCTTAGTTTTTAGGTTTTCGTATCAACGAGCAGCGTTCAACAACTTGAACGCCCGTCCACCTCAATTCGTCCCTCGAGCGAACGTTCATTCAATCTGAACAGCGTTCGATTCGAACAACGATCCACTAACACCGACGCTTGATTCGATCTGTTTCAATCATCACTTCTTTTCTTTCTTCTCTTTTCTTCTCTTTTCTTTTCTCCTCTAAACCATCTAATCTTTTCTAAAACTGTTCTAATCAACCCCAAAGGGTTGATTTCTTCTTTTCCTTTCTTACGGTTTATGCAAGCGAGAAGTAAGAAGGACTTCGATCTTTGATCCCGAGCACGAACGATCTATCCTTAGAAGAAGGCTTCTCCACGATTTGGACAAAATGGCGGATCAAGATCCACCAATTCCAAATCCCGATCCCCAAGCTCGATTAAATTTACTCCTTCAACAAATGCAAGCTCTGCAAAGAATAAAGCAGAATCAAACAAGTGGCATAAATCAACAACTTCAACAATTCCGCTAAAACCGGCTTAATCAATCGAACCAGGACCCTACACCCCATATCTTAATCAAGATTTTCTTGAGGACATAGACCTATTCGTCCACCTGATATGGGGGAGTAAATTTCGACCTTAAAAATGGAGTAGTTGCACTAGTCCAAAATAGCTCTTTCCATGGCTTTGCTCAAGAAGACCCATACGACTTCTTGTCCACATTCGATACAAATATGTGAAGCAGGCCATTATCCTGGTGTTGATTACGAGATCGTAAAGTTGAAGCTATTTCCTTTTGCTTTAAAAGGTGAAGCAAGCGAGATGGTTTAAATCGTTGGCACATCATTCTCTCCATACATGGAATGATGTCAAAAGAGCCTTCGCTCTCAAGTGGGTTTCACTGAGGCAAGATTATGGAGATGAAACGGGAAATAGCTACGTTTGAGCGGTTGGAGGATGAGGCTGTTGGCAAAGCTTGGGAGAGATTGAATCTCTTGATGAGGAAATGCCCCAATCACGGATATAGCTGAGACATGAGTTCTTTGGAGGCTGTTTCTATAGAGGTGTCTCTCAAACTAATAGAGACTATCTTGACTCACACTGACTCATGGATCCTTCTTAGGGGGAGGTGATGAGATCGCCTACAGAGTGGTGAGACCATCGCCAAGAACAATATGTGGTCGACTCTCTAAGAAGACCAATATTGTTAAGAAAGAATGTCACGCAAGCAATCACGATACACAAATCTGTTGGTTGCTCGGATGGAATTGATAAGCAAGCGACTAGCCAATCTTGAGACGCGACCTTACGATCCGGGAATGCGGTAGGAACGGAGATGACGGAAGAAGTAAATTTAATGGATAATCAAAACCAACCCTTCCGAAACTTCAATCAAAGCCGAACTACTCGGGATTTCAACGACAAAACTTCAATCAAGCCAAGTTACCACTGGCCCTTCAAATTCGAATTCTTTCAACTCGAACTATCGAGAGGCGATTCGAACTCCCAAAGGCCTCAAGGTGGCTGGAATCAAACTCAGAGCAACAATCATACCACCTCATGTGTCCCTCAACACAAATTCGATGAGTTGGTAGACATGGTGAAGACTCTGTCTACTAGCGTTAAAGCTATTGAGAGACAAGTTGGTCAGATGGCAGACCAGCAAGCAAGCAGACCTCACGGTAAACTTCCGAGTTATACCGAGAGAAATCCGAAAGCTGATGTGAATGTTTGCACTGCCATTACACCACAATGGGAGTATGGGCAAGAAGAGGAGTTGAATGAAGTAACTTTGAGAAGTGGTAAGCAATTTGGACCCGGCAAGATGTCGGAAGCGAGTAGCCCCTCCCGACGCCATGAGTTCGGAGGGGAAATCGAAACCACATGCCGAAGAAAGCAACGATGAGGAGCGTAGTGACAATTCTTCGGAGGACGAAAATAATTCTGATGATGAGGAGAGAAAGGAAAGTCAAGGCGTACTTCGACTAAGAAAAAGAAAGAAAAGTTTGTAAGATGGAAGGATAAGGAGGATGAGGCGATAAAGAATCAAGCTACAGAGGAATGATAAAGCCCTTCCTTATCCACCAAAAGGAAAGAAAGCCCTCACTAATGACAAGCAAGTATCTTTGGAGTGCGGAGGATACTTAGGACACTAAAGTGAGTATGCCCTTAGGTGAGGTATTATCTGAAATGCCTAAATGTACTAAGTATCTTAAAGAATTTTGTGGGAGCAAGAGAAAGCTTCAGGGGATGGCTGAAGAAGTGTTTCGAGAAGATTGCGCAATGGTTTCACAAAAAGTTTATTAAGCGAGGTGATTACTGGCAGACCTTCAATCTCTGTGAGATTGAAGGCCATTTGTTCGAAAATGTTTTATACGACTCAGGGGCCTCCATCAATGTGATGCCATTAAATGTATGCAAAAAGCTCGGGTTAGATAAAAGGATGTGGGAACGCCCGATTTCTCTTCAGATGGTAGATAAATCTAGTCGTACTGCAGCCGGTTGTGTAGCTAATGTTCTCCTTCAAATTGAACATTTAGTCTTCCCTACCGATTGGGTTATTCTAGACTATCCACGATAAGGAGCGCCTCTAATTCTAGGCCGAACCTTTTAGACACTTCTAACGCTCTCATCGACTTACGCAAGGACAGATTACTCTTAGAGTCGGTGACACATCTGTCACCTTCACACGAGGGACACATCCTGAAAGAGCCGTAATTGATGAAATATCGTTTGTCGAAGCCATATATGAGGACGGAGGAGATGCCTATTATGAAGATGCAATGGAGCTTACAGAGATAGGTGTTTTTGAAGTCATGGACATTGAGGATCCGGCTGACTGCGGACCATCTTCTAATTCATTTCAAGCCGTAGGCATTGACGAGTCATCTTCACTCGCTCATACTGGGCCTGTTATTGAGTTAGAAGCATGGAGATGCCCAGCAACAAACGATGATTTCAAAGAACTGAGTCAGGAAGACTTCATCCCTGGTGAAGAAGAAGCTCTGATGGGTAGTTGGGATGAGGTAGAGTTTTGGAGAGAAGCTACTCATTGGGAAGTAGATGATTGGGAAGAGCTGGCAGAAGAGCTTAAAGATGAAGAGTTAAGAAAAATGATCGATCACAAGAAAAAGGAAGCAAGTGTTGACCGGAGGATTCCGATGGATGATTTGATCCAGTACCTTTCTGGGGTTGAGCCTCGGGAAGATGAGGTGTTCTACTGTCAACCACTTCAAGCTCATAAGGAGAAAGGTGGCCCGTTAAAGTCTAGTATTGAGCAACCACCTCATCGATTTAGAGCTCAAACCGCTTCAAACACCTTAAGTATATCTTTCTTAAGGATGGAGATAAATTGCCTTTGATCATTTCTTCGAAACTCGACCAAGAGCAAGAAGCACAGCTGATAGAAGTGCTTAAGAAAAACATCCTCGCGTTCGGTTGGCAAGTGGGTGATATCCGAGGGATCAGCCCAGACATATGCATGCATAAAATCCGAACGGAGGAAGGAGCTAAAAAGGTAAGACAACCTCAGCGAAGGCTGAATCCGCATATGCAGGAGGTTGTCAAGAAAGAAGTGATAAAGTGGCTTGACATGGGCATCATCTATGCAATCGCCGATAGCGAGTGGGTCAGCCCTACTCAAGTTGTGCCAAAGAAGGGCGGTATTACGGTTGAAAAGAATGAAAAAGGGGAGGAAGTTGCCTTACGACTCGTGACGAGCTCTGAGTCGTATTGACTATCGTAGACTTAATGAGGTTACTGCCAAGGACCACTTTCCCTTACCCTTCATTGACCAACTAATTGAAAGACTGAGTGGTCACAAGTATTATTGTTTTCTCGATGGATACTCTGGTTACTTCCAGATAGCCATCGACCCCAATGACCAAGAGAAGACCACGTTTACGTGTCCATCTGGTACTTTTGCTTTTCGTAGAATGCCATTCGGTCTATGCAATGCACCCGCGACTTTTCAACGGTGTATGTTGGCCATTTTTGATGGACTTGTGGAGCAATGCATGGAGGTCTTCATGGATGACTTCTCAGTCTACGGCGATAGTTTTGATGAAATCTTAAAGAATCTAGATATGGTACTCCAACGGTGTGTTGAGAAAAATCTGGTACTTAATTGGGAAAAATGCCATTTTCTAGTTGATGAAGGAATCGTTTTGGGACATAAGGTGTCCAATGCTGGTATTCAAGTTGATAAGGCTAAGGTCGAAGCCATTGAAAGGATGACGTACCCTAGGACAGTGAAAGAGGTACGAGGTTTTCTAGGTCATGTTGGCTTCTACCGGCGTTTCATTAGAGACTTTTCTACGATTGCCAAGCCTTTATCAAATCTCTTGAAAGAAGATGTCGATTTCTTGTTCGATGCGAAGTGCAAAGAAGCTTTCAATTGTTTGAAAGACAAGCTTATCAGTGCCCCTATTTTAGTTGCACCTGACTGGACCAAGCCTTTCGAGTTGATGTGCGATGCCTCTAATTACGCCGTGAGGCGATTTTAGGTCAAAGAGTTGATAAAAGGTTCAGCCCATCTATTATGCGAGTCGTACCTTGAACCCGGCTCAATGCAATTATACTACGACTGAGAAGGAATTCTTAGCCGTCGTCTTTGCCATTGACAAGTTTAGAAGTTACCTTCTAGGGTCTCAAGTGATTGTATGGACAGATCATGCAGCTTTACGCTACCTTATGGATAAAGCAGATGCCAAACCAAGGTTACTTAGATGGATTTTAATTCTACAAGAGTTTGACCTTGTGATTAAAGATAAGAAAGGTAGTGAGAATATTGTGGCTGATCATTTATCTCGCTTAGTAAATGAGGGTGCAGAGAATCACAATGATATAGGCATTGATTTTCCAACTGAGCAATTGATGAAGCTTGAAACGGTTAGGCCGTGGTATGCTGACTACGTCAACTATTTAGCGAGTGGTCATTTAGAGGATATGACGTATCAGGAGAGGAAGAAGTTCTTTTCTGATCTTAAATATCTCGTATGGGAAGATCCTTATTTGTTCAGAGTCTGTAAAGACGAGTTGCTTCGACGGTGTGTTCCTGAGCATGATCAGTGGGATATCCTAGAACAATGCCATAGCGGTCCTACCGGAGGTCACTATGGAACACCAAAGACGGTTGCAAAGATCCTTCAAGCTGGATTCTACTGGCCGACTCTGTTTAAGGATGCAGAAGCCTTTTGTAAAGGTTGTGATAGGTGCCGAGAACTGGGGGGCGAGTAGTCGGATGGAAATGCCACTTAAGCCCATTCTTGAATGCGAAGTTTTCGATGTATGGGGCATAGATTTTATGGGACCCTTTCCATCCTCATGTGGTAATAAGTATATCCTAAATCTGTGTGGATTATGTTTCAAAGTGGGTCGAGGCCATAGCTACTCAAACTAATGATCACAAGGTTGTAAAGAAATTCTTGCAAAAGAATATCTTTACTAGATTTGGCTGTCCGAGAGCACTCATTAGTGATGAAGGTACTCACTTTTCCAATGCGCCGCTTGACAAGATTCTTGAGAAGTATGGTGTCAAACATAAGATTGGTACACCATATCATCCTCAAACTAGTGGCCAAGTCGAGGTAAGCAACCGGAGCCTGAAAAGAATTTTGGAGAAGACCGTGAACAATAATAGATCTAATTGGAGTCTCAAGTTGGATGACGCATTGTGGGCCTATCGTACTGCATTTAAAACCCCGATGGGCACGTCACCCTTCCAAATGGTCTATGGCAAAGCTTGTCATTTACCTGTCGAACTTGAGCACAGAGCTTTCTGGGCAATTAAATTCTTAAATTTTGATAGCCACTCTCTGTGGGGGGAAAAGGTTATTCTGATTGAGCGAGCTCGATTTAATTCGGACTCAGAGCGCACGAGAATGCTAAGCTTAGCAAGGAAAGAACGAAGATACTCCATGACGCTAAGATCAAGGACCGAGAATTCAAAGTTGGTGAAATGGCTTTACTCTATAATACCAGACTTCATTTGTCTCCTGGTAAACTCAAGTCTAGATGGTCTGGTCCCTTTGAGATTCTCGAGGTTAATCCAAGTGGAGTAATTACTTTGAACGGGTATGGTAATCAAGCTTTTAAAGTGAATGGCCATCGACTTAAGAAATATTTTGGGCAACCAAAGGAAAAGCCTGAGATTCTTTATTTCCAAAGAAGAGATGAGAGTACAGATGTCCTGGTTTGTGAAGAGATTCCATCTTATTTCTTTGAGTCAGATGATGATGACGTTCCTATATCCACCCGTAAGGTACCTTCTCCTGAGACCCCTGAGCGGGTTAGCACCCCTATGCCTATCATCCGCAAGAACAAGAAGAAGAGAGTCAGTGTAGTTTGGAGAGAAAAGTTTAATGATCTTATAGCACACTTGACTTGTTGTTGTGGTGAAAATCATTTCCGCCCCAATACTCCTGATTCTGATACTGAGGTGGCGGCAGTTAAACCAAAGTGGCCCGATCCGGGTTGATTCTTGAACTTTGTGTCAAGCTATTGACATTAAAAGAGCGCTCCTAGGAGGCAACCTAGTTTTCTTTGCTCGTTTCCTTTTCTTAGGTTGCTTTGTTTTATTGTTTTAGAAGTAGTACTTTAGTTGATTATGTGTTGATGGTTATTCCTCCTACGTTCATTGTGAGTGTTTTGTGTTATGTGTTGCTCATATACCCCGTGTACCCCGAGATTATATGGTATGTCGAGTGTTGCAGATACTTTTGAGCAGGTTCACAAGCTTTGATGTCCAGGGTTGTCTATTCGAGTTGTCGCGGTATATTCATGCTCCGGCCTGACCTCTGCCAACTTTCATCCGACAACCACTGTTGAAACCAGCTAAGTTTTCTTTTTCTTTTATTCTGCACATTCTGAGGACATAATGTGATTTAAGTGTGGGGGGGTGTTTGGGTATGTTTTTATGCTATATCTTTGAAATATGAGTGAATGTTAAATTTCTGCGAAATTTAATTTAAAATTTTTTGTGAGTCTCGAGCATATAATTGGAACTAGATGCTTGCTAGTTGTAGTTTTCTAACGATGATAGTATGTGACTTAGTAAGATAATTATAGCATGTTTTACTTTTATGGAGATAGTTTCGTTTTTCACTCACGAAAGCCTTTGATTTTGAAGCATGACTTTTGAATTATATCCTTTCATTATTTTTAATGATTTATCTTAGGAAGGTCAAGTATGTTAACACCTAAGTTGGACCGTAATTGTGAATATCATAAAGTTTGAATGTGATAAGTGAGATGTAACTTATGACTTTGAAAAGTGAATAAATAAAGTGAGTGAGCAATTATTAATAAATACGTTTGTCGGAAGCTGGTTTATGATTGGGGTGCGGTAGGGCATTATCTCGAAATGTCCTATTCCACTATGATGACCAATAGCTCACGACAGTCAGGAGAAGCCACCTTATGATTTGAGTAAGGTAGGGTGTTATCACGAAACATCCTATTCTACTATGATGGGTAAGAGCTTATTCTGATATGCGTCAAATTTGAAAATTTTGAAAAATGATGAGTAAGAATAAAGTGAAGTCTTTGTTATCATGGATCTTATACCCAGTAGAACCGCATGATATGCTGTAGGGATTATCCTACTGAGTGCGTGGGAAGGCTTTGAGTGGAGCTATTACTGTCTATACCTAGGATAGTCATTGGATTTTTGAGAGGATATTTCTTTGAAAGGCTTGTTAAGATTGAGAATGGCTTGTCACACTTACACCGAATCTATCTCTGTGATGGTATTGTTTGCTATAGTTGTTGTATCTTTTGTTACGTGAGTTAGAGATCTATGTGGATTATTTATAAAGTTGAGCTATAGTTTTGATTGTTTTGTCCGAGGACGTACAAAAAGCTAAGTGTGGGGGTGTTGTTAAGGCCATATTTATATGACTATTAATGGTGTATTTCATTACTATTTTCCCCACATTTGCATAATTTACATGAGAATTAAGGGTTTAAGTGTAATTATTTAATAAAGATGATTTTAAGAGGGTTGTATGCAAAATTGATGATTTTAAGTGTTGATTTAATGGAATTATTATTATTTGGATTTTATTACTTTTTTGCGTTGTTTATTTATCATGTAGGAGTTAATTTTCGTGCATATAATGAGGATAAATGAAGCTCAAGTCGAATTATAAGAGATAGAGTTGGAATTGGCTTGAAGAAATTGGATAAAGATGAAGAGATCTGATCCTCAGCAGTTCAAACGGCGTCTACTGATCTTGAACGAGCGTCTAGAAGTGAACTGGCGTCCATGCAGCGTCCAGAATCGTATTTTACATTCAGAGAGTTCAGACGGAGGATGAACGAGCGTTTACTCAGCGTCCAGGCATTCTGGACGGGCGTCCGGATATTCATACGAGCGTCCGTTGCCGACTTAGTCATAACCGACTTAAAACTCTATATATAGCAGCAGCCTCTTAACCCTAATTCATACCAAAATAATTGAGATCGCACTTTCACACCAAAAAGCTGCGGCCAGAACCCTAATTCCATAGAGATGAACTTCTCCAACCCAACAATCACCTTCAACATGATTGTTGGCTAAAGGCCTTGCAGTGAGTCGACGGAGGAAGCCTATCAACAACACAACCAACTAGAGAGTTCGATACTGGATGTTTAGTGAGTTTAAGATCTAGTTTTTCATCACTTTTACTTATTTGTTTTACATTGCCATGTTTTGTTGAATTATCAATTCTATGAAACGATCTATTTATCTATCTTTATGCTTGAATAAATTTACGAAAGTCTGTTTATTTGAGTTCTTTTCCGTTTAAGTGATGCATCTAATCATGTTATAAGAGATTAGGCATGTTTAGTTGAGTAAGAGTTTGGAAACAATCTCGTGATTTCGTTTTGATTGCATGTTTAGTTTATTTGAAAAGATAAACGAAACCCTAAAATTTGGTTGAAGAAATTTAATTGAATTCGTGAAAAATCACTACTAAAAACTACATCTTTAGATCACCATCTAGTTGGGGGGTTGTTGGTTGATGGGTGGATTCGTTGCCTCGCTGTGTTTTCCTTTAATTGTTTTAATCGAATCGTTTAGATTAAGTTTAGTTTAAGTTCTAGTTATATAAACCCTAGTTTCCTGCTGTTTTCCTACACTTTTCTGCTTCAGTTCATAATCAGACGCTCGTCCGCAATAGAAGACGCTCGTCCAGTAGATTTAGTTTCCAGACGCTCGTTCACTTTAGTGAACGCTCGTCCGTCTTTCTGTTTTCTTAATTCCTGCTTGTTTTTATTCTTGTTTTAGTTTCAATTCTTAGGTTTAGGTTTTAGTTAGTTTCAGCTTTAGTTTAGATAGATAATTGTGACATAATTGATATAGATTTATATTTGAATCCGATAAACATTCCACTCCCTTAGGACGACCCGTAAACACCCTATACTACGATCCTTATACTTGGGGTGTTTCGGTTTATAAATTTAAAACACGTTTTTACCGAACAAAAACTAAGTTCGATATTTCAAAACTGCAGAGCAGATTAAAATAAACTCGGAGACCGAGCAAGTATCGAGCTGCAGAGCAGTCAAATAACATTCAAGTTTGGAAAACAAACTAAAGGATGTGTTTGGTAGAGAGAAATGAAATGTTTCTCAATTTAGACGCGTTTGGTTGTTTGGGAAAAGAAAAGTGTCTTTTCTCAACTTATCAAATTTTCTCCAAAAATGATTCTTTTCCCTGTTTTCGATTCATAGCCTACTGTAAAGAAAAGTTCATAGAGAATAGAAAAGTTTTTATTCCCACCACTTATTTTTCCTGAGGATGATTTGTATAATCATATCATTTTTTTCCATTATCTTGTAATTTCTTTTTATTTTTTATTCCAAAAATAATATACTCAATAAAATTTCACCCATAAATATGATTATATTATTTTCCAAAAAAAAAATTCAATTACATTTTTTCATGACAACTAAACATGCTTCGGTGAGAATAAATTGTATTATTTGATAATTAATTCTCATTTCAAAAAAAAAAATCATTTCTATTCTCAACAGCTTTTCTCTGCATATCAAACAAAAGCTCAGAATTTATTCTTTTCTATTCTCAGTTTTTCTTTTCTCAGGTCTTTTCTAATCACTTTTCTTTTCTCGGCTTTTCTCTATACCAAACATGCCCAAAATGTCCGTAGAACGGACCGCCAAACTACGTCCTATCAAAATTTGACAGGCCGTACTTAGGGGTGAAAAGGTAAAGGAATACCAGAAGGCAAAAATAAAGTGGCAAAAATAAAGGCAAGGTAAGTACTCTTCCTTTAATAACCTACTTCAAAAGTTTTATCAAAAGTTTTACAAAAGAAAAAGATTACAAAAGAAGTGACCGCAGAGCAGGTCCCTAGTGAAACAAAGAAAAATAAATTAAGCAGACTTGGACTCAGAGGCATCAGGCTGAGCATCCCTCTTTGGAGACACCACTGTCGAGCGAGCGGCCGGCCAGGGTGTTGAGACAACAGGATATTTACGAAAAATGTCGACCCCTGGCTTCAGCTCTTGGAGGCGCTCATTGTAAACCGTGCCATGCCAGGCTTGTACATCCCCACGTTCTTCAACTTGGCCGGGTCAAGACCTTCAAGTTGAGCTCTGGCATCATCAACCCCCATCGAGTATCCATGGTTAACAAGGGGGATGAGCAGAGCGGGGAGTACCCCGTCAAAGTGGGTAGTACTGTAGTACTCTTAGATGCCCTTAGCGATAAGTGCGGGGATAGACTCCTCTAGGGCACTCCGAGCAGACTGAGCTTCAGCTAAGCTCTTCTCGACCTCGGCTTTCTCAGCGTCCCGCTGAGCCCTCAAAGCTTGTGCTGCTTTCAGAGCCTATAGCTCACGTGCATGTTGATTCATGAGGTCGACCAAACCTTTCTTTTTGGACTTGTGCAAGTCCTTTTACTTTTTCTTTACCGCCTTCAGCTCAGGCACTGTCTTTTCATGCTCGTCAGCGACGGCTTTAGACTAGTCTAGACGGCCCAACACCTCCTGCCCAATGCAGGCACCGTGAAGGAAAAAGACCAGACAGTCTTAGGGTGTTAGAACAGAAAATAAAAAAACAAAAACTAAATAAAGGCATAACAACCCTTACCATTTCGGCCAGGTCCACGGTAGGTATAGAGGAGAGCGCATCTTGTATTGTGGAAGCCGCAATCGTTCCACCTTCTCCCACTTCGATGGTAAGCAGGCTAGAGCATCCCCACTTGCGAGACGGCTCCTCCGAGGCCAGGGAGGCCACAACTATTGGTCAACCCCGTCAAACAAGGTCAATGGCCCCTTCTTGACCAGGGGGAAGGTCAGAGATTCCTACCTCTTCATCCTCGTGATCTAGAGGAGTGACCATGGCATCATCAGAATGTTCAGTTATGGACCTGGTGGCCTCAGCATCCAGCACTAAGCCGGTCGGCTGGAGCTTGCGGCCCGGTCGAGTCTCAGGGATTGCCGGAGCTTCCTCATCCTCTTGCTGAGCATCACAAGCTCCAGATAATAAAAACACCAAGTCAGACACTGTATGAAATAAAAGGCCAGACATCCAGCAATAATATTGAAACATACAAGTATAATGATAAAACAAGAAACGTATCCCTACGGGATTTCTCTTCGCCCTCGGTAAGCGGTGCGTAAGGCTCGGGTCCCGCCTCATGTAGACGTGCCCGATTAATCATCTTAGGGGAATAATCCGGGCAATTCAAGGAGATGTTCAGCTCCCTTATAACCCGGATCTAGTTCGTCAGGTCGGCAGTGTCGGGGGTCATGTCCTGATCCAAAGTTGCAGTGTTTCATCGGCCCAGGCGGCCTGCACCCTCGTGATGAACAATGAAGAACCTTTCTTTCCATATTTTGAAAGATGTCTTCCCTTTGTGTTGAATGAGAATGTCCGCAAGGGGACCGGGTCGTCGAAGGAAATAATACCAACCTGGAGATTTGGGGACCTTGGAACGTCGGTAGAACGTCCTGAAGAGATATACGGAGAACCAAATCCTTACTAACCGGCACCAAATAACAAAACCTACAATAGATCTGATTCCATTTGGGGCAATTTGGGCAACCCCCAGGTTGTAGTGACGGAGAGTGGGCACAATGGCCAGACAAAGGGGTATCCTCATACCACAGTCAAATTGTTCTTTGTACACCGCACAGTAACCGGTAGAAGGCTCAGAAGCATACCGGCCGACAACCCAAGCGTCGGTTCTAGATGGGGGACTGGTTGGAATTTGAGGAGCAAACCTAGTGGCATTTATGCTATACTGGTTGCAGAGATAGTCTATGGTGTGCTGGTAAATGATAGATTCGATACCAACTACCCATAATGGATTGAGTGGCAGAAACAGCTTTAAGATGCTTGATAAAGGCTGAATCCCTAGTACCTAGAGGTAGAGTGTGCCTGGGAACGAGTTCTGCTAAAAGATAAGGATGAGGAATAATGGCTGGAGGGACCACCAGAGAAGACGAAAAGCTGGGGGCAGGATTGGAAAGCAACTCAGGCTCACGGTCAAAGGTGTCTAGGTTTAATTCCTTATCTATAGATTCGTCAGATAGAGTGGAGGATCTCACCCACATAAATGATGAAAATCAAAGAAAAATAGAATGAAATGCAGGAGAAAACTTACTTCCAAACGGAAAGAGGAAGAAGAGGAACGGTGCTTAACTTCAAAATTGAGTATTAAATGGCAGGAATGGTGGGAGATTGACGTTTGAAAGGACGGGTTATAACCTCAATCATCACCTCATTTAATGACCCACTTTACACCAGAGAGAACGGACGCCTCGTTTCTCATGATAATAATGACAATTGCACTAACGCCTTTGACACGTGTTAGAGCATGCTTCGACCGGTCCCAGTAGGGAGAGACGCCCTACCAAGACGCCCTACCAAGACCAAGCACGATCAGCCGACCTGGGGGACTTGTGATGATGGTCGGCTCTGTCAGGGCCACGTATCATGAATATAGAGACTAGGCACAAATAGAGTACGGTGGGCATCCCGACCAAAGGCCTCGAGTCCGTTCAGCGTCCACCATAACTCCTGAGGGCGAGCCGCCTCACTCCAAGCCACCGCAGGTCGGTCCGGTCCATAGAGTATGCGCAGAGCGCGACCGGGGGGAACTCGGCCAATAGGCCCGAGCGCTCCTTCAGTTATACACACGTTTCCGCATCTAAGGATACGCGTAAGGAAAGAAGCCAACCTCATTAAGGCTTTGATTCAAGATTAAAGAGAAAGGAGAGATTATCTCTTAATAATAAGGGATTCGTATCAATCCCATTTAATGATAGTATAACCGAATCCTTGGAGGATACGGCAAGATTTGGGTTACAACTCCCTATATAAACCCCCCAACAAGAACTACGGCCGGCTTGATTCCAATTGACTATATTGGATACGTAGGCATCTTGAGAACAATTCGAGTTCAGTAGAAATACCCACAAAACAACCCCTCTTTTGGTGTTTACCGGCAATCGGAAAACTACCACTAGATCTATTAGCCCGAAAATACTTATTGGTGAAATCCGACTTCATCAACCGACAAAATTTGGGGAATAGTGTTGTGGGTTATTGTTGCCAAATTTTTAAGGGATATAGAGCTGGGATTTGATGGATTTTCTTTGATTTTGCTTTTTATTTTTATTTTTATTTTTATAATACAGCCGTGCGTTGAGAGTTGATTGTTTTTCTTTAACAGCCTTGTGAGTGATTATTGTTCCCCTAATTTTGGCGTATGTTTTTTTCCTTCTTTTCTTATTAATTTTCTTTTTTTATTTAGGTAATTGAAGTGTAGAAAGGTAATTCGGCGTATGTTTTTTTCCTTCTTTTCTTATTAATTTTCTTTTTTTATTTAGGTAATTGAAGTGTAGAAAGGTAATTCGGTATATAATTTTGAGATCTTTCTAAATGGATCTCTGATGAATTAACTAGCCAATCTTCGGATACTTTCTAATGATTCTTAGCATCTCTATATATTCCTTTTTTTCCCTAACGGGGTTCGAACACTGATCTTCATGAAACGTTATAATCTAGCTCACCACTAAACCGATGCATCTTGTGCAGCATCTTTATATATTAATAGTGAATTAACTAGGCAATTTTCACAGATTTTCCAATAATTCTTAGCATCTCTATATATATTAACAACATGTCAACCGTACATCCTAACCTTTTCTTTCCCATATCAACATTCCTTTGAAAGTATGTCTATGGCTAATCTTTCTCGATATCCATCTTCTAGCTCTTTAACCTGCGTCTAAACCTTGGACGATTGAAAAGAAGTTGACAGATAGTGATACAAGTTCACATAATTATCGTCTTAATCTTCCAACCAGACAAACACGATCCGAAATCGTGTAACACCTAAGCGATGGTCATAAAGAAATGATAAGCGAAGGTAAGTCGGTTCTAATTCGTGTTTTGGATCATAATGATGGTAGCATAAGGGACATGGAGTTACAAAATTTGGATGGAGTTTACCGTCTTCATGGATGGGGAAAGGTTGTCAAGGAAAAGAAATTTGCCACCGGAGACCAAGTTAAAATACGTTACGTCAAAGACGATTCTATGCTGCACATGCAAACTTTTGTGAATCTGGATGGTGGTGATGGAAAGTGAAGACCTTAACTTACATCAGGATTGAGTCAAATAATTTTTTTTTTTTTTTTTTTTTTTTTTTTTTTTTTTTTTTTTTTTTTTGAATAAGTTTATTGGCTTTGAACAAGGTATCTTGTTATTTGGTTATGTTGTTTCTTTTCGGTATATTTTTAAAAAGAATAAAAGTTCATGTTTTTAGATTCTAATAATAAATTCGTGTTAGAGTTATAATTTAATTTGATACTTAAATGTCTTATTTATATGTATGTGTGAGCATCTCTATTGATTTTATAATTTTAATAAGGATTATATCATATACAATTTCTGATAATTGGTGGCATGATTTTCTTTTCTAGAAACGAAAGTTTACACTTACACATACCCTAATTATGCCCCTAGCAGGGGGTTCGTGTAATGCCCCGCTCCCGGATACCGAGCCATTATCCGGAAGAGAAACGTTCGGCGCGTATAGCATTAAATAAATCTAATATTACACGCAAACCTCTACGTTGTCGTATTGAATAAAAGCAAACGGAAGCTAAAAAGACTCGGGTAAAAACGTAAAAGCTACTATGAATAGAAATTAACCATACTAAAGATGGAAATGTAACTTTATTACATTAAAAGGAAAATACGAAACCCAAAATAAACGTACGACAAGTCTCGAAAGACCAAAAGCCTACTCCAAAGGTACTAAAAAGTCTATTAAATGAATAACATAATAAATAAAAGATAAATCTTCAACGAGGCGTCGTCAAACGTCATCATCGAAATCCTCCTCGTAAACATGCTCAACCTGTTCGTCTTCTCACCCCACAATGCATACAAAAGAAAATGCAAAGGAGGTAAGTACAAAGTACTTAGTAAAAGTGAGAAGCTATGACAACAATTATAATTTATAAAGAAAAGATATTTAATCGTTTAGTTATCTTAGTGTGACGACTCAATCTGGGGTTCATTCCATGTCCATCAACATGAATTGACTAGACGTTTCTACTTAACTTATCTATGTCACAACCGCACTCAAGGGCACTACGCATATCCAAACTGGGGATATTCTTGGCAACATATTAGTGGATCACACCAATATCCATGAAGTCTAGAATCGGTAGACTCCGATAGTACGCACATCTCAGTGGAGTCCCTCCGTACTTAGGGTTTTTTTGACCTACGGAGTTCTTCCACCTTCAGATGTAGCACACACATCGTGATGTAGACTGGTGCCTATCCAAGAGAGACATGTGGTTTAATCTTTTACTAGTCAAGTACGTATTTATTAAAATGATTAACTAACCACCTAAGTGTTTTCAATTAATCTCCCTCACAAATACTACTCTCTTCCTAGACCACTAGACACGGGCAAGGCCTAGCAATTACACAGACATTGACGAATACTAATTCATCAAAGTACAAGTCTATCATGCTCTTCCGACGGATCCGAACTTCAACTCCATTTAAGAGTACATTCGGTGTTTTAACTGAACGAATCAGAAGCTCAATTCAGGCTTGTTTAGATTATACCATGTTAACATATCATGAATAAGGGTTTAAAACTGAACAACATAGCTTAAACATCATTTAAGTGCAAACTGGGTCAATGCGTGCGCATTAGCTGGAATGCGTACCCATTCCCTGCTTCTAAATCCTGCTGAAACTTGGTGCTTGATCAATGCGTGCACATTGCTCTAAATGCGTACGTATTCACCAACCAGAACCTAGGCTGAACAAACTGCTGCAACAATGTGTACGCATTCTGGGGAATGCGTGTGCATTTCACAACCAGAAACTTTCTGAAACAACCTGCCCCACGAATGCGTGCGCATTGATTGGTGATGATGCTGAATAATGCAACACCGATAAAACTGGGCCACGTGTAATCTAAGGATGAGCTGTAAAGGAATCGAACGACTGTAACTGTGCAAAAGATGGTGTTTTTGGTGCTTTATGGATGAGTCCAAGAATGTATCTTGGATTGCCTACGTATCCTGTGTGAAAGTCCAGGAATCAAGCCTTACGTAGTTCCTGGAATGATGTATTTATACGCACATGTCCTTCTTCTGCCCTAAACTTGGGGCGGTTTGGTCTATTGACATAAATACCCTTAAATGGGCCTTGCCCCCTTACCCAAGTAACCTGTTGGGCGGTGAGCCCTAGTGTCTGGACTGTGAGTCTTGGTCTCGACTCGATGCACATTGTCGTGGGCGATCGAGGTAGGACACTTGCAGAATCTGTTGGTGGTTATAGTCTTCACTGGTGTGTCTCGAATTTGATCCGATGTGGATGATCCTCATATACTTTTCCACATGCCTGCTGGACCAGTCAGATTATTCCACGTGGAGGGGTGAAATCCCGTATCGTCATAAGCCCCCCAGTTCGGAGGGAAGCTCATCTCGAATGCTGAGGTCGGATCTGAAAATTTGAATAATCATTTCGACCTGAGATCTTCCTTAGGCGGGAATACAGCTGTCCTTTCTAACCGATGTAGGCTGTCGTAGGATGACGTCACACTGTACTAGCATTAATAAGTGCGAGAAACGAAGTGTTTTATCAGCCCACTACCCTTGATTCTCGCGTTACATACCTTATAACTGCTCCAAATTGCCCTTTCAAATCATTTAGAAGATTTCACAAGCATAAAAGGAGCCCCAGACTTTGCATTCTCTCATTTGCCATTATCTGTATCTGTTTTATCAGAAAACGCAAGTAAGCCCCAATTTGCTCAAACTCTTCTCATATTTTCCTTTTTTCATTTATTTCTTGCATCTTTTCTAAGTTCCATGTCTAGTAGTGAGAGCGATTCTCAAAATAGGGAAGAGATTGTTGCGATAGAAGAAGAATCAACAGAGGAGACGGTTTCCGAGATACCAACTGCCTCTGGTGACAAAGTCGCCGGAGAAGAAGAAACAGAGAGGGTTGAAGAAGAATCGTCCTCTCGACCTGCCGCCAAGCGTCAAACTAGGATGAAAGGCCAAGGGCCATACGGTTGTATATCCAGTCTTTCTCAAGAAAAGGCTAAAACCATTTGTTCTCGATATGACATTCCCTATTCATCTGAACATGTCAAAGTCTCACACGGTCAATATCAGTTTGCCTGTGACCCCTCACTGGGTTCTGTGCCATTTACGAGGCTCAGTTGAAGGAGGGACTTTGATTTCCTTTCGATCCGTCCCTCATTGCAGTCCTCCAACACTACCAGATCTGTGTTACCCAGCTTGCTCCCAACGGGGTAAGAAGTGTAATGGACTTTGTGTTGGCGTGTCGAATCGCCAAAATTGAGTTCTCGGTCCGGCTGTTCCGGCAATATTACGCAATTCAAGGTCTACAAGACGCCGGATGGTATACATTCCGGAGGCGCCCTTTGGTATCGGAGTTCGTGAGGAAGGTGACCTCGTCTCAGGGCGAGTGGAAACCGTATTTCTTCTTTATCCGACATGGGTTGGTGGATATTGACATCCATACTTGGTATAAAAGGCCGCAGAAATGGCATGATCGGCTCGATTCGGACGTCCCCAGTGGGTGTGGGATTATCGAGAGCATTCATCCCGACGTAGCGACTCGAAATTTGCATTCCCTATATCCATTCACTGACATCGAAACGACAGGACCGGGCGCCTATCTGGAACTCGATGAGGACGTTCGAGTTTTGTGTAGGATACTTCTTTGTTCTGTCGAACCGTTATACTTGCATTTTCCTTTTTCAAGACCAACCTAGGTTTTTAATGATGTACTAATGCTGATTTATCTCTGTTTGCAGTGGAACACTTTTCAAAGCTGGAGGCAATAGGAAAGATGCCCGACCCTAAGAAGACGGACCCCAAGAAAATTCAGGAACTGGCCGGTATCAGGTCGAAGAAGCCGGCGCCTAGTGCTACATCTGGGGGACTTAGGGGGTCAACCCGATCTTCTACCCCTATATCGACATCTGAGATTCTAAGAGGTCAGCCCGATGAGGCTAGGGTGGCAGAGCAGACTGAAGGAGACCTCATATCGAGGAAACGCCAAAAAACAACTGAGGTTCGGCATGGGGTTGGGAAGGAGACCCGTAACCTTGCCCCGCCAAACTCTACCGATCCGATCCCTGGAATGAGCGTGGCTGAGATGGAGGCCATGACTCCGGAGGAGTTACATGACTTTTTTATGAAGGGCCATCAAGCTGTGAGCCTTCTTTTATTTTCCTTGTAGTTTCGTGATTTTTTGTCTGTTTTTGACGTTAATAGTGTTCTTCTTTATAGACTCCACTCGCTACTAAAGTAGCTTTGAATAGAATCGAGTCTCCCTCGGCAGCTTTGGAGGAGCAGAAAGAGACTATCGCTAAACTGACCTCCGACCTCGAGAAGCTGAAGGCCAAGGTCAACAAGTTGGATGATCGACGCATGAAACTGGAGTCCGATCTGTCTAAAGCGCAAAAGGACATATCCGACAGGGAAGCTGAGCTAGCGGCGGTGAAGTCGGAGTTGGAACAAACTAGAGCGGAGCTGGCCGCATCTACTAAGGCTCGAGATGATCTTCAACTTGAGGTTGATAGCTTCACGACTCGCTTAGAAGCGGCTAAAAAGGACTTCTTGACGTCGGAGGAGTTCGATAATGACTTGGCGCTACTGATGAGTCAGGCCATAAAGGGGGGATTTTTGAACGCGTTGGATCAAGTTAAGATGGTCGTCCCTGACTTTGAGGTTAAAAGCATCGAGAAGGCATACCTGTATGACCCAGAGGCCATCCCCCGATATGACCGATATATCACTGACTTCAAGGCTGGCGTGTCTCTTTATGACAAGTATGTGGTCCCTGCTCTGGAGGGAGATGGAGCGGAGAACGACGAGTTGGAAGAACAGGCCGACCCCAACGCCTCCACCTCAAATCAGCCAGCTGCTTGATGACTCTCTCTTTGATGTCACAGTTTTCATTGATCTGTTATTAAACTCTTTAATTCGATCTGGTTGTATAATTTTGACATTTTTATTTGTCTCGACGTGTATTCCTCCGATTCGACATTGTAGACTTTATGACTTTTCAATTTGCATTTTGTGATTTTTCAATTTAAATCTATGCTTTTCCATTGATTGTCTTTTGTCTTTTATTGATTGTTTTCCTAGGGTGTAGTCCTTTTAAACTTAATTCCCTTGCAAATGTTGCATTGTGGGGTGTAGTCCTTTGGACTTAATTCCCCTGTGGCCCTTCTAAGTGTGGTATGAGTTCATAACTCATGGTACACTTGAATACGAGTCGATCTAGCACTGTACTGCCTTATTGGCTTGACTTGGCTGGTCGGAGCTCGATTCGACTACCTTGCCTTGTCAGGCTTATAAGGGCATCGAATAATGAAATCCTTACTCGATTGTCGCACATCGTGGTGCTTATGATCTGGTCGAGCTAGGTATCCATCGTGGGATCTTCTGACCGCCTCGCATCGGGGCTTATTTGAAGGTCGGGTGTGATTTAAGCTCTGTCAGTGACTTGGCTTTATTCACCATTTTGTTCTAACTCCATCGTGTCGATGGGTCGTAGCTCGAAAGTGATATAAGCATTGTCAGTGACTTGGCTTTATTCACTATGTTGTCAGGTTTTGGTGTCGAGGTCAAATTTTGCGCTTTTCCTTCTGCTCTCCTTTTCTTTTTGGCTTGAGCTTGTAAATTCAGCATAATTAAAAAAGAAAATTGCTCGAATATAAAACATTGAAATCAAATGTCATATCGACTTGTTACAAACAATTAAGAAAGCAAAGTTGCAAATGTCATAAAGTGAATGCAATTTAAACATAGTATTTTCTCAGGTTGGTGGCGTGCCACGTCCGTGGTACATTGCTTCCATCAGACCTGCCCAACTGATACGATCCTTTAGGATGCACCTTCAGAATTTTATATGGACCTTCCCAGTTCGTCTCGAGCTTGCCTATTGGGTCCTGTCTATTGGCTTCATTCTTCCTTAGCATGAGATCCCCCACTTGGAAGTACTTGTACTTCACCCTTGCATTATAATATTGTGAGATATTTCTTTTATAATTGGCCATTCGATATGCTGCAACCTCTCTCTTTTCTTCGATATTATCCTTCTTTTGAAGCAGATCATTGGCATTCGTCTCAACGTTATATGCCAAAACCCGAGGTGAGGATAGTCCGATCTCTGCAGGTATCACTGCTTCGCACCCATAAGTCATGGCAAAGGGAGTTTCTTGTGTGGTCGAGTTGGGTGCTGTTCTATATGACCATAGAATACTTGGCAACTGAGCTGGACAATCCCGACCCTCATCTTCTAGTCTCTTTTTCAAACCGAACTTGATCTGCCTGTTAGTCTGCTCGACCTGACCATTGGACTGAGGTCGGGACTGATGTGGTTCGATGTTCGATCTTAAACTCCTTGAGCCAATCCTGCACTCGGTCGTCTAGAAATTGAGTCCCATTATCTGATATCAGATACTTTGGAATTCCATACCTGCACAAAATATTCTCCCATAGAAACTTTTTGATGGTTTGAGCTCTGATATCAGTGAGAGCTTTGGCTTCAACCCACTTCGTGAAATAATCAACTGCTACGACAACATACTTGAAATTACCCGGAGCTCGAGGTAGTGGCCCGACTATATCGACCCCCCATTCATCAAACGGCCATACCGATTCGATGGCGTTCGTCTCCTGTGCCTGTTGGTGTGTTACCACATCATGCACCTGACAAGCCCTGCATCTATTCACTAACCGATTGGCGTCCCTTTGCATGGAAGGCCAAAAATAGCCTGCAAGCTTACATTTTCTCGCCAACATTTGAGCTCCAAAATGGTTACCACAAACCCCTCGATGTATCTCTTCAAGTAGATAAGCCACCTCATCTTCCGATGCGCATCGCATCCAAGGTGTTACAAATGATTTTCGATAAAGGACATAGTCGAATAGGGCATACCTGGAGGCTTGTAGCCGGATCTTTCTGGCTTGAGACTTGTCAGACGGGAGAATTCCATCCTTCAAGTACAGAGCTATCGGGTCCATCCACGTCGATCCCTGAACCACTGGTTGCACATCGACTTCATTGTAACTCCGCTCTGCCAACATTTCCACCAGAACCTTCTTTTTCGATTTGAAATTCGACGCGAGTTTAGACAACGCGTCAGCCCTCTTGTTCTCGCTGCGTGGTACCTGCTCGATGCGAACTATTTTGAATTTCGACATTAACCCCTTAATAACTCTCAGATAACTCTTCATTGACTCTTCCTTAGCCTCATACTCACCTTGTATATGGTTTACCACAAGCTGAGAATCGTTGTATACCAAAAGATTCTCGACCCCCAACTTCGATGCTAGCTTCAAACCCGTGATCATGGCCTCATACTCAGCTTCGTTGTTCGTGGCTTTGAACTCGAATCAAAGTGCGTATGGGAACTCTTCCCCTTTCGGGCTAACCAACAATAAACCAGCTCCAGCTCCTTCTTTACTCGAGGCACCATCGACGTGGATGGTCTATTGTTCTTCTGATGACTGCTTTTCTTGCTACAATTGAATCGATAACCCTTCGGCTAGGAAGTCTGCTAGAGCTTGACCCTTGATGGCGGTACGTGGTAAAAACTCGATATCATACTCTGCTAGCTCGACAACCCACTTTGCTAACCGACCCGATGTCTCTGGCTTTGTCAGAATATGCTTCAAAGGCTGGCCAGTGACCACAGCAATGGGTTGTGCATGAAAATACGGCTTCAATTTCCTTGATGCATGGACTAGACCCAAGGCCAACTTTTCAGCAGGTGTATATCTGATCTCGGCTCCATGCAATGCCTTACTTACAAAATAAATCGGAATCTGCCCTTGATCTCCCTCTCGAACCAATACTGCGCTCACTGCCTCCTCGCAGATTGCCAGATAAACTAAGATTTTCTCTCCTTCTCGAGGTGAGGACAGTGTCGGCAAATCAGATAAATACTCTTTCAGGTCATCGAACGCTCTCTGACATTTCTCATCCCACTGGAACGGACTTGCCTTCTTCAGTATCCTGAAGAAGGTCAGGGCCCTCTGTGCTGATATCGACAAGAAACGATTGAGGGCAGCCATCCGACCCGTCAATCGTTGAACTTCCTTAACGTTACGAGGTGCGGGCATATTTTTCAGAGCTTCGATCTTATCCGGATTAGCGCGAATCCCATCCTTTCATATCATATAGCCTAAGAATTTTCCAGATCGAACCCCGAAAGTGCACTTCTTTGGGTTGAGATTCATTTTCGCAGCCCGCAGCACCTCGAAAACCTCTCTGACATCGTCAATAAACTGTCCAATGGACTTGCTCTTGATCAACAAATCGTCCACATAAACCTCCATGTTCCGACCTATCAGTCCTTTGAAAATTTTGTTGACTGTCCGCTGATAGGTGGCCCCTGTGTTTTTCAAGCCAAATGGCATTGTCACAAAACAAAATGTTCCAAACTTTGTTATGAATGTGATTTTCTCTGAGTCCCGTGGGTCCATGAATATTTGGTAGTATCCTCTATACGCATCGAGAAAACCAAACACCTCGAAGCCCAGAATCGAGTCAACTAACCGATCGATCTTCGGGAGGGGATACGAATCCTTGGGGCATGCTTTGTTGAGATCTGTAAAATCTACGCACATTCGCCAGCTTTCATCTGGCTTTTTAACTAACACAGGGTTGGCTAACCAATCTGGGTAGAACACTTCTTTGACGATTCCAGCTATCAACAACTTGTCAACCTTTTTCCTTACCGCTTCCTTCCTCTCAGGAGCAAGGTTCTTCTTCTTTTGCCGTATTGGCTTCTTTTTTGGATCGACATTGAGCTGATGCATTTAATATCTGCCGATAGGCCTGGCATGTCATCTGCTTTCCATGCAAATACATCTCTATACTTGACCAGGAGGTCGACCAAGGCTTTCATGTCAGGGTGTGACAACCACTTCCCGATCTGGACCCCTTGGCCATCCTCTTCCTTCCAGACACAGACCTCTTCTGTCGGGTCGACAGAGACCCAACTTCGATCCTCCTCTTCTTCCGGTATTAATTCTTCAACCAACACCTGTCCAACTCCCTTCCCTTTGATTGTGACCAAGCTACAATTTCTGGCCACCTCGATGTCTCCTTTTACCTCGTGGGTTCCATACCAGGTGGGGAACTTCATGCTATTGTGGAAAGTCGAGATGATGGCTCTGAGATCGTATAAAGCTGGTCGACCTAATATCGCGTTATACCCCGATGGGGCCTTAACAAAGACATAGGTCATCTCCATGGTCCGGCCTTTTTCTCCGTCTCCGACTGTTGTCAATAAATTGATCGACCCGACAGGGTGAATAGCTTGTCCTGTGAATCCAAATAGAGGGGTAGATAATGGCACAATATCCTCATCTTTCAACCTCATGGCTTTGAAGGCCGAGTAATAAAGGATGTTAATGGCACTTACATTGTCGACGCAGACTCTCTTCACCCGACCTCGACTTATTACCGCTTCTATTACCAACCCTTCGCTATGGCTGTGCGAACTCGGGATATCATCCTTGGGTCCATAACCCACTTCCGTTGTGAACCTCAATCTCTTCGACTCTCTCGATCGATCAGACCCATGCTTTGTCACAATGGTATTGACGTCGTACCCGTCGCGGTTATCCCCGTGAGGGTCTCGATTCAAATCTTCCCGACGATCATCCCGTCGATTATCCCTGTAGGTCGGCTCAGTTGATCTATCCTGCCGCCTTTGATTGTCTCGACGCGGCGATCGATCCTTCTTCCCATTATAACTCTTTCTTTTATACTCACGACGACCCTTGGGCTCGTCCTTTTCCAATCTGTCGATCACTTCATCCAATCGACCCTCTTGGATACAGGCGTCGATATCTCTTTTCAAATCAAAAACATTCCTCTATGTCATGCCTCACATCCCTATGATAATCACAATACTTGTGGGTATTCTTTCTCTTCTCAGTGTCCTTGGACATCGGCTTGGGTGTTCGAGCGATATTCTTCTTAATCATAATAGCCAGCACTTCTCCACATGATCGGTTCAGAGGGATAAAGTCACGCTCTTTCATATTCTCTTTCTTTCCGAGGCGATCTGTGATTGGAGCTGTTAATCGATCAAACACGTTAGATTTCCCTTCATCATTCCGACCTTTTGGCTGTCCCTTGGACTGGCCTCGGGTGTCATTCCTCGAATTAAGGCCAAGTGAAATGGTGTGTAGACGCACTGCCTCTTCACCTTGGCAGAGATTATGAACTATGTTTACACATTCGTCCATATCATTTGGCATCTTCTTGGAGAGCTTGTCGTACAGTTTCATATTGCGCAGACCTCCAACAAAGGCATTAACCTGCAGCGCATCGCTGGCGTTATGCACTTTCATGGCCTCGAGGTTGAAACGCCTCATAAAATCAATGGTCGACTTCTCTTGCTTGATATTGCTTGATATTCATGAGATGGAACTTCTTGTTTCCAATGAAGGCATCTCAAAATTTCTGTCCTAACTGTAAAAAACTTGAGATCGACCCGGGGAGCAGTTTATGGAACCACTCTCGAGCTCGACCTGTGAGCAACGTGTCGAAGGCACGACACTTCATGGCATCGTTTGCGTTTCTCAACCTCATCAATGATATGTACCGGTACAAATGATCCTCCGGGTCTGTGGTTCCGTTGTAGGGTTCCATTTTTGGTGGCTTAAACGACTCTGGCATCGTATATATCTCGATTTCTGGGCTAAAAGGCGACTCTATCCATTCTGTCATCGGCTCTTTCCCTACGATACGGTTGAACTCGTTTCGAATGCTCTCTTCGACTTGCTGCTGCTGCTTTTCATTTTCGGGACGTTTCCTGGTTATGCTGATTTCCACTTCATCCTCATGTTCTTCTCGAGGATTAACCGGCCTCTTTCCTCTAGCGTTCTCACGCTCTTTTCGACCTGGTGGGTCTAACAGGAGTTCGTCTGGGGTATTACAAATTCATTTACTTATGAACGCTGACGCCACCACTCTTTTCAGGGCGTCTTCATCTAAAGACGCCAAGTGGTCTGCCATGTCCTGTAACTGCGGTGGAAGTGGAGGTCTTGATTGTTCTACAACTACAGGTACAGATCCGGTGGGTACTTCTTGGACTTGGACCCTCATGGGATCAATATCTGTGTGTTCTTCGATCTGCGGATTCTTACTGCTCGTCGGTTTCTTTCTTACTGCTGGAGCCATTCCGATAACTTTTCCAACTCACCGGTAGAATGCCCTCCTTCTAGCGCCAATTGATGATGCTGAATAATGCAACACCGATAAACCTGGGCCACGTGTAATCTAAGGGTGAGCTGTAAAGGAATCGAACGACTGTAACTGTGCAAAAGATGGTGTTTTTGGTGCTTTATGGCTGAGTCCAAGAATGTATCTTGGATTGCCTACGTATCCTGTGTTAAAGTCCAGGAATCAAGCCTTACGTAGTTCCTGGAACGATGTATTTATAGGCACATGTCCTTCTTCTGCCCTAAACTTCGGGCGGTTTGGTCTATTGACATAAATACCCTTAAATGGGCCTTGCCCCATTACCCAAGTAACCTGTTGGGTGGTGAGCCCTGGTGTCTGGACAGGGAGTCTTGGTCTCGACTCGATGCACATCGACGTGGGCGATCGAGGTAGGACACTTGCAGAATCTGTTGGTGGTTGTAGTCTTCACTGGTGTGTCTCGAATTCGATCCGATGTGGATGATCCTCATAGACTTTTCCACATGCCTGCTGAACCGGTCAGATTATTCCACGTGGAGGGGTAAAATCCCGTATCGTCAATAGGCAATGCGTACGCATTCTACCTGCTGCCCTAAATTCCAATTTCATCACTTAACGAATTCTAATCCGATTCTAACCCAAATCACATCGAATTAAACACAGTAAAACACAGAAAATTATATCTAATCATATCATAGCATCGATGATCATTGATCAACGAAAAGACACATCTTTCTATCATCTAAAGACCTTAAAACTTGATCTAAACCTTATAAACGATAATTGGAATCATAGGAAGAGCCTCTTACCTTAATTGCCAACAAAACTTCAAGCAAAACGCCAAGCAGCTTCAACAACTATTGATCCTCAACCCCAAAACCTATGTGATCAACAAGAAACCCTAAAATCATATTTCTTTGCAGAAAACCGAAACTGAAAAAGCCTGTAAAACTTAATATTACCTGGGTTTACTACTGTGAAACTATTTTTAGATTATTCTACGCTTCAAGACGATCGTTTCGACTACTCATGGCTGTGAAACAGAGCTACGGATTCAAATGCTCAAGGTTATTCCTCGTGTGGAAATGAAAGGGTAGGAAAAAAAGAAATAGACCTTCAACCGGTGTAACAATATTGGAATAGAAATGCCAAAATAGAAGATGAAATATCAGAAGGGTATCTGGCGGTTCATGGCTCTAAATGGCCCGAAAGAGATTTAAACTGAAGGGTACTAGGTACAATAATCTGAAATGGAGATCAAAATTTTAGGAACTCAAAAGTCGGTTGGCTAGTTGGGTTCGTAAGGCATCTTGAAAAAAAAATTCTGCCTTCTGCTTGAAACTAGTTTAGCAAAAATTGATAGAATGTTAAAGATAAGTAACCGAAGAGGAATGCCATGATAGGCTTAAAATTTTGACCAGTAAAAGAAGATATGCATACCTTAAAGGAACATGCAGCATTAGATGAAATAGTTACAATATCGACACTACCCTTAGGAGGGGAGCTGAGAACAAACACAAGTAAAAAGAATGTTCTGACATTAAAAGGTTCAACAAACTTTGAATTTGCATGAATGATGGGAGTGCAACAATTTAGAACTTTGAAATGAATTTGTTTTCTTGATTTGAAAAGTAAGAAAGAATGAATTTGTTCAAAAGAAGGGCTTATGGAGATATGTTTCGGAGATAATTCATGACTACATGAGAAATAAAATACCAGATAAGGTATAATTACAAAAGGGCACGAAAAGGGTCTGAACATCAAACATGGCATGCTGGAGGATAGCATCTTGTTTCTTGCTTACAACTGCAAAAGACACTATAACGTTAGCTTTACAAGCATCCTTGTAATATTCCGATTTTCGGGAAAGGGCAGACGTGTCTTTTTGCGAAAACGAAATATTAGGTTCGGTTTCCACTCATTTGGAGTTAATTATTTTGGATGTTTTATATATATATATAATTTCGAGTTTTATATATATTATTAAAGGAAAAATCAGTTTTTCTTTTTTGTCAAGGGCTTTTAAGGAAATAATGGGTTTATTACCTCCCTTAATGCTAACCTAGCAGTTAATCAGGATTTTCAGTTTTCAACTTCAGCCCCTCCCCTTTTCCTTGAGCGTGTTTGAGAGAGAGAGCAAAAGAGAGTTCTTCAATTTTGCTAAAGGAAGGTTGATCGTTTCAGAACGGAATCAAGGTTTGGACTCGGCATAAAGAGTGCATCATTTTGGCTTCAGTCTTGTAGGATTACAGCAGCTTTCCTCGAGGTTTTGGATCAGTTTTTGGGCTGCAAAAGGTAAGGAAAACCAGTCCTATGAATTCAATTGTTGGCTATAGGGATTTGATCATGATCTAAGGCAATTCATGTGTTAGAGCTTTGAGTTGTTGCTTTGGTAATTGTCTATAGAGGTCATGGTAGTGTTAGATGAGATTTATGTGCTCAATGTGTTGTCTTTTTTTCTGGTTTTTGGTTGAAATACGATCTGGAAATCGCATGGTGATGAAGTTAGGGTTTAGGTCGAACCCAGGTGAACGAAAGCGCCGGTATTCTCGGACGAAAGCGTCAGCCTAGGTTCCACCTTGACGAAAGCGTCTGGTTGTATTGGACGGGCGCCTCGAGGTGCAATTTTACATTCGAGATTGAAATGGGTTTGGTGGACGGGGGCCAGGCCCGTAAGCCTGAACGGGCGTCCAAGTCTTTAAACGGGCGTCCAATTTTGTACTGCCTCCTTTCTATGTTAGTTGCTGTTCAGCTTTGTAAACATGCTTTAACTACATGAAATCTTTATATATGATATGTTAATACGGTATAAACATAGACAAGCCTGAATTGAGCTTCTGATTCGTTCAGTTAAAACACCGAATGTACTCTTAAAGGGAGTTGAAGTTCGGATCCGTCGGAAGAGCATGATAGGCTTGAGCTTTGGTGAATTAGCATTCATCAATGTCTGTGTATGTGCTAGGACTTGTCCGGGTCTAGTGGTCTTGGAAGAGAGTAGTATGTGTGAGGGAGATTATTTGAAAACACTCAGGCTGGCTAGTTAATAACTTAATAAATAACGTACGTGACTAGTAAAAGATTAAACAACATGTCTCTCTTGGCTAGGCACCAGGCTAAATCACGATGCATGTGCTACCTCTGAAGGTAGAGGAACTCCGTAGGTCCAAGGACCCTAAGTACGGAGGGATTCTGCTGAGACGCGCGTGCTATCAGAGTCTACCTTTTCTAGACTTCGTGGATATTGGTGTGATCCACTAATATGTTGCAATAGAGTGTTCCCAAGGTAGAATAACTCAGAGGTCAATGACCCTAAAGTGCAGAGGACTCTGCTTTGAGGTGGATGGATGCGTAGTGCCCTTGAGTCTTGCGGTTGTAACATAGATAGGCTAAGTTAGAAACAGTTAGTCACGACGTGTTGATGAGCATGAAGTGAACCCTAGATTGAGTCGGTCTCACTTAAATAACTAATTAAATATTTATCTTTTCTTTATAACTATGATTGCTTTCATAGCTTCTCTTTCTTTCTAAGTACGTTGTACTTACCACGAATGCATACTTTTCTATGTGTTTGGGGACGAGAAGACGAACAGGTTTTTGAAGAAGAGTTCGACGACGACCTTTGAAGGCGATCGTTGAAGTTCAAGATGTTTATGTTCTGCTTTTCTTTGGTTGTACTTACACTACTTTTAAGGTAGACGTTTGGTTTTATCTAGATTCATCGTACTTGTTGTGTTGGGATTTCGTACTTTTCCAAATGTAATAATTTAAATTTCTACCTTTAGATTTCTTTTCTACTCTTTAATTTTGGGAAAAATTTTATATACCCGAGTTTTGCTTCCGTTTTGCCTTTGATTTGATACGACGTAGTAGAGGCTTACGTATAAAATGAATTTACTTTTATTTTATACGTGCCGAACGTTCCTTTTCCGGATAAGGACTCGGTGTCCGAGAACGGGGCGTTACAGTTGGTATCAGAGAAAAGCGTCCTTTAAGCTTCCTTTCCTTAAGATAAGTTTCTTTAAAACTCTTAGTGACGCTCTGGTCTTCTTGATCATGCAGTATGGTAACTACGAGGAGGAATGCTCGTGGAGCGGGGAGCTCAGGGGTTAGATCGGGGATAGAGAGTCCGGTACCAGTTGTAGGGGGTGGATTTGTGAGGCAGAATCCTTCACCTCGTTTGAGTCTTTCACCACCACCCCATACAGCCACACCTACACCAAGGTCTCCACAAGTTTTGTCACCGAGGCCGCATCAGGACCTGCCATCCCGACCACCACCAAGGTATAATTACATCTATGGAGAGCCTGGTCAAGCACCCATCCGTGTCACGGTAGTAGGTGATATTCCACCAATCAATGTGCCACCAGTGACTAATGTTTATCCTCCCCCAGTCAGTGCATATCCACCAGTTTATCCTCCGCAGCAGCAGCAGCAAGTCTTTTACCCCCCTGTAGGTCATGTTCCTCAGCCTACAGTACCACCTTCGCCACGTTTTAATCATCAGCGAGGAGATGGTTATCCCCCTTATGGTTTTCAGCAGCCCCAGCAGCACCAGTTTTATCATGTGTTTCATCCGTATCAACCTGAGCCTCAAGTGATTCCACCTATCCTCCACAAGCAGCATTTACCGGCCCTTTGGTACCCTATGCTTACCCACCGGTTTACCCACCAGTTAGACCGGCCCTTGAGCAAGCGCTAGTGATAGATTGGTATACGAGGTTAAGAAGAAATAGAGTTCAGACTTCTTTGGGAATGTGGATCATTCCAAGGTCAAGAATGGATAAGAAGTTTCGAAAAGGCCTCAGAGAAACATACATGTCCCGAATCGAGATGGCTCACTAGCGGTTAGCTTTCTTTGGGAGCAGCAGAGGCATGGATTGATGCAATCCAAAGCAGTAACGGTAAAGTAACAGATTGGGAAGGATTCAAGGTTTTGTTTTATAACGAGTACTTCCCGACTACAGTGCAAGATAGTAAGGCAAGTGAGTTTCTCAGACTTAAGCAAGGCACACACCAGACGGTATCTGAGTACACCAATAATTTTAACGAGCTAGGACGGTTTTATCCCGAGCTGATGAGAGTTGAGGGGAGGAAGATGGCAAAATACAAGGAAGGACTAGCATATGAAATACAATCAGGGATGTTGGGTTTCACAACCAAGAATATGGCTGAGCTTACGAATAAAGCTTTGGAAGTTGAGACTTTCAGGAAGAGAGCCACAGTGGTTGTCAACCAAAAAAGAAATTTTGGGACGAGCCAAGGCAGTTATCGGGGAGCGCCTCAACAAAATGCCAAGAAGACTACAGTTTCTACGGCAGCTAAAGCCCCAAGCAATACACCACCTTGCCCCAAGTGCAACAGAAATCATACAGGAGAGTGCAAGCAGAGTAGTAACGGTTGCTATGTTTGTGGTGAGCAGGGACACTTTTCCAGAGCGTGTCCGAACAGAGGGAATAAGAGTGGTTCGGGTCAAGGTAGCGGAAGGAGTGGTCCAAGCCGACCTGTTCGTGTGTTTTCTTGATGTCGAGATGCAGAGCCCGAGGATGACGTTATTTCAGGTACCATGTTATGGTTTTATTCTTCTATTAAGATATTTTATAGCGTGAGTCCTTTTCATGTTATAACTGTATTTTAAATGAATGAATATGCATGCTAGGTATGATAATGTTAGGTGATCTAGTGGTCAGGGCTTTGTTTGATACGGGAGCGTCAAATACTTTTGTGTCAACCGAGGTAGCTAAGAAGTTGGATTTACCTTCAGAACCTTTAAGAAATACTTTGGAAATAACTACACCGTTAGGGAAGGTGACAAGGGTAACTAGGATGATACCTCAAGTGGAAGTTCGAGTGGGACCTTATCGTTGTAAGAGTGACTTTACAGTTTTGGACTTCTCGGATTTTGATGTAATCCTCGGAATAGATTGGCTATCCGAGAATCATGTTCACTTGGACTGCAAAGAGAAGAAAGTGACCTTTAAAATACCCGGGAAATCAGATAAGACATATCAGGGTAATGTGTACAAGCCGAGTAAGAAGAAACATCCGATCATATCAGCGGTTAAGGCAGTAAGGGCTTGTCAGAAGGGTTGTGAAGGCTACTTGTTGTATGCAGTGGACGTGCAACAAGTGAAGCCTAAGTTAGAGGAGACTCCTATAGTGAGGGAATACCCGGAAGTATTTCCAGAAGAGTTACCGGTAAACATGCCGGACAGAGAGATAGAGTTTGAGATTCAGTTGATACCGGGAGCGGCACCAGTTGCTAAGGCACCCTGCTGAGAATGCCCCGGCTGAATTAAAGGAGTTGATAGCTCAACTTAAGGATATGCTTGAGAGGAACATAATTCAGCCCAAGACTCGCCATGGGGAGCTCCGGTGTTGTTTGTGAAGAAGAAAGATGGCAAAGCATGAGGATGTGTATCGACTACAGAGAGCACCGAACAACCTCACCATCAAGAATAAGTACCTCTACCAAGGATTGATGATCTGTTTAATCGGTTGCAAGGTAAGAAGGTGTTTTCCAAGATCGACTGAGGTCGGATATCATCAATTGAAGGTTAAGATAGCGAGATATACCGAAGACGGCGTTCAGTACGAGATATGGACATTATGAGTTCCTTGTCATGCCTTTTGGAATCACTAATGCTCCATCGGCATTTATGGATTTGATGCAGCGAGTTTTCATGCCGTACTTGGATAAGTTCGTGATAGTGTTCATAGACGATATCCTAGTTTACTCTAAGGATGAGAAAGAACACGAGGAACACTTAAAGATAGTGTCGGACACACTGAGGAAGAATCAGTTGTATGCAAAGTTTTCTAAGTGTGACTTTTGGTTGGATTGAGTGAGTTTCTTGGGTCATGTCATTTCTGGAGATGGCATACAAGTTGATCCGGCAAAGATCGAGGCAGTTGAGAATTGGCCCAGACCTACTTCAGTGTCAGAGGTGAGAAGTTTTCTTGGGTTGGCTGGTTACTACCGGAAGTTTGTCCAAGACTTTTCAAAGATAGCTACTCCGCTCACCAAGTTAACACAGAAAAATGTGAAATTTGAATGGACTAGAGAGTGTGAAATAGCTTTTCAGACGCTGAAAAGGAAGTTGACTACGGCACCAGTGCTAGCAGTTCCAGAGATATTTGATAACTATGATGTCTACACGGATGCTTCGGGACAGGGTTTGGGTTGTGTGTTGATGCAAGGAGGAAAAGTGATAGCTTATGCATCTAGGCAGTTGAAGGTGCATGAGAAGAATTACCCGACACATGATCTAGAGTTGGCAGCGGTAGTTTTTGCCCTAAAGACTTGGAGGCATTACTTATATGGAGTTAAAGCAAGGATCTTCACCGACCACAAAAGTTTGAAGTACTTCTTCACACAAGAAAACCTGAATATGAGACAGAGGAGATGGTTAGAGTTTGTGAAGGACTACGACCTGGACATTCTATACCATCCGGGTAAAGCGAATGTAGTGGCAAATGCTCTGAGCAGGAAACCAGTGTTCGCAGCCTCTAGTGTTGAGGTAGTGGCAGAAAGGTTAGATGGGTTAGAAATCAGAAGCTTTGACCAGATTGAAGACCGGCGGTTGTGGCACCATTGTTGGCAAGGTCGAGTTGTTAGATGATATCAGGGGAAAACAAGATGAAGATCCGGGTTTGGTTGACCTGAAGCGAGTTGCTAGAGAGAAGCCTACGGTCGGTTATATGCTTGATAAGAGTGGGAATCTGTGGTATCGGGATCGTCTATGTGTACCTAATGTTGGCGACTTGAGACAAAGAGTTATGGAAGAAGCACATAGAATAGCTTTCGCGGTTCATCCGGGTGCTACTAAAATGTACAGAGACTTAAAGGAAAGGTTTTGGTGGCCCTCGATGAAAGTGGAAATAGCCAAGTTTGTGGCCGAGTGTGATGTATGTCAGAAGGTTAAGGCGGAGCATAGAAGACCCGGTGGGATGCTTAACCCATTGGATATCCCGGAATGGAAGTGGGATAATATCACAATGGATTTCATCACCGGATTACCTAAGACTAAGGGAGGGCATGATGCGATTTGGGTAATTGTGGATCGGTTGACCAAATCTGCCCATTTCCTACCATATAAGGTTGACATGCCGTTGAAGAAGATGACGACACTATATCTGGACAATATAGTGAAGCTACACGGAGTCCCTATCTCGATAGTTTCGGATACGAGATTTGTCAGTCGGTTTTGGAAGAGCTTGCAAGAAGCCTTCGGGACTAAGTTGGACTTGAGCACGGCTTTTCATCCTCAGACAGATGGACAGTCTGAGAGGACCATCCAAATGCTCGAGGACATGTTGAGAGCTTGCGTTTTGGAGGTAGGCGGATCATGGGATGACTACCTTCCGGTAGCAGAATTTGCCTATAATAATAGTTTTCACGCGAGTATAGGCATGCCGCCGTTTTAAGCGTTGTATGGGAGAAGATGTCGCACGCCATTGTTTTGGGATGAAGTCGGAGAGAGACAGATCACAGGGCCTGAAATGGTAGAACAAGCAAAAGAGAGGGTTCAGCTGGTCAAGAAGAATCTGAAGGTAGCTCAAGACAGGCAGAAAAGTTGGGCAGACGTACGAAGAAGACCTCTCGAGTTTGAAGTTGGTGATAGAGTTTACCTCCGGGCTTCGCCAATGAAAGGAGTGAAACGCTTTGGACAAAAAGGAAAGCTAAGCCCAAGGTATGTTGGACCTTTTGAGATTCTGGAAAGAGTTGGGACGTTAGCATATAAGCTTCAGTTTCCGGAATCAATGTCGAGAGTCCATAATGTGTTTCACGTCTCAATGTTGAAAAAGTGTCTGACGAAGAATGATGTTGAAACTACGGTTGATCCGGAGATCTTACAAGATAACCTAGCTTATGACGAGAGACCGATTAAGATCTTAGCCAGGAAGGAAAAGATGATTAAGAGACGGATGGTTCCCTTGGTGTTAGTTCAGTGGAGCAATCATTCACCCGAGGAGGCAACTTGGGAAGTGGAAAGCGACATGCTTAGTGAGTTCCAAGAGTTTGGGGATTTACCAGGTATGTTCTAGTTTCGAGGACGAAACTCCTTTTAAGGGGGGGAGAATGTAATATTCCGATTTTCGGGAAAGGGCAGACGTGTCTTTTTGCGAAAACGAAATATTAGGTTCGGTTTCCACTCATTTGGAGTTAATTATTTTGGACGTTTTATATATATATAATTTCGAGTTTTATATATATTATTAAAGGAAAAATCAGTTTTTCTTTTTTGTCAAGGGCTTTTAAGGAAATAATGGGTTTATTACCTCCCTTAATGCTAACCTAGCAGTTAATCAGGATTTTCAGTTTTCAACTTCAGCCCCTCCCCTTTTCCTTGAGCGTGTTAGAGAGAGAGAGCAAAAGAGAGTTCTTCAATTTTGCTAAAGGAAGGTTGATCATTTCAGAACGGAATCAAGGTTTGGACTCGGCATAAAGAGTGCATCGTTTTGGCTTCAGTCTTGTAGGATTACAGCAGCTTTCCTCGAGGTTTTGGATCAGTTTTGGGCTGCAAAGGTAAGGAAAACCAGTCCTATGAATTCAATTGTTGGCTATAGGGATTTGATCATGATCTAAGGCAATTTATGTGTTAGAGCTTTGAGTTGTTGCTTTGGTAATTGTCTATAGAGGTCATGGTAGTGTTAGATGAGATTTATGTGCTCAATGTGTTTGTCTTTTTCTGGTTTTTGGTTGAAATACGATCCGGAAATCGCATGGTGATTAAGTTAGGGTTTAGGTCGAACCAGGTGAACAGCGCCGGTATTCGGACGAGCGCCCAGCCTAGGTTCCACCTTGACGACAGCGTCTGGTTGTATTGGGACGGGCGTCTGAGGTGCAATTTTACATTCAGGATTGAAATGGGTTTGGTGGACGGGCGTCCACTATTTTGGACGGGAGTCCAGTAAGCCTGAACGGGCGTCCAAGTCTTTAAACGGGCGTCCAGTTTTGTAATGCCTCCTTTCTATGTTAGTTGCTGTTCAGCTTTGTAAACATGCTTTAACTACATGAAATCTTTATATATGATATGTTAATACGGTATAAACATAGACAAGCCTATATTGAGCTTCTGATTCGTTCAGTTAAAACACCGAATGTACTCTTAAAGGGAGTTGAAGTTCGGATCCGTCGGAAGAGCATGATAGGCTTGAGCTTTGGTGAATTAACATTCATCAATGTCTGTGTATGTGCTAGGACTTGTCCGGGTCTAGTGGTCTTGGAAGAGAGTAGTATGTGTGAGGGAGATTATTTGAAAACACTCAGGCTGGCTAGTTAATAACTTAATAAATAACGTACGTGACTAGTAAAAGATTAAACAACATGTCTCTCTTGGCTAGGCACCAAGCTAAATCGCGATGCATGTGCTACCTCTGAAGGTAGAGGAACTCCGTAGGTCCAAGGACCCTAAGTACGGAGGGATTCTGCTGAGACGCGCGTGCTATCGGAGTCTACCTTTTCTAGACTTCGTGGATATTGGTGTGATCCACTAATATGTTGCAATAGAGTGTTCCCAAGGTAGAATAACTCAGAGGTCAATGACCCTAAGTCTGAGAGGACTCTCTTTGAGGTGGATGCGGCGTAGTGCCCTTGAGTGCGGTTGTAACATAGATAGGCTAAGTTAGAAGCAGATTAGTCACGACGTGTTGATGAGCATGAAGTGAACCCCTAGATTGAGTCGGTCTCACTTAAATAACTAATTAAATATTTATCTTTTCTTTATAACTATGATTGCTTTCATAGCTTCTCTTTCTTTCTAAGTACGTTGTACTTACCTCGAATGCATACTTTTCTATGTGTTTGGGGACGAGAAGACGAACGGGTTTTTGAAGAAGAGTTCGACGACGACCTTTGAAGGCGATCGTTGAAGTTCAAGATGTTTATGTTCTGCTTTTCTTTGGTTGTACTTCACTATTTTTAAGGTAGACGTTTGGTTTTATCTAGATTCCATCGTACTTGTTGTGTTGGGATTTCGTACTTTTCCAAATGTAATAATTTACATTTCTACCTTTAGATTTCTTTTCTACTCTTTAATTTTGGGAAAAATTTTATATACCCGAGTTTTGCTTCCGTTTTGCCTTTGATTTGATACGACGTAGTAGAGGCTTACGTATAAAATGAATTTACTTTTATTTTATACGTGCCGAACGTTCCTTTTCCGGATAAGGACTCGGTGTCCGGGAACGGGACGTTACAATCCTACTAAAGATTTAACTCAGAAGGAGATCAAACTCAGGGAACTCCAATCATAGCATAGCACCGATGATCATTGATCAACGAAAAGACACATATTTCTATCATCTAAACACCTTAAAACTTGATCTAAACCTTATAAACGATAATTGGAATCAGAGGAAGAGCCTCTTACCTTAATTGCCAGCAAAACTGCAAGCAAAACGCCAAGTTTGCAACAATCTGCTGATCCTCAACCCCAAAACCTATGTGATCAACAAGAAACCCTAAAATCCTATTTCTTTGCAGAAAACCGAAACTGAAAAAGACTATAAAACTGAAGATTACCTGGGTTTACTGCTGTGAAACTATTTTTAGATTATTCTACGCTTCAAGAAGATCGTTTCGACTACTCATGGCTGCGAAATAGAGCTACGGATTAAAAGATCTACGAATACAAAAAAACTGGGGCTAAACTGAAAACTTACGAAATTGAGAGATGTTATTTTCCAAAGTTGCGTCTCCTCGCGCTAATCACTTTTCTCTCCTGCTGCATCTTGAACAGATGAACGGATTGATCACACGGTTCTCCCTTTTATTTCGCTTTCTTCTCTGCGTTGCTTCTTCTCATTGCCGTCGTTGCTCTCTTTTTTTTTTCTTTCAGAAATATGCGTCCCACACTAATGAATTAATTTGGGGATTTATTTTCTTTTTATAGCAATTAATTAAATCCTTTATAATTAATAGCTAAACCCTTTAATTGATTCCTTTTTAATTAAATAAATGGAATAAATAATAATTAGGTCGTAGTAAATACACCCAATTACTATTTTACATAATTACGAAAAGTCGGGATGTTACAACTCGGATGTCCAAACTAACATTGTGGGTTTGTTATTTTCATCTTCGGGTAAGTTGGTTTGGTAATATTCCGATTTTCGGGAAAGGGCAGACGTGTCATTTTGCGAAAACGAAATATTATTATTTCTTGTCTTTTATGGGAGTTAAGTATTTAATAGAGTAGTTTGAATTATATATATATATATATATATATATATATATATATATATATATATATATATATATATATATATATATATATATATATAAGGGATTATTCTGATTTTGGTAATTAAAGGACAATTAAGGAAAAAGGGATTTATAGGAAATTGGTATTTAAGGAAAATTACACACAATAATCCCATAACCTAGACACAAATTCAGAAATCAATTTTTCATCTCCTTCTCTGCGCACTTTTGAGAAGAGAAAAAGGTTAGGAGAGTTTTCACAATAACTAAGGCTGTTCTTGACCGTTTTCAGATCAGACGAGAGATTTGGGATCGTTGTGAGAAGGGCAACGCTTGGGGATCAGATTGTTGAGAAGTGTTGAAGATTTTCATGGCTGTTTAATCTGGTTTTTGGCTGCAATTAGGTAAGAAACTCTTCCTATGATTTCGGTTATGATTCGTAAAGTTTAGATTATGTTTTTGAGACGTGTAGATGCTAGTAAAAGATGTGTTTTCGTTGATCAAGGATCCTAGGTAAATCTTGGGATGATTAGATATGTTTTCTATGTTTTACTGTGCTGAAAACGATGTTAATTAGGTTAAATATGACTCAGAAATCGAGCCGTGAAGATTTAGCATTTTGGGAAAAACCCAGGCGGACGGGCGACTAAATTAGGCAGACGGACGTCCGAGACCCTAGTAGCCCAGACGGACATTTGCAATAGGCAGACGGGCGTCTGAGGTTAGATTTTTGATTCAGGATAAAGCTATTTTTGGCAGACGGGCGTTTGGGGTTTAGTGGGCGGGCGTCGGATTTCGGACGGGCGTCCATAGGAGGTCAAATTGGCGTTTGGCCTGTTTTGCCTTGTTTTTACGTTTTTATCATTCTAGTTTTGTTTCGGGTTTTATAATCACATTATTATTGTTTTCAACCCTTGTTTATGAAATGATATCATTGTTTAAACTTAAACAAGCCTGAATTGAACTTCTGATTCGTTCAGTTAAAACACCGAATGTACTCTTAAAGGGAGTTGAAGTTCATATCCATCGGAAGAGCATGAGAGGCTTGTGCTTTGATGATTTAGCAATCATCAATGTCTGTGCAATTGCTAGGCCTTGTTAATGTTTAGTGGTCTAGGGAGAGAGTAGTCAAGGTGAGGGAGATTACTTGAAAACACATAGGTGGTTAGTTAATCATTCTAATAAAAATACGTACTTGACTAGTAAAAGTTTAAACAACATGTCTCTATTGGATAGGCACCAGTCTATATCGCGATGTGTGTGCTACCTCTGAAGGTGGAAGAACTCCGTAGGTCAAAAAAACCCTAAGTACGGAAGGACTCCACTGAGGTGTGCGTACTATCAGAGCCTACCTATTCTAGCCTCCGTGGATATTGGTGTGATCCACTAATATGTTGCCAAGAGTGTCCCAAAAGTGGATACGCGTAGTGCCCTTGAGTGCGGTTGTGACATAGATAAGTTAAGTAGAAACGTTTAGTCAATTCATGTTGATGGATATGAGATGAACCCTAGAGTGAGTCGGTCAAACATAAACAACTAAACCTTTAAATATCTTTTCTTTATAAATCGTAATTGTTATCATAGCTTCTCTTTCTTATTAAGTACGTTGTACTTACCTAAAATGCATGTTTTCTATGTGTTTGGGGATGAGAAGACAAACATGTAGACATTGTTTACGAAGAGGAGTTCGATGATGACGTTTGAAGACGCCTCATTGAAGACTTTACATTATTCATTTTGTTATTCATTTATTAGACTGTTTAGACTTTTGGTCTTTCGAGACTTGTAGTATCGTTATGTTTCTTTTGAGATTATCGTACGTTTCGTTTGGATTTCGTATTTTCCTTGAATGTAATAAGTTACATTTCCACCTTTAGATGTTGTTTCTATTCTTGGATGTTTGGAAATTTTTATACCCGAGTCTTTTGCTTCCGTTTGCTTATTTTTGATACGACGTAGTAGAGGCTTACGTATAAAGTGAATTTATTTTTTGTTTATACGTGCCGAACGTTCCTCTTCCGTGTAAGGACTCGGTGTCCGGGAACGGGGCGTTACAGTTGGTATCAGAGAGAAGCGTCTTTTAGGCTTCCTTTCTTATAGGATAAGTTTTCTCTAGACCTATTAGTAACGTTTTGTCTTTCTTTGATCATCAGGATGGTGTTCACGAGAACTGGAGCGGGTGCAGAGAATTCCAGAGTTCGACGGGAAAGTCCAACACCGGTCGTAGGAGGCGGTGTTGTGAGGCAGATTCCACCACCCAGTGGAGTTTATCACCACCACCTCGTACCGCGACATCCACCCCAAGGTCTCAGCAGGGTTTGTCACCGAGACCTCATCAGGAGCAACCCCCACGATGGCACGTGGGAAGTTCAGCTCAGTTCTCATTGGTGAGCGATGTTCCAACAGGATTTGTACTGCCACAGGTAAGCTACCACCCACATCCGCAAACCGTTTGTCCTCCACCAGTCAGTGTTTACCCTTCACCAGTGAGCCATCCCTCGCCGCTAGTGTTTCACCAGCAGCATCAGACTTTCTACCCACCTCATGCAGGTCATACCCCTCGACCTACCATACCACTTTCTCCGTGTTTCGACCATCAGCATGGTTTCGGTTACCCACCCTTTGGTCTCCAGCAACCTCAGCCAACTCCTCAGCAACATCAGAATTACCACCAAGGATACTACCCTTTTCAGCCTGAACCTCAAGTGAATCCAACTTACCCTCAGCAACAGCAGTACCAGCAGCAAGTACCTTTCGGCTATCCTCCGGTTTACCCACCCATAAGACCAGCATTTGAGCAAGCACCGGCTGTGGATTGGTATACCAGATTGAGAAGGAATCAAGTTGAGAACTTCTATGGAAACGTCGAACATTCAAAGGCCGAGGAATGGATAAGGAGCTTCGAGAAGGCATGCAGGAACATTCATGTGCCTGAGATCGAGATAGCACAACTGGCAGTTAGTTTTCTTTTGGGCGCATCAGAAGCTTGGATAGATGCTATACAGAGTAGAAATGGAAAAGTAATAGACTAGAAAGCTTTCAAAGCTATGTTCTTCAATGAGTACTTCCCGGCAACAGTACAAGCGGACAAGGCGAGTCAGTTTTTGAAACTCAAGAAGGGTAATAATTTGACGGTATCTTAGTATGCCAATAGGTTTAACGAGTTGGGACGGTTCTATCCCGAGCTTATGAAAGTGGAAGAAAGGAAGATGGCCCTTTACAAGGAAGGATTGGCTTATGAGATTCAGTCTAGCATGTTGGAATTTACAGCAAGGAACATGGCAGAGCTCTTGAATAAAGCCTTGGAGGTTGAGACCTTCAGGAAGAAGGCCACAGTTGTCATTGGAAACAAGCGGAACTTTGAGACTAGTCAGGGAAATTACCGAGGAGCACCGCAACAAAACGTCAAGAAGACAACAGCTCCCACGGAAGCTAAGGCCCCAAACAGTGCACCCCTGTGTCCTAAGTGCAACAGAAATCATTCGGGGGAGTGCAAACAAAATACTAATGGCTGCTACGTTTGTGGAGAGCCAAGGCACTTTTCTAGAGCGTGTCCAAACAGAGGAAACAAGGGCAATTCGGGCCAGGGAAATGTTAGAAGCGGCCCAAGCCGACCAGTCCGAGTTTTTGCAGCTGATGCTAGAGATGCGGAACCAGAAGATGATGTTATCTCAGGTACCTCGTTGTTATTTTATTTTATTCAGATATTTTTATAGCACGTTTATTCATGCTGTAACTTTATTTAAATGAATGAATATGCATCATAGGTGCGATAATGTTAGATAATCTAATGGTCAGAGCCTTGTTTAATACGGGAGCGTCTAACACTTTTGTGTCGACCAAGGTAGCTAAGAAGTTGAGTTTACCTTCGGAAAATTTGAGAATCACTTTGAAAATAACTACACCGTTAGGGAACGTAACAAAGGTAACTAGAATGATACCTCAAGTGGATGTTCGAGTTGGATCTTATCGATGCAAGAGTGATTTCACTATTTTAGACTTTTCAGATTTTGATGTAATCCTTGGGATAGATTGGCTATCCGAGAATTTTGTTCATCTAGATTATCGAGAGAAGAAAGTGACTTTTAAGATACCCGGGAAATCAGACAAGACTTATCAGGGTAATGTGTACAAGCCGAGTAAGAAGCGACATCCGATAATTTCAGCGGTCAAGGCAACCAGAGCTTGTCAGAAGGGTTGTGAAGGCTACTTGTTGTACGCAGTGGATGTGGAACAAGTGAGGCCCAAGCTTGAAGAAACTCCTGTAGTGAGAGAGTACCCTGAGGTATTTCCGGAAGAGTTACCGGGAAACACGCCGGATAGGGAGATAGAATTTGAGATCAAGTTGATACCGGGAGCGGCACCAGTTGCTAAGGCACCCTATAGAATGGCACCGGCTGAATTAAAGGAGTTGAAGGCTCAACTTAAGGATATGCTTGAGAGGAACATAATTCAGCCTAGTACTTCGCCTTGGGGAGCCCCTGTTTTGTTCGTGAAGAAGAAAGATGGTTGCATGAAGATGTGTATCGACTACAGGGCGTTCAATAACCTTACCATCAAGAATAAGTATCCCTTGCCGAGGATAGATGATCTGTTCAATCAGTTGCAAGGCAAGAAAGTGTTCTCTAATGTTGATCTTAGGTCCGGATATCATCAGTTGAAGATCAAGGTGGCAGATATACCGAAGACGGCTTTTAGTACGAGGTATGGACATAATGAGTTCTTGGTTATGCCTTTTGGACTCACTAATGCTCCATCTGCATTTATGGACTTGATGCAGCGGGTTTTCATGCCATATGTGGATAAGTTTGTGATAGTGTTCATAGACGACATCCTAATATATTCTTAGGATGTCCCGGATTTATCTAATACGAATAAACAAGTAATAATATTTATAAACCGGTTAACCTCAAGTATAAGGATCGTAGTACAGAGGTTAATGCCGGGTCGATCCTACGGGGAACTGACGAATGTGAATCCTAGTTTTTGCTTTAAACTAACTATGTCACGAATCTAACCTAAACAAATATGCAGAAAAAGTAACTAGACAGAGGATTTCTCCAATGCTAGGCAAGATTGAAAGCGATAAAAACTAAACTAAAGTGCAGAAAAAGTAAACTAAAGCTAAACAATTAAATCAAATTAACGAACGAACAAGCAATTGATCCACCTATCCTATCAACATTCAATTCCAATTCGGATTAATTCGTGATCTCTACTCAAGTCGTGATTCACCTAATTGAAGGCATAAACTCCTACTCTCGTAGACGAGTTCGTTTTCTAATCTTTTATCTTTCGATGTTAAAGATTACGTCTTTCTAACCTAGGCGTGAAATCTTTCAATTTCTAATCTAGAGATTTAATCTAATAACTTTCGTTTTGATTAGATTAAAGGTCTAAACTTTTATCATGGTGTTCTAAGGTTAACATGACTTTCATCAAGCAAACAATAAACAAAGGCACGGATATTTCGATATAGCATGCAATCAACATATAAAAACATGATAAAAGTAACAACTTTAATAGACACTCACAAAATAATCACGAACTAGAGATCAAACTGTTGAAACGGACGGCTTCACAACGCTCGTTCAAGGAGGATTTAGCCTCCTAGCATCCTTTGCACATCGAATTGTTGAATAAAAAGTACATGGAATTAATTAATCCAACCTAGGAATTTAAGTGCATAAAACTAGAAAAATCGAAGAAAACGCAGCCAAGCTGCCCCTAGGGTTTAGGGTTCGAAAATTATCTAGGGTTTGAGAAAAACGCTGCTTATATAGAGTTTTGAGGCGGTTTGGCTAAGTCGGCAAAACGGACGCCCGTCTGCTTCAATGGACGCTCGTCCAGATTTCTTGGACGCTAGGTGAACGCTCGTTCAGAACGCGTTTGAACTCTCTGAATGTAAAATACGATTCTGGACGCCAGTTCACTTTTATAGACGCCCGTCCACTACTCAGCTCCAGTATTTTGCTCATAACTTCACTTATAGGGCTCCGAATGAGGTGATTCAACATGCGTTGGAAAGCTATTTCAATCCTCTACAACTTTCATCAAGACAACTTTCCCTGAAAGTGCCTACAAGTGTGGACAAAATCCCCATGAAGTGCCTGGTTCCGGTTTCTTCAATGATTCTTCCCTTAAACATCTTTCAACTCTTCCATCTTCATGTGATCATCGTTTAAGCTCCTTACTCATCATGAAAACGTATCTAAAAACATGATAGAAACATGCAAAATGTAACATCATACGAATAAACATAAAACACCGATAAAATCACGTAAATATCTCGATTTTGCACTTAAACACATTTAAAACTCGTTTGCTCAATAAATCTAATAAGCACTTACTTTTCTATGCAATTTATCAGATTATGGGAGAAATCGTTACGAAATATAACGGTATAAATCACATAAAATCACCCTTAACAACTCCCCCACACTTAAACTTTGCTCGTCCCGAGCAAAACAAAACAAGATAAAGGCTCGGAAAGAATATAGACATCTCAACACATATACCACATGGTCAATAAATTAGAAGTTCACCGTCGTGTGTGTGCATAGCCATAGAAAACTTCCACTAAATCCAAACTTGAGGAACTCAAAGTAAAACTAGTTAATACCCCCTCATAGAATAGTAATAAATGACACTCATAAGGTGCACCCTACAAACGTGACATATCCCGAAAAGAATGATCGAATATATCTAGGGCCTTTCTGAAATACTCAGAGGATAATCCCTTCAGCATATCTATCAGTTTATACTGGGGATAAGATTAACGAAAACTAAGCCTTATATTCAATTTCGTACCGATTCTTTAGTTGATTTAACTATTTCACTTTAAACACACATTAGAAGAAGCTATTGCCCTCATAGCAGAATAGGACATTTCGAAATAATACCCTACCTTACTCCAATCATAAGGCAGCTTTTTCTAACTGTCGTGAGCTTTTAGTCATCATAGTGGTATAGGACATACGTGGTATACCCTATCGCACTCAAATCATCGACTAGCTTTCGACACACACGAATAATTTCATATTAATTCAACTTTTTCAATTGGACAATAGTTATGTGTACTTATCACATTCAAACTTCTAGATATTCACAGTATATCATACTTCGGAACTAAATACAAACTATCATAAATCTCACGATATGCACGTAGCACTAAGCACATGACTTATAAGATAATCAAAAATCACTAATCCAAAACGGGGTATAACTTTATAAAAGCTCATCGTTCACTATGGCACGTGAAAAATAAATCTTGGTGAAACAACTAACTTATCAAACATATGACATAAAGCATCGATGAATATAACAAACCGAACAAAACATGCATTGCTCACTCGAGACAAAACACAAATTTTGAAAATTTAGCCCATTTTAGCATAGAAATAACATCATATAAGCAAATGGTAGATACATAGCGATCATATAAGCAAATGGTAGATACATAGCGATCATTCCCCTCCCCCACACTTAAATAACAACATGTCCTCATGTTGTGCAGAAATAAAAAGAAAGAAAGAACTTAGCTGATAGTAGTTCGAAAGTGGCAAGTCTGGAAGTGGTCGCGATCCAGATCCAAAAATGCTTGATGAAAGCGATGAGATCGTGGACCATCCACCGGAAAAGCGATATCATCCGAAACTCACAATTGCTATCGCAAGTATCCCGCGCATACATGAAAAACAACACAAAACGCGTACCTCGGGGGATAGGGGGAAATTATATCATATGAAACACAAGAGATAATCGTATTAGATGGAAAAATCATCGTCCAAGGAAAAGTGCAGAACATCCAACCGTCAATTACAATTACAGAGCAGATTCACACAAAACCCTAACTAGACTAAAACTAAACGAAGACACACAAAAGAAAAACAAAAGAAAATAAACAAAACAAAAACAGATATCTAGGGTGCCCCTAGTAGCGCTTTTGGTTTATGTCGTTAGCTCGACACCATTTAAGCTCACTGGTCAAGGCCATTTGACTTTTTCTCGCCACCACTACCTCGTGTAAGCTCAAGATCGATGAGCGTGGCGCGAGAAACATCTCATACATGGGGTCAAATCTTTGATAGCTTTCCAAGCCCGCTTAAACTTCCCCATGGTCGATCTCTTCTTTGCCAGCTTCCTCTTAAGTTGTTGCTCTTTGAAAAACTCTTCCATATCCCAACTACCTGCTAGAACTTCTTCTGATGGACCAACACCGTCATCCTCCGAAAACAAGTCGCGTAAAACTCGGTAAACTCATCGACTTTTGGGGTGCTACACCCGAGGATTTCGAGGAACTTAACAATCAAAGGACTTTCCTTGGCTTGACCAAGGTAATGTTTACACTTTGACCATTCACTCGAACTGTTGATCACCATAACCGCGCAGTTCTAGAACGCCCCCAGGAATGACTTGGAGAATCTCAAAGGGGCCGGACCAACGTGTCCTCAACTTTCCAGGAAACAAGTGCAACCTGGAATTGTAGAGTAACACTTGCTCTCCGACTTTGAATTCTCGCTTCTTGATCTTTGCATCGTGGAGGAGTTTCATCTTTTCCTTACTAATCCTGGCACTTTCGTAAGCTTGGAGTCTAAATTCGTCTAATTCATGCAACTGCTGCAGTCGGTGTTTCCCACAGGATTGGGAATCGAAGTTCAAAAACTTTGTAGCCCAATAAGCTCTGTGCTCTAGCTCAACTGGCAGATGGCACGGCTTACCGTAAACCATTTGATATGGCGATGTACCCATAGGGGTCTTATAGGCAGTCCTATATGCCCAAAGTACATCGTCCAACTTCAGACTCCAGTCTTTTCTATGACTATTCACCGTCTTCTCCAGGATTTTCTTAAGACTCTGGTTGCTTCGCTCAACCTGACCACTAGTCATCGGATGATATGGTGTGCCGATTTTATGGCGAACACCATACTTCTCGAGGACTTTTTCCAAAGGTCGGTTGCAAAAGTGTGTCCCTTCATCACTGATCAAGGCACGTGGACATCCAAACCTCACAAAGATGTTCTTCTTCAGAAATTTCATGACCGTTTTATGATCATTGTGAGGAGTGGCAATTGCCTCCACCCATTTCGAAACATAGTCAACGCAGACTAAGATGTATTTGTTGCCACACGATGAAGGGAAAGGTCTCATAAAATCGATGCCCCAAACATCAAAGACTTCGCATTCTAAGATGGGTTTCAACGGCATGTCAAACCTCCTTGTTAAAGCTCCGGTTCTTTGACACCTATCGCAAGCTTTCTGAAGGCTTCGTATCCTTAAAGATCGAGGCCAATAGAAACCGGATTGGAAGATCTTCGCAACCGCTTTTCCAAGGACCAAAGTGACCACCCGGTGGGTCCACTATGGCATTGCTCAATAATGTCGCGTTGCTCAGATTCAGGAACACATCTTCTCAGCAAACCATCTTTGCAGATCTTGAAGAGGTAAGGTTCATCCCAAACGAAATATTTCATATCAGAGAAGAACTTCTTCTTCTCCCGATAAGACATTTCAGATCAAGGTATTGGGAATGAAGGTAGTTGACGATGGAAGAATACCATGGAACGTGCGGAGCGCAACCATCGATAAGCATGATGTTTTCTAGAGGAATGTAAAGATCTATATCATCGGGATCACCCTTTTCCTCACTTATCATCCTAGAAACATGATTCGCCACTACGCTTCACGCTTCTTTTATCTTTGATGTGCACATCAAACTCTTGTAGGATCAAGATTCAACGTAGGAGGCGCGGTTTAGCTTCCTTTTGGTCATGAGATATCGCAAAGCCGCGTGGTCACCCAAACAAGTGATCGCGGCACCCAACAAGTAACTACGGAATTTGTCCATGGCGAACACCACAGCTAACAATTCCTTTTCAGTTGTTGTGTAGTTGACTTGTGTGCGGGCTCGGTGTGTGATCGGCATAATAGATAGGCTGGAACTTTCCGTTAAGCTTTTGCTCTAAGATCGCACACTAACCGCATAGTTGGATGCATCACACATAAGCTCAAAGGTAGGTTCGGTCAAAGCGATATAAGAATTGGAGCAGAGATCACCTACTCTTAAGCTCCTCAAACGCGCTTGCAATTCTCATCAAAATCAAAAGTAACGTCTTCTTTGAGTAAAGTAGACAGGGCTTGGCAATCTTTGAAAAGTCTGGATGAACCTCCTATAGAAGCCGACATGTCCGAGAAAACCTCGGACTTCCCGAACATTCTTAGGATAACTCATCTTCTCAATAGCTTCTACCTTAGCCCTATCTACTTCTATACCCTTGGCGGACACCTTGTGGCCAAGAACTATGCCTTCATCTACCATGAAATGGCATTTTTCCCAATTAAGCACTAAGTCCTTCTCCACACATCTAGACCACACCTGATCAAGATTATCGAGGCAATCATCGAAGGATTGACCAAAGACGAGAAATCATCCATAAAAATCTCCATGCACTTTTCAACTAGCCCGTCAAAGATTGCCATCATACACCTTTGAAAGGTGGTGGGGCATTACAGAGAGACAAATGGGATCCGCTTTGTGGCGAATGTACCATAAGGGCAAGTGAAAGTGGTCTTCTCTTGGTCAACAGGATCGATGGGTATCTGGAAGTATTCCGGAATATCCATCCAGAAGCAGTAGAATGCGTGCCCCGCCAGACGCTCAAGCATCTGGTCAATGAATGGAAGGGGAAATGATCTTTCCAGTGTGACCTCATTGAGCTTTCGATAATCGATACATACTCTGTATCCAGTAACGAGCCTCAATGCTATCTCTTCTCCCTTCTCATTCTTCTCAATAGTAATTCCACCTTTCTTGGGAACTACCTGAGTTGGGGATACCCACTCACTGTCTGCAATGGCGTAAATGATACCCATATCTAGAAGCTTTATAATTTCCTTCTTGACTACCTCTTACATGTGAGGGTTGAGCCTTCTCTGAGGTTGTCTAACTCGTTTTGCACCGTCCTCAGTCTTGATCTTGTGCATACAGATGTCGGGAGATATCCCTCGGATATCTCCTACCTGCCATCCAAAGGCTTTTTCATTTTTGTGCAAGACGTTTAACAATTTAAGCTCCTCTATACGAGATAGCTTGGCAGAGATGATCAAAGGAAGCTTGTCACCTTCTCTTAGAAACACATACTTAAGATGTTTAGGCAACGGCTTCAACACTAGATCTTCAGGGGGTTCTTCTAAGCTTGATTTGAGATCTCCACTCTTCAACTCAATATCGCTGAGCTTACTCAGTGGCCCCACTGCCAACACTTCTTCTCTTAGCTCATCCTCGAATTCAGCTGCTAACTGATCTAGACTTACCATACCATGATTGTTCAGATTGTCGATCAATCGCTCATATTCTTCTTCTACAGCCATGACTTGCTTATCCATGAAGTCATTGAAGTCATCAGACGCCTCCTCAATGGAACAGCCGGTTGGAGAACCAGAGGGTACTTGAATAGATTTAGAGACACTATAGCTCACCTCCTGGTCACCAACTCGTATAGTCACTTGCCCACCATCACAATCGATGAGGGCTCTAGCTGTAGATAGGAAGGGTCTTCCAAGAATCAGTGGAACGTTCTCACCTTTCTCCATATCTAAGACGTACCAGTCAACTGGGAAGGTAAACCTATCAACTTGAACCAATACGTGCTTTAGGATCCCTGAGGCTTTCTTAGAAGATCTATCAGCGAACTGCAGGTTCATGGTAGTGGGTTCTAGAAGACTTTGTAAACCCAGCTGCTTGCAAACAGATAATGGCATCAAGCTTATGGATGCACCCAGATCACATAAAGAGTTTGGGAAAACCAGGCCTCCCATCTGCAATGTGAGCACAAATTTGCCTGGGTCACCTCTTTTGATTGGTAAGTCTGGAAAATTGATCATTGAACAATCCTCACCAATCAGCCTTTCCATGTCTGATAACATCTTCTTGGAAGAAACAACATCCTTGATGAATTTCGTATACTTAGGCATCTCAACCAAGACATCGGCTAATGGAAGATTTACCTGAGTATTTTTCAGAAGATTCAGCACTTTTTCATATTTCTTATCTTCACTCAAGGGAATGTTGCTTCTCCTAGGTGGAAATGGAAGCTTCTTCAACTCACTCTCAGAAAATACTTTCTTTGAGGAAGCACTGACAGCTTTGTCTTCCATGTCCTTCCACCTTACAACTTTTTCAGACTTTTTATTAGTCAGGGGATCACCCTCCTGACTCTCACTGATTCTTCATTCCTCAGGGGAACAGCCACCTGAGGACTTACAACTTCTTCACCTCTCAGGGGATCAGCCACCTGAGTCTTTTCTTGCAGAACGGGGGAATGTGGATGCTCAACTTCCCCTCCTGCCTTATCACTGGCAGGAGGGGCTAGTGGTTTCCCTGGTGAGAGGGACCACTCAGTTGAGTACCGCTTCTAAGATGCATTGCACTGGCCTCTGGTATGCCATAAGGAGTTGAAGGAACTAGGTCAGTGCTTTGGCCACAATTGAAATCAGTTTGGGCTACTAGGCCACCCTTCGGATTTTTCTCCATAAAACTGGGCAAATGCCCTGATGGTCTAGAAGCTTGCTGGTCAGCCATCTGCTTCTCAAGGTTCTTGATTGTGCTCATCAACATTTGGAAATTATTATTTTGCTACCTCTGGAAGTTATTGTTCTGCTCCTTTAGCTCCTTCTGATAGGAGTCCAATCTAGCTTCAAGATCATCGACGCGAGAGGGGCCTTGAGAGTTCTGAATGTTTTGAGAGAAAGGTTGGCTAGGCCGACTTTGAAATGCAGGATTTGGATTGTTAGGCCAACTTTGATTTAACCCTTGATTTAGATTGGAGGAATTCAAGCTCGGGTTCTGATTAAAATTAGGGTTTCGATTGAGATTCGAGTTTTGATTGAAGCTTTGACGGAAACCCTGATTTTGAAAATTGCCCTGGCCAGAGAATTGATTTCCAAACCTCTGATTCGGCTGGCCATTGAAGGCATTGATCTCTGCGTTCTGTCCAATCATAGGACAGAAACGAGCAGTGTGCCCCATATCGTCACATACTTGGCATGCGACTTGATTATACCATCCATGATTCTCGGACAAAGCATTGACTTGATAAAGAAGCAGGGAGATGAATTGACTTTGGCCAACCATATGGCGGGCCCGAGAACAATTCTCGCAGCATGTAACTTGAGAGTTCTCAGTAGAAATGAAGGAGTCTGATAACTCGGATTTGGAGATGTCGTGAGAGTAGCCATTTCTTTGTTTCAAAGATGGCGATTTCATTTTGCATTTTCACCTCCTCGATCCTAGGAGGAGGAGGTGGTGCCTGAACAGCTTGAAAGGAGGGGGCATAATTATATTTGGCAATGTCTTCGAACAATGCCCACCCCTCTTGAGGCGTTTTCCTCAGGAATGCCCCACCTGATGAACTATTGACCATGCCCTTGGTGAGCTCGGTCAACCCACTGAAAAAAGTATTGACTTGCCTCTGTAAGTCTAACCCATGGTGGGGGCATTTACGAAGAAGAGCCTTAAATCTCTTCCACGCCTCAAAGAATGATTCTGTTTCCGTTTGATAAAAATTGTATATTTCCCTTAAACACTGGGCTGTCTTGGCAGGTGGAAAGTATTGGCTTAAAAATTCTTTTTCCAATGCAGCCCAGGTGGTAATGGATTCTGCAGGGAGAGAGCTATACCACTCTTTAGCTTCTCCCTTCAAAGAGAACGGAAACAGTGTAAGTTTAATCGCATCCTCACTCACACCTTGAATGCGTGTCGTACCACATATCTCCAGAAATGTGTGTACGTGTGTGTGAGGGTTTTCAGAAGGGGACCCGTGAAACATTGATGCATGCTGCATCATCTGAATGAGACCGGGCTTTAGTTCGAAGGTCTGTGCCGTAATGGCTGGTAAGACGATAGCCGGGTTGACAGTTACCGCACCAGGCATGGCGTAGTCTGCCAATGTACGTCTATCTTCAGCAGCCATAATTACAATCTCTTCGATTTCCCTTCTTAAAGATTTCTCAAACTCTTGATCTGAAACCTAAACTACGAAAAATTTAAAATAGAAAAACAGAAAACACTAAAACGGGAAGAAAAGGTGTTGAAATCTTCTAAGCCCAAAATGGAAGGGAAAACAGTGGATTTTGACATCGAAAACGGTGTCGGATGGCCTCCCGCGGTCCGCCACGTCGTCGGTGTCGGAACGAGCTTTCCGAATTGGGGTCCTGCGCGACAATCCGACACTCAAGCCGAAAGTTATGGCCAAAATACTAAAGAGTACTAAAACGATCCCTTTTATCCAAAAATTTGATCGTGAAAGATGCGGAGTCAGAAGATTCACCCTAAGAAACCTACCTACGACACTTACCTTCGAAAAAAACAGAAAACCTAATTGAAATAAAATAAAAACTGATGGCAGACTGGACAGACGGGCGTCCAATTTGGATGGACGTTCGTCTGACCAGTTTTCAGAATGGACGGGCGTTCAAAATATGAACGCTCGTCTGCAGGTCTGAATTTGATACTGGATTGAAGAATTTTCAGCGGACGGGCGTCCAGTAAACTAAACGCTCGTCCGACCAAAGCAAGAACTGGACGGGCGTCTGGTAAAACGGACGCTCGTCCAACTGGGCAGAAACGGTTAGAAAAACAGAGCGTGATAGACAGAAAACAGAGTATAGACTTAGAAGCTAAAATTTATACTAACTACTGACAGAAACACGACAGATAAACGCACTAAAACGACTAAACTACTAACTACAAACAGAGACAGAAAAGATCTAACCTAAAAACAAGAATTGAAAACAAACTAAAAACAAAAACAAAAACTAGGCAACCGTCCGGTTCCCCGGCAACGGCGCCAAAAACTTGTCCCGGATTTATCTAATGCGAATAAACAAGTAATAATATTTATAAACCGGTTAACCTCAAGTATAAGGATCGTAGTACAGAGGTTAATGCCGGGTCGATCCTACGGGGAACTGACGAATGTGAATCCTAGTTTTTGCTTTAAACTAACTATGTCACGAATCTAACCTAAACAAATATGCAGAAAAAGTAACTAGACAGAGGATTTCTCCAATGCCAGGCAAGATTGAAAGCGATAAAAACTAAACTAAAGTGCAGAAAAAGTAAACTAAAGCTAAACAATTAAATCAAATTAACGAACGAACAAGCAATTGATCCACCTATCCTATCAACATTCAATTCCAATTCGGATTAATTCGTGATCTCTACTCAAGTCGTGATTCACCTAATCGAAGGCATAAACTCCTACTCTCGTAGACGAGTTCGTTTTCTAATCTTTTATCTTTCGATGTTAAAGATTACGTCTTTCTAACCTAGGCGTGAAATCTTTCAATTTCTAATCTAGAGATTTAATCTAATAACTTTCGTTTTGATTAGATTAAAGGTCTAAACTTTTATCATGGTGTTCTAAGGTTAACATGACTTTCATCAAGCAAACAATAAACAAAGGCACGGATCTTTCGATATAGCATGCAATCAACATATAAAAACATGATAAAAGTAACAACTTTAATAGACACTCACAAAATAATCACGAACTAGAGATCAAACTGTTGAAACGGACGGCTTCACAACGCTCGTTCAAGGAGGATTTAGCCTCCTAGCATCCTTTGCACATCGAATTGTTGAATAAAAAGTACATGGAATTAATTAATCCAACCTAGGAATTTAAGTGCATAAAACTAGAGAAAAACTGAAAGAAAAACGCAGCCAAGCTGCCCCTAGGGTTTAGGGTTCGAAAATTATCTAGGGTTTGAGAAAAACGCTGCTTATATAGAGTTTTGAGGCGGTTTGGCTAAGTCGGCAAAACGGACGCCTGTCTGCTTCAATGGACGCTCGTCCAGATTTCTTGACGCTAGGTGAACGCCGTTCGTAACGCGCTTGAACTCTCTCGAATGTAAAATACGATTTCGGACGCCGATTCACTTTTATAGACGCCCGTCCACTACTCAGCTCCAGTATTTTGCTCATAACTTCACTTCTAGGGCTCCGAATGAGGTGATTCAACATGCGTTGGAAAGCTATTTCAATCCTCTACAACTTTCATCAAGACAACTTTCCCTGAAAGTGCCTAAAAGTGTGGACAAAATCCCCATGAAGTGCCTGGTTCCGGTTTCTTCAATGATTCTTCACTTAAACATCTTTCAACTCTTCCATCTTCATGTGATCATCGTTTAAGCTCCTTACTCATCATGAAAACGTATCTAACAACATGATAGAAACATGCAAAATGTAACATCATACGAATAAACATAAAACACCGATAAAATCACGTAAATATCTCGATTTTGCACTTAAACACATTTAAAACTCGTTTGCTCAATAAATCTAATAAGCACTTACTTTTCTATGCAATTTATCAGATTATGGGAGAAATCGTTACGAAATATAACGGTATAAATCACATAAAATCACCCTTAACATAGGACGATAAATAACACGAGGAACTCTTAAGGATAGTGTTGGATACTTTGAAGAAGAATCATTTATTTGATAAGTTCTCTAAGTGTGACTTTTGGTTGAAACAAGTCAGTTTCTTGGGACATGTCATTTCTAGAGATGGTATACAATTTGATCCAGCAAAGATTGAGGCAGTTGAGAATTGGCCTAAACCTACTACAGTTTCTGAAGTAAAGAGCTTTCTTGGTTTGGCTGGCTACTATAGGAAGTTCGTGCAAGACTTTTCGAAGATAGCTACTCTACTCACTAAGCTTACGCAGAAGAATGTGAAGTTCGAATGGACTAGCGAGTGTGATGCAGCTTTTCATACCTTGAAGGATAGGTTGACTACGGCCCCAGTGTTGGCAGTTCTGGAGATTTTTGATAACTATGACGTTTACACGGATGCTTCGGGACAGGGTCTAGGTTGTGTGTTGATGCAAGGGAGGAAAGTGATTGCTTATGAATCCAGGCAGTTGAAGGTGCATGAGAAGAACTACCCAACACATGACTTAGAGTTGGCAGCGGTAGTGTTCGCCTTAAAGACTTGGAGGCACTACTTGTATGGAGTTAAGGCAAGGATCTTCACCGATCACAAAAGTTTAAAGTATTTCTTCACACAAGAGAATCTGAACATGAGACAACGGAGATGGCTGGAGTTCGTAAAGGACTACGATTTAGATATCCAGTACCATCCAGGCAAAGCCAATGTAGTGGCAGATTCTTTAAGCAGGAAACCAGTGTTTGCAATTTCAAGCGTCGAAGATGTGGCAGAAAGGTTAGATGGGCTGGAAATCAGCAGGTTTGATCAGATTGAGGATCGACAGTTTGTGGCGCCGTTGTTAGCAAGATCTGAGTTGATGGATGATATTCGGGAGAAGCAAGATGAAGACCCAACTTTGGTTGATTTGAAATGAGTTGCTAGAGAGAAGCCTACAGTGGGTTATGTCTTGGACAAGAATGGAAACCTTTGGTACCAGGATCGTTTGTGTGTGCCTAATGTTGGCGACTTAAGACAGAGGGTTATGGAAGAGGCACATAGGATTGCTTTTGCAGTTCATCCAGGTGCTACCAAGATGTATCTGGAATCGAAGGAGAAGTTCTGGTGGCCCTCGATGAAATTGGAATTAGCCAAGTTCGTGGTAGAGTGTGACATTTGTCAGAAGGTGAAAGCAGAGCATAGAAGGCTAGGAGGAATGCTTAAACCCATGGATATCCCCGAATGGAAATGGGATAAGATCACGATGGACTTCATCACCGGTTTACCAAGGACAAAAGGAGGACATGACGTGATTTGGGTAATTGTGGATATAGTGACTAAATACGCCCATTTCTTACCGTATAAGGTTGATATGCCTTTGAAGAAGATGACGACACTATACTTGGAAAATATAGTGAAGTTACACGGAGTTCCTCTCTCTATTGTCTGGGATCGAGATAGTCGATTCGTCAGTCGGTTTTGGAAGAGTTTACAAGAAGCTTTTGGTACCAAGTTAGATTTGAGTACTGCGTTTCATCCTCAGACAGATGGACAATCTGAGAGGACCATCCAAACAATTGAGGACATGCTAAGAGCTTGCATTTTGGAAGTAGGTGGATCATGGGATGATTACCTACCGGTAGAAGAGTTTGCCTACAACAATAATTATCATGCAAGTATAGGCATGCCGCCGTTTGAAGCGTTGTATGGAAGAAGATGTAGAACGCCGCTGTTTTGGGTTGAAGTTGGGGAGAGACAGATCACAGGGCCGGAAATGGTTGAACAAGCTAAGGAAAGGGTTCGGTTGGTTAAGAAGAATCTGAAGGCAGCACAAGACAGGCAGAAAAGTTGGGCAGACGTTAGAAGAAGACCGCTTGACTTCGAAGTCGGTGATAAAGTGTATCTGCGAGCTTCACCGATGAAGGGAGTGAAACGCTTTGGACAAAAGGGAAAGCTAAGTCCAAGGTATGTTGGACCATTTGAAATTCTGGAAAGGATTGGACCGTTGGCTTACAAGCTTAAGTTACCAGAATCGATGTCAAGGGTCCATAGCGTGTTTCACGTTTTAATGTTGAATAAGTGTCTGATGAGGAATGATGTTGAAACTACAATTGATCCGGAAATTCTACAAGACAATCTTGCTTATGATGAGAGACCGATCAAGATCTTGGACATGAAGGAAAAGATGATTAAGAGACGGATGATCCCATTGGTTCTGGTTCAGTGGAGCAATCATTCACCCGAGGAGGCAACTTGGGAAGTTGAGGATGATATGATCAGTGAATTCCAAGAGTTTGTGGATCTACCAGGTATGTTCAAGTTTCGAGGACGAAACTCCTTTTAAGGGGGGAGGAATGTAATATTCCGATTTTCGGGAAATGGCAGACGTGTCATTTTGCGAAAAAGAAATATTATTATTCCTTGTCTTTTATGGGAGTTAAGTATTTAATAGAGTATGTATATATATATATATATATATATTTTTGAATTATATATATATATTTAAGGGATTATTCTGATTTTGGTAATTAAAGGACAATTAAGGAAAAAGGGATTTATGGGAAATTGGTATTTAAGGAAAATTACACACAATAATCCCATAACCTAGACACAAATTCAGAAATCAGTTTTTCATCTCCTTCTCTGCGCAATTTTGAGAAGAGAAAAAGGTTAGGAGAGTTTTCACAATAACTAAGGCAGTTCTTGACCGTTTTCAGATCAGACGAGAGATTTGGGATCGTTGTGAGAAGGGCAAAGCTTGGGGATCAGATTGTTGAGAAGTGTTGCAGATTTTCGCGGCTGTTTAATCAGGTTTTTGGCTGCAATTAGGTAAGAAACTCTTCCTATGATTTCGGTTATGATTCGTAAAGTTTAGATTATGTTTTTGAGACGCGTAGATGCTAGTAAAAGATGTGTTTTCGTTGATCAAGGATCCTAGGTAAATCTTGGGATGATTAGATATGTTTTCTACATTTTACTGTGCTGAAAACGATGTTAATTAGGTTAGAAACGACTCAGAAATCGAGCCGTGAAGATTTAGCGTTTTGGGAAAAACCCAGGCGGACGGGCGTCTGAATTAGGCAGACGGGCGTCCGAGACCCTAGTAGCCCAGACGGGCGTCTAAGGTTAGATTTTTGATTCAGGATGTAGCTGTTTTTGGCAGACGGGCGTTTGGGGTTTAGTGGACGGGCGTCTAATTTCGGACGGGCGTCCATAGGAGGTCAAACGGGCGTCTGGCCTGTTTTGCCTTGTTTTTATCATTCTAGTTTGGTTTCGGGTTTTATAATCACATTATAATTGTTTTCAACCCTTGTTTATGATATGATATCATTGTTTAATCTTAAACAAGCCAGAATTGAACTTCTAATTCGTTCAGTTAAAACACCGAATGTACTCTTAAAGGCAGTTGAAGTTCGGATCCGTCAGAAGAGCATGATAGGCTTGTTCTTTGATGATTTAGCATTCATCAATGTCTGTGTAATTGCTAGGCCTTGTTAATGTTTAGTGGTCTAGGGAGAGAGTAGTCAAGGTGAGGGAGATTACTTGAAAACACATAGGTGGTTAGTTAATCATTCTAATAAAAATATGTACTTGACTAGTAAAAGATTAAACAACATGTCTCTCTTGGATAGGCACCAGTCTATATCGCGATGTGTGTGCTACCTCTGAAGGTGGAAGAACTCCGTAGGTCAAAAAAACCCTAAGTATGGAAGGACTCCATTGAGGTGTGCGTACTATCTGAGCCTACCTATTCTAGCCTCCGTGGATATTGGTGTGATCCACTAATATGTTGCCAAGAGTGTCCCAAAAGTGGATACGCGTAGTGCCCTTGAGTGCGGTTGTGACATAGATAAGTTAAGTAGAAACGTTTAGTCAATTCATGTTTATGGACATGAGATGAACCCTAGACTGAGTCGGTCAAACATAAACAACTAAACTTTTAAATATCTTTTCTTTATAAATCGTAATTGTTATCGTAGCTTCTCTTTCTTATTAAGTACGTTATACTTACCTCAAATGCATGTTTTCTATGTGTTTGGGGATGAGAAGACGAATTGGTAGACATTGTTTACGAGGAGGAGTTCGATGATGACGTTTGAAAACGCCTCATTGAAGACTTTACATTATTCATTTTGTTATTCATTTATTAGACTGTTTAGACTTTTGGTCTTTCGAGACTTGTAGTATGGTTACGTTTTTTTGAGATTATCGTACGTTTCGTTTGGATTTCGTATTTTTCCTTGAATGTAATAAGTTACATTTCCACCTTTAGATGTTATTTCTATTCTTGGATGTTTGGAAATTTTTATACCCGAGTCTTTTGCTTCCGTTTGCTTATTTTTGATACAACGTAGTAGAGGCTTACGTATAAAGTGAATTTATTTTTATTTTATACGTGCCGAATGTTTCTTTTCTGGATAAGGACTCGTGTCCTGGGAACGGGCGTTCTGTGTTTAATCAAAAGCTACGACAAGACTGAATCTTGGTCGCAGAGAGGAAGGTGGTTGTGGTGTTTGTTGGTGATTTAAGTATAATCACAAGCCGTTGAGGTAATCGGGGTTTAGTACAAGGATGGATATACTCGTAACACTTAATAATAAGTTTGGAGGTGCGGAGTGCACGCTTATATAAGTGTATATGAGTATACGGATGGGGAATAAGCAAGTATAGTTCGAGAAAATCACTTAAAGGACCAGAAAACCAGTTAAAGGACCAAAATCAGATTTTGGTGAAACAGAGTGACAGGGCGCCCGCCTGTGGTACTTCAAAGATGCCTAAAAGTTGAGCGAAAGTTTGGCGGATTTCGATGATCACAGTCAGCCACAAGCGCCCTGCGTGGCCCAAAACAGATTTTTAGGTGCCTCTTGGTCTTTTTAAATGGTTATAACCAAGTGATACCTTTTCACTTAGGTTGTAACCTTAAAATACGAACTTGTAACTTATTTCTCTGCAATCCAAGTACTATAAAAGGTCCTTTTACATTGTTGAACATATAGATAAAAAATGTATGCATCCTTGATAAATTCTTAAAACATCAAAACACTTCAAGTAATCTTTTGATCTATTTTGTCCTAGCAAAAAGCAAGGCTCTCAGTCAGTATCTCACTTAAATTATTCGTGATACTCCGGACAATTTAGGGGTCGAATAAATTTAAGAAGGACAGCGATATACGCGTGACTGCGAGGATCCATTCTTCATAAAATTGCAGGATTTTCAAAGCATTGGTGATCAATCAAGACCCTCAAAACAACAACAATCTTCTTAAATTTATTTTTTTGATCACAATGGTGAATGCAAAGGATTTGATGATGAATTTCGGGAAACTAGACAAGTTTGAAGTAGTTGATTTCCGGAGGTGGCAAAGGAAGATGCATTTCCTTCTCACAACATTGAAAGTGGTATATGTTCTTAGCACAGAGATACCAGAAGTTGATGATGATGCACAATTGGAGGAATTACGAAGGCGGAACAAATGGGAAAATGATGACTACATCTGTCGTGGTCACATTGTCAATGGTATGTCTGATTCGTTATTTGACATTTATCAAAACTTTGCTTCTGCAAAAGAGTTATGGGATGCACTAGAAACTAAGTATTTAAATGAAGATGCATCTGCTAAAAAGTTTCTAGTTGGCAATTTCATGAAATACATGATGGTAGATTCACGGTCTGTAATGGAACAATTCAATGAACTACAACGCATTTTAGGCCAATTTGCACAACACAAAATGGAAATGGATGAAGCCATTTCTGTTTCTAGTATCATTGACAAACTACCACCATCATGGAAAGATTTTAAGCATATGTTAAAACACAAAAAGGAAGAACTCTCCTTGGTTGAACTTGGTAGCCATCTGCGCATTGAGGAATCCCTCAGGGCGTAGGAGAGGCTTAAAACCAAGGGGAAAGAAATTGATGAATCCACTTCCATTCATGTGATGGAGGTTGGGGAGAGTTCTAAAACAAACAAAGGGAAATACCATGGCAAGAAAAAGAAAAAGTCGAATGACAAAGAATCCGGGAAAAGGCCAAAAGGGGCCTGTTGGATTTGTGGTAAGACAGGACACTACAAGGCTGATTCCCGAGTTCGAAAGAATGGTAAAGTCAAGGGTCCAAAGCAAGGGTCGAAAGACCAATGACCACCACATCATCAAGGTCAGAATGTTAATTATAGTGTTAATTCGGTTATGAATTATGTGCCATTTATTTCTGAAGCTTTTTATATGCAGGATGATGATGTTACGTGGTGGATCGACTCGGGAGCAACAAGACATGTATGCAAAGATCGTATTTGGTTTGAAGATCGTGGAACGAGTGAATGATGGATCTATCTTAAAGATGGGAAACGAGTCGAAGGCTGTTATTTGTGGCTTTGGAACAATTACATTAAATTTTAGTTCTGGGAGATCTGTAAAACTATTTAATGTTTTATTTGTGCCATGCATTCAGAAAAACCTTGTTTCGGGTGCTTTGTTGTGTAAATCGGGCTACAAACAAGTATATCAGTCCGATAGGTTTATATTATCCAAACATGGTGTATTTATTGGTTTTGGCTATTTGTGTAATGACATGTTTATGCTTAATGTTGTTAATAATAAAGTTAATCAAGTTATGCATATTTCTGATGTTAATATTTCAATGTTGTGGCATGCACGATTAGGACACGTACGTTACAAACGTATGCATGTTATGTGTAAGAATGCTTTGATTCCCCCTTCTGATATCAATATGGATAAGTGTACTACTTGTATGCTTACTAAGATTGTACGACAACCTTTTCATGGTGTTGAAAGGTCGCCTCACAATTTTGGAACTTATCCATAGTGATCTCAGGTGATCTTTATGCCACACCTTCTTTGGGAAATAAGAAATATGTTGTTACTTTTATAGATGATCATACTCGCTTTTGTTATGTATATTTACTTAATACAAAAGATGAAGCACTTGATAAGTTTAAAGTTTATATAAGTGAAGTTGAATTGCAATTAAGTTCAAGTATCAATCGTTTTCGTACCGATAGAGGTGGAGAATACTATGATCCAACCTACTTCGGGTCGTGTGGTATTATACACGAGGTTACTGCACCGTATATGCCACAACAAAATGGCATTGCGGAAAGGAAGAACCGTACTCTAAAAGAGATGGTAAATTCCATGTTATCCTACTCGGGATTGAGCAGTGGATTTTGGGGTGAGGCCATGTTAACGGCCTGTTATCTACTAAAAAGAATTCCTAATAAAAGGAATTCTACTACTCCGTATGAACTTTGGTTCAAAAAGAGACCAAACTTGAATTACTTAAAAGTTTGGGGCTGCAGGGCGGTTATTAGACTTCCCGATCCTAAAATTAAAACTTTAGGAGAAAGAGGCATCGATTGCATTTTCATTGGATATGCAAGCCATTCAAAGGCTTATAGGTTTTATGTTATCGAACCTAGTGATTCCGTGGCTGCACATTCGGTTATAGAATCATGAGATGCTATCTTTGATGAGAATAGATTTACATCTATTCCTAGACCAAAAGCTATTGCTCCTACGATAGTTGGAGTGGAGAATGTGGAGAATAATGATTCTCAAGTTGAGTCTTCTAAACTTCGAAGAAGTAAGAGGGCTAGAATAGCTAAAACATTTCCACCTGATTTTGTTACTTACTTGGTGGAAGGTTCGAGAAATGAAGTTGGATATCAATACTCATATTGCTACAATATTGAGGATGATCCAAGAACATTTTCTGAGGTGATGGGATCTCAGGATGTATCATTTTGGAAAGAAGCCATCAATGACGAGATGGATTCCATAATGGGTAATAATACGTGGATTCTTACGGATTTACCACGTGGTTGCAAACCATTAGGTTGCAAATGGATTTTCAAAAGGAAAATGAGAGTCGACCGTACTGCTCATCGATATAAAGCCCGGTTAGTTATACAAGGCTTTAGGCAAAAGGAAGGTATCGATTATTTTGATACTTATGCTCCCGTTGCTAGAATCTCCTCAATCAGGTTATTAATTGACTTAGCCGCAATTCATAACTTGGTGATCCATCAAATGGATGTTAAAACAGCGTTTTTAAATGGAGATTTGGATGAGGAAATATACATGAAGCAACCGGAAGGATTTATTTTGCCCGGTAACGAGCATAAAGTATGTAAACTTGTAAAATCATTGTATGGACTTAAACAAGCTCCTAAACAATGGCATCAAAAGTTTGATGAGGTTGTCTTGGCTAGTGGATTTAAACTCAATCAGTCGGACAAGTGCATTTATAGTAGATTTGATGAAACCAGTAACGGTGTAATAATCTGTCTATATGTCGATGACATGTTGATTTTTGGAACGAACCAAAATCAGGTTGATAAGTGTAAAGAACTCTTATCTTCTAAATTCTCTATGAAAGACATGGGCGAGGCAGATGTAATTCTTGGTATTAAAATCAAGAGAAATCAGGGAAGATTTTCACTAACACAGTCTCATTATATTGAGAAAGTGTTGAAAAAGTTTAATTGTGAAAATTGTACTCCGGCAAATTCTCCCATGGAGCCCCATGAGAAGCTTGGACCTAATAAAGGTGAAACAGTGAATCAACTTGAATATTCACGAGTCATTGGCTGTTTGATGTATGCCATGACTAGTACACGACCGGATATTGCATATGCGGTTGGAAAACTAAGTCGATATACGAGTAACCCAGGTAATTGTCACTAGAGAGCGGTTGTTCGTGTATTGAGATATCTAAAATCTACCAAAGATTTTGGTTTGACTTATGTTGCATATCCTTCGGTGATTGAAGGATATTCGGATGCTAGTTGGATATCTAATGTAGAAGATCATTCTTCTACAAGTGGATGGGTGTTTGTTTTAGGAGGAGGCGTCATTTCTTGGGCTTCTAAGAAACAAACATGTATATCTAGCTCGACTATGGAGTCGGAGTTTATTGCCTTGGCAGCAGCAGGTAAAGAGGCCGAATGGCTTAGGAATTTGATTCATGAAATTCCTTTATGGCCTAAACCAATATCACCAATATCTATCCATTGTGATAACTCATCTACACTGTCTAAAGCATATAGTCATGTGTATAATGGTATGTCACGACACTTAGGCGTTAGACATAGCGCGGTACGTGAGTTGATCTCTCACGGGGTGATATCGGTTGCGTATGTGAGATCTCAAAGAAATTTGGCTGATCATTTGACGAAAGGATTGGCTAAGGACTTGTTACAAAAGTCGGTAGTCGGGATGGGACTACAACCTATATAAGTTTCTGATTATGGGACGCCCAATTTCCCTTTGGTACAATGCCTTAGGCTAAATTCAATGAGGTAAGCCTATTTTGGAAACTTGAGCACATGTATTAATCCCGAAGGTATGTGTTGTTTACCTGTGAGATTAGGTTGAAGTGTTATCTTCTTAATGAATCTTATAAAAGTGCTAATGCAGGTGCACGGTAAACAAAAGATTCACCTATATGAGTATGAAGTATGGCCGCTTCAAGGAAAGTTGGGTTGGCTTTCTAAATGCTCAAGAATGGATATGGACACAAGGCCGGTTTTCAAGAAATGGTGTCAAGTATAATACTTTGAAGTAGTTTCAGTTCATGTGTATTGTTATGTACATGTATTCAAAATGTGTAAAGGGGTTCAATGCTTAGTCACACCCCAATACTCGAATATTTGCGTGTAATAATGCTAGAAGGAAATTCAATCTTCGTGACATTTTCATTGAATCATGAGTTGGTTTGTTTTATGACTGTTTTGTTTTACTAAACCAAGGATTACACTTAAATGGGGGAGGAATGTTGGTGATTTAAGTATAATCACAAGCCGTTGAGGTAATCGGGGTTTAGTACAAGGATGGATATACTCGTAACACTTAATAATAAGTTTGGAGGTGCGGAGTGCACGCTTATATAAGTGTATATGAGTATACGGATGGGGAATAATCAAGTATAGTTCGAGAAAATCACTTAAAGGACCAGAAAACCAGTTAAAGGACCAAAAATCAGATTTTGGTGAAACAGAGTGACAGGCGCCCGCCTGTGGTACTTTAGCATGCCTAAAAGTTGAACAGAAAGTTTGGCGGATTTCTGATGATCACAGGCTGGCCACAGGCGCCCGTCTGTGGCCCGAAAACTGAATTTTAGGTGCCTCTTGGTCTTTTTAAATGGTTATAACCAAGTGATACATTTTCACTTAGGTTGTAACCTTAAAATACGAACTTGTAACTTATTTCTCTGCAATCCAAGTACTATAAAAGGTCCTTTTACATTGTTGAACATATAGATAAAAAATGTATGCATCCTTGATAAATTCTTAAAACATCAAAACACTTCAAGTAATCTTTTGATCTATTTTGTCCTAGACAAAAGGCAAGGCTCTCAGTCAGTATCTCACTTAAATTATTCGTGATACTCCGGACAAGTTAGGGGTCGAATAAATTTAAGAAGGACAGCGATATACGCGTGACTGCGAGGATCCGTTCTTCATAAAATTGCAGGATTTTCAAAGCATTGGTGATCAATCAAGACCCTCAAAACAGCAACAGTGTTCGTCACTGGATTGGCTTTTCAAATCAGCGATTGTGGAATAGAAAAATACTAATTTCAGGAAGAAAGTTGTAAGTTTATGGGTTTGTGAAGATGTATTTTATATAACTGAGCTTTGGGTATAAAAAAAAGGAAAAGAAGAAACAGATCGGTCCAAAGCTAAGGAGGAAGGAATCGGAGAGAGCAGACGACTCGCAAGTTGGAAAAGCGTGTGTGGAAACATGTGAAAGGAGAAATGGGGTAAAATAAAAATTAGGCTAAAACGACATAGTTTTGCATTGGACAAACAATTTAGACATGCTTCGTGGACAGATGATCCGTGCCCCTAGCAGGGCTACATAGTACGATTGGTTGTATGATTGGGAAGCCATAATTTTTTTCATAGTATCAAATCCAATTACTCCATTGAGCTTATTTCCCACTTTTTGATGTCTCATTGGGTAACAATATTTATTTTGGGTGAGGGGCCGAAATGAGACATAATTGGTTTAATTAGGCAAATACGACACACTTAACTTTTTAGTGTTTATAAGAACGAAAAATCAATAGATGGACAAAGCTACCCTCAATTAAATAAACAGACTAATCTTTTTAATTTTTAGTGTTTATAAGGACGAAAAATTAAAAGATGGACAAAGCTATCTTCAATTAAATAATAAAAAACACACAAATGCGTACTCTTCGGCATGTAACGATTTTGAAACAGGAAGCGTATAACAAATTCTTCTTTCTCGCTTTTCTTTTGGGTTTTTTTTTTTTTTTTTTTTTTTTGTTTTTTTCCGTAAACAGCTTGTAACCATTTTTTTTTTTGGGATACCGGGAAGAAATAAAGAAAGTCTTTTTGTTCTTCAGCTCAAAAGTAGGGAAATGAGGAAAAAAAAAAAGTTTTTGTTAGGAATGACACATTAATGAAAATATCAGAATTCAAGGAAACAAAAATTTAATCAGGACAAAACCTATGTAAACTTCTTAAAATACCATTTTTTAAGTAATGCCAGTGAATCTATGTAAACCTATGTACACTGCCTCAGTCATCGTCTTTTCTTATTAACGCCAGTGAATCGTTCAAATTCCGGCGATCGAAAGCATTAGCGTTCAAATTCCGGCGATCGAAAGCACCAATTCGATTTTCTTCTTCTCCTTCCCAAAAAAAAAAACCCTATAATTGCAGATGCGGCTCAACACAACGAGCAAGCGGATGGGTGGACTCGGTGGAAATTTCTCGTCGATTGGTGGTGATGATTCCTGGCAGCATGAATTGTCTATGGGAAGCGGTATATAGATAGTTTTTGAGCAGACGCCGGCGTTCAATTGGGTTTGTCTAGCAACCTTTCTGTGGTCAAAGGTTGAAGCTTTACACTTCGAATCGGCTATTTCAGGGAAGTCATTTTCTGGGTTTTATTCTCTGTTAATTACTGACTTGATTCCCTGTTAATATCGCATTTATTAAACCGTTTTGACTCTGAAATATGCCCTTGAAGGTTTCAATGGAATTGATTGAAAAGATACACAGCCATCTTGAATCTGGACGGCATGGTCTTTCTGTAGTGCTAAATCGAAGCTCTGAATTTTTTATTTTTGAATCGAAGCTCTGAATTTTTGAACGATTTGGGTAGGAGAAGCAGGGGGTTGGGGAGGATAAAGAGGGGTGACGACTGTGCCGCCGGAGCTTAACTATCGGATTTGAACGCCGGAGCTTAACGCCGGGGAAGCAGACTGTATTTTTTTTTTTGAAAAACTTTAGGGTTTAGGGTTGTTACTATTATTTTTTAACGTCACTACATTTTTTTATGTAAGTTTATCTATTTTATGGGCTGTTACTACTTGTTTATTTGCCGTTACTACATTTTACGGGTTGTTACTAGATAGATTTTTTTTATGTAACTTTATCTATTTTATGGGTTGTTACTACTTGTTTATTGGCCGTTAATACATTTTTTAATGTATTATTTCTATTTTTATTTTTTGAAAAAATTTAGGGTTTAGGGTTGTTACTATTAATTTTTTAACGTTACTACATTTTTTGATGTAACTGTATCTATTTTATGGGCGGTTACCACTTGGCCATTACTATATTTTACGGGCTGTTACTACTTGTTTTTTTTGGCTGTTACTACTTGATTATTGGCTGTTACTACTTTTTCATTGAATGTTACTACATTTTATGGGCCGTTACTACTTGTTTCTTGACTGTTACTACTTGTTTTTTTGGCTGTTACTACACTTTATCTAGCGTTACTACGTGTTAATGTGTAAAAGGGTATTTTTGTCCATTTATTATGAAAATTGTTCTTTTTAATCACATAAAATGTAGTAATGTCATTCTGGACCCATTTATGATTTTTTTTGTCCTTCTAGCCCCTTCCCCAAAAAAAAAAAAGGTAAATTAAAATGTTATATCTTTTGATATAAAATTCCGATCATCCTAATTTTCCATGGTAGTTCATATTTTTTCATCCTATTTATTATGATATCTCATTTTAAATTTTTTTGACTTAATTCCTGAAAATCAAAATTTTCTTCTTAAAAATCAATGCGATGCATTGACCACCGTGATGCATTGATCAGCGCGATACAGTGACCATCCCGGTGCATTGACCACCATGATGCATTGACATTTGATGCAGCGACACCGGGATGAAGGGAGACCGCGATGCAGGGACACCGGGATGCAGGGACACCGCGATGAAGCGATACCGCGATGAAGGGACACCGCTATGCAGTGGTACCAAGATGCAGTGACACCAGGATGTTGTAACACAGTGATGCAGTGACATCTTATCGGCCAAAGAACAATATAGAACAAAAGTAGATTATTTTCTCGACAAATAACAAATAAAATGAAATATCCAGACTACAAGCTATGTAATATCGAATTAACACATTTAGCTCGTCAATCCTACTCAATATTACACAAATATGCTCATAATACGGGGGTAAATCGTTAGTAAAAATATCATAAAAGTCGATTCACATCAGTCATGCCTATTCATGTTTGCAAAAGAGTAATCAATGACTTTCATCATTATCAATTATTTAAGTAGCAATTTAAACAGTTTTACATTACCTGCAATTCGATCGGTTTTCAAAAATAGTCAGGGGCATGTTTTTCCCTCTTCTTCTTTGTTGTCCTTTCTTGTAATCCTGCTAAAAATAGTCTAAGAATGATTGTATATTACCGCTACATTTTTGTATTAAATTCCCTGGTTCTGAAATAAATAAATAAAGAAATGACAACTACACACAAAGACTTGCAATGTAATAAACAACAACATTAAGAAAACAAGTCTAGTATTTTAAGAATTACAAAGTTCATACTGGAAATTAAGTAGAGTCGAATACAATAGAGATTGTTTCCATCGACGAATCATTGGAGAACGATGGCAAATACATGAAAAGTTCATCATCTTTATTTACTTGATATCTCCCAACAAACATTTATGAAGATGCAGATGAAGTGACATGTGAAGATGCAGAACACATGTGAAGATGAAATGACATTTGACGATGCAATGACATGTAAAGAAATAGTGACATTTTAAAATGTAATGATATTTTCCGACTTAATTTTTGAAATTTGGAATTTTCTTCATAAAAATCGACGCGACACGGTGACATTGCATTGCAGTGACATATGAAGATGAAGTAACATGTGAAAATGTAGTGACACTGCGATGATATTTTTTTGTTGTCTAAATGCTTAAATAAGTCTCAAACTGATCATTATAAACAAAACACCAAACTTTTTTTTAACTACACATCCAATTGTTATAATTCTTTCACCATAACTCATATTTTTTCGTCCTCTTTATTCCGATATCTCATTTGATATTTTTCTGATTTAATTTCTGAAGATCGAATTTTTTCCATAAAATCAACGCGATGAAGTGACACTGCAATGTTGCGATATGTGTAGATGAAGTGACATATGAAGATGCAGTGACATTTGACGATGCAATGACATGTGAAGACGTAGTGACATTTCATTAGGTGACACACCTTATGCAGTGACACCTAATAACAACAATATTTTATTCAGTGACACATTATGGAGTGACACCCAATGACACCAGCATTTTATGAAGTGACACCCAACGACACCAACATTTTATAAAGTGACACATAATGACACAAATATTTATGAAGTGACACATTATGCAGTGATATACAATGATACAAACATTTATGAAGTGACACCTAATATGACACCTAAACATTTGATGCACAAAGGCAACATAATTCATATACTACATTCGTCCTATAAAAAGTGTCCACTTCTTGTGGTCCATACATATTAACAAAACAATTGATGTGTTGTATTTTATGTTGTGATGGACATACATACCCCTTTCAAATAGTAAATACGCTTTTGGAATATGAAACAAATATATAAACATTAAATGCTATGATAAGGGTATGTCTGGAAAAATCCATTATAAGATTTATTGGTTTTCTAAATAAACTTTTTTTGTGGGACAATTCATTTTAAGGAAGTGAACTTTTTATGGGACGGATTTTGTATCAAATTTCAACAATCCACATTTCCGAATATTCAACAAATTAGGAAATATTGATCCAACAAATTTCCGCTATCTGAATTTTCTGGACATTTCATTAAATCCAATTGCAAAAATGAGAGAGCACATTTTTGTAAATATTGTTATGAGCAAAAACAAATGTCACTACAATTTTTGAGAAGATCACTGCATGTTTCTACACAAGCAAAAAAGGAGATTAATTTGAAAGGACAATTATACCCTCCCTACAACCTTCACTTCACCTCTTCCTAATCGATTCCACATTACTATTCAAGGTCGTCAATTCTACATTACCATTCAAGGCCGATTTGCTTGCCTTTAATAAAGAATTCCAGAAATCATTTCATAAGAGTTGGCACGGCCATTGTTGCTCTATTCTTCTGCAAATCACAACTCGATTCTACTACTAGTATTCAACTAAACTCAATCTTTTCATAAGAGTGAGCTTAAGACAGTTCATCCAACCTTTAACCGTTTCTTCGATGTGGGAAGCAGATTTTTTGCTCCAACAGACATTTGCTGAAATCAGTGCTTTTAACCCCTTAAAGAGTAGTTGAACCAAAAGAAAAAAAATCAGAAACATCAAGAACTAATATTGAACCAAAATGAAAAAATCTTTCGCAGTCCAAAGCTTAATGCCTAAATTTTCACCTAAGGATATCCCCACAATCCATCAGATCTACCTAACATGGTTAATCAAGGTAAGTAGGTAACGGAAAATATATCAGATGAAAACCTCAAGAAATCCGTAACAAAGAAACGACTGGGGTATCATCAGGGCCGTCCCTGTATTTCTTAAGGCACTAAGCAAATTTATCAAGATGGGCCTCCTGAAAGAGAAAACAAATTGTGTCAGTGGATATAATACATGTTTAGTATAATAGACTTGTTGAACCAAAAAAAATTGTAGGTCCTAAATTTAATAATTTGTCTGAGAGCGGCCTATGTCCAGGGACGGGTCTGGATATCATCAAATCAAATTCAAAAATATAGAAAACCACCATAGCTTCTAGAAGACCTTAATTCATATAAAAACTAATGCAGAAAACACATAAAACATAGTAGACAAGGAGAGGAACCAATAGGATTTCTGGAGTTGACACTGAATATTAATGAACACTCCCAAACCCAAATGGTCGCCCTAATGTTTTCAAAATCCAGTTAAAAATTTAGAAAACAATAATCACCTGTAAGAAACCCAAAAATGTTCTTGAACATGGAACCGTCAAAGTTCCGTTCTTGCGTTCCTCCTGAAACCTTTCCACGACAAAACAGGCATTCCACGATGACGGCCAACAATTTTCTAGATTTGGAATTCTTGTTTGAATTTGAGGTTTTACCGGATGAAAGGTGAGGAAGGAGAGTCCCGGCGGGCTGGTTTTCATGAAAGAGTATGTCAGGGTAGGAGAGGGTAATTTAGGAAACTTGGATACAATATGTCCTTATAAAAGCTGATATTTTTTTGTGTTCTTAACCAGTCCGTTTAAACAAATATCAATATAATTTATTTCTTTTATCACATTATACGTTATGAAAAATATATAGATGCAATAAAGTGTATATTAAAGTGTAATAATTAAATCACAGAACATTTTGTTTGCAAATGTAACAACCCGGTAGTGATCAGGATTCGAGTCCCGTTTGAAACGAAAAAGGTTTTGTATCTTTCGATTTCATTGAGAAAAAATGTAATTGTAAAATTCTGATTTTCGGGAAAGTGCAGACATGTCATTTGTCAAAAACGAAATATTACGTAAATAATAATTTCTTGGTTTTAAAGCATATGTATACACACACACACACACATACATATATATATATATATATATATATATATATATATATATATATATATATATATATATATATATATGTCAAAAATTGGATTAATTTTTAATTAAAGGACAAATAAGGAAAAACGGAACAGTTAATTTTTTTGGGATTGGTTATTGAAGGAAAATAAATCCCATTATTTCCCATAACATATCAATTTATCAAAATTTGTTTCTACATTCTCTGCAAACGCTTCAGAGCAAAACATAATGGGCTCGGATATTTCTTCAAAGTTCTAAGGCAATTCCGAACCGTTTTCAGATTCGAGTAGAGCATTGGAATCGACGTGAAGAGGGCATCGTTTCAATAACAAAAGCATGGAGTTTTCTTAAGGTAATAATTTTCACCGTATATGCGTTCTTGGATGAATTTGACGGTTTAAACTCATGAATTCGTAGTCTTATTTGTATAGAAGCGCATGATCGAATCTAATCCAAAATTGGGTTGATCACATAGGTTTTCGGTGAGAAGGATCAAGTCATTGCTGCAGTTTTTCTTGGTTTGGAGATGGAGTTTGCTTGCAATCAAGTAAGAAGCATCCTACGATTTAATTATGGTTTATAGGATTAAGGTTGGTTTTTTAGTATGCCTAGAACTTAGAAATCATGCATATATTGATGATTAAGGAATATGAGATGAATTGGTTTGATAAATATGATTTTTCTATTGTTTTTCTGAGATTTTCGATGTTACTTATGTTGGAAACGGATTGGAAATCGTTAAGTGGCATAAAATTGCATTTAGGGTTTTCCTGTGTGCAATACGCATGCATTGCTTAGCGCACGCATTGATGATACATGAAGTTGGATTTTGGTACAACATGCTGAATGCGTACACATTAGCTAGCAATGCGCACGCATTACTCATACAGGATGGTCAGTTTTATTTTCAACAGGCTCAATGGGCACGCATTGAGGGTAATACGCATGCATTGGTCAGACAAAGGCACCCTGAGTGTTTTTGTTCGTACAATGCGCACGCATTCCAGAGAATACGGCATTGGCCCCCTATTTTTGGGAAAATGTTGTTTTAAGCCCCGAGTTCAATTTTAAATGTTATTTCTTGACCTAATAAGTTTAATTAAATATGAACAAGCCTTGATTGAGTTTCTGATGCATTTAGTTCTGGCAACGAATGGATTCTTCCTAAGAGTTGAAGTTCGGGGCCGTCGGAAGGGCATGATAGGCTTGTGCATTGATGAGTTAGTATTCATCAATGTCTGTGTAACTGATAGGATGTTGTGTCTAGCCGTCTATGCGATGGAGTAGAGCGGTTATGGTAAGGATTAATTGCTTTGAAAACACTTAGATGGCTAGTTGATGATTAATAAAATACATAATTGACTAGTAAAAAACTAAACATCATGCCATTCTTGGATAGGCACCTGACCATATCGCGATGTGTGGGCGTTTACTAAAAGTGAATAACTCTGCTGACTTATAAACGGCTGAAGGGTAGGGGGACTTTTCCGAACGTGTACACCATTGGGATTTCCCCCGTGGCTATTGGTGTTATCCACCATTAGGTTGCACAATATATCTCATGGATGATATACACCATGCATAGTGCCATTGAATCCGGATGTAACATAGATAAGCTAAGACATAAACGTATAGTCATGACGTGTTGATGGACATGAAATGAACCCCAAATTGAGTTTGAGGTAGCTTTTCGGACTTTAAAGGATAAGTTGATTACGGCCCTAGTGTTGGCATTTCCGGAGATAATTGATAACTACGACGTCTACACCGATGCTTCTGGAAAAAGGGTTATGTTCTGTGTTGATGTAAGGAGGAAAAGTAATTGCCTATGCATCTAGACAGTTAAAAGTGCATGAAATGAATTATCCTACGCATGGCCTGGAGTTAGCAGTGGTGGTGTTTGCCTTAAAGACTTGGAGGCATTATTTGTATGGGGTTAAGGCTAGGATTTTCACGGACAATAGAGTTTAAACTTCATCACACCAAAGAATATGAATATAAGGCAGTGAAGATGGTTAGAGTTCGTAAAGGATTATGAATTGAATATGCAATACCATCCGTGTAAAGCTAATGAGGTTGCAGATGTTTTGTGTAGAAAACCAGTGTTTGCAGTATCAAGTGTTAAAGATGTGGCAGAACAGTTAGACAGCTTGAAAATCCAAGGTTTTTTTAGCTGATTGAAGATCGACAGTTTATGGCACCATTGTTAGCAAGATCTAAGTTCATGGATGATATTCAGAAAAAGCAAGATGAAGATCCAATGTTGGTTGACTTGAAGCGTGTTGCAAGAGAGAAACCTATAGTGGGTTATGTGTTAGACAAAAAATGGAAAACTTTGTTATCAGGATCATTTATGTGTGCCTATTGTTGAGGATATAAGGCAAAGGGTTATGGAAGTGGCACAAAATATTGCCTTTGCTGTTCACCTTGGAGCTACTGAAATGTACATGGATTTGAATGAACTCTTTTTGTGGCCTTCAATGAAGTTAGAAATAGCAAAGTTTACGGCAGAATGCGACGTATGTCAGAAAGTTAAGGCAGAACATAGAAGACCAGGGGGTATGCTTAAGCCCTTGGATATCCCCGAGTGGAAGTGGATAAGATCACGGTGGATTTCATCATTGCTTTACCAAAGACAAGGAGTGGACATGACATGATTTGGGTGATTGTGGATAGATTAACCAAGTCCGCCCTTTTCTTGCAAACTAAGGTAGATAGGCCTTTGAAGAAGATGACAACACTATACTTAGATAATACAGTGAAGTTGCATGGAGTACCTATCTTGATAGTTTTGGATCGCGACAATCGGTTCATCAGTCGGTTTTGGAAAAGTTTGCAAAAGGATTTAGGTACAAAGTTGGATTTGAGTACGAACTTCATCCTCAAAAAGATGGACAATCAAAAAGGACAATCCAAACACTTGAGGATATGCTAAGAGCATGTGCCTTGGAAGTAGGCGGATCATGGGATGATTACCTACCCATAGCAGAGTTTGCTTATAACAACAATTAACATGCAAGTTTGGTATGTCACCTTTTGAAACATTGTATGGGAGTAGATGTCGAACGCCTCTGTTCAGGCTGAAGTCGGATAAAGACATGTTACCGGGTAGGAATGTTGAGTTATTAGCACCAGTTGTACGTAAGTTTGATTAATTTCCAAAAATACCCCTAGTATGTGTTGTTACTTTTGTACACTTGTACTAACTAGCCATAAAGCTCTAAAGCTTAAATCATATGCAAATTCTTGTGTACTTTATTCTTTGCAGGTCCATTAAAATATGTAATTAACCATTTAATTGTTTGATTAAATTTATGAAATTAATTTATTTACTTTTATAAGTTTGATTAATCTAATTAAACTAATTAATTATATAATTCCTTATATATAAAGCGGTCTGGGCCGGATATTTGCTAAAACCATGTTTTTTTTCTAACTTGGCCCAATGTCCACTTACCTATACCCAATTATTTTATTTTTGTATAACCCAACCTTAAACACAAAAACCGACTCAGATCCCATTTGTCTACCCAACCCCAACCGTATTTCTGGAAAACCTCTCTCCCACATTCATTGTACGCATCTTCCAGAATCCATCTCCTTCAATTCAACCTCTTTGAATTCCTAGATTTTATGGGATGCTGTTCCTCTTTCTAACCTTGTACCTTCCTAATATGGTGTATCCTCATGTCTTTTGACATATGAAGATACACATACTCCCTGCCTATGAAGAAAATCCTTTTTTTGTGCAACCACATGATAAAATATTGTCCATGGAAGGCTCAAATTCAAACAGATGCCATCTTTGAGTGATTCGATGCTAACACGACCTTCTAGCAACACATAAATCCAGTCTGTGTAGGCTCTCTTGCAGATCGAAGCATTAAAGATGTAATCATTCCGATTATGTGTTAATATCGAATATATTCAGTTATTAGTGATGATTTGAACTATGATTTTGCCTGATTCTTTCCTTTACTGGCAGCTTACAGGATAACCCATGACCGTTCTAGAGCATTGATGGCATGAGATCTCAGTCTTTTGACCACATTTATGATTTGGAGGACCTGCAGCTGTAATTAAGACTCCAGAAAGGCAATCCGACCCTTATCAGCACGTGGAGGATGATCAGGTGAATTACTACCTAAATTGCCAAGGTAAATTGGAACCTTGTACCCTAGTCCTGTCAAACCGATTCAATTGAGGGTTTACACCAAATGAAGTTGAATTACAGTCTTTTAAGGGTAAATAAACCCAATGATGGCCAAACCAATCATCTATCCAGTCTAATTCCGGTTTGTGCTAGTATTATTTGGTTTGACAAGTCAATTCCTACCCAAGCTTGTGGTCAGGTCTAAATTAAATCATTTTAAACTACTGATACAACCCTGTGTGTGTCTCCAAATTGATTTGGTTGATCAACTTTGTTTGTCCGGGCCCTCTCTTGTGGTTAAGTGTTAAACCAGAATAAAATCGGTTTATAAAGTGATATGCAATGTTTTAATCAATTTCAACTTGCCTTTATAGAATATATATATCACATGTACCTATTTGAATTTTGAATTTTTGGTTTCACGTTTATAGGTTTTAGGGTCCTCTACTTTCTCAGTCCTATAGATAGCCACATATACTAAACATGAGAGACATCAGTTGAAAATAGAGCAATCCCACATTTTTCTACTTTTTCAAAAGTTTTTCTCTTTTTGAAAGTTCGAGTCAAGTGTGGCAGTGTTTGAGAATCTTGAGAGATATCTCAAACTACGACTGGTTTCTGAAGCAAGACTATTGAAAGGAAGAGAATTTCCAGTTTAGTAGGAGTATGATTCAGTAAATCAGTTTGTGGTCAATTTCTGGGTGTTCTTCCTGTCTGTTTGAAGGTACTCAAGAAGCTTGTCACTTTTTAGTTTCGGCCTTATATTGCTTTCAGATGTGTTTTAATTGTAATTACTTGTGTAGGAAGTTGATTGAGTATTTGCACTAATCATATCTTGTCATAATTGAACTGAATGTGTGTGCCAAGGAATTGTGTTATCTAGATCTACAAACTGAGAAACCCTCTTGCTAGAGAGGACCTGATCAGTGGAAGACTGACTCTCAGATTTGTTGAGTATTGATTCCATAATCTTGGATAGACCACAATCAATTATGTAAATCTTTGATTGAGTGCCTTGTGGTTTGCTTGCTTGTGTAGTTAAGCAGTCATTATGTCCCTTTTCATTTGGTGTTGAAATCACAGAAAGATTGAGAAGCAGAATCTATATGTGACTTGGCTTGAAGTACCAAGGTCACAGTCTAGTGGATAAGACTTAACATACTCTGTCCTTAACCTTGACTGTGACTTGATCATTCAAGTGGAAAGTGTGGTAAACTTTCATTCACCATCAGCTTGCTATTTCCTGAATATTCAGGAACTGGCCCTTCGTGTGGTTGGTTTGATAAACCTCCTCACTGTCTTGTGCATAAGGCATAGTTGTCTGAATATTTGTGTCTTGTGCAAGGAACGTCTTTGAACCAAAGTTTGACCTTGCCTGTCTTTTTTTGTTTTTCCCGCTATATCAAACTGTTGGGAAATTCAGAAACAGTTCTCTGGAATTGAGACAAAATTTCTGCCCCTTTTGTGTTGTGTTGCTTTCTTGTTGAATCCCTTGCACAACTGCTGTACCTGTGTTTTGCCTGTGCTGTTGCCTCAAGCTTTGGTGCTGATTTGAGTTGTTGAACCTGCTGCTTTTGATCCTTGGTTGTAGAATCTATTAGAGATATAATTAGATTTAGATTATATATTTTGATATTATGCATTTATGGTGATATATTCTGCATTTATGGTTATATATTAAGTTTCCTCTAGAAGCCTTTCGAGTCTTATATATTGTAATGCTTTCTATTGAATAACAACAAGCCTTTTCTCATTTTCACTATTCTATCATGGTATCAGAGCTCTAGACTAACGTCTTTCGATCCTAAGCAAGATGTACGAAAAAGAATGCCAGGGTGGGGGGTTTGTGACATCAATATGATCAAACCCTCAACCCCTCCCAATTTTTTTGTATTTTTTTTCACGTTGCAAATTTTTTCTTTTTTTTTATAGTTAATATCCAGATTTTTTTTCCTTTTGAATAAAACCCTAGCCGTCACCGGATCATTTCCGGCATCAATGGCCACCCGTTCAGCTTCGCAGCACCGCCCTCTCAGGCCCAAGGAAACAGATCTCGAAGCCGGCTGTAATATTGAAACAGAGCCACCGTCATGGAAGCCGCATGTGGTGGCGCCACTCATTGAAATTAAAGCAGCCGCTTGTGGTGCCCATATAATTTGTTTGGCCTATTGCAGGAAAATGGGATACCTAATTTGCTGGCACTATCACCGCATGGAAAAACAATTAGGAAATAATTAGATTCAACAAGTACTGAGATTGAATCGTGAAGCGGACACTCTTTAAACAAATTAATGGAAGCACTTGGACCAACAAAATCTCGGCAGCATCCCCCAAAATGGGTGGTAAAGGTAAATAATGGGAGGTAAACGATTGGGGTAGGCTGAAATTTCTGGGACCGTATTTTAGGATATCACCCTCCACATTTTTTTTTCGCATGGGTATATCCAAAAAAAAATTTATTTTCTGCTAGGGTACGTCCCCCTCCCTCCTGTTCAAACAGGTTGATCTTTTTTCTGCAAGGGTATATCCCTTAAATTTTCTTTTCTGCACGGGTAAATCCCAATTTTTTTTTTATGCAAGGGTATATCCCACAAAAATTTTATTTTCTGCTAGGGTACGTCCCCCTCCCTCCTGTTCAAACAGGTTGATTTCTTTTCTGCAAGGGTATATCCCTCAAATTTTCTTTTTTGCACGGGTAAATCCCATTTTTTTTTATGCAAGGGTATATCCCTCCCTCCTGTTAACACAGGTTGACCATTGGTTCTTTTAGGGTATATCCTAAAATTGCGTCCCAGGATTTCTTCATCCACCCACTACTCATTTCTTCCGGTTACTGTTGAAGATGCATCCAACCGCCATCAACGCCTACAAGTTTCAAGCTTCATGTCCGCTGCGCTCCATGAGCTTGAAGGGGGCTATTAGAGATATAATTAGATTTAGATTATATATTTTGATATTATGCATTTATGGTGATATATTCTGCATTTATGGTTATATATTAAGTTTCCTCTAGAAGCCTTTCGAGGCTTATATATTGTAATGCTTTCTATTGAATAACAACAAGCCTTTTCTCATTTTCACTATTCTATCAGAATCAGCCTTAGGTAGAACCACTGACCATCTTTGTGATATCTGCTTCTGTTAATCTTCTCAGATTTGTTCTGATAGAATAACAGTCCCAGAACACCCTGATTGAGTCAGTATATGTTTGGTTCTGAAACCGGTTGGGTCCTGTTTATCAAAGTTGCTGTAATTATTCCTTCTATAGTGTAACTCTGTAATATCTTCTTTTCAGTAAACCTTGTACCATTTCTTTTGATTCTGTTCTTGAACAAGCTTTGTGTATTTAAGGTTTGTTGAAAGTTCAGAATTTGTTGTGACAATATATATATATATATATATATATATATATATATATATATATATACACACACACACTTTTGATTAAGAGTATGATATCATTTTTGTGTTTCTGGTGTTCTCTTTGAATCACTTTTGATCATAACTCTTTTACTTATTTGAACCTGTTCACACAGTTTCAATCACAATTAGGTGAAAAACACACAATCAAATAATTAGATTAATTAGCTTCCGGTTAACTAATTAGTAATTGTGTATTACTGTGCTCCTATTTGTTATAACTTGCTCATAAACGTGTTATATTTATTATTAAAACAAAAAAAGGGTATAAACTCCTTACGCTCTATGCACCATCCCCCCTTCTAGCGTGTACTTTACGCATTATCAATCCATCAATCGGTATCGGAGCTTGGTCACCTAGTGATCATAACACAATATCTCTTGGTGTGATATATAGTGCCTTTCTATTTCCTTGATTTACCTTGGTCTTTGCTCACTTTGTTTTGTAGTTTTTAGTTACCAAGTAAATCATCTCAACCGTGTGCTTTACGTTGTTCATCACACACTCATTTCATATTTTAAAAAAAATCAAAATAAATATTGCATTGTAATTCATATTTTTGCATATAGCTTCCCTAAATAACTCCGTGAACCTGAGGGAGGGCTTATCTTTGGTAAGGCCTTTGACGGTACTGGATTTATTCAGTGGAAATGTTCGATGATGACTCACGTGCAACAAACGGATTACCAACTTTGGGTAATTATTAATAAAGGACCATTTGTTCCCACGAAAGACATCACCGAAGACGGAGTCACTAAAAAGGTTAATAAGACTGAGGATGAATTTAATAATGAGGACTTCAGAAAAATGTCCTTGAACGCTAAAGCCATCGCCAGTCTTATAAACTCTTTAAGTCCCTCCGAGAACCAGCTGTTGCCGTATGCGAGACTGCCAAAGAAATTTGGGAGGCACTTATTAAAAGACATGAGGGCACCAATAAGGTTAAAAAGTCCAAGATCAGTTAGCTAAATCATGCATATGAGTCTTTTCAAGCAAAACCAAATGAATCTATTATTGACATGGATATTAGATTCACAGACATATTCAATGCACTTAGCGCTCTTGGTAAAGACAGCTCTATGGAGTATCAAAACTATAAGATACTTCTCTCCCTCCCTCCTATCCATGAGCCTAAGGCTACGGCCAAGATCTCTTAGTCCTATTTAAAGATGAACTTATCGGAACTCTTTTAGTATACGAACAACATCTTAACTCTCCCAAGCACAAATATCGGAAGACATCTGTTCCGGCACTAAAGGCTTGTGAATCGTCTGAATCTAAAGCTGAAGACGAGCAAGCGGATGATGAAAGTGAAAAAAACAATGAAGAAATCGCCATGCTTGTACGAATATTCAGGAAGTTCCTGGTAAAATGAGAAAAGAAACTTGTCTGGTGGGAGAAACAAGTCCCAAAACAAAAATGGATGGAAATCGGATATGACTTGTTTTGAATGCAAAAAAGGGATATATCGCCAATGATTACCCTAATAAGAAAAGTGGAAAGCCCAAGCCTACATCCAGTCAAAAGAACAGAAATGCTAAAAAAGGAAAAGGCAAAAAAATGGAAAGGCGATGGCTGGTACATGGGATGCAAGCGATGAATCAGATAACGACAACAAGTCTGAAACATCTGAAAAAGAGAACTTTTGCTTTATGGTTTCTCACAACCCACGAACTCGAGCGATAGTGAGGTATCCGACATATCCCTAACTAAGGATGAACTGTATGCACTTAATGAACAGTTAGATAGGTAAAACCTCACACTAAAGGGTAAAAATGAAACACTTAACGAGATAAAGGCACAACAAGATGATGAACTTGTTACATTTAAAATAGAACTTGAGAATGAGTCTTTGAAACTAAAGGTTGCAACACTTCAACAGTCATTTCAGGACTTTGAAGAACAAATTGAGAAGCACAAGTCCCAACCCTCAACTTCCTAGAACTCAAAGGGTAAGGCAGTTTGTGTACAAGAGTCATCCAATACACAAACCTCACCCACCACAACAAAAATCTTGGAGCCTAGACCAATCGCCTTAGGACACACCACTCCTGCACAACCCATCAAGAAAAAGAGAAGAAATATAGAGACAAAGGCACACACCACACAAAAGAACACTATATCAACATCTGCACACACTTCACCGTGTTCTTCCACCCACATCTATGCATACATTTAAGACCGAAGAGGCGAAAAGAGCTTTGCTCAACATAACCCCAATGCTTATAACAGCCATGCTCCACCCACTTTTTACCCGAGAATACACTATGATCCACATACAAACTAGGCACCCACTTATGCACCTAGGTTCCCCCAGTTTGACCTCTTCTTTGCCCAAATATTATTTTTGCAAGATTAGGTAATCGAATGCAATCGAGCATATACCAACCCGACCCACATCACTGCGAACAGCCCAAGTCCCCCGGACAAAGAAGACTGCAAGCAAACCAGGGGGTAAGAAGGTATGGGTTTTAAAGGACTCGATTACACCTGATTCTAACCCCCAAGGACCCAAGAACTAAGGGTACCTATACAAATATTTGTATTGCAGACATGTCTTAAAGCTAAACTATACAGAAGTAATACGAAGTGGTGTTTGGACAGTGGATTCTCTCGACATATGACTGTAAACTTTGCAATCATCCGGGATTACAAAGCTATACCAAATGAAGGGTCAGTCACCTTTGGAGATAATTTAAAAGGCAAGATCCTTGGCAAAGGATCAGTTGGTAACCCTAATTGCTTTATTATTCATAATGTCTTATTAGTCAAGCATTTAGAGTATAATTTATTAAGCATATCACAGTTAAGTGACTCTGGTCTTAGAATTGTGTTTGAAAAGGTAAGTTGCACGATATCCGATGAATTAGGGACAGTTGTCCTAACTAGTATTCATGAGCATAATCTCTACATGATCGAACTGGACAACCTCACTAATTTCCCGATAACATGCCTCGTATCTAAACATGATGACACAAATCTCTGGAACCATCACTCAGGTCATGTTGGTATTAACACTATTGAGAAACTGTGCAAACATAATCTCATACGAGGTATACCAGCATTAGATCTAAATGACTTTGACACTTGTGAGCCGTGTATACATGAAAAAAAACTAGAACTTCATTCAGATCCAAACACAAAGTGTCTTCCACTCGTATCCAAGAATTGTTGCACATTGACCTGTTTGGCCCTAGTAGAGTAGTAAGTCTTAATTAGTGGAAAGACTTATGTGCTCGTCGTTGTTGATGACTATTCAAGATATACATGGACTCTGTTTTTGAATCACAAGAGTGATAGTGCTCAAGCATTTTCTACCGTCGTGAAGGAACTACAGAACATCTTTGATATATCTATTGTAGCTGTTAGGAGTGACATAGGTGGTGAATTCATGGATACTAGTCTCATAGAATTCTGTGAGTATCTAGGTGTCTGTCACGAATTCTTTGCTCCTCGAACTCCCCAACAAAACGGCGTTGTTGAGCATAAGAGCCGAACACTGCAAGAATCTGCTCGAATGATGCTGAATGAGTTCAAGGTGCCTCAATTTCTATGGGCTGAGGCTGTTGGTTGTGCATGTTATGTTATGAATTGAGTGTCTATTAGACACAGATTGCACAAGACACCCTATGAAGTCCTAAGAAATCAGCCTCCGAAAGTTAATTACTTCCACGTTTTTGGATGCAAGTGTTTCGTGTGGAATGATAAGGAAATTTGGATAATATTGCATCTATATCCATCAAATGCATATTCGTTGGTTATTCCGAGACCTCACAGGCATATAGATGTTACGATCCAGTTTTTCAATGCATTCTCATGTCCACACACGTTTCATTTCATGAGTCTGTTTCCTTGACTAACGTGTGCTCTAGTGTGCAAGATAAGAATGTTAGCATAGAACAGCTGGACTTGAGGATGAGTTTGAGCTACTTCCACCCGCACAAAAAACCAATCACTTGGAATGAAAGTAGCACAAGAAGTAGCTGTTGAGCCAACATCACCCGTTGTGGATGACATCTTAGCAAATGATGCTCCCAACGAGGAAAAATCACAAGAGGAGAATGCTGGTGCTCCTCAACACATATGAGAAATTTTGGGAATAAAATTTAGTTTTGATGATGATTCATCTTATTCAAGAACATACTTGTTTACACCCCATTCATGAAGTGCTGAAACTAGCTGTTATAGTGAAAGGCTAAAAGATGTCTATAACTGAATGTATAAGTTATACTAGAGTCTGATAATTGTATAGGTTATATCAGACAAGCACTGTAATAGATAGAAGTGTCGTAAAACTGGAAATCATCTAAGAAACTGGAAAGACAAGTTATCTAAAAACTGACTCAGACTACACCAAGAACTGATGCTCACTCAGAACTGAAGAAGGTAAGTTCGCTGATGGACACAGACTCACTTGACTTATCTAGGAGATAAAATAACTGAGGGTTCAAACTCAGTTATTGAAGATTGAAGAACTGAGGGTTCAAACTCAGTTTATGAAGACTCAGTTGAGACTATAAAGTTAGACTTTAGGCAATTTTATGGTGACCTGAACTGACTTTATGGATCTTGTATGAAGACCTAAGAATCATAGGGACAATGAACTCTTAGATGATATATGCTTATGGTGTACTCTGATTAATTCAATAATAATCAGATGAAGAACTGGAGTACTGATATTTGAAGAAGAATAAAAATCTTAGTTAATGCTCCAAGTCAGTCAAGAAACTGACAACTGACGAACACAATATAAAACTGATCAGGAAACTCAGTTTTATAAGTCAGTCATCCAACAAAGTGATAGTACAGTCGAACGTTGTAGAGGAAGCAATTCTATTGGATGAAATACTGACAAGTCAGAACGGTCACAAAATATAGCCGTTACAAGATAGACGTTGATACAATTCAAATTCATGAGAAATGAGCGTTGGACTTACACTATAAATAGAGGATTTTGCACCCAACCAAGACACTAAGAATTAACAAGATTACAAGCATTTTTGTGCAAGAGTCTAGTTCATTCGATTTATCGTCTATATCTGCGCTAACAAGATCAATCAAGAATTTCTTCAAGTGTTCAAGCTACATAGAATTTATTCAGAATCTGACACTTTGAATAACCACAAACAAGAATAAATTTATTGATTCTCAGCCCAACTTTGATTTTTAATCAAAGGTTCAGACTGTGAAGCAATCCGGTGAAGGATTTGCCAAGGACAGTTGTATCAGCAGTCGGGTATACTGTGTTTGTGGTGGTAGCTGGTGAAGAGGCATACGTAACCCTTCAAGGACCAGTGGTTCAAACATTTGAAGAGCAGCCATCCAACCTGTTCTTTGACTGTTTAAATAGTGAAGCTAGGATTAGCGAAGGACTATTGTTTAGGACTTTTTGTAACAACTCACCTCAAGAAATTCTAGTGGAATTTTCCTCCTACACCACAGGGGAAGAGAGAAATGACAGGATTACACCACCTGGAACCTCTATAGCTCTTGTTTTATTTACCTTAAGCACTTATATTCTTTTACAGCAATTAATTCTATTCATACAGCATACTGAAGAACTAATTGTCACACTGATTCACAGCTCACAAACTGACATTCATCAGAATTTAGTTTAGCACACTCACCTTTCACAGAGAATAACAAGATCAAGAAAAAGGTTAAAAATTATATCCACTACCGGTTGACTCAGTTTGTTGTAAGTCAGTTTTGACTTAGACTCGGCTCAGTCAGCTTAACTCTACACAAGTTTTAACTAAACCTAATTCGCCTAAAATCTAGTTTAGTAACATGTTTATTTACCCCCCTCTAAACTTGTGTCAGCCTTTCCAAGGGACCAACAATTGGTATCGGAGTAGAGTTTTCTGATCCGACTTAGAGCGAGTAACTGGTAATCAGTTATTCCGATACCAACAACTGGTATCGAGCAGTGCTTCTTTAACAAGTCTTTGTTAAAAACTCATTTGCTCTATTCCTCCTCTAGTTGTTCTTATTAGAAAGCTCAGTTTTTAGTCTTTATATAATCAGCTTTCACTCACTCACAATGGATAACAATCAGTATGCTAGACAAATGCTTATGTGCAACATGGATAGATTTGATGAATACAAACGTCGCATGCAGGCTTTTCTAGCAGCTACTCATGATGAAATGATGGATGTGGTCACTGATGGACCACTCCAGATCACCCACATGCAGACTATTGGTGAAAATCAAGTTCGAGTTCTAAAGCCCAAGGCTGAATGGACCAGTGATGAACGCAAACGAAACAATCTCAAAAATGTTGCTATGGACTATATCCTCAGAACTCTTGATAGCAACATGTACTTGAAGGTGAAAGATTGCACTACTACTAAGAAAATGTGGGACAAACATCAGTTAGTTTGTGAAGGTACTGACTCCATCAAGGAGAATAAGATCTCAGTTGCAAAGCAGAAGTTTGAGAATTTCAAGATGAAATCCGGAGAGACCATTGACCAAATGGAGACAAGATTCAGTGCAATCATGGATGAACTGGACCTACTCAAGATTGAATATACAAAGAAAGTAATCAATACAAGAATCTTGAAGGCCTTGCCCATGTGTTGGAAGATGAAGGTCACTGCTATGGAAGAATCCAGAAGACTTGACATAGAGGATTCCTTTAATATTTTCTCAGATCTGAAAGCTTATGAATTCAGTGAAGATTTTACAAGCACAGCTGCAATAATCAATGCTCTGGAAGAACCTAAAACCACAACACTTGCAGCAACATCAAATGATACTCAAGAAACATCCACAAATAATCTTCAACAGTTGGATGAAATGGAAGAACAAATGGCCCTTGTGATGAGTCGAATCAGAATGATGAAGAATGGTCATCCGGTAACTCAAATGTATATCAAGAAGACTCCTGAGAAAAGGTAAGATGATGAATATCTTTTCTTCAACTGTAAGAAGCCTGGTCACTACAAAGTTCATTGTCCAGAACTGACCAAGAATACTCAACAACGAAGAACTGGAAGAAGAGCATTGTTAGCTGTAGATGAATCTGACTATGAAGCTGGTACAGAAAGTTTATCTAACGATACAGCTTTAATGGCTCACATGGAAGATTCCAATGAGGTATGTGAATCAAATTCCAAATACAGCTCAACTTATATTTCTATGCAAAATGCATGTTCTTCAACAGTCGATTCCAATCCAAAGAACTTAGAATTAGAAGAAACTCTTTATGAATTGATGAGTCAGCTTTTCACCATACAAGCTGGTTATGAATCAATCAAGACTGAGAAAGAAGCTCTAATTCTAGAGGTCAAAAGATTGAAAGATGAGTTGAACACGTTAAAACTAAGCAGAACCGATAAGGGAAAGAATCAGTATCAGCCTACTGCATCAGCAGCAGCAACTGAATCTTTTGCTCAATCTAGTTACGCCACTGGATTCAAATCAGGCAAGCCATATGGAGATAGAACTGGCTTAGGATTTGATACTCAGCAAACTTCAAAGGCAGGAACAAGTAAGGCAACTGAACCTAATACCAAAACTGGTGTTAGGTTCATAGCTGAACAAAGTCCACAAACTGAGAAGCTTGCTAAACCAGAGAAACTAGTTCAACGTGAATCAAATCAGTCTCAACATCAATTTTCAAAGAATTCAGCTGCAAACAATAGAGTCAATCAAAAAGGTAAAACAGCTGCACACCATGAAAATCAAAAAAGTAGATCAACTGCTAAATCTACATAAGCTAATCAGGCTAAGAACCAGAAAAACTTCAGTCAAAATAAATCCAAGAATATCAGTTATTCAAAGATTCACAAAGTCAGGGGGAAAGGCAGATTATTTGCAATTGATGATGACAGTAATTTATCTGAATCTACTATTAAAACTGATAGAAGCAATCATTTCAGATAGAAAACTTGTTACAAGTCTCAGTTTAAAGGTCAACAGAGGAATCATTTCAGTCCTCAGCAGAAACCTCAGTACCAAGGTCAGCACCGACCTCAGTACCAAAGAAATGATGGTTATTATTCAATTTTCAATAATAGAAAACATCATGGAAATCAGTTTCAGCCAAAGGATCTGAGAGATCTTATAAATAAGACACAGTCCAAGCATAGATACTATGGGAGTGTGGCTTACATATATGAAAATAAGTGCAACAATATCCAAAGGATACCTAATTGATATATACCAAGGGTTGTTCTGAAAACTAACCCTCATGGACCCAAACAGAGTTGGGTAACTAAAATTGTTTAATTTATTTTGCAGGATATCTGGTACTTTGACAGTGGATGCTCAAGGCACATGACAAAGAGCAAGGACTGCCTAAGTAATTTTATTGCCAAAGATGGACCAAAAGTCAATTTTAGAAGTAAATACAAACCTGGATATACCAAGGGTTATGATACTTTGATCAGAAATGAACTCACAATCAAAAACGTATCTTATTTAGAAGGATTGCATTACAATCTACTCAGCACCAGTCAATTCTGTGATATGGGATACAGAGTCACGTTTGACAAAGATTACTGCATTGTTATCAAACTGCATTTCAAGTTGTTCTAGCTAGAAGAAGAAAAGAGAATATGTATGTTGTAGATTGGACTACAACAGTCGTAGAAAATTGTTTACTTATGCATACCAAATCAGAAGTCAGCTAGTTATGGCACAAGAAACCGAGTCATCTTAACGACGTCAACACACTTGTCAAGAAATAGTTAGTAATTGGACTACCTGAGATTACCTACAAGAAGGATAGCTTATGTGACGCCTGTCAAAAAGGAAAACAAGTAAAAGCTAGTTTCAAGACTAAATCTCAACATTCAACAGCAAGAGTCCTGGAGCTACTACATATGGACCTATTTGGACCTATCACACCAATCAATATTAGTGGAAAGAAGTATACATTGGTGGTGGTAGATGATTATTCAAGATACACTGGGGTTATTTTCTTAGCTAAGAAAAATGAAACCAAGCAAAGGCTTACAGAACTCCTCAAGAGACTTCAGAATCAGAAGAGTGTATCAGTTGTGAATGTTGTTCCCTTGAAAAGGCTTTGGTTAAGTTTAGAAGGGGCGGGGGGGTGAATAAACTTAACACTTAAAACTTTTGGAGTTAACAAACTCATCAATGTCAGTAGCCTGGTGACTGCTCAGTAGTCTGCTGACAGTAGATATTACTGGATTTGTTGCAGCGGAATGTATTCAAATTAAGCCTTGTAACTTGTTGTTAAAATGATGATACTAAGTATTAGATACTCAATGGTGTAAGTGTGAGATTCAGTTGCTAGTTTCAGTAAGTTGATGTGATCAGTATACTAAATGCAGAAAGTAAGTAAGCAAATTTTATAGTGGTTCCAGGTGGTGTAATCCTGTCAGTCCACTATTCTCCTGTGATGTTGGAGGAAATTCACTAGAGATATTTGAGGTTGCAGTTACCAAAATCCCTAAGCTGTCTATCCTTCACCAATAACTATGGCTTCACAAATTGAACACTTGAAACATGTAGGATTGTTGCTCCAAGGTATTCCATTGTTCCATGATGGGTAGGATTATATCTTCACCAGCACCACCACAAACAACAGTTCTTGACACCTAAGTGCTTCTCTGTCTTCAGCAGGTTTCTTGTAAAATAAAGTTTGAATGAAGTAAATGATTCAGTTGTCAGCAGCTTGATTAGGATGAATTGATCAGCAGCTAGATGTCTTCAAGTGTGTTTTCTTGATGTAACTTGATAACAGGTTACACTTGAAGATATTTCTTCATCAGTCAGTTAAAGTTCTGTGTATGTCAGTAGGGTGATTTTCTTAATCAAAAACTTGACAGGTTGGAGTAGATTATTTGTTTTTCATCACCTGTATCTGAATCAGGAGTCTTCTATTTATAGGTGAGAATCTTGTGACTTATGTTTGAATTTCAAACATAGCCATTTCAGATTTGTCTCCATCTTGACTTGCTTTCTGTCTCTCTGTTTCATAGTATCGACGACTTTGTCGATTTGCTTTTGTCGATTTTGATCTGTCCACCCTTTGACTTGTGTCCATTGGATAATCCTCTGAATCTTTCCAACGTTCATTTTATCTTGACCATTGATTTGTTGATAAAATCAAGGCTTGTAATCCTACCTTATCCTTGTAATCTTCCAATGTAATCCTTGATTAAATCGAGAAATTTACTCAGCAAATATATGAAGTATAACAGCCTGCTGATGTACACATCTTTCAGCAGGTTTAAGTCTGCTGTGTTTTAATAACATATCAGATCACTTCTTCCACATCAGGTTTAAGTCTGCTGTGTTTTAATAACATATCTAACTTTTTTTTGTGAAGTTAGAGTAGACAATTTTGAACATAACTAAGTTCCAATCACCACTTAATATATGGAACTTTGACCTTGTACACAAGGTATATGTAATCAGTTTAGGTCATCACAGACTTCCCTAAATTCTGATTCCATATCATTGACTTTAAATACTAAGTTTGATCCCTTAGCCTTCAATAACATAGTTTGTACCCTCAGCCTTCAGTCTTCAGCAGGATCCTAGACACTCTACTGACCTAGTTACCCTACTGTTCTAGACAGGTCTGCTGATAGAGAACTGACCTAATTACAGTGATTGTTTGATCAAACCTATACAAAGATCAAACTCTACTAAACCTATACATTTGATCTAGACATCTTTTTGCCTTTGCTCTATAACAGCTAGTCTGTCACTCATCATTAAAACCTAAAATATGTCCAACAATTTCCCCCTTTTTAGTGGGAAGGATTCGAACCTCCGAATAGCGGGACCAAAACCCGTTGCCTTACCACTTGGCCACGCCCCATTTAGATTTCTATTCGACACGAATAATCAACAATATTAATAATATTAATATTGATTTTTTGTCAACTAAAAGTACAAGATAAATAGCTATAGAGTCGATTAAATTTTTATTAATATTTTAATACGTGTAAATAGAGAATGTAACTTAATTTATTGATCATTAGATATAATTCAATTAAGATATTGTATGTAAAGTATGATTAGCCAATACCCTCCTTACAGCAAAGCAAAAAGATAAAAACACAAACAGAACAAATTTAGTAATCTTTCATTAAAAATCATATTTGTTCAACATTATTACAAACTAGAATCAGCAAAGTAAAACAAGTAGAGTAAGTGTGCTGATTTAGTTTCTGTTTCTGTCATGCTCTTGTTTCCCATGAAACTCCATGATTTCTCTTATTATATCTTGCATCCACTGATTTTCTATTATGGAGAAATCAACCCAAGTATGTAGCTGTTTCCACCGTTTCCATGCTTCTGGTAGGGCTAATCTTATAGTATGAACATTGAAACCTTGTCTCATGTAGAAAAGTTTAAACTCCTCTAGTGAATCCCTTGCTGACTGAGCTCCCAGTTTTTGACCTCTTCCACCTCTGCCTCATCTTCCACCTCTAGAAGAAGCTCTCATTGCCTTGACCCTTGTTTCCTAAAATTTTAGTCCCAAAAAGGAGTAGAGTCCTTCCTGAAATCCTATGTCATGATAGGGTCTTTTCTTTCCATAATATAGCCTTTTGTATTCCTTCAGGAGGTCATCAGTCATCTGAATCCTGCCAAGGGCAGGTTTCCTGAACTCATTTATTTCATTCTCCAATTTCTTCTTTGCAAAGATCCTTTCAGCTTCCTTTGCTTCTGCTGTAAGGCCCTCTTCCCCCTTATTGACATCAACAACAAACCGGGACAGTAGTCCATGAACAATTTCTTGTGTAATCACTAAGTTTGCAAGTTGACCTTCCATAATTTCAGTTCATGTGTCAACTGCAGTGATCCTTCCTTCAATTGTTTGTTCTAGCAGATTAATCCTCTCAGTGACCTTAGGATCTAGTGCAGCAGGTTGAGGTGTATCAGCAGGGTGAGGTACCACAGCAGGTTTGGGTGCCTCAGTAAGCTTGTCCAACTTCTTGTGTATTGAGGAAATATGTTCATTTAAATGTTTATCATGGCATGCTGTGGTGGTCTTAATACCTCTTACATCTATAATTAGGTCATTGATAGCAAATTGAGCAGATGTAATGTTGGAAGAAACTGTTTCAGTAGTTCTTCATCTGTATTCCACAAGATTAATCAAATCTTCAAATCCCTATTCTTGTCTATTCAGTTGAGTCCTTAATTGTTAAATATAAGTCCTTACAGCTCTCAATTCTTCGAAAACCTGTGCTGGTACAGCACCAGCCATACCTCCAGCCATATGTCCAACAAAATCATCAGCAGGCTCTTCAACATTATAGTTTGCCCTTGGTATGCTGACAACCATGGCTCTTGTCCTGTCCCGTTTAGTAGGTTCAGGACCCTCCTCAATCACATCTTCAAAGATCTCTTCCAAAATAAGATCTTGTGCAGGTTGAGGTTCCAAAACATGTGCTTCCTCAAAAATTGGTACATGTGACTGTTGAGGCTCATCAGCAACTTGTTCTTCCTCAGGCATTTGGAACTCCTCCTCACTAAAGTCATAGTCCAACAGCTATTCATCCTCATCAACAACAGTCTGTTGACCATCCTTACCTTCAGTAGCCTTGACTTGATGCTTCGAATCAGTAATAACATGTTCTTCAAACCTTTGTTCTACTGTGATCTCTTCAGAATGTGTAGGGGATTCCTCCAATCCCCTCAACAGTTCCAACCTTTTTCCTAGTACTGTTTGTTCCTCAATGATTAGGACCCTATGTTCCAACCTGTATTCAGGTGCTGTTTTAACTCAGCAGCCTGAACCATATTTTGAACAAAAACATGAGGAAACACATCCAAGTTTTCCTCTAAAACTCCTCTAGCATCAGCAAACTTTTGTAAGATATTATCATCTTGTGATAAGGTTTCCTGAGTGCCAAACCACTTCTGATACTGAGCTGAGTCCTCAGAACTTGCATCAGCTTCTTCAAACAAAACAACAACAAAGAAAATTGATATTGTTGCCTCTTCCAGTGATGTTTCTACAGCAAGCTGTATTTCCAAATCTTCACTGAAAACATTTCCAAGCTCTTCACTTAGCAAGTCAGTCTGCCGATCCTTAGAATTTACATCATACTCCATAAACAATATGGTGTCAGACATAGTGATCAGCCTGTTATCTCCAAGAGTTATCCTAGCATTAATTAGAGCTTCCAGATCATCCATAGTCATATCCTCCATGTCTTCATCCATATGATCAGTTTGCTGGCCCTCAACAGACTTGCCATCATCAGCAGATTGATCTGCTGTTTTGTCTTTAGATCCCTGGCCTACATCCTCAGTAGGTTTTTCCAATGCAGTTCCACTAGGTTGGCCAGGAAAAGAAGGATGATTATCATCAGAATCAGAGGATGATGAATCATCATTGTCAGGTGCATCCTGTGGTTCTCTGAACAAAATGCTTCCTCTTTGCTTTTCCCTTTCAACAATATCCAATAGCCTTACTTGTAGTTTAGATGTATCAATCAATCCAAGTAAGATCTCCACTCCCAGCTGGTTGAATGACCTTTTTTCAAAATCAGTCATTGGTTCTGCATCTGGTTTTTGTCTCATGTAGAAACCAAACTTCCAAGCTTAGTAATCTTCAATTTTCTTGAGGTTGGGATCTACTTTTTCTTTCTTGGATTTCTTTTCTTTTCTCCCAAAAGGTATTGTGGGCCTTCTTGAGGTAGATTTCTCAGCTTGTTGTGCCCCAAAGGCTTCAACAAAGTGAGTCAATGTATCTATTACAGATACAAATAGGTCAGTAGGTTCATCAGGTTGTACATTTGTCCCTACAACTCCAACTGTTCTACACTAGGTTCCCCCTGGCTTATATGCACATCAGTAGGGTCTGCAACAGTTTGTTCTTCCTCCTGAGTTGTAGCATCCACAGCAGGGTCTTGAACAGGTTCAACAATTTCCACAGCAGGCTGAGGTGCAGCAGGGTGCTGTGGTTCTTCAATCTGTTGCTTAACAACAACATTAGCATCCTCCGTAGGCTCAACAACCTCTTCTTCTACTTCCTTTTGGTCCTTTAGGACCCTTAACTCTTTGCCTTTACCATGAACTCTCTTCTTTGCAACCTGTTTCCTTCTTTTTGCAGGTTGTTCTTCAATTTCAGCAGCTTTCCTCTTTCTTTGATCTTCTTTTAGCTGTTCTTTCAAAATCTCAGCAGCAGTTTTCTTTCTTGTAACTTCAGTAGGCTCAGAAGCCTTAACATAAACTGGAACCTCAGTAGACTCAGTAGTGTCTATTGATTGCTGCCTTGCCTTCTTAGGCTTTAAGAGCTCAGTGATCTTTCTTGTATCACTAGCCTTTCTTTTCTCTGCAGCCTTCTTAGATGCAGCAGGTTGTGTAACTTGCTTAACCTGTCCACCACCATCATTACCATCTCTATCGTTATCACTTTCAGTTGCCTCATCATCATCCAAACCAGGAATATGATCATTTATTTCTGGTTTATAACTAGACTTGTTGATCTTTGTAGGTGCAACATCAGCAATCTTCAAGTGGGCCAGCAGGGCCTGTATCATCAGACCCAGGGGCTTGGTCTTGGATTTCCTTGTTCCATCTCTAATCTCAGTCACTACCTTCTTCATATATTGAACAAAGAATCCGGCCCAATCAAATGTCATACTCTTGCATATGATTATCAGCACGTCAATCTTCGGTTCAGAGAGAGTATCAAGACATCCACTAAATCCAAAAATGTTCTTGGCAATTATCTTGCTCAGTAGGTTGCACTCCAATCTGATATGCTTCACATTGATATTCAGTATTGATGGTATGAACTTGTTTGTCTTTATTGAATCAACAAAGTCCAGTCTTGCAAGCTGCATTGATTCAGGATTTGTAGGAGCACCATTTCTAGGTCAAAATCCAATTACTTCCCTCAGTAGATTTGAAGTGATTTCAATCTACTGAGCATTTACAGTGATTTCAAATGCCTTTGTATCATTCTTTATCACTATGTTCTTCCAGAAATTAACAACATTGGTGTATGAGATGCTGTCTAATCTCCGATTTAGAACATCCTCCAGTCCTTCGTATCTCCTTTTTCTTCTACCAATGTTGATGGCTAACTCTGTCTTGTGAGCATCAGTAACAAAGCCTCAAACACTTTGGTTTGTTCCAATATGAACATCTCCTTTATCCGCCATTGAAGAAATTTGAAAAAGATGAAGAAGAAAGCTTGCAAATCTGTGTTCACACGGTATATTCTCAGAGAAAATCAATCTGAATATGTAAGTATCTTCTCTATGTATATGTCTGTATATATAAGGAAAGGTAGTGGGTAGTAACTTTCTGGAAAATACTGTACACGTACTGTAGCATTTAACCACAATTAAAGTTGGAATAAATGTGATGTTGCCACGTGTCCTACTAACTGTTCAGATAAAGAGTTGTAACCGTTTGATTGTAAACAATGATATAAAGGATACGAATAATATCCAATTACTGTTGACTTTCATTTAAGTTTGACTATCTTGTAACGTATACTACAGTAGGCTTGATCTTCAGTAGAGTTAGGTCAGCAATCTATTGATAAAGATGGCTCAGCAGTCTCCTGACAAATTACTCTGCTGATATTTAAACACTCTAGTTTTGTCCAACTGATAATACAAGATGAAGTTTAACACCAATGACTAACCTGTCAATTGAGCTCACCCAACAGGACAAAGACCAATCCCCTTGGCAACTTTATTTGCTCAATTATCCAAACTTATTTAAGTACATGGAATTGTTGATACCAATGACTAGTCTACTAAGTGAGCTCACCTAACATAGCAAAGATTGATCCCCTTGGTGAATTCTAGTACACTGCTGATTAATGGTATATCAGTCAAATTTTATGATGCTAAGTTCAGTTCTTAACTTAGCAAATCTTTCACTATCCAATGGTTTTGTAAATATATCAGCAAGTTGATCTTTAGTAGGGATGTAAAGAACAACCACATCTTTCTTTTCAACATGATCTCTTATAAAATGATGTCTCACATCAATGTGCTTGGTTGTTGAGTGCAATACAGGATTTTCAGTGATTGCAATTGCACTTGTGTTGTCACACATTATGGAAATTTCTCTTTCTTCAATTCCATAATCCATTACTTGTTGTCTTAACCATAGTATTTGTGCACAGCAACTTCCAGCCGCAATATATTCAGCTTCAGCAGTGGAAGTTGATATTGAGTTCTGTTTCTTACTGAACCAGGAAACAAGTCTATTTCCCATTAACTGACTGGTTCCTGTGGTGCTTTTTCTATCAATCTTGCAACCAGCATAATCAGAATCTGAGTAGGATATAACTTTGAAACTTCCATCTTTTGAATACCATATCCCTACTCCCAAAGTCTATTTTAGATACTTAAGAATTCTTTTGACTGCAGCTAAATGACTTTCCTTTGGTTTTGATTGAAATCTTGCTCAAACACCTACAACAAAGGATATATCAGGTCTGCTGGTAGTGAGGTACAACAGACTACCTATCATCCTTATGTATAAAGTCTGATCAAATCTTTGCCTTCTTTATCTTCATCCAGTCTGATGTTAGTTAATAGGAGTTGATACCTTGGTGCTATTTTCCATGCCAAACTTCTTCAGCAACTCCTTGGTATATTTAGTTTGATGAATGAAGATTCCATCTTTCATTTGTTTGACTTGTAATCCCAAGAAGTAGTTCATCTCTCCCATCATACTCATTTGTAACTTGCTTTTCATGAGATTAGCAAACTTTTCACATAGCAATTCATTTTCAGAACCAAAAATTATGTCATCAACATAAATCTGTACCAGCCGGGTGCTGTCCTCTTCATTGATTCTAAAAAGAGTCTTCTCAATGGTACCTTTGGTAAAACCATTATCCACCAAGAATTGAGATAGGGTTTCATACCATGCTCTTGGTGCTTTTTTCAAACCATAAAGTGCCTTGTTAAGTCTATACACTTTATCTTCTTGATCTTTAACTTAAAAAATGGGAGGTTGCTGAACATAAACCTCTTCCTCAAGAATGCCATTCAAAAATGCACTTTTGACATCTATCTGGTATACTTTGATGTTTTTAAATGCAGTATATGCCATGAATAGTCTTATAGCTTCCAATCTTGCAACTGGGGCATATATCTCATCAAATTCTATTCCTTCAGCTTGAGAATAGCCTTTTTCCACTAGTCTGGACTTATTCCTTACAATGGTACCAGATTCATCCAATTTGTTTCTGTAGATCCATTTTGTTCCAATTATATTTGCATGATTAGGCCTTTCTACTAGTGTCCAAACATGGTTTCTTTCAAACTCATTCAATTTTTCTTGCATATAAATTATCCAATCTGGATCAGATATTGCTTCTTCAACACCTTTAGGCTCCATTTGAGAAAAAAAAAAAACAAGTAAACATTGCTTCCAATTGTCTTTTAGTCCTTACACCTTGCTGTATGTTACCAATTTTGTTTAGCAGGGTGATCCTTCAAACATTGTAAATCTTTATTTGTTTGATTTACATGAGCTTCATCTTGATGAGGTTCTCTCTTTGTTGCTTGATGAGGGGTTCAGTGAGATCCTTGAACTGCATCTGTTGTTGCATCAGTAGTATTACCAGCAGGGTCTTCAGCAGGGGCAGAGTTAGAAACTTTTAAGTCATTTATCATTTGCAAAACATCAACATATTCGGGATCAGTGACTTGGAGATTTTCAGTAAGTTCTGAAACCTCATCTTCCATTCAAGTAAACTTTGGTTCATCAAATACAACATGCATTGATTCTTCATGTTTCAATGTCCTTTTGTTCATTGCTCTGAATGCCTTGCTAACTGAAGAATATCCCATGAAGATTCGTTCATCTGATTTTGGTTGGAATGTCTTCAATTTCTCCTTATGATTTAAGATAAAACACTAGCTTCCAAAAGGATGGAAATAAGATATATTTGGTTTTCTTCCATTCCATATCTCATAAGGTGTCTTCAGCAGATTTTTGTTTACTGATGTCCTATTTTGTGTATAGCATGCTGTATTGATTGCTTCAGCCCTATATCTTTCAGGTAATAAAGCTTCACAAATCATAGTCCTTCCTGCTTCTTTCAAAGTCCTGTTTCTTCTCTCAGCAACCCCATTTTGTTGAGGTGTACCAACATCAGCTAATTGATGCAGCACACCAATTTGTTCACAATATTCTCTTATTACTTTATTGAGAAACTCAATATCCTTGTCTGATCTAATCTTCACTACTGTCAAACTTTTCTCATTTTGCAATCTCTTCAAAAGTTCTGGCATCTTTTGAAGTGTTTCACTTTTCTTGTTCATGAATACTACCCAAGTGTATCTTGAATAATCATCCACAACTACCAGAGTGTACTTATTTCCTGTTACACTTGTTCGTGTTACTGGTCCAAATAAATCCATGTGCGTTAGCTCGAAAACTCTTTTTGTTGATTGTTTAGTCTTTGACTTGAAGCTTGACTTTGTTTGTTTACCTTGCTGACATGCATCATATATAACATCCTTTTTGAATGTGATCTCAGGAAAACCAATCACTAACTTCTTTTTCACCAATTGATTAATATCATCAAAGTTAAGATGATTTAAATTCTTATGCCACAACCAGTTCAGTTCTGACTTAGTATGCACAAGCAGGCATGTTTCTAGAACAGCAGTAGACCAATCCACAACAAACATGATTTGTTGTCTTCTACCAGTAACACAACTTGTTCACCTCTTTCACTAATGACAATACAGTTTCCTTGGTCAAAAGTGACCTTGTAACCCATGTCACAGAACTGTCCAGTGCTCAGTAGGTTGTAGTCCAGTCCTTCAACAAATGCAACATTCCTGATAGTTAATCCATTCCTCACCAGTGTGTCATATCCTCTTGTGTATCCTGGTGTTCTTGTTGCCAAAATTCACTCTTGGACCATCCTTTGCCACATAATTTGTCAAACAGTGCTTATTCTTTCTCATATGTCTGGAACATCCACTGTCAAAGTACCAGACACCCTACCAAACAAAGTTAATGTATTTAAGGTACCCAAAACTGTTTGGGTCCATAGTGGTCAGTGGTAAGCATGACCCTTGGAAAATTTCCATAAGGTCATCTTTGAAAAGCATTGCACTTTTGTTCATATATGTATCCTACATTTCCATAAGATCTAACATTTGGTTGTGTAGGATTCACATATGCTTTTTGGCCTTTTGGTATATAATGCTGTTTGAAGTGATTTCTATTATTAGAAGCACTAGCATAACCATAGGTTTGCTGTCTGTTAGGAACAAACCTGTAATACAGAGTCTGATGAGGTCCTGTTGAGGTCTTGAATAAGTCCTCTGAGGAGTCCTCTGATGATTCCATTGCTGAGGTTTTACCCTAGCATTATGGTCATTATTGTTGATTCTAGCAGTCGGTGTAGGAATATTCCAATCATCATCAGTAGGGAACAATCTACCTTTCCCCCTAAGATAAGTATCCCTATAATGATTAACATTTTTAGGTTTAGGATTTTTATGCTTGGAATATTTCCATTTTTTGCCCTTTGTGGCCCAGCTGACTTAGTAGCAGGTCTGCTATCAGCTGGTCTAGAAGGTCCAGCAGTCCTACATTTGGATTTACCCTTTTTGTTAGGTACTGTTGACCTTTTTGACTTTTGATTTTACTTTCTTAAAGCCTTCTCAGTAGGTTTTACTGCCTCAGTGACCCTTTTGGTAATTGGATCTTGTGCAGGCACAAACTTAGGAACAATTTTGGTACTAGGTTCAGTAACCTTACTGGATCCTCCCTTAGTAGAGTTCCAAATCCAAGGCATGTTCTATCACCATAAGGATTTCTAGATTTGATTGCAGTGGTGGAACTAGATTGTTCAGCAGAATCAGCAGCTATTGAATGTACATCAGACTTATGTTGATTTTGTTCAAAATCTTTTCCCTTTCCTTTGAGAGTTTTTAATTCAGCTTTTAACGTTTCAATCTCTGCTTGAAGTGCTTCTTTTTCAGCCTTCACAATCTCATAGCTAGATTGTATTTTCCTCAGTTGATTAAGGATGTCATACAAAGTTTCTTCATTGTCAGAATTTTTAGGATTTGAACCACAAGTAGATTCACAATCACTTTCTACAGGAGTATTTATAGATACAGAGTTGTATACCTCCTCAGTCTCTTCCATATTTGCCATTAAAGCATAATCATCCATATCAGAAACAAGTGCAGTATCATCAGATTCATTTCCTTTTTCTGATTCAACTTCATAGCTTGATTCATCATCAGCTACCATTGCTTTCCTGCCAGATCTTCTTTGCTGATTTTTGTTCTTTAGTAGGTCTGGACAATTAGGTCTGAAATGTCTAGGTTTTTCACAGTTGAAGCACAGATAATCAGGTTCCCTTTTCTATTTTAGATCAGGACAGTCAGGTTTGAAGTATCCGGGTTTCTTGCAATGAAAACATAAATGCTCATTTTCTTTCTTGGATTCTTCCTTCTTCTTTTCACTTGATTTCTTTGTGAAATTCCTTGGAGAACCCCATCCTATTTTCATCATTCTGATCTTCTTGCTCAGTAGGGCAATTTGCTCTTGCATCTCATCCAGTAAATCATCTTGACCACCTGATGATTCTTCTTTATGTGCAGCAGCCAATGCAGTAGTCTTTGGTTTTTCTTTTTAGTCTCAGGAACAAGTTTCTTACTGAACTCATATGCTTTGAGATCTAAAAACAATTTGAAGGTTTCTTCTTCATGTAGACTCATGGACTCTTCTATTGCAGTAACCTTCATCTCCCAAACCTCTTTAGCAAGTAGGGCTTCCAAGATTCTTGTATTGATCTCTTCTTTTGTATAGATTACATTCAGAATGAGGAGTTCACGCATTATAGCATTGAATCTTGACTCCATTTTCTCAATGGTTTCATTTGACTTCATTTTGAAATCTTGGAACTTTCTTTTGGCTACACTGACTTTGTTTTTCTTTATAGCATCAGTGCCTTCACAGATAAGTTGTAATTTTTCCCAAAGTTCCTTTGTAGTTTTTCAATCCTTCACTTTAATGTACATATTTCTATCCAAGGTTCTGTCTTTGATATCAATAGCAATATTGTTGAGGTTTGCTCATTTTCTATCTTCAGCACCCCACTCTCTTTTTGGCTTTGTAATATACTGAGTTTCACTGCCCACAATTATGGCCTTAATGATCTCCAGTGGTCCATCAGTCAGCACATCCATCATCTCATCATGTGTTGCAGCTAGATAAGCCTGCATACGACGTTTATACTCATCAAAATGATCTATGGAGCACATCAACATGGTCCTAGCATACTGGTTGTTATCCATAATGCAATGCTTTGAAAATCAGAAACTTGAAAAAGTTTTCAAAGTATTTTCACAAGCACAACAAGCATGATTACTTCAGAACATAAGCACTGCTCCGATACCAATTGTTGGTCCCTTGAAAAGGCTTTGGTTAAGTTTAGAGGGGGGGGGTGAATAAACTTAACACTTAAAACTTTTGGAGTTAACAAACTCAAAGAAAGTCATGCTTTCTTATTGATCGCTCGAGAGTCTCTTGACAATAGATATTATTGGATTTGTTGCAGCGGAATATATTCAAATTAAGCCTTCTTACTTGTTGTTAAAAAGATGATACTAAGTATTAGATACTCAGTAGTGTAAGAGCGAGATTCAGTAGCTAGTTTCTGTAAGTTGATGTGATCAGTATACTAAGTGTAGAAAGTAAATGCAGAAAGTAAGTAGGCAAATTTTATAGTGGTTCCAGGTGGTGTAATCCAGTCAGTCCACTCTTCTCCTTTGATGTTGGAGGAAATTCACTAGAGATCTTTGAGGTTGCAGTTACAAAAATCCCTAAGCTGTCTGTCCTTCACCAATAACTATGGCTTCACAAACTGAACACTTGAAACAGGTAGGATTGCTGCTCCAAGGTATTCCACTGGTCTTTGAAGGGTAGGATTGCCTCTTCACCAGCTCCACCACAAACAGCAGTTCTTGAGAACTAAGTGCCTCTCTGTCTTCAGCAGGTTTCTTGTAAAAGAAAGTTTGAATCAAGTAAAAGATTCAGCTGTCAGCAGCTTGATCAGGATGAATTGATCAGCAGCTTGATGTCTTCAAGTGTGTGTTCTTGATGTAACTTGATAGCAGGTTACACTTGAAGATATTTCTTGATCAGTCAGTTAAAGTTATGTGTATGTCAGCAGGGTGATTTTCTTGATAAAAAACTTGACAACTTTTAGTATATTATTTGTTTTTCATCACCTGTATCTGAATCAAGAGTATTTTATTTATAGGTGAGAATCCTGTGACTTATGATTCAATTTCAAACAGAGATGTTTCATATTTGTCTCCATCTTGACATGCTTTTTGTCTCTGTTCATAGTAATGACATTCTCAGTTTGCTTTTTGTCAGTTTTCAGTCTGTCCACCCTTTGACTTGTGTCTATTCGATAATCCTCTGAATCTTTCAACCGTTCCTTTTTTCTTGACCATTGGTTTGTTGACAAAATCAAGGATTGTAATCCAACCTTATCTTTGTAATCTTCTAATGTATTCCTTGATTAAATCGAGAAATATTCTCAGCAAATATCTGAAGTATAACAGCCTGCTGATGTACCCATCTTTCAGCAGGTTTAAGTCTGCTGTGTTTTAATAACATATCAGATGACTTCTTCTGATCTAAATTTTTATTGTGACGTTAGAGTACACTATTTTGAACATAACTAAGTTCCAATCACAACTTAATATATGTAACTTAGACCTTGTACATAAGGTATTTGTAATCACTTTAGGTTATCACAAACTTCCTTAAATTTTGATTCCATATCCTTGACTTTAAATACTAAGTTCGATCCCTTAGCCTTCAATAACTGAGTTTGTACCCTCAGCCTTCAGTCTTCAGCAGGATCCTAGACACTCTACTGACCTAGTTACCCTACTGATCTGGATAGGTCTACTGATACAGTCAGCAGACCTAATTACAATGCTTGTTTGATCAAACCTATACAAAGATCAAAATCTAATAAACCTATACATTTTTTAGACATCTTTTTTCCTTTGCTCTATAACAGCTAGTCTGGCACTTATCAGTAAAACATAAAATATGTTCAATAGTGAAGATAAGGTCAGATAAAGGAACTTAATTCCTCAACAATGTGATTATCGAATACTGTGAAGAAAATGGTGTTTTAATTCAACTTGCAGCCACAACAACGCCTCAACAGAATGGTGTAGCTGATTGAAGGAATAGAACACTCAAAGAAGCTGGAAGGACTATGATCTGTGAAGCAAAATTACCTGAAAGTTATTGGGCAGAAGCAGTTAACACATCTTGCTATACACAGAATAGAGCTCTTATGAATAAAAGGCATTAGAAGACACCTTATGAAATTTGGAATGGAAGAAAACAAAATGTTTCATACTTTCATGCGTATGGAAGAAAGTGTTTCATATACAATATTGGAAAAGATCAACTTCATGTTTTTCAGCCAAAAGCTGATGAAGGAATATTTTTGGGATATTCAAGTGTAAGCAAAGCATTCAGAGTACTGAACAAGAGGACACTCAAACATAAAGAATCCATACACATAGTATTTGATGAACCAAACTTTCCTAGTGAAGAAACTGAAATCAGACCAGAACCAGTTTCTCAGCGTTAGTTACCAGTTTTACCAGAATCATTTTATGTAGACATTGGAAGATTAAGGATTTCAGAATCATCAGATCAAGATCAACCTCAGTTTCCAACAACTGAACAACCTACAGTTGAACAACATGATTCTGACCCAGTTCAAGACGATCAAGATGAAGAAAATCAAGAACAAATTCCTGAAGAACCAGTTCAACAGAATGTAGATCCCTTGATGAAACCTCCAGTACACCAATGGATGAGAGATCACCCAGAAGAATAGGTGATTGGTGATACTCAAGCTGGTGTTCGAACAAGACATCAACTAGATGCAATGATTGCATGTTTCCTATCTCAGTCTAAACCCAAAGAGATAGAAGACGCTTTAAAAGATCTAGATTGGATTTTAGCTATGCAAGAAGAACTGAATGAGTTCAAAAGAAATCAAGTATGGGAGTTGGTAGACAAACCAGTTCATGTAAACATTATTGGCACTAAATGAGTTTATAGAAACAAACTTGATGAAGATGTGAATATCATCAGAAACAAAGCCAGACCTGTAGCTAAAGGATATTCTCAAGCTGAAGGCATATATTTTGATGAAACTTATGCACCAGTTGCAAGACTAGAAGCAATCAGACTATTTCTTGCCTTTGCAGCTCACAAGAAATTCAAAGTGTACCAGATGGATGTCAAAAGTGCATTTTTTAATAGAATTCTAGAAGAAGAAGTCTATTTTCAACAACCACCTGGATTTGAAATTAAAGATCAAGCTGATAAAGTCTTTAGATTGAGAAAATCTGTATATGGGCTGAAGCAAGCACCAAGAGCTTGGTACGAAACTCTATCTCAGTTTTTGGTAGATAATGGATGTATCAAAGAAACTATCGACAAGAATTTATTCAAGATGAAAGTTGAAGAAATTACTCCCCTTATTCAGATCTATGTTGATGACATTATATTTGGATCTGAAAATGAGCAACTCTGTGAGAAATTTTCAAGTTTAATGAAGAACAAATATCAAATGAGTATGATGGGAGAATGTTAAGGGTCAATTTGTAGTGTTTTATAAGGATATATTTTATATCAATATTCCCCATATATGGATGTTTTTCGTAGAATTCGAGCTTATAATCGATTAATTGAGCAAATGACGCTTTGAATAGTTAAAATGCAAAATCGAGTAAATATCGTGGTTTTATTATCTATTTTGTATGGTTTTACGTTTTGCTCGGTTTTGTCATCTTTTAGGTGCACAAATATGGAATGGAAGTGGTCTAAATGATGTTTGATTGAAGATTAAAGTGGAAAGAAAGAGATACAAGAGGATGAAGATGAAATAAAGCTTGGGAAAATCCCAAAACGACTCGTAATATCTGACGGGCTAGTCAAAAGGCGTTTTACGAAGAAGAGTCCTTAATGAAAGTTGTAGAGTTTTCCGAGAGCTTTTTATGACTTTTTCGATCATAATTTTGGAGGTCTACAACTCAAGATATGAATTTTAGAAGTTTGAGTCCAGAGTTGAACTAGCGTCCAAGGTCCAAAATTGATACAGAGCCTTCAGCCGTGCCTCAAACGAACGTCCAGCGTGCGTCCGGAGGAACCGACTTAAGCAGCCGCATCAAATTTGTTTCAGCCGACATATGCATCTATAAAAGCAGCCCTTTGCCAAACCCTAAAAAGACACATTATTTCCAGCCGCATTATACACAAACAGGGCGGCAGCTTTACTTGTTCCAAGGCCGATCACCCGAGCCTTGTGCTCGGGTGATCCGGGTTAGATTAGATGTAGTTTTTTTCCGTTTTCGATTCATGAGTTCATCCATGTACCAAACTATGTGAGTTTAATCTCTTTTTAATTTATTCAATCTCTAGTTTATTTTCATGATCTTTAATTTATTTTGTATCTTTTTATGATTATGATGCTATGTGTGAATTGAATCAGGAGATCGTTTACGATTGATAGTTACAACATACGGAAGTTGAGTAACGTTAGATCACCATAGAAAGATAGGATCTTTAGCCGTTAATGATGACAAGTTAATAGGTTAATCATCTAGGTTGTTAGATTCGATTATACGAGAGTAACTTGAATCTACACCGAGTTTTGTATTGAAAATCAGTCTCAACATTCGGAAGATGAGAGATTGATAAATTGGATTTACTAAGGAATTAGGAATCCGTAGCTTGAGAATAGATCCACTAAGGAATTAGGGGTCTATATCTCGTGAAAAGGTCAAACCACAACTTGAATTATAATAATGAATTGAACTAGGATTGAGATCACGTAGGTTTGTACTTTGTTTGATCCCATGTCTTTTTAGTTTATATTGTTTTATTTTGTTTTCCTAGGTTAGATTTATTCTCATTGTTCTTTACGTTTTTATGTTTGCTTTTCGTTTATTCGTTTCCTTGAGTAACAATTGAGAGAATTAGTGAGATTAGATTCAACATCCCAATTCCCTGTGGATCGACCCTGTACTTACCCTACTATGCTATAAACTACCCGATATTTGGTCGGTTAGGAGTTAGTTTGCATGTTAAGTATAGGTTTATAAATTTTCTTTTGTTTTTATGATGCAAAATCCTCCCAACAAAAGTGGCGCCGTTGCCGGGGAATCGGTGTTTTGTTGAATTTATTTGAGTTAATTCTTCGATTTTGTTACGATCTATTTTTCGTTCAATAAAAGTAGCGATAAATAAGTTGAGAGTTTTTATTTTTGCCGTGTTTCGATGACCGTAGGGTTAAGAATGTGCAAAAAGTTTTTTACTCAACTTATGAAACGTGAATTATGTGTTTAGTTGTTACCTAGTCTAACCCCTGTGCTAAAATTTATCTGTGGCTGTTGTCTGTGCTCTATGATGCGTTGTGCTTATGAGATTTAGGGTTTCGTGTCTCTCCGCATTGCTGTGCAAATTCGCGTTGTATGGACGAGCGTTCAAGTAAGTGAATGCCTGCCCGGTTCATAAGTTGCGTGAACGCGACGTCTGGTTTCGGGACGCCGTCCGTCCGAAGTTTCGACTCGCTCGATTTTCGAGATCCAGACGAGCGTCTGTTTTGTTGGACGACCGTCCGAGGGAGAAATCATCAAGTGAGCGGCCGTCCGGTATTCTGAACGTTCGTCCGGTCTGCCTTCATGGCAGACGAGCGTCTGAAAGGGTTGAACGTTCGTCCAGTGCTGTGCTTCAAGGTGAACGTTCGTTTGAGTTAATGAACGTCAGTCCAGGTTCTGATTTTTTTTTTCTTGATTTTATTTTCAATGCTTTTATTTGATGTGGATTTCTTTCATTAGAGCTTCTGTGGTTGTTTGCGTTTACATAGATGTTCTGAACTTATATGTTTTTACCTTTCCATCTATGAATCCATGTTAGATAATTGATCAATTCCTTATATATGATTCATCTAGGCATGTTATAGTTACTGTCGGTTCTCGTACTCTATAACTGGTCTGATTGTTAATTAGTAGCTAATGTCGGTTTCCGTATGCTACATACCGTTGTGATGAATCTTGTTAGCTTTTAAGACTTACGTGCTTCCTTTGTTTTTTATAGTTCATATGGGTAGCTACTGTCGGTTTTCCGTATGCTACGTCCAGTCCATATGAGTTATATCTGTTTAGTATAGCTAACTGTTGGTTTTCCATAATGCTATCACTTTTGACGAGTCTTAAGGCGCGTCTACACTGCAAGTAATGAACAGCACTGTCGGTTATCGTAACCTGTCATTATTTGGTAGACGTTTATTTTATATATGTCGTGTTGCAAATTAGTGGGCTAGTTTTCTTTCTTTTATTTTCTTTTATTTTTGCATATCATATAGATGCATATCATTTAGTTGCATATCATCTAGTTGCATTGTTTTTCTATTTTTCTTTTTTTCTTGAGCGTAGTTAACTGTCGGTTTCCGTAATACTACCTCGTTTTTATTTCTGCACGGGCCGTAGTCACTGTAGAGTTGTCCTCTCAACTTGCTCAGCATGAGCCTGTCAGAATTTATTTTTTTTATTTATTTTATTTTTAGGATTGCATATCACGTAGATTGCATTGTAGTATATTTTCATATAGTTGCACCTAGCCTACGACTTTGTAGTATTTCATGTATAGTATTCAATCTTTAGTTGAGCTTAAGTTGAAAAATCTCTATGATCCTTTTCTTCATGTGCTTTATATATGTAATCTTTTCTTTTTCCCCGAAGGCTCTTTTTGCACTAATCAAGTCTGCAGGATACTTTCTATAGCTATTGTGCACTTTAAAGATGTATTCGGTTGTCTGTGATGCTCCACGATCTCATTGAGCTATTCAAGCAATCCTGGTTCTTGTTGGTTCCTCCGCACTGCCAAACATCCAATCGCCTAAGTTCTCTAATTTATTATTTTCGTATAACTTGAGGACAAGTTGCAATCTAAGTGTGGGGGAAGGGATAGATGATTTATGTATCTACTTTCGTTTGCTCATATTTTTAGTATTTCTATAATTTTCAAATTTTTTGTTAAGTCCCGAGTAGACAAAGGCATATCTTTGCTTGAGTTTATATCATTTTTGCTATATTCTGTATATTTAGTAATTTTAGTTGTTTCACCCGATACTATTTTTCACATGCCATAGTAAATGATGAGCTAAATGATGAAAGCCTACCCCATTTTAGTTGGAGATTTTTGATGATTATAGCATGTTTCTTTGCTTATGTACAATTCTTGAAAAGTTTAGTAGTTTGTATTCTAGGATTAAAGTATGACATACTGTGAATATCTGTAAGTTTGAATGTGATAAGTGAAACGTGATTAAGTCTTTGCAATAGTAATAAATTGTTTACTTGAGGTGTTATGCTCAGTGGTCTGTGTTACTAGAAAATAATCTTTACCACTGCCAGCCAGAAATCTCTAAGTAAACATAAATAGTTAATGTGTGTGTCGGAAGTTGGTTTATGATTTGAGTGCGGTAGGGTATACCACGTATGTCCTATTCCACTATGATGACCAAAGCTCACGATGATCAGTTTATAGTTGCCTTATGATTGGAGTAAGGTAGGGATTATCTTGAAATGTCCTATTCTCGCTATGAGGCAAAAGCTTATTTCGATGTGTGTTAGAAAAGTGTGAAAAAGTGAAAATATTGAAATATATTATTATGAATAAGTAAGGACTTAGTTATCGTTAATCTTATACCCAGTATAAATGAAGGATATGTTGTAGGGATTATCCTCGAGTGCATCGAAATGTTTTAGATATTCTCTACTATTTATTTTTGGGATATGTATGTTTTGTAACGTGCCTGTTATAATTTTTGAATATTTCTAACTTAGATGGGAAACCGGGCTAGTTTTGGTTTGAATAACTTTCAAATTGTGGAACTTAGTGGAAGTTTATTATGGCTATGCACACACTACACGGGTGAACTTCTAAGTTATTGAATATACTTCATATTTGTATGGATGTTTATTTGTCTCGAGCCTGACTTTGTTTTGTTTTGCTCGGGACGAGCAAAAGATAAGTGTGGGGGAGTTGTTAAGGGTCAATTTGTCGTGTTTTATAAGGATATATTTTATATCAGTATTCCCCATATATGGATGTTTTTCGTAGAATTCGAGCTTATAATCGATTAATTGAGAAAATGACGCTTTGAATAGTTAAAATGCAAAATCGAGTAAATATCGTGGTTTTATTATCTATTTTGTATGGTTTTACGTTTTGCTCGGTTTTGTCATCTTTTAGGTGCACAAATGTGGAATGGAAGAGGTCTAAATGATGTTTGATTGAAGATTAAAGTGGAAAGAAAGAGATACAAGAGGATGAAGATGAAATAAAGCTTGGGAAAATCCCAAAACGACTGTAATGTCTGACGGGCTAGTCAAAAGGCGTTTTCTTAAGAAGAGTCCTTAATGAAAGTTGTAGAGTTTTCCGAGAGCTTTTTTATGACTTTCGGATCATAATTTTTGGAGGTCTACAACTCAAGATATGAATTTTAGAAGTTTGAGTCCAGAGTTGAACTAGCGTCCAAGGTCCAAAATTGATACAGAGCCTTCACGTGTGTGCCTCAAACGAACGTCCAGCGTGCGTCCGGAGGAACCGACTTAAGCAGCCGCATCAAATTTGTTTCAGCCGACATATGCATCTATAAAAGCAGCCCTTTGCCAAACCCTAAAAAGACACATTATTTCCAGCCGCATTATACACAAACAGGGCGGCAGCTTTACTGGTTCCAAGGCCGATCACCCGAGCCTTGTGCTCGGGTGATCCGGGTTAGATTAGATGTAGTTTTTTTCCGTTTTCGATTCATGAGTTCATCCATGTACCAAACTATGTGAGTTTAATCTCTTTTTAATTTATTCAATCTCTAGTTTATTTTCATGATCTTTAATTTATTTTGTATCTTTTTATGATTATGATGCTATGTGTGAATTGAATCGGGAGATCGTTTACGATTGATAGTTACAACATACGGAAGTTGAGTAACGTTAGATCACCATAGAAAGATAGGATCTTTAGCCGTTAATGATGACAAGTTAATAGGTTAATCATCTAGGTTGTTAGATTCGATTATACGAGAGTAACTTGAATCTACACCGAGTTTTGTATTGAAAATCAGTCTCAACATTCGGAAGATGAGAGATTGATAAATTGGATTTACTAAGGAATTAGGAATCCGTAGCTTGAGAATAGATCCACTAAGGAATTAGGGGTTTATATCTCGTGAAAAGGTGAAACCACAACTTGAATTATAATAATCAATTGAACTAGGATTGAGATCACGTAGGTTTGTACTTTGTTTGATCCCATGTCTTTTTAGTTTATATTGTTTTATTTTGTTTTCCTAGGTTAGATTTATTCTCATTGTTCTTTACGTTTTTATGTTTGCTTTTCGTTTATTCGTTTCCTTGAGTAACAATTGAGAGAATTAGTGAGATTAGATTCAACATCCCAATTCCCTGTGGATCGACCCTGTACTTACCCTACTATGCTATAAACTACCCGATATTTGGTCGTTTAGGAGTTAGTTTGCATGTTAAGTATAGGTTTATAAATTTTCTTTTGTTTTTATGATGCAAAATCCTCCCAACAAAAGTGGCGCCGTTGCCGGGGAATCGGTGTTTTGTTGAATTTAATTGAGTTAATTCTTCGATTTTGTTACGATTTATTTTTCGTTCAATAAAAGTAGCGATAAATAAGTTGAGAGTTTTTATTTTTGCCGTGTTTCGATGACCGTAGGGTTAAGAATGTGCAAAAAGTTTTTTACTCAACTTATGAAACGTGAATTATGTGTTTAGTTGTTACCTAGTCTAACCCTTGTGCTAAAATTTATCTGTGGCTGTTGTCTGTGCTCTATGATGCGTTGTGCTTATGAGATTTAGGGTTTCTGTGTCTCTCCTGCATTGCCTGTGCAAATTCGTTGTATGGACGAGCGTTCAAGTAAGTGAATGCCTGTCCAGTTCATAAGTTGCAGGTGAACGCACGTCCGGGTTTCAGGACGCTCGTCCGTCCCAGAAGTTTCGACTCTGCTCTGATTTCAGGATCCAGACGAGCGTCTGTTTTGTTGGACGACCGTCCGAGGGAGAAATCATCAAGTGAGCGGCCGTCCGGTATTCGAACGTTTCGTCGGTCTGTTTTCATAAGCATTTGGCGTCGCGAAAAGGTTGAACATTCGTCGATCTTTGTGCTTCAAGGTGAACGTTCGTTTGAGTTAATGAACGCATGATCCTGTGTTCGATTTTTTTCTTGATTTTATTTTCAATGCTTTTATTTGATGTGGATTTCTTTCATTAGAGCTTCTGTGGCTGTTTGCGTTTACATAGATGTTCTGAACTTATATGTTTTTACCTTTCCATCTATGAATCCATGTTAGATAATTGATCAATTCCTTATATATGATTCATCTAGGCATGTTATAGTTACTGTCGGTTCTCGTACTCTATAACTGGTCTGATTGTTAATTAGTAGCTAATGTCGGTTTCCGTATGCTACATACCGTTGTGATGAATCTTGTTAGCTTTTAAGACTTACGTGCTTCCTTTGTTTTTTATAGTTCATATGGGTAGCTACTGTCGGTTTTCCGTATGCTACGTCCATCCATATGAGTTATATACATTTAGTATAGCTAATCGTTGGTTTTCCATAATGCTATCACTTTTGACGAGTCTTAAGGCGCGTCTACACTACAAGTAATGAACAGCACTGTCGGTTATCGTAACATGTCATTATTTGGTAGACGTTTATTTTATATATGTCGTGTTGCAAATTAGTGCGCTAGTTTTCTTTCTTTTATTTTCTTTTATTTTTGCATATCATATAGATGCATATCATTTAGTTGCATATCATCTAGTTGCATTGTTTTTCTATTTTTCTTTTATTTTTCTTGAGCGTAGTTAACTGTCGGTTTCCGTAATACTACCTCGTTTTTATTTCTGTACGGGCCGTAGTCACTGTAGAGTTGTCCTCTCAACTTGCTCAGCCTGAGCCTGTCAGAATTTATTTTATTTATTTATTTTATTTTTAGGATTGCATATCACGTAGATTGCATTGTAGTATATTTTCATATAGTTGCACCTAGCCTACGACTTTGTAGTATTTCATGTATAGTATTCAATCTTTAGTTGAGCTTAAGTTGAAAAATCTCTATGATCCTTTTCTTCATGTGCTTTATATATGTAATCTTTTCTTTTCCCGAAGACTCTTTTGCACTAATCAAGTCTGCAGGATACTTTCTATAGCTATTGTGCACTTTAAAGATGTATTCAGTTGTCCTGTGATGCTCCACAGTCTACTGAGCTATGCAAGCAATCCTGGTTCTTGTTGGTTCCTCCAGAATTGCCAGCATCCAATCAGCTAAGTTATCTAATTTATTATTTCTGTATAGCTTGAGGACAAGTTGCAATCTAAGTGTGGGGGAAGGGATAGATGATTTATGTATCTACTTTCGTTTGCTCATATTTTTAGTATTTCTATGAAAAGTGCTTAATTTTCAAATTTTTTGTTAAGTCCCGAGTAGACAAAGGCATATCTTTGCTTGAGTTTATATCATTTTTGCTATATTCTGTATATTTAGTAATTTTAGTTGTTTCACCCGATACTATTTTTCACATGCCATAGTAAATGATGAGCTAAATGATGAAAGCCTACCCCATTTTAGTTGGAGATTTTTGATGATTATAGCATGTTTCTTTGCTTATATACGAGTTCTTGAAAAGTTTAGTAGTTTGTATTCTAGGATTAAAGTATGACATCTTGTGAATATCTGTAAGTTTGAATGTGATAAGTGAAACGTGATTAAGTCTTTGCAATAGTAATAAATTGTTTACTTGAGGTGTTATGCTCAGTGGTCTGTGTTACTAGAAAATAATCTTTACCACTGCCAGCCAGAAATCTCTAAGTAAACATAAATAGTTAATGTGTGTGTCGGAAGTTGGTTTATGATTTGAGTGCGGTAGGGTATACCACGTATGTCCTATTCCACTATGATGACCAAAAGCTCACGACAGTCAGTTTATAGCTGCCTTATGATTGGAGTAAGGTAGGGATTATCTTGAAATGTCCTATTCGCTATGAGGCAAAAGCTTATTACGATGTGTGTTAGAAAAGTGTGAAAAAGTGAAAATATTGAAATATATTATTATGAATAAGTAAGGACTTAGTTATCGTTAATCTTATACCCAGTATAAATGAAGGATATGTTGTAGGGATTATCCTCTGAGTGCATCGAGAAATGTTTTAGATATTCTCTACTATTTCTTTTTGGGATATGTATGTTTTGTAATGAGCCTGTTATAATTTTTGAATATTTCTAACTTAGATGGGAAACCGGGCTAGTTTTGGTTTGAATAACTTTCAAATTGTGGAACTTAGTGGAAGTTTATTATGGCTATGCACACACTACACGGGTGAACTTCTAAGTTATTGAATATACTTCATATTTGTATGGATGTTTATTTGTCTCGAGCTTGACTTTGTTTTGTTTTGCTTGGGACGAGCAAAAGATAAGTGTGGGGAGTTGTTAAGGGTCAATTTGTAGTGTTTTATAAGGATATATTTTATATCAATATTCCCATATATGGATGTTTTTTAGTAGAATTCGAGCTTATAATCGATTAATTGAGCAAATGACGCTTTGAATAGTTAAAATACAAAATCGAGTAAATATCGTGGTTTTATTATCTATTTTGTATGGTTTTACGTTTTGCTCGGTTTTGTCATCTTCTAGGTGCACAAATGTGGAATGGAAGAGGTCTAAATGATGTTTGATTGAAGATTAAAGTGGAAAGAAAGAGATACAAGAGGATGAAGATGAAATAAAGCTTGGGAAAATCCTGAAAACGACTCGTAATACGACGGGCTAGTCAAAAAGGCGTTTTCTGAAGAAGAGTCCTTAATGAAAGTTGTAGAGTTTTCCGAGATCTTTTTTATGACTTTCGGATCATAATTTTTGGAGGTCTACAACTCAAGATATGAATTTTAGAAGTTTGAGTCCAGAGTTGAACTAGCGTCCAAGGTCCAAAATTGATACTGAGCCTTCACGTGCTCTCAAACGAACGTCCCAGCGCGTCCGGAGGAACCGACTTAAGCGGCCGCATCAAATTTGTTTCAGCCCACATATGCATCTATAAAAGCAGCCCTTTGCCAAACCCTAAAAAGACACATTATTTCCAGCCGCATTATACACAAACAAGGCGGCATCTTTACTGGTTCCAAGGCCGATCACCCGAGCCTTGTGCTCGGGTGATCCGGGTTAGATTAGATGTAGTTTTTTTCCGTTTTCGATTCATGAGTTCATCCATGTACCAAACTATGTGAGTTTAATCTCTTTTTAATTTATTCAATCTCTAGTTTATTTTCATGATCTTTAATTTATTTTGTATCTTTTTATGATTATGATGCTATGTGTGAATTGAATCGGGAGATCGTTTACGATTGATAGTTACAACATACGGAAGTTGAGTAACGTTAGATCACCATAGAAAGATAGGATCTTTAGCCGTTAATGATGACAAGTTAATAGGTTAATCATCTAGGTTGTTAGATTCGATTATACGAGAGTAACTTGAATCTACACCGAGTTTTGTATTGAAAATCAGTCTCAACATTCGGAAGATGAGAGATTGATAAATTGGATTTACTAAGGAATTAGGAATCCGTAGCTTGAGAAAAGATCCACTAAGGAATTAGGGGTTTATATCTCGTGAAAAGGTGAAACCACAACTTGAATTAGAATAATGAATTGAACTATGATTGAGATCACGTAGGTTTGTGCTTTGTTTGATCCCATGTCTTTTTAGTTTAGATTGTTTTATTTTGTTTTCCTAGGTTAGATTTATTCTCATTGTTCTTTACGTTTTTATGTTTGCTTTTCGTTTATTCGTTTCCTTGAGTAACAATTGAGAGAATTAGTGAGATTAGATTCAACATCCCAATTCCTTGTGGATCGACCCTGTACTTACCCTACTACGCTATCAACTACCCGATATTTGGTCGGTTAGGAGTTAGTTTGCATGTTAAGTATAGGTTTATAAATTTTCTTTTGTTTTTATGATGCAAAATCCTTCCAACAGAGAACTGAATTATTTTCTCAGTTTACAAGTTAAACAACTGGATAATGGGATATTCATTGACCAAACTAAGTATACAAGAGAATTGATCAAGAAGTTTGGAATGGAGAAATTAGCTTGCATTTCAACACCAATTGGGACTAACATCAGATTAGATAAAGACAAAGATGGCAAGGATGTGGATCAAACTCTCTACAGAAGAATGATTGGAAGTCAACTTTATCTCATAGCTAGTAGACCAGACATATCCTTTGCTGTTGGTGTTTGTGTTAAATTTTAAACAAGACCTAAAGAGAGCCATTTCACAGTTGTAAAAAGAACCTTGAAGTATTTGAAAGATACATGAGGAGTTGGGATACGGTATTCAAGAGAAGGATAATTCAAACTGATATCCTACTCAAACTCTGACTATGCAGGATGCAAAGTGGATAGAAAAAGTACTTCAAGCACATGTCAGTTATTGGGAAATAGACTTGTGTCATGGTTCAGCAAGAAACAAAACTCAATCTCTACGTCAACAGCTGAAGCTGAGTACATAGCAGCTGGAAGCTGTTGTGCTCAAGTTTTATGGATCAGACAACAACTGAGAGATTATGGGATAGAAGAAGGAATGATTCCTATAATGTGTGATAATACAAGTGCAATTGCAATAACTGAAAATCCAGTCTTGCACTCAAGGACGAAACACATTGATGTGAGACATCACTTTATAAGGGATCATGTGGAAAAGAAGGATATAACAGTTGTCTATGTTCCAACTGAAGATCAGTTAGCAAACATTTTCACAAAACCACTGGAAAAAGAAAGGTTCACTAAACTGAGAACTGAATTGGTGATTATCAAAGTCAGTTAAGTTAGTTCAAGCTTAGAGATTCGTCAAAAGGATTGATCTTTGTCATGCTGGGTGCACTCACTTGACAGATCAGACATTGACATCAACAATCTCAAACTGACAACTGAGTTGAAGATTTGACGGAACCCAAATTTTGGAAAACTGAAATCAGCTTCAGTTTTACTCAGTCAAACAAAGTTAATAGAGAAATGGATAAAACCGACAACAGTTATATCGCATTTAATTACCACCGTTTTTCTGTCAGAATGTGTAGCGTGTATACCCCCATTTTGTAGATAGTACACATCGGTTACACAAACCATGATGGAATTTGAAAAGATTGTACAAATCCATCAGAAGATCATGGATCTCTTCAACTACCTACCTCTTTATATACTACAAACTTTCACACCTTCGCCTTACCAAACCAAAATATCAAATCTTTTACTCTCTGAATCACCCAGATTTTTTTTAATGGCCGCCTCAAAGAAAACTCAAGAAGAACGGTTAATAACCGCACATGATACTTTCACACTTATTGAATTCAAAGAAATGTGTGGTAATACCCTTCTCTCCAGTCATATATCTGAAAAGAATGGAAGATTACCAGGTTTACGAAACCTTTTGGAAGCAAAATTGCAACAAGAAATGGTCTTGGAAGGTCTATTGCAATTTTGGAGGAATATGAAGTTGCTGAAGAACTTTGTACTCACAAGAGTTTGTGGACAGAAGATTTTTGCCAATGAAGATATCATCAGATAGCTTTTTGGCTTCAAAGATCCTCTAGTGAAATCTATTGATCTAGCCTGTTTACCTCTTCAATGCAGTGCTTTTCTTAGACAAATTTCAGCTTCGATACACACATTCAGTATTGATACACACATTTAGTATCTCAAAACTAAATTTGCTCTTCTCAGCAGATGGATCAGCAGACATGCCATCAGACAGCACAAAGGGCTAAGTACGTTACCTGAAGATGGTATCTACCTAATGAATGTCATCTGGGATGGTTTTGGTTCAACTGGGTTGGATATATCTTCAATCAGATCAAGCAGCAACACTTGGCTGAACTAGCAAGTGTCAGCAGAGCCCAAGCTGAAGGAAGACAAACTGATGGAAGATTTCGACTGAAGAAATCACTTAGCTTAGTGATTCAGTATTATTTGGAAAGAATTAGTAGTGGGAATAAGAATGTACAAGCAGATACTACAAAAGCTACAACAGTTTCAAGTTCAACAAAAGAAACTTCCCAATCTGAAGCAAATAGGCAAACTGTGTTCCAGTAAATCGCTCAGCAAAAAGGAAAAAAAGGAAAGCTGAGACACAAGGAGAAAAATCAGTTGTATGTTGTTTGTACCTAGGTACTTCAAGTCAGTTAGCATCAACTGAGGGGGAACAACCACTGACAACTGACAGCAGTAAGCTGAAAGCCTTAGTTCTTGGAATTATTTCTCAACTTAAACAGAAAAGATTTGAGAAACTAGTTTCCGTTATGAATATTGAGAAACATAAACAGGAATCTAAGAAACCCAATGAGTATCTATTTGATGCTGAGAGGATCATCAAATTGATAAAGATGAAGCTCAAGACTGAAGATTCTCGAGAAGCTACTCTACTTAATGAAGAATAACTATTGTTGGAGAAACTGGAAATACAAAGTCTATACGCATTATTTCCTATGGAAGAATTTCTCAACAACTGCTATAACAGATTTCGAGAGATAGCCAAGAGTATTGAATCAACCACATCATCCATACCTAAGGAAATTTCAAAGAAGAAAGATGATGATAAGGATGATGATTCACAAAAAGAAGTTCAAAAGAGTACAGTTTTGCAGTAAAGTACTCAGCTTGAACAACCAGTGCAAACTGATACTAAGGAAGAAGAATTGCCAGTTGAAACTCAGACAACTGACAATAAAGAAGAAGGAGCAAGAAATGATGTTAATCAACAACTGATGTTAATTGAAGATGCCAATCAGTCTCGAATTCAAGATACAGATGAAGAAGACCTATCTGAGAAGCTTACAACAGAAGAATTGAGCCAAGTACAAGAAGGCTTGAAGATTTTGCTCAACCAGAAGGATGATTTAAGTGGTCTTCTATCACATGTTTCCAGTTACCTGGATTACAAGAAGAAAACTGATGTCTCAACTCATACTGGGTTGGACATTATCAATAAATCAACATCAGATTCACTTTCATAGATTCTCAGTCTAAAGGAAAAACTTGAACAAGAAACTATGGTAGATCGAGAAACTTATGCTCAAGCTGAATGGCACCTCAACCAACGGATTTATGTGCTAGAAACTCAACTCAAAGATGTCCTCACCTCTCTGAAAGAGATGTCAACAAATCAGAAGGTAACACACCAACTAATCAATGAGTTGTATAATGCCAAAAAGGGGGAAGTGGAGGAAGAAAAGCTGAAGTTATATGAAGAAAAACTAAAGCTTGAAACCGAGTTGACAAAACTGAAGAAAGCAAAATCAGCTATAGAATCTAACAACAGACAAGTAGAAGAACTAACTGATGAGCAGCTCATACTCAAATACAATCAACCTGGTGACAGAAGAGCAACTCTCACTAAAGAACTTTGGATGAAGTTTGTTGCTGAATATAGTCATGTCAAAGCCAAGTACAGATACAAGAATTATGAAGAATCACTCAACTACTTTTTGTGCGATCTTTATATTAAACAAAAAATGGCAAACTACAAGAAGATCAAAAGGATTGAAGAATGATTGCAAATCACAGACAAAACTGAACAAATGAAAATAGATGTCAATGAGTTTGAAACTTATTACAAAGATGAATGTCATTTGCCAAAGTTAGCTATGTGGAGAAAATGGAAGTTAACAAGCCAAGTGGACTACCTCAAGACTTTCAGTAATGAAGACACAATGATTGAAGGAGAATTTCACTTTCATGACAAAAGAAGGAAGTATGTATTAGCTAAACAGAAAGCTACTTAAGTTTCATTTCAGTTTATAAAATGTGTAACTCTATCCAGTTTTTGCAAAATCTTAATGAAATCCAGTTTCTAGTTTTACTTTGTTTTGTATTGTTTTTATCTTTAAGCTTTTCTTGTAACGAGGGTGTTGGCATCATCAAAAAGGGGGAAATTGTTGGGAATATATTTTTTGGATGATGATTCATCTTATTCAAGAGCATACTTGTTTACACCCCATTGATGAAGTACTGAAACTAGGTGTTATAGTGAAAGGCTAAAAGATTTCTAGAACTGAATGTATAAGTTTTACTAGAGTCTGATAATTGTATAGGTTATATCAGACAAGCACTGTAATAGATAGAAGTTTCATAAAATTGAAAACTGGAAATCATATAAGGAACTGGAAAGACAAGTCATCTAAACACTGACTCAGACTACACCAAGAATTGACGCTCACTCAGAACTGGAGAAGGTAAGTTCGCTGAGGGACACAGACTCATTTGATTTATCTAGGAGATAGAAGAACTGCGGGTTCAAACTCAGTTATTGAAGATTGAAGAACTGAGGGTTCAAACTCAGTTTATGAAGACTAAGTCTAGACTATAATGTTAGACTTCAGGCAAGTATATGGTGACCTGAACTGACTTTATGGATCTTATATGAAGACCTAAGAATCATAGGGACAATGAAATCTTAGATGCTATATGATTATGGTGTACTCTGATTAAGTCAATAATAATCAGATGAAGAACTGGAGTACTCATATTTGAAGAAGAATAAAAATCTCAGTTAATGCTCCAAGTCAGTCATGAAACTGACAACTGATGAACTCAGTATAAAACTAGTCAGGAAACTCAGTTTTATAAGTCATTCATCCAATAAAGTGATAGTACAGTCGAACGTTGTAACGGAAGCAATTCTATTGGATCAAATACTGACAAGTTAGAACTGTCACAAAAAATAGCCGTTACAAGATAGATGTTGATACAATTCAAATTCAAGCGAAATGAACGTTGGACTTACACTATAAATGGAGGACTTTGCACCCAACCAAGACACTAAGAATTAACAAGATTACAAGCATTTTTAGCAAGAGTCTAATTCATTCGATTTATCGTCTATATCTGAGCTAACAAGATCAATCAAGAATTTCTTCAAGTGTTCAAACTACATAGAATTTATTCAGAATATGACACTTTGAAGAACCATAAACAAGAACCAATTTACTGATTCTCAGCCCAACTTTGATTCTTAATCAAAGGTTCAGACTGTGAAGCAATCCGGTGAAGGATTTGCCAAGGACAGTTGTATCAGCAGTCGGGTAGACTGTGTTTGTGGTGGTAGCTAATGGGAGTCAACTTTACTGCACCTTTGTATGTGATCCAGCCCCTGTTCATCACTTTATTGGCATGTTTTAGGTAGATATAGACATGTTTGAGAGTAATATCGAGAGTTATATGCACAGGGAGTTAAACTGTCACATTGATAGGGAACTCCGCCTTTTTAACGATATTTCACTCTTTTCCGAGTACTTTTGTCGTGCGGAATTACGTGTGGTGTTTGTTTGTCTATGTTATTGCAGGACTTAGGTGACTCGAGTACCCAGAAGGCGATGTTTTGGACTAAGAGACGTGTTCGTGGCATGAAAGTTGAATGAAAGTGAAGAAAAGTCAAGTTTGGAGTGAAATCAAGGCAAACTGGCGTTTGCCGTACCCCAAACTGGCATTTGTAGCAAACCTAGGCCAAACTGGCGTTTGGATGGGTTCAGCCCGAATCCGAAAGCTCATACAAGGCAAACTGGCGTTTGGCCAATGCAAACTCTAGTTTGGCCCCGACAGAAGCATATTTTCGCCGTACCTGTCCATTAATATTTACTTTGACCCATATTGGAGGCATTTTGTGGTCATCTTGTCTTCATGAAAGTTGTAGGGAATTGAACGCGCTTTCCAACGCATCTTGAATCGTTCAAATTGGAGCTCTACACAGCAAGTTATCACCTGTCTACCGAAGACGAGTTAAATGGGCCAAGTTGGTCGGTCCAACTAGGTCAAGGTCGCGATTTTTGCCTATTTAAGAGCATCTAAACCTACGGAAACAGATATTCTGACTTTTATTGGCCTAGAATGACTTCGAGGCCGGCTTAGGTGCTCAACCCAGCCGCTTCGGCGGTTGTTATGACAGGTTGACATCTAAATAGCCGGATTAGAGATTTCGCAATTCGGATTATAAATTGTATTTGATCGAGCCGGATTGCGAAATCTCTAATCCGGCTATTTAGATGTCAACATGTCATAACAACCGCCGAAGCGGCTGGGTTGAGCACCTAAGCCACCCTCGAACTCAATCTAGGCCAATAAAAGTCAGAATATCAGTTTCCTTAGGTTTAGATGCTCTTAAATAGGCAAAAATCGCGACCTTGACCTAGTTGGGCCGACCAACTTGGCCCATTTAACCCGTCTTCGGTAAACTGGTGATAACTTTCTGTTTAGAGCTCCGATTTGAACGATTCAAGATGCCTTGGAAAGCTCGTTCAATTCCCTATAACTTTTATGAAGACGACATGACCACAAAATGCCTCCAAGATGGGTCAAAGTAAAGATTAATGGACAGGTATGGCAAAAATCTGCTTCTGTCGGGGCCAAACTAGAGTTTGCATTGGCCAAACGCCAGTTTGCCTTGTATGAGCTTTCTGATTCGGGCTGAACCCATCCAAACGCCAGTTTGGCCTAGGTTTGCTGCAAACGCCAGTTTGCCTTGATTTCACTCCAAACTCGACTTCTCTTCACTTTCATTCAACTTTCGCGCCACAAACACGTCTCTTAGTCCAAAACATCGCCTTCTGGGTCCTCGAGTCACCTAAGTCCTGCAATAACATAGACGAACAAACACCACACTTAATTCCGTAAGACAAAAGTACTCAAAAAAGAGTGAAATATCGTTAAAAAGGCGGAGTTCCCTATCGATGTGACAGTTTAACTCCCTGTGCGTATAACTCTCGATATTACTCTCAAACATGTCTATATCTACCTAAAACATGCCAATAAAGTGATAAACGGGGGCTAGATCACATACAAAAGTGCAGTGAAGTTGACTCCCATCAACCACCCCACACTTAGCCTTTGCTCGTCCTCGAGTAAACTAGCGTATTAAAAGAGACCAAGGGATCAACTTCACAAACGCGTATAAAAACACTCACATTGCCAAGGTAAAAGATAAGTAAAACAATGAATGCAAACATCTTGACTCAATCGTTATCAGACAAACAGAATGTGTATGTGTGAAAAATAACTTCCAAGTCATAGACCAAATCACCGGTTCGGATTATAGACGCTTAGCTATCGCGACTACACTAAAGCTCATTTTAATAACATCTCCACTAATCGGGACCAACCAAGGCTAAACACGGTCCATTAGGACTTTAAGGGTTATAATGTTAAGCCCAGGACGGGGTTAATCGAAAGGAAAATTTGGGACTGGAGAAAAGAAAATACGAGTGAACCTAATCATCTCATTTACTTTCTATTTGAAAACATACTAAACCACCAAACTCCTTCGATCTTTCTAGACTCATTGATAAACAACCCCAACTTTAACATCATACTTTCATTTACTCAAAACATCCTCCCTTGACTTTTTTTTACTCAACTTTATTCAAACATTCTTTTTCTTATTTTTTTTGTTTCATTTTCTTTCTTTTTCATTCTTTCAACTTATATTTTTCTCGAACCAACAAGCCTCACAATAGATTCCTCGAGCTCCTCCCCTTCATTATATTAGCTCGTACTAACCAACTCCTCTCGAAACACGCACCATCTCCCACCCCACACTTGATTCAGAAAGTATGTCTAAAGTAACCATTAAGTCCACTCGTAGGGTGATCAAAAGGAACGTGACCAATAATAAAGCTCAGGGTTAGGGATAATACATGCTAAGTAACCAAAACGGCTTTCGGACGGTGGTCAGACCGTCCTATCAAGGCTTAGAGGGGTTACGAGGGTATAATGTTGGGATTTTGGCTTATTTGGCTCTGGCGGGTCAAAGAAGCGCCATGACTCTCATCCCGTATTTAACCAAGGTCAATCCTTCTATTTCGCCTCGAAGTTACAAAATGGGATTTAGGCAGTCGGAGTTAGCTCAATTCTACCATAATCGTTCACTAGATCCTAAGGCCCATGAAAGTGAAGCTAAACGTGCAAAAGAATTTCCGTTTATAAGATAAACCTAGCGTCTTGCTATAAGCATTTACTACTTCGCTAAGTCATTTACCAAGAGAATGTGAAGTTTAAACATGCAAACGGACGTTAAAACCTTGGAAAATTTTAAAATCTGACTCGAAAATGGACACAGACTAAGTATATTACTAAACTATCATATTTAAACATAGAACTCAAATCAAGCTAAGTCTACCACCCCACACTTTGAATGAAACACTGTCCTCAGTGTGTGAATACTTAACCACTAACTTTAACCGACAGAGTATCGGGTCAACGGGAGTATAGTGGTCACAAGGTCGAATCCACAGGGAATAATAGTGAAGTACCAAAGTCGACGTCTAAACTTGGTTCAGGTCAATATTAGGTGAAAATTATTATAGCTATTGCAGAAAATAAAGATTATTCTAACGGATTATCTAGGTGATTAAAAGGCATAGCCGTACTATGATCCAACAGGTTACTTTTACCCTACAGGAAAGACTAGACAAGGAGTGTGTTTTAACTGACCTACTTATCCAATTTAGTTTATTTGACATCCATGGGTGTCAACTCCTTATTCTTGCATTAAGGTCTGAACAACTCTCGCTTTACCCCCTATACTAGGCTTATTAACCCTCCCTTTAGAAAGCTAACTCACCTAACATGGTTGACCAGAATAATGAGCCGCTCGGGAACCCGATAAGAACCTCACATAGGCATAGTCCTAACGTCTAGCTAGGTTGTCAATTTAACAATCAAGGCTATGTCTAGTGAATCTAAAACCCGTATCCCACACCTCACCGCAAAGTACATATATCAGCTTGTTGTGTATATTTCTAAGAACAAGGTTGTCAATCCAATTCAAAGCCATTAATACAATCAAAATAGGTTTTAAAACATGGAATAATCATACAAACATTTAATTAAGCACTACACAACTTCCGTCTCATCTCCCTAAGGATTTTCACCCGTTTTCACATAATTCAGCTACACAACTATTTAGCTACTCATGATGGAATTGAAAAATGAAATAATAATGAAAGAAATAATCAAAGACATAATCAAATAATTGAAAGACAAAGAAATAATTACCATAAAAGATGAAACCTTGACTTGTATGAAAATCTCCTTCAAAAGATGAAATCTTGGATCACGAATCGAAAATCTAAGCTATGAAAGTTGTATAGAGTTGCTAGGAATTAAATCTATGATCTAAGGTTTGAAACAACGTTTAAACTAATGGAAATAGCCCTTTTGCTAAATCATGTCTTGAGGGAAAACGCCCATCTGTGTATCATGGACGCCCGTTTGAACGGTCCATACGTGATGTAAGTATAGAGCCATCCGACACTCCACCACCCGTCATGACTAGACTTGGACCCGAAACTCGTCTCCAACGAAAATTGAGGCTTGATTCGATGAATACTTTGGTCTTACAACATTTTGAAGATTTAGAATCTAAGTACTCATCACATTTTGAAGTTTTGAAGACCGTCATTTATTCGACGGAATCTCGGATTAATTAAGTAATTAGTCGCATTATATTACTACTATATTTGCACTATCATACGACTATAATTAATCAAGTATCAAGGTTGGAAATTAAGGGAAATAGGCGCCACTTATTGTTGGAAGAAATTGCTTGAAGAAACTAGATGCGTTGGACTTGGACAATTGGAGATACATTACATTATTTTGGAAGCATGGAATGAACTCACCTTGGACTCTCCAAACATCACAAATGGCGCCACCTTTTGAGGATTTTTAGAAGTCTTTTAGCTTACCAATACTAGTCTTATTCATGTACTTAGCTTTTTCAAGTAGCCTATAAATACTCAAACTATCAATTGTATTTTGGATCATCTTTGACATCAATATAAATTTTCTCTTTTATACACTTGGATTAGTGTGTGTTTTGAATTCTCTGGATAGAGGTTCTGTCGTATTATCAAAGGCTTGAGCAACCTTTGTGGGTGTCCTATACCAAGGTGCTTAAAAACAAGTTTTCTAGGTGTCAAGGTTATCCCAATGTGCTTCCTCACAAAGTTGAGGTTGTGTCGAGGAGCTCTCGAGAAATATTCCAAGGTGCTTCTACGCATTGTTGTAGTTGTGTCGAGGAGGATTCACCAACTACCAAATACCTTCATTTCTAGACTTCAACAATGTCCGAAAACCACCTAATGTTCAAGTACCGTTTTTCCTAGATCCGCGCAATTTCATATCAGTTGGTATCAGAGAACTAGGCGGAATCGACGGTACTATATCATTTATTTTTTCTTTCTTCTGGTATAGCATAATACAGCATACTGGTATAGTCTATAACGTGTGTATTTGAAGAACTTGTTCCACATGGGCATACCGCTCCGTACGTGCAACAAGTGAACAAAAAAAAATATTTTTCTTCTCCCGGCAATTTTTTTTTCTGAATTTTGGAGTAGTGCTTAGAATTTCCAAAAACACTTAAAATTCCTGTGTCTACATCTTGTTGTAAGAAATCCTCCAAGGTTTCTATGTTACTTGATATATTCGATATATTCTTCCATCTTGAGAAACAACACACATTTAAAATGAAAAAAATAAAAAATAAAAAATAAAATGGAAAACCACGATCGAATTCCTGGAATAAGTGAGGAGGAACAGCAGCGTTTGCAGCATATAATTCATTATATGCTTCAAAGAATGGATGAACGATTTGCCCAAATGCAAGTGGGACAAGGAGTTCAACCACAAGCACATGAACCCAGCAATCATTCTAACAATGGCGACGAAGACTTGCCATTTGACGATACAGATACTATCTTGGCGGCACCAAGAGAAAATCTCCAAGGTATTAAACAAAAAATTCCGGCATTGAAAGGTAATTCTAATCCTAATGAGTATTTTTCTTGGGTTCTTAAAGTTGAGCAAATATTTAATTGTCATAACTATTCAGAAAGAACTAAGGTTCAACTTGCCACAAGTGAATTTGAGGAACGACCTATGCTTTGGTTTCAGAAAACTAATGGAAAGCGCAGGAAATCAAGACAACAGGCGATTTCATCTTGGGAAGTGCTTAAAAATGAGATGCACCGGAAGTGGGTGCCCGAGTCGTATCGACGGGAACAAGTGAGGAAATTACAAACTCTCCAACAAGGCGAGAAATCTGTTCAAGTCTATCACGATGAATTGGAGTTGGCATTAATGCGCACCGATACAGAAGAAGCCGATGAACACACCATGGCTCGGTTTTTGGCAGGATTGCGGCCTGAGATAGCCGACCCGGTTGAAATGATGAATTGCACAACTTACTTAATTTAAATGGTACATGCGGCTTTGATGAAGGAACAAGCAACTCAAGAGGCGAAGAGCACAACTTAGCAAAAATTCCAGCCCGCTACACGATCGGCCGACATCATCCAAAGCGCGACGGAGGTAAGTTTCTATTAAAATTTCTCTTTGTTAAATTTACTCCTCCCCAAAACGCGCCTAAGGGAAAAACCGAAGAACCTACAATTTGTTATAAGTGCAAGGGGTTGGGCCATAAGGCTAATGAATGTGTCAATAAGCGCACTTATATTGCTAATAAGGATGGATTATATCAATCGGAATCCGAGGATGAGAAGGAAATTGTTAATGAAAATGAACAAGTTGAGGACGATGAAACTGACGATATAGGAACTTTTTATGATGAGCGTGCGTTATTTGTAACAAAAAAAGTCCTTAGCACGGTGAGTCAAATCGATAACAACGAAATACAACGTGAGAATATTTTTCAAACTCGTTGTCTTATCGAAGGAAAAATTTGCATGATGATTATTGACTCTGGTAGTTGTACCAATGTGATTGGTAGTGAGGTTGTTGAAAATTTGAAAATTCCCACAATAAAGCACCCACAACCTTATAAATTGCAATGGTTGAACGAGAGTGGATCCGTGAAAGTGACAAAGCAAGCATACGTGAATTTTAGCTTGTCGAAATATGACGATAAAGTTCTTTGCGATGTTGTTCCTATGCATGTCACTCATTTGTTGCTTGGCCGTCCATGGCAATTTGATAAGCGTGTTCTTTATGATGGTTTTCTAAATAAATATACTTTGACACACAAAGGAAAGCGTATCACTTTGAGTCCGTTACCCCCACACGAGGCTCATGCCAACTATGTCAAATTTGCTGAAAGAAGAGAGCAAGCGCGTAGTAATTCTGGAAAGACTATTGTACCACCTGAGAATGTCAAAATTAACTCCCAAAATCGTGATAAGAAAGTGAGTTTTGCGGCTGTTAGGAATCCTATTTTGTTCGTCTATAAGGATTTTTATCCATTGGTTTCTCGTTCGGAACATAATAGTGATTCTCCTATTCTATATCCTTGTTGTATGCTAATGCCAGATTACCACCACTTCGAGGCGTTGAGCACCAAATTGATTTTATTCCGGGCGCTATCGTGCCTAACCGACCGGCTTATCGGGCAAATCCCGAGGAGACTAAGGAGATTCAACGCCAAGTTCAAGAATTATTGGAGAAAGGCAAAATTCGTGAATCCATGAGTCCATGTGCGGTTCCCATTATTATTGTGCCAAAGAAAAATGGCGAATGGAGAATGTGCACCGACTGTCGTGCCATTAATCAAATCACGGTAAAATATCGCTATCCCATTACTTACCTTAATGATATGTTGGATGAACTGCATGGTGCAAAAATATTTTCGAAGATTGATTTAAAAAGTGGTTATCACCAAGTGAGGATTCGTGAGGGCGATGAATGGAAAACCGCATTTAAAACAAAACATGGCTTGTATGAATGGCTCGTTATGCCTTTTGGACTTACCAACGCGCCTAGTACTTTTATGCGGTTGATGAATGAAATACTTAGGGAATTTATTGGACGATTTGTCGTGGTCTATTTCGATGATATTTTAATATATATGCATGATTTAAAGTCGCATCTTTCACACCTAAGTCTTGTTTTGGAATCACTCCGTAAAGCACAACTTTATGCAAACTTAAAAAAGTGTTCGTTTTGTTTGGATCGAGTTGTCTTCCTTGGTTTTGTTGTGAGTGGACAGGGGATCGAGGTCGATCAAGAAAAGGTCAAGGCGATATCCGAGTGGCCAGAACCAAAAAATGCAAAGGAGGTTCGAAGTTTTCATGGTCTCGCTAGTTTTTACCGGAGATTTATCGAAAATTTCAGCACTATCGCCGCACCGTTGAATGAGTTGGTAAAGAAGAACACTCCATTCCATTGGGAAGATGCACAAAGGGAAGCCTTCGAAACTCTTAAATCTTGTTTAATTTATGCACCTATTCTTGCGTTACCGGATTTTTCTCAAATGTTTGAAATAGAATGTGATGCATCCGGGGTGGGGATTGGTGGAGTTTTAATTCAAAAGGGGCGTCCGATTGCGTACTATAGCGAAAAATTAAAAGGCGCACAACTAAATTACGCCACCTATGACAAAGAATTATATTCACTTGTTCAATGTCTACGGGTTTGGCAACATTACTTGCGTCCATGAAAGTTTGTTATTCATTCGGACCATGAATCTTTGAAATATTTAAAAGGACAATCAAAATTGCACTTAAGACACATTAGGTGGATGGAATTTATCGAGTCGTTTCCTTATGTGATTAAGTATAAAAAAGGAAAAGAAAACACTGTCGCTGATGCCTTGTCTAGACGCTGCACTCTTATCACACACATGCAAACCAAGCTACTTGGGTTTGAGCACATTAAAGAGTTGTATGCTTCGGATGTTGATTTTTATGAAATATATAAGTTGACCCATACTGCTCCACTTAATAAATTTTATCAACACGAGGGGTTTTTATTTAAAGAAAATCGATTGTGTATCCCTCGGGTATCGTTGCGTGAATATTTGGTACAAGAAGCACATGGCGGTGGGCTTATGGGACATTTTGGGGTTTCTAAAACTTTGGACATACTTCACACACATTTTTATTGGCCTAAGATGGCTCGTGATGTTCATCGAGTGTGTAAGTCGTGTGTTAATTGTCTTAAGGCAAAATCGAAATCACAACCCCATGGTTTGTATACTCCTTACCCATTCCCGATTTCCCTTGGGCCGACCTATCGATGGATTTTGTACTTGGCTTACCCCGTTCTCAATCGGGCAAGGATTCTATTTTTGTGGTCGTCGATCGTTTTTCTAAAATGGCTCATTTTATCGCATGTAATAAAACGAATGATGCTTCGCATATCGCTGAATTATTTTTTAAGGAAATTGTGCGACTACATGGTGTACCTAAGTCAATCGTTAGTGACCGCGATGTTAAATTTAATAGTCATTTTTGGCGAGTATTGTGGATGCGTTTGGGTACTACTTTATTATATTCTACTGCATATCATCCACAAACTGACGGTCAAACTGAGGTTTTTAATCGCACTTTGGGACAATTATTGCGCTTGGTAGTGCAAAAGAATTTAAAGAATTGGGAGACGTGGTTACCGTATGTGGAGTTTGCTTATAATCGTGCCACACATTCTGCTACTAAATTTTCACCATTTGAGATTGTATATGGGTTTAATCTATCACCCCTATTGATTTGGTTCCTTTGCCTCCAGGTATGCTTACCAATCTTGATGGCGAAAAGAAAGCTGAGATGGTTCGTGAGTTACACGCCAAAGCAAGGAAAAATATGGAAGCTCAAACAGCTCGGTACGAGAAACAAGCAAACAAAGGCCGAAAAGAGATGATATTCGACCCCGGCGATTGGGTTTGGTTACATTTTCGCAAGGATAGATTTCCCACAAGTTTAAAGACAAAGTTACATCCATGCGGCGATGGACCGTATCAAGTTTTGGGAAGAATCAACAATAACTCCTACAAACTTGACATTCCGGCCGACTAGGGAATTTCAAACTCATTTAATGTGGCGGACCTGCAACCATATGACGCTCCTTCAGATCTGAGGACAGATCCTTCTCAACCGGGAGGGAATGATGTAAGTTTAGAGCCGTCCGACACTCCACCACCCGTCACGACTAGACTTGGACCCGAAACTCGTCTCCAATGAAAATTGAGGCTTGATTCGATGAATACTTTGGTCTTAGAACATTTTGAAAATTTAGAATCTAAGTACTCATCACATTTTGAAGTTTTGAAGACCGTCATTTATTCGACGGAATCTCGGATTAATTAAGTAATTAGTCGCATTATATTACTACTATATTTGCACTACCATACGACTATAATTAATCAAGTATCAATGTTGGAAATTAAGGGAAATAGGCGCCACTTTTTGTTGGAAGAAATTGCTTGAAGAAACTAGATGCATTGGACTTGGACAATTGGAGATACATTACATTATTTTGGAAGCATGGAATGAACTCACCTTGGACTCTCCAAACATCACAAATGGCGCCACCTTTTGAGGATTTTTAGAAGTCTTTTAGCTTACCAATACTAGTCTTATTCATGTACTTAGCTTTTTCAAGTAGCCTATAAATACTCAAACTATCAATTGTATTTTGGATCATCTTTGACATCAATATAAATTTTCTCTTTTATACACTTGGATTAGTGTGTGTTTTGAATTCTCTGGATAGAGGTTCTGTCGGATTATCAAAGGCTTGAGCAACCTTTGTGGGTGTCCTATACCAAGGTGCTTAGAAACAAGTTTTCTAGGTGTCAAGGTTATCCCAAGGTGCTTCCTCACAAAGTTGAGGTTGTGTCGAGGAGCTCTCGAGAAATATTCCAAGGTGCTTCTACGCATTGTTGTAGTTGTGTCGAGAAGGATTCACCAGCTTCCAAATACCTTCATTTCTAGACTTCAACAAAGTCTGAAAACCACCTAAAGTTCAAGTACCGCTTTTCCTAGATCCGCGCAATTTCATATCAATACGCCAGTTTGGCCTAGGTTTGCTGCAAACGCAAGTTTGGGGTAGGTTAAACGCCAGTTTGCCTTGATTTCACTCCAAACTTGACTTTTCTGCACTTTCATTCAACTTTCATGCCTCAAACACGTCTCTTAGTCCAAAACATCGCCTTCTGGGTCCTCGAGTCACCTAAGTCCTGCAATAACATAGACGAACAGACACCACACGTAATTCCGCAAGACAAAAGTACTCGGAAAAGAGTGAAATATCGTTAAAAAGGCGGAGTTCCCTATTGATGTGACATTTTTACCCCCCGTGCATATAACTCACGATATTACTCTTGAAAAGGCCTAAATATACCCAAAATATGCCAATAAAGTGATTAACGGGGGCTAGATCACATACAAAGGTGCAGTGAAGTTGACTCCCATCAGTAGCTGGTAAAGAGGCATATGTAACCCTTCAAGGACCAGTGGTTCAAGCATTTGAAGAGCAACAATCCAACCTGTTCTTTGACTGTTTAGACAGTGAAGCTAGGATTTGCCAAGGACTATTGTTTAGGACTTTTTGTAACAGCTCACCTCAAGAAGTTCTAGTGGAATTTTCATCCTACACCACAGGGGAAGAGATGACTGACATGATTACACCACCTGGAACCTCTATAGCTCTTGTTTTATTTACCTTAAGCACTTACATTCTTTTACAGTATTTAATTCTGTTCATACAGCATACTGAAGAACTATTTGTCACACTGATTCACAGCTCACAAACTGACATTCATCAGAATTTACTTTAGCACACTCAGCTTTCACAGAGAATAGCAAGATCAATATAAGGATAAAAATTATATCCGCTGCCGGTTGACTCAGTTTGTTATAAGTCAGTTTTGACATAGACTCAGCTCAGTCAGCTTAACTCAACACAAGTTTTAACTGAACCTAATTCGCCTAAAATCTAGTTTTTAGTAACAAGTTTATTCACCCCCCTCTAAACTTGTGTCAGCCTTTCCAAGGGACCAACAAGAAATGTATCACACCTGGACTTAATCATTTGTGATCCTACTGCTAATGTAAGCACCCAAAGGTCCACTTTCTATCCCTCCTCTTTGCATTGCATTCGTTTCTGACATCAAACCTAAGAAAGTTGTTGAAGCCCTCTTAGATATTGATTGGGTTATAGTTATGCAAGAAGAGCTTCATCAATTTGAAAGTCAAGATGTTTGGGAACTTGTTCCCCTACATAAGGGTAAAACATCGGTTGGCATACGATTTGTCTTTGGGAACAAGTTAGATGAAAAGGGTAAAGTCATACGGAATAAGGCTCAATTGGTGGCCTAGGGATATATCCAATAGGAAGGCATCGATTACGATGAGACCTTCACCCATGTTCCTCGGCTAGAAGCCATTCGACTTTTAATCACATTCGCATCTGGCTTAGGAATAAATCTCCATCAAATGGACGTCAAGAGTGCCTTCTTAAACAGACTTCCCGATAAAAAAGTGTATGTTCGGCAGCCCCCAGGTTTTGAGGATACACTTCATCCCAATTATGTTTTCCATCTTAAGAAAGCACTTTACGGACTCAAACAAGGGCCTCGAGCATGGTATGATAAGTTGTCATCAGTGTTATTAGCTAATGGCTTCGTTAGGGGTAGGGTAGATAATACCTTGTTCATAAAGAAGTTTGGATTTGACATCCTGATTGCTCAGGTATATATCGATGACATTTTCTTCTGTTCCACCAACCCTGCTCTCTGCACTGAGTTTGAGACCATGATGTCTACTTAGTTTGAGATGTAAGCCATAGGATAATTAAGTTTCTTTCTCAACTTACAGATCAAGCAAACACATTCTGGCACACACATAAGCCAAACTAAGTATATCAGTGATATGTTCACCAAGTTTAAGTTTGATCAGTTGAAACCTGCTATGACTCCTATGAGTTCGTCGGTCAAACTTACCCATGATGAAGATAGTGAGCCATTTTTCTCTCACCGATATCGATCTATGATCGGTTCTCTGTTATACATGACTGCATCGAGAACCGACATTCAGTTTGCCATAGGACTATGTGCACGTTTTCAGTTTAACCCTAAGATATCACATTACACAGCCGTAAAGCAAGTTTTTTGATATCTTAGTCACACACCCACTATGAGTCTCTGGAACTCTCAAGACTCTTACACTTATCACATACAGTGATGCCGACAATGGTGGCTGTCGTATTCAATAGAAGAGTACTAGTGGTACCTATCAATTACTTGGGGACCCTCTCATCTCTTGGTTCTCTAAGAAGCAACCAAGTGTTTCCCTTAGTACTACTGAGGCTGAGTAAGTTGCCTTGAGAACATTCTGAGCTCAACTCCTCTAGATAAAACAACAGTTAGCAGACTTCAGCATGACTGTAGCTTGTGTTCCGGTTTATTGCGATAGTACCAGTGCAACAGACCTTGCACACAATCTGTTTTGCACTCTCGAGCCAAACACATAGACATTCGATATCATTTTATACCTGATCACGTGCAAATGGTATGATATCTATTAAGTTTGTGCCAACTGCGCATCAGGTACCTGATATTTTCATAAAGCCTTTACCTCAGGCCTCGTTCAAAAAGTTGCATAATGACCTACATATGGTACCGTTATGATCCCTTTTGCTTAGTTTTCAATCTAAGTGGAGAAGTACATAAGTAGGGGGAGCTGTAATCAAGGGGAAGCGTACGAGGTATTTTGAAAATTAGTCAAAAGGGGGAGATTGTTGGGTTATGAGCCTCAGTTGCATGTATGTTTGATTAATTTCCAAAAAATACCCCTAGTATGTGTTGGTACTTTCATACCCTTGTACTAACTAGCTTTGAAGCTCTAAAGCTTAAATCATATCGCAAATTCTTGTGTAATTTATTCTTTGCAGGTCCATTAAAATATGTAATAACTATTTAATTGTTTGATTAAATTTATGAAATTAATTTATTTAATTTTATAAGTTTGATTAAGTTAATTAAACTAATTAATTATATATTTCCTTATATATAAAGCTGCCCGGGCAGGATATTTTCTGAAACCGTGTTAATTTTCTAACTTGGCCCAATGTCCACTTACCTATACCCAATTCTTTTATTTTTGTATAACCCAACCTTAAACACAAAACCCGACTCAGCTCCCATTTGTCTACCCAACCCTAGCCGTATTTCTGGAAAAAAAATCTCTCCCTCTTTCATTGTATGCATTGACGATGATGGATCTCGTCTATTAATCAATCCGGGCCGTATTCCTTTGTGGCAATTGATTCAAGACTAAAACCCTAGAATAAGATGTGAAACCGGGGGGGGGGGGGTTGTTTTGTGTATTTTTAAATTCATCTTCCAGAATCCATCTTCTTCAATGCACCCTCTTTGAATTCCCAGATTTCCTGGGATGGTGCCCCTCTTTCTAACCTTATACCTTTCCAATATGGCGTATCCTCGTGTTTTTTGACCACTGACGATACACAGACTCCCTGCATGCGAAGAAAATACTTTTTCAGAGCAACCACGTCATAAAATATTGTCTATGAAAGGCTCGAACTCAAAAAGATGCCATCTTTAAGAGATTCGATAATGATACGACCTTCTAGCAACACAGAAATCTAGTCTAGGAGGGCTCTATTTCAGATCGAAGCATTAACTGCGATATCTTTCTGATTGTGTGTTAATATCGAATATATTCAGTTATTAGTGCTGATTTGAACTATGATCCTACCTGATCTATTCCTTTACTGGCTGTTTAAAGGACAACCCATGACCGTTCTGAAACACTGATGGCATGAGGTCTCAATCTTTTGACCACATGTGTGATTTGGAGGATCTGCAGCTATAATAGACTTCATCAAGGCAATCCGACCCTTATCAGCACACAGAAGATGATCCAGTGAATTACTACTTGGATTGCCATGGTAAATCGGCTATACCTTGTACCCTAGTCCAGTCAAACCAATTCAATTGAGGGTTTACACCCAGTGAAATTGAATTGCAGTCTGCTGAGGGTAAATAAACCCAATGATGGTCACACCAATCATCTAATCTAGTCTAATTCCAGTCTGTGCTAGTATTGTTTGGTTTGACAAGTCAATTCAGACCCAATCGTGTGGTCAGGTCTAAATTTAATTGTTTTAAACTACTGATACATCCCTGTGTTGTCTGCAAATTTATTTGGTTGATCCGGTTGGTTTGTCTGGGTCCTCTCTAGTGGTTATGTGTTAAACTAGGATATAATCATTTTATATAGTGATATGCAATGCTTTAATCAATCTCAACTTGCCTTTTACGGGATGTATCACATGAGCCTATTTGAATTTCAAATATCTGGTTTCACGTTTATAGGTTTTAGGGTCCTCTACCTTCTTAGTCCTATAAATAGCCTGCTTTACTAAAAAGGAGAGACATCATTTGAAAATAGAGCAATCACACATTTTTCTCCTATTTCAAAAGTTTTTATCCTTGTGAAAATTCGAGTCAAGTGTGGAAGTGTTTCACAATGTTGAGAGACATCTAAAACTGGTACTTGTTTCTAAAGCCAAGACTATTGAAAGGAAGAGCATTTCCAGTTCAATAGGAGTGTGATTCAGCAAATCAGTTTGTGGTCAAGTTCTTGGTGTTCTTTCTGTCTGTTTGAAGGTACACAAGAAGCTTGTCACTTTTTAGTTTCTGCCTTATATTGCTTTGTATTATGTTTTAATTTTAATTACTTGTGTAGCAAGTTGATTGAGTATTTGTACTAACCATATCTTTTCATAATTGGACTAATTTGTCTGTGTCTAGGAATTGTGTTATCTAGCTTTAAAAATTGAGAAACTCTCTTGCTAGATAGGACCTAATTAGTGGAAGAATGACTTTCAGATTTGTTGAGTATTGATTCCATAATCTTGGACACACCACAGTCAATTCTGTAAAGCTTTGATTGAGTGCCTTGTGGCCTGCTTGGTTGTGTAGTTAAGCAGTCTTAGTGTCCCTTTTCATTTGGTGTTAAAATCACAGAAAGATTGAGAAACATAATATGTACGTGACTTGGATTGAAATACCAAGGTCATTGTCTAGTGGATTAGACTTAATGGACTCTCTCCTGAACCTTGAATTTGACTTGATCATTCAAGTGGAAAGTTTGGTAAACTTTCATTCACCATCAGCTTGTTGTTTCCTGACTATTCAGGACCTGCCTCTTTGTCTGGTTGGTTTGATAAACATCCTCACTGCCTTGTGCATAATGCATAACAGTCTGAATATTTGTGTCTTGTGCAAGAATGTCTCTGAATCAAAGTTTGACCTTGTCTGTCTTTTTTTGTTTTTCCATTTAGATCAAAGTGTTGGGAAATTTAGAATCGGTTCTTTGGAATTGAGACTTTGACCTTCTGCCCCTTTTGTGTTGTGTTGCTTTATCATTGAATCTCTTGCACAACCGCTACACCCGGGTTTTGCCTGTGCTGCTGCCTCAAGCTTTGGTGCCGATTTGAGTTGTTGAACCTGCTACTTTTGATCCTTGGTGGTGGAATAAGCCTTAGGCAAAACCACTGACCATCTTTGTGATCAGATAGTGTTCTGCTTCTGTTAATCTTCTCAGATTTGTTCTAATAGAATAACTGTCCGAGAACACCCTGATTGAGTCTGTATGGGTTTGGTTTTGAAACCGGTTTTGTCCTATTTATCAAAGTTGTTGTAATTTTTCCTTTTAAAGTGTAGCTCTGTAATAGCTTCTTTTCCGTAAACTTTGTACCATTTCTTTTGATTTAATTTTTAAATTAGCTTTGTGTATTTAAGGTTTGTTGAATGTTCAAAATTTGTTGTGACAATATTGTTAGGAACATTTTATTATGTTTTGATCATGGCCATACTAGCTGTTATAGCAAGCCTGACATAAGTTAGAATTCTCTGTATAAGTCTTTACTTAGAGTCTGACATGTTGTATAAGTTGAGTCAGATAAGTATTGTACTAGTTGGTAGGACGGCAAAGTAAAAATAGACTTTCGGCAGAGTGAAGCCAACCAAGCACCAGCAGAGAAGTAATGAAGACATTATGGTCTGACTTATAACCAAGGAAGTCTGTGATGACCTTGGATAAGTCTAAGTTATGTTTCAAGTGACGAAACTTAATATTCAAATATGGTGTACACTGATCTCAACCCAATCAAGGATCAGTGAAGTACAAGATTCTCCTCATACTTAAACAATGAAGAAAACAGTGAATCGCGAAGATGGCGACTTTTGGCAGAGTGAAGACAAAACGGTGAAGGAAGATCTAGAAATAAATAAGTCAGATGAATCACTCAACCGCTCTGAGAACGGTGAAGTAAATCTTACCAAATCAGATTTTGGAATATGATGAAGATTCAGAAGATCATGCATTAAATGCACAATCAATAGAGGATCAATAAAGGACCGATTTTCTTCTATATATTTGAAGGAAAAATACAATCACTGAAATCAAGGAGAATACAATTAAGGGGGAATCAAGAATAAAATCAAGGACCATTCCCTCATTAATTTAGCCAACGGACGGAATTTCAAATCAAGGATATTCAAGGCTATAAATAGAAGGCATTGACAGAAAAATAAACAACGATTAAAAAGAGCAAAAAAAAAAAAAGAAAACAGAAACTCTATCAATTTGAAAAGCCTTCTCTCTGAACTTACAAGGACATATCTGGAGATCAACTCAGACATCAGAACTACAATTTTATATTCAGCACTGAGATTGATCAAGCAAGTTTGTGAATCTCATTCACATCAAACGAAGCAAATCGAATCGAAGCAACTGAGAAGGAGTTGTGTCTGTGATAGCTGCTGAAGGATTGTGATCTCAAGGAGCAGTGAAAGAGACTGAATCACTGAAGCTGTTGCAGTGAAGGAGTGATAGTCTTGTAGATTGTGAAGCTTGGGAAGTCAAAGACAATCATACTATTGTATCTGGAAAACAATAGTGAATTCCTCCAATCATCACAAGAGAAGAGTGGATTAAGGGATTACACCACCCTGAACCACTATAAGCCTTGTGTCAATTTACTTTCTGCAATTTACTTTACAGCATTCATTTAAATTGCCTAGATCATAACTTATATCTGTGATTGTCTAAACTGATTTGAAAACAACATAGTGAGAAGGGACTTATCCGCTGCCCAAAAGCTTTTAAACATAAGAAAAGTTTTTGAAACTCCACTATAGTCATTCACGCCCCCCCCCCTCTGACTATAGTTTCACCCTTCTCTGGGACCAACAATTGGTATCGGAGCAGTGTTCCTAGTATCAGAACCTGTTAAGATCTAATTTCTGGTAACAAGGAGATCACATATTTTCAAAGTAGTTTTCAAATCTGATTTTTCTATTCATTCACATATAAATCTATTACTTGTCCTTATGGATTCCTCAAACTTTATGTCAAAAGTACCTGTTTTCAATGTTAATAATTTTGATGAATATAAAATAAGAATGTTGTCTCATCTTGCAGCAACTCATGAGGAGATGTTGGATGTAATCAATGATGGACCAATCATGATCATGACTATGGTATCCACAGGAGAAGATCAAGGAAAGGAGATAGACAAACCTAAGAAAGATTGGACCAAGGATGACAGGAGAAGAGCAAATCTAGACTTTGTTGCAAAAGACATGATTTTGAAGACCCTAGATAGCAACATGTTCATGAGAATCAAAGACTGCAAAACAACAAAGGAGATGTGGGACAAGATAGCTTTGATAAATGAAGGATCTGAAGCAGTTAAAGAAAACAAATTATCTGTTGCAAAACAGAAATTTCAAAATTTCAAAATTAAGACTGGTGAATCCATTGATCAAATGGACAACAGATTCTCTAGCATCATCAGTGAATTGCAACAGCTTGGACACACATATCCCTAGAAAGAAGTATGCTTAAAGATCTTAAGAGGCTTACCTGAAAGATGGAAGATCATAACATCTGTAATCAGAGGAACAACAGATCTTGCAAACACACACACTCTGACCCTGATGTCTCAATTAAAAGCTCATGAATTCAAATTGAACGGTTAAGATGGTGCTCCAGCAGAGACACAAAGAGCCACTGCGCTGATAGCACCCCAGCAAAGTAACTTTGTTGATTGTATCAGCAAAGAGACACAAGAACTCAAAGAACATGTAGCTTTATTAGTTAAACGTTTTGACAGGTTTAGCAAAAAGAATCCATTCAAAGGAAACTCATCATCAAACAAGAGGTCAAGCTCAAACAAATACATGAAGAAGAAAGATGATGAATACAGATGCTTCAACTGCAACAAGAAAGGTCACTACAAGGTTGATTGTCCTGAAGACAATGATAAAGATGATGAAAAGAAGAAATATAAAGCATCTGAGAAGAGGAAAGGCAAGAAAGCACTCAAGGCTGAATCCAACAGTGAAAAGAATGAAGAATCATCTGATAATGACACATATGATAGTGATGAAGAAGACAGCTCAGACAATGAAAAAGCATGTCTATGTCTCATGACCAAAGAATTATATGAGGATGAAGATGACAGCTCAGACACTGATTTATGTCTAATGACCAAAGAATCAAATGAAACTGAGGTAACATCTAGCTCTCACTCTTCATCTAATGCATCCACATCTGACACTGCACAATCTTCTGATTCCCCATTAGATACAATGAGACTAGTCCAAAATCTCATGACTAAATTTGATGAAATTGAAATGAATCATGAAATTCTGGAGAAGGAATGCAAGGATCTAAGAAAGGAAAACAAAAGATTAAAGAAAGAACTGGATAAAGCAAAAGCTGAACTAATTAGCAAGGAGACCCAATTAAATGATCAACAAACAGCAGATGATCATACATCTGTTATTGACCGATCAGTTAAGAAAATCTCCCTACCAGTTAAGATAACCACTACACCACTAAATGCACCAGCTTACAAACCCTCAAAAAGGTTTGGATCCAGATCTGGTCTTGGCTACAACAGTCAGGATGAGAGTAGAAACAATGGTCAACACAATTCTAAATTCAGGACCAACAATGGACCAAAATTTAGAAAGTGACAGACCATAGTTCCAACCAATCATCCTGCACCGGTGAAGTCAAAATCGATTAGTAGTGAAACAAACAGACTAAATCCTCATTCCAGTCAACCAAAAACAAAAACCTTACGAAAGGTAAAGGTAGACTTTTACCTTCGAGAAGATGATTGAATGTTGCACCTCCAAAATACAAGAAGAAACCATTGAATGATATGCATCATGTGTTTAAGAAAAATCAATCTAGATATGTTCCTAGACACATGAAGCAACACAGGTTTCCTACTGCATATTGGAAAGTGAAGAAGGATGCACATGCACCAAAAGGTAGAGAAAAGTATTAGAATATCTTCAGTAAAAATATTAGAAGCTATTCTGCCATGCCTTATACATATGAAGTTGATGACTTCAATTATCCAAAAAGAAGAACTTTTTGATATACACTTGGTATGGGAGGCATGACTGCTAACAGGTATGGACCCAAACAGTGTTGGGTACCTAAACTTAATTAATTTGTTTTGTAGGACCCAAAGTCACTTTTGGAGGCAAAGAAAACCCTGTCAAGATTAAGGGGGAAGGCACAATATTCAAAATGTAGCATATGTCAAAGGACTTAATTTCAATCTGATGAGCATCATTCAATTTTGTGACAAAGGCTACAGTGTATATTTCAATAAGGAAGGATGCAAAGTGATTCACAGCCAAACCAACACAGTAGTTTTTGCAGGTAGAAGACAAGACAACATGTATGTGGTGGATTGGAAAACAGCCAAGGCAGAAACATGTCTGCATGTCAAAAATAAACAATCAACCAGCTGGATTTGGCACATAAGATTAAATCACTTGAATTTCAAGACCATCAACAAATTATCAAAGAACAAGTTAGTTGAAGGCCTGTCAGAGATCACATTCAAGAAAGAAAGTCTATGTGATGCATGTCAGAAAGGTAAACATATCAAAAGTTCCTTCAAGTCAAAGCCCTATCAATCAACAACAAGAATTCTACATCTGTTACATATGGACCTGTTTGGACCAGTCACACCAGTAAGTGTAAGTGGTAAGAAATACACCCTAGTAGTGGTGGATGACTTCTCAAAATACACCTGGACCATTTTGATGAACAAGAAGAAAGAAACACTCAAAAAGCTGCCAGATTTGCTGAGAAGACTCCAAAATGAGAACGAACTGAAGATCATCAAGATCAGATCAGATAGAGGCACTGAATTTCTAAATGAGATTATTAGAACCTATTGTGAAGAAAATGGAGTGCTACATCAACTATCTGCAGCAGGAACTCCACAACAAAATGGTGTAGCAGAAAGAAGAAACAGAACTCTCAAAAAAGCAGTTAGAACAATGATTGCTGAAGCATGCTTGCCAAAGAGATTTTGGGCTGAAGCAGCAAACACAACATGCCATACACAAAACAGATCAATCATCAACAAACATCATGGAAAGACTCCATATGAAATATGGAATGGTAGAAGACCTATTATCTCATATTTTTATATGTTTGGATCAAAATGTTTTGTTTTGAGCAGAATCAATTTGCATACCTTTGATGAAAAGGCTGATGAAGCAATCTTTATGGGATACTCAGACACTAGCAAAGCATTTAGAGTACTCAACAAAAGAACATTGGTGATTGAAGAATCAATACATGTAGTTTTTGATGAACCTAATACAAATGTTGAAGATCTTCAAGATCAAGAAGAAGAAGCAACACAAAGGGAAATCTATACAAATGCAACCATACCAGCTTCCATCTTAAATCACCATTTTGAAAATCAAGAAGAGCCACATATCAATACAACAGAAGAAGTACCAGAATTTGAAGTTCATGCTCAACATGAAGGTGTGGAAGCACCAAGTGAAGAACAACTTCAACCTGACCTAAATTGGCTAAGAGATCATCTTGAAGAACAAGTCATTGGAGATATTCACACAGGAGTTAGAACCAGAAGACAACTGGAGCACATGCTAACATGTTTTCTATCACAAGTGGAACCCAAGACCATAGATGATGCAATCCAAGATGCAGATTGGATCACAGCCATGCAAGAAGAACTAAATGAATTTGAAATAAATGAAGTCTGGGAACTTGTTGACGGACCAGATATGGCCAACATCATTGGTACAAAATGGGTATTCAGAAACAAAATGGATGAGCAAGGAATAGTTGTCAGAAACAAAGCAAGGCTAGTTGCAAAAGGCTATTCTCAAGCAGAAGGAATAGATTATGATGAAACATTTGCACCAGTAGCAAGATTGGAGGCAATCAGAATTTTTCTAGCTTTCGCTACATACAATGACATCAAAGTCTATCAAATGGATGTCAAGAGTGCATTTCTAAATGGACTTTTGGAAGAAGTAGTTTATGTGGAACAACCTCCTGGTTTCCAACTCAAAAGAAAAGGAAGACAAAGTATACAAACTCAAGAAAGCTCTCTATGGACTCAAACAGGCACCTAGAGCGTGGTATGAAACACTATCACAATTTCTGATCAAGAATGGATTCAACAAGGGAACTATAGATAAGACTCTATTCAAACTAGAGGAAGGAACAAGCACATTGCTAGTACAAATCTATGTTGATGATATCATCTTTGGATCTGAGGATGAAAAGCTATGTGAGAAATTTGCAAATCTGATGAAGAGCAAATTTCAGAGGAGCATGATGGAGAACTGAATTATTTTCTTGGCCTTCAAGTAAAAAAAATGAAAGATGGAATTTTCATTAATCAAGCCAAGTATACAAAAGAATTGATACACAAGTATGGGATGGACACAAGTGGCACAAAGATCTGACAAAGAATGTGCAAGAGTCATTCTTGGAAAAGATGAAGCCAGGAAGGATGTTGATCGAGAAAATGTATAGAGGAATCATTGGATCCCTACTATACTTAACTGCAAGTAGACCTGACATAGAATTTGCAGTAGGAGTATGTGCAAGATTTCAAGCTCAACCAAAAGAATCACATCTTCTAGCAGCCAAAAGAATAATCAAATACTTGAAAAACACTGTTAATGTTGGAATTTGGTATCCAAAAGATGGAGGATTTAAGTTGATATCATATTCAGACTCTGACTATGCTGGATGCAAAATAGATAGAAAAAGCACCTCTGGAACATGTCAAATGCTAGGCACCAGACTAGTCTCTTGGTGCAGTAAAAAGCAAAACTCCATATCTACATCAACAGCTGAAGCAGAATATATAGCAGCAGGTAGTTGTTGTGCATAAGTGCTTTGGATTAGACAACATCTAAGGGATTATGGAGTGGAGGAGAAAACAATTCCAATTATGTGCGATAACACAAGTGCAATACTATTACTGAAAATCCAGTGTTGCATTCAAGAACAAAGCACATTGATGTGAGACATCATTTTATCAGAGATCATGTTGAAAAGGGAGATGTCATTCTAAAATACATACCCACTGAAGATCAATTGGCTGACATCTTCACTAAACCACTCAGTTATGAAAGATTTAGCATGTTAAGAACTGAGTTAGGAATGATTGAAATTGACTAAGTACCAAAGAGCAGCTAACTGGAGTAATTGGGTAAGTGAATTTATCAGCTGTTAAACCCTTTGCCATTACAGGAGATGTAGCAGGTAAGGCACTGGAATTCAGCGAAGTCAACTTAACTGATTGTTAGGAACGGTTAAATGGAGCAGCTCAGTGAAGAATTCACTACATCGACTAAGTGACCAGCCAAAGCAATTCACCGAAATGAAGACTTGGACAAATTAAAGTTTGAACAAAATCAATTTTTATTACACGTGGAGAATAAGGAAATTATGCTGGATTATTCTGTGGAAGATTGCACACGTGGAGATCAACTTAGGATCATGGAGGTAACCATATTATTTTTCGAATTATAAACGCCTCGATTCCCGGGCTCTATCATTACTTACCTCAATCCACTCCCCCATTACACTCGAATATCATGATTTACATACACAAAATCACGCCATTATGTCATAAAATCCTTCCACATTCACACTACCCAAATCACCCTATATAAACAATACTTAGAGATTTTTAGAAATCTTTACACTTCCTTGCAATTCATAATCTCCATTGCAAATTCGAAGTTCACTTTCAAATCTCTTTTAACCTTCAACAATGGCTTCATCCTCCTCAAATACCCTGGCTAGTTATCAAAAATCGATCGGCACTGGATCATTCTTTCAAGAAGAACATTACTTGAAACTGTTTGGAAATGACGAGGATGCCAAATGATTGGCAGCAGGATGCAAAAACCTAAAATTATCAATCTTTCTCAATCCTCCCATAACCGACGTTTGCTATGAAAATCTCATCTCCTTCTGGAAATCTGCAAAATACGTCTCTGGGCTTCTTGCTGAAGAAGGTGATGAGTTCGAAGAAGACAAGATTGTTGCATCTGTCAATGGCAAAGAAGTGGTGATTACAGAAAAGGTAATTCGAAAACATCTTAAACTTTCCAATAAAGGTCAAGCAAAAGTGACATTGGTACCACAAGACTTGGATGATTTCTGGGCAACCATTGCCAAAACGGCAAACCCAAGATCTACAAAAGTGAATTGTCTTAGATCTGCTTTAAAGAAACTGTTCAATGAGTTGAGTGCCCTAATTGGCAAGACTATTGTAGGAAAATTGGGAGCAAATAATACAATGATAGAAATCAGAATGCGGCTGATGGGAATCATCTATAACAATCTGGAATTCAATTGGGCAAAATACTTCTTTTTGAGAATCAAAGAACAAATCCAAGGTGAAATAAAAGCAGGCAAAAAGGGGACAAAAGAAGGAAGGACAAAGAAAGGACAATTCTGGGTGAAAAAGTCCTATGGGATTCATTTACACTATATGTTGCAATGTCTCAAAGTCCCTACTGTACAACTCCCCAAACTGCATGAATCCAGAGTCATGTTTACCTATGTTAAACAACAAAAGAAGGCAGGAGAAGGGAAGAGAAAGAAATCCACACAACACACTACCAGTCAAAGAAAGAAGCAAAAAGTTCAGTGAAATCTGGACAAGACAGACTTTGGAAAATTAATTGATGAAGAAGAAGAGGATTCTGACGCTGAGGCAGAACAACAAGATGAAGACAATGTCAGTGAGGATGAACAACATCCTAATGAGGAAGACACTGGAGATGATGAGGAATCTCCAGAAGAAGTTATACAATTGTCTGCAAACGATATATGTTGGACTTATTTCTTAGTTTTGATGATGAGTGCCATACTAGCTGTTATAGTGCAAAGGCAAAAAGATGTCTAGATAAAATGTATAGGTTTATTAGAGTTTGATTCATAAATAGGTTTGATCAAACAAGCCTTTGTAAAAAGGTGGTTGATTGTTTTATCATTGATCGTCTTCAGTCGATGTAGGTAGATAGGTCGGTTGGTCGGTCCGGAACTCGTGAAGATCAAGATCAAGGTGAGGTTCAAACTCGATTAATGAAGGCTAAGGGATCAAACTTAGTAGTTAAAGTCAAGGATATGGAATCGAATTTAGGCAAGTCTGTGATGACCTAAAGCGATTACATATACCTTGTGTAGAAGGTCTAAGTTCCGTAAGTTGGATGATGTTTGGAACTTAGTTATAATTAAAATGATGTAATCTAACTTCACAAATAAAAGTTGGATAAAAGGAATCATTTGCATTATATTTCTGAGACAAAAATATGATGTTCAAGAGATCGATTAGTATTACAAACAGATGATGAACTCTTTGATATATACCTCGATTAATTCAAGATTATTGGAAAGTTACATGGATAAGAACGACCAACTACCTCGACTTATCAAGAAAATCAAAAAATTTGAGATTAAAAAGACGTTGGGATGATCCATATTTTTATCCATTGGATACAAGTCAAAGGGGTGGACAGACTGCACTGTCAAAAAGTAATCCTGACAGTGTTAGTCCTATGAATAGTGACAGAATGCAGTGCAGATGGGACAAATACAAGGAACGGTCACATTTGAATTTCAAATGCAAGTCACATGCATTCCTACCTATAAATAGAAGACTTTCAACTCAACAAAAGATGATGAATTTTTGGGATAAACTTTAAGTGACAATACTGAGCTGAAAAACACCATTTGAACTTCATGAGCTTAAGGTCTCTTGATCTAGCTATTTTCTTCAAGTGCATTACGTGTTCAAGCTACATCAAGCATACACACTTGAAGGCGCAAGTCTGTGATTATATCATCCTAATCAAGCTGCGAATCGAATCATTTTTTTGATTCACTCTTTATTTCATAAAGAACTGCTTCAAGACAGTGAAGCATCGTTTGGTGTGAAAGATGTTGTTTGTGGTGGAGGTGGTGAAGAGGCAATTCTACCCTTCAAGGACCAGTGGAAGACTCAGAGCAAGCAATCCTACTGCTCCCGATTTTGATTTGTGAAGCCATAGTTATTGGTGAAGGACAAACAACTTAGGAATCTTTGTAACAGATAACTCAAAGATCTCTAGTGAATTTCCTCCAACATCACGGAGAAGAGTGGGCGACAGATTACATCACCTGGAACCACTATAAAAATCTCTCTATTTACTTACTCGCACTTAAATTTGCATTTAGTTTTTATCCATATCAACTCTTTGAATCTAGCAGCTGAAATCACACATTTGCACTCTTGAGTATCCAATACTTAGTATCATATTTAACAACAAGTAACAAGGCTTAATTTTGATACTATTCATTTGCACAAATTCAAAGACATTGAACTATCGATGAGACTCATCGTTTATCGGCTGACCTCATTGAAGTCTCAGCAGACTCTGAAGTATCGTGCAGATCTTTGAAGTTGCAGAAATTTGTTAACTCCAAAGTTTTAAGTGTTAAGTTTATTCACCCCCTCTAAACTTAACCAAAGCCTTTTCAAAGGACCAACAATTGGTATCGGAGGCGGCTTCTTACGCTCGAAGGAATCCTACTTGTTGTGCTTGTGAAAATTCTTTAAAACTTTCTTTCAAATTCTTGATTTTCAAGACTTGCATCATGGACAACACACACGGTATGCTAGAACTATGTTGATGTGTTCTCTTGATAGATTTGATGAGTATAAACGTCGAATGCGAGGCATATCTTGCTGCTACCCATGATGAGATGATGGATGTACTAATCGAAGGACCTTTGGAGATTACAAAGGCAAGAATAGTGGTGGGTGTGAATCGAGTACATTCCTAAACCAAAAAGAGAATGGAATGCAGAAGACAGAAAAAGAGCAAACCTCAACAACATTGCTATTGATATCATTTACAGAACCTTGGATAGCAATATGTACATGAAGGTCAAAGATTGCAAAGGCGCAAAGGAACTTTGGGACAAGATTCACTTGATCTGTGAAGGCACTGATGCAATAAAGAAGAACAAAATCAGTGTGGCCAGAAAAAGGTTTCAAAAGTTCAAGATGCTGCCAAATGAAACCATTGAGCAAATGGAATCAAGATTCAATGCTATACTGGATGAACTTACCCTGCTGAGTGTAAGTTATTCAAAGGAGGAAATAAACACCAAAATCTTGGAAGCTCTACCTGCAAGAGATGTTTGGAAAATGAAGGTAACTGCAATTGAAGAAATGAGGAAGTTACATGAAGAAGATACCTTCAAATTGTTTTCAGATCTCAAGGCTTATGAATTTAGCAAGAAGCTTGTACCTGAGACTGAAAAGGAAGAGCCAAAAACCATTTGCATTGGCTGCTTCACATCATGAAGAAGCATCAGAGAGGACAGGATGATATCTTTGGATGAGATGCAAAAGCGGATTGCCCTCTTGAGCAAGAAAATCGAGAATGATGAAGATTTGGAAAGGCCCCTACAAGAAATTTCACAAAGAGGCTCTTGAAAGAAGGAAAGAAGAACCAAAGAAAGACAATGACTATCTATGCTTTCATTGCAAGAAACTAGGACACTTGACTGATCGTCCTGAGTTGAAACAAGGCAAGGAACACGATTATCTTTGCTTCAACTGTAAGAAGCTCTGGACATTTTAGACTGATTGTCGGACCTCATCAAGACCAAGAGTCAACAAAGAAGACATGGCAAGAAGGCTATGGTTCTTTGAAGATGAATCGAGGATATGAAGTGGAATCGAAAAGGAAATGAATCGGATGACACAAAGACCAAGTTCTCGATATGGAGGATTATGCTTTGATGGCCAATATGGATGGCGAGGAGGTATACAACATTGTATCTATAAACACTTCTTTGGAAGTGATTGTGAATCAACTTGTGGTTCAAATCCTAGAAATTCGACAACAATGAGACTTTGGATGCCATCCTTTATCAAGCGAGGATAATACAATGGTTATGAGGTTGTGAAGGCTGAAAAAGAAGCTCTTGAATTGGAAGTTGGAAGATTGAAAGTTGAATTAAGAGTTCTCAAAGGTAAGGAAAGGATGTTGGATGAGAATCGGCATAAGTCTGCTTTGAATATCCAAAGAAACCCCGAATCTATTTGAACCATCTTGTTCCTCAGCTGCATACAAATCTGGAAAGCCTTATGGTGATAGAACAGGGCTTGGATTTGGAACTCAGCAATCTAACAAGAGTGGATCCAGTAAGGTCACTGAACCTAGTTCCAGAGGTGGTCCTAAGTTTGTACCTGCACTAGATCCAACTCGATGGAATTCTTTGAAGCAAAGAAAACAAATGAGAATGCTTCAAGGAAGCAAAATCGGAAGACTAAAAAGTCAACGACTCTAATAAAAGAGTAAATCTAAAAATAGGATCATTTGTGCCATCTAAGCTCTTGATGGGCGACTCTACTACTAAGTCTATTTGGACCACGAAGGAAAGAAGCAGAAATATTCCAAGGATAAGAATCCTAAATCCAAAATTGTTGATCATTCAAGGGATACTTATCTCAGGGGGGAAAGGTAGACTGTTCCTCTGCGATAATCTGTGGTCATTCTAACAGGAAAGACACACCTATGGTTATGCAAATGTTTCTAACAACAAGAATCATTTCAAGCAACATTATGTACCAAAAGGCCGGAAAACATATGTGGTTCCTACACAACCTCTTTGTTAGAACCTATGGATGTGTGGAATACATGTATGAACCAAAGTATGAACCAAAGTATGACACATTTAGAGAAGACCTTATGGAAACATACCAAGGGTCATGCTTGCCATCGACCACTATGGACCCAAACAGGTTTGGGTACCTAAAATGCATTAACTTTGTTTTGTAGGGTGTGCGGTACTTTGATAGTGGATGTTCCGGACACATGACAAAGAATAAGCCATTGTCTATCAAACTTTGTGGCAAAAGATGGTCCAAGGGTGAATTTTGGCAACAAAAATACACTGGTTATACAAGAGGATATGGCACACTTATCGAAATAGACTTACAATCAAGAATGTTGCATATGTGGAGGACTGGACTACAACTTCTTTGAGCCTTTGGACAATTTCGTGATATGGGATACAAGGTCACTTTTGACAAAAACAATTGTATTGTCATTAGTGAAAGAGGTGATCAAGTTGTACTTGTCGGTAGAAGGCAACATAACATGTATGTTGTGGATTGGTCTCTGCGATTCGAAATCACTCTGATTGTGCATACCAAATCGAACTCAATTGGTTATGGCACAAGAAGTTAAATCACCTAAACTTTGATGATATTAATCGGTTGGTGAAGAAGAAGTTAGTGGTTGGTTTTACGAGATCACATTCAAGAAGGATGCTATCTATGATGCTTGTCGCCAAAAGGTAAGCAGAGATAAAGTCAAGTTTCAAATCAAAGACTAAACAATCAACTAAAAGAGTGTTGGAGCTGATGCACATGGATCTTTTTGGACCAATAACTCCAACAAGTGTGACAGGAAAGAAATACACCTTAGTGGTTGTGGATGATTTTTCAAGTTACACTTGGGTGATATTCATGAACAAGAAAAGTGAAACACTCCAAAGCATGCCTAATCTTTTGAAGAGATTACAAAATGAGAAAAGTTTAATGATCATAAAGATAAGATCATCGTGGAGTCTTGAATTTCTCAACAAAGTTATAAGAGAATATTGTGAACGACAAAATGGTGTACTTCATCAACTTGTCATTGCTTTGGTACACCTCAAACAAAATGGGGTTCTTTGAAAGAAGAAACAGGACATTAAAGGAAGCGGGAAGAACAATGATTTGTGAAGCATTGCTACGAAAGATATTGGGTGAAGCAAAGAAATACATCTGAATGCTATACACAAAAGCAGAACATCAAGTAAACAAGAAAGTGCCAAGACACCTTATGAGATCTCGGAATGGAAGGATACCTAACATATCCTATTTTCATCCATTTGGAAGCAAATGTTTTATTCTAAATCATAAAGTTCATTTGAAAACATTCCAACCAAAATCGGATGAAGGAATTTTCTTAGGATATTCTTGATCACAGAGCATTGAGTCTTGAACAAAGAACAACTGAAACATGAAGAAACAATCCATGTTGTGTTTGATGAACCTAAGTTTCTTGGTATGGAAGATAAAGATTGTGAACCTGCTGAGAATCAACAAGTCACTGATCCAGATTGTGTTGAAGTTTTGGAAAGATTCAATGACTTGAAAATTTCTGATACTGCCCCTACTGAGCACCCTGTTAATAATGTTACTGATGCAACAACTCAAGCAGTTCAAGAATCTGCGACCCCTTGTAGAAGAAACTACAATGAGAGACTCTATGAAGATGATGTTCCTGAAAATCAAAATAACCAAAATCCACAATGGTTAAGGAATCACCCTGCTGAACAAGTTATTGGCAATGTACAGCAAGGTGTAAGAACTAGAAGACAACTGGAAGCTATGTTTACTTGTTTCCTATCTCAAATGGAACCTAAAGTTGTTGAAGAAGCAATTTCAGATCCAGATTGGATAATTGCTATGCAAGAAGAATTAAATGAATTTGAAAGAAATCAAGTTTGGACACTAGTTGAAAGGCCAAGTCATGCAAATATCATTGGTACTAAATGGGTATACAGGAATAAACTTGATGAATCTGGTACCATTGTAAGAAATAAGGCCAGACTAGTTGCAAAAGGCTATTCTCAAGCAGAAGGAATAGATTTTGATGAAACTGATCGGCGTCAATCAGGTTATAATATACTTGACCACCATAAACCAATACTAGCAAGAGGACTAGGCCCATCGTAGTATAGCTATAGTGAATCAAGATCGATCCCACAGGGAACCAATTGTGGATCATCTTATATACAAACAATTAATTAAGCATGTCAAGGACATAGAGGCGGTCTACGACCAACATAAGACAAGAAAAGTAAAGACACGACTCGACACAACGTAATCAACCTCCCTAATTATAGTCTTTATCGTTTGGACCTAGATAATTTATATAATAAACTGAACTTATTAACTGTCAATCCGTTTGTATCTATCTTAGATTGGCTACGGGAGTCATCCTCTTTAACTTGACTTAGCACCGGTAGGTCACTAAATCACTGTGATATTGTTACGTGACTTCGCCTTTTAGTGCCTCCATCTCATATAACTCACACGCTTACGAATCTAAGGATGCCAATATTAACCGTACACCTCGTCCAGGCAACATTCCTATGGTTAGGCGTACTTCCTAAACGATCACTCAAGCTCTCGTCCAACTAGCAATTACCAAGTTATAGTCTCATGCTAATCTACGACATACGTATAAGCAGGTGCATGCAATTCCCGAATATAAACCTACCTAGATAACGCTGAACGTCCGAAGATCAATTCATGAGCCTACCTAAGAGTTTTATATCGGTATTTCCTTCTTACACGTTTTAATTAAACTAAGCGAGTAACGTAGCCATAGCCATACCTACTGAGATAATAAATTCTATTAAGTTAACCTAACCATAAAGACGTGGCTATTTAACGGATGAAAACAGGGCTCGGTCGACCGAATAGGTGGGCTCGGTCGACCGAATGGTCTTTTTCCCCCAGATTACATCCCTGAACATATCTCTCAGCGTTTCATCATACAGAACAGATTAAACAGTAACTCGTAAAGCATTCATATAAACTAACATAGATACGCATAAATTAAATCAAGTAGATTCATGAATAGAAACTAAGTATATGACGTAGGTTATGGGATCCCCATAGACAAGGTGTCGCCACATCCCTAACGTCATAGCCTAGATCTACATCATCTAGCTATGAATTAACTAACTCAAACAATAAAGCATAATTGGGAGGGGTTAATTATGAAGGATGCAGGTTCTTAGATCTAAACGAGTTAGATCTATGCGCAGCGGATGGATCACGATTTATATGACACATTCATAATTAAAGGACTTAAGTACTACAAGGGGGTTTAAGATTATGTTACCAATAACGGGAAGAGTCGCCTTGATCTTCCGATGTGTTCTCAAAACGGCGGTTGGTGGACACCCTTCTTGATACACAAACCTCCTCGATATGCAACACTAAGAAAAACTCCAAGTTTTTCTTCCTCTAAAACCCTAGACAAGAGAAACAAATTTTTTTCTCTCTTTTTTTAATGAGTGGGGCGAAATTTTTCATGCCCATATGTCTTGGAAGAACTCTCTTTATATAGGAGAGTAAATCCTTGGCCTCCAAGTTTCTAATTAATTAAATAAATAATTAAAAGAAATCACAATAAAGGATAATTCCATTTATAAAAGATTGTGATTAATCAATCAATCAATTACAAATAAATCATCTTTTATTAATCATTAACCACACAAGAAAATCAAATCTTGCATTTAATGAAGTATGAGGCGCCACCCCTAGGGTTTAAAAGCCCACATAAAATGTCTTTTATGTGTATTATATTATTTAGCCCAACTAAATAATATCTATGCATATCAATTAATTAGCCCAGCCAATTAATTATTACTGAGGCCCAAGTAACAAGATTACTAGTCCGAATTACAGAAGCCACATCGGGGACCATGGACCTATAACCAGTAGCTCCAATAATTAATTATTCATCGAACAGAATAAGTACATTAATTATTAATTCCGGGATTACGCCACCATAAACCCGAAACTGAACTCTACCGATTATAGATGTATACTTATACTCAACCCATAGAGTGAATAAGCGTCCATTGATATAATCACTACATACGGATTAACCCTCCATAGACTGTCCATTCTGAGTGGGAAGTCTCCGTGAACCCGACTCAGAATATCTTATCCTTATTTACCATCAACCCCCTGATGATCAATTAGTGCACATATCTGACTAGTAGCTAATTAGTCAAATGCGAACTCCCGGGATCGATCACTTTCTTAGGGCTAACAAATAAGGGGACTGTCTCTCTACTTCCCGCAGGAAGGAATGGATTCCATGTCTGTGAAAATCAGAACTACTCACTCATCTGGAGATAGTGCCAATGAGAAGTGGCTTGGAACACATATTTAAGTGAACCGTAACTAACACATCAAACACTACCCCGGGACAAGCGGCACTCGTGATCACCTCGGGATTAAGGTTGATCCATATATGATCATCTAATGATTTAATAAGATTCCTCGATTACGGAATTATACCGAGAAATTCAGATTAAATCGGTCCAGTCCTATATGAATGCCATCATATATAAATGCCCCACGTAGGTACCCTCTACCGACAAATCGGATAAGACTATCACACCCTAAGGTGTTAGGCGCATGATTGGTGTTTTAATCAAGAGACCCTAAACTCGATTAAGTTCACCACGGACTAACAGCTTAAGTATATCACCACTAACTCAATCCTCACGTGCATGCCATACATCGAGTTAAGTGGTTACATATTGATATACATAGGGTTTGCAAAGCAAAGTGTATTATTTACAAGCACAAAGCAAGTAATAAGGTGAGATAAATTCATCATAAAAACAATTACACAAATTGTCTTTCGGCACTACACCTAACAATCTCCCACTTGCACGAAATGACAAGTAATGATTGTTTTTAGAGCACACCCTTTCTCATCTTATTCACAACACTCTCCCACTTGCTATAAAAGGATGAGACATATCCATCAATGCCGTACCCTCCAAACACTCGACTTGGTACAATCGATTAGCTAGGTTGTCGACTCGAGGCGATCTTTAGGATTGAAACGTTGTCGGTCCTTCCAATCAGCGGTACTCTCTCTCAATATGCTTTTGACTTCTTGTGACCGAGAAGATCCTTTTAAGCTATCTCTTCACTTTGTTTTCACAATGAAGTGATATCGGCTTATCGACTGGAATTACTCCTGGACCAAAAAGGAAATTCTAAGCACTATGAGTAAACACTGAGCCCGAGATCAACTTAATGATCATCCTTAATATGACTACAAGTCAGAATCAGTGTAGTCAAACATATTCAAGTTTGCACCTGAATATACAAGCATATGATTCCTCGTTCTCTAACGATACTTGAGGACGACTAAAATGCTTTTCAATGCACGAATCCGAGATTCGACTACTATTGACTTGTGATAACCTGACTTGCCGTTATCCAAGAGAGACTCTATCCCATTTTCTCTTTATCCGGAGATTTAGAGAATCATTCCGAGATGTAAGGTAGGACTACTCGTTGAATGTTGCATAAGTATATGCATGATCATCTTAACCAATAAGACGGATGGGATAGCCAATGACTCATTCTTGTGAATTTGACCGAATCAAATTCTTAGAATATAGTCCAATTCTCTCATCCAGAGAATCTTGGCGTGTCGATTTCCGACTTGAGATAGCACACCCATGATGTTTCCAACCGCTTTAGTGTTATCATTTATGAACACTAATACTACTACTACATTACCAATATTGATATCCAGTCTACGAAAAACTTATCAATATTTTGGTCAAGTCCACATATTTTAAAACATGTGACTTTTAAATGACCGAGAGGTTCTCTTAAATCCACAAAGGATATAAGCCATGGCAGCAGCCTCCTACCAATGGTTCTTTCGAATAAATTAAGATATCGTTAGTCTCGCTTAAAAAAGGTATTAGTGGAATCACCCCTATCTTACGCTTTGTAACGAATCCGTTATTCATTCTCGCCTAAAACCCTTCGTTTCGAATGAATTGATTCCGTTGTTCGGCAAGAAAGTCTCAGGGAATCACCCCTATTTTCTGCTTTCTAACGAAATCTAGCAAGACTGAGTGGTGAGAGAGTTCAAGGTCTGGTTAACTCTCTAGTTGTCAGGGAATCACCCCTATACCACTCAACTTTGCGCTGAAAGTTTAAACTTTCCTATTCATTCGAATCTTTTCCGTGTAGATCCAATTGCTCCCACTGGGCCTGAGACACTCAGGTGGTTCTACAAGAGGTGAACAGTAATCCGGAGTACCAAAACTCCATTCACAGGGTTAAGGTTTTCAAACCAACCTCTATAATCAGAATCCTATACAGCCCACAAAGAGCCACAGGTTATCAATCACCCCAGCAGACTATAAAGTCCACAAAACCACAATGGGTCAACGGTTAAACCATACTCCCACTGCGTTTTGGGTGGATTGACATTCTGATCTAGTAGTATTTATCGATTGTAATCACCAACAACCGATGTTGGGACGTGGTCCGATTAAATCGGAGATAGTAACTACCTTTGGGTAACCATACTCCAAGGTTTAAGGTGTTACTTATAGATTCTATCGAAGGCTTGTGATGATTCAACCGTCACTTTCGATCTCAGAATCTTATAACCAACCTTCATTCGACGATTAAGATATTTCACTAACAAATCACAATCAACGTATGAGCAAAATCTCCATCCTACCTTCAAGCATTAAATGCTAAATGCCTACATTTACGGAAGTGGTGTGAACCGAATTCACTCATTATCCATAAATTCACTGGCATCTTCTAGGTAGACTTCTCGGTTTGCATAATAATGTTAACCGTTATTTTGCAACCAATTATCTTAATCGAGTTTAATGTTGTATTGTAGCACATTAATAACTATATCGTGCAAGTCTATGGTTTCTTCCTCGGTGAGAAACATTCCACCAGAGGCAAGTGCCAAGCATGAGTCCCAAGACTAGCCTATTTCTGAGCATGGAATACTCTATTCTCTGCTAAAATCAGAGACTCCTCCTCGTATTCTTTTGATAAACTAAATCGCGTTTCGAGTAGTTATCAGACAAAATGTCACCACTCAAAAACTCCCACTAGCTTGTGTCTCTCACTAGACCCCGAAGGTCATGATGAACAAGCTATGTTACCCCTTCAAATCTATTACCCTCTCACGATTGAAAGGAAACTTAGTCATTGTTCCTTTGAGATAGTGTTCCTAGACTGGGAGATAGGAATCACCCTTAGCCAGTCTGCAGGTCTTATCTCTAGGATATATGCACTAATTAATAGATATTGAAGGGTCGTTTATCTTAATACGGAAACCTTTTACCTTTAATAGTTTTAGATGTGTTATACTTATTCAGCTTTTCTTAGTGGTTCTGACTTTATCAAACAAAAGTCCGAGTCTTGGATTCAGATTTACAAATGTCATATTCACTTTCTATGAGGCAACAATATATCGAGTTGAAAGTGAATCCATTTGCTTCGTAAATGAAAAATAAATTTTTCTGTGATATTCCAAGGATAGAATCCAAATTCATTTCCTTATATCACTCCCACTATTGTAGCTGAAATTACTGCCCGTTGTTACTCTATTAATCGTTAATGCACAGCTTCCTTGTTCTCCCAAAGAACTAAACTACCGAGTCAAGTTACTCGGTTAAGAAAGTCGCTAAGGATTCATTGGTTAGTGATCCGAAATCACTTTCCTTATCCTATACTTTCTTTAATTAATGTTTCGGTTTAGCCTCAAAACTTTAGTTAAGATGATTAACACTTATAGACATTCTTTCCCATTCTCAACTTTCCTTAAAAGGAAATAGTCTTGAACTAGCAGTTCAATTGAGTAGACACTACTCGTGAACTGTGGGATGTCTAATAAAAGTGTTACCTAAAGTGGGACTAATTTTCTAATAAATTAGAAAAACATAAGATAAAAGCTCCCACTAGTTTATCGGTTCCAAATACCGTCTAACTAGCGACACTTAAATTTATGATTCTCCAATTTTTCTATTAGAAAATTTCTCGTGTAGACACTACACAATTAAAATTCACTAGAAGAATTTTGTTGTCCCAATCATCTTTCAAACTAACTACGGTTGTCTCTCGTTAAGACGAGTGACAAAGATGACATACTTATTTACGTCACTTAAGTCTTGAAGGCTTCAAAAGAAATATCTCTTCCGAAAAATTAATCGCATGTGAGATTAATAAATACAACGTTCTAGTTACTTACCACTTTTAACGAAGTCATTACTAGTCAATTTTACACTAGTGATCTAGCACCTTAGAGATATATATAACAGCTTGTAAATAAAATTGTGATGAAAATAAATCCAAATCATACACTACTAAAATTTTAGGAACATAAACTAAGTACTTATAGTCTATCCTACTGCTCCAAGGATTTAATCTAATGCCTCAATTGTCGCCTTAGGGTAGGTCAAAGAGGTTTCGATTAATATTGAAGATCGATTGAGAATCGAACATCTCATTTGTGATCGTCAATCACCTTTCCTTTTTCAGCCAAGGTACTACCAAAAATACCCTTTATGAGTGTGACCCTCGTCTCATTTTTAGGTAGACCCGAGTGTGCCGCCTTAGGGTCGGTCGGTGACCGGCGAGTACCCAAAATCCTATCCTTTCGGAGACCAAGCCTTGAATTTTGATAGCGGTGAAGGCCTTCCTTAGGGGAGGCCGGTCCCAGCCGGCACGAGGCGTCACCATTCTCTCACGTTGCTTGTGTCAACGAAGAGGCCGTGGGGTCGGCCGTCGCCTCTCCCGCTCCCACTCAATATTTTGAAAAAGTGGTGGGTTTCATGATCACGTTTTGGACTTGATGTTACATTAAGGAACAATAAATCATAGGCCCGAATGTTGTCGGTTATGTGAGCTAGCCCACCCGACCTATTCGTTAGAACATATGTGGCCGCCGGACGGGTCAAGGCTAGGAGAGGTCCGTTGAGCCGTAGTGGCTCTTCGGATGGCTCGAAGTGCCGGACTTCGTGCAAGCGCCACACGTGGAGGTGAAGTCGATTGAGCCGTAGCTACCGTTGACCACCCAACCGTGGTTAAACCACTTCGAACCTGTTTGCCCGTGATTATCCAATCCTTAAACATCAAACTTTCACGTAGACACTACGGAACAAAACGTAATCTCGTCTTAGGTAAGGTGGAATTCACCGAGAATCTAACACCTTAACCACGAGGTTTCGGATTTTACTCCTTATGCTTTCGCAGAGTGGGATTCACCGAGAATCCATCACCCAACCTCGACGATTGAAAAAACCCGTGTTCCTCGGTTTTACCTAATTAGTTTCTAATTAATATCAAACAATTAATTAAAACTAATCGTGTGTTTTATACATGCCTAACTAATTCCTCGAATTAATTTCTACATGTATGCATATGGAGTGGAATTCATGATATGATGCATGTCATGGCAATTTTCCGGTTCTACTCATACAATCTACACATGTATACTAGTGCGGAAAATAAACACCGAGATGGACCGTTGGCACCCCCGTAACTAATCTACTCGAAAATAAATTAAAACCCTAATCTGCAGCTGTTCAGAATCTTCGACGATCGGCATATCAAACGAACTCGGATCGGGACGAAACTTTCCAGATCTGATCTTCATTCTTCGGACTTGAAGATGGACGGTCGGATTGGAGCTTTGACTTGTCAATATTCCTCAGCGAGCCGCCCAACTTGCTGCTGAAACAGACTCTTACAGCAGCGCATCATTTACTTCCCGAGGCCGATCGGGGATCAAGATGAATCCCGATCGTCCTGAAAATTTTATCTCACGTCCATAACTCCATGATATACGATCTGACTGGTCGGATTTTAATTTGAACGGTCCAATTGTTCCCAGAAAATCGAAGAAGTCACAGTTAGGGTTTCTGTGAATCCTGCGTTTTTCTGTTACAGCTGCCTCTTCTCATCAACGAACGGACATCCAAACGGACTCTGATCGACGCCAAATTTTGTGGGATTGTTCATCAACTTCCAATCTTGATTCTGACCGGAGGGATCTTCGTTTTAACGGCTCAAACAACGGGAAAAACGAAAAGACTAAACAGCTAATGTACAGATCTATTTTCTGGAAATTAAAATTGCAATAATACATAAATTACATAATTTCCTATACTCATATGAACGAATTTTCATCGTTCATATGAGTTTACAATAGATCTAACGGGTAAACGATGCCAACCCCAATCCATCTCTTCATCCATAGCAATTTAAAATTATTAATGCATAATAATAAGTAAAATATCACCTACATGCAATTCCACTCCTTTAAATCGTTTAATTACGATTATGACTATATAAATCGTGGAACCTGTCTCTGATACCACATGAAGGATGCAGGTTCTTAGATCTAAACGAGTTAGATCTATGCGCAGCGGATGGATCACGATTTATATGACACATTCATAATTAAAGGACTTAAGTACTACAAGGGGGTTTAAGATTATGTTACCAATAACGGGAAGAGTCGCATTGATCTTCCGATGTGTTCTCAAAACGGCGGTTGGTGGACACCCTTCTTGATACACAAACCTCCTCGATATGCAACACTAAGAAAAACTCCAAGTTTTTCTTCCTCTAAAACCCTAGACAAGAGAAACAAATTTTTTTCTCTCTTTTTTTAATGAGTGGGGCGAAATTTTTCATGCCCATATGTCTTGGAAGAACTCTCTTTATATAGGAGAGTAAATCCTTGGCCTCCAAGTTTCTAATTAATTAAATAAATAATTAAAAAGAAATCACAATAAAGGATAATTCCATTTATAAAAGATTGTGATTAATCAATCAATCAATTACAAATAAATCATCTTTTATTAATCATTAACCACACAAGAAAATCAAATCTTGCATTTAATGAAGTATGAGGCGCCACCCCTAGGGTTTAAAAGCCCACATAAAATGTCTTTTATGTGTATTATATTATTTAGCCCAACTAAATAATATCTATGCATATCAATTAATTAGCCCATCCAATTAATTATTACTGAGGCCCAAGTAACAAGATTACTAGTCCAATTCTGAAGCCACATCGGGGACCATGGACCTATAACCGAGTAGCTCCAATAATTAATTATTCATCGAGCAGAATAAGTACATTAATTATTAATTCGGGATTACGCCACCATAAACCCGAAACGAACTCTACCGATTATAGATGTATACTTATACTCAACCCATAGAGTGAATAAGCGTCCATTGATATAATCACTACATACGGATTAACCCTCCATAGACTGTCCATTCTGAGTGGGAAGTCTCCGTGAACCCGACTCAGAATATCTTATCCTTATTTACCATCAACCCCCTGATGATCAATTAGTGCACATATCTGACTAGTAGCTAATTAGTCAAATGCGAACTCCCGGGATCGATCACTTTCTTAGGGCTAACAAATAAGGGACTGTCTCTCTACTTCCCGCAGGAAGGAATGGATTCCATGTCTGTGAAAATCAGAACTACTCACTCATCTGGAGATAGTGCCAATGAGAAGTGGCTTGGAACACATATTTAAGTGAACCGTAACTAACACATCAAACACTACCCCGGGACAAGCAGCACCCTGTGATCACCTCAGGATTAAGGTTGATCCATATATGATCATCTAATGATTTAATAAGATTCCTCGATTACGGAATTATACCGAGAAATTCAGATTAAATCGGTCCATTCTATATGAATGCCATCATATATAAATGCCCCACGTAGGTACCCTCACCGACAGTCCGGATAACTATCACACCCTAAGGTGTTTCAGGCGCATGATTGGTGTTTTAATCAAGAGACCCTAAACTCGATTAAGTTCACCACGGACTAACAGATTTAAGTATATCACCACTAACTCAATCCTCACGTGCATGCCATACCTCGAGTTAAGTGGTTACATCTTGATATACATAGGGTTTGCAGCAGTGTATTATTTACAAGCACAAAGCAAGTAATAAGGTGAGATAAATTCTGTCATAAAAACAATTACACAAATTGTCTTTCGGGCACTACACCTAACAAATTACTTACATGAAAAGAAACAGAAAATAAAGGCTTACATAATGCAGCCCTTAAATTGCTGGAAACACCCTCAATAAACTACATTGAATCAAGATATGAATAGTATTCTAAGGATGAATTATTGAATGAATGGATGAATGGCTATGTTGGTGTGTATTACAATTCTCGTAGCTGCTTGCTTATATAGAGGTTTTTGCCGACTTAGGGTGGTTCTAGAAGATAAGCATGATATAAGCCGGAAACCGACCCAAACCTAAGGCTCGGTCAACCAAAGAGCTACACTCGGTCGACCGAAGCTATAGGCTCGGTCGACCGAACCTACTTTTGCACACGTTAATCGTTTTTCTCGTCTATCTTGCTCCCCACTCCACGCTTGCATGTTGATCCGATTAATCTTCCACTTAATGCTCCGATTTTCTTCCTTCCTTATCTTGAGATAATTGATTGAATGACATTAATCCTCTCGATTTGTTGTGATCTGCAAAATCAATAATTATCGCACAATAAATCGGCTTTAAATAATAAAAACAGCTAAATACCAAATATCATATTAATAATCACTTAACATTAAATAATAAATATAAACGAGTGATTTAATATGAAATATACATTATTAATCTCGATTTAAGGTCAACGTTGATGACTTTTACGGGTATAATTTGACCGTCATCAACTACCCCCCACTTAGACTTTGATCCTCCCGAACAAAGCATCAATAAGGCATTCCCCAAGACAACATTTTCTATGGTCAAATCATACTTACACAAGAAACTCAAGTCAACTCATACTAGTCATGCTCATAAGATATCCATTATTCACTACTGACTATGAATCGAAGTGATGTGTGCATGTGCATTTAGTTTTATATATTCGTGGCAAGATCGAGTTTATGCTAACCGCAATCTCAACCTACCAACCTCAGCATTCATACTTCTCAAGCCTTTAAATTTTTGAAGCACTAGAGCAATAAGCAAGAGCGTATCTATAGGGATTTTGGACTTGGAGACCGAGTACTACTCAAAGCCTCTTAAAAGTTGAATTTCTTCAATTCTTCATTTTTTTTCAAATACTATTAATCTCAAGGAAGAAAACTTTTTAGAGTATCCCCCTATCTTAGATCATGTATAGCATCGAATACTACCACAAGCGCGGGGCTACTTTGGTAATGTTACTACAAGCCCAGTGTCTAACATTTTGCTAAAACACAGGTACGTCTCAAGCTTATTACTCTGCTTTAATGGCTAAAAGATAAGAATACGTCAGCCAATAAGTATCGACACTAAGTCTACATAACCAATCATCTATGCAATGTACACATAATTGCTTTAGTTATTATGATTTGCGCGGTATACTCGATTCACAGGTTGAGTAATTGAATAATAAATAACTACTCGCAAAAACGGGCATTAATATCCTTAAATTTACTTAACATAAGTATAAAATGATCACGTTCTCATGAAACTTGGTTTATTTCCTATCAATTCTTAGCTAGGAACTCACAATTCTAAGGGTACGAGATACATAATATGGTATTTATTCAAATTTTCAATCATTTGCCGTTTCATTCAATTTTTAATTATAACATAATATGGCTAAGTCTCCTACCCCCCACTTAAACATGGCATTGTCCTCAATGTCAAAAATAAATGAGAAGTTAAGAAAAAGACTTAGCTCTGGAAACGGCTCTCAAGTAAAGGAACAATATCAGAGTAAATGTCATCACGTTGTGGAGAAGCAAGTGAAAATCTGTATAAGCAGACAAACTCCATGAAACCGTTAATAACACCATGTCTATGGAAGTTATAAAATAATGTGGCAGTAATGAGGTATAAATACCTAAAAACAGTTTAAGCCACTTTACTTTATACAACCAATGACAAGGGAAACCAAAAAGAAAAATACTAAATAGAAAGAAAAATAAACAAGCAACTAAAGATGATGGTCTTCATCTACAACCTCCACCGCCTAAATATTCTTAAAACCGGGTGGAGAAGACAAAGATCAAAAAGCATTACCCCAAGTGGGAAAACACGAGGGTGACTTTATCGAAAAGGTATTCAATCCAGGAAAAGAGAAACTTGGTAAGGTATAACAGATTGAATGCGACCTATTGGCTAAAGATAAAATCAAACACTTAACGCATAAACTTCTCGCTTGCATTGGATATCAACAACTTAGGGAGATGTAACTACTCCTCGAAATTACTAATAACCCAATGTATCACGTAAAAGTCATAACCATCATCAACAAGGTCGGATCGGTGTGATAGTTCAGAACAAATCTTATCATCTAGAAATGCCGGAATAGACGGAAAAAATGTGAAATTTAAAACTTCCGGTAGAAAGATAAGTCGTATGTGATCGAACCAAAAACTCTTTGAAGTCTATCTAGGGTCAGAGCTACACTTCCCCCAACTACGATCATGAAAATAAAAATGATAAAAAATAATCATTAAAGCTTAGCAACATTTCAAATTCCGCAACACAAAGGTATTTTGTAAACAAAATGGAGGTTGAGAGTATGATGGGTTTAGAAAAAGATACATATAAGGATGGGAAGAAAAGATAAATGGTGGGTAAGAAATTGTGTTTTTGGGATTGAGAATTGTTTAAAGGAATGGGATTGGGTGGGAGAGTGAAACGGATGGAAAGAAAGAGAGGCGATGAAAGAATGGTTAGAAATGTGAACTGTTAAAGGTGATTGGTGAGAGGATCGAAAAGTTTGAAGGTGAAAAAGTGTAAAGGGAAAGATAAGGATAATTGCAGAATGAATTGCACATCACTTTGGATTTTCACTTGGATCACCATTCTAAAAGATTTTGGAAGTTAACCAAAATCGTTCTTGTTCGCACCAATCATTCTCTGTTACATTTTCAGTAATTCTCAAGCTCTCTTAATGCTTCCATCTTAAGATTGATTGCTAAATTTCCTTTTCTTTAGCAATTTCTTGACTCTCCTACGGAACTCTATTTCACATGGCCTATATTGAGTAAAAAAGTTTTGCACATCCTTAGCCCAATGGCCATCGGAACACGGCAAAATAAAAAACCTCAACATATGTCACGTTACTCTTATTGGACTCAAAGAAAGAAAAACCTAAAATCCTAAAAAGAAATCCTAAGGGTTTTAAAGAAGTAGTTCTGAGTTTAAAGTCCTCAGCTCGACTTTTCAAAAAGTATCCTTGTCAGTCATTATTCTTGGATCACGAGACTTTGACCCTCTGAGCACTATTAGAGGTGGCTTGTCGCTTTTGCGGATTAATACCCTTCCCTTGGTTGTGAGACCTAGGCAACGACATTTATCCATACCATTTATCCAAAGCTCTTACCTCGGCTCTCGTTTTAGGAATTAGTGAATTCTAAGAAACTCGGTTAAAATTACGGTTACTAATTATGGTTTTGTCCTTGACAATAAGAAACAATGAATCAAAGTACTCCGAATAAGGTCGGTTATGTAGGCAAGCCTACGCCGTCTTATTTGTTGGAACATATGTGACAGTTCAGGCCAATCCTTCAAGATTAAGCCCCGTTTAGCCCGAAGGCTTATCGGCTATGCTAAGTCTTGTCGAACTGCTGTAACGTACATCACACGTGGAGGGGAGTCGATTGAGCCGAGGCTCGGTTAAACTCACCCAGCCATGGTTAGACCATTTTTGAACCAATGTACTAAGAGTCTCCGATTTCTAAATTGTCACCCAAAGCGTAATCTCGTTTCTGTTTAAGGTGGGTTCACCGAGAAGCCATCACCCTAAAACTCAACGAAAGCAGAATATGGTGTTCTCTCAAAACTCAACGTCTTCTTTAGATTTTGAATGCTTAAACTACACAATTTGTTGCTCCCATGGCCAGTAGAAGCAATCTCATGCATAGGACAAAGAGATTTTAACAGAACTACGAGGAACTCTTTATTCACTACTTCCTTTCAACGACTACATGTTTCCTTACAACCTCTAGATGAGACAGATTTGGGGCAGAACCTTCCACACTAATAAAATTATTCTTACAAACCACTCCGGGCCAAGATTCATACTAAGGTTCATGTATAGGCTAACTTATGCTCAAAAAACCAAAAGGTAGTAAAACATAAGCAAAAAAAGGTAGTACCTTGCCTTCAACATTGTACCACGAAGAATTTAAGCCTTTAAAATTTTTTCGGAGCCATCTTTGTGCTTTAAAGGTATTGCTTCCATCGCTTTTCCCATCTTAGATTCGTAGCTCCACATGTTTGCTGGGTTATTTTCTCAATACCGCCAAAAAATATTGACTTGGATTATTGCTTTCCTGGTTTACGCAAAGCAGAAGAAAAACAAAAGCAGACCGTAGATCGATTTTAACATGGTTTCCCATGTCGCTATCAGACCTACGGATTAAACATCTGAGGATAAGCAGACACGCGAAATTCGGACTTCGAAAACACAAATCGAAACCGTAAAGCAGAACAAAACAAAAATAAATTCTCGGTCGACCGAATGAGGTCTCTCGGTCGACCGAATAATTTTTTTATTTTTTTATTTTTATATATATATATTTTTATTTAAGAATCTGGAATTTTCAGACAGAGCAGCCAACCAGAGGGACTCAAAAACGTAAAAACTGACTCTAAAACAGAAAACTCGACATGAATAAAAAAAACTATTTATATATAAAATTGACCGTTGGTTCCCCGGCAACGGCGCCAAGAACTTGATCGGGGTCAATCAGGTTATAATATACTTGACCACCATAAACCAATACTAGCAAGAGGACTAGGCCCATCGTAGTATAGCTATAGTGAATCAAGGTCGATCCCACAGGGAACCAATTGTGGATCATCTTATATACAAACAATTAATTAAGCATGTCAAGGACATAGAGGCGGTCTACGACCAACATAAGACAAGAAAAGTAAAGACACGACTCGACACAACGTAATCAACCTCCCTAATTATAGTCTTTATCGTTTGGACCTAGATAATTTATATAATAAAGCCGAACTTATTAAGCGTCAATCCGTTTGTATCTATCTTAGATTGGCTACGGAGTCATCCTCTTTAACTTGACTTAGCACCGGTAGGTCACTAAATCACTGTGATATTGTTACGTGACTTCGCGCTTTTAGTGCCTCCATCTCATATAACTCACACGCTTACGAATCTAAGGATGCCAATATTAACCGTACACCTCGTCCAGGCAACATTCCTATGGTTAGGCGTACTTCCTAAACGATCACTCAAGCTCTCGTCCAACTAGCAATTACCAAGTTATAGTCTCATGCTAATCTACGACATACGTATAAGCGGTGCATGCAATTCCCGAATATAAACCTACCTAGATAATATTTGAGCGTCGAAGATCAATTCATGAGCCTACCTAAGAGTTTTATATCGGTATTTCCTTCTTACACGTTTTAATTAAACTAAGCGAGTAACGTAGCCATAGCCATACCTCTTGAGATAATAAATTCTATTAAGTTAACCTAACCATAAAAGCGTGGCTATTTAACGGATGAAAGCAGGCTCGGTCGACCGAATAGGTGGGCTCGGTCGACCGAATGGTCTTTTTCCCCCAGATTACATCCCTGAACATATCTCTCAGCGTTTCATCATACAGAACAGATTAAACAGTAACTCGTAAAGCATTCATATAAACTAACATAGATACGCATAAATTAAATCAAGTAGATTCATGAATAGAAACTAAGTATATGACGTAGGTTATGGGATCCCCATAGACAAGGTGTCGCCACATCCCTAACGTCATAGCCTAGATCTACATCATCTAGCTATGAATTAACTAACTCAAACAATAAAGCATAATTGGGAGGGGTTAATTACTTAAAAGAAAAGAAACAGAAAATAAAGGCTTACATAATGCAGCCCTTAAATTGCTGGAAACACCCTCAATAAACTACATTGAATCAAGATATGAATAGTATTCTAAGGATGAATTATTGAATGAATGGATGAATGGCTATGTTGGTGTGTATTACAATTCTCGTAGCTGCTTGCTTATATAGAGGTTTTTGCCGACTTAGGGTGGTTCTAGAAGATAAGCACGATATAAGCCGGAAACCGACCCAAACCTAAGGCTCGGTCAACCGAAGAGCTACACTCGGTCGACCGAAGCTATAGGCTCGGTCGACCGAACCTACTTTTGCACACGTTAATCGTTTTTCTCGTCTATCTTGCTCCCCACTCCACGCTTGCATGTTGATCCGATTAATCTTCCACTTAATGCTCCGATTTTCTTCCTTCCTTATCTTGAAATAATTGATTGAATGACATTAATCCTCTCGATTTGTTGTGATCTGCAAAATCAATAATTATCGCACAATAAATCGGCTTTAAATAATAAAAACAGCTAAATACCAAATATCATATTAATAATCACTTAACATTAAATAATAAATATAAACGAGTGATTTAATATGAAATATACATTATTAATCTCGATTTAAGGTCAACGTTGATGACTTTTACGGGTATAATTTGACCGTCATCAGAAACATATGCACCTGTTGCAAGATTGGAAGCTATCAGACTATTCTTGGCACATGCTGCATATAAGAACTTCAAAGTATGTCAAATGGATGTCAAGAGTGCATTTTTGAATGGTATCCTAGAGGAGGAAGTGTATGTTCAGCAACCTCCTGGATTTGAAGTTAAAGATCAAGAAGATAAAGTGTATAGACTCAACAAAGCACTTTATGGATTGAAACAAGCACCAAGAGCATGGTATGAGACTCTATCTCAATTCTTGGTGGACAATGGTTTTACTAAAGGCACCATTGATAAGACACTTTTCAGAATCAGTGAAGGGACAAAGACCTCTTTGGTACAAATTTATGTGGATGACATAATATTTGGTTCTGAGAATGATTTACTTTGTGAAAAGTTTGCAAATCTAATGAAGAGCAAATTCCAAATGAGTATGATGGGAGAAATGAATTACTTTTTGGGATTGCAAGTTAAACAAATGAAAGATGGAATCTTCATTCATCAAACCAAGTATACCAAAGAGTTCTTTGAAGAAATTTGGTATGGAAAACAAAGACTAAAAATTCAACTCCTATGAGTACAAACATCAGATTGGATGAAGATAAAGAAGGCAAAGATGTTGATCGGACTTTGTCTGATGAAGGATGATAGGCGATCTATTGTCAGATCTCATCGCCAATGAGACTGATATATCCTTTCTTTGTAGGTGTTTGTGCAAGATTTCAATCTAAACCTAAAGAAAGTCATTTAGGTGCGATCAAAAGAGTTCTTAAGTATCTAAAAGAGACTTTGGGAGTAGGGATATGGTATTCCAAGGAAGGAAGCTTCAAAGTAATATCCTACTCAGATTTCGATTATCTTTGGATGCAAGATTGTGAGAAAAAGCACCTCGGGAACACCATCGAGGTTAATGGGAAATAGACTGGTCTCTGGTTTAGCAAGAAACAATTCTATATCAACTTCCACCACTTGAAAATTTGAGTATATAGGCTCTTTGGAAGTTGTTTGTGCACAAATACTTTGGTTAAGACAACAATTAAGGGATTATGGAATTGAAGAAAGGAAATTCCAATCATGTGTGACAACACAAGTGCAATTGCAATCACGAGAAAATCTGTTTTGCACTCAAGAACCAAGCACATTGATGTGAGACATCATTTTATAAGAGATCATGTTGAAAAGAAAGATGTGGTGGTTCTATACATTCCCTCTTGAAGATCAACTTGCGATATTTTCACTAAACCACTTGATAGTGAAAGATTTGCCAAATTAAGGGTGAACTTGGAATCATAAAGGTTGGTGACATTCAAACAATGTCTTGGAATTAACCAAGGGGATTAGTCTTTGCTATGTTGGGTGAGCTCACTTAGCAGATTAGTCATTGGTATCAACAATTCCATGTACTTTTAATTGAACAATTGAGCAAATGAGGTTGCCAAGGGGATTGGTCTTTGTCATGTTGGGTGAGCTCACTTGACAGATCAGTCATTGGTATTAAACCTCAACTTGTATTATCAATTGAACAAAACAAGGAGAAAACAAGGATCAGCAGAGTCACTTTGTCAGCAGGCTGCTGAGCCCACCCTGCTGAGGGATACCCTGCTGAATGGAACGTTACTCAGTCAAAGTTATTTAGGTCAAAAAGCAGTTTGGCGGGATATTTATTCTATCTTTTATTACCACAGTCAAACCATCCAACGGTTACAAACGTTATGGAGGAGTAATGTGCCACGTGTCAAGACAGAATTTATTCAGATTAATCGTGGTTACCTCAATGTACGTGCAATGACAGTTTCAACTACCCACTGTCTATATAATCAGGCTGTTAAATAGAAGGACTCTCTACTTGCATTTTCTACTTTATCTCTGCAAATCCTACTTGTGTGAACACAGATTTGAGAGCAACTCTTCTTCATCTTTTTCTTATTTCAATGGCGGAAAGAGTTGAAGTTCAAATCGAATCAAGCCAAAGTGTAAGAGGCTATGTTGTTGATGCAAACAGAACCGAACTGGCCATTAATATAGGTCGAAGAATAAGAAGGTTTGCAGGCCTGGAGAACAAACTCACCATCGATTAGAAACGATATCATACACCAATGTTATTGATTTCCGGAAGAATATTGTTATAGAAGAAGGAACTGAAGCATTCAAAACCACTTTGTGAATGGTGAGGAACTTGTAATCTCCTCCAATCTCTTTGAGAGAAGTGTTTGGTTTTGAAGAAGTTGTTGATGGTTCGATCAATCCCTGAAGCTATGGGATTGGACAAGATGGCTTTTGTAGATCGAGATCAAGACAGATGCAACTATCAAATCGTATGCAGGCATCAAGCGCAAAAACATTGGTATTGAATACGATCTCTGTGAGCAAGCTCATTGCAAAGAACATACTTGGGCTAGTTGGCGGTATGGATACTCTATCGGGACCCAAGATAGAGGCGATGATTATCATCTGCGAGGAGCATGAAGTTTTGATGGGCTAGGTACTTTATTCATTATATGAAGAAAGTTGCGAAGGAGGACAAACTAGGAAAAGGAAATCAAAGGCCTTACCCTTAGGTTTGATGATTGAGACCTCTTTGAATCACTTGGAGGTTCGACCTTGAACCGATTGACATAAATCACCCGAGATACAAAAAGGAGATTGATTATGCAATTCTGGACTTGATGATGATGAAGAGATTCTTTGGAGAGGCTGCTGATGATAATGATGATGGAGATGATGGTGATCTTTGGTGGTGAGCGGAGTTTAGCAAACTAAGAAGATATCCATCAAACTCTTTGCACCAAAGAAAACTACTGGAAAGAGAAAGAGTGCCGATGTTAGGAAGATTACGAAGTCTTGAAATCAAAGAGAACAAGAAAGGAAACAAAGACAGATCGATGAGTCTTTGAGAGGTCAAGTGGAGGTTCATGACCTGCTTTGTGGCTTCAAGAAAAGCTGTTGGTGAAATTTTTAGAGAACAATGAAGGAAGCTAGTAGAAAAGAAAATTGACTAGAAAAGATGATGATGATGAACCCCTATCCAAGAGGATGAAGGAGGTTGCCAAAAAGAAGAAATATGGCAAGGGAAAGAGTTGAAAAACTTGGAAGCTCAAAGAGTCCAAGAGGAAGCACAAGTAGAAGAGGAAGAAGAGAATTTGTTGAGGTGAGCCTCTAACTATCATTCCACCAGCTTGATATTAGTGACTCTTCAAATGAAGAAGTTATCAAGTCACGATCTTTGAACAGTTGTTATTGAGCAATCACCAGAGGATGTCAGCAGATCATCGACCACGAGCTTTGTAGTATCCATGAAGAACCACAACAAACAATCGAACTGAACTCTTTGTGGTGATTGGAGACTTGGTTGAAGACCCCGCAAATTTGGCAATAGTTCGGGGGAAGAGCGTCTGCTTTGCTAACCTGTTGATGAGCATGTAAGTCGGGGGAACCAAGTGTGATCTGAGATGGAAGTAGTAGGTACAAATGTACAATCACAAAGAACTTGACTTTCAAACATCTGTAGAAGAAACCATGAATCGCTTGTTGGAACCTTTGGAGGTCAACAAGCTCTGGAGCTGCTGCTCCAGGAGATCTTTCATGCCATTTGAAAGGCATGTGAAAAGAGCAAGAAAAATCGAAGAGTATGTGGTTCCCAAACTTGACAAATTCTTGATTATTTTCAATGGAAGTTTGGTTTCTATAAGAGACAAAAGCCAGCTGCTGAACCAATGACTGATTTTGAAGAATGGGCTTTTAATAAGTTGGGAGTAGAAAACTTGCTGGATCTGGTTGACACCACCCTGCTGCAATCCAGACTGATGGATCTGTTTGATGAGCAACAGAAGGAGGAGGGTATCAAATTTAGAGATCCAAGAGATGGTCCTGATGATTCTTCTTCATCATCAGATAGTAGAGGAGATTTTCCCTCTGGACCAGGAGAATCAAGTGGGGCTGCACTAACACATGTACCATCTGTACAACAGTCCACTGATGCTGGTAGATCTGCTGAGGGTCAGCAGACTGGAGAAATGGATGAGGATCTACAAGATCTCACCATGGATGATCTAGAAGCACTAATCACTGAGGGAATTACATTGAGTGCTGGTAGGTTAGTTGTTGAAGAGCCTCTTTGCACAACTGAAGATGTCTGAGATCGTTGATTTTGATGTGGAAAAGACCATCGACTTGATGAACCAAGTCCAAGTTTCGAGGAATCCATTGGATATCAAAGTGGATTTGACTTTGAGGGAATTCTCACCAAAGCGCCATGATTTCGACCAAGGTTGGTCATGCGAAGGTTTCAAGTGGATAATGAAGCCATATTTAATCCATAGGAAATTGAAGAGGAGAGCACAGTTTCGAGGTACAATCAAGACTGGACAAAGGTTGGAACAGAGAGTGCAGTCTTGAGTCTCAAACAAAGACTGGACAAAGGTTGGAACCAGAGTTGGGTATGGAGGAAACCCCTGTTGTTGATGAGGTCTTTGTAGTGGACCTGCTGGAGCCAAGTGGCATTGAGGAAAGGATAGTCGCAGATCAGCACATTAATGAGGATGAGCAAATTTCTTTGGACTATGACTACAATGATGAAGAATTTCAAATTTTTGGAGAATTTCAAAAATTTGGAGAAGAAGAAGTTGCTGAAGAACCTGCACAAGATCCTATCTTTGAAGATGTTCTTGGTGCAATGGTTGAAGAAGGACCTCCCCCTGCTGGGAGAGATATGAGTAGAGCAATGGTCATCAGCAGACAACAGGCACAATATAGAGTTGAGGAGCCGGCTGATGGATCTACTGATAGTAGAATGGCCAGTGGAGTGCCAGTTGAAGTACTAAATGAGTTGAGGACTGTAAGAAATGATATGCAACAGTTAAGGACTCAACTGGACAAACAAGAAAGAAGATTTGAAGAACTGATGGCTCTGGTAAATGAAAGCAGACAATCTAACGTCTGATTGCTTCAAACTTTGCTTCCACTCATAATCTTCGTGAATGATCCGATATATGATGTAAAATATATCAAGCAAGGGAACACTTGAAGGACAAGTTTTTGAAAGATCAACTTACATCCATTCATCAAAAACTTGACAAGCTTCTTGAAATCGCTGAGCCTCGCTTTGCACAACAACTCTTGTGCTCGATCCCAAATTTCTTGAAAGGATCAGCAGTGGAGGAGACCACGCAATCAAGGATTACTTCACTTGATACTAGAACCTGGAACTATGGAAGGTCAATTACACAGAGTGATAGTATCACAGAAGCTATTCATGGCCTCATCTCACGCTTTGTTGATGATGTCACTAAGGGAAGAAGGGCCAATCGCGAGCAAACAAAGGAGGCTGCTAGACTCTTTGCACAGAAAGAGATGGATTGATGATACAAATGCTTTTAGGCAACCTGCACTGGCAGAGTGCAACTCACTGATGATCTCCTATCACAGTACAAGAAAGAGTTTCATAACAGAAGGAGACCTTATCGTGACATGGGGTTTCATGAAGGTCTTAACTCCTTCTTGAGTTTGAAGTTTTGGGAGGCAAGGATTAAAGCTTTAAGAGCAAATACCAAAGGTAGAAGAAGTAGCAAAGGTGAAAAGGTGCTGCCAATTACAAAAGCAAAGGATTCACTGAATGAATTTAAGGAGCTGTATATGAAGTTTGGCTTCAGGGTGAATCAGATCAATCTCATCTTGCCTGAAGCATGGAGCTGGTGGAAACAAGTCAATTCCTATATTGATTTTACACTAATTGAGAATGAATGGATGACTGAAATGATAGAAGAGATCAGAGCCTATCAAGAGCAAGCTGAGAAGGCTAGAAGAGAAAGAGAGAAGAGACGATGAGATCGGCATATTTACATTATTTTATCTTTCTTTGATGCTAGATCTGTATATCTTTGTGAACCATTATTTATAATGAGAAATGACTAAATTTGTTCTCATTGTTGTTTTTATCTTTTTGCTTTCTTTGATTAGGTGAGGTAGTGGCATCATCACCAAAAAGGGGAAATTGTTGGACTTATTTCTTAGTTTTGATGATGAGTGCCATACTACCTGTTATTGTGCAAAGGCAAAAAGATGTCTAGATAAAATGTATAGGTTTATTAGAGTTTGATTCATAAATAGGTTTGATCAAACAAGCCTTTGTAAAAAAAGGTCTGATCGATTGTTTATCACAGATGGTCTAGATCGATGGGGTAGATAGGTCAGTTGGTGGTCCGGAACCTCGCCAAGACCAAGACCGAAAGGCGAGGGTTCAAACTCAATTAATGAAGGCTAAGGGATCAAACTTAGTAGTTAAAGTCAAGGATATGGAATCAGAATTTAGGCAAGTCTGTGATGACCTAAACTGATTACATATACCTTGTGTAGAAGGTCTAAGTTCCATAAGTTGGATGATGTTTGGAACTTAGTTATAATTAAAATGATGTAATCTAACTTCACAAATAAAAGTTGGATAAAAGGAATCAATTTGCATTATATTTCTGAGACAAAAATATGATGTTCAAGAGATCGATTGGTATTACAAACAGATCGATGAACTCTGGCTTTGATATATACCTCGATTAATTCAAGATTATTGGAAAGTTACATGGATAAGAACAGGCAACTACCTCTGACTTATCAAGAAAATCAAAGGCTGAGATTAAAAAGACGTTGGGATGATCCATATTTTTATCCATTGGATACAAGTCAAAGGGTGGACAAACCGCATTGTCAAAAAGTAATCTGACGATTGTCGATCCTATGAATAGTGTGAGAATGCGGTCTGAGATGGGACAAATACAAGGAACGGTCACATTTGAATTTCAAATGCAAGTCACATGCATTCCTACCTATAAATAGAAGACTTTCAACTCAACAAAAGATGATGAATTTTTGGGATAAACTTTAAGTGACAATACTGAGCTGAAAAACACCCTGCTCAACTTACTGAGCTTAAGGCTGCTGATCTAGCTATTTTCTTCAAGTGCATTCTGTGTTCAAGCTACATCAAGCATACACACTTGAAGACTGCAAGCTGCTGATTATATCATCCTAATCAAGCTGCTGCAACTGAATCATTTATTTGATTCACTCTTTATTTCATAAAGAACCTGCTGAAGACAGTGAAGCATCAGTTTGGTGTGAAAGACTGTTGTTTGTGGTGGAGCTGGTGAAGAGGCAATTCTACCCTTCAAGGACCAGTGGAAGACTCAGGAGCAGCAATCCTACTGTTCCCGGTTTCAGATTTGTGAAGCCATAGTTATTGGTGAAGGACAAACAACTTAGGAATCTTTTGTAACAGATAACTCAAAGATCTCTAGTGAATTTCCTCCAACATCACAGGAGAAGAGTGGGCGTATTGTGATTACATCACTGGAACCACTATAAAAATCTCTCTATTTACTTATCGCACTTAAATTCTCGCATTTAGTTTTTATCCATATCAACTCACTGAATCTAGCAACTGAAATCACACATTTGCACTACTGAGTATCCAATACTTAGTATCATATTTAACAACAAGTAACAAGGCTTAATTTTGATACTATTCCGCTGCACAAATTCAGCACACTGAACTATCGAAGAGACTAACGTTTATCGCTGACCCTCATCTTGAAGTCTCGCCAGACTCTGAAGTATCGCCAGATCTTTGAAGTTGCAGAATTTGTTAACTCCAAAGTTTTAAGTGTTAAGTTTATTCACCCCCCCCCCCCTTCTAAACTTAACCAAAGCCTTTTCAAGGGACCAACAATATAGATGATCGAATTGCAGATTATCTTGAGTGGAAGGAAGGTGATTCCCGACAACATCTTCAAGATTCTGACCGCATGCTTGCAAAAGAGGCATGGCTATTTGATTTTCTGTGAATCACAACTCTGGTTGGTGTCCTTGATGAATCCCCTCTATGGGACTTGGTTGATGCAGCAAAGGCAAAGCGCCTGGACCTCGCATGCAGATGAGTGATGATTCAGAAGATGGTGGAGATGATCATGATCAAGATGATGGAGATGATCATGTGGACAATGACGATACTGATCATCATGATGATGATCTTGATAAAGACAGAGAAGAGGATACTCCCACACCAGATGCAATTGATGATACCACTCTTCTCCGTACATTTTTAAAGTCACAAGCATCCAACAAGTCAACAACTCCAGCAGAGACAACCACTCAACCACTGTCTGTTGACACTCAAACCGGCAACCCAAACAAAAGGGACACTGGTTCAGCTGCTGCCACTCCAGTCAAGGCAATCCCCATCATAGAGAAAGGGGGAACAGCAGCTCAAGCCACACCAGCATACACATCTACCCAAAAACATGAATATTTAGACGTCAATGTAGATGTGACTCAGCATCAAGACAAGGGACAGCAAACAGACCCATAACCAGCTGACATAAGGCACAAACTCTCTCAGCTGAACACTGGCATTGCAAATGAAACTTTTGAAAAAGCGGCAGATCCATGACTTCAGCATTTAATGATAAAAGCTCCTTCATTGAGCATGAGTTCCAGGCCACTGCAGAATACATCGATGCACAAAATATTGTTGTTCAACAATAGGGAAATATAATGAGGCAACTCAACATGAATATCACTAACAGTCTTGCAGGACTCAGGCAACACATTTCCCAAGAAAATGAATCCATGGCATTGGCCTTTGGCACTATATTTCATAGTGTCACTGATAAACTGAATGATCATCACAACAGATTCACATCTATTGAATCAAAACTTGACTCTCTGATTCCATCTTACTCCTGCAAAGGGATGATGCTGCCAAAAAGGGGGAAAATTAGGATAAGCCTAAAGGATCAACTATTAGACCCCCAAATTTCACTGAAGAACAACTGAGAGCAAGGGACAGAGAAATAAGAATCAGGAATGAGGCAGAAAAACAACAAAGGAGGGCCAGAGAAGAAAGAGAAAATGCCCTAAATGAACCATGCACTGGATTTCCTCTTCCTATGCAAAGAAGAGATGATGATAGAGACAGTTCCGGCAGACAGCAAAGGCCTGGATCTAGCCAGCAAAGAGGACCAGCAAGTCAACACAGACTTAGCACCAGAGGAAACACCAAAGAGAGGCGTGAGACTGCTCTAGATACACACTGGGAACACAAAAATTTCACTGGTCACCAATGCAAAGCTGAATATGAAGAAGATGTACTGGACGATGTAAGAGAATTTTTCAGAGCACATGAAGGACTTTATCCTCATTCCTCACAAGATGAAGCATGGGCTGATTGGCTAAGCTATCAGGATGAAAGGATTAGAACTGATATGGCCAAACTCTACAATGAAGTCAAAAGGGAGTTTGCACTTCTCAAACAAACCAACAACAAACCAAGCTCAGCCATACCACTATCTGCAAAAGGACCAGAAGACTTGCCAACTGAACAACAAGAAGACTTCAACTATATGGCAAAATTCTTCAATCCTATGGGAAGTCTCTACAAAAGTCTCAAGTTTACTGACTCACACATTGCTGAAGCTAGGGAGAGACTTGAGAAGCACTTTGGAGAACCTAGGGCAAATGAGACTATGCCAGATTTCAATAGACTCTTTGCAAAGAAAGTATTCAAGGGGGTATCTGAATACACTGCTATGGCATACTGGAAGTGGAAGTTTCCAGAAATTGATTGGAAAGACATTGAAGAGGTTCAGACTACAAAGTTCAAGAGGTACAAAGCTGAATTAAGCGAAATGTAGTTTGTAACATTTGAATAATGTTTTTGAACTTATTGCCCTGGAATGGATGAATAAAATTGCTGAGTTTTCTTCTGTTATTCATTATAAAAAGGTTGGATCACTTATGTTCAGGCTTATGAGAGTTTTGGCATCATCAAAAAGGGGGAAATTGTTAGGAACATTTTATTATGTTTTGATGATGGCCATACTAGCTGTTATAGCAAGCCTTAAATAAGTTAGAATTCTCTGTATAAGTCTTTACTTAGAGTCTGGCATGTTGTATAAGTTGAGTCAGACAAGTATTGTACTAGTTGGTAGGACGGCAAAGTAAAAACAGACTTTCGGCAGAGTGAAGCCATCCAAGCACCAGCAGAGAAGTAATGAAGACATTATGGTCTGAATTATAACCAAGGAAGTCTGTGATGACCTTGGATAAGTCTAAGTTATGTTTCAAAAGATGAAACTTAATATTCAAATATGGTGTACACTGATCTCACCCCAATCAAGGATCAGTGAAGTACAAGATTCTCCTCATACTTAAACAATGAAGAAAGCAATTGAATCGGCGCAAAGATGGCGACTTTGGCCGAGTGAAGACAAAACGGTGAAGGAAGATCTAGAACGGCGAAGGCAGATGAATCACTCAACCGCTCTGAGAACGGCTAAGTAAATCTTACCAAATCAGATTTTGGAATATGATGAAGATTCAGAAGATCATGCATTAAATGCACATTCAATAGAGGATCAATCAAGGACGGATTTTCTGCTATATATTTGAAGGAAAAATCCGGTCACTGAAATCAAGGAGAATACAATTAGGGGGGAATCAAGAATAAAATCAAGGATCATTCCCTCATTAATTTAGCCAACGGACGGAATTTCAAATCAAGGATATTCAGGGCTATAAGTAGAAGGCATTGACAGAAAAATAAACAACGATTAACAAGAGCAAAAAAAAGGAAGCAGAAACTCTGTCAATTTGAAAAGCCTTCTCTCTAAACTTACAAGGACTTATCTAGAGATCAACTCAGACATCGAACTACAATTTTATATTCAAAGATCGAGATTGATCAAGCAAGTTTGTGAATCTCATTCACATCAAATCGAAATATGTAATCGAAGCAATCTGAGAAGGAGTTGTGTCTGTGATAGCTGCTGAAGGATTTTGATCTCAAGGAGCAGTGAAAGAGAATGGATCACTGAAGCTATTGCAGTGAAGGAGTGATAGTCTTGTAGATTGTGAAGCTTGGGAAGTCAAGGACAATCATACTATTGTATCTGTGAAAATAATAGTGAATTCCTCCAATCATCACATGAGAAGAGTGGATTAAGGTATTACACCACCCTGAACCACTATAAGCCTTGTGTCAATTTACTTTCTGCAATTTACTTTACAACATTTATTTAAATTGCCTAGATCATAACTTATATCTATGATTGTCTAAACTGATTTGAAAACAACATAGTAAGAAGGGACTTATCCGCTGCCCAAAAGCTTTTAAACATAAGAAAAGTTTTTGAAACTCCACTATAGTCATTCATCCCCCCTCTGACTATAGTTTCACCCTTCTCTGGGACCAACAAATATACATATACTTTTGATTAAGAGTTTGATATCATTTGTGTGTTTCTGGTGTTCTCTAATATTCCGATTTTCGGGAAAGGGCAGACGTGTCATTTTGCGAAACGAAATATTATTATTTCTTTTATTCTATGGGAGTTAAGTATTTAATTGAGTATATATATATATATATATATATATATATATATATATATATTCGTGTTATATGTATATATAATTAAGGGATTATTCTGATTTTGGTAATTAAAGGACAATTAAGGAAAAAGGGATTTATGGGAAATTGGTATTTAAGGAAATTTACACACAATAATCCCATAACCTAAACACAAAATCATAAAATTGGTCTGTACGCTCTACTTCTCTGCACAATCAAGAGGAAGAATTAGGGCTTGGTGAGTTTTTCAGAATTTTGAAGCAAAGCTTAACCGTTTTCAGATCAGATGGGAGCATTGGAATCGTTGTGAGAAGGGCAACGTTTGGATATCAGATTTTGGGAGTTTCTGCAGGCTTTGCAAGGCTGTTCGAATCTGTTTTTGGCTGCAATTAGGTAAGAAACTCTTTCTATGATCTCGGTTATGATTCGTAAAGTATAGATTATGTTTTTGAGACGTGTAGATGCTAGTAAAAGAGGTGTTTTTCGTTGATCAAGGATCCTAGGTAATCTTGGGATGATTAGATATGTTTTCTACATTTTACTGTGTTGAAAACAAGGCTAATTAGGTTAGAAATGATTCAGAAATCGAGTTGCGAAGATTTTAGCGTTTTGGGAAAAAACCCAGACGAACGGGCGTCTGCAATAGGCGGACGGGCGTTCGCAACCCTAGTACCTCAGACAGGCGTTTGCGTAAGGAAGACGGTCGTCTGAGGTGAGATATTTGATTCAGGATGTAGCTGCTTTTGGCAGACGGGTGTTTGGGGTTTAGTGGACGGGCGTCTGATTACGGACGGGCGTCCATCATTCTAGTTTGGTTTTGGGTTCTATAATCATAGTATTATTGTTTTAAACCCTTATTCATGATATGTTAAGATGGTATAATCTAAACAAGCCTGAATTGAACTTCTGATTCGTTCAGTTAAAACACCGAATGTACTCTTAAAGGGAGTTGAAGTTCGGATCCGTCGGGAGAGCATGATAGGCTTGTGCTTTGACAAATTAGCATTCATCAATGTCTGTGTAATTGCTAGGCCTTGTCCGTGTCTAGTGGTCTAGGGAGAGAGTAGTATTGTGAGGGAGATTAATTGAAAACATAGGTGGTTAGTTAATCATTCTAATAAAACACGTACTTGACTAGTAAAAGATTAAACAACATGTCTCTCTTGGATAGGCACCAGTCTATATCACGATGTGTGTGCTACCTCTAAAGGTGGAAGTACTCCGTGGATATTGGTGTGATCCACTAATATGTTGCCAAGAGTGTCCCAAAAGTGGATACGCGTAGTGCCCTTGAGTGCGGTTGTAGCATAGATAAGTTAAGTAGAAACGTTTAGTCAATTCATGTAGTGAACCCTAGATTGAGTCGGTCACACTTAAACAACTAAACTTTTAAATTATCTTTTCTTTAAGAACTATAATTGTGATCATAGCTTCTCTTTCTTATTAAGTACGTTGTACTTACCTCAAATGCATGTTTTCTATGTGCTTGGGGATGAGAAGACGAACAGGTCGATAATGTTTACGAGGAGGAGTTCGATGATGACGTTTGAAGACGCCTCATTGAAGACTTAACATTATTTATTTTGTTATTCATCTATTAGACTGTTCTTAATACCGTTGGCTTAGACTTTTGGTTTTTCGAGACTTGTAGTACCGTTACTTTTCTTTTGGATATCGTATTTTTTTCCCTTGAATGTAATAAGTTACATTTCCATCTTTAAATGTTGTTTCTATTCTTGGATGATTGGAAATTTTTATACCCGAGTCTTTTGCTTCCGTTTGCTTGTTTTTGATACGACGTAGTAGAGGCTTACGTATGAAATGAATTTATTTTTATTTTCTATGTGCCGAACGTTCCTTTTCCGGATGAGGACACGGTGTCCAGGAACGGGGCGTTACAGTTGGTATCAGAGAGAAGCGTCTTTTAGGCTTCCTTTCTTATAAGATAAGTTTTCTCTAGATCCTTTAGTAACGTTCTGGTTTTCTTTGATCATCAGGATGGTGTTCACGAGAACTAGAGCGGGAGCGGAGACTTCCAGAGTTTGACGGGAAAGTCCAGCACCGGTCGTAGGGGGCGGTGTTGTGAGGCAGATTCCTCCACCTCGACAGAGTTTGTCACCACCTCCTCACATTGCGACCCCCACACCAAGATCTCAATAGGGTCTGTCACCGAGACCTCATCAGGAGCAACTTCCACTATGGCACGTGGAGAGTTCAGTTCAGTTTTCGTTGGTAAGTGATGTTCCAGCAAGTGTTGTACCGCCACCGGTAAGCTACCCTCCGCACCAGCAAACCTTTTACCCACCACCAGTTAGTGTTTATTCTCCACCGGCGAGCCACCCCCTCCCCATTAGTGTTTCACCAACAACAGCAGACTTTCTACCCACCTCCTGCAGGTCATACCCCTCGACCTACGGTACCACTTTCACCGCGTTTCGACCGTCAGCATGGTATTGGTTACCCACCCTTTGGTTTCCAACAACCTCAACCAACCCCACAGCACCACCAGATTACCATCAAGGATACTACCCTTCTCAGCCTGAACCTCAAGTGATTCCACCTTACCCTCAACAACAACAGTTTCACCAGCAGATACCTTTTGGCTATCCTCTAGTTTACCCACCCGTGAGACCGGCATTTGACCAAGCACCGGCTGTGGATTGGTATACAAGGTTGAGAAGGAATCAGGCTGAGAATTTCTATGGAAACGTTGAACATTCAAAGGCCGAGGAATGTATAAGGAGCTTCGAGAGGGCATGCAGGAATATACATGTGCCTGAGACCGAGATGGCACAGCTGGCGGTTGGTTTTCTTTTGGACGCATCAGAAGCTTGGATAGATGCTATACAGAGTAGCAATGGAAAGGTCACAGACTGGGAAGCTTTCAAAGCTATGTTTTTCAACGAGTACTTCCCGGCAACAGTGCAAGTGGATAAGGCAAGTCAGTTTTAGAAACTCAAGCAAGGCAACTACTTGACGGTATCTCAGTATACCAATAGGTTTAACGAGTTGGGACAATTCTATCCCGAGCTTATAAAAGCGGAAGAAAGGAAGATGGCCCTTTACAAGGAAGGATTGGCTTATGAGATTCAGTCTGGCATGTTGGGATTTACAGCAAGGAACATGGCGGAATTACTGAACAAAGCCTTGGAGGTTGAGACCTTCAGGAAGAAGGCTACAGTTGTGATTGCAAATAAGAGGAACTTTGGGACTAATCAGGGAAATTATCGGGGAGCGCCGCAACAGAACGTCAAGAAGACAACAGCTTCCACGGCAGCTAAGGCCCCAAACAGTGCACCCCTGTGTCCTAAGTGCAACAGAAATCATTCGGGGGAGTGCAAGAAAAATACTAATGGTTGCTACGTTTGCGGAGAGCCAGGGCACTTTTCTAGAGCGTGTCCAAATAGAGGAAACAAGGGCAATTCGGGCCAGGGAAACGGTAGAAGCGGCCCAAGCCGACCGGTTCGAGTTTTTGCAGCTGATGCTAGGGATGTAGACCAAGAGGATGATGTTATCTCAGGTACCTTGTTGTTATTTTATTAAGATATTTTTATAGCACATTCATTCATGCTGTAATTTTATTTAAATGAATGAATATGCATCTTAGGTACGATGATGTTAGATAACCTAGTGGTCAGAGCCTTGTTTGATACGGGAGTGTCTAACACTTTTGTGTCAACCAAGGTAGCTAAGAATTTGAGTCTACCTTCGGAACCTTTGAGAAACACCCTGGAGATAACTACACCGTTAGGGAAGGTAGCTAAGGTGACTAGGATGATACCTCAAGTGGAAGTTCGAGTTGGACCTTATAGATGCAAGAGTGATTTCACTGTTTTAGACTTTTCGGATTTTGATGTAATTCTTGGGGTAGATTGGCTATCCGAGAATTTTGTTCATCTAGATTTCCTAGAGAAGAAAGTGACCTTTAAAGTACCCGGGAAATCGGATAAGACTTATCAAAGGAACGTGTACAAGCCGAGTAAGAAGCGACATCCAATAATTTCAGCGGTCAAGGCAATCAGAGCTTGTCAGAAGGGTTGTGAAGGCTACTTGTTGTACACAGTGGATGTGGAACAAGTGAAGCCAAAGCTAGAGGAAACTCCGGTAGCGAGAGAGTACCCTGAGGTATTTCCGGAAGAGTTACCGGGAAATATGCCGGATAGGGAAATCGAGTTTGAGATCAAGTTGATACCGGGAGTGGCACCGGTTTTCAAGGCACCCTATAGAATGGCACCGGCTGAGTTGGAGGAATTAAAAGCTCAACTTAAGGATATTCTTGAGAGGAATATAATTCAGCCTAGTACTTTGCCTTGGGGAGCCTCTGTGTTGTTCGTGAAGAAGAAAGATGGTAGCATGAGGATGTGTATCGACTATAGGGCGTTGAATAACCTTACTATCAAGAATAAGTACCCTTTGCCGAGGATAGATGATCTGTTTAATCAGTTGCAAGGCAAGAAAGTGTTCTCTAAGATTGATCTTAGGTCTGGCTATCATCAGTTGAAGATCAAGGTAGCAGATATACCGAATACGGCTTTTAGTACGAGGTATGGACATTATGAGTTCCTAGTTATGCCTTTTGGACTCACTAATTTTCCATCCGCATTTATGGATTTGATGCAGCGAGTTTTCATGCCATTCTTGGATAAGTTTGTGATAGTGTTCATAGACGACATCCTAGTGTACTCGAAGGATGAGAAAGAACATGAGGAACACTTAAGGGTAGTGTTGGATACTTTGAAGAAGAACCAGTTGTTCGCTAAGTTTTCGATGTGTGATTTTTGGTTGAAACAAGTCAGTTTCTTGGGACATGTCATTTCTGGAGATGGCTTCCAAGTTGATCCCGCAAAGATAGAAGCAATTGAGAATTGGCCTAAACCTACTACAGTTTCAGAAGTAAGGAGCTTTCTTGGTTTGGATGGCTACTATAGGAAGTCCGTGCAAGACTTTTCGAAGATAGCTACTCCACTCACCAAGCTTACACAGAAGAATGTGAAGTTCGAATGGACCAGCGAGTGTGATGCAGCTTTTCATACCTTGAAGGATAAGTTGACTACGGCCCCAGTGTTGGCAGTTCCGGAGATTTTTGATAATTACGACGTCTACACGGATGCTTCGGGACAAGGTCTAGGTTGTGTATTGATGCAAGGATGGAAAGTGATTGCTTATGCATCTAGGCAGTTGGAGGTGCATGAGAAGAACTACCAGACATATGACTTAGAGTTGGCAGCGGTAGTGTTCGCCTTAAAGGCTTAGAGGCACTACTTGTATGGAGTTAAGGCAAGGATCTTCACCGACCACAAGAGTTTAAAGTATTTCTTCACACAAGAAAATCTGAACATGAGACAACGGAGATGGCTAGAGTTCGTGAAGGACTATGATTTGGATATCCAGTACCATCCAGGCAAGGCCAATTTAGTGGCAGATGCTTTAAGCAGGAAACCAGTATTTGCAGTTTCAAGCGTCGAAGATGTGGCAGAAAGGTTAGATGTGCTGGAAATCAGCAGGTTTGATCAGATTGAGGATCGACAGTTTATGGCGCCGTTGTTAGCAAGGTCAGAGTTGATGGATGATATTCGGGAGAAGCAAGATGAAGACCCAGCTTTGGTTGATTTGGAGCGAGTTGCTAGAGAGAAGCCTACAGTGGGTTATGTCTTGGACAAGAATGGAAACCTTTGGTACCAGGATCGTCTGTGTGTGCCTAATGTTGGCGACTTAAGACAATGAGTTATGGAAGAAGCACATAGGATTGCCTTTGCAATTCATCCAGGTGCTACTAAGATGTATCGGGACTTGAAAGAAATGTTTTGGTGGCCCTCGATGAAGTTGGAAATAGCCAAGTTCGTAGCAGAGTGTGACATTTGTCAGAAGGTGAAAGCAGAGCATAGGAGGCCAAGAGGAATGCTTAAGACCTTGGATATCCTTGAATGGAAATGGGATGAGATCACTATGGACTTCATCACCGGTTTACCAAGGACAAGAGGTGGGCATGATGCGATTTGGGTAATTGTGGATAGATTGACCAAATCTACCCATTTCTTACCGTATAAGGTTGATGTGCCTTTGAAGAAGATGACGACACTATACTTGGATAATATAGTGAAGTCACACGGAGTTCCTATCTCTATAGTCTCGGATCGAGATAGTCGATTCATCAGTCCGTTTTGGAAGAGTTTACAGGAAGCCTTTGGAACCAAGTTGAATTTGAGTACGGCCTTTCATCCTCAGACAAACGGACAATCTGAGAGGACCATCCAAACACTTAAGGACATGCTAAGAGCTTGTGTATTGGAAGTAGGTGGATCATGGGATGATTACCTACCGGTAGCAGAGTTTGCCTACAATAATAGTTATCATGCAAGTATAGGCATGCCACCATTTGAAGCGTTGTATGGAAGAAGATGTAGAACGCCGCAGTTTTGGGATGAAGTTGGGGAAAGATAGATTACAGGGCCGGAAATGGTTGAACAAGCTAAGGAAAGGGTTCAGTTGGTTTGGAAGAATCTGAAGGCAGCACAAGACAGGCAGAAAAGTTGGGCATACGTTAGAAGAAGACCTCTTGAGTTTGAAGTCGGTGATATAGTGTATCTACGAGCTTCACCGATGAAGGGAGTGAAACGCTTTGGACAAAAGAGAAAGCTAAGTCCAAGGTATGTTGGACCATTTGAAATTCTGGAAAGGATTGGACCGTTTGCTTACAAGCTTAAGTTACCAGAATCGATGTCAAGGGTCCATAGTGTGTTTCACGTTTCGATGTTGAAGAAGTGTCAGACGAAGAATGATGTTGAAACTACGGTTGATCCTAAAATTCTACAAGACAATCTTGCTTATGATGAGAGACCGATCAAGATCTTGGACCGAAAGGAAAAGATGATCAAGAGGCGGATGATCCCATTGGTTTTGGTGCAGTAGAGCAATCATTCACCCGAGGAGGCAACATGGGAAGTTGAAGATGATATGATCAGTGAATTCCAAGAGTTCGTGGATTTACCAGGTATGTTCTAGTTTCGAGGATGAAACTCCTTTTAAGGGGGGAGGAATGTAATATTCCGATTTTCGGGAAAGGGCGGACGTGTCATTTTGTGAAAACGAAATATTATTATTTCTTTTCTTCTATGGGAGTTAAGTATTAATTGAGTATATATATATATTTTCGAGTTATATGTATATATAATTAATGGACTATTCTGATTTTGGTAATTAAAGGACAATTAAGGAAAAAGGGATTTATGGGAATTTGGTATTTAAGAAAATTTACACACAATAATCCCATAACCTAAACACAAAATCAGAAAATTAGTCTGTACGCTCTCCTTCTTTGCGCAATCAAGAGGAAGAATTAGGGCTTGGTGAGTTTTTCAGAATTTTGAAGCAAAGCTTAACCGTTTTCAGATCAGACGGGAGCATTGGAATCGTTGTGAGAAGGCCAACGTTTGGATATCAGATTTTGGGAGTTGCTGCAGGCTTTGCAAGGCTGTTCGAATATGTTTTTGGCTGCAATTAGGTAAGAAACTCTTCCTATGATCTCGGTTATGATTCGTAAAGTTTAGATTATGTTTTTGAGACGTGTAGATGCTAGTAAAAGAGGTGTTTTTCGTTGATCAAGGATCCTAGGTAATCTTGGGATGATTAGATATGTTTTCTACGGTTTACTGTGTTGAAAATGAGGTTAATTAGGTTAGAAACGATTCAGAAATCGATTTGTGAAGATTTTAGCGTTTTGGGAAAAAAACCAAGGCGGACGGGCGTTCGCAACCGTAGTAGCTCAGACGGGCATTTGCGTAAGGCAGAAGGGCGTCTGAGGTGAGAATTTTGATTCAGGATGTAGCTTCTTTTGGCAGACGGGCGTTTGGGGTTTAGTGGACGGGCGTCTGATTACGGACGGGCGTCTATAGGGTTTCAAACGGACGTCTGGCCTGTTTTACCTTGTTTTACGGTTGTATCATTCTAGTTTGGTTTCGGGTTTTATAATCATATTATTATTGTTTTAAACCCTTATTCATGATATGTTAACATGGTATAAACTAAACAAGCCTGAATTGAACTTTTGATTCATTCAGTTAAAACACCGAATGTACTCTTAAAGGGAGTTGAAGTTCGGATCCGTCGGAAGAGCATGATAGGCTTGTGCTTTGATGAATTAGCATTCATCAATGTCAGTGTAATTGCTAGGCCTTGTCCGTGTCTAGTGGTCTAGGGGGAGAGTAGTATTTGTGAGGGAGATTAATTGAAAACACTTAGGTGGTTAGTTAATCATTCTAATAAAACACGTACTTGACTAGTAAGAGATTAAACAACATGTCTCTCTTGGATAGGCACCAGTCTATATCGCGATGTGTGTGCTACCTCTGAAGGTGGAAGAACTCCGTAGGTCAAAAAAACCCTAAGTACAGAGGGACACCACTGAGGTGTGCGTACTATCGGAGTTTACCTATTCTGGACTCCGTGGATATTGGTGTGATCCACTAATATGTTGCCAAGAGTGTCCCAAAAGTGGATACGCGTAGTGCCCTTGAGTGCAGTTGTAGCATAGACAAGTTAAGTAGAAACGTTTAGTCAATTCATGTTGATGGACATGGAGTGAACCCTAGATTGAGCCGGTCACACTTAAACAACTAAACTTTTAAATTATCTCTTCTTTAAGAACTATAATTGTGATCATAGCTTCTCTTTCTTATTAAGTACGTTGTACTTACATCAAATGCAAGTTTTCTATGTGTTTGGGGATGAGAAGACGAAGAGGTCAATAATGTTTACGAGGAGGAGTTCGATGATGACGTTTGAAGACGCCTCATTGAAGACTTTACATTATTTATTTTGTTATTCATCTGTTAGACTGTTCTTAATACCGTTGGGTTAGACTTTTGATCTTTTGAGACTTGTAGTACCGTTACTTTTCTTTTGGATATCGTATTTTTTTCCTTGAATGTAATAAGTTACATTTCCACCTTTAGATGTTGTTTCTATTCTTGGATGATTGGAAATTTTTATACCCGAGTCTTTTGCTTCCGTTTGCTTGTTTTTGATACGACGTAGTAGAGGCTTACGTATGAAATGAATTTATTTTTATTTTATACATGCCGAATGTTCCTTTTCCGGATGAGGACTCGGTGTCCGGGAACGGGGCGTTACATGTTCTTTCAGAATCACTTTTGATCATTACTCTATTATTTATTTGAACATCTACATACCGTTTTAATCACACTTAGAAGGTCTTGATCAATTAGGTGAAAAATACACAATCGAATAATTAGATTAACTAGCTTCCGGTTAACTAATTAGTAATTGTCTATTACTGTGCTCCTATTTGTTATAACTTTCTCATAAACGTGTTATATTTATTATTAAATCGAAAAAGTGTTATAAACTCCCTTCACTCTATTCAACCCCCTTCTAGAGTGTACTTTGCCCATTATCGATCCAACACGGAAATGGTTGAACAAGCTAAGAAAAGGGTTTTATTGGTGAAGAAGAACTTGAAGGCAGCTCAAGATAGACAAAAAAGTTGGGCTGATGTTAGAAGAAGACCGTTAGAGTTTGACATCAGGGAAAGAGTTTACCTACGAGCTTCACCGGTGAAGGGAGTTAAACGGTTTGGACAGAAAGGAAGGTTAAGTCCAAGTGATGTTGGACCTTTTGAGATTATTGAGAGGGTTGGACCCTTGGCTTACTAGTTAAAGTTACCGGATTCGATTTCGAGAGTACACAATATGTTCCATGTTTCGATGTTGAAGAAGTGCTTGACAAAGAAGGATGTTGAATCAACCGTTGACCCATAAGTTCTTCAAGAAAATCTAGATTATAATGAGAAGTTGATCAAGATCCTATATTGGAAGGAAAGGATAATCAATAGACGGATAATCCCTTTTGTTTTGGTGCAATGGAGCAATCACTCACCGAACGAAGCAAATTGGGAATTTAAGGACGATATGATCAGTGAGTTTCCGGATATTGTTGATTTACAAGGTATTCTTTAGTCTCGAGGATGAAACTCCTCTTAAGGGAGGAGGAATGTAATATTCTGATTTTCAGGAAAGGGCAGACGTGTTATTTTGCGAAAATAAAATATTACATTCATAATTTATTCTTGGATTTAAAGAGTATTAGTCCGAATTACAGAAGCCACACCGGGGACCATGGACCTATAACCAGTAGCTCCAATAATTAATTATTCATCGAACAGAAAGTACATTAATTATTAATTCCGGGATTACGCCACCATAAACCCGAAACTGAACTCTACCGATTATAGATGTATACTTATACTCAACCCATAGAGTGAATAAGCGTCCATTGATATAATCACTACATACGGATTAACCCTCCATAGACTGTCCATTCTGAGTGGGAAGTCTCCGCAAACCCGACTCAGAACATCTTATCCTTATTTACCATCAACCCCCTGATGATCAATTAGTTCACACATCTGACTAGTGATCAATTAGTCAAATATGAACTCGGCCGATCGATCACTTTCTTAGGGCTAACAAACAAGGGGACTGTCTCTCTACTTCCCGCAGGAAGGAATGGATTCCATGTCTGTGAAGATCAGAACTACTCACTCATCTGGAGATAGTGCCAATGAGAAGTGGCTTGGAACACATATCTAAGTGAACCGTAACTAACACATCAAACACTACCCCGGGACAAGCAGCACCCTGTGATCACCTCAAGATTAAGGTTGATCCTATATGATCATCTAATGATTCAATAAGATTCCTCGATTACGGAATTATATCGAGAAATACAGATTAAATCGGTCCGATCTATATGAATGCCATCATATATAAATGCCCCACGTGGTACCCTCACCGGCAGTCCGGATAAGACTATCACACCCTAAGGTGTTAGGCGCATTATTGGTGTTTTAATCAAGAGACCCTAAACTCGATTAAGTTCACCACGGACTATCAGATTTAAGTATATCACCACTAACTCAATCCTCACGTGTAATCCATACACTGAGTTAAGTGGTTACATACAGATATACTTAGGGTTTGCAGCAGTGTATTACTTTACAAGCACAAAGCAAGTAATAAGTTGAGATAAATTCTGTCATTCATTATTAAAAACAATTACACAAATTCTGGGCATTTATTAATTCCGGGATTACGCCACCATAAACCCGAAAGTGAACTCTACCGATTATAGATGTATACTTATACTCAACCCATAGAGTGAATAAGCGTCCATTGATATAATCACTACATACGGATTAACCCTCCATAGACTGTCCATTCTGAGTGGGAAGTCTCCGCAAACCCGACTCAGAACATCTTATCCTTATTTACCATCAACCCCCTGATGATCAATTAGTTCACACATCTGACTAGTGATCAATTAGTCAAATATGAACTCGGCCGATCGATCACTTTCTTAGGGCTAACAAACAAGGGGACTGTCTCTCTACTTCCCGCAGGAAGGAATGGATTCCATGTTTGTGAAGATCAGAACTACTCACTCATCTGGAGATAGTGCCAATGAGAAGTGGCTTGGAACACATATCTAAGTGAACCGTAACTAACACATCAAACACTACCCGGGACAAGCAAAGCACCCGTGATCACCTCAGGATTAAGGTTGATCCTATATGATCATCTAATGATTCAATAAGATTCCTCGATTACGGAATTATATCGAGAAATACAGATTAAATCGGTCCAGTCCTATATGAATGCCATCATATATAAATGCCCCACGTAGGTACCCTCTACCGACAGTCCGGATAAGACTATCACACCCTAAGGTGTTCAGGCGCATTATTGGTGTTTTAATCAAGAGACCTAAACTCGATTAAGTTCACCACGGACTAACAGATTTAAGTATATCACCACTAACTCAATCCTCACGTGTAATCCATACATCGAGTTAAGTGGTTACATACTGATATACTTAGGGTTTGCAAAGTGATGTATTACTTTACAAGCACAAAGCAAGTAATAAGTTGAGATAAATTCTGTCATTCATTATTAAAAACAATTACACAAATTGTCTTTCGGGCACTACACCTAACAATCTCCCACTTGCACGAAATGACAAGTAACGATTGTTTTTAGAGCACACCCTTTCTCATCTTATTCACAACACTCTCCCACTTGCTCTAAAAGCAGATGAGACATATCCATCAATGCTGTACCCACCAAGCACTCGACTTGGTACACTGATTAGTTAGGTTGTCGACTCGAGACGATCTTTAGGATTGAAACGTTGCCGGTCCTTCCAATCAGGCGGTACTCTCTCTCAATACGCTTTTGACTTCTTGTGACTTAGAAGATCCTTCTAAGCTATCTTTTCACTGTTTTCACAATGAAGTGATATCGGCTTATCAGACCTGGAATTACTCCCAGACCAAAAGGAAAATTCTAAGCACTATGAGTAAACACTGAGCTCGTGATCAACTTAATGATCATCCTTAATCTGACTACAAGTCAGAATCAGTGTAGTCAACCATATTCAAGTTTGCACCCGAATATACAAGCACATTATTCCTCGTTCTTCAAAAATACTTGAGGATATACTAAACGCTATGCAATGCTCGAATCCGAGATTCGACTACTATTGACTTGTGATAACCTGACTTGCCATTATCCAAGAGAGACTCTATCCCATTTTCTCTTTATCCGAAGATTTAGAGAATCATTCCTGAAATGTAAGGTAGGACTACTCTCGTTGAATGTTGCATACGTATATGCATGATCATCTTAACCAATAAGACAGATGGGATAGCCAATGACTCATTCTTGTGAATTTGACCGAATCAAATTCTTAGAATATAGTCCAATTCTCTCATCCAGAGAATCTTGGCGTGTCAGTTTCCGACTTCAGATAGCACACCCATGTTGTTTTCAACCGTTTTAGTGTTATCATTTATGAACACTAATACTACTACTACATTACCAATATTGATATCCAGTCTACGAAAAACTTATCAATATTTTGGTCAAGTCCACATATTTTAAAACATGTGACTTTTAAATGACCGAGAGGTTCTCTTAAATCCACAAAGGATATAAGCCATGGCAGCCTCCTACCAAAGGTTCTTTTCGAATGAATTAAGATATCGTTAGTCTCTTAAAAAAGGTCTTAGGGAATCACCCCTATCTTACGCTTTGTAATGAATCCGTTATTCATTCTTAGCTAAAACCCTTCGCTCGAATGAATTCGATTCCGTTGTTCGGCAAGAAAGTCTCAGGGAATCACCCCTATTTTCTGGTTTCTAACGAAATCTAGCAAGACTGAGTGGTGAGAGAGTTCAAGGTCTGGTTAACTCTCTACTTGTCAGGGAATCACCCATATACCACTCAACTTTGCGCTGAAAGTCTAAACTTTCCTATTCATTCGACTCTTTTCCGTGTAGATCCAATTGCTCCCACTGGGCCTGAGACACTCAGGTGGTTCTACAAGAGGTGAATGTAAGCTGAGTACCAAAACTCCATTCACAGGGTTAAGGTTTTCAAACCAACCTCTATAATCAGAATCCTATACAGCCCACCAAGAGCCATAGGTTATCAATCACCCCAGCAGATTATAAAGTCCACAAAATCACAATGGGTCAACGGTTAAACCATACTCCCACTATGTTTTGGGTGGATTTAAAGTCCACAAAACCACATTGGGTCAACGGTTAAACCATACTCCCACTATGTTTTGGGTGGATTGACATTCTGATCTAGCAGTTTTTATCAGTGTAATCACCAACAACTGATGTTGGACGTGGTCTGATTAAATCAGATAGTAACTACCCTTGGGTAACCGTACTCCAAGGTCTATGGCTGTTATTTATAGATTCTATCAGAAGACTCGTGACAGTTTAACCGTCAGTTTCTGATCTCTAGAATCTTATAACCAACCTTGACTCGTCTCATTAAGATATTTCACGAACAGTCACAATCTGAACGTACGTGCAAAATCTCCAGTCCTACATTCAAGCAATAAATGCTAAATGCTTACATCTATGAAAGTGGTGTGAACCGAATTCACTTCTTATCCATAAAATCACTAGCATCTTCTAGGTAGACTTCTCGGTTTACATAATGATGTTAACCGTTATTTTGCAACGGATTATCTTAGTCGAGTTAAGCAGTGTATAGTAGCACATAAATAACTATGTAGGGTAAGTCTATGGTTTCTTCTTTAGTGAGAAAACATTCCACTAGGAGGCAGGCCAAGCATCAGTCTAAAGACTATGCGATAGCCTATTTCTGAGCATGGAATACTCTATTCTCTGCTAAAACCAGAGACTCCTCCTCGTATTCTTTTGATAAACTAACCAACGTTTTGAGTAGTTATCAGACAGAATGTCACCACTCAAAATCTCCCACTAGCTTGTATCTTTCACTAGACCCCGAAGGTCATGGTGAACAAGCTATGTTACCCCTTTAAATCTATTACCCTTTCCCGATTGAAAGGAAATTTAGTCATTGTTCCTTTGAGATAGTTTTCCTAAACTGGGAGATAGGAATCACCCTTTGCCAGTCGTCAGGTCTTATCTCTGGGATATATGCACTAATTAATAGATATTGAAAGGTCGTTTATCTTAATACGGGAACCTTTTACCTTTAATAGTTCTAGATGAGTTACACATACCTATTCAGCTTTTCTTAGTGGTTCTGACTTTATCAAACAAAAGTACGAGTCTTGGATTCGTACTACAAATGTCATATTCACTTTCTATGAGGCAACAATATATCGAGTTGAAAGTGAATCCATTTGTTCCAACGAATCTGAAAACAGAAAAATAAAATTTTCCGTGATATTCAAGGATCGAATTCAAATTCATTTCCTCATACCACTCCCACTATTCTAGCTGAAATTGATGCCCGTTGTTACTCTATTAATCGTTAATGCACAGCTTCCTTGTTCTTCCACAGAACTAAGCTACTGAGTCAAGTTACTCTGTTAAGAAAGTGGCTAAGGATTCATTGGTTAGTGATCCGAAATCACTTTCCTTATCCTATACTTTCTTTAATTAATGTTTCGGTTTAGCCTCAAACTTAGTTTAGATGATTAACACTTGCAGACATTCTTTCCCATTCTAGACTTTCCTTAAAAGGAAACAGTCTCGAACTAGCAGTTCGTTTGAGTAGACACTACTCGTGAACCGTGGGATGTCTATTGAAATCGTTACCCAGTGGGACTAATTTTCTAATAAATCAGAAAAATATCACATAAAAGCTCCCACTAGTTTATCGGTTCCAAATACCGTCTAACTAGCGACACTTTAATTTATGATTCTCCAATTTTTCTATTAGAAAATTTCTCGTGTAGACGCTACACAATTAAAATTCATTGGAAGAATTTTATCGTCCCAATCACCTTTCAAACTAACTACGGTTGTCTCTCGTTCGCGACGATTGGTGATGACATACTTATTTACGTCACTTAAGTTTTGAAGGCTCAAGAGATATATCTCTTCCGAAAAATTAATCGCATGTGAGATTAATAAATACAACGTTCTAGTTACTTACCACTTTTAACGAAGTCGTTACTAGTCAATTTTACATACACTAGCAGTCTAGTACCCTAGAGAGATATATAAATAGTTGTAAATAAAGCGATGTAAAATAAATCCAAATCATACACTACTTAAATTTTAGGAACATAAACTAAGTACTTTATAGTCTATCCTACCAAGGATTTAATCTGCCGCCTTAGGGTAGGTCAAAGAGGTTTCGATTAATATTGAAAGGATTTAATCTAATGCCTCACCATTCTCTCACGTTGCTTGTGTCAGCGATGCAATATTTTGAAAAAGTGGTGGGTTTCTTGATCACGTTTTGGACTTGATGTTACGCACGAGGCCGAATGTTGCGGTTATGTGGGCTAACCCACCCGACTATTCGTTAGAACATAGGTCAAAGAGGTTTCGAATCCATAATTATTGAAGATCAAATAGAGAATCGAACATCTCATTTGTGATCGTCAATCACCTTTCCTTTTTCAAATGGACCCAAGGTATTTCAAAAAATACGAACTCTTTATGAGTGTGACTTGTCAATGTTCTCCAGTGATTCACCCATCTAGCCACTGAATCTTTGCATATCAAAAATTTTTAGGTAGACTCTATCTTTATTGATCTGACCGGTTGGATCATCGTTTCAACGATCAAACTCTTCCAGTGAAGTCACGCCTGTGAATCCTGCGTTTTCTGTTACAGCAGCCTCTTTACAGCAACGAACGGTCGGATCGTTCATCATCTTCCAATATTGATTCTGACCGGCGCTACTAAACAGTACCCAAAATCCTATCCTTTCGGAGACCAAGCCTTGAATTTTGATAGCGGTGAAGGCCTGAAGGATGCGAGGTTCTTAGATCTAAGCAATCTTATCCGGACTGTCGGTAGAGGGTACCTACGTGGGGCATTTATATATGATGGCATTCATATAGGACTGGACCGATTTAATCTGTATTTCTCGATATAATTCCGTAATCGAGGAATCTTATTGAATCATTAGATGATCATATAGGATCAACCTTAATCCTGAGGTGATCACAGGGTGCTGCTTGTCCCGGGGTAGTGTTTGATGTGTTAGTTACGGTTCACTTAGATATGTGTTCCAAGCCACTTCTCATTGGCACTATCTGCAGATGAGTGAGTAGTTCTGATCTTCACAGACATGGAATCCATTCCTTCTGGGAAGTAGAGAGACGATCCCTTGTTTGTTAGCCCTAAGAAAGTGATCGATCGGCCGAGTTCATATTTGACTAATTGATCACTAGTCAGATGTGTGAACTAATTGATCATCAGGGGTTGATGGTAAATAAGGATAAGATGTTACACGAGTCGGGTTTTGGAGACTTCCACTCGAGAATGGACGATCTATGGAGGGGTTAATCCGTATGTAGTGATTATATCAATGGGCGCTTATTCACTCACATGGGTTGAGTATAAGTATACATCTATAATCGGTAGAGTTCGATTCGGGTTTATGGTGGCGTAATCCCGAATTAATAATTAATGTACTTTCTGTTCGATGAATAATTAATTATTGGAGCTACCTAGTTATAGGTCAGTAAGTCCCCGTGTGAAACACGTAATTCGGACTAATAATCTTGTTATTTGGGCCTCATTGATAATTAATTATTTGGGCTAATTAATTGATATGCATGGATATTATTTAGTTGGGCTAAATAATATAATACACATAAAAGACATTTTATATGGGCTTTTTGACCCAATATGTGGCGCCATTAATGTCCTAATAATTAGAGAGAAATTAGTTTTCTTGGATAATTATTTAACATGTGATTTATCTTTTATTTGTTAAATGATAATTCATGGAATAATAGATAATAATATGATTTATCTTAATTTGTTTGGGATAATCATTTTATTTATCTTTTATTTGGAAAAGGATTAATGTGATAATTATCACTTAATTATTTAATCCTTGGAGGACATTGATTACGCTCCTATGTAAAGAAAGTTCTCCCAAGTCTAATAAAAAGGTACTATTCACGTCACTATTCACCGAGAGAAATTGGCCGAAAAATTTCGGCCTCTATTCTTAGGGTTCGAGTTGGAAAAATCTTGGGATTTTTAAGTTTGCATATCAAGGAGGCTCGTGTATCAGAAGGGTGTCCACCAACCGCCGTTTGGAGAACACATCGGAAGATCTTGGCTTCTCTTCCTAATATTGGTAACATGATCTAAACCCCATTGTAGTTGTTAAATCCTTTAATTATGTATTGTAATATATAAATCGTGATCCATCCGCTGTGCGTATAGATCTAACTCGGTTAGATCTAAGAACCTACATCCTTCAAAGAGTATGTATACATACATATATATATATATATATTGGGATATTGGATTGATTTTTAATTAAAGGAAAATTAAGAAAAAAGGGAATAATTTAATTTTTGGTGGGATTGTTATTTGTTAGGAACATTTTATTATGTTTTGATGATGGTCATACTAGATGTTATAGCAAGCTTGAAATAAGTTAGAAATCTCTATATAAGTCTTTACTTATAGTCTGACATGTTGTATAAGTTGATTCAGATAAGTATTGTACTAGTTGGTAGTATGGCTTTGTAAAACTGAAATCCGGCAGAGTAACAGCAGCCAAGTACTAGCAGAGACGCATGAAGACATATGGTCTGAATTATAACCAGGGAAGTCTGTGACGACCTTGGATAAGTTTAAGTAATATTTCAAGTGATGAAATTCATTGTTTAAATATGGTGTACACTGATCTCACACTAATTAAGGATCAGTGAAGTACAAGCAGTCTTGGAAGATCAAAGAAATCAAGAAAGCAGTGAACCAGCAAAGTAAATTTTCTACCGGCTGAGAAAAGAAGAAGCAGTGAAGAAAGATCTTTGATGAATATAAAATAAGGATGCTGTCTCATCTTGCAGCAAGTCATGAGGAAATGCTGGATGTTATCAATGATTGCCAAATCAAGATCATGACTGTGATAGCCACAGGAGTAGATCAAGGAAAGGAAATAGAGAAACTTAAAAAAGATTGGACCAAAGATGATAGAAGAATAGCAAATCTCGACTTTGTTGCAAAACACACGATCTTGAAGACCTGGACAATAACATGTTCTTGAGAATCAAAGATTGCACAATAGCAAAGGAGATGTTGGATAAAAATAGCACTCATCAATGAAGGATCTGAGGCAGTCAAAGAAAATAAATTGTCTGTTGCAAAACATAAATATGAAAACTTCAAAATGAAGACTGGTGAATCCATTGATCAAATGGATAACAGATTTTCAAGTATCATTAGTGAACTGCAACAACTTGGACATGCATACCCATAGGAGGAAGTTTTCCGGAAAATCTTGAGAGGTCTACATGAAAGATGGGATCATCACATCGATTACTCGGAGGAACAACAAATCTTACAAATGAAATGTCTCAAAGCCGATTACCTTTGCACACGCAAAACAAAGGCGTCACTCGTGACAAAGGCTACAATGTGCATTGCAACAAAGAAGGATGCAAAGTGATTCACAGTCAAACCAAAGACGGTTGTACTTGCAGGAAAAAGAGAAGACAACACGTATGTGGTGGATTGAAAGAAAGCAAAAGCAGAAACATGTTTGCTTGTCAAGAACAAACAATCAACCAGCTGGATTTGGCATAGAAGACTGAACCATCTGAACTTCAAGACCATCAACAAATTGTCAAAGAACAAGCTAGTTGAAGGCCTTCCAGAGATCACATTCAAAAAGGAAAGTCGTTGTGATGCAAGTCAAAAAGGGAAGCAGATGAAAAGCTCTTTCAAGTCAAAGCCTTATCAATCTATAACAAGGATCTTACATCTTCTGCATCTGGAGCTTTTTGGACCAGTCACACCTGTAAGTGTAAGTGGAAAGAAGTACACTCTAGTGGTGGTGGATGACTTTTCCAAATTCACATGGACCATATTCATGAACAAGAAGAGAGAGACAATAAAAAATCTATGAATTTGCTTAGGAGAATACAGAATGAAAAAGAGTTGAAGATCATCAAGATAAGATCAGATAGAGGCACATAGTTTCTTAATGAAATAATCCGAACCTACTATGAAGAAAATGGAGTACTACATCAATTATCAGCAGCCGGCAATCCACAACAAAATGGTGTCATAGAAAGAAGAAACAGGACTCTCGAAGAAGCTGTGTGAACCATGATTGTAGAAGCATGTCTACCAAAAAGATTTTGGGCTGAAGCAGCAAATACAACATGCTATACTCAAAACCGATCTATCATCAACAAACATCATGGAAATACACCATATGAAATCTGGAATCGAAGAAAACCTAACATTTCACACTTGCATATGTTTGGATCTAAATGTTGTGTTTGAACATGAATCAGTTACACACTTTTGATGAAAAAGCTGATGAAGCAATCTTCATGGGACACTCAGACACCAGTAAAGCTTTCACAGTACTTAACAAAAGAACTTTGGTGATTGAAGAGTCAATTTATGTAGTCTTTGATGAACCAAATACAAAAGGTTAAAGCTTACACAATATTGAAGAAGAGGCTGCACAAGGACAAGTCTACATGAACACAACAGTACCAGCTACAATCCTGGATCACACTTTTGGCAATCAAGATGATGCCCCTGTCAACACAACAACAGAAGCACCAATATAAGATCATGAAGTTGACACACAAGTTGATGCTGTAGAAGAACCAAGTCAAGAGCAACTTCAACCTGATCTGAATTGGCTAAGAGATCACCTTGAAGAACAAGTCATTGTAAATGTTCATACATGAGTGAGAACCAGAAGACAACTGGAGAATATGCTAACTTGTTTTCTATAACAGATGGAACCCAAAATAATAGATGATGCAATTCAAGATGCTGATTGGATTACAGCCATGCAAGAAGAGCTCAATGAATTTGAGAGAAATGAGGTCTGGGAACTTGTTGACAGACCAGACATGACCAACATCATTGGAAGAAAATAGGTATTTAGAAACAAGATGGATGAACAAGGAACAGTAGTCAGAAAAAAATTAAGGCTAGTTGCAAAAGGCTACTCACAAGCAGAAGGAGTAAATTATGATGAAACTTTTGCACCAGTAGAAAGACTAGAAGCAATCAGACTCTTTCTAGCTTTTCCAGCACATAAAGATTTCAAAGTATATCAAATGGATGTCAAGAATGCATTTTTGAATGGACTTTTTGAAGGAGAAGTTTATGTGGAACAACCCCTTGGTTTCCAACTCAAAGGGAAAGAAGATAAAGTGTACAAGCTCGAAAAGGCACTATATGGACTCAAACAAGCACCCAGTGCCTGGTATGAGACATTCTCACAATTCTTAATCAACAATGGATTTAACAAAGGGTCCATTGACAAGACTCTCTTCAAACTAGAAGAAGGAACAAGCACTTTGTTAGTCCAAATCTATGTTGATGACATCATCTTTCGATCAGAAGATGAGAAGCTATGTGAGCAATTTGCACTCGAAATGAGGGACATTCAAAAGTTGGTTTAGTCCAACAAGACTTAAATGCTCTGTGGATGGCAATTGCAAAGAATGCCACAACAACAAACAAGAAATACAATTGCCTTAGATCTACCTTAAAGAAGCCCTTCAATGAATTCAGCGCTCTAATTGGAAAGAACATTGAAGGAAATCTAGGGGCAGATAATGCCATGATAGAGGATAGAATGCAACTTATGGGAATCATTTACAATAGTCTGGAGTTCAACTAGGCAGCCTATTTTTTCATGAGGATCAAAGAGCAAATCCAAGGAGAGGTCCTTGCTCCTAAAAAGGGGTTGCATAGGACAAGAAGAAAAAAGGGGATCTTCTGGTTAAAGATGTCCTATGGGATTCAACTACACTATTTGATGCAATGTCTTCAAATACCTGTTGTAAAACTCCACAAACTGCATGACTCCAAAGCCATGTTTACCTATGTCAAACAACAAAATGCAGCAGGAGGTGGAAAGAGAAAGCAAACAAGAAGTAGTACCTCTGGCCAAAGAAAGAAACATAAAATGAAGAGGCTGAAGAGGGAAATACAGAGGATGATGACGAACAGAATGACGAGACTCCAGAAGCACCAGCAAACATATCTGAAAGCGAGATAATGACATAATCGCTGCATATCTCGAATGAAAGCAGGGAAATTCCAGACTTCAACTTCACAACTATGAGCACATGTTTGCAAAAGAAGATTGGTTCTTTCGTTTCCTAGGCATCACAACCCTAGTAGGTGTACTTGATGAATCACCACTTTAGGACATGATAGATGCGGCAAAGGCAAAACTGCATCAAACATCGGATGAAGAAAGTGGCAACTCTGAAAACGATGATGATGATGGTGATGACCAAGATCAGGATGGTGATGATTGTTATGCTTCAAATGATGATGATAATGCGGGTCAAGACAAAGAGACTGAGCAGACAGTGGATGCAATTGATGATGATATCACCCTAAATGCTTTTCTACAAACAAAAGTGCCAGGACATCGAACCCCTCTAGTATAACAAACATCCTCAGCTGATATTCAACAATAGAAAACTACAGCAGCTGAGTGGAATCCTGAGCCAACCAGTAGTAGACAAGAACTTTCTGCTGATGTATCAACTGATCCCCCCATAATGGTTTTAAACACTGGATTAGCTGCTGCTACTCCAGCTAAGTCTGCCCACAACAACGAGCAGGGATGCAAAGACCAAGGGGGAACATGAGAAGATGTTGAACCTGAAATCTCCACAACTCAAGTACTTGAAGAAGTAGAAACATGTGTTGATGTTACTCAACCAGCAGCATAGACTCAGACCTCAGTGCCAGTCCCTAACACTTTGTCACCACAACAGGATAGAGGATAGCAAAATGAACCAGAGTCAACTGACATCCGTCAACAATTTGCTCAAATTCCTACTGGCATCTCTGATGAATATTTTCAAAAGGTAGCAGATCTATTGGTTGAGGAGATGGAACAACAAGCAATGTATCTTAGATCCATGACTATAGCCTTCAAGGATGAAAGCCAATCACCAGAGAGAAAATGTCAGGCTGGTGCTGAGTATGTTGTGCAAAGGCAAGGTTACCTGATAAAGCAGATGAATATCAACTTAACAAACAATATTGCAGCCCTTAGACAACATGTTTCACAGGAAAATGAGTCAATGGCAATGGCTTTTGGTACAAGATTTGGCAATGTGACCAAGAAGTTGTCTAATCATGATAACAGATTCACATCTATTGAATCAAAATTAGACACTCTAATTCACACAGCTGAAGCTACAAATAGCATATTATTGCAACAAAGGGATGATGCTGCCAAAAGGGGGAAAGAGATGATAAGCCTGAAGGATCAACAGTTAGACCCCCAAATTTTACTGAGGAACAACTAAGAGCAAGGGACAGAGAGATAAAAATAAGAAAAGAGGTTGAGGAGCATCAAAGAAAATCCATGGAGGAAAGGGAAAGGGCCACAAATGAACCTATTGAATTCCCTCATCCTATCCAAATAAGAGATGATGATAGAGATAGATCAGGGAGGCAGCAAAGGCCTGAATCTAGTCAGCAAATAGGTTCTGCAAGTCAATACAGATCCAACACAAGCAGAGGCAACAGTAGTACAAGATATACCAATCAGAAAAGAACCTTCACTACTCACAGAAACATACAAGAGTATGATACTGAGATACTGGAAAATGTGAGAGAGTTTTTCAGAGTTCAAGATAGTCTGTATCCAAAAAAACATCAAGATAAAGCATGGGCAGAATGGCTATCCTACTATGATGAGAAGATGAGACCTGATATGGCCAAAGTTTACAATGATGTCAAGAGAGTGTATGCATTTCTTAAGCAAAAAATTAGATCTGGCTCAACCAGCAGACCAAGTCAAGCTATACCTCTTGCTGCAAAAAGACCAGAAGATATGTCTAGTGAACAACAGGATTACTTCAAAAACATGGTGAATTTTTTCAGTCCCATGGGAAGAATGGACCGACCACAGCAATGGGTTCTATTCAAAAATCTCAAATTTACTGACTCACACAATGCTGAAGCTAAGTAATGATGGAGAATGATCACGTCCATGGCACTTACTAGCAATAGGACTAGGTCTATCATAGTAGAGTACTGGCAAATCATGGTCGATCCCACAGAGACTCGTAAGAATGTCTAATTACCAAGATTGAGCTTGTCACAATAACGGTCTATGACCAACTATATATAGACAATAGTAATTTTGGTAACAATCAACTAGCAAGATTGTGCATGTTCATCAAAGAAAACTAGAGTTTCTAATGTATTAGTTCAATTATGAGTAATTAGTTATTCCCCCCACACATGCAACAGTCCTCCCCACTGGTGAATTTATTCATTGTTCAGCTACGGGTACAACTCTTAACCCTATCTACTCCGACAATGGCAGTAGACATTGTATACGCAAGTTACCCTCCTTCATTGGTTCGTAATAGCCCATACGAATAAAGAAATAGAGCTGTCAATATTGAGTGCTAACTCATACCGGAAACCCGCCTAGACAGCTGTCGATATTGACCAGCACATTCCTAGGGTCCATGAAGATATTGCCCTAATTAACACTTCACTAACAGTCCTTCATGTTAATTTACGATGACATTAAAATAGTTGATCAGGCTACTAACATGTAAATTAAATCTATCGATCAAAGTAGCTGGCGCCGATTATCATGAAATAGTAATTTACTAGGTATTCAGATATGGTGATATAGACCGTCGCAGATATGAAGAACGCAACTACTATTCCATGATTTCTTCACCAACGAATCAGATCTAGAACACATTGGGTAAAATAAACTAACTACTACATAATTAAACTAAATAAGCAATTAAAACATACTAGTCGAATAGAACAACGATAGATCTACATCTTGGAAAAGACAGAAAATCATACCCTCGAAGACGAGCATAGATCTCTTTTAGATCTCTCCCAAGGCGGCGACTCCGTCGTCTCTCTGACCAGAACTCATAAAATAAATAAAAATAAAGAACAATGAACTTTTATTGCATAATACTTGTAAATTGTATGGTACTATTGTTACATTTAGTTCCGAGGCGAAGCCTCTTATTTATAGCTATCTAAACCGACTTAGGAACATCTAGTTCAACCCCTCATCCAAGAAAATGCGTTTTGGAAGGATCTCGACCCTAGGTAAGTCGGCACCGCCTCCCGGGTTACCGTGGGTAATTTCATATTTTTTCTTCAACCGACTTAACTTGGATGCTTCTGGAATACCCTAGGCCCATTCCTTTCGTTCAGTGCACTCCAGATTCGTCCATCATGCTTAGCCCAATATTCCATATCCTGAAAATCATCAAATAATGCACGAAATAATATCAAAACAGGGAAAATAAATGCTAAGTGCAGATTTCTCGACTCACGAACCTAACATATGCTATTCAACCTAAATGGTTCATATTTATAGGTCGAAACAACTATTTATAGCTCATAATGGATAGAATATTGATGCCATAGGATAGACTATTTTAACCGTCATCAACTACCCCCACTAGCCTTCTGAGCGTCCACGAGCAGAGTATCAAGGCATAATGTACCTCCAAGAACAATCTACATCAACTACCACACATTCAATAAAGATTTCCGGCAGAAACATACATCAAGCCACAATCCATAAGCTCCCCATTAATCACTACTTATCGTGCATCAATGTGTCGTGTGATGAATCAGTTGTGATAGTGCATTCGTGAGAAGAATCAAGTTGTACTAACCACACAATCTTAACTTTCTTGCGCATACACTCGCTCATCTTGCTTTCAGACTTGGTTACACAACATGGTACCGTATAGGGTCGGGCGGACTCAGGGACTGAGCATTGCTCTAAAGTCCTCGTTTGTTTCTTTTTATGCGAGGGTCGTGCCCTTTCTACACGATTTCACTTCCCTCACTGCATTTATTGCATATATTTCTTTTTTCTTTTCTTTTTTTGTTTTTTTGTTTTTTTTTCTAGCAGATTTCCTCACTTTTTTCTCTTTCTCTCACAAGTCCGTGTGTCCCGGTTATCTTTCATCATCCAAGTTGCTTCCCTTGTTAAAACAATTTGTCATCAAATCTTAAAAACTTCTCACTCAGATTATGTGCTCAAATATTGATTGCAATGATAGAATAATAATTAATAAGTTACTACTTCATGCAACATAACATATGCTCATTCTTCCATACTAAATTGAATATGCTATAGCTCACTTCAAATTGAACTTGGGCTCCTTTTCTACCGATTCCTTACACGGAAACATGCAATAAGCAAGCTAAAAACAGTGTTTAAAATTTCAAAAAAATTTTCCCTTTTTCGATTAACCAGCTAAGACACCTACCCCCAACTTATTATAGACAATGTCCCCAATGACTAATAATAAAGAAAAGGAAAAGTACTTATCTCTTGAAATGTTGGTTGAGTCAAAGCGAATCCCGGAGTAGAATCATTAGCTCCTAGGTCATTCATCTTCCAAGTCGTTATCTGTTTTCCAAAATTCTTCCAAAAACTGTGAGTAATTAACATGCGAAGGGTAATAAGAAAATAAGGTGGCGGTAATTGTGCATACCGGAGGAATGCGCAAAAACAGTTTAATCCACTTTATTCTTTTATCGGCCTAAGCAAGATGCGAAAACTTTTACGATGGTATCACATGAGAATCATTAAGGAAAAAACCACATATATCTCTAGCCAGGTGACTGAAGATATATGTGATGAAAAAACCCTGCGATAGTCATGATACTTTATTGTCTCAAAATAACCTAAATAAACAAAAGCAATAAATAAGGGTTTAAAAATAGTTCTGTGTTTATAGTCACCAGCTCGACTGTACTAATAGGGCTCCTTTATTCATATTCCGGCTCATCTAACGCAAAGACTTCCAGTTCAGGGTTATACTTGTGCTCTAGGTAATGTTTCAGCCTGTGGCCGTTTACTATGAATGTTTGCCCAGAGTATTCATGTCTAACTTCACACGCACCTGAATTGTAGACTTTCGTGACTACATGTGGTCCATACCATCTAGACTTCAACTTTCCAAGAAAAAGACGAGGACACAAATTGTATACCAGCACCTTATCTCCCACTTGAAATGTGCGGTTCAGAATTTTCTTATCGTGTAGACGTTTTGTTCTTTCCTTGTAAATCTTTGCATTCTCATATGCTTGAATTCTAAACTCTTCCAATCTATTCAAATCTAGCATTCTCTTTTCACCGGCTAAATCCTCATTCATGTTCTGAAACCTCGTAGCCCACAGCGCTCGGTGCTCAGGTTCTACCGGTAAATGACATGCTTTTCAAAACACTATCATATATGGTGACATCCCAATCGTGGTCCTATAAGTTGTTCTGTACGCCCAAAGAGTGTCATCTAATTTCAAAGACCAATCCTTCATCGTGGGATTCACAGTCTTCTCTAAGATCCTCTAAATCACTATGTTCGTGACTTCTACTTGTCCACTCGTCTGGGGTGAAATGCTGCTGCAATCTTATGTCTAACCCCATATTTCATCATCAACTTTTCAAATAACCTATTAAAGAAATGACTCCCTCCGTCACTAATTATGGCTCTGGGCACACCAAACCTCGTCAAAATGTTTTTCTTTAGAAATCTCCGGACAACCCTGGCATCATTAGTAGGTGAAGCTACTGCTTCCACCCATTTGGAAACATAATCGACAGCTACCAGGATGTAATGATTTGATTCTGAGGATGTGAATGGCCAAACAAAATCAATTCCCCAAACATCGAATAATTCCACTTCTAAGATACTCTGCAGTGGCATCTCGTTCTGCTTAGAAATATTAGCAGTCATTTGGCAGGAATGACAGGCTCGTGTAAACTTGTAAGCAGATTTATGAATTGTTGGCCAATAGAATCCACACTGCAGTACCTTTGATGCTGTCTTGTCTGACCCATAATGACCTCCAGCTTCTCTAGAATGACACATGTGCAAAATACTTGTAATCTCATTATTGTGGACGCATCTCCTAAGAATGGCATCAGGGCACAATTTTTAAAGATAGGGATCGTCCCAATAGTAATGCTTCAAATATGTGAAAAACTTCTTCTCATCTACATTATTGAATTCTGGTGGTAGGTATCTTCCTGCTAGATAATTCACAATAACAGCAAACCAAGGGTGTACCTTGCCCACTCTTTATGTGTGTTGTCGGGTCTAAGATTCAACTCGAGCTACCACTGAGACAAAAAAAAAGTTGTTCATTAGGAAAGCTCTCCCTTATCTTAGTTGGTTGCTCTTCTTCCAGCAAAGTTAATCTTCACAGGTGAACAGCCACCTAGTTCTTAGATCTTTTTTTATCTTTAATCTCAACATCAAACTCTTGTAAGAGTAGAATCCATCTTAACAGTCTCGGCTTGGAGTCTTGCTTGGTTAGATGGTATTCCAAAGCTGCATGGTCAGTGAATACAGTGACTTTCGATCCTATCAGGTAAGGTCAAAACATGTCAAATGCAAATATGACAGCTAAGAGTTCCTTCTCTGTAGCCACATAATTCCTCTGGGCACCATTAAAGGTATGACTGGCGTAATAGATAGGCTTAAAGATTTTATCCTCCCTTTGTCGTAGGGCTGCTCTGACTGCCGTGTCTCAAGCATCACATATAAGCTCAAAAGGTTTGTTCCAATCTGGTGCTACCAGTATTGGGGCGGTTATAAGCACTCGCTTCAATGTGTTGAATGCTTTCTTGCATTCTTCTCCAAATACGAAAGATACATCCTTCGCAAGTAATTCCATCAAAGGTTTAGAGACTTTAGAGAAGTCCTTAATAAACATCCTATAAAATCCTGCGTGGCCAAGAAAGGCTCGCAACGTCTTCAAGTTTGTTGGAGGAGGTAACTTCTCTATTACCTCTATCTTTGCTGTATCAACTTCCATTCCTTTCTTTGAAATTGTATGACCCAATACTATTCATTCTGTAACCATGATATTGCATTTTCCCAGTTAAGTACAAGGTTCACATCTTTTCAACACTTTACTCAAATTGTCCAAGCATTTATCAAAGCTTTCTCCAAATACAGAGAAATCATCCATGAAAATCTCTAGAAAATCCTCCACCATGTCCGCAAATAATAACATCATGCACTTTTGGAAAGTTGCTGGTGCATTACATAACCTAAAGGGAATGCGATTGTACGCAAAAGTTCCATACGGACATGTGAAAGTTGTTTTCTCGCGGTCCTCACGGGCAATATGAATCTAATAATAACCAGAATATCCATATAAGAAACAATAAAATGCATGACTGCTTAATCTTTCCAACATTTGATCAATGAATGTTAGGGGAAAATGATCTTTACGAGTTGCATCATTCAGTTTCCTAAAGTCTATGCAAACTCGATGTCCAGTAATTAGTCTCACAGAGATCAACTCATCAAACTCATTAGGTGGACAGTGAATCCTCCTTTCTTGGGTACCACATGAATCGGGCTTACCCACTCACTGTCTACAATTGGGAAAATGATTCCCATCTCCAACATCTTTATGATCTCTTCCTTAACAAAATCCTTTAGTTGTGGCATCAACCTCCTTTGAGGTTGTGCCACCGCTTTTTTTTTACAGAGATTTTATACATGCAAATGGATGGGCTTATTCCTCTAATATCTGCAATCGTCCACCCAAACGCTCCTTTATGCTCTCTCAGTACTCTTAAAAGTTTCTCCTCCTCTAAAGGCGATAATAACGAAGAAATTATAAGGGGGAGTTTATAATTTTGTAAGTACACATACTTCAGGTGAGAAGACAAAGGTTTTAACATTAACTTCTTTGGTGGCTCTTTTAACGATGATCTTAACAGGTTACCAGTCAACTGTAAGTCAATGAACTTATGACATGAAGGTCTATGAATGGTTCCTCCTAAATCCCCATAAGATATAGGCTCTATTTCTCGCACTTGGCCTTCACTACACCTAGGCCAGGTTTCCTCATAACTTTCATCTTCCTTCAGGAGCAAAGTCTCTGCTACTTCAGAGTCAGTGCCACTTGCTGATATAATTCTAAAACAAGTTCTTCTATGGAATCTAGCATGTAGCATGATTATCCTTCATCTTGAGCATATCTCATTGAATTCATCACATTGAATACTATTTTGTCCTCATTCACTCTCAAAATCAGCTCACCCTTATGAACATCTACCAAGGTTTCACTCGTAGCTAGGAAAGGTCTTCCTAAGATCAATGGAACATCGTGGTTAGCTTCCATGTCTAGCACTACAAAGTCTATAGGGAATACAAACTTATCAACTTTCACCAAAACAACCTCCACCACTCCACAAGGTTGCTTCATAGATCTATCTGATAATTGAAGGGTAATAGATGTCACATTTAGCTCTTTCATGCCTAATTTAAGAAATATGGAGAGTGGCATCAGATTGACACTGGCTCTAAGATCACACAATGCATTGTTTAGGCATACTCCTCCAATTATGCATGGTATGTGGAAGCTCCTAGGATCTTTACACTTGGGAGGCCGTTTGCATTGCAAAACTACAGAGCATTTCTCGTTATAAGGCATATAGTCTCAAGGTCTAACAATTATCTTTTGGTAGAAGTTGCTTCTTTCAAGAATTTTGCATACTCTGGCATTCCGGCCAGTGATTCTACCAAAGGTATATTCACTTGCAACTTTTTAAACATCTCTATGAACTTCTTATAACGTGCATCATCATTATTCGGCTTATATTTCCTAGGGGGATAGGGTAAAGTAGCAGGATTAATAGTTACAGTTCATGAAGACATACCTGATGACTGCTGCTGGAATAGTGTCCAAAACCCAATCGGGTTGGACCGGATCCAACCGGGTCAGATCATTTCTACTATTTCTTTATGTTTATACATATATTAAATGGCTTTTATGTTGTCATATATATGTCTTTCAAAGAACCAATTATGAATTGTTATATGATAACGTCCTTAGTATTAAACTGTGATAGAGAAACCATGATAGGCGATTATGGTTGATGAGATCTCTAATCACTTTAATAAGTTTGATACTTAAATGTCTCTAGGCTGATGTACTATTAAACAGGTCACTGATAGTATGAACATGCTAGCAAGTATTAGATGTCTTATGTCTTAAGGGCAGGGATATATCTCGTCTATCGAAGTGTAGAGACACTTGGATTGTACGTCGATGTTTATTAAAGAATGCGTACGTTAGACTGACGTACTTACTTTAAGTGTCACACTATGTGGCGGTTGTGTAATTATCCTTAGGACCGGAGTCTTCATGGCATCACGGTGTGGATTGTCATGCTTGGACACTATTGAGATTTCCCCTAGCCATGGGGTGATCATGCGGTAGTGATTGGGTGTGGTATTGAAGCATGCGGAGTATACATGATTGGTCGTCCGGGAATCGCGTATCCTATGATTTGGATCGAATATCCGAAATGGCCTTAATATAAGGAATGTCTAGCTCTTGATAATATTTGCAAAGTGGGAGTAAATGTGTTATTCCGAGAGAGCATGATATCCAGATTATAAGATACGATCGTTAATGTATTGACACTCGAGATACGATCGTATGGATATTATTACAACGATATGATTGTAGGTTACACAGTAACTATTTCGCGTGAAAGGTAGTAGTCATTGCATTTGACACTTCCGACGATTGGGGGTCACGGTGTGTTGCTAGACGCTATCCTGTGATCGTTAGGCATGAAGGGCATTTTTGTAATTTGCACTTTGTGTCTACGACCAACATATTCGGAAGCCTATCGGGTCACACACATATGAACATCTAGCCGGATTAAAATGCGGTTATAGTTGATGACCAAATAAGGAAAGTTTATCTCGTACTATAAAGGTTATAGTGGTAAATTAATATGGTGGTATTTATTTATTATGAATAAATATAATACAAGATATTAATTATGTTGATTAATTAGATATATGTATTTTGATACATATGGGGCGCATATAATAGTGTATTAAGATACACTTGGGTTGTGCAATTTAATTAGTAGTATTACCAAATATTATTATTAGATATATATATATATATATATATATATATATATATATATATATATATATATATATATTATATGCATAAATCTATATATATTATATATGCATACTACGTGTGCATGTGCATGCAAATCACTAGTTTAATTTACACTAGTGCACACGCATACATAAGTATTATATATATATGTATGCGTGTGCACTAGTGTAAATTAAACTAGTGATTTGCATGCACATACACATATGTAGTATATATATATATATATATATATATATATATATATATATATATATATATATATATATATATATATATATAATACTTATGTATGTGTGCACTAGTGTAAATTAAACTAGTGATTTGCATGCACATGCACACGTAGTATGCATATATAATATATATAGATTTATGCATATAATATATATATATATATATATATATATATGTGTGTGTGTGTGTGTGTGTGTGTGATATATACACATGTGTAAATTGATTTATGCTAATAAGATAAATATAGTCAATATAAGATATTGACAATATTTGGGAAATATTTATTATAGGATATTAAATTAAATGAGATAAATCAATCAATTATATTTTTTCCTTATTTTACTAGTAAAACGTTTTCTTCCTCCTACTCTACATTGGGCGCCACATCCATTATAAAGAGGAGGTGGGTGTTAAGCTCTTTTGTGCATCACATCTCCAAGAGCTAATAGTTCTTGTGAAAAATAGAGAGTTTTGAGAAAGAGAAAAGGGCCGGTCAAGCAGCCGGATTTTTCTAGTAGCAATCCAATGGTGGATTCCGGCGGGTTGTTCGTGTGGACTAGCGGTAGAGGCCGAACGCTTGGGCGGCTCCGTGCATCGCTACTCTCCTTAGACGGTCAAAGCGTCGATCTTTTAGATCAACCAAGGTAACCACAGTCTGCTACTTATTTGTTTATTGCTTAAAGGATGTCGCTCTTGGGTCGATAGGAAATAAATTTTTAATTCTGCTGCGTTCCTGCATATATTTCCTAACATCTGCCTGCTTGTCTATTGAATTTTCAGACTCTCGATATACCGGAGTAGTGTCCCGGGTTACCAGCCCCTTTTTTTCTCCAGATTCTGCTGCGTTCTGCTGTTGACTGCTTTCTGATTCCCCCTGGACAGTTGGTATAACAGGTCCAGGCGGTTCCTTTCTGCTTGTAGTCATGATTGCATTCACGCCTGTCGGATTCTTCTCAGTATTGCTTGGCAATCTTCCCGGAGGACGGGCTGACACTTGTTTGCAATCTGTACCACTTGGTGTGACTGATTCTGCACTAAGGCTTCTTGATTGGTCAGTCTTGTATCATTCTTCTGACAATAAGTGGTGAAGTTTGTATTCAGCTCAGTCATGGATTTCGTAAGTTGATTGACCGTGTCGGTCACAGTTGAGCTCATTTTATCCATGGCTACTTCCCAACTACTGGACTTATCGAATTGAGGCATGAATCCACCAGTTTGTCTCGGTCTCCCTCCACTAGTTGAATCACTTGGTCGAAAACCCACAGTAGGGTCACTTAGTCTAAAACCAGGGTGGTCAAGAGAGCCTGGGCGATATCCGCCCATAAGGATTTCCTTGCCTCCCTATATAGTTCACGTCCTCAGTGTTGGTTGCTTCTATATCTTGAAATTTCTCGACCTTGGCTATGTGATCTTGCATGCCATCTATCTTTTCATTCATTGCCATTAGCTGGTATAAGATCTTTTGATAAGTATCTTCTTCAAATACGCCTTCAGCTACTATGGCGGTTTCAACTTGTTGTGTTCCCCATTGACTTGTCAGTGCGATTTGATCCAATTTCTCTTTGGCTTCTTTTGGTGATAACAACGCAAAACATCCGTTGCTTGAGGCATCAACTCTCATTTGTTCACTTGGCCGCAATCCGTGATAAAAAAAAGTATGCATTCTTACGGGTAAAGTGATATCATGGTGAGGGCATCTCATCTGTGCTTCCTTAAATCTTTCACAAGCCTCTTCAAATGTTTCAGTGGGTTTCTGCTTGAAGTTCATAATCTCTTGTCTTATCTGTAGTGACTTCCTAGGTGGGTAGTACTTATTCATAAATTTTTGCAACAAATCGGTCCAAGTTTCGATCGATCCAGGTGCTAAAGACAATAACCATATCTTTGATTTGTCCTTCAGAGTGAATGGAAACAATTTCAACTTGATATTATCTTCAGCCACTCCTGCTGGCTTAACCGTGCTGACTATCTCTAGAAAGTTGATGACATGTACACTAGGATCTTCATTCATTACTCCATGAAAAGCAGTGTAGTTAGTCACCATTTGTATCACATTTGGTTTCGGGTGAAATACCTCAGCTGCATCCTCAGGCGGAACAATTTATGGCATAAATTGCTCGATCGTCGGCATTGCATAGCTCTGTAGAGTTCTCCTATCTGCTTGTACCACAACTCCTACTCCATTCTGTCCGTTCTGTGCCATGTTGGTTTCTATATCTTCTTCTTCTTCTCTCTCGCTGTGATCTCCTTCCTACGTAATCACGTCGTCCGCCAGCCTAACGGATCTCTCTCGGGTTTCCTTTCTCTTTTGTCCAGCAAACTTTTCAATCTCAGGTATGAATCTCTCGAGTTTGGCTGCTGAACTTCGTGTAGCGTAATACAAGACACAATAAGAAAATAAAAAGGTTAGTTACTTGCCTCGGCGGTTGTTACACACGCCTGGCAGACTCAAAAAATACGGACTCTAACTACTGACTCGACTCTGAACTGGAAGAAATGGTTATGTTGAAACTGGGACCCTTGGTTTATCGGGGTAGACCCTCGGTAAACCGGAAGCAATTTCTCCCGATTTTTAACAAAATCGATACTATATGACTCCAGTATAAACAGACTATAAAACAGACTCAAATACATACCGAAAACCCAATCTTAAATAAAAAGTATTCTTGATACGAGTCCCCGGAAACGGTGCCAAAAATCTCGATCGCATGCAAGGCACTTACTAACAATAGGACTAGGTCTATCATAGTAGAGCACTGGCAAATCAAGGTCGATCCCACAGAGACTCATAATAATGTCTAATTTCCAAGATTGAGCTTGTCACAATAACGGTCTACGACCAACTATAATATAGACTGTAGTAAATTTTGTAACATTCAACTAGCAAGATTATGAAAGTTCAACAAAGCAAACTAGAGTTTCTAATGTATTAGATCAATTATGAGTAATTAGTTATTCCCCCTACACATGCAACAGTCCTCCCCACTGGTGAATTTATTCATTGTTCAGCTACGGATACAACTCCTAACCCAATCTACTCCGACAATGGCAGTAGAAAATCTATACGCAAGCTACCCTCCTTGATTTGTCCGTAATATCTCATACGCATAAAGAACTAGAGCTGTCGATATTGAGCGATAACTCATACCGAAAACCCGCCTAGACAGCTGTTGTCATTGACCATCATGTTCCTAGAGTCCATCAAGATATTGTCCTAATTAACACTTCACTAACAGTCCTTCGTGATAATTTATGATGACATGCAAATAGTTGATCAGGCTACTAACATGTTAATTAAATCTATCGATCAACGTAGCTTGCGCCGATTATCATGAATTAGTAATTTACCAGGTATTCAGATCTAGCGATATAGACTGTCGCAGATCTGAAGAACGCAACTAATATTCCATGATTTCTTCACCAATGAATCAGATCTATAACACATGGGGTAAAATAAACTAACTACTACATAATTAAACTAAATAAGCAATTAAAAGATACTAGTCGAATAGAACAATGATAGATCTACATCTTGGAAAAGACAGAAAATCATACCCTCAAAGGCGAGCTTAGATCTCCTTTGGATCTCTCCCTAGGTGGCGACTCCATCGTCTCTCCGACCAGAACTCATAAAATAAATAAAAATAAAGAACAATGAACTTTTATTGCATAATACTTGTAAATTGTATGGTACTATTGTTACATTTTGTTCTGAGGCGAAGCCTCTAATTTATAGCTATCTAAACGGGCTTATGAACATCTAGTTCGACCCATCGTCCAAGAAAATGCGTTTCGGAAGGATCTCGACCCTCGGTAAGTCGGCACCGACTCCCAGGATACCGGGGTTAATTTTATCTTTTTTCTTCAACCGACTTAACTTGGATGCTTCTGGAATACCGTAGGCCCATTCCTTTCGTTCAGTCCACTCCAGATTCGTCCATCATGCTTAGCCCAATATTCTGTATCCTGAAAATCATCAAATAATGCACGAAATAATATCAAAATAGGGAAAATAAACGCAAAGTGCAGATTTCTCGACTCACGAACCCAACATATACTATTCAACATAAATGGTTCATATGTATAGGTCAAAACAACTATTTTTAGCTCATAATGGATAGAATATTGATGCTGTAGGATAGACTATTTAAACCGTCATCAGGGAAACACCTTGGAGAAAATCCACAGGCATATGAGACACTACATGATTACCATAGACTCTACAACAAAAAGGTCTTCTTAGGCAGGCATATCTGAAAATGTGGCACTAGAATACTGGAAGTGGAAGTTTCCAGAGGTTGATTGGTAAGAATATTGCCCTAAATGGATGAATAAAATTACTGAGTTTTATTCAATTATTATGAAAATTTGCAGACTTATGTTCAGGCTTATGAGGGTTTTCGCATCATCCAAAAGGGGGAAATTGTCAGGAACATTTTATTATGTGTTGATGATGGCCATACTAGCTGTTATAGAAAGCCTGAAATAAGTTAGAAATCTCTATATAAGTCTTTACTTAGAGTCTGACATGTTGTATAAGTTGAGTCAGACAAGTATTGTACTAGTTGGTGAGATGGCAAAGTAAAACAGAAATCTGGCAGAGTAACGGCAGCCAAGTACCAGCAGAGATGCATGAAGACATATAGTCTGACTTATAACTAGGGAAGTCTGCGATGACCTTGGGTAAGTCTAAGTTATATTTTGAAGAGAGTTTGAGAAGGTAATAATACTTGAGTAAACTTCAACTTGTTTATTCATGTTTGAAGAAAGGGTATAAATAGATACAAGCATGTAAAGGTCCTAGCTAGTAAAGTAAAAGTTACTAGAGCCGGCTAGTATTAAATGCTAGAGTCGGCTATTACATAATAGGACAAACTAGAGTTACTTTATGACTTTAGGACATATTAATTGTTTATTCAATACAATTAATATGTCTCTTGATACATAAGTAACATGTTACAATGTAACGATTTATAATTACAACAATGTAACATAATATATGTAATATAATATTTCCACACCCCCCCTCAAACTGGGTTGTATATGTCAATACAGCCAAGTTTGCTACTCAGTCTGCTGAACATAAGCGGTGGAATTGCCTTGGTGAGAATATCAGCATTTTGGTCTGCTGAGGAAACATACTGAAGTTGAATGATCTTGGCATCAATCTTCTTTTTAAGGAAATGTCTGTCAATATCCTCATGTTTGGTTTTATCATGATGGAATGGATCCTCTGCCATGCATAAAGCTGAATTATTGTCACAACAGAGTATGACAGTTCTTTGAGGGTCCCAAGGAAGGTCGATGAGGACTCTTTTTCACCATTATGCTTCTAAATGACCAAAACCAAGTGCCCTCGAGTTCGACCCAAGATCGATTCTAGAGACAATAGGTTGTTTCTTGCTTCTCCAAGTGACAAGAATACCTCATACATATGAGCAATAGCCTGTGGTAGATCTTACGTCTATGGCAACCATTTGACCAAGATCGACATCAGTATAGACCTTCACCGACCACAAGAGACTTAGTGAAGTGTAGGCCCTGGCCAGGAGTGGACTTCAAGTATCTGAGTATTCTATAGACAGCATCCCAATGGTGCTCAGTAGGGCAATGCATGAACTGACTGACAAGGCAAACTCTATATGCAATATCAGGTCTTGTATGAGAGAGATAGATGAGTTTCCCTACAAGTCTCTGATATTGTTCCTTTCTTACAACAACATTACCATCAACCAGTGGATTACATGCTAGAGTCGGCTATTACATAATAGGACAAACTAGAGTTACTTTATGACTTTAGGACATATTAATTGTTTATTCAATACAATTAATATGTCTCTTGATACATAAGTAACATGTTACAATGTAACGATTTATAATTACAACAATGTAATATAATATATGTAATATAATATTTCCACATATTTAAAGTGGTGTAATTCATTGTTTAAATACGGTGTACACTGATCTCACACAAATCAAGGATCAGTGAAGTACAAGAAGTCTTGAAAGATCAAAGAAATCAAGAAAGCAGTGAACCGGCAATGTAAACTTTCTACCGGCTGTGAAAAGAAGAAGCAGTGAAGAAAGATCTAATCGGAACAGTCAACTAGATCACTTAACCGGTCAAGTAACAGCCAAGTGAAGAATCATTTGAATAAATCATATCATCTATACTTATTCAGAACGTGAAAAATATGGATGATTCAGAGGATCAAGCATTAAATGCACAATCAATCAAAATTTAATCAAGGATGGATTTTTTGATAAATGTTTGAAGAAAAATATGGAGCACTTAAATCAAGGAGAATACAATTAAAGGGGAATCAAGATTTATATCAAGGATTATTCCCCACATTAAATAGCCAATGGACGAAATTCAAATCAAGGATTATCAAGGCTATAAATAGAAGGCATTGACAGACATGAAATACAACGATTGAATCACATAAGAACAAGCAGAAGCTCTGTCAAATTGAAAAGACTTCTATCTGAACTTAAAGGATACATCTAAATATGAACTCAGCAATCACAGCTGAATTCCACATCAAGCATTGAGATTGATTAACAAATCTGTGAATCCAATTCACACCAAATTGAAGCAATTGAATCACAGAAATCTGATAAGGAGCTGCAACCCTTTGTGATAGCTGCTGAAGGATTTATTCTCAAGGAGCATTGTTGGAGACTGAGTCACTAAAGCTTTTCTAGCCAAGGAGTGATAGTCTTGGAGATACTAAGGCTTGTGTAGCGAAGGACAATCTAATTATTGTATCAGTGAAAGACAATAGTGAATTCCTTCACTCATCATAGGAGAATGGTGGATTAATGGATTACACCACCCTGAACCACTATATGCCTTTGTGTCAATTTACTTTCAACACTTTACTTTACTACACTTTATTTTATTATGTATTATAACTGTGATTGAATAACCTACTTTGAATCAACACATTAAGAAAGGACTTATCCGCTACCCAAAATCTTTTAAATTAAGAAAAGTTTTTGATACTCCAGTATAGTCATTCACCCCCCTTTGGCTATACTTTTTCCCTTCTCTGGGACCAACATTATTTATCGAAAATAAATCCCATGATTTCCTATAAACTATCAATTTGTCAAAATTTGTTACTACGTTTTCTGCAAACGCTTGAAAGAAAAAGAGAAAAGGCTAGGAGATTTCTTCAATGTTCAAAGGCAATTCTGAACCATTTTTAGATTCGAGTATAGCGTCGGAATCATTGTGAAGAGGGCGTTGTTTCAATACCAAAAGCTTGGAGTTTTAAGAAGGTAATAATTTTCACCCTAGGTTCGTTCTTAGATGAATTTTTTATGGTTTTAAACTCATGAGTTCGTAGTCTTGTTTGTATAGAAGCGCGTTATCGAATCTAATCAAAATTTGGGTTGATCACATAGGTTTTCTGTGTGAAGGATCAAGTCTTTGATGCAGTTTATCTTGGTTCGGAGTTGGATTTTTCTTTCAATTAAGTAAGAAGCTCTTCCTACGATTTAATTATGGTTTATAGGAGTAAGTTTGGTTTGATATCATGCCTATTTTTTATGATTAAGGAATATGAGATGAATTGGTTTGATAAAGATGAGTTTTTTGTTGTTCTTCTGAGATTTTCGATTTTAATTATGTTGGAAACGGATTGATAATTGTTATGTGGAAGAAAACAGGGTTTAAGGTTTTCCTGTGTGCAATGCGCAAGCATTGCTTAGCAATGTGCACACATTGATGACACAGGAAGTTGGGTTTTGGTACAGGATGCTCAATGCATACGCTTTGGAAAGCAATGTGCACGCATTTCTCATATAGGATGGTCAGTTTTATTTTCAATAGGCTCAATGCGCACGCATTGAGGGTAATGCGCACGCATAGGCCAGACAAAGGCATCTTGAATGTTTCTGTTTGTACAATGCGCACGCATTAGATAACGCTCGAAGTGCACCATTAAATTAACCCTTATTTACCTCAAATTCTGCCATAAAGAGTATAGATAGGTCCATTATTGTGAAGGAATATGTGTTAAACACTGAGTGCATGTCCCTAAGTTCGTAATTCTGCATCTATGTTATTATCCGGAAGATTTGGTACTGTTTTTCCTTGTTTTATGTAATTTTCAGGATGTGCCAATTCTGGAGCAATTAAGGACGGAACTGGACCAGGGGAAAAGTATTGGGCCAAGCGGAGTAAGTCCAGGAAGAGATTTGCCAGAAGAAAAGAGGAATTGAATGCCCAATTTACCGTGGGCTAGGCTCGGTAAACCGAGGGTCTTGGGGAGGAAGAAACAAATTCTGCCAGATCTACTAGGTCGGTTAGTGTTTATTTGAGTCATAAGTCAGCCAATGTATCTATAAAACGCCGCAAAAACCGATTGTAATATCATCTTTCAATATCTTCGATTATATTCATATATTATTATTTTATTATGCAATTTTGATGCAATAAAGTTCTTTTAAGCTTTTGGAGCCTATTTTCTAGTTTCCTCCCCTTCCTTGCTATCTCTAGCTTGAGTGGATCAAGCTAGATCTCCATTGTTGGAGATATGAAGCTTTGAACATTCCTTTATGTCTTTAATATGGTAGATCTGCTTGTATTCATGTGTTTTAGTTAATCTGCATGTTCAACGACCCCATAATTTACTTAGATTAAATTGAATTGAGGAATGTAGACCCAAAAAGAGGAAAAACCACCCCCGGTAAACCGGCGGTCTATACCGGTTTACCTAGGCAAGATTTAGAAAACCATAATCTGGAGGTTCAGCGTCAGCTACGTTGATCGATAGAAATAATTAAAACGAGTAATAGGTCTGGCCAATCTAGTATTCATAATTTGTAAATTAACATGAAGAACTAATTATGAAGTGTTAATTAGGACATTGTCTTGATGGACCCTGGGAACGTGCTAATTAGTGTCGATAGGTGACTAGGCGGGTTAGTTGTATGGTTTAGCGCTCAAACTAGCAATTCCAGTTCATTGTGCGTATGGGCTATTACGGACCAATTAATGAAGGTAGCTGGTGTATAGAATATCTACTACCATGGTCGGAGTAGATAGGGTCACGAATTGCACCCGTAGCTAATGAATTAAAAACTCGATTTGTTTAAGAAAATTATGTGGGGAAGTAAACATAAGGATTAACTTTACCAAGTTATTAGGTAAAAGGGGTGGGGAAGGAATACCACGTTTCTTTTTATGTTTATCTTTGGTCAATGACCGTCTATATGTATTCCAAGTTAGATTAGCATTGTTTATGCTTAAAGTTGCATTGTCTCTGTGGGATCGACCTTGATTCATCCTTGCTATACTACGATTGACCTAGTACTATTGCTAGTAATAACGACATAAGTGACTTACACGCGATCAAGTTTTTTGGCACCGTTGCCGGGGACAATGGCCAATTTTAAGAATGAATGTTTTAATCCTAATTAAGAAGTTGTCGTTTTCTTTTAAATTTATGTTCTTTTTTTTGAGTATTGAGTCGTCCTATATTAAGCCTACACTGTTTAACTGCCAGAATCAGAAAATTTAGGCCTGGTTTACCCTTGATTTACCGAGGTCCATAAAATCGGATTCTGACAGCCCTTGTGATTCTGTGTATATCTCTGTTCATTTTAGTTAGTAGGTCCGCAACAGTTGGGTTTAATCCCAACTGAAGCGGATGTAGCTAACCTTTTTTTGTTTTATTTTGTCTCTTTTGCAGGAAGATCGAGACACTTCCGAAATTCGGTCAAGCAGGAGTTGAAAAGGCAAACAAGTCAAACTGACTCGGACAGTATTGAATATCAAATCAATTTCCATGTATCCAGGATTAGTAGTCAGAGAACAATACGAAGCGGACAAGAAGCGTGTGGAAAAGGAAAAAGAAGCACTTGAGCAAGAGCCTGAAGAGGGCTTAATGGAGTGCAGCACATATCGTCCAGGTGAGTTTCCTTTAGAGTTAATTGATATATCTTGTTCGGATTATGATTCCGATGATCCTGAAGAGGATCAGGACACTATGTTTTCTGAGCCTGAGGATTACCCAGACTCCGATACCATAGTGAAGTTAGGGGACCCTAGTACATTCTGACTCCCGATCTCTATTAGCGGTGTATCAGTAGGGTTAGGTCTCTGTGCCACCGGCTTGAGTTGCAATATTCTTCCTTTCTTCCTTAGTCAGAGAATTAAGTTTCAGGTTATCATGGACCAAACTCTGTCCATGACCTTTGTCTATCAAACTAGAGATATGCCTTCTGGTCTGCCTAGGAATTGCTTGATTAAGGCAGGAGGATTCATCTTTCTAGTAGATTTTACGGGTTTATACGTACCGGAGGATCCTAGTGCCCCAGATTTGTTAGGTAGACCTTTCTTAGCAACCAACCGGGCAATTATGGACTTCGACAATAGGGAGATAACCCTAAGGACCAATAATGATGTAGTAACTATTAAGATCCTAGAGCCCCTAGATAATAGGCCGGAATGTTGCGTGTTGACTTGTGCTTCTGAGGAAGTGGAAGTTTTGGAGATAAAGAAGGAGAGGCATAGGCACTGAGAATTTCTTGTAGAAACCAGTGAGCAGGAATTCATAAGAGTACTGCTGAAATAGCATGAAGAAAAAGGCCACGACCAAACGCTAATGGAAGTTAGTACTTCCGGTTAAATCTTGAAGCAGGGGTAGACCTAGTGCACGAGTGAAAAAAGAAAAATGTGTTAGGAGAATAACTCAAAAAGGTTCTACGATGGTAAAAACCTCTGGAGTAAAGGTTTGGCGAGTTAAAACTCTGACCCCTGAGTGAGCGAGGATCTGAATAAAGTCAAGCCGGCGACTTTAAACTCAAAACTATTTATCTTGAACCCTTAGTTAGGATATGAGTCAATAAAAGTAGCCGGATGAAATAACGACCTTTTTTTCGTCCTACCGCACCCTTAGGCTTGAAACCGATGGTTGTTGGGAAGATTTTTTTTACTTGTTATGGATTTCAGTGAAGTAGGTTAGGATTGATTTTGAAGTAACAACAAAAAGAGTAAGAATGTACTGATTTTTGTGGTCATGGATGGGCATTCAGTTAAAATAAAGTGTGCAGAAAAGGGGAATGGAAAAATCTGGAGAAAATAGGCCCCGGTATGTCGAGAGTAACCCCTGGGTTACCGAGCTAGGGTTTTTCACACTACAAGAAAATATGTTTTTTATAAGGGTAATCTTCCTCATTAAATGTTTGATTCCTGTCATTAATGTTTTTCTATAAGGGGAAAGTTACCCTCATCGCCCCTTATAATAGCTTCCGCTGGTAAAAGTAAATAATAACGGTAAATATATCCCGTCATTAAAAAGGGATGTTCAATAACAGAATTGTACCGTCATTAAAAATAATTTATAATGACAATAAATTTCCTCATTAATATATTATTTGACCCTCATTATTGCCTTGATTTCTCTTCAGTTTATGTTATGATATTGACGGGAAATACTATCATTAATAAGCATAACCCCTTACAAAATTGGTTTCGTTATTGTTACTAATATACATTCGATGACTACATATACCGTCATAAAAAACTACTTTTATAGACAACATTGTACTTCAATTTGACTATTATTATTTGTTGATTTGAATATAATATTGTTACTTTTTAAGCAGATATTGTTATTATTTTATAACCTTAAAATTACATTAACGAAACACATAAATATAACCTACAACCACTTGTAATCACATTATATTATCAAAATATACAAAAAGACCTTCTGCCAAAAGCAAAACTATATGTAGATACATAATTAGACAATTTCCTAATATCAAGTCTTTGAGTAACATATATATTCGATCGTAACTCCAAAATACAAACCAAAATATGCCTACATACTATAATCCTAGTAGGATATAATAAGTTACCGATCCTTCCGCACAAGTCTTCAAAAATCCCCAAAATCATACAAAAGTCTGCATTTAAAATAAGAATAAATAGTTAAGAACACATTATAAGGAAAATTCACATTTTTTAGATGAAAGTATCCTTCCATCACAACAGAATTAGGTACATCAAAAATTGCAAATACTTCACACACTGATATATTCGGTCAGTGGTCTATCATGAATTGTATATCACCTTGAGCCAATATATCACCTCTATAAACTAAAAGACGTACACTACAACAATAAAACATACGAAAGCTACAATCACAAGTATAAGGCTACCACACAGCCTCAAACAAACAAGAAAATATAGCAAATAGGAAAAATACAAAACTATAATCCAAACAAAGGAACAACAAGAAACCACTTGAAAAGGGTCACAAGAAGCATTTTAACCATTTTTACTGAGACTGAATAGTCCCAGCAACCTCAAGAAATTGTTCAATGTATATTCTTCCCAAATTCCAATTATTGTCAACTGGGCCTATAAAAGAAAATGAATGAATGCTGTTTGTGCCGGCACTTTTTTTTTTCCATGGATATGCTTTTATTGCTATCTCAATCAACCAAACTTTCAACAAATATAATTCATCAGGACAAAGAACCCAATTATGGTTCTAATAAACTAGGTGTCTTGTAAAGGAAATGATCAAACATGCAATATTTCTATTGTTTCTCTCTAAATGAAATCAATTCTTCCAAAAACATGGCAAGTTGTTGTTGGAATTCATTTTATTTAATGAACATCATGATTAGATTTAAAGGTAAAAGCACAACGAACATACCTGAGTAAGTGAGCTAAATAAGGTCACCGCCACACACTGGTGGTTCAGCTGAAGTTGGTTGATTTCCATTCTCCATTCTGGTCAACCTGCTTTCAAATTCCTCAAAACGTCTCTTAAGGTCATTATTTTCTTCTTCTTTCCCATTTAGCTTAGCCTTAAGTTCTTTTATTTGTGCCGCCTGAGGATCGTTAAAATGCTTCTTTTTCATCCCACCTCCAAAACCAAATATATGGCTGTGATTTTGTGGACCAAAGCAAGTTTCAACAACCGCAATATGTGAGAGTGATGCATCAGCTTGAACAGTCTTGGTAATCTCATCCTACAAAGGACGGAAACCATAGGTCAAATAAAAATAATTTAATAACGAATGTATACATAAATGTCAAATACTAAGACTTACATATTTTTCTTGCTCTTTTGGTTCAACAAACTTTCCATTTTTCTGTCTAGTTGCAAGAAAGATTTGTGCAATACTAGGTGTGGTATTTGTTGCACCTTCCTAAAAGATTTACAAAAATGACAAGTAAAAAATGTATATAATTTAAAAAACAAAATATATACAAAACATTGAGACTTATTGAATTTATACCATTTCATATATGATTTGTCTATGCGGCTGACTTCCGGTTCGATGAGGCATCACTTGTTTGGCCCGATTATCAGAATTTCGAGAACTTTTTTCCTATGTTATTGATCAACAAACATAAAAATATTCAACTTAAAGTGCAGTTTCACATATATAATGTAAATTTCATGTTTTTGACTTACCATTCCATCTAATGCTTCTGAGTGAATCAAACTTTTAAGAGGAAAAATATGGGAAATGCAACAAGAGGGGAAACCATTCTTTATGTGGTCTGTTAAAAAAGATTTGCAGATGGCTTATAGAAGATGAGTTATATTGGGCTCAGAAAGACAGACTTAAAATGGCTACAATGTGGCGATAAGAAAATTGCATTTTACCATGCATTGGTGGCCAATAAATGGCGTAAAAATTCAATTAAGAAACCGTGCTCTTTACTAAGCAGAATTGCTAAACTCAAGAGACCATTTCAGGTGAAACTGAAACATTTTATGCATCTTTATTCACAACTTCTTGTCGAATAGATGGGATTGAAGAAGTCCTACAAGGGATAAATAAGGTTGTGGATGATTCAATTAATGCCTCTTTATATAGGCTAGTTAGTGGGATGAATATTGTCAACCTAAGAGAGGGGACGTTTAGTAACTAAGGATTTGCACCATTTTAATATGGCTCTGTTAGCAAAGTTCATATGGAGGTTATTGACTCATCCTATAATCTTCTCGTAAAAAAGGTTCTCAAGGCAAAGTATTACCCTTTATCTAAATCCCGGTATGATATGTCTAAGAACAATCTGGCATCTCAATTGGCATCTAATCATTAAGACCACTGGTATTGAGATGATATTTGTATCAATACCACTTTCCTTGTACCACTGGTTTGCCTAAACGAGATAACTAGAACATGCTTATTAAATGTAGCATCATACATGTCGTAAACATATGATAGTTATATATTTACTATAACCATCTGCATTTGGTAGACCATAGGAAGTATTTCTACAACATCATTAAAGAGTTTTTTTTTCTTTCCAAAATCAGCTTTAAGAAAGCAGAAGACAATGATGAAATCCCGCTCAAAGCTCAATTCCAACAGCGAAAATGTTTCACCGGCTAATCCCAACATTCAAATCAGTGATCCATCACTTTAATGTTTTGTTTACATGTGTGGATTGATTTTGTCCACTTTATATGTATAAGCATTATTATCATAATTAACAATAAATAAAAATAAAAAATATCTCCTTGAAAAATAGCTAGGAGTTAGAGCAAATGTGTTTCACATACCTTTACTGTAGCCCACATGTGGTTCTTGTACTTCTCAGTCATTTGTTTCCATGTAAGCACTCGTACATGGCAAATATTTTTGTTTCGCACAATTTTCCCTAAGTGCCTAGACCAATATGCGTGATTTGGTCATACTCCACGATTGTTGTGAAACTGAATTGCAAGTTTTTCTCCACTTTTCAAAGTGGCAACTTTTTTGCTCTTGTTCGTTCCTCTAACATTTCTCACTGTTGTTGTTGAATCTAAGCAATATATTGAATATTAGAATATTGAATCAACGTTTCATTAAAACCACAACAGGATATACATAATATTATAAATCTAACGTATAATATACATACCTTCAACATTTTTTTCTGTGTTGTGACGAATTGTTTCACTACCGTTACTATCTTCCATGATCATGTCTCTCACTTGTGAATCTCTTGGGACTGAAATTGCAAATATGTGACGAAAAATAAAGAAGTGTTTAAGAATATTAAACAAAAATCATTTTAAGGAACTCCAAAAAAAGATCTACCAAATGATGGATTGTCCTCGGGCAATTTGAAGAGCAATGGTTGCAAAGATTCATCAACATCTAAATAAACCGATATGTTCTCCACATCTTCATGTTTTTTCAACATACCAAGAAAATCTTTTTCATTCCTCAACGGCCTACCATCCCCGTCTGTTATTTTGAATCCAATGGAATAGATGTCAATGAACCTTTTACACATGGTCAAGAGATCCATAAAAGAACTTTCTTCTATTATGTTTCTTTCTTCCCATGTAACTTCACCAAAATGGAGAAGAAGATTGTGAACAGGATTTCCACCTACAGAAAAAAAAATTCTTGTTACGATATTATCATTGTATAATAAATTCCAAAGTATGCATAAATTTTTCACTTTACCAGTTGTTCCAAGAGTGCAAAAGTCATTAGTATTTTCCTCTACAGCTGCTATCCTTTTACTTCCATATGCAACGTTTGAGGTCCTTTTTCCATACCCACGGTCCTTTGCTAGTTGACCGGGTGCTATGAAAGAAACAGGCTTTTGGGTAATGCTATTTTTACTTTTTGCGATCATAGAGTTCATCTGTTGACACAAGAATTTAAGACAATTATTGAGTATTCAAACAACAAATTGGAGTGATCATACAAGAACAAAAAAAAATGGTATTCTAACATCAGACTAAAGAGCTCAAGCTTAACTGCTCCAAGTAAGAGAGTTTGAGTGGATTACCTCCACCCACTCATGGACATACACACCACAGAAAAGAAATTACTTATGGTGAAAGATATATTAGTTATGGTGAAATATGCATGTTACATGTATTTTGTGTTTTTGGCAATAGAATCACTCTGTACTATATATTCCCTAACTTTATCACAGATGCAAATTTCACAAACAAATACTATGCAAAATCAGACTTGACCAAATACTAGAGATAATATCAACTTTGCAAGGGAATGAATACTGATTATAGATTCATTCACTCAAGCAAATATAAAAACATTATATCAAAATTATGTTATGATGTTCCACAAAAATATACAAAATCTTCCATCTTAAATGAGAGAACAAACTCTAATCCATGAACCTCAAAACATGCCAAGATCATTAAACAGAAGATACAGTCAAGCGTAGCAATATGACTGCATGATGGGCAATGAACGTGTAAGTCCAGTCACTATAACTACAAATCTTGAAGCAAGAATTGCCTTAGGCCTCAAAAAGAAAAATCCAATTTAGGTGAAACAACGGTGATTGGTACTCTATACATAATTGTGCTACCAGTACGAACAACCTGAACAAGTGAGAACTGATGCATTTCACAGACAACGTAAACAGAGCTTGACAGAACCCCTGATTGTTTGTTTAAATGTTAACAAACCAAGAAAAAGAGGGAAACAAGGCTGGACCATATGCCAATAGCTTTCATGGCCGCAACACACTATCAAGTGGCTTCAGCGATTTCTGTACGAGCTACTAATATTGTCATGTTTGATAGTAAGATTCATTTATTTCCACCAACTCTTTAAACATTCAAGCACAATGCATCACTTACATACAAAATTCACATAGTTTGACAAGCAAAACAAGATCGAGCATCAACAAGAATATGATATAATGTTGAAGTATACACAACAAAATCAAAATTCGATTCAAACAGTTGCATCAGGAGCAAACCACATGAATGAATTAACAATTGATAATAAAATAAGAAGCATACAACAAAACAACTGCGTTCACCCACGTGGAAATCATGGATTGAACCTTTCTCAACAAAAGCTCGATGTTTAATAATTTTTGGTGAATGAAAAAGCTATTATCTTTGTCAGGGATAAAAACAAGACAAGAGTCTGAGTTTAGTGAGGAAAACTTAATTCTATGGATCACCATTTAAACACAATAACAAAGTAGCTACGTTTATGTCTAAAGAAGAAAATCATATGATCCATTACAGCTACTTTATGTCTAAAGTAGAAAGCATATGATCCATTATGTATATACGAATGCCCAAAAGTGCCAATTTTCTCAATTCTACATCACATTGTCTTCCTTCACTTTCAGCTCTAATTTACCTCGATGGATGCTTTCTTAGGTATGCCGATAACGATTTCGATTATCGAAGTGTCGACCCAATTAAGGATTCTTTCAATAACAGTAGCTCATCAGTTACGATTTCTATAAACCCCAATTGTTTAAATCATTCCATAATGCCACAATAGTAAATCAATATATGAGTTTCAGTTTCATCTTTTCCTGAAATATAGCAGCATTTTTATCGGTCATAGAAGGCAATGTAAGAAATTCTTGATTTGTATACAAATTGAAGCTCTATAAACGAAAGAAATAATCACACCATATCTCTCACTCCATGAGAGAAAAATAGCACAATCTACACAGAAAATAAACCTGAAAGACAATGGGCATGCTATTTAGTAACAACAATCCCCCACGTATTGAAGCAAACCGGAAAACAAATGAGGAGAAACAACGATATTGTACAATGGTGTTGTTGAGACGAATACTGTAAGAACGAAAGACATACCGAGTATTACGAGAATGGAAGATGATATATCAGATGATGATATTGAAAGCCCTATCGGTTGAGTTCTCTCTGTTAGTCGGGAAGAAACCAGAGGCAACGAACGCACAAGTGAGATGAAGATACAGGATTTTTTGATTGAGAGATAAAGATAAGGATTTTGTGGCTGAGATAGAGGAATATATTCTATTTAATTTTTTTATTTTTACGGAAAACAAATCTATGAGTCATTATACGGGAACAACCGTTATGTCACAATGTGTTACACAAACGTCATTTGCACGGTTGATTATTATGGGTTATATTATGATCAATTTAGACTCATTACGATCAACGGTATATAGATAACCGTAATATCATTTGTTGTAACACAACGGTTGACTTTTCCATGCTGTGTCTCAGGAACCTTTTCAATAAGGTCCGGATTTGCAGGCTAAGATTCATAGTTTTCTTCTACAGATGATACACGAGGAATCTTTTATGGCGGTTCTTCCTTCTATTGACCGGCATATCTATGATTCTTTTCTCCCAGATGAAGCAGCAGGCATCGGTCCGTAGAACCTATAAAAAGGAGATGGTTGTGGCACGAAGTACTCTTGTGCACCTACGTCATTCGGCTCACTCTTAATTGAACAGGATTCAACCACACCGGAATGGATGGTACAAAGTCCTCAAACTTTTCATACTTTTGGAGAACTTCCACTATCAAGGATACTCTAAATGCTCGACGAGAGGAGACGATAGTGAAGTAAAAGAAGAAAAGATCGCCCACTCGCTACTAAGAACTGAAGCGAGTCGGTCCACGAGTAACAAACGAAGGAAAAGTCGTAGAGTGTATCGATCAACAACACAATATCCCTAAAGAAAGTGCTGGCAGCCGAATCCAAGTAGCGACGCGAATCTATGCTTTCTATCTTTCAATCGAATACCAATTGCTTGGATGCGTTTGAATTCAAAGCCTCGAGATTACTTGGAAAAAATGCTTTTAGGTTTGTCTTTAAAGTGAAGCTTTACGACCTTCTTCTCGCGCTCGAAGATAGTAAAGTCTCATTACTTATTGATCCGAACACTCGCGCCATGTGGAATTCAAATGCAGTACGTAGTCTCTTTCACCCTCTCATTGCTTCAAAGATCCTCGATATACCTCTCTCGATGCGACCTCGGAGAGATAAATTATTATGGCATTTTAATTTAATGGTATATATTCCGTCAAAACTGGATATAAAATTGCCAAGCAAAAAAAGGTGAAGAAGATGGCGGTTTGTCGAGGATCATGCTCGTCGGGTTCGGACCGTGCACTGGAAGCTCTTATGGAAGGTTAAGGTTAGGCCAAGAGTGAAGTTCTTTGTGTGGAAAATTCTACAAAATGCACTTCCTACAAAGAAAGAATTTATTTATTCAAGTAGTAGGGGATGGTATATGTGGTGTCTCGTGGAGAAGCGGATGAGACGATATATCACGCTTTTTGAGTGTCACATTCCAAAAGCTTTGTGGAAAGAATTCCCAATGGGAAAACCATGGAGTAAATTTGCTGGCACTTCTATGTCGGATTTTTTTCATTTACTCTTCACCTCGGGGACGAATTTACTATGGCTCATGTCACCAACATTTTGTGGCAGATATGGAAAGGCACGATGTGCATGGTTATTTGATAATAAAGCAGTTTTTATCACTAGCTCCCTCTATCAGTCAAGGTAAAAAAAAGACTACATCTCAAAGAATCAATAAAGAAGATGATTGTCAAAAGCCGATTCCTCAAATCGCCACATGGAAACCACCGTACGCGCGCCACATGTTAAGTTCAATGTCGATGCCGCTTGAAAGATGGGTGTATGGCAATCGGTGGGCTTGTCCGTGATCACAATGGTGCTACTCTTCAATCCTTCTCAATGAAATTGGAGGCGACATTTGAAGTGGGCGTGGGGAGGCCTTGGCAATTTACCATGCCATGTGTTTTGCTATCTCGTGGGGTTTTTTCACTTTATTTTGAAGGTGATTCTCAAGCGGTCATTCACAAGCTAGTCACTCCCGCAGAGGATCGCTTACCTCTTGGACAAATTATCGAGGATTGTCATTATGTATCTTCTTGTTTCGATTCTATTTCTTTCTCTTGCGTAAGACGGGAGGGGAATGCCCGGCTCATCTTTTAGCTAAGGAAGGCTTATCTTTGATTGGTTGTAAGTGCTATGGATCGAATCCACCGGCACATGTTTGCTCACCGTTGTGGTCGATATCCATTAATAAATCTACGTTTACCCCTCAAAAAAGGTTTGTCTTGTGTCTCCGAAACATTTATTGATGGGCTTAACGACGGGATTGAACCGCGCGTGGTGGATTCACAATCCACCGCCTTGATCCACTTGGCCACATCCGCCCCTACCCCCGCACGAGTTTAAGTCTCTATCTACGATCGATCTTTCGAACTCCCTATGACCGCTATCAAAGATAAGCTTTTTCTATACTATAGAAAAAGTCTATTGATTGTTGTGTTTCGGAATTAGGGGAAACAAAGCTTCAAATAAAGAGGTTGGGCTGTTCACTTCATTGATTTGACTTCACTTTACTTAAGATTTAAGATAGGGATATTAGCTCAAAGACTTTCCCTTCCTGGGCACTTCTTGTTGCTATTTTAATACCAACAACCGGCCAAAAGGTTCAAACACTTATCCAGCTACCCTTGCTTCCCCTACTTCTTTTCCATAATCAATCGTGAATCGCACCGTTAGCTCTATTTAGCTTAGTCACTCTGCTTCTATCCGCATGTCTCCAGTGGGAAATGCTCGACTTCCACCCCCTTTCATTTAGTGCTCGCTCGCGCAGAGCGGAAGACCAAGCATAGGCACGCGAAGGGCACTTTTTAAGATTCTCATTTCCTTCCGCACTAAAACCTAAATTATTAGTTTTGTGTCTGCTTGGAACTATTTTAAAAGTTTTACGTAATGAGATGTGGTCTGCCTGACTAGGTCCCCTTCTAGGGATATGGGTCCCGGGGAGGGTATAGTATAAATTTTTTTCCTTCTTGATCGAAGCTCTATGTCTCATTCAGTCCTTCGCAAGCTTCCTTCAAAGGGAGAGTCCATAAGCGGTGTGCTCATATCATTATCTATATTTATTTGTGTCTACAAATGAAATTTGTGGGAGGGATTTTCGCCGCCTAAAATTTTGGTATTTCATCATCTAAAAAAATTTGGGTATCTTGCCCCCCCCCCCCCCCAGAAAGTTTGTGCTTTTACATAGTTCTTAAAATGGATTTTTTTTTTGGCAAAACATAATTATTTAATGTTTTTTGTTTATATCTTTTGAAAATAAGATTTTATTGATTTTTTTTGGTACGCATTAATAAGGGGAATATTTTGGTACGCATTATAATAAGGGGATAAGTGATTAACAATAACGGGAATTAAGGGTTCCTCATCAAATTTGCATCATTTTCAAAAGTATTTTTTAACCCTTATTAAAAGGCACATTTAATGACCAGATTTTGACCCCTTATTGAATTCCCCTTATAAAAAACAACTTTTCTTGTAGTGTCAGTTTTTGCGTGTCAGATTAAAAAGCAGACCTTTTGATGACACGTGATGGACACACGTTGCATCGCTCAGCCCACCAGTCAGCAAAACCGCACCATTTTCCCTATTTTCCATCATTTCATCATTTCCCACACTCCACCATAACTCCACCTCAACACCATCAATCAAACCCCTCAATTCCCTCACCCTCATTACTCCTCTACCCACTATCCCACAAAATCCTTCCACCTTCTATCACTTTCTCCTATATAAACACCATTCTATCACCAGTATTCACCATCTTCATCAATCATCTTCTTTCTCTTCACCACCAATTTATCCATTTCTTCTCCTTCTAAACCTCGGCCACCATCACCACTACTATCACCACCAAAATCATCCCATTTTCTTCCATTTCCATAACAAAAATACCATCTCTCCATACCCTATTGTTGAGTGGCACTGTTGCAACAGTGTTGTTGTTGCCGTTCATCATCTTTCTTCATCACCAGCACAGTCCCAGAAAAAACCGGACAAAATTAGCCACGGTAAATTGGGGGTACCTACCAATTTTCTGAGGGTCCTTTATTATGTTTCAGCATCATCTTCAGTCTCTATTATCATCAGGATGGCCTATAAACATAGCAGAACCGCACGTCGTCCAAGCGGTCAACATGTTCTGTTTGGAGATGCCGACCCCTTAATCGATGGGGTTGAGCAATTTGATTCACTAAAGATTTATGAGTCTTTTAGAGGACAGTGGAACGGCTAGCATGTTAGCCATGAGCATGGCATGGATTTGGAAGATTGTGGCTCGATCTTTCCAGGAGCAATGAAGGCACAAGATATTTTTGACATGGCAGAGGCACCAAGCCAATTCAATACTGCGGTGGTGCATGAATTTTATGCATATCTGGCGCATAACCCCGGTGCTACATTTTCCATGGTCCGTGGGGTAATGGTTGACTACACGATTGAGCGGATCAAAGAGTACTATATGGTTTGCAATCCATCAGAGGGCTCAAATAAGTAAACATCCTTCACAGATTTGAATGACTAGAGATGATGTAGATGATTGCTGATTACTTCAGGGTGGAAAGGAAGCGCAATACTATTGGAGCCCACACCATCTTCCTAGAGAATGATCTATCCTAGGATAGGAAGATGTTGAACAGATTTGTAGGTTCGCGCCTTCTGCTGACCAAGCACACGGCATCTGTCACGCCAAAGAGGGCAGAGTTGATGTCCTATCTGGAGCAGAGATCTCCAGTCAATATTGGCTTATTGATGCACATCCGAATTCATGAGATTTCCAAGGATTCTGAGCGAGACCAGTTGCCTTATAGACCCATTATAGATATGTTCACTCTGGAAGACGGGGTCAAAGTTCTGGTCAGTGATGAGTGGGAAGAGACTGAACTGAGGATCAGTTCACATTTAGTTCTGAGAGTACCAAGACGGGTCAGTTCAAGGGTTGAGAGAGAGCGTACTCCGGTCCTAGGAGGACCTCGATCCCAGAGAGCCTTGATTGAGGAGAACACACGAGAGATTGCGAGTCTACATCGTAAAATGGATCGTATTATGGACTTCTTAGGTGTTCATCCTTCGACCCCACCACCTAGGACTGGCCCATGTCATGGAGCGTCTTCCTCTGCCGCTGTTGCCTCAAGTTCTGGACCACCTCTGGGTTTTGAGCCTAGAGATGAATGGGAGGAGTAATTTGATGAGTACTAGTTTATTTCTTTTTATTGTTGTTGTTTTCCATTTCTTTTGTTTTGTTTTTGTTTTTATTTCCTATCTAGTTATGTAAAAGATTATGTAATAATAATATAATGATTTTGTCGGCTTCAATTGTTTGGAGTTATTTCATTTGTCTTTTACTGCCACAATTTTATTATACGGTTTTTCGTCACCTAGTTCTTCTTGGTTTGTTTGAGAGCTTTCTAAGTAGATTTTTCAAGGACTTGTCACATGAGCCCGTTGCATTATGGATGATCCAGTTTCTTCCTTGACTCCACGCTTAACCTAAACTAAGTTCCTTTTCATTTTGTATTTTAATCTCTGCATTGAGGAGAATGTTTCGATTAAGTGGGGGGTAGGAATGAACGTCACTTAGCTTGTTAACATTATATTCCAAATTATTAGATTATCTGAATTCTATGAGATGCATTTTTCACCACATAGATTTTCTAATTATTCTAAGCAAGAAACTCGAGCTAATCAATAATATCTTTGTTCACGAAGTCTAGTTGAGAATCATGTTCACTTTTGAAGTAGTGATACATTATTCATTCATTCCGTTATGAACAACACTCTTTAAGCACACATGACTCAATTCTTTAGTATGTCATATAGATGAAACATTATTCAATTTAGTATGGAAGAATGAGCATGTGTAATGCTGAATGAAGTAGTGACTTATTAATTATTAGTTTGCCATTTGCATTCAATCGTTGAGCACGCATTCTGATTGAGAGGTATTTGGACTATATGAAGAGTTATCCTAGACCGGGAAACAATATTTGTCGATGGATACACTTTAACCCCTTGTAGTAAGAGGAGGCTAGAAACTTGAGTGCCAAGCAAGGTACACCAGGACAAACAGACCTGTGAGTGAGAGCAGAAAAAGAGTGAGATCCGAGGGAGTGTAATACGCACAACTATTTTTTAGAAAATATGTAAATATACAAAAAGAAAAAAAAAGTAAAAAAGGGCAAAAATGAAAAAAGTAGTATAGCAATAAAAACATACGAGGACCTAAGAGTAATACTCGGTCCCCAAGTCTATCCGGCCCAATTAAGGTTTTCTTGAGTACTATATCACAAAAAATTTATCACATGACACATTGATGGATTGGTAGGTGATGATTAACGGGGAGCTTATGGTGTGATGTATGATATATGTTTTGCCCGACATACTGGTTGATATAATGTGATTCTGTATACAGATATCATGATTGAGAGTCATTGCACACACACATTGGTTCGTGACCAGAATATTGTTTAATGTGTAACTTATGGATGTAGTGGCATGATCCTTCACTCTAGCTTCGTGAGTCATTGTTTCTTTTTGCTTTTTTTGCTCGGGACGATCAAAATCTAAGCGGGGGATAGTTTATAACGCTCTAAATGCACCATTAAATTAACCCTTTTAGATAGGCCCATTATTGTGATGGAATGTATGTTAAACACTGAGTGCATGTCCCTAATTTCGTAATTCGGCATCTGTGTTATTATCCCAAAGATTTGGTACAGTTTTACCTTGTTTTATGTATTTTCAAGATGGACCAAGGGTAAAGTATTGGACCGAGTGGAGTAAGTCTAGGAAGAGATCTGCCAGAAGAAAAGAGGAATTGAAGGCTTGATTTAGCGTGGGCTAGGCCCGGTAAACCGAGGGTCTTAGGGAGCAAGAAACAGATTCTGCCACATCTACTAGGTCAGTTAGGGTTCATTTGAGTCATAAGTCGGCCAATGTATCTATAAAAGGCCGCAGAAACGGATTGTAATATCATCTTCCAATAAGTTCAATTATATTCATATATTATTATTTTATTATACAATTTTGATCACACTAGAGAATATAGTGATTCACTCAATGCAATAAATTCCTTTTAAGATTTTGGAGTCTATTTTTTGGTTTCCTTCCCTTCCTTGTCATCTCTAGCTTGAGTGGATCAAGCTAGATCTCCATTGTTTAAGGTATGAAGCTTTAAGCGTTCCTTTATGTCTTTAATATGGTAGATCTACTTGAATTCATGTGTTGTAGTTAATCTGCATGCTTAACGACCCATTAATTTACTTAGATTAATCTGAATTGTGCAATGTAGACCTAGAAAGAGGAAAAAGCCACCCTCAGTAAACCGGCGGTCTATACCGGTTTACCGAGGCATGATTTAGAAAACCTTAATCCGGAGTTTCAGCGTCAACTACGTTGATCGACAGAAATAATTAAAATGAGTATAGGTCTGGCAAATCTAGTATTCGTAATTCATAAATTAACATGAAGAACTGATTTTGAAGTGTTAATTAGGTCATTGTCTTGATGGACCCTAGGAATGTGCTAATCAATGTCCATAGCTGCCTAGGCGGGTTAGCGGTATGGGTTAGTGCTCAATACCGGAAATTATAGTTCTTCATGCATATGGGCTATTACGGAGCAATTAAGGAGGGTAGCTGGCGTATAGATTATCTACTACCATGGTCGGAGTTGATAGGGTTAGGAATTGCACTTGTAGCTAAAACTGAATTAAAAACTCGATTAGTTTAACGAAATTATGTGGTGAAGTAAACATAAGGATTAACTAAACCAAGTTAGTAGATAGAAGGGATGGGGAAGGAATACCTTGTTTCTTTTATGTTTATCGTTGGTCAATGACCGTCTATATGTATTCTTAGTTAGATTAGCATTGTTTATGCTTAAAGTTGCATTGTCTCGGTGGGATCGACCTTGATTCGCCCTTTCTATACTACGATTGACCTAGTACTCTTGCTAGTAATATCGACATAAGTGACTTACACGCGATCAACGCAATCCAGAAAATGCATACGCATTGGCCCCTATTTTGGGGAAAATGTTGTTTTAAGCCCCGAGTTCAGTTTTAAATGTTATTTCTTGACCTAATAACCTTAATTAAACATGAACAAGCCTTCACTGAGTTTGTGATGTGTTTAGGGCACCGAATAGATTCTTATTAAGAGTTGAAGTTTGGGACCGTTGGAAAGGCATGATAGGCTTGTGCGTTGATGAGTTTGTATTCATCAATGTCTGTGTAACTAATAGGATTTTGTGGCTAGCCGTCTGAGGGTGATTAGAGTGGTTAAGGTGAGGTTTTCTTTGAAAACACTTATATGGCTAGTTGATGATTAATAAAATACATAATTGACTAGTAAAAGACAAAACATCATGCCATTCTTGGATAGGAAACTGACCATATCGTGATGCGTGGGTGTTCAGTAAAAGTGAATAACTCTGCTGGCCTATAAACGGCTGAAGGGCATGGGGACTTCGCCGAACGTGTACACCATCGGGATTTCCCCCGTGGCTGTTGGTGTGATACACCAATAGGTTGCACAGTATATCTCATGGCAGATATACACCATGCGTAGTGCCCTTGAATGCAGATGTAACATAGATAAGTTAAGATAGAAACGAATTGTCATGACGTGTTGATGGACATTGAGTGAACCCTAGATTGAGTTGGTTATATAAAGATAAATTAATATGTGTTGGTCCCTTGGAAAGGCTAACACATGTTTAGAGGGGGGGCGAATAAACTTGTCCCCAAAAACTAACTAATAACTGAATCTTTGAAGAGATTGAGTTCAGCATTAAACTTGTGTGGAGTTAAGCTAAACTAGCTGAGTATGAGTCAGTGCTGACTTATGCTGAACTGAGTTATCCGGCTGCGGATTAAGTTAAGCCTTTAATAAAACTAGAGTTTATCAGTTCATCTAAATATAATGCAATGTAGTGCTGACTCAGTTTCTTGTGTTTCCTGAGTGTGATTAAGAACGAAATAAATTTATAATTAGGAAATAAATACGTAAAGTAAGTAATTGTTAGGAACATTTTATTATGTTTTGATGATGGCCATTCTGGCTATTATAGAAAGCCTGAAATAAGTAAAAATTCTCTGTATAAGTCATTACTTAGATTCTGACATGTTGTATAAGTTGAGTCAGACAAGTATTGTACTAGTTGGTAGGACGGCTAAGTAAAAATAGATTTTCGGCAGATTGAAGCCAGCCAAGTACCAACAGAGAAGCATGAAGATACTATGGTCTGACTTATAACCAAGGAAGTCTGCGATGACCTTGGATAAGTCTAAGTTATGTTTCGTTGGTTCCTATATGGTTTGAATTTCCAGGTTTGCCGCTGCCTTACTTTAACCCTAAATATGTCAGTAAAATTGGTGGTCTTATTGGTCGGCCGTTACAAACTGATGCAGCCACTACAGATATGAGAAGGCCTTATGTTGCTTGAGTGCTTGTTGAAGTGGATATTCTAAAGCCCCGTTGTACTAGGATATGGTTAGGTGAAGATGTTCATAAGGGTCACTGGCAAGAGGTTCATGCTGAATTTTGGCCGGATTACTGTACTTTCTGTTCTCGGATTGGTCATTCTGAGGAAAAATGTCTAAGGAAGAACCCCCCTCCAGAAAATACTAGAAAGAAATCCAGCCCGGGTGGAGGGGCTTCAACTTCAAATGGTAAAGGGGGTAACGGACCCACTCGAAAGCAACCCCAACAGGTTTATCAGGCTAAGCAAAGCGGTACCTTATTTGCTACTGAAACTCCTTTGATTAATGGTAATGATACGAATACTCCCCCCGTCCTCACTACAGATGTCACTACTCCAACTCCGGCTTTAAGCCCTAGAACCACGCCCAACAACGATAACCACAACTCTTTCATTGTTCTGCAGTCGCTTAACGATGATGATATATTGGAAACTGCCCATCAATCACTTGTGAAAGAAGACAAAGTCAGACTGGTGGATAATAGGTCGAGGTCGGCCGGCTTTGATTCTGGACGTCCTGTTGCTTTGCCAGATTTGATGGACTTCCATACCACTTTAGATCAAAGATTAATAAATTCTGGTGTTGTGATTGAGTTGGAGAAAATGGATGAACTCCATGCGGACACTGGCAACACACACAGGCTCGGTACTCAGCAACTCAACCCCGCTATACCTGTCGAGTCTAGCAGAACAGAATATTCTACTATCAACAAGGAGCTACTACAATCTAATCAGGCTAAGCAAGACAGAAATCTTGTCGCTTCGCAGCAAGACTTTGGTGTTGATACGGCTGTTATTAGCACTAAGGAAGCCATGGCAGATGGGACTGATTCTCACGTTACACCAACGGCTCAGCCTGTGAGCAGTGGCAAGGTCGACGCCGGCTCCACTGTACCGGTCACTTCCAATACTGCGACACACAAAGAAGGGAAGAAAAAAGGGAAGCTCACTCATGTAACACAGGATACGGTAACCTCTCAAACTTATCATTTACGTTCTTCCGATGTTTAGTCCGATCAATATTTTATTCTGGAATGTGCGTGGTGTAGGCAAAGATAGCACTCAAACTTGTATTAAGAACATTTGTAGACAGAATAATATTAAAGTTCTTGTTATTATTGAGCCTCTTTGCTCTGCGAAGTTCATTACTAGTGTTCGTCTTAAGCTGGGGTATGATTTCTCTCATTCTGTTTTGCGAGGGAAAATTTGGTTCTTTTGGTCGGGAGTCGATTGTTCTCTATCTATGGATTGTGATCAGATGTGCACGGCTGCGGTTACGGATCAGAATGGGGATAAGTTTACTGTGTCAGGGATCTACGCCAAGCATAATAGGCTTGCTAGAGAGTCCCTATGGCATGCGATACAGGTTCGAGCTCAGAATAACTGCAGGCCATGGTTGTTGGGTGGTGACTTCCACATTATTCGTCAGGCCGAGGAAAGGAAAGGGGGCGGCCCTCCTAAAAGAAATGACATGCAAGAGTTTAAATACTGTATTCAAAGTGCTAATCTCACTGAAGCTCCCTTTGAGGGATCTCAATTTACGTGGTATAATCGTAAGATTTGGCAAAGATTGGATAGGGTTTTCTTCAATGATAAGTGGATGGATCAGTTTGATGCTACGATAGTCTCTCACCTGCCGAGGGTTCATTCTGATCACTACCCTCTCTTAACTACGTGTGGTTTGACGACTCCGGGTAAGTCTTCCTTTCGCTTTGTCAATGTTTGGACGGAAGCTGAGACTTTCCTTCCCCTTGTGAAGTCTATCTAGGAAAAGCCTGAGGAGGGCCAAGGCTTACATCTTTTGGTTGGGAAGCTCAAGAAGCTGGCTTTTAAATTAACTGAGTGGAATCGTGGGGTCTTTGGGAATATTTTTTATAACACTAAGAAAGGCGCGATGGTGGTCAATGAGCTGACCATTCGTTATGAGCAGGAGGGGACGAACACGGCTAAAGAGGATCTTGATAAAGCTATCCTTGAGTACGAGAGATGTAATGCTATTGAGACTAGGTTCCTCAAGCAGAAAGCGTCCGTGAAGTGGATTGAGGCCGGTGACGCTAACAGCAAGTACTTTCATGCTATTTGTAAACAGAGAAGGAACCAAAACTTTATTCATCGGATTAGGGCAGAAGATGGCTGCTTGATCGACAACCAGGAAAACATCCGCGATTCTCTACTCTCTTTTATAAGAATCTTTTCTCCGATGATAGGAAGGGTTTGGGCACTCCTGCAGTCGATTTCTCCCTCCCACAAATATCTCTTGAAGCGAGAATGAGGTTCTTATGGCTGCCCCTAATTTGGAAGAAATTCATAATACGGTGTTGTCTATGAGCTCGATAGTGCGGCCGGTCCCGATGGTTACACGTCTCACTTCTTTAAATTGTGTTGGCGATTATTAAGCATGATTTGGGTAATGCGGTTGTGGATTTCTTCTCTGGTGGTCATCTCCCCGTTATTTTTCTACGCCCACGATTATTTTGCTTGCCAAGAAGAAAGGCGGATAAATGGAAAGACTTTCGCCCATTAGCTTATGCACGGTCTTCTCCAAAATTATTACCAAGATAATCACGCAGCGTTTGAATTCTTTTCTTCCCATGCTCATAGCCGATCGCCAGATGGGTTTCGTCCCTGGCGGATGCATCACCGATAATGTCCTTCTTGCCCTGGAGCTATGCAAAAATGTGAACAAAAACTTGAAACCCCAATATTATGCTTAAATTAGATATGGAAAAGGCCTATGACCGTATGAACTGGGGTTTCATTATGAAGGTGCTACGGATGTTTGGTTTTCAAGAAAATTTTGTGGACCTCATTTTCAGAACTCTTGCGGATAGCTGGTTCTATGTGCTTCTGAATGGCGTGCCTTCTACCCGTTTCCACGCGACCCGTGGGGTTAAACAAGGGGATCCTCTTTCTCCGGCTCTTTTTGTCTTAGCGGCCGAGTATTTTGGGAGGCTAATAAATAATCATATGTCTCAGAGCCCGGGCATGCAATTCCAATCGGTTAAGGGGATCCATTATCTTGCCTTTGCGGATGACACGATCATATTCACTCGATGTAACAGGAAAGGGCTAAGGTCACTCAAAGAGCTTTTTCATCATTATGAGCTTGTTTCAGGGCAGCGTATTAATGCAACTAAGAGTACGTTCATTGGGCAAAATTTAACTACCACCAAAATAGGCTGGTTGCGTAACATATTGGGTTTTCTGCCCGAGAACATGCCTTTTCGTTACTTGGGAGCACCTCTTTTTCGCGGGAGGAATCGCATTTGTTACTATCAGGACATTATTGATAAGGTGCAACGGAAGCTTCATCATTGGGGGAACAAGCTACTCTCTTTTGGTGGGAAACTTATCCTTCTCAAGCATGTCTTAACGTGCATGCCGATTTATATTCTCCAAGTGCTGGTGCCCCCGAAAGATGTTTTCAATCGTATCCATCGAATTTTTAATAAATTCTTGTGGGGATGATGGACGGGAGGTAACCACATACATTGGCGGCGTGGGATAAATTGTGTGCTCACCGAGGAAGGGAGGTTGGGTGTTCGTAATCTTTTGATGTGGCGAGACACTTTTGCTATCAAGCTGTGGGTCCGCTTACGGCAGAAACAAGGAATTTGGGCCAAGGCCATCTCCAACACGTACATAATGGATAAGTCTCCGCTGGATGTGCCTGAACCCAAGTCTTCTACGCCTATGTTGCGCAGAGTGTGGCAAATGAGAGATACTGCCGAACAATTCATCTCTTGGAAGGTTAACGCAGGAAAAATAGGCTTCTGGAGAGACAAGTGGACGGAAGTGAATTTGGGGGACCCCCCAGATGACTTGGTTCGGAGGGTTAGCGATTTTTGGGTAGGCGACCAGTGGGATACCCAACTCTTGCATTCTTATCTTCCCAGTCATATCGTTGAGGAGATCACTCATATTCCTTTCAGACGAGAGAAGGCTGATGAGCTTATTTGGACCCTTAGCCCTGACGGTCGTTTTACTACTCGTTCTACGTGGAACGTGGTTCGTACTTCTCATTCCTCCAACGTTATATTCAAGATTATCGGAAGCGACTTACTTCGCTCAAGATTTCCTTCTTTTGTTGGAATTTGCTCCATAACATTCTCCCCACCGATCGAACATTCGGCGACGGGTATAACGTTGGTGTCTAAATGCTTTGCTTGTCCTAATGGGGAAGACCTTCGTCATACTTTTATTATTCGCCGATTTGCTCGTTCTGTATGGGACGCACTTCATGAATCACTTTGGATTGCGGTTTACTCCTACGTTAGGATTGTTCCTATGCTTCATTTTGGATGAATTTCTGCGGCGAGCATCTTGACCTTCGGCTTATAGTTCCGGTTATTGTTTGTTGGGGCATTTGGTCTGAGAGAAATAAGTGTAGACATGACGAGGTCCAACCCTCCATAGATCGCACCATCATTCTTATTGAGCGGAATATTCGTCAGCTTGCATTCCGCAAGGATCTGGCTTCCAAATTTCTTGGAGCTGATAGAGAGACCCCTTTCTTCCAACCTTTCAAGATCAAATCTATACCGAGGAGGAAGTTAACTTATTTGCGGTGGGTGCCGCCACGTTCTGGCAACTTAAAGTTGAATATGGATGGAAGTGTCAGGAATGGGATAGCTTACGGTGGGGGTATTCTCAGGGATTCCGAGGGCAGGTTTATCATGGCGTTCCATTCTTGCTTTGGTCAGGGTACGGTGCTGGATGCGGAGATAAAAGCTCTTTTGTTTGGTCTTCGCATGCGTACTTATGATCAACCTTTGGAGATTGAATCCGACTCCATTTATGTGCATCGCATGGTTTCTGGAGAGAGGGATGGAGGATCGCCCCTATGTATCTACGTCACTCAGATTGGTGCTCTTCTGCAAGAGTTACACTATCTTGTCTCTCATATCTATAGGGAGTGCAACGCGGTCGCTGATGCCCTAGCTGCACTGGAGGGGGATGATCACATATTTATGCGCACCAGGGAGGTCCCTCCGCACATCCTGAAAGCTACTTCATGATGATTTACAAGGCCCGATTCATTTTCGTTTACATCGCCGACAACCCGGGAAGCACTCTTCACTTGTGAAGGGTGCAAACCAGGTCGTGTTTTTCATCTCTTACACTTTGTCATCAATACTAGATTTTCTATATATACTGTGTATCACACGATGTGCAGATCAATGGAGTATACCAAAGGTGGGGCTGGCCGAAATCCTAGAGCTCCAAGCGGGAACTTCAAACAGTGTTTTCTTAGCCGGACGCACCCCTCCATCTTTGGTTGGGGTGCAATTCAGGTGTTTTTGTTTCATTTCTCTATTGTGGCCTGGAGGTTGCTTGCTAGTTTTTGTACTCCCCCTGTGTTTTTCTTGCAGATAGACTATCAACGCGTAGCGTGCAGGCGGTTCATCTCTGGATTCGTCTTTGAGGACCACGTTAGCCTTTGGACGCACCTACCGTTTTGCTAGGGTGCAATCCAGTGTTTTTGTTGCATTTAAGGTCTCTCTTTGTGCTCATGTTACTTACGCTATTTGATACACTCCTTATATGATTGGTACAGCTTCTACCTCGGCTATTGCTGACCACTTTACGTACCGGTCATGTCGGAATTTCACTTCCAAGAGGATGCGAAGATCGAAGAAAGCTCACACGAGGACACGACGGGGAGAACAACATTTTTCTTTCACTTCCACTTTGAAAGACAGAAGACAGAGAACCACCACTTATTTCATGCGGATTTCCACTGATGTATTTATTTTTGGAGTAGGGGTTTTTTCGGGAATGCATAGAGCGAGTACTCTTCCCTATGTGGTGGAATTTCCTACACCGGGTTTGCCACACATAAGGTTTAAGGAGGCTATTCTATGCATTCTATCACGTAAACTTGGGGCGGGCCGGGATATGGCGAATGCTTTGTAGCTCTTTATTTCATCCTTTAATAAAATAAAATAAAGTTGCTTAAAAAAAAATGTTTCAAGTGATGAAGCTTAATGTTTAAATATGGTGTACACTGATCTCACACAAATCAAGGATCAGTGAAGTACAAAGATTCTCCTGAACCTAAAAGAATGAAGGAAACAGTGAATCGGCAAAGTGAACTGACTATCGGCTAAGTGAAGACAAAGCAGTGAAGGAAGATCTAAACCGCAAAGTCAGATAGTCACTTAACTGTTCTGAGAACGGCCAAGTACACCTTAGTTGATCAGATTTTGAAATATGAAGAAGATACATAGGATCAAGCATTAAATGCACAATCAATAGAGGATCAATCAAGGGCGGATTTTCTGATAAACGTTTGAAGAAAAATCCAATCACTGAAATCAAGGAAAATATAATTAAGTGGGGAATCAAAAAATAAAGTCAAGGATTATTCCCCTCATTAATATAGCCAATGGACGGAAATTCAAATCAAGAATTATCAAGGCATAAATAGAAGGCATTGACAAACAAAAAAAATACACAAGAAGAATGATTAAATCTGAGCAAAAACGCTGTCAAAGTGAAAAGCCTTCTATCTGTGCTGAAAACGAGTCATCTAGTGATCAACTCAAAACTGAGAACTAAAATTCCAACATCAAGCATTGAGTTTGATCAACAAGTTTTGTGAATCCAATTCACTTCAATCATGAAACTGAATCAGAGCCATCTGAGAAGAAGTTGTGTTTGTGATAGCTGCTGAAAGATTTGTTCACAAGGAGCAGTGTAAGAGACTGAGTCACTGAAGCTATTGAAGCCATGGAGTGATAGTCTTGAAGATTGTGAAGCTTGTGTAGTCAAGGACAGCCAGGCTATTGTATCAGTGAAAACAATAGTGAATTCCTCCAAACATCACCAGAGAAGAGTGGATTAAGGGATTACACCACCCTGAACCACTATAAACCTTTGTGTCAATTTACTTTCAACAATTTACCTTACTGCATTTATTTAATTTCTTATATTATATCTTATATCTGTGATTGCATAATCTACATTGAAACAACATTTTAAGAAGGGACTTATCCGCTGCCCAAAAGCTTTTAACTACAAGAAAAGTTTTTGAAACTCCACTATAGGCATTTCACCCCCCTCTAACTAAAGTTTTATACTTCGCTGGGACCAACAATTGGTATCAGACCAGTGTTCCTTCTATCAGAACTTATTCAGATCTATTTTCTGGTAACAAGGAGATCACATATTTTCAAAGTAGTTTTGAAATCGATTGCTTTTTATATATATATATATATATATATATATATATATATATATATATATATATATATATATACATATATCTCTAATTTGTATTTATGGATTCCTCAAATTTTATGTCAAATTTACCTGTATTCAATGTTGATAATTCTGATGAATATAAAATAAGAATGTTGTTCATCATGCAGCAACTCATAAGGAGATGCTGGATGTATTTAATGATGGCCCAATTGAAATTACAACTGTGGTAGCCACAGGAGCAGATCAAGGAAAAGTAATAGACAAACTTAAGAAAGATTGGACCAAGGACGACAGGAGAAGAGGAAATCTCGATTTTGTTGCAAAAGACATGATTTTGAAGACTCTGGAAAACAACATGTTCATGAGGATCAAAGATTGCAAAATAGCAAAGGAGATGTGGGACAAATTGGCACTGGTCAATAAAGGATTAGAAGCAGTCAAAGAAAACAAATTGTCTGTTGCAAAACAGAAATTTGAGAACATAAAAATGAAGGTTGGTGAATCCATTGATCAAATGGACAACAGATTCTCAAGCATCATCAGTGAACTACAACAACATGTACACACATATCCACAGAAAGAAGTGTGCATGAAGATCTTGAGAGGCCTACCTGAAAAATGGAAGATCATCACATCAGTAATCAAAGAGACAACAAATCTTACAACCACTGATACCTTAACTCTAATGTCTCAACTAAAGGCTCATGAATTTGAATTGAAGCAGCGAAGACGATTGCACCAAAGAGAGGCACATAAGGCCGATTACCTTTGGTTGCACCCCGGAAAAGTCAAACAGCTGATGCAAACAGCAAAGAGACAATTGAGCTGAAGGAACATGTAGCTCTACTAGTAAAACGTTTTGACAGGTTTAGTAAAAAGAAGCAATTCAAAGGAGGTTCATCATCATACAAGAAGTCTAGCACAAGCAAAGACATGAAGAAAAAGGATGATGAATACAGATGTTTCAACTACAAGAAGAAAGGTCATTTCAAGGCCGAATGTCCTGAAGAAAAAGACAAAGATGAGGACAAGAAGAAGTACAAGACAACTGAAAAGAAAAAAGCAAGAAAGCACTCAAAGCTGAATCTAGCAGTGAAAAGAATGAAGAATCATCTAAATATGATTATGATGATGATAATGAAGCTGGCAGCTCAGAAAATGAAAAGGCTTACCTAGGCCTTATGGCTAAAGAATCTAATGAAACTGAGGTAACTTCTAGCCCATACTCATCATCTAGTGCATCCACATCTGACACTGCACAATCTTCTATTCTTCCACTAGATTCTGCAAACCTAATTCAAAATCTCATGAGTAAATTTGAAGAAATTGAGTTGAATCATGAAATTCTAGAACATGAGTGTGAAAATCTAAGAAAGGAGAATAAAAGATTAAAGAAAGAACTGGACAAAGTAAAAGCTAAAAAAACTAGCAAGGAGATTCACTCAACTGATCAACAAGTAGTAGATGATCACTCATCCAATGTTGAAAGATCAATAGAGAAAATTTCCCTACTAGTCAAGATCACCACTGCACCACTGAATGCACCAGCTTCCAAACCCTCAAAAAGATTTGGATCCAGTTATGGTCTTGGCTACAACAGTCAGGATGAGAATAGAAACAATGGACAACGCATTTCTCAATGTAGGACCAACAATGGAGCAAAGTTCAGAAAATGACAGACCATAGTTTCAACCACTCATCCTGCACCGGTGAAGTCAAAACCCAGTGTAGTGAAACAGCAGACCAAACCATCAGTTCAGTCAACCAAAAGCAAAGGTTTTCTGAAAGGTAATGGAAGGCTTTACCCTTCAGAAGATGATGGTAATGTTGCACCTCCAAAACACAGGAAGAAACCAATTCATGCCATGCATCATGTGTTTGAGAAAAACCAACCAAGGGTTATTCCTAGACACATGAAGCAACATAGGTTTCCTACTGTATATTGGAAAGTGAAAAAGGATGCAAATGCACCAAAAAGTAGAGAAAAGTATCAGAATACCTTCAGTAGAAATATTAGAAGCTATTCTGCCATGCCTTATACATATAAAATTGATGACTTTAATTATCCAAAAAGAAGATCATTTGGATATACACATGCTGTAGGAGGCACGACTGCTAACATGTATGGACCCAAACAGTGTTGGGTACCTAATCATAATTAATTTGTTTTGTAGGATGTCTGGTACATAGACAGTGGATGTTCCAGACACATGACAGGAAACAAGGGATGGCTCACTGAATTTAAAGTTTTTGATGGACCCAAAGTCACCTTTGAAGGCAAAGAAAACCCCGGTAAAATTAAGGGGGAAAGCATAATGCTCAAAAACAATTTGAAGATTCAAAATTTGGCCTATTAAAGGACTAAGCTTCAACCTATTAAGTATCAGTCAATTTTGTGACAAAGGGTACAATGTGCACTTCAACAAGGAAGGATGCAAGGTGATTCATAGCCAAACCAACAAAGTGGTTCTTGCAGGAAGAAGAGAAGACAATATGTATGTGGTGGATTGGAGAACAACTAAAGCACAAACATGTTTGCTTGTCAAAAGTAAACAATCAACCAGCTAGATTTGGCATAGAAGATTAAATCACCTAAATTTCAAGACCTTCAACACATTATCAATGAACAAGTTAGTTGAAGGCCTGCCAGAGATCACATTCAAGAAGGAAAGTCTCTATGATGCATGTCGGTAAGGAAAAATATTCAAAAGCTTCTTCAAGTCAAAGCCCTATCAATCAAAAACAAGAATTTTACATCTGCTACATATGGATCTTTTTGGACAAGTCACATCAGTCAGTATAAGTGGAAAGAAATACACTCTAGTAGTGGTGGATGACTTCTCCAAATACACCTGGACTATATTCATGAACAAGAAGAGAGAGACACTCAAGAAGCTGCCAGATTTTCTAAGAAGAATTCAAAATGAGAAGGAACTGAAGATCATCAAGATCATATCAGATAGAGGCACAGAGTTTCTAAATCAAAACATCAAAACCTACTGTGAAGAAAATAGAGTACTGCACCAACTATCAGCAGTAGGGACTCCACAGCAAAATGGTGTAGCAGAAAGAAGAAATAGAACTCTCAAAGAAGCAGTCAGAACAATGATTGCAGAAGCATGTTTGCCAAAGAGATTCTGGGCTGAAGCAGCAAATACTGCATGCTATACTCAAAACATATCAATCATCAACAAACATCATGGAAAAACTCCATATGAAATATAGAATGGAAGAAAACCTAATATCTCATATTTGCATATGTTTGGATCTATATGTTTTGTGTTGAATAGGAATCAATTACATACTTTTGATGAAAAAGATGATGAAGCAATCTTTATGGGACACTCAGACACCAACAAAGCATTCAGAGTACTCAACAAAAGGACCTTGGTGATTGAGAATCAATTCATGGAGTCTTTGATGAGTCAAAAACAAATGGTGAAAGCCTTCAAGAAATTGAAGAAGCAGGACCAGGACAAGTCTACATGAATACAACAGTACCAGCTACCATTCTAAATCACAATCTTGAAAATCAAGATGAACCACCAGTCAATACAATAGAAGAGGTACCAGCACAAGAGTATGAAGCTGAAACACAAGCTGAAGTTGTGGAAGCACCAAGTCAAGAACAACTTCAACCAGATCTCAACTGGCTAAGAGATCATCCTGAAGATCAAGTCATTGGAGACATTCACACAAGAGTCAGAACCAGAAGACAACTATGATAACATGTTTTCTATCTCAAATAGAGCCCAAAACAATAGATGATGCAATCCAACATGCTGATTGGATTACATCTATGCAAGAATAGCTAAATGAGTTTGAAATAAATGAGGTCTGGGAAGTTGTTGACAGACCAGACATAGCCAACATCATTGGAACAAAATGGGTATTCAGAAACAAGATGGATGAACAAGGAACAGTTGTTAGAAACAAAGCAAGGCTAGTTGCAAAAGGCTACTCTCAAGCAGAAGGAATAGATTATCTTGAACCTTTGCCCCAGTAGCAAGATTGGAAGCAATCAGACTCTTTCTAGATTTTGCAGCCCACAAAGACTTTAAAGTTCACCAAATGGATGTCAAGAGTGCATTTCTGAATGGACTTTTGGAAGAAGAAGTGTATGTGGAACAACCTCCGGGTTTTCAACTCGAAGGGAAAGAAGATAAGGTGTGCAAGCTCAAAAAGGAACTTTTTGGACTCAAACAGGCACCCAGAGCTTGGTATGAGACACTATCACAATTCCTGATCACGAATGGATTCAACAAGGGAACTATAGATAAGACTCTTTTCAAGCTAGAGGAAGGAACAAGTACATTGCTTGTACAAATCTATGTTGATGACATTATCTTTGGATCAGAGGATGAAAAGCTGTGTGAAAAAATTGCAAACCTAATGAAGAGCAATTTTCAGAGGAGCATGATGGGAGAATTAAATTACTTCCTTGGGCTACAAGTAAAACAAATGAAAGATGGCATTTTCATCAATCAAGCCAAATACACTAAAGACCTAATTAACAAGTATGGTATGGACACAAGTGGCACATCATATACAACAATCTGTGCAAGAGTCACTCTTGAAAAAGATGAAAGTGGAAAAGATGTTGATCATAAACTGTATAGATGAATCATTGGATCCCTACTCTGTCTAACTGCAAGCAGACCTGATATAGCTTTTACAGTAGGAGTGTGTGCAAGATTTCAAGCTCAACCAAAGGAATCACATCTTTTAGCAGCTAAAAGAATAATCAAATATCTGAAAAACACCATCAATGTTGGAATTTGGTATCCAAAAGATGGAGGATTTAAACTTATATCCTATTCTGACTCAGACTATGCCGGATGCAAGATAGATAGAAAAAGCACCTCTGGAACATGTCAGATGCTAGGCAACATACTAGTATCATGGTTTAGCAAAAAGCAAAACTCCATATCCACAACAATAGCTGAAGCAGAATACATTGCAGCAGGCAGTTGTCGTGCACAATTACTATGGATCAGACAACAGCTAAGGGATTATTGAATGGAGGAGAAAACAATTCAAATTATGCGTGACAACACAAGTGCAATATCTATTACTGAAAATCCAGTATTACACTCAAGAACAAAGCACATTGACGCAAGACATCATTTCAACAGAGATCATGTTCAGAAAGGAGATGTTATACTAAGATACATACCTACTGAAGATCAACTGGCTGACATCTACACAAAACCACTCCATCATGAAAGATTTAGAAAGTTGAGAACTGAGTCAGGAATGATAGAAATTGACTAAGCACTAAGGAGCAGCTAACTGGAGTAATCAGCTAAGTAACTTCACCAGTTGATTAAACCTTTGCCTTTACTGGAGATGTAGCAGGTAATGCACTGGTACTCAGTGAAGTTAACTTCACTGATTGTTAGGAACAGTTATATACAGCAGCTCAGTGAAGAAGTCACTACACCGGCTTATTGACCAGCCAAGTCACTCCACTGTAAAATGTATTTGAGTCACCAGCAAACTAAAGTGTGAATCAAATCAACCTTATATACATGGGAAATCAATAAGTTATGGAGGATTTTGCTGTGAAAGATTACACAGTGGAGATCAATTTACAATCATGGAGGTAACTATATTTTTTATAATTACAAACGCCTCGATTCCGGGGATCTATCATTACTTACCTAAATCCACTCCCCTACTATACTCAAATACTGCAATTTCTATACATAAAATCATGCCATTACATCACAAAATCCTTCCATATTCAACCAAATTCACACTACACGAATCATCCTATATAAATCACACTTAGAGATTTTTCAGAATTCTTTACACTTTTTTGCAAATCATAAACCCTATTTTATCACTGCAAAATCAAAGCTTTCTCTCAAATCTCAAACAATGTTTCATCCTCTTCAACCTCTCAAACTGGAAAACAGTATGAAAAAATCAATTGCCAGTGGGTCGTTCTTTCAAGATGAACACTACTTAAAGCTATGTGGAAATGACGAAGATGCACAAAAACTGGCAACTGGATGCAAAAACCAAAGATTATTGCTTTTCTAAATCCTCTAATCACCGATATTTTCTATGAAAGTGTAATCTCTTTCTCGAAGACTGCAAAATATATCTCTGGGCTCCTTACAGAAAAAGGTGATGAATGGGAGGAAGACAAAATCATTGCATATGTCAACAGCATATAAGTAGTTATTACAACGAAGGTAATTCACAAACACCTCAAACTTTCAAATAAAGGTCAGGCAGAAGTGACTCTTGTTCCACAAAACTTTGATGAATTCTGGGATACAATCGCTAAAACGGCAAACCCAGGCCCTAAGAAATTCAACTGTCTTAGATCTGCCTTGAAGAAATCCTTCAATAAATTTAGTGCCTTAGTTGGAAAAACAATTGAAGGAAAGTTAAGGGCAAACAATGCCATGACAGAGGTCAGAATACGCGTTATGGGAATCATCTATCACAGTCTGGAGTTTAACTGGGCAACTTATTTCTTCTTGAGAATCAAAGAACAAATCCAGGGAGAGGCAACCGCTTCTAAAAAGGGATTAGCATAAGGAAGGAAGGAAAAGGGGATCTTCTAGGTAAAGAAATCATATGGGATTCAACTACTCTACTTTTGCAATGTTTGAAAGTACCTATTGTACAACTCCATAAGTTGCATGAATCCAAAATCATGTTTACCTCGGTCAAACAGCAAAAGGAAGCACTAGGAGTGAAGAGAAAGCAGACCACAACACATCCTTCTGGCCAAAGAATGAAGCAAAAGGTTCAAAGAAACTTAGACAAGGAAGATTTTGGAAAGTTAATTGATGAAGAAGAAGAAGAAGAAGAGGATTCTGAAGTAGAGGCAGAACAACAAGAGGAAGAAAGTGGAAGTGAGGATGAACAACCTTGAAGTGAGGAGGTTGCAGGAGACACTGGAGATGATGAAGAAACTCCAGAAGAACCGGCACAACTGTCTACAAATCATACTGCTGATCGAATTGCAGCATACCTTGAATGAAAGGAAGGTGATTCCAGAATTCAGCTTCAAGACTCAGAATGCATGCTTGTTGATGAGGCTTGGTTTTTTAATTTTCTTGGGATCACAACCCTGGTTGGTGTACTTAATGAGTCACCACTCTGGGACATGGTTGATGCAACTAAAGCAAGGATAACTCCACCCTCTGACAAAGAGAATGATGAATCAGCTGATGAAAGTGATAACCATGATGATGGTGATGATCATAATGATGATGATGGTGCTGATCAAAATGATGGTGGAAATGATCCAAAGGACGCAACTAATGGGCAAGTCAAAGAGGATGAACAAAAAGTTGATGCAATTGATGACAACATTCTCTTAAGCTCCCTTTTACAGACACATGCATCAGAAAAGCCAACATCATCAGCTCAGACAACACCTCAGCCGCCATCTGTTGACATTCCGGCTGACCCTACAACAGTATTGGATACTGGCTCAGCTGCGGCAACACCAGTCAAAACAATTCCCAGCACAGAGCAAGGGGGAATAGGAGACAGTGTTGTGCCACAATTCACTTCTACTCAAGTCCTTGAAGAAGTAGAAGCTGGTGTAGATGTTACCCAACATCAAGACAGAGGACAACAACAATTACCATAACCAGCTGACATCCGTCACAAATTTACTCAACTGAACACTGACATAACAAGTGAGGCCTTTGAAAAGGCAGCAGATCGGCTTGCTGAGGAGCTAGAATAACAAGCCATGTATCTCATATCTATGACTTCAGCATTTAAAGATGAAAGTCACTCCATTGAGAGAAGATTCTAGGTTTTTGCTGAGTATATTGATGCACAAGACATTGTTGTGTAAAGACAGGCCGACCTGATCAAACAGATGAACATCAATTTTACTCACAACTTCTCAGGTCTACGTCAACACATATCTCAGGAAAATGAAGCAATGGCTTCAACACTTGGCACAAGGTTTGGCAGTGTAATCAAAAGGTTAAATGACCATGATGACAGGTTTACATCTATTGACTCCAAACTGGACACCTTGATTGGTTCAGCTGAAGCTACAAACAATATCTTGCTACAACAGAGTGTTGATGCTGCCAAAAAGGGGGAAAGAGGAAGTGATAAGCTTGAAGGATCAATAGTTAGACCCTCAAATTTTACTAAGGAGCAGCTAAGAGCATGGGACAAGGAACTGAGAATTCAAAATAAAGCGGAAGAGCAGCTAAGAAAGGCAAGAGAGGAGAGGGAAAATATATCAAATGAACCCTGCATAGGTTTTCCTCATCCCATTTAAAGAAGAGATGATGATAGAGATAGATAGGTAAACCGCAAAGATCTGGATCAAATCAGCAAAGAGGATCAGAAAACCAACAAAGAGTCAGCACAGGCAGAAGTAACATTAGCAGAGGAAGCAGCATCACCAGATATACTGGTGAGAAAACTCACACACAAAGGGAAGAGTATGATGTTGAAGTACTAAACAATGTTAGAGAATTCTTCGGAGTCCAAAATGGCCTATATCCAAATCAAACACAAGATGAAGTAGGGGCAGACTGGCTAAGACATCAGGATGAGAAGATGAGAATTCATATGGCCAAAATCTACAATGATGTTAAGAGGCAACATGCATCTTTCATCCAGAATGTTGGATCCAATTCAATCAGTAGACCAACTACATCCATACCCCTCTCTGCACAAGGACGAGAAGATTTGCCCAGTGAACAAAAAGAAGATTTCAATTACATGGCAAAATTCTTTGATCCTATGGGGAAGATGAACCGAGAAGAACAATAGGGTCTGTTCAAAAGTCTCATGTTTGTTGACTCACACATTGCTGAAGCTAGGGATAGACTTGAAAAATACTTTGGAGAACCCAGAACAAATGATACCGTGCATGACTTTCGCAAACTCTTCAACAAGAAGATATTCCATGGAGTCTCTGAGTACACTGGTATGGCATATTGGAAGTGGAAGTTTCCAGAGATTAATTGGAAAGATATGGAGGAAGTCCAGACCACAAAATTCAAGAGGTATAAAAAAATTGAGTGAAATGTAAACACAACACTCTGAATATGCTCTGAACTCATTTATCTCATTGCCCTTAAATAGATGAATAAAATTGTTGAGTTTCATTACAGTGTTTTTTTATGAAAAAAGTTTGGTATACTTATGTTCAGGGTTATGAGGGTTTTGGCATCATTAAAAGGGGGAAATTGTTAGAAACATTTTATTATGTTTTGATGAAGGTCATACTAGCTGTTATAGCAAGCCTGAAATAAGTTAAAATTCTCTGTATAAGTCTTTACTTAGAGTCTGACATGTTGTATAAGTTGAGTCAGACAAGTATTGTACTAGTTGGTAGGACGGCTAAGTAAGAGTATATTTTCGGCAGAGTGAAGCCAGCCAAGTACCAGCAGAGAAGCATGAAGATACCATGGTCTGACATATAACCAAGGAAGTCTGTGATGACCTTGGATAAGTCTAAGTTATGTTTCAAGTGATGAAGCTTAATGTTTAAATATGGTGTACACTGATCTCGCACAAATCAAGGATCGGTGAATTGCAAAGATTCTCTTGAACCTAAAAGAATGTAGGAAACAGTGAATCGGCAAAGTGAACTGACTATCGGCTAAGTGAAGACCAAGCAGTGAAGGAAGATCTAAACAGCAATGACAGATAGTCACTTAACTGTTCAGAGAACGGCCAAGTAAACCTTACTTGATCAGATTTTGAAATATGAAGAAGATACAGAGGATCAAGCATTAAATGCACAATAAATAGAGGATCAATCAAGGACGGATTTTCTGATAAACGTTTGAAGAAAAATCCGATCACTGAAATCAAGGAAAATATAATTAAGGGGGAATCAAGAATAAAATCAAGGATTATTCCCCTCATTAATATAGCCAACGGACAGAAATTCAAATAATGAATTATCAAGGCTATAAATAGAAGGCATTGACAAACAAAAAAAATACACAAGAAGAACAATTAAATCTGAGCAAAAACGATGTCAAAGTGAAAAGCCTTCTATCTGTGCTGAAAACGAATCATCTAGTGATCAACTCAAAACTAAGAACTAAAATTCCAACCTCAACCATTGAGTTAGATCAACAAGTTTTGTGAATCCAATTCACTTCAATCAAGAAACTGAATCAGAGCCATCTGAGAAGAAGTTGTGTTTGTGATAGCTGCTGAAAGATTTGTTCTCAATGAGCAGTGGAAGAGACTGAGTCAGTGAAGTTGTTGAAGCCAGGGAGTGATAGTCTTGAAGATTGTAAAGCTTGTGTATTCAAGGAAAATTAGGCTATTGTATCTGTGAAAACAATAGTGAATTCCTCCAATCATCACAGGAGAAGAGTGGATTAAGGAATTACACCACCCTCAACCACTATAAACCTTTGTGTCAATTTACTTTCAGCAATTTACCTTACTGCATTTATTTAATTGCTTATATTATATCTTATATATGTGATTGTATAAACTAATTTGAAACAACATTTTAATAAGGGACTTATCCGCTGCCCAAAAGCTTTTAAATACAAGAAGTTTTTGAAACTCCACTATAGTCATTCACCCCCTGACTATAGTTTTATCCTTCTCTGGGACCAACAGTAAGTAAAATAAGACATGAATTATAGAGGTCCAGTTGGTGAAATCCTATCAGTCCTCTCTTCCTCTGTGATGTAGGAGGCCAAATTCACTATGTTCTGAGGTTTACCTTTACAAGACACAGAGTAAATTTAAACACTGATTGTCCTTCACTAATCCCTCACTTCACAATCTTCTAGCTTCAGTCTTCAATAGGTAGAATTGTTGTTTGAACTAAGCTTGGTACACTGGTCCTTGAAGGGTTTGATTGCCGCTTCACCAGCTCATCACAAACACAGTATTCCTGACTGCACTCAACTGTCCATCACACCTTCTTGGTATTTCACAGCCTAAACCTTTGATGAAATCAAAGTTGAGACTTGAATCAATAACTATGATTCAATCTGTGATTTGAGCGTCTTCTTCTAGATATATAAAACATGCTCAACTCTGTTCTTCTTCAAATGATTGATCTTGATCTTTTCTTGAATGCTTATAAACACTTGAAGATTTCATGATCTTGGAATAAAGTACTAAGCAGGAATTCTTTTAGTTGCTTTCCCCCTAATTAGAATCTTTTCTTTTCTATATCAATTCTTTGAATTCTGCACTTCTTGTTGTGATAGAAGTAATATATTTATAGGGGTTTCTCCAATAGTTAGATGATTTGAACGTTTGAAATTGAATTCCTACATTCATTGGTGGTTCTGCTTATCCTGATGAATGTCAGTGTCCTTTTTGACATTTCTGTGTAACCAATAAAATTGTATGCTTTATAATGGTCAGATTCTCTTTCCGTTTTTATTGACCCCAGCATGAAAACTTTTCTTAGTCAGTTTTTAGCTTAAGAGCGTTAACTGAGTTTTTACACTTCTTTAAAAACTCAGTACTCCATTTTTCATCTGATTATTATTGACTTAATCACAATACACCATAACTCACAAATCATCTATGATATCATTGTCCTTATGATACTTAGGTCTTCTTTCAAGATCCATAAAGTCAGTTCAGGTCATCATAGCCTTTCCTGAATTCTAACTTTACAGTCTCGGCTTAAGTCTTCACAAACTTAGTTTGAACCCTCAGTTCTTCAATCTTCAATAACTGTGTCCCTCAGTGGACTTACCTTCTTTAGTTCTTCAGTGGGTGTACTCCTAGTCAGTTTTCAAAGCTGATTAAACTTCAGTTATGAACTCAGTTCAACAAGTCAGTTTCTCGTTTTCTCAGTTCAGATCCTAGAGCTATTACAGTTCTTGTCTGATTTAACTTATACAAATATCAGACTCTATTAAATCCTATACATTGATTTCTAGACATCTTTTTGCTTTGCACTATAACAGCTAGTTATGACACTTCATCAATGGGGTTAAATACAATAATTAAAATAACTTATGAATCATCATCAAAACATAAATTTTATTTCCAATGATTTCCCCCTTTTTAATGATGTCAATACCCTCCTTAAAAGCAATGCAAAAAGATAAGGACAAAATAAAGTAAAGAACACAAAGAACTGAGAAACTGAAATTTTATTGATAACTGAGTTACAAAGTATTGGAATACAAATACATGAAAAGAATTTAAGTTCCAGCTTCTTTTCCTATCCCCTGATTAGCTTCACTTATCTTGTGTCAAAGATTTCAGCAGCTTCTCTCGTAGCAATGTTAGTTTTTGTGCTCTCGATTGCATGGATGTTTGCCCGTATATTCCATGAATCTGTCATACTGTCCTTGCCGAAAAACTTGCTTTTGAACAATACAGCAAATACGAAAATAGCTCTCCTTAACCTTTCACATGGGGCTGTTTTCAAAAAGTTCTGGACAAACTCAGGTTCAGCCTTTTCAACCTGATCTGAGGCCTTATCTAGAGTACCATTTCTTTCCCATTTACCCAGTTTGAGTCAATAGTGCATAAGAATCTTTTTCATGTTCAGAAACATCTCTAAGGCTTGTTCCCTTGATACTCCTTCTTGAGTAGGTAGATCTTTGAAAACATTATACAGATGTGAGTCTAGAGCGAGTCTTTTGTCAGTTGGTTCTGAGAACTTTGCAATCAGTTCCATTTCTTCATCAGTGAACTCTCCTCTAGCTTTCTTCAATTCATTCAGTTTCTCATCAATACATCCAAGAACTTGAGGAATATCAACTGTATTGACTTTTAGCAGGTCCAAACTTTCACCCTTATTGACTTCATCTTTGTTGATCAAGCTCCTGATGTAAGAGTTCATGTGTTGCTGATTTGATGCCAATATGGTTTGTGCAACAACTAAGTCCTTCATTGCATTCTCCAGTATAATCAGTCTATCAACCACATTGTTGAGAATGCCTTCCAATCTTCCTTGAGTTTCAGCTTTTCTTGCATCAGATTCAATGGTTGTCTACCTGATGTTGATTAGAGCATCATGATAGTCCTCCTTAACATTGTTTAGTCCCTTTTTCATGTTGTCTCTTTCAGTTCTGCTTTCCACCATTGACTTCAATACTTTTCCAAACACACTTAGATAATCTTTCTGAATTCTCAAAAGCTCATTGAAGTAGAATCTGATGGTATCAGCTTGTGTAAGCACTTCACTTTTAGTTTTAGTTTTCTTTTCTCCAGTTTTACCTTTTTCAGCTCCAGGTGCTTTGTCAGTTTCAGTCTGCCATTTGCTTACAACATTCTCAGTTGTCTTTAATTCTTTGAGGAAAGAGGAAGCAACCTGCTTCAGCTTTTCTTTGAAGTCCTCAGTCTTCTTTCTTTCTTCCTCTGAAACAGCCTTCCTTGTAGGTGATTTAACAACATTTTCTTCTTCATTCAGATCAGCTTTATTTGCAGAACACTTTTGTCATTCAGAGACTGATATCCTTCATTCTCTTGGTCTTCAGACTGACTATCTGAGTCAGTTTCCATTTCTTCACTCTCATCTGAACTTCCTTCTGATAAATATTCTTCATTAGCATCTTCCTTTGTTTCATTTTCTTGGATAGATGCAAGAATCCCTTTCTGTAAAACAGAGTCTCCCTGAGAGTAATCATCATCATCGTTGTCATCTTTCTTTGTTTTTGAGTCTCTCTTTTTGGCATATCTCTCCATGTATCTGTTTCTAATGAGTGAGTATCCAGTACTCAGAAATTCTTCAAATCTAAAAAGTTGGGACAAAAACCCATTGTTTAGTTCTTTCCATTTCTGCAAGTTGACCTCTTTGATTTAGAATGGAGCTAAACTTCCAATACTGATAATCATCAACTATTCTGTCGTCAGCTTCAATCATTTTTCCAATGTTAGTGCTTGGATCAAGTTGGTTCATGACATCTTCAGCTTTTTTAGGAACCTCGAAATTTGATTCAGCTAGAGTCTCAACTTGTCCTAACACATTCTCAACTACAGATCTTTCTTGTTTAGTTTTGCTGGATTCCCCCTCAGCAACAACTGGGATGATTGACGGTTCAGCATGAACTTCTGGCACTGAGGTAACTTGTTCAGTTTCCAGTTTTTCTTTAGTGACAACTTTTTTTTCTAGTAGGGATTCTATTACAGCGATAGGTGTGACTTCAGTTGTTGGTTCAGCTTCAGCTGCAGGTTCAACAACTTGTTCAGAATCCTTCCTTGATTCCGTTTCCTGAGGTTCATTAGCAACAGGTTCTTTGACTGGTTCAGTTCCCAGTTCAGTAACTGGTTCATTCTCTTTTTCAATATAATCAACTTTCTTTTCAACTTCTCCTTCATTAACAAAGACATCCAGAGTGATGACTTGTGCTGGTCTAGATTCAACTTTAATATCTCACTTTCATGCGACTAAGAAGCTTCCAGTTCTTTGATAGATTCTTCATACTCGAGTTTGGATACGGATTTTTGTGGTGTTGATCTTGATAAAGATATCAGGTTGAGCATTGCAATTACACTGGGTCCAACAAGTTCCTCATCACTATCAGTTTCCTCATCATCAACATCAGCTCTCAGGGTTTGTTCCCCCTGAGTATCATCTTCTGGTAGTGACGGAACAACTTCTTGAAATTCTCTTGCTGATTCTTGAACGGGTATATCTTCAGCAACAAGTTCTACTTTAGCAACGACTTGTTTGGTGGGGGTTTCCTCAGTTCTGGGTTTCTTTGCTTAACTTTCAGCAACTGAGGTGGCTGATTTTACGGGTGAAACCTCCACTGTTTTCTCAGTAATTTGACCATTTGTGACATTTTCCAGTTTGTCGTCCAGTTTTTTTCCTTTCTTTTAGCCTCTCAAGATCCTCCAAGGCTTCCTCGGTTGTCATTTTCTTGGAAGACATTTTTCTCTTCTTCTTAGGTTCAGTTTCAGAACCTCCAACTTTCCTTTTCTTGGATTTGTCTTCTTTGGCTGCAATTTTGCCATCAACAATTGCAGATTCTTTCCTCTTTGCAATTCCAAGGTGGTCTAAAATTCTTTGAGCCAGGAGTGCAAGAGTCTTATTTTTTATAAAATATTTCATTCTTTTCATCCGATTTCTTCTTAGGTACATCAGAGGATTGTGCTATTAATTGATCTAGGATATATCTTTACCAATTGAAATTTTCTTCGAACCAAATCACAAATAGCAAGTCATTGTTGGTGCCAGAGAGATAGCTGAAATTGCCTGCGTTCCCAATTACGCAATTTGCTAACATCTTTGTCAGATAACCAAATTATGGTTTGAGAAGACTTAGACTTCCAAAAAATAGCATGTTTGAGTCTTCTTTGAGTGCGATAATCTTCCATAAATTTTCTCATTGTTCTTTGGTCACTTTCAACATTGAAGTGAAGCCAGATTTCTCAAATCCAAAGATGTCTACAATAAGGTCTTCAATGACCTTGATTTCTTTTCCATTAACTTTGGTGGAGTAGGTAAAGATATTTTCATCTTCTAGAGTTTTGCTTCCGAACTCATTGAAATCAACAATGTCGTCCAGACACACATTCTTCATATTGATGTTGAATACTTGCTCCAATCCTTTGATTTTCTTATTTTCTCTGCAATTTTCTTGGCTAAGGTTTGATCTGTGTATCTTGCAACATATTGATTGAGTGAGACCATCATTCCGGGTTCAACTCGGGTAAAAGACATAATTTCTTGAAGGTTGAATTGAATGAAATTTGATAGAGGGATTGTGCAGGAATTGAGTGTAAAGATTTTTTTTGGAAAAGGGAAATGGTATTTGTAGGTGGTAAAAGAGTAAGTTAGAAAGTTTCGAGTAGGCTTTAAGTCGTCTTGTCGTAAATCACATCTAGCATTGAGATTGTGAAAGAGAATGTGAGTGGAGAGGATGAACGGTTAAGATTGACATAGGTCATATCTTCTCTGTCAATCGTAGCTCGTATCAGTGCATACGGTAGATACGGTGTATCTCCAGCTGTAAAAGTCTAGCTTTGATCTCATCGAAAACTTGAATCAGCTGTCCTTTTAGTCAGTTTCAAAATTCAGTTTGACACAGTGACTCAGTTTTGAGAAATACTAGTACTATGTTTTCTCAACTCTTAATTTTCTCCTGCAAAACACAATGAGAAATTTTTGGTACCCATATCTGTTTGGGTCCTTTTTTATTAGTTTTTGTATTTCTGTAATTCTTAGATGTCTTATCAGTCTTAGCCTTACACATTTCTTGATATTTCGACTGAACAAGGTCAGTTTTCACAAAATTCTGCTATTTGGACTCGAACGTCTCTTTCTTGGGGATTTTGTGGAACTGAGTGATCATTGGTCCATTCCAGTCTTCATCAGTGCGAAAAAGTCTTCCTTTCCCCTTGAATTTGGTTCCATGAATGATTATTATTCTTTGATGGTTGCGACTTGAATGTTCTTTTAACTGATCTCTGATCAGTTCTGCCTTTCTCAGCCTTCTGAGTTTTTCTGTAGAATCTATCAGTTTGTGGGTTGCCACTAGCTGATTTTATAGTTTTGTAAGTTTTGGGTCAAGGCCGTGCTGAGTAATTGTCAGTTCTAACAATTTTGTCAGTTTTATGAGTTCCTAAATTGTGTGCAGCAACAAACATAGGTGCAGTTGTACTAGGTCTGAAACTAGAATTCTGCTGAGTGTCAAACCCTATACCGGTTCTGTCTCCAAATGGTTTACCTGGTCTGAACTGAACACTGGGAGAAGGATCAACTGATGATTCTGTGATGTTAATTACACCTATTAGTTGATTAGTTGAGCAATTCTCCTTAGTTCCGTTGTTAGCCTTGACAAGGTTGATCTCAGCATTCAATCTTAGAACTTCAGCTTTCAAAAATTCTTTTTCCTTTCTGACATTCTCATAATTCTTTTGAATTTCCTCTAAATCCTTCATGAGTATGTCCAGGTTTTCATTGAAATCTTCATTTCTGTGATTGTTCATGGTAGCTAGTGTGACTATTTGATGTAGAAGCATTTACCTCATGATGTTTGATAGATAAATTTTCAATTCTTGCTTCTTCACTTTCTGCTATCTGTTTGCCTTTGTTTGATCCATCTTTTTCCTTTGCTGATTTTGCTCCAAATAGTATGATCTCTTCATCATTTTCAACATAACTATTTCCTCCAGAGCTTATTGATAAGATTTCTGTGTTTTCTTTGCTACTTGTAACTGCGGGATCTTCACCGAATGTCTCAATCAGCTTTTCTGGAGTTTCAGCAACAAGGGCCTGAAATTTACTTTTGTACTCATCAACTCTCAAAAATGAACAACTAAGCATGTTTCTAAGGTGATTGTGTGATTCCATGTTGCAGGAGCTTTTGGAAGGAAAAAATTATCTGATGAGTCTTTGAAGATATCGGAAATCACTGATGGCCAGTTACTTCGAGCAAACAAAATGATATTGAGATTCAGCTATGAATCACTTCAGAATAGAAGCACTGCTGTGATACCAATTGTTGGTCCTTTGGAAAGGCTAACAAAAGTTTAGAGGGGGGTGAATAAACTTGTCCCCAAAAACTAACAGTTTTCAGCTTTATACTTGTGTGGATTCAAGCTACCCTAGCTGAGTATGAGTCAGTGCTGACTTATGCTGAACTGAGTTAACCGGCAGCAGATTAAGTTAAGCCTTTAATAAAATTTGAGTTTAACAGTTCATCTAAATATAATGCAATGTAGTGCTGACTGTGTTTCTTGTGTTTGGTGAGTGTGATTAAGTGCAAAGTAAATTTATAATCAGTAAATAAATACGTAAAGTAAGTAAGTAAAATATGACAGGAATTATAGAGGTTCCATGTGGTGTAATCTTGTCAGTCCTCTCTTCCCCTATGATGTAGGAGGCCAAATTCACTATGTTCTTGAGGTTTACAGTTACAAGACAAAATGTAAATTTAAACATTGATTGTCCTTCACTAAGCCCTAGCTTGACAATCTTCTAGCTTCAATCTTCAACAGGTAGAATTGTTGTTTGAACTAAGCTTGGTACACTGGTCCTTGAAGGGTTGGATTGCCTCTTCACCATCTCATCACAAACACAGTCTTCCTGACTGCACTCAACTATCCTTCACACCTTCTTGGTGTTTCACAGTCTAAACCATTAATAAAATGAATGTTGAGATTTGAATCAAGAACTATGATTCAATCTGTGATTCGAGCTTCTTCTTTTAGATATGTAAAATATGCTCAGCTCTGTTCTTCTTCAAATGATTAATTTTGATCTTTCTTTGAATGCTTATGAACACTTGAAGTTTTCTTGATCTTGCATTAATGTACTTAGTAGGAATTCTTTTAGTTTATTTCCCCCTTAGTAGAATCTTTCTTTTCTATATCAACTCTTAGAATTCCGCAATTCTTGTTGTGATAGAACTAATATATTTATAGGGGTTTCTCCAACGGTTAGATTATTTGAATGTTTGAAATTGAATTCCTGCATTCGTTGGTGGTTCTGCTTATCCTGATGAATGTCAGTGTCCTTTCTGACATTTCTGTGTAACCAATAAAATTGTCTGCTTTATAACGGTCAGATTCTCTTTCAGTTTTTATTGACCTCATCATGAAAACTTGTCTTAGTCAGTTTTTAGCTTAAGAGCTTTAACTGAGTTTTTACTCTTCTTTAAAAACTCAATACTCCATTTTTCATCAAATTATTATTGACTTAATCAGAGTACACCATAACTCATAAATCAGCCAAGATATCATTGTCATCATGATACTTAGGTCTTCTTTCAAGAACCATAAAGTCAGTTCAGGTCATCATAGACTTTCCTGAATTCTAACTTTATAGTCTCGGCTTAAGTCTTAACAACTGAGTTTGAACCCTCAGTTCATTAATCTTCAATAACTGAGTCTGAACCCTCAGTTCTTCAGTTCTATAAAAGTCAACCAAGTCTATGTCCCTCAGCGAACTTACCTTCATTAGTTCTTCAGTGGGTCTGCTCCTAGTCAGTTTTCAAAGCTGATTAAACTTTAGATATGAACTCAGTTCAACAAGTCAGTTTCTTGTTTTCTCAGTTCTGATTTTAGAACTATTACAGTTCTTGTCTGATTTAACTTACACAAATATCAGACTCTGTTAAATCCTATACATTGATTTCTAGACATCATTTTGCTTTGCACTATAACAGCTAGTTATGATACTTCATCAATGGGGTTAAATACAATAATTAAAATAACTGATGAATCATCATCAAAACATAAATTTTATTTCCAACAATATGCATGATCCTTACTTTATAATACTTAATTGAAACGTAGCTTCAACTTCTTATTGAGTACAATTAGACTTACCTCAATGTAAGTTTTGTTGTATGTTTGGGGATGAGAATTTTGAAGACAATGTTTGAGGATGCCGATGTCGAAGTTTTATTTTACTTTTTACTCATACGATACGCTAGACTTGTTATTTTATTGGGGGAACTTTGTAATTTCTTTTCTGTTGAATCTTTTGGAGGATTTTCGTACGTTATAAGTTCTTTTGGAGTTTTTCGTGGTAAAAAGATGGTTTTCTATCTTTAGAACAAGAGTTTTTATTCTTGGTTGTTGGAAAAATTGTCCCCAAGTCATTTAGCTTTTGTGTTGCTTAACTCGATACGATGTAGTAGAGGCTTACGTATAATGTGGAATTTGTTTTTTTAATATATGTGCCAAACATTCTTTTTCTTGATAAGGACTAGGTGTCTGGGAACGTGGCATTACATAAATAAAGTTCCATTGCCTTTAACCTGACTGAGGGTGAATCCACCCGATGTGTTCTACCGGACTAAGTGCTCCGGTAGACGCGGGATGTTAAAGCTCAAAGCATCTTGGGAAAATCGTTCTCCTCTAGGGACATTGCCGCATAGAATCTGAAGACAACCATGATGCGATCGTTGCAAAAGACTACCTTTGAGGTTGTTTGGTTACGGAGAAATATCTTTCAGTGTGTGTTTGACCGTGAACAAGATCGAACCTTTGTTTTAACTCCTGGCCCATATAGTTTTGTAGGTTATTTGTTGGCAGTGGAGGCGTGGGTGCCGGATGGAGCTTCACGGTAAGGTCTCTTTCGTTTGCAGAACTTTTAGATTTGTGTGGATTTGTTGCCCCTGCAGTTTTACCCTAGTGAAGTTCGAAATCACTTGATGAGATTTTTTTAGGGATGTACATAAGGGCAGCACCGAATTGCACAAATAACAGGTTTGTGAAGTTTTTAGTTCCGGGTGGAGGTTCATGTGGATCAACCTTTTCGGTGGTGTGTGTGTCTTTCTCATGTGAATGGTGCTGAGGTGCATGGCAAGGTCACCAATGAGCAGCTTCCATATCTATGCTATAGTTGTGGGTTGTTGGACCATACTATTCATGCTTGCCCAAATCCAACCCATGAAGTTTGGTTGAGCAGCAACGTCGCCTTCCATAGGGGTGGACGGAAAGCAGAATCTAGGGGTGGGAGATGAGATACGCAAGGGGTCTTGCTCCTAGAGGCATCTGATGGTGATGAGGTGAAGTCTTGGTCAATTGTTCCTTATATAGATTCCATGGAATTTGAAACTAGTAGAGCTGGGAGCGACGAGGATATATGTGGGACACAATAAGGATGACCCCTCAAGCTTCTGGTAGACTGGTGATGATGCCGGAATTGGTCCGGTTTGGAGAGATGCAAATATCGACGGGAGAGCAAGTGGGCCACCGGATGAGAGCATTGATTATTCGTCGTCTTGCACTCCAGAGTGCATTTGTGTCTGGCCGCCTCATCACGGATACCGCAATCATTGCTTTTGAAAGCTTCTATTCTCTTAGGGATTGTTCACACGGCACTGAAGTTTGATATGACTAAGGCTTTTGATCTGGTGGAGTGGTAGTACCTCTAGAGTATTGCGGACCGTATGCACTTCCCCGCAACCTTTATTGATTTGATCCATCGGTGTGTCATGAGTGTTTATTTCTGGATCCTGATCAACAGGAAGCCAAGTCAGCGGATTCTGCCCACCAGAGGCATTCGATAGGGTGACCCGTTATCTCCTTTCCTCTTTATCATCTGTGCAGAGGGGTTTACAACATTCTTGGATGAATATGTGCATGTGGGTGCTCTCTGGGGTATTCAGTTTGGGAGGGAGACCAAGTTCACTTCCCATCTGTTGTTTGCTGATGACCGTATGGTCTTTTTCAAGCTGTTGAAAGGGGTGACGGAGACGTTGGGGGATTCTTTTTCCAGGTATGAGGCTCTTTCTGGACAGGCTATAAATTTCCATAAATCTAGCTTGTACTTCTCGGAGGGGGTTTCCTTAAAGTAGCGGGAAGCGGTTTCAGATACACTTCAGATTCCCTAGGGTGATGGGTCTGGCAAGTATCCGGGGTTTCCATTTGTGGTTGGTCAAAATAAGCACCAGGTTATTGAGTTTCTAAGAGATAGGACATGTAAGAAGGTGGCGGGATAAAAGGACAAACTACTCTTCATTAAATCGGCACTACAAGCCATTCCAACTTATATCATGTAGTTCTTCAAGATTCCCGCTACTTTGATTCTGGAATTGGAAAAAGCGATTAGGGGTTTCTTTTAGGGAGACATGGAGTCGAGATGACGGATCCATTGGAAGAGTTGGGAGGCATGTTGTTTGCCAAAGAATCTGGGTGGTCTAGGCTTTCGGGATCTAGAATGCTTTAATTTGGCCTTGCTGGCGAAACAGTCGTGGCGGATCATGATCGCTCCAAGGTCGTTAGCGGCTAAGGTACTTCATGCAAAATACTTTGAAGAGGACATTATTTGGTCGGCTAAACTGGGTTCTCGGCCGTCTTTTATGTGGCGCAGCATTCTGAAGGGCAGCAATTTATTGCTTAATTGGTTCTGTTGAAGAGTTGGGGATGGGGAGTCCATCTTTTTTTTATATGCGTGGACAGATCGGCGGCCAACCTTCCGTATACCTTATGCATGCCACACTCTCCCGGTTGATGCTAAGGTTTCATATTTGTTTATCCCACACACGCGTACATGGGATCCAGGGCTTATTCTACCCATGGGATTCGGATGCTATATGGCCACTTCTGTTGCCTCAGGGACTCACCCAGATAGGCGAATATGGGATTATGACCGTACTGGCACTTACACAGTCAAGTCTGTGTACTTTCTGGGAATCTCGCTTTACCGGCCAGAATTGGTGGAGGGGCCGGTGACTTTGTGCAGGGCGGATTGGGTCTGGAGACGGAGATATTCAATGGACTGAGGGGGGCTAAGCCCACCCAGCCCATTTTCTAATACCCATATATAATATAAGCCAGTCCACAATACAATAAATAATTCATTTGAGATTTTTAGTTCACAACAACACGCATAGGTTAAAAAAAAAAACCTCCATCCCGTTATATGTTTTAATTATTTATTATTTTGTGATTTTCTACTCTTATAGTTATTTAAGTGACAATCGATTTAATATTGTCCTACTTCGTTTAGGTGATTAACAAGGCTTTTTCGTTCTATTTCCAGCAATTTACACCTATTAAGTATGCGAATATTTATTTTTCTCCATTATTTATTTGGACTTTTTGATTTTGTTGATCCGACATTTGATTGTTTGCCAGTAAAAGTATAGTTAGCGCATTCGATATTGTTCAAAGAACAATTGTTGGTGGCCGAAAATATAATGCCGGAAGTATGACACTTTAAAGAAAATGAGTTTAAAAGATGGATTCGATACTAATAGACGTGTATAGTGATTCTTTGAAATTATGTTAGTTATCTGTTGCTTTATCTCATTAATTAAATAAACATCATTTTTTGTAGGAGCCCATCTCAAACAAAGATTCCTCGAATTCTTTCTCCGTTACATCCTTGTTAATAAATTCAGCATCTAGGGACAATAGAAGTTGCAAATAAATCGACTGCAGCTCCTGTTCTTCCATATCATCCGGTTGGTACAAGGAATTATAGAAGTCTCATATGAGTGTTTACGTTCTTAGGGGTTAGAATGATTTTTCATTAAATTCCCGACTTTTAATAAAAATTCCGGTTAGAGTAGCCCACCCAAACCTTATTTGTAACGCCCCATTCCCGGACACCGAGTCCTTATCCGGAAATCGAAACGCTCGGCACGCATAATATTAAATAAATAATATTACACGTAAGCCTCTGCTACGTCGTATCAAATAAAAGTAGACGGAAGCTAAAAAGACTCGGGTGAAAATTTTCTTTTAAACAACCAAGAATAGAAATCAAGGGCTAAAGAGGAAATGTAACATTATTACATCGGGAAATGAAACCAACGAACCCAAATCGTACGAATTCCAAAGGTACTAAAAGTAAACTACAAGATCTCCATAAAATCCAAGTCTAGGAAATAAATATAAATAAATGAATAAGAAATCAAGGTCTTCAACTCCGGCATCCTCAAACGTCGTCATCAAAGTCCTCCTCGTATTCCAAGTTTACTTATTCGTCTTCTCTCCCCCAAACACATAAATAACATGCATTTGAGGTAAGTACATTGTACAAAGTAAGAAGTAGAAGGTACAATTTAATTAAGGTTTATTATTAAAGGATTATCTTAGTGAGACCGACTCATTTTAGGGTTCACTACATGCCCATCGACACATCGTGACTATACGTTTCTAACTTAGCTTATCTTTGTCACATCATTACTCAAGGACACAATGCATGGTGAAAATTCCACCACGAGATATACTTGCGAACTCGGTGATTAGCACCGGTAGTCCCGGGATCTCCCCGGTATGCATATATGCTCGATGGATTTTCTCCACTACCCTTCAGCCTTTTGAGCCAGTAGCGTTGTCCACCTTTTTATGAACGTATCACATCGCCGATTTGAATTAGTACCTAACCAAGAATTAATGACATTTTAGCTTTTACTACACTTATGTAATTATTAACGTGAATTAGCTAGCCACCTAAGTGTTTTCAGAACAAACTCACCTTAACAACTCTACTCCCTCACTTAGACAACTAGACATCACACCTTAACAATTACACAGACATTGATGAACTCTAGTTCATCAAAGCACAAGCCCTTTCATGCCCTTCCGACGGTCCCAAACTTCAACTCCCTTTAAGAGTACGTCCGGTGTCGGAACCAAACGCATCAGAAACTCAATCGGGGCTTGTTCATGTTTAATTAATGTTATTAGATCAAGACATGTCGTTTAAAACTCACCTCGTAGCTTAAAACATAATAAATAATCATTAAGACAGTGTTGGGGGTGCCAACACCTTTGGCGTGCGCCAAAATGCACCAGAGGGTGCTCTAAACTCTCTGTTTCAGGTTCGGGGCTTGCCAAAGCTTTCGGCGTGCACCAAAACTGCTCCAGAAAGTCACTGAACTCTCTGGTTCAGGTTTGGGGCGCGCCAAAGTGTTTGGTAGGTGCCAAATAGGACAAAAACTGCTACAATGTGATTTTCTGCGCTCTATCGATTTCTACTCAAACCCAAACATGTTCTAAACGTTTTTCCTCATAAAAACACCAGAAAAACACATCCTTTATGATCCAAAACAACACTTAATCCTAACATTTTTTAGGCACAATCCTTGATACAAAATGCATCAAAAACACAACCTAATCACTCTAAACCATAATCGAATTGTAGGAAGAGCTTCTTACCTTTTATGCAAGCTAAAACCAGCCCCTAACACAGAAAAACAGTAGCAACCGATCCTTTCTCTCACAGATATCTATGTGATCAACCCCGAAAACAGTATAGAATCGATCAACGGCTTCTAAAACGATCAAACTATAATTATATGAACCAAAGAAGATCAAGAACGATCAAGAACAGCCCTTAGGGCGAAAATCATACCTTTTCCAAATCTTCAACTTTCTAGTATCGAAACAACGCTTTCCTTACGACGATTCCGATGCTTCTCTCGAAACTGAAAACGATCAAATATCGACTCAGAAATCAATGAAAGTCTCTCAGCCCCTTTCTTTTGCTCTTACACGCAGGAACTAGGAGGAGGAAATCTGATTTTCTAATAGGTTTAACGTATAATGGGGCTTATTTCTCCTTAAATAAGCTTTTTCCCCAAATAAGCTTTTTCCCCAAATAACCTTTTTCCTTAATTACCCTTAAAACAAATCAGATTTTCCTTCCTTAAATTTATACATGTCTCAAAAATATATATATAAATATCCAAATAAATGAACTCCAAATAAAAGGAACCGAACCCAATATTTCATTTTCACAAAATGACACGTCTGCCCTTTCCTGAAAATTGGAATATTACATTCTTCCCCCCTTAAAGGAGTTTCATCCTCGAAACTAGAACATACCTGGTAAATCCATAAAACCTGGGAATTCGCTGATCATATCGTCCTCAACTTCCCAAGTAGCTTCCTCCGGTGAATGATTGCTCCATTGCACCAAGACCAAAGGAATCATCCTTCTCTTAACCATCTTTTCTTTGCGGTCCAAAATCCTGATCGGTTTCTCATCGTATGCTAGATTATCTTGCAGAATCTCCGGATCAACCGTGGTCTCAACATTTGTCTTGGTCAAACACTTCTTCAACATTGAAACGTTAAACACGTTGTGGACTCTTGACATCGAATCTGGTAGTCTAAGCTTATAGGCCAACGGTCCATCTCTTTCCAGAATCTCAATAGGTCCAACATACCTCGGGCTTAGCTTTCCCTTTTGTCCAAAACGTTTCACTCCTTTCATTGGTGAAGCGCGTAGGTACACTCTTTCACCAACTTCAAGCTCAAGAGGTCTTCTTCTAACATCTGTCCAACTCTTCTGCCTATCTTGAGCTGCCTTCAAATTCTTTTTAACCAATTGAACTCTTTCTTTAGCTTGCTCAACCAATTCCGGCACGGTGATTTGTCTTTCCCCGACTTCATCCCAAAACAGCAGCGTTCTACATCTTCTTCCATACAAAGTTTCAAATGGTGGCATGCCTATGCTCGCATGGTAACTGTTGTTATAGGCAAACTCCGCTACCGGTAGGTAATCATCCCATGATCCGCCTACTTCCAAAACACAGGCTCTCAACATATCTTCAAGTGTTTGGATGGTTCTCTCAGATTGTCCATCTGTATAAGGATGAAAGGCCGTACTCAAATCCAACCGTGTACCAAAGGCTTGCTGCAATCTTTTCCAAAACCGACTAATGAACCTCGGATCACGATCCGAAACTATCGAGATCGGTACTGCGTGTAACTTCACTATATTATCCAAGTATAGTGTGGTCATCTTCTTCAAAGGCATATCAACCTTAAATGGTAAGAAATGAGCGGATTTGGTCAATCTATCCATAATCACCCAAATCGCATCATGTCTGCCCTTTGTCTTAAGTAAACCGGTGATGAAATCCATCGTGATCTTATCCCATTTCCATTCGGGGATATCCAACGGTTTAAGCATTCCTCCTGGTCTTCTATGCTCTGCCTTAACCTTCTGACAAGTGTCACATTCTGCAACAAACTTGGCTATCTCCAGTTTCATCGTGGGCCACCAAAACTTTTCCTTCAAGTCTCTGTACATTTTAGTAGCTCCGGGATGAACCGCATAAGCAATCCTATGTGCCTCTTCCATAACTCTTTGCCTCAAATCAACAACATTAGGCACACACAAACTATCCTGGAACCAAAGGTTCTCATTCTTATCTAACACGTATCCCACTGTGGGCTTTTCTTTTGCGACTCGCTTCAAATCAACCAAAACTGGGTCTTTATCTTGCTTTTCCCGAATGTCATCCATCAACTCTGATCTTGCTAACAATGGTGCCACAAACTGCCGATCTTTAATCTGAGCAAAACTTTGGATTTTCAGCCCATCTAACTTTCTGCAACATCTTCAACGCTTCAAACTGCAAACACTGGTTTTCTGCTCAAAGCATCAGCCACTACATTTGCTTTACCCGGATGGTACTGGATATCCAAGTCATAATCCTTTACAAACTCTAACCATCTTCTCTGTCTCATATTCAGATTTTCTTGGGTAAAGAAATACTTCAAGCTCTTCTGATCTGTGAAGATCCTAGCCTTAACTCCATACAAGTAGTGCCTCCAAATCTTTAAGGCAAACACTACCGCTGCCAACTCTAGGTCATGATTTGGGTAGTTCTTCTCATGTACCTTCAACTGTATAGATGGATAGGCGATGACTTTTCCTCCTTGCATCAACACACAACCTAAACCTTGTCCCGAAGCATCTGTATAAACGTCATAATTATAAAAAAATCTCCGCAACTGCCAAAACTGGGGCTGTAGTCAATTTCTTCTTCAACGTCTGAAAAGCCACTTCACACTCACTGGTCCACTCAAACTTTATATTCTTTTGATTGAGCCGGGTAAGTGGTGCTTTGAGAAGTCCTGAACAAACTTCCTATAATAGCCAACCAAACCGAGAAAACTTCTAACCTCTGAAACTGTAGTCGGTCTGGACCACTTCTCAACTGCTTCAATCTTCACTGGATCAACCTTAATGCCATCTTCAAAAATGACATGACCCAAGAAACTAACTTGATCCAACCAAAAGTCACACTTAGAGAACTTAGCATACAACTGGTTCTTCTTCAAAGTATCCAACACTATCCTTAAGTGTTCCTCGTGCTCTTTCTCATCCTTAGAGTAAACTAGGATGTTGTCTATGAATACTATCACAAACTTATCCAAGTAAGGCATAAAAACTCACTGCATTAAGTCCATAAATGCAGATGGAGCATTAGTAAGTCCAAATGGCATAACCAAAAACTCATAATGTCCATACCTCGTACTAAAGGCCGTCTTCGGTATATCTGCTACATTGATATTCAACTGATGATAACCCGACCTGAGATCAATCTTAGTAAACACTCTCTAGCCTTGCAACTGATTAAACAAATCATCAATCCTTGGCAAAGGGTACTTGTTCTTGATGGTAAGATTGTCCAACGCTCTGTAATCTATGCACATCCTCATGCTACCAGCCTTCTTCTTGACAAACAACACTGGGGCTTCCCAAGGTGAAGTACTAGGCTGAATTATATTCCTCTCAAGCATATCCTTAAGTTGAGCTTTCAATTCCTTCAATTCAGCCGGTGCCATCCTATAGGGTGCCTTAGAAACTGGTGCCGCTCCTGGCATCAACTTGATCTCGAATTCGATCTCCCTATCCGGCATGTTTCCCGGTAACTCTTCCGGAAACACCTCAGGGTATTGCTTGACTACAGGGGTTTCCTTTAATTCAGGCTTCACTTGCTCCACATCAACTGCGTACAACAAGTAGCCTTCACAACCTTTCTGGCAAGCTCTTATAGCCTTAACTGCTGAAATTATAGGGTGACGCTTCTTACTAGGCCTGGAAACATTATCTTGATAAGTCTTATCTACAATTCCTTTCTTCGCAATAATCGCATCAACTTCATAATCCACACGGTTTGTTCAGAAAGTCCACTTTACTATCAGACACTCTATCCAGAAATTCTGCAGTGACACCTTCACTTATTCTTCTGTTATTAATAGGCTAAACATCTTTGTATGGCCTGAATTTTTGACATGTTTCAGAGGTCTCTTTTGTCTATGAATCTTGTATTGGAACCATGTCTAAATTATTTTCTGTTTGGTCACAATCTGCAACTCAACTCAGGGGTAAAAAAATCTGGAAATTCTTACAGCTCGTGCACACCGCAAAGAAACTTGGTTTTGACCAACTTCCTCTCGTCCAAAAATTCCAAATTTTTTACACCACCTGGAAAACTCAATTATCTAAACATTTTCTCTTTATATAATACTCATATTCCTTTCCGTATAGGCTGAAAAATTCTGACAACTCACTAACCATTCCATATTCCACTTCCCGTGTTACTTTGGTTGGTGGGTGATTACTCCTTTGCACTAGACCCAAAGAATTAACCATATTTTGTCACTTTCTAAACCTTTAACACCCTTCATTATAAACACACCATTTAAGTTCCTTAGCACATTCTCTCTTCATCTCTCACTCAAACAGAAGCTCCACTTGATCAAACTTGATTTCAACAACCACTTGATCTAACCAACCCAAGAATCGAAGATCTACAACTTTCCAAACCCAAAACCAGCTCTTGACCGCTGAAACCAAAGTAACCAAATTCTAAGCAACGAACAACCCTCTATATATACTTACCCGGATGGTGTCCGCAAGATTTCCTAATGGTTGGAGGGTAAGCTTATCTTACTTAGCTATCTTTCTTAGTACCAAATCTTTTAACCTCTTACGCTATTGATAGTTAGTATAGCTAAGTTGTCCATTACTGACGTATCTAAAAGTCGGTTCATTAACTTTTGCACTTTTTCAACGTGAATTAATTCATGTCATAATGTACTTAAGGTAAATAAACAAACTAAAAGATGCTTGGTATGACTGCGTCCAAAGAAAACACCTTTGTTGGTTAACTTTCACTTCTTCGATGGTTTTCCTTGGTTCCTTCAAATACCTCTTATAGGACCAACTTCTGCAATATGTCCTTTATCTCCACAAAGGTAACATCCTTTTGTACAAGAGAACCAACATTCTGAGGTAGTTCCTGATTCTAATGAAGTCTTAGCTGATCAACTCTTCACTCTTCCAACAACCGTTGCTTCATACAGATTCTGTCTAGCCTCTGGTACAACTCTAGAACTCCTAACTCCAAAAACACCTCTTTGGGTTACTACCATTCTGAGAGATCAAGGGAGATCATAATGTCACTAAGTGGTCTAAGAACTTATCTTAAGGAAAAGAAGCCTAGTAAAGCAAGGAACGCTTTTCTCTGATACCAACTGTAACGCCCCGTTCCCGGACACCGAGTCCTTATCCGGAAATTGAAACGCTCGGCATGCTTAATAATAAATAAATAATATTACACGTAAGCCTCTACTACGTCGTATCAAATAAAAGCAGACGGAAGCTAAAAAGACTCGGGTGAAAATTTTCTTTTAAACAACCAAGAATAGATATCAAGGGCTAAAGGGGAAATGTAACATTATCACATCGGGAAATGAAACCAACAAATCCAAATCGTACGAATTCCAAAGGTACTAAAAGTAAACTACAAGATCTCCATAAAATCCAAGGCTAGGAAATGAATAAGAAATCAAGGTCTTCAACTCCGGCGTCCTCAAACGTCGTCATCAAAGTCCTCCTCGTATTCCAAGTTTACCTGTTCCTCTTCTCTCCCCCAAACACATAAACAACATGCATTTGAGGTAAGTACATTGTACAAAGTAAGAAGTAGAAGGTACAATTTAATTAAGGTTTATTATTAAAGGATTATCTTAGTGAGACCGACTCAATTTAGGGTTCACTACATTCCCATCGACACGTCGTGACTATACGTTTCTAACTTAGCTTATCTTTGTCACAGCATTACTGAAGGACACAATGCATGGTGAAAATTCCACCACGAGATATACTTGCAAACTACGGTGTTTAGCACCGGTAGTCCCGGGATCTCCCCGGAATGCATATACGCTCGATGGATTTCCTCCACTACCCTTCAGCCTTTTGAGGCAGTAGCGTTGTCCACCATTTTATGAACGTATCACATCGCCGATTTGAATCAGTGCCTAACCAAGAATAAATGGCGTTTTAGCTTTTACTACAATTATGTAATTATTAATATGAATTAGCTAGCCACCTAAGTGTTTTCAGAATAAACTCACCTTAACAACTCTACTCCCTCACATAGACAACTAGACATCACACCTTAATAGTTACACAGACATTGATGAACTCTAGTTCATCAAAGCACAAGCCCTTTCATGCACTTCTGACGGTCCCAAACTTCAACTCCCTTTAAGAGTATGTCCGGTGCCGGAACCAAATGCATCAGAAACTCAATCGGGGCTTGTTCATGTTTAATTAATGTTATTACATCAAGGCACGTTTAGAACTCAACTCGTAGCATAAAACATAAGAAATAATCATTAAGACAGTGTTGGGGGGCTCCAACACCTTTGGCGTGCGCCAAAATGCACCAGAGGGTGCTCTAAACTCTTTGTTTCAGGTTCGGGGCATGCCAAAGCTTTCGGCGTGCACCAAAACTGCTCCAGAAAGTCACTGAACTCTCTGGTTCATGTTTGAGGCGCGCCAAAGTGTTTGGTGGCCGCCAAAAAGGACAAAAACTGCTACAATGTGATTTTATGCGCTCTATCGATTTCTACTCAAACCCAAACATGTTCTAAATGTTTTTCCTCATAAAAACACCAGAAAAACACATCCTTTATGATCCAAAACAACACTTAATCCTAACATCTTTTAGGCACAATCCTTGATACAAAATGCATCAAAAACACAACCTAATCACTCTAAACCATAATCGAATTGTAGGAAGAGCTTCTTAGCTTTTAAGCAATCTAAAACCAGCCCCAAACTCAGGAAAACAGCAGCAACCGATCCTTTCTCTCACAAATATCTATCTGATCATCCCCGAAAACAATTTAGAATCGATCAACGGCTTCTAAAACGATCAAACTACGATTATGTGAACCAAAGAAGATCAAGAACGATCAAGAATAGCCCTTAGGGCGAAAATCATACCTTTGCCAAAGCTTCAACTTTCTGGTACCGAAACGACGCTCTCCTTACGACGATTCCGATGCTTCTCTCGAAACTGAAAACGATCAAATATCGACTCAGAAATCAATGAAAGTCTCTCAGCCCCTTTCTTTTGCTCTTACACGCAGGAACTAGGAGGAGGAAATCTGATTTTCTTATAGGTTTAACGTATAATGGGGCTTATTTCTCCTTAAATAAGCTTTTTCCCCAAATAACCTATTTCCTTAATTATCCTTAAAACAAATCAGATTTTCCTTCCTTAAATTTATACATATCTCGAAAATATATATATAAATATCCAAATAAATGATCTCCGAATAAAAGGAATCGAACCCAATATTTCGTTTTCGCAAAATGACACGTCTGGGCTTTCTCGAAAATTGGAATATTACATTATTTTCTGGCTCCGTCCTTGGGTCTGATGGCGATATTGGCAGCTCCCGGTCCAACCGCATTCAGCATTTCTTATGGAGGTGCCTTCACGACTGCTTGGCTATCGGCTAACATATGATCTGATCAATTGTGATTTTTTAAGTAAATACCAGGTAAAGTAAGTATATATATATATATATATATATATATATATATATATATATATATATATATATATATATATGTTCTCAATTTCTTCGTCCCTTGGGGACTCGTCACTCTCACGCCTCTTTGTTGTCTCCTTTAGAAGGCGACGCTTTTTCGGGGAATTAAGAGCATATCGGTACGTAGTTTTCCGGCAATTGAATTTAAAGGGAAGAATAAGTAATGATTGAAAGAGTTATCATACAGTGTTACACAACGTTTTTACGTAAGATGATATGACCCACTTTCTCTCATCACTATATCTCCCAATGCATATATGGGAAAGGAATTCACAATTGTTTAATTAACTCTTACGTCTTCACAACCATTAAACCTCTCAAGTCTGCCGGGTGGACATAGGTGCATCCACCTTATCCAAAATGGGGACTGCGAACCTGTTAAAAATAAAGAAACTTTGCATTTTATCTATATAAAAAAATTTTGAACTCGTTAAAAAATATCTCTCAAGAATCCGCAGGTTGGAAAGCTAAAGCTAGTGTGATTGTGTATATCGTGGGTGGTGTAACTACGCAATCACATTAGGGGTGACTTGCATAATACACTAGAGATTATCATTAATGCACATACGACATTAATTGTTTTTCCTTTAATTGTGTAGAGTATGAAATATGCCATTTTCTCTATACACTCCAGAAACTTATACCGACATGGTCACAAAAAATAATAATGCATGGTAAATGATCTCACGGGGTCACTCCAGAAACTTTACTTCTAAACAACCTAGAACTTTTGCAGTATTTCAGAAAAACTCTTCAACCTTATATGCAAAACTATATGAATGTGCATTATATTTCTGTTGTTGTAAGTTGTGTATCTTCTCCATTTTGTGAAAGCTTGTTTATATAGAGTTTTGAGCAAGCAACTGAGAAGTCTCAGCATTGATAACCATTAATGCATTTACTCCCACTTTGATATCAGTATTAATCATGACTGTTTTGAAGAAGATGAAAGGTGACAGGTCTCAGATGAGTCAGCTGGCTAAAAGGTGAAAGGTCTCAGCTGACTTCAAATTTGCCACCCTGCTGAATTTCTTTAGCTAACTTCGCCCTTGCTGAATTGCTTCAGCTGGCCTCAGCAATGCTGAATCTCGCCCCTGTTGAATTGCCTCATTTGTCACCGACTTCGCTCATTTGTGTTGCTTCACCGACTTCAAACAATTTGCCTCATTGTCGGTGACTTCGCCCTGTAGAGTTGCTTTAGCTGACTCACCACCCTGCTGATTTTGTCCAAAAATATAATACTAGCCCAGCCCATGGCCCTCCGGCCCAATTCCCCAAAGCCAAATCCCCAGGTCAACGGTCAACGGTCAACGGGCACGGGCGGGCGGCCGTGGTGTGCGCGCGCGTGTGGCAATTTTAGCAGAACATCATCTAACTAAACATTCTGAGTCTTCCTCCCTTTCTCTAGGAGCTTATACCCATCATCAACTGTCATCATTTAAATACTTGACATTTGACCACTCATGTTCCAATGTGGGATAAAGAGTTTACACAACTCTACACCCAATATCTCACAAACAACTTAAAGCGTTAATATCTCATTCATCCGTACTCCGAATTGAATAATTTTGAATCCTATTGTCAACTAAGTAGCACTTAGTTTCCAATGATTTAATAAAGTCTCGATAACTTTAATAAAAGTCTTATCGAACTCGCTCTTTAAAGTAGTTGTCGAAAATGATTAAAAATCAATAAAATCGATTAAATCATTTTTGCTCTATTTTCTACAACAATCACTCACATGAATGGATATTCTGAAGAGTTTTCTGACAAAAAATATTGCATCATGAGAGGTAGCTTCTGGCTTTGAACTTGCCTTAGTGAAATACTTTCGGATGTACTCGGCTATTCAGTGAACTATGTCTTGAACTGTTCAACCTTTAATGTAAAACTAGACATTAATACTCACACAATATTTCCCTAAACATCGTATTTGGTTTTCATGATTGTGTTCATTTTGGCCATGAACCACCCCTGGTTTCAGAAAGTGCGTTAGAGAATTCTAGCCTCTGAATTCTCACAGAAGCGGCCCCACATCACACTTGCATAGGTGACTTCCTATCAAGAGTATTTTGCCACACCCCACTCGAATTTAATCAAGTTATAGGAATCATTAAAAGTTTTCACTTAACCTTTACACCATAGACATATAACACTTTTATTCAAAGAATGGGTAAGTGTTCACTGAACCTTCGTAACATAGTTGTCCATGATCTTGGCATCTCCAATCAACATGGTTGGGTTACCATTACAAAGTTTCTGTCATAATAGGCTTAAGTCCCATTCCGAGTGTCAATTTTGACATTTGATCTTTAGGTAAACCTTTTTGTAAGTGGATCCGCAAGATTCTACTTTGATCTAACAAAATTGATGGAAATCACACCATTAGAGATCAGTTTTTTAATAGTATTATGTCTTCGACTTATATGTCGAGACTTACCATTATACAGACTTACCATTATACATACTATCACTATGTATGTTTATTGGAACAATAGGTTTAGTCCAGCATGAAATATCCTATTGAAAGAAGCCATTCTGCTTCTTCTCATACCTTGCCTAATGCAATGAACACAGCTTCCATCATGGAACGAGCTATGCATGTTTGATTTCCATGACACCACAACACCACCAATAGTGAATACATATCCACTTGTGGCTTTCGAATCTTTGGAGTCAGAAATCCAATTCACATCACAGTATCCTTCAAATACTATTGGATATCGTGTATAACATAATCTCATATTCATCGTAACCTTATGTACCTCAGCACCCTATTCAGAGCTTTCCAATGATCCGTTAGATGTAATATCGTCGGATCAATCATAGATTGACCCGATTACGCAGCGGAATGCATCAAATCTAGATCTAAACGAAACGAAGAACATAAATTAAAGATCTAACTACAAGGGGGTTTAGAAGGCTACCTTTTTATGGTGCTTAACTCCAAGAACAAAAGGCTTCTTGAACACATGTATGAGCAGCCACAGCCTTCCAACGTGTGTCTCCCAGCAACACAAGGTGGATGGTGTTTCCCGCAGCCGGACCTCCTTGATATGCTACCGGAATAATCCCGAAGATTATCCCAACTCGAAACCCTAAGAACTATAGCCGAAAATTCCAAGATATATTCTTATGAATAATGGCGTGTTTATTGTGTGTCAAAAGGCTTGGGAGAACTCTCTTTATATAGGAGAGTAATCCTTTTCCTCCAAGGATTTAATAATTAAGAGATAATTATTAGATTAATCCTTTTTCCAAATATAAGATAAATAAAATAATTATCCCAAACAAATTAGGATAAATCATATTATTAGCTAATATTCCATGAATTATCATTTAACAAATAAAAGATAAATCCCATATTAAATAATTATCCAAGAAAACTAATTTCTTAATAATATTTAATATTAAATATGCGCCCCACCCCTTAAAAATTAAGGTCACACGCACATTTCTATATTTGACCAATTAGGTCAAAAAGTTAACACACTAATTTGGGCCGAGTCCACGAAAAATGTCTTTTTCGTGTATTTAATTATTTAGTCCAACTAAACAATTAATCCACATTTCAAATTAAATAGTCCAATCCACTATTTAATTATAATTGAGGTGCAACGACGAGAAATCCAATTATGCTATTTTGGGAGCCACGTCGGGGACCATGGACCCATATTCAGTAGCTCCAATAAATCGAATAAAATTATTCATCAGACAGAATAATTATATCCAAACTATTAATTCCGGAATTACACCACCATAAACCCGAAACTGAACTCTATCGAATATAGATAACTTACACTCAATTTATGAGTCGAAAGCGTCCACTGATATAATCATTACATACGGATAAATCCTCCATAGACTGTTCACTTCGATTCGGGATATTTCTGTAAACCCTTCTCGAAACATATTATCAATATTTACCATTAACCCCCTAGTGATCAATTAGTTCATATCCAATATAATATGAACTTGGCCAATCGACCAGTTTCTAGGGTTAACAAATAAGGGAACTGTCCGCCTACTTCCTGAGGGAAGGAATTGATTCCATATCTGTGATAGCACAGACTACTCACTCATCCCAAAATAGAGCCAACGAGAAGTGTTGGACCACATACTGCGAAGTGATCCTTACTAACACATCAAACCCTACTCTAGTCTAAGAAGTTGTCTGTGATCACCTCAGGATTGATATTAATCCATATATAATCATCTTGTGATTCGATAAGACTTCTCGATTACGGAATTATATCGAGAACTGAAATCAAATCGGTCCAGCCCTATATGATTATCATCATATATAAATGCCCCACTAGGTACCCTATTACTGACAGTCCGGATAAGACTGTCACACCGTAAAGTGTTCTGGGCGCATTATTAGCATATTAATCATAAGACCCGTACTCAGATTAATCAACGCTACGGACTAAGTTAATTTTAAGTACATCTCACTCCTCTTGTGTATAGCCATACACTGAGTTATGTGATTACATAAACAAGGTACTTAGGGTTTTCAGTAGTGTCTTAATTATGAGCACACATGCATATAACAAGATGAATTATTAATTCTCTCCTAAAACAATTACATAATTGTCTTTCGGGCACTACACCTAACAATCTCCCACTTGCACGAAAGGCAAGTCGATTAATTGTTTTAGAGCACACCCTTTTATTTCTATATCAACATCATTCTCCCACTTGCTCAAAAAAAAGTGAGACATATCCCTAAGATTCATACCCTCCATGCGCATCCAAGTAATTCACGTTTCCATGTATGACCGGAGTATGCCGCCGTAGGGCAGGTCAGTGACCCGGCGCGTACTTAAAACTGAACACCATGTGACTTGGTACACTGATCAGGTAGGTTGCCGGCTTGAGTAGATCATTGGGATCAAAAATTCACCTTTCCATCTAATCTGGTGGTACGATTTCAATATGCCTTTGATTCAACACTGAGGACTAGATCGACTTAACGATCATCCTTAATCTGACCTAAAGCCAGAATCAGTGTTTATCACTTATATTCTAGTTTGCACCTGAATATACTAGCATATTATTCCTCATTCTCCCGAAGATACTTGAGGATTCACTAAACATCCCATTTCGTATTCATCCTCAGGTTTAGATAACCAATCCTGAGAGGTAGGGTCGACTACATCATTGAATGTTGCATAAATGCAAGAATATCTTAACCAGGTGAATGGATGGGATTTCCAATGATCAATTCTCATGAATTTGAGCGAATCAAATCCATTAGAATGAATCCCGATGGCATGTCAGACTCTGACTTCAGATAACACACCCATGTTGTTTCCAACTGTTTCAGTGTTACCATTCATAAACACTAATCTACATACTACTTTACTAATATTGATGCCCAGTCTATGAAAGACTTATGAACATTCTGGTCAAGTCCACATATTAAAATATATGACATTGAAATGACCTAGAGGTTTGCTTTAATCCCCAAAGGATATAAGCTATGGTAGGCATCCTGCCAAAGGTTCTTTCTGAATAAATTATGATACCGTTAGTCTCGCAAAAAGGTCTTATGGAATCACCCCTATTTCCTGCTTTGTAACGAATCCGTCATTTGTTCTTAGCTAAAACCCTTCTGTTCTGAATGAATTCAAATTTCGTTGTTCGGCAAGGAAGTCTCAGGGAATCACCCCTATTTCCCGCTTTCTGACGAAATCAAGCAAGGTTGAGTGGTAAGAGATATCACGGTCTGGTTAACTCTCTACCTTTTAGGTAATCACCCCTAAATTACTCAGATTTGCGTTGAAGGTTAAACTTTCCTATTCGTTCGACTCTTCTCCGTGTAGTTCCAATTTCTCCCACTAGGCTTGAGATACTCAGGTGGTTCTACAAGAGTTTCAACAGAATTGGAGTATCATACTCTATTCACAGGGTTATGGCTTTTAAACCAACCTCTATGATCAAGATCCTATACAGTCCACGAAGGACTATAGGTCATCAATCTACCCTATAGACCATAAGGTCCTGCAATGGGTAATGGACAAACCATACTCCCACTGCATTCGGGGTGGAGTGATATACTGATATAGTTTAGTAGTTTTTATTAGTGTTATCACCAACTGCCGGTGTTGGATGTGGACTGAACAAATCAGTTAGCCAAATCTTGAGTATAAGTACTTCAAGATCTAAGGTTGTTATTTATAGACTCTATCCGACCGAGTTTGACGGTATCACCGTCATTCTCTGATTTTACGAGTTTTATAGCCAACCTTTACTCAATGCATTAAGATATTTCACGACCTGAACATGTACGAGAAATTTCTAGTCCTACCTTCAAGCACTAAATGCTAAATGTCTATATTTACGGAAGTGGGGTGAACCGAATTCACTCCTTATCCACAAATGCATAGGCATCTTTTAGGTAGACTTCTCGGTTTTTCATTACAACCGTTATTTTGCAACCAATATCTTAAATGAGTTCAGCAGCGTATTGTAGCACATCAATAACTATATAAGGCAAATTTAAGGTGTATCCCTTCGTGAAAACATTTCATTGAGAGGCAGGCCGAGCATCAGTCCCGAAGACTACGCAATAACCTATTTCTGAGTATGGAATACTCTATCTCTGGTGAAATCAGAGATTTCCTCCAAATATTTTGGATAAACTTACCAGAGTCTTGAATAGTTGTCAGACAAGATGTCACTACTTCAAAAAAAAACTCCCACTAGCTTGTACCTTTCATATGACCCCGAAGGTCAATATGAACAAGCTATATAACTTCTTTAAATCTATTACCCTTTCCCGATTGAGAGGAAACTAAGGCATTGTTCTTTTGAGACAGGGTCCTGTTGACTGGGAGATAGGAATCGCCCTAAGCCAGTCTGCAGATCTTGTCGTTGGGGAATATGCACTAATAATAGTATATAAAGAAGTGTTTATCTAAATACGGAAACCATTTGCGTTTATATTGTTTAAGATGTGTTACATATACCTATTCAGCATTTCTTAGTGGTTCTGACTTTATCAAACAAAAGTCCGAGTCTTGGGTTCGTGCTACGAATGTTGTATTTATCGTCAATAAGACAAACAAATTATCCTATTGAAAATGAATACGTTCCTTCCAATGAATCCGAAAACAGAAAATGAATTTTTTGTGATACTCAAGAATTGAATCCAAGATTCATTTCCTTATATCACTCCTACTAGTCTATCTAAAATAACTGCCCGTTGTCTATTTTATTTATCGTTTAATGCAAAGCTACCTAGTTCTTCCAAAGAACTTTAGCTTTTTGAGAAAATTGCTAAGGATGCATTGGTCAGTGATCCGAAATCACATTCTTTATCCTCTAATTTCCAATTAATATTCCGGTTTAGCCTTAAAACTACTTAGTTTAGATGACTAACACGTGTAAACATTCTTTCCCATTCTCGACTTTCCTTAGATGGAAACAGTCTTGAACTAGCAGTTCGTTTGAGTAGACACTACTCTTGAACTGTGGGATGTTCAGTGTTACTTGCTTGGACTATTGATTTTTTCTAATCATCAAATCAGAAGACCAAAGCTCCCACAAGTTTATCGGTTCCAAATACCGTCTAACTAGCAATACTTTGTATTTATGATTTTTCAAAGATTAGAACATCACCTAGAACTAAGCTCCCACTAGTTTATCAGTTCCAAATACTGTCTAACTAGCAATGTTGTGTTCATGATGTTTCAAAGATTATAAAATCTCCAGAACTCACTAGTATATCAGTTCCAAATACTGTCTAACTAGTAACGCTTTATTCTTGTTTTTCCAATGAATGGAGAAATCTTATGCATTCCATTACACATATCTAATGATTCAGAAAAACAACAAATCATAAGACTATGGCTCTCACTAGTTTATCGGTTCCAAATACCGTCTAACTAGCAACGCCTTATATATATGATTTTCCTATTTTTCAATTAGAATTTTGATGTGTAATTACACTTTTAAAATTCACTAATTGAATTTTACCTGATAGTCCTATGTCATTTTTTGTAAATTAAGTATGGTCGTCTCTCATTCAACACGAGTGACACCCGTGACATACCTATACTATGTCACTTAAGTTTTTAAAGGCTCACGAGAAAAATCTCTTCCGAAAAGTTAACTGTATTTATTGATAATTACAACGTACTTGTTACTCTCCACATTTTTAATGAAGTCCTATTACTAACAGTTTAGTAGCCTAGAGATTAAAGTTGTAAATAAACATGACAGAAAGTTAAATTCAAAATTAAAATTTCACTACTAGATTTTTATTTTAGGAATTATAAACTAAAAAAAAGTTTATCCTACCATTCCAAGGATTTAACCTCGCATCGTACCGCCGCATTTAGGGTCGGTATCAGCACAATGACGGTTAAACTGAGACAATCTCTCTCAATGATTAAGCTTCGAGAATCGAACATCTCACGGGAATCAGACATCCCGGCTCTTAATCATTGATTACCTTCATTTTTCTAGCCTAGATATTTTGAAAATATCCATAAAGAGAGTGACCTACTATATCAGACATCAAAGTACGCCCCGAGTATGCCGCCTTTAGGGTTGGACAGTGACCCAACGAGTACCCGAAATCCTATCCATTCGGAGACCAAGCCTTGAATTTTGATAGGGGTGAACACCATCCTTAGGGGGCTGGAATCAAAGCGGCACGAGGCGTCACCCTTCTCTCACGTGCTTGCATCTATAGTAGAGGCCGTGGGGTTGGCTGTCGCCTTCCCCTCTCCCACTCAATATTTTGAAAAAGTGGTGGGTTTACTAATTACGGTTTTGGTCTTGACAATAAGAAACAATAAATCAAAGTAGTCCGAATAGGGTCGGTTATGTAGGCAAGCCTACGCCGTCTTATTCATTGGAACATATGTGACAGTTCAGGCCAATCCGGCAAGAGAAGCCCCGTTTAGCCCGAAGGCTTATCGACTATGCTAAGTCCTGTCGAACTGCTGTAACGTACATCACACGTGGAGGGGAGTCGATTGAGCTGAAGCTCGGTTGAACTCACCCTGGTTAGACCATTTCCGAACTCATGTACTAAGATTCTCCGATTTCTAAATTGTAACTGAAAGCGTAATCTCGTTTCTGTTTAAGGTGGGTTCACTAAGAAGCCATCACCGAAAAGCTCAACGATTTATCCAAGTGGGATTCACCGAGAATCCATCACTAAAATCGTAACGATTGACAAAACCCGGGTCCTCGGTTTTTATAATTAGTTACTTATTATTTAACTACCACATATTAAATTAATAAGCATTCATACTAATTATTCGAGTTATACACGTCTATTTTAATTCGAAATTAAAAAACTACGTGTATGCATTGGAGTGAAATCATGAAGATGCAAGTCATGGCAATTTTCCGGTTTTAAGCACGTAATCTTGATCAAACACAAAATTATACCGAAAAATAAACACCGAGATGGACCGTTGGTACCCCCGACTAACTATTTTCTAAGGAAAAGTAAAACTTAATCTATTTCTTCGAGTCTTGATCTTCGAATCTTGAACTCGAACCGCCGGATCACGAACCACGAACACCCGAGAGGAGAAAAGGCTTTTTAATTAAATAACACCAAATTATTTTAATGAAATAAAACCTTTTTTTAATTTATTTTATTCTTTCGGCTCTTACAAAAATTAATCCAAAAAATAAAATTTTTTTAATTATTTTTTTTTTAATTATGACGGCGGAGTAAGTCGTCCAGTGTAAATTTTGTTTTTCAGATTATAAAAAAAAGCAAACAGCCGTATGATTTACCCTAGCAGCAAGCTAGGGTTTTAATAAAACTTTTGCGGCAGCAGTAAGCGCCGCTACAGGTGCTGCTGCCTATTTAAAAAAAACAGAAGCTGTTGTGACGATTTTAACGCTGCTAAAGGTGCTGGACAGCCTTAAAAAACAAGGTTTTTAGCTGTTTCTCCTCGTTCATACATTGGGTTTCGCCTTCATCTTCAACTTTTCAGCAAGATCTTCATATTTCGAGCCCGGAATAATAAAATTACAATAAAAGATGCTACTTTTACATGGAATTTCGAAAATTGCATAATTAAAGATACAAATCCTATGCTCAATTGTTATTAAACAATGGAGCTACAAAATAGATCTACGGGTAAACAATACCAACCCAATCCATCACTTCAACCACAACATTCACAAGCATACAACATGATTAAATATTCAAATTTACCAAAAAAAAAATGAAATAAAAACACCTAAAACATGCTTTTCCACTCCAAGATCTAAAATTCATATACTTTGATCGTTAGATCAAAGGCTCTGATACCACTTGTTAGATGTAATATCGTCGGATCAATCATAGATTGATCTGATTACGCAGCGGAATGCATCAAATCTAGATCTAAATGAAACAAAGAACATAAATTAAAGATCTAACTACAAGGGGGTTTAGGAGCCTACCTTTTTATGGTGCTTAACTCCAAGAACAAAAGGCACCTTGAACACGTGTATGAGCAGCCACAGCCTTCCAACGTGTGTCTCCCAGCAACAACAGGTGGATGGTGTTTCCCGCCGCCGGACCTCCTTGATATGCTACCGGAATAATCCCGTAGATTATTCCAACTAGAAACCCTAAGAACTATAGCCAAAAATTCCAAGCTATATTCTTATGAATAATGGCGTGTTTATTGTGTGTCACAAGGCTTGGGAGAACTCTCTTTATATAGGAGAGTAATCCTTGTCCTCCAAGGATTTAATAATTAAGAGATAATTATTAGATTAATCCTTTTTCCAAATAAAAGATAAATAAAATAATTATCCCGAACAAATTAGGATAAATCATATTATTATCTAATATTCCATGAATTATCATTTAACAAATAAAAGATAAATCACATATTAAATAATTATCCAAGAAAACTAATTTCTTAATAATATTTAATATTAAATATGCGCCCCACCCCTTAAAAATTAAGGTCACACGCACATTTCTATATTTGACCAACTAGGTCAAAAAGTCAACACACTAATTTGGGCCGAGTCCACGAAAAATGTCTTTTCCGTGTATTTAATTATTTATCCAAACTAAACAATTAATCAACATATCAAATTAAATAGTCCAATCCACTATTTAATTATAATTGAGGTGCAACGACGAGAAATCCAATTATGCTATTTTGGGAGCCACGTTGGGGACCATGGACCAATATTCAGTAGCTACAATAAATCGAATAAAATTATTCATCAGACAGAATCATTATATCCAACCTATTAATTCCGGGATTACACCACCATAAACCCGAAACTGAACTCTATCGAATATAGATAACTTACACTCAATTTATGAGTCGAAAGCGTCCACTCATATAATCATTACATACGGATAAGTCCTTCATAGACAACAACACTTCGATTCGGGATATTTCCGTAAACCCTTCTCGAAACATATTATCCTTATTTATCATTAACCCCCTAGTGATCAATTAGTTCATATCCAATATAATATGAACTCGGCCGATCGATCAGTTTCTAGGGTTAAAAAATAAGGGAACTATCCATCTACTTCCCGAGGGAAGGAATGGATTCCATATCGGTGATAGCACAAACAACTCACTCATCCCAGAAAATAGCCAACGAGAAGTGTTGGACCACATACTGCGTAGTGATCCTTACTAACACATCATACCCTACTCTAGTCTAAGCAGTTGTATGTGATCACCTCTGGATTGATATTAATCCATATATGATCATCTTGTGATTCGATAAGACTTCTCAATTACGGAATTATATCGAGAACTCAAATCAAATCGGTCCAGCCCTATATGATTATCATCATATATAAATGCCCCACTAGGTACCCTATTACCGACAGTCCGGATAAGACTGTCACACAGTAAAGTGTTCTGGGCGCATTATTAGCATATTAATCATGAGACCCGTACTCAGATTAATCAATGCTACGGACTAAGTTAATTTTAAGTACATCTCACTAACTCAATCCTCTTGTGTATAGCCATACACTGACTTATGTGATTACATAAATAAGGTACTTAGGGTTTTCAGTAGTGTCTTAATTATAAGCACACATGCATAAAATAAGATGAATTATTAATTCTGTCCTAAAACAATTACATAATTGTCTTTCGGGCACTACACCTAACATGATCCTCATTTGGATTACTTGTAAACCTGCATAGTTTATTCATAGCACAAGCTATGTCCATTCTAGTACACTTGGTTATGTACATCACACAACCTATGGTTTGTGAATATTTCAACTGGGACATAGGTTCACATTTGTTCTTGACTAAGTGCGAACTTAAGTCATTTGGAGTTTTTACAGGACTTTCATTAAAGACATTAAATCTTTTTAGAACAGACTCAATATAGTGAGACTGTGACAAAGCAAGCCCATAAGACATTCTAGAGATTTTAATCCCCAAAATTACATCTGCAACTCCCATATCCTTCATATCAAAATTCCGTGTGAACATCTTCTTAGTATTCATTATTATATCACGAGTACTTCCCATTATTAACAACATAAAGACATACTATCACATAAGAATTAAAAGTGTTCTTGATATAGACACATTTGTCACACTCGTTAATTTTAAACCATTTGACAACATTGTTTGATCAAATTTTTGATGCCATTGTTTTGGCGCTAGTTTTAGCTCATATAATGATTTAACGAGTCAACACACCTTGTGTTCTTGACCTAGAACTACAAACCGCTCGGCTTGTTCCATGTATATTTCTTCCTCAAATTCACCATTTAAGAAAGCAATCTTAACATCCATTTGATGGATTTCAAGGTTATAGACTGCAGCAATCGCAATAACAACCCTTATAGAAGTGATTCTAGTTACCGGTATGTATCAAAAATATCAAGGCCCTCTTTTTGCCGATAACATTTGGCTACCAATCTAGCCTTATATTTATCAATAGATCCATCAGCTTTAAGATTTTTTCTTAAAAATCCACTTACAACCAAATGCTTTATGCCCTGGTGGAATATTAACAAATTCCTTAGTGTGATTTTTCATAATGGAGTCTATTTCACTTTTTATTACTTCTTTCCAGTAAGGTGCTTCTAGATTTGACATAGCCTCAGCATATGTTCTTGGATCATTTTCTACCATATAGGTGAGAAAATTCAGACCAAATGACGTTTAAGTCCTAGTCCGTTTACTTCTACGAGGTTCGATTTCCTCATTTGCTGGAGTGATATCCTCTATGGATTCATTCGTCTGCTTATTTGGACTCATGTCTTCTTTGTTTATGTCTTTGTTAGGAAAGGCAACCTCGAAAAACACAGCATTTCTTGACTCCATGACGGTATTCACATATACATCAGGAATTTCAGATTTATGCACTAGAAATCTATATGCACTACTCTTATTGGCAAACCGATAATTATGCAATCTATCGTTTTAGGCCCAATATTTATTTGTTTAGGTTTAGGCACTTCTACCTTTGCTAAACACCCTCACACTTTCAAGTATTTGTTGCTTGGCCTATGGCCTTTCCACAACTTATATGGGGTCTTATCCATCTTTTTGGATGGAATTCCATTAAGAATGACATTCGCTGAGAGGATGGCCTCCCCCACAAGTTCTGAGGTAAACCCAAACTTATCAACATAGCATTCATCATTTCTTTCAAAATACGGTTTTTGCGTTCAACAATACCATTTGATTGAGGTGTATATGGAGCTGTAGTTTGATGGATAATACCAGATTGTGAACATATTTCATTAAACGGTGCATCATATTCACCACCTCGATCACTATGAACCTTTTTGATTCGTTTGCTAAGTTGATTTTTGACTTCATTCTTATAGTTTTTAAAAGTGTCAATTGTCTCATCTTTGCTACATATCAAATAGACATAACAATATCTTGTACAATCATCGATAAGTGTTACAAAGTATTTTTTACCGCCTCTCGATTGCACAAATTTTAAATCACACAATCAGTATGAATTAAGTCTAACGGGTCTATGTTTCTTTCCACTGAAGGAAATGGTGCCTTAGTCATTTTAGCTTCGACACATAATTGGCATTTTTCAGTTTGATTAAACTTTATATTAGGTAATAAATCTAAATTCATCATTCTACGAATTGATCTATTATTAACATGTCCTAATCGATTATGACATAAACAAGAAGACTCAAGAAAGTAAGCAGAAGTAGATGCAATTTTATTAGCCTCATCGGGCACAATAGTCTTAGGCACAATGGTCATTACATTCAACTTAAACACACCCTCGGTGAGATAACCTCTACCGACCAACACTTCATTTTTGGTCAGAATGACCTTATCAGAACCAAACATCATTTTGAACCCGGCCTTTCTCAACATAGCACCAGAAACAAGATTCCTACGAATGTCTGGAACATGGAACATTGGTCAATGTCAGCTTCTTCCCATAAGTCATCTTTAGAATCACATTGCCTGTTCCAAGAACGTTTGAATGAGAAGAGTTTCCCAACCACAGTTTCTCACCAGCTCCCACCTTATAGGTTGAAAAAATTGCACGGTCAGCACAAACATGTCTTGTGGTTCCAGTGTCTACATACCATTGTCCTGGATTCCCCACAGAATTGCATTCTGTCACCATAGCGCAGAACATGTCATCATCACCATCACTTTCAGCCACATGTGCCCTTGGCTGAAATGGCTTCTTCCCACGGCACTCAGCTGAATGGTGCCCAAATTTGCCACAATTGCGGCATTCACCATTAAACTTAAATGGATTTTGTGATTTCTGGGACGTTTCACCAGTTTCTTGGAAGATTGACTAGTTTTATTCCTCTTATGATTTTTGACCTCAGCAAAATTCGCTTTGGCCTGTCCAACCTGCACAACACGTTTATTCTCAGATGCTCTATTATCCTCCTCTATACAGATTCAGACAACCAGATTATCCCTAGACATCTGCTTTCGCTTGTGTTTGAGATAAATTTTATACCCCTTCCATGAAGAAGGTAGTTTCTCAATCACACAGGCAACTTGAAAATTTTCATTAATAATCATACCCTCTTCTAAAAGTTCGGATATGATTATTTGTAATTCCTCAACCTGTTTGATTATGGTTTTGGAATCAACCATCTGATATTTCAGAAATTTACCTACAATAAATTTCTTAGCACCTGCATCTTCAGTTTTATACTTTTTCACTAATGCAAGCCACAATGATTTAGCATTTTGAAACATGCAATAAACACTATACAGAGTATTGTCTAAACAATTTAGAATGTAATTTTTGCACAAAAGTCACTATGCTTCCAACTCTCTTGAGCAAGAAGAGCATTGTGTTCGAGGTTGTCTGGAGGCACAACTGGTTGCTCTTCAGTGAGCATCCTGGCTAATCCAAGTGTAGTCAAGTAGAACAACATCTTTTGCTGACAACGCATGAAATTCAGCCTATTAAATTTTTCTTGCTTCTCACCTGAGATGAACTAGCCACAACAACAGTAGATTGTGTCACAACAGTAGTAGGCATAGTTGCATTTGATAGTGGATTCAGACTTTCACTTGTCGCAGCATCAGCAGTAGGTGTCAATGATGCATCATTAACAACAGTCATTTCTGTTCAAAACAGAAGATCAACAATCAGATTTCGGTTCATTAAAACGAGACCAAACAGTAGCAAGATTTTTACTGAATATCAAATGAGATATTCAGGTTCAGTAGAATAAATAAAATAAAATGTTCAAAGTCGAAAATTTATTTTTAATTTCGCATAAAGATACTTTTCAGAGCATGAGAAAGCTCTGAAAAAACGTGCCTTAAGATTGTTATACCCGTAGTATTTATGCGAAATAAAAATAATAAACAAAAAAGAAGAAGAACAATTTTTATATTAATTCTGAAAGATATTACAACTACTGTAATGGAAAAACGAAAATAAAATAAACAATAAAAGGATCTTTTGACTGAGGCAAGATTAAACTCTGTCCTTAACAAAAAATTGCTCCAGCTTGTACCCCGATTTATGCAATATTCTTCCAGGATTACTCAGTTACCGGTTCAAAAGAGAGTTACTTCAACTTCTGAACAACGTCGAACTCTTGCAGTGTTTCAGAAAAACTCTTCAACCTTATATGCAAAACTATATGATTGTGTATTATTTTTCTGTTGTTGTAAGTTGTGTGTCTTCTTCATGTTGTGAAGTCTTGTTTATATAGAGTCTTGAGCAAGCAATTGAGAAGTCTCAGCATTGATGCCATTAATGCATTTACTCCCAATTTGATATCAGTATTAATCAAGACTGTTTTGAAGAAGATGAAAGGTGAAAGGTCTCAGATGACTTCGACTTTGTCACCCTGCCGAATTTCTTCAGCAGACTTTGCCTTCGCTGAATTGCATCAGCTGGCCTCAACACTGCTGAATCTCGTCCCTGCTGAATTGCCTCAGCTGTTAGCTGACTTTGGCCCTATTGAGTTGCTTCAGCTGACTTCAGCAATTTGCCTCAGTTGTCAGCTGACTTAGGCCCTGCTGAGTTGCTTCAGCTGACTCGTGACCCCACTGATTTTCTCCAAAAATATAATACTAGCCCAGCCCAAGGCCCTCAGGCCCAAATCCCCAAAGCCAAAGCCGAAGGTCAACGGGCACGGTCACGGGCGGAGGCAGCGCGCGCGCGTGTGGCTATTTTAGCAGAACATCATCTAACTAAAACATTTTGAGTCTTCCTCCCTTTCTCTAGGAGCTTATACCCATCATCAACTGTCATCATTTAAATACTTGACATTGTATCACTCATGTTCCAATGTGGGATAAAGAGTTTACATAACTCTACTCCCAATATCTCACAAACAACTTAAAGCGTAAATATCTCATTCATCCGTACTCCGAATCGAATAATTTAAAATCCTATTGTCAACTATGTAGCACGTAGTTTCCAATGATTTAATAAAGTGTCGATAACATTAATAAAAGTCTTTTCAAACTCGCTCTTTAAAGTAGTTGTCGAAATGATTAAAAATCGATAAAATCTATTAAATCATTTTTGCTCTATTTTCTCCAACACTTCTTAGTAAGAAACAATGTATATTGAAGACCTCCTATCCATTGCGTAAAAATTGACATGAACCATATACAAAACAATTGCACTCCATTTGAATTAACCTTGTAGCAGATTATTCTTCCATTCGCTCCAATTGTCTTGAAAATTTCTTTTCCTTCCCGTCACCCATTCAAAGCTTTTAATTTGTATCTCATCAAAGACTTCCTTAACTGTGCATGATTTCAAATTGAATACGACATCATTTCGTTTTATCCAAATGATCCATAGAGCAGTTTTAGGCAAAGCATACCACAGCCAAATTTTCTTCCTTTGCATTGAAACTTTGTGATGCAAGTTGAAAATCCCATCAAAATTATTAGGCATCGGTTCCATGATTCCGCACCATTGAAGAAGTAGTCTCCAAACCGCATTCACAATTCGGCACAACAAAAATAGATGAAGTTCATTCTCCGTAAAAGCTTTACACATCGGGCACCGCATGTCATTTATATCGACTACACCGTTGGAAATATTCTCACACGTTGGCAATCTCTTCTGGATAGTTCTCCACCCAAAAATATTGATCTTTGATGGTATATAGTGGTTCCATACGATATGCAGGCTTGAAGAAACATGGATATCCTCCCTCTTCAAAATAAATTGTTTCAAAGCACTAACCGAAAATCTTCCTTTTTTTGTTATGTATCCACCAAGGTGCACCACCTGTAACATTACAAATAGGGCAACCAGAAATTGTATTACAAAGATTGTCAAACTCTCAAATCTCTCTCCCTCTTAAACTCCTTCTCCAATCCCAAACCCACCCTACATTCCTCCATCCCTCGTATATCACGCAATTTTTGTCACCGGCAAGAGAAAAATGCCTAGGAAATCTTTTGGACAGTTTTTTATCTCCTAACCATAAATCCCTCCAAAAATTAATGTTTCTCCCATCTATGAAAATCCACCTCAACGATCCTAAAATATTCACCCCTTTAGTCTCAAGTCTAAGACAATTTCTAATAATGTTTACACAAGTATTCCTCTCCCCCCATGTGTTATCACTATCAAAGCCCCATCTCTACCATAAAGCACACAAATTACTAACATCGGAACTATTCTAACATACAAAGTACCTATTAAATTAATCATCAAGTTGTGGAAAAGCACAATAGTATGTTGTGTTTTCACCCGCTTGACGTAGTCCAATAAGGAGTTGTAATATCCCGATTTTCGATAAAAGGGCATTTAGGTCTTTTGATAAATCGGAATATTATGTTCTTTTATTTTTTTTAAAGGTTTTATAAAAGAAAAGGGATAATTAAGGAATTATTTGGTATTTAGGAAAAATTGGGATTTATTAAAAGGAAATAAATCCTAAATTAACCTAATCACTTTTTGAAAAAAAAAAGAGAGAGGAGGCCGCATCTTTTGAAGAAGGGCGCAAGTTTAGAAAAAAAAGAGAGGAAGAACTTTCAATCCCCAGGCTTAATCCGTTGATCTTTTGGACAGACATCTCAAGGGAAAAAGAATCACCGCGACAAGAGGATCGTTTGGATATCAACCATCCTTAGAACCGTTAACGTAAGTTCTCATCACCGTTCTTGTTAGGGTTCGTTTTCCTGTTTAGCATCGTTAAGCTGTGTTTTGCGTTATCTCGCATCGTAGTGATCAATTTGGTGTTGATCGTTTTAGGTTCGAGGTTAAAGGTTTATCTTTTTCAAAGTTGTGGTTGCTTGGATCGTAGTAGCTCGCAAGAATCGAGGTAACGTGGTCTTCTATCGTATGATTTAGTTCTCATAACGTTGTAGGGCAATGTGTATGTTTTTCTCTTTGTTTTAAGTTGTTTTGGTCGAACTTTGGGATGCATATGGTTGGAAACGCAGCAAACAAAGTTGCGAAGTTCAGGAAATTCCCAGGTGGGCGGGCGTCCAGGGATTCGGACGGGCGTCCGGTTCCTCTGCAAAGTGGACGAGCGTCCAGTTCCCTTGGACGAGCGTTCAGGGTGAAATTTTGATACAAGATGTGATGGTTTGAAGGAGGACGGGCGTTTGGTTTTTGGACGGGCGTTCAGCCTCTATGGACGAGCGTCCATGTTCAGACGGGCGTCTGCATAGGAGTGGACGAGCGTTTGGGCCTGGTGGTTCTAGTTTTTCTTTGTTTTTTTTTTGTCATGTCACTTGAGTTAAGGCTTTATTGTACTGTTCTAATGCATAACCTTACGTGACAAAGCTCGAACTAGCCACAGTGCGTTTAGTTCGGCACCACTTGGATTCCTAAAAGATGAAGTGTGGGACCACTGGAAGCTTCGGATTTGCCTTGTGCTTCGATAAGCTAGGGTTTATCGATGTCTGTGTAATTGCTAGGGCTTGTCCGTGTCTAGAGGTCTAAGTACGAGGGTAGGAAGTGTGAGGGAGCTTACCTGAAAACACTTAGGTGGCTAGTTAAACACCTAATCAAACGTATGTGTTAGATTAAAAGCTTAAACATCATGCAATGCTTGGTAAGGCATAGTACAATATCGCGATGTGTCCTCTGACCAGACAAAGTAGACTGTACCCACGTCGGTCAATCGATTGGCCAGATAAAGCGTCTGGTGCACTCTGCCGGTCATCACACTATCGGGACTCAGATATTCCCGGGGCAACTAGAGCGAGTCTCTAAGTAGGTTGCACCCAGTTGTCCTAGTACATCCTATTACTAGGCGTAGTGCCCTTGTTATTCATGATGTAACAAACTTGAGCTAAGATAGATACCCTTGGAACCTCATGTTATGCAATGAACATAATGTGATAGGTAGTTAGGGCTAATAACGGAAAATGAATTAATAAAAGACGGTATTGCTTTTATTTCTTTATGAGGGCATAGTTATACGATCTTCTACACGTTACTGAGTACTTTTGTACTTACCCCGTTACGTTATCTTTGTCTTTCCCTTTCCCCAAAGAAGATGAGCAGTGGTTACGATGAGTTCTTTGATGACGAGGACGTTTGAGTTGGAGTTTGAAGGCTTAGATCATTTAGATGTTTTCTTTTCATAAACAGTTGTTTCCAGCTTTGAACAATGTTGTTCTTTCTTTTGGTTTAGTTACCTTTGAGATCTTTTGGATTGAATTCTGGATGTTTAGATCTTTTATTGGATTTAGTTTTTCTTCACAGCATTGATTACCGTATGTTTCGATCGTTTGGTTTCCTGAGTTGTTGAGTTGTTTTATCTTCCGCGTCGTTTGATTTTTTTGATGGATGACGTAAGGCTTGCATGTATTATTGAGTTTTTATTTGATAATATATGTGCCGAGCGCTCTTTCCGGATAAGGACTCGATGTCCGGAAACGGGCGTTCTGATTGGTATCGAGAGAAAGGTTTTCCTTTTTGTGTAGGACTCGATTTTTCTTTAAGATAAGTTTAGAGCTTTAGTAACCCCTCTCTTTCTTGGCTCTGAGGATGGTGCTTACTAGAGGAGGAGCTAGTTAAGTATAACGCCGAGGCGGATAATACCCGGACAAGTAACGCAGAGACGGATTTTACCGAGGTTGTGGTTCCGAGAAGGAGGAGGAGTGGACCCGGCTACTCAGTTCCTCCGGTCACTCAAGTAAACAACCCCAGTCATGGTGGAAATCAAGGACCAAGTAATTCTGTTAGAGGTCGAGTGGAACAAGCGGGTCCTTCAAGGTTTAGCACCCGCGTACCAGTTTCTACATCAGCCCCAAGGACCACCACTTGGACCGGGTTGGGACTTTCTAACCCACCGGCCGATCCGTTCTTGATTATCCACAGTATCCATGTTTCCGTCTACACCGTTGAGTTTCACTCTCGGCCCCAGATTCGACCTCCACCACCACCTAGATCTAGTTCTTTCAGAGCTTTTGACTTCACCCGGCCGCAGCAGAGTTATCGAATGCCCCACCCGACACAATGAGCTAGCCAAAGACTGCAGCAGATTTGGGGTTACGATAGACCAATAGACTGGTATGAGAAGGTGAAGAAGCACAGGTACCGAGTTTTTGGTGATGTTGAGCCAAGCAGCCAGCAGAAAGCGTAACCGTCATTTTGAAAAGGCATGCAGAAACATGAGGGCCCCAGAATCTGAATGGGCTCAGTTGGCAGTATCCTTGTTGGCAGGTAATGCAGAGAGTTGGATGGAGTCTTATGAGCAAGCTAATCCTAGAATCACAGATTGGGCGGTATTCAAGAATTTGTTCTATCAGGAATACTTCCCTAGAACGGCACAAAATGCAAAGGCCAACGAGTTTCTGAGTTTAAAACAGGGAAGAAATACTACAGTGACACAGTACTCGCAGAAGTTTCACGAGCTGGGCAGGTTCTACCCCGAGATTATGAAGAGTGAAGAAAAGAAGATAGACAAGTTTATGGAAGGGTTGTCACATGATGTGGCAAAAGGTATGCTTGGAGATAGACCGACGAGTATGGCAAGCGTCATGGATAGAGCATTGACAGCGGAAAGGTTTGCCAACAGGCCGACAGTTGTAGTTGGGGACAAGAGGCCATTCTCAAATTTTCAAGGAGGTAGTAGAGGGGCGCCACAGCAGAATGTAAAGAAGACAGGGAGTTTAGCAATGAAGAGTTCGACAAGTGGGACGCCACCGGTTTGTGCTAAATGTAACAAGGCACATACAGGAGATTGCATGGTGGTAGCTTGAATTGTTTCCCGCTGGGAAGCGGGACACCCCTCGAGGGCGTGTCCTAAGAAGCTATCACAGGCAATCAGGGGAGGGCTAAGTAACCAAAGAGAGGTAGTCGCCCCACGGGTATGACCAGTTCGTATCTTTGCAAAGCAGATGCAGAACTGAGAGGAGCTAGATGACCTTGTGGTGACAGGTACTTCTTCAGTGTTTGTGTTTCTTATAAATATTTAATATGATATAGCGCGCATATGATATTACATATTTATACGTAAATTGATTCACTTTTAGGTACCATAATCATAGATAATCTAGCGATTTCAAATTTCTATTTGATACCGGAGCTTCAGGAACTTTTGTTTCTTCAAACATAGTCAAGAAGTTAAACCTACCGCTTAAGGAGTTGGAGAGACCCTTGAGTATATCCACCCCTTTGGGCCGAGTCGCCAGATGTACTCAAGTCACACCCTCAGTAGACATTAGAGTTGGGACTTACAAGTGCCAGCATGCCCTGACGGTGTTGGATTTCTTAGACTTTGATGTTATCCTAGGTATGGACTGGTTGTCTAAGAACCATGTCTATTTGGATTGCAAAGGCAAGAGAGTAATCTTTAAAGTTCCAGGAAAATCAGCTAGGACGTTTCAGGGTATCGTATACATGCCTAGCAAGAAACAACATCCGATCATCTCAGCAGTTAAAGCTTTAAAATCCTTGAGGCAGGGTTGCCAAGGTTTTGTGGTGTACGCGCTAGATAAGGAAAAGCATAGGACAGAGTTAGGAGAGACTCGTGTAGTTAAGGACTTTCCCGAAGTTTTCCCGGAAGATTTGCCAGGACATATGCCTGATAGGACCATAGAGTTCGAGATCGAATTGATTGCCGGAGCATCACCAGTGGCTAAAGCACCTTATAGGATGGCACCAGCGGAGTTGAAAGAGTTGAAAACTCAGCTAAAGGAGATGCTAGAGAAAAACATCATCCAGCCAAGTACATCACCGTGGGGAGCACCAGTCTTGTTTGTGAAGAAGAAAGATGGGAGTATGCGCTTGTGCATCGATTACAGAGAGTTGAATAAACTGACAATCAAGAATAAGTATCCTTTACCAAGGATTGACGATCTGTTCAGCCAGTTGCAAGGTAAGAAGGTGTTCTCTAAGATTGATCTTAGGTCCGGTTACCATCAGTTGAAAATCAAGGTGTCAGATATACCTAAGACAGCCTTCAGTACGAGGTATGGACATTATGAGTTTTTGGTCATGCCGTTTGGAGTCACTAATGCTCCATCAAAGTTCATGGACCTAATGCAAAGAGTTTTCATGCCTTATCTCGACAAGTTTGTGATAGTCTTCATAGACGATATTTTGGTATACTCTAAAGACGAGAAAGAGCATGAAGAACATCTAAGGGTAGTACTACACACCTTAAAAGAGAACAAGCTGTATGCCAAGTTTTCCAAGTGCGAGTTTTTGTTGGATCAAGTCAGTTTTCTTGGACATATAGTTTCTGGAGAAGGTATTAAAGTGGATCCAGCAATGATAGAAGCTGTCTCTAAGTGGCCTAGACCGACATCAGTAACAGAGATAAGAAGTTTCTTGGGTCTGGTAGGGTATTACCGGAAGTTTGTAAAGGATTTCTCGAAGATAGCTACACCTCTTACGAGACTTACTCGTAAGAACGTCAAGTATGAGTGGGTGATGAATGTGAGGAAGCCTTTCAGACTTTGAAAGAAAAGTTGACCACAGCTCCTGTGTTGGCGTTACCGGAGGTTTTTCATAATTATGATGTTTATACAGATGCATCGGGTCAAGGTTTGGGTTGTGTTTTGATGCAGTCAAGAAAGGTGATTGCTTATGCATCTAGGCAGCTAAAGGTGCATGAGAAGAATTACCCTACACACGACTTGGAGTTGGCAGCAGTGGTGTTTGCTCTGAAGCTTTGGAGACACTATTTGTATGGTGTCAAGACAAGGATCTTCACGGATCATAAGAGCCTTAAGTTCTTCTTTACTCGGAGAATCGAACATGAGACAAAGAAGATGGTTAGAGTTTGTGAAAGACTACGACTTGGACATTCAATACCACCCGGGTAAGGCGAATGTCGTAGCTGATGCACTTAGCCGGAGAGCGGTTAATGCTATCACCACCTTACAAGAAGTTGTGGATCAGTTGGATAGAAAGCAGATTGAAGTGGTTGAGCAGAAGGATGAAGACCGTTTATGGCGCCATTGATGGCGAGGTCGATCTCGCTAGATGAGATACGGTTTAAACAAGATAAGGACCCAGTGATGATTAATTTGAAGCGCAGGGTCCGAGAAAAACCTACGATGGGTTATCGGTTGGACAAGAGTGGTTATCTTTGGTATGGAGACCGTTTGTGTGTACCAGATGTGGATGGTCTAAGAGAGAAGGTTATGGATGAGGCTTACAAGATTGCTTTTGCGGTTCACCCCGGAGCCACTAAGATGTATAGAGATCTCAAGGAAAGATACTGGTGGCCTGGTATGAAGTTAGGGATCGTAGAGTTCGTGGCGAGATGCGATACATGTCAGAGGGTGAAAGCAGAACATAAAAGGCCAGGAGGTTTGCTGAAACCTTTGGAGTTACCGGAATGGAAATGGGAGAATATCACGATGGATTTCATCACCGGTTTGCCTAAGACGAAGGGCGGTCATGACATGATTTGGGTGATTGTGGATAGACTTACCAAATCAGCCCATTTCTTGCCGTGTAAGGTAGACATGCCTATAAAGAAGTTCGCTACTATGTACATCGACAATATAGTGAAGCTTCATGGTGTGCCTTTATCTATTGTATCCGGCGAGGATAGTAGATTCATCGATCGCTTTTGGAAAGGTGCAGAAAGCTTTTGGAGCGAAGACCGATTTGAGTCTGACGTTTCATCCTCAGACGGATGGGCAGTCCGAGAGAACGATTCAGACTCTTGAGGATATGCTTAGAGCTTGTGTTTTGGATGCCGGAGGTTCATGGATAGATTACCTCAACTTGGCGGAGTTTGCTTACAATAACAGTTACCACGCAAGTTTGGGAATGCCACCTTTTGAGGCCTTGTATGGTAGGAAGTGTAGGACTCCACTTTATTGGGATGAAGTGGGAGAGAAACACATCACCGGGCCGGAGATGGTTCAGCAAGCCAAGGAGAAGATCGAGTTGATATGGAAGAATCTGAAAGCTGCACAAGATCGCCAAAAGAGTTGGGCCGATGTTAGATGGAGACCGCTAGAGTTCGAAGTTGGGGACAGAGTTTACCTTCGAGCGTCTCCAATGAAGGGTGTCAAGAGGTTTGGTCAGAAAGGAAAGCTAAGTCCAAGATACGTAGGACCTTTTGATATCATCGAAAGAGTTGGGAAGTTGGCTTATAGACTACGGTTGCCAGAATCGATGTCTAGAGTCCACAATGTCTTCCACGTATCAATGCTTAAAAAGTGTTTATCAAAAGTGGATGTGGAATCTGAGATTGATCCGGAAGTGTTACAAGACAACCTATCATACGTGGAAAAGCCGATCAAGATTCTGGATAGAAAGGAAAGGATGATCAAGAGGCGAATGATCCCGTTAGTGTTAGTGCAATGGAGCAACCACGCACCAACGGAAGCCACTTGGGAAGTCGAAGCAGACATGATAGACGAGTTCCCAGAGTATTCTCATCTGCCAGGTACGTTCTAGTTTCGAGGGCGAAACTCCTCTTAAGGGGGGAGGAATGTAATATCCCGATTTTCGATAAAAGGGCATTTCGGTCTTTTGATAAATCGGAATATTATGTTCTTTTATTTTTTTTAAAGGTTTTATAAAAGAAAAGGGATAATTAAGGAATTATTTGGTATTTAGGAAAAATTGGGATTTATTAAAAGGAAATAAATCCTAAATTAACCTAATCACTTTTTGAAAAAAAAAAAGAGAGAGAGGAGGCCGCATCTTTTGAAGAAGGGCGCAAGTTTAGAAAAAAAGAGAGGAAGAACTTTCAATCCCCAGGCTTAATCCGTTGATCTTTTGGACAGACATCTCAAGGGAAAAAGAATCACCGCGACAAGAGGATTGTTTGGATATCAACCATCCTTAGAACCGTTAACGTAAGTTCTCATCACCGTTCTTGTTAGGGTTCGTTTTCCTGTTTAGCATCGTTAAGCCTGTGTTTCTGCGTTATCTGCATCGTAATGATCAATTTGGTGTTGATCGTTTTAGGTTCGAGGTTAAAGGTTTATCTTTTTCAAAGTTGTGGTTGCTTGGATCGTAGTAGCTCGCAAGAATCGAGGTAACGTGGTCTTCACCGTATGATTTAGTTCTCATAACGCGTTGTAGGGCAATGTGTATGTTTTTTTCTGTGTTTTAAGTTGTTTTGGTCGAACTTTGGGATGCATATGGTTGGAAAATGCAGCAAGCAAAGTTGCGAAGTGCAGGAAATTCCAGGTGGACGGGCGTCCAGGGATTCGGACGGGCGTCGGTTTCTCGCAAAGTGGACGAGCGTCCAGTTCCCTTGGACGAGCGTTCAAGGTGAAATTTTGATACAGGATGTGATGGTTTGAAGGTGGACGGGCGTTTGGTTTTTGGACGGGCGTTCAGCCTCTATGGACGAGCGTCCATGTTCAGACGGGCGTCTGCATAGGAGTGGACGAGCGTTTGGGCCTGGTGGTTCTAGTTTTTCTTTGTTTTTTTTGTCATGTCAGCTTGAGTTCAGGCTTTATTGTACTGTTCTAATGCATAACCTTACGTGACAAAGCTCTGAACTAGCTTCTGGTGCGTTTAGTTCCGGCACCACTTGGATTCCCTAAAAGATGAAGTGTGGGACCACTGGAAGCTTCGGATTTGCCTTGTGCTTCGATAAGCTAGGGTTTATCGATGTCTGTGTAATTGCTAGGGCTTGTCCGTGTCTAGAGGTCTAAGTACGAGGGTAGGAAGTGTGAGGGAGCTTACCTGAAAACACTTAGGTGGCTAGTTAAACACCTAATCAAACGTATGTGTTAGATTAAAAGCTTAAACATCATGCAATGCTTGGTAAGGCATAGTACAATATCGCGATGTGTCCTCTGACCAGACAAAGTAGACTGTACCCACGCCGGTCAATCGATTGGCAGATAAAGCGCCTGGTGCACTCGCCGGTCATCACACTATCGGGACTCGAGATATTCCGGGGCTACTAGAGCAAGTCTCTAAGTAGGTTGCACCCGATTTTCCTAGTACATCCTATTACTAGGCGTAGTGCCCTTGTTATTCATGATGTAACAAACTTGAGCTAAGATAGATACCCTTGGAACCTCATGTTATGCAATGAACATAATGTGATAGGTAGTTAGGGCTAATAACGGAAAATGAATTAATAAAAGACGGTATTGCTTTTATTTCTTTATGAGGGCATAGTTATACGATCTTCTACACGTTCATCGAGTACTTTTGTACTTACCCGTTACGTTATCTTTGTCTTTCCCTTTCCCCAAAGAAGATGAGCAAGTGGTTACGATGAGTTCTTTGATGACGAGGACGTTTGAGTTGGAGTTTGAAGGCTTAGATCGTTTAGATGTTTTCTTTTCATAAACAGATTGTTTCGGCTTTGAACAATGTTGTTCTTTCTTTTGGTTTAGTTACCTTTGAGATCTTTTGGATTGAATTCTGGATGTTTAGATCTTTTATTGGATTTAGTTTTTCTTCACAGCATTGATTACCGTATGTTTCGATCGTTTGGTTTCCCGAGTTGTTGAGTTGTTTTATCTTCCGCGTCGTTTGATATTTTTGATGGATGACGTAAGGCTTGCATGTATTATTGAGTTTTTATTTGATAATATATGTGCCGAGCGCTCTTTCCGGATAAGGACTCGGTGTCCGGAAACGGGGCGTTACAGGAGTCTTCATGTTAGAGTTTCCGAAAATCTATTTCTGTAATAATTACTATAAAAACAACAAATAACGTGGACTATACTAATATAAGTGTTTATTATTTAGGCGCAAATGAGTGTATGTCTAGTTATAAAGTTTGATCCTAGTTTGAACTGGCAAATTGGAATATTGAAGCTCTTTCCTGCATTCGCAACATGCCCTCAAAGTCAATCAGTGGTTTAGATTCATCTACTATTAAAATTAGAAAAAATAAAATAAAAATTTACGCATCACTTTGGGTCAGTTTTGGTAACGTACCATTCCAATTTTGCTAAATTACTATCGTATGATGTTCAAATTAAAAAAATAATAATAATAATAATACCGTATGAGACTAAAATTAGTATCATCTCAAAGTTATTAGACCAATTTTATAATTTTACCAGTAACATCACAACCACAATCAACCAAGAGACAAATTCGAGCTATTGCGAAAAAAGATTGGTGCTAGCTTTTGTGAATATGTCGACTAACTATTCTTCAGTCATGGTAGTGCTTTTGTGAATATGCTGACATATTCAAAAATTCCTACCAAGAAAAGATTGTGAGAAAAGATTGGTGCTTCCAAGAAATCAATTTCATCACTGGTAATGGTATTGGCATGTCGGCATGATATCTAGCCCTGCCTAAGATCTGTGATAATAATGGAAAATAAGTCTCATGAAATTGGGTATTTCTAGCAAGAAAGATATCTTTGTTGGTGATGTTCAAAAGAATGGAAACCTTGGATGTTTTTGAATTCCCAAGATAGACAAATGTCCTACATTTGGAATCAAACTTTGTACTGTACGGCTGAAGTGTGAATGAAAAAATAAGCAACAAAACACTTTAAAGATAGAATAGTCTGGTTTGATGCCATAGATCATTTCATGTAGAGTCCTCTTCTTCAGCATTTGTGTAGGTGTGGCATTAATCAATTTCACATCATGTAAAGACAAAAACCCCAATACTCAATGGGTAAATTACTCTGGAACCTTAGTCCCCTGGAAACATTCAACACATTAATACCATTTCGCTCTCAGCTCCATTGTCAGACCCGATTACCTTTAATAATTTTATAAAACTGAGTATATACAAATTTAACAAAGGATTTAACAAGATCAGAAGCTTCAGATATATGCCTAATAAGAAAAACAAAAATTAAATCTTGAAAAATAATTTACAACAATAAGAAAATATTGTTGTCCAATCAAAGTATGTTGTTTCAAAGGACCCCAAATATCTATATAAACAAGATCTAAAACATCATTTACATCAGTAATACTTGATGGGAAGGGATTTTTCTTTAATTTTGCCATAGGACAGACATAACAAAGATCATGATCAAAAAATTTGACATCAACCGACTGTGAACAAATGACTTGCAGTCTCTTATTTGGTAAGTGCCCTAGTCTGTATTGCCATAAAAAGGCATAATCTAATCTATCAGACAAAGTTTAATTTTCTATAGCATTAGCAACAATAATTTTGATTGGCTGATCCATGACATACAGTCCTCTGTGTAAGTCAGCTGAACCAATCACCTTCTTGTTCTTGTCCTGCAAAACACACTTGTTAGCAGAAAAAACAGCTGCATATTTTGTATTGTTAATAAAAGATGGTAAGGATAAAAGATTATACTTAAAACTAGGAATACAAAAAAATCATGCAGGACCAGCTGATGATTTACTCTTACTTGTCCTATATGAGTGACATAAACATTATTTCCATTAGGTAATCCATTCTTATACCAGAAAAAGGTATGGGATTGCTTAATAGATATAATGACCCTACAATGTGATCTGTGGCACCAGAGTCCAAGATTCATTGCATGTACCATACTAAATTTAGATCACTTGTCCCTATAGCGGTTGAGTAGTGTGTAACAATCTCAGCTGGTTGGCCAACATCAAATCCTACATGTCTAGAAGGATCAGGGCTCAGCCGAGCCATCAGGTTATCAAGTTGTTGTGCAATAAGATTAGGAAACCATGGTCCTTCAGACTTATTTTGGGCCTAATCTTCTTCTACTAACCATTCCACTTCAACCATATTAGCTATTTTAGACTTAAAAACAGGAGGATAGCCATGTTTCTTGAAACATGTCACTTCAGTGTGACCATTGAATCCACAAAAAACTACATTGCATCTTCTAGGAATTTCTAGGTCTGGTATTAGTAGCAGCCACATAACCTGTCTGCTGACTGTTCGATTTTGCCCCTGTCCATTCTTCTGAGAAAAGAGAACAATAGAATCTTGATTCTTGGGCTTATTAGCCACATATAACTTCAATCTTTCAAACTTAATGGCCATTTCAAAAGCATCAAGGTTTCCCGGAAACGGCACCATCACCATTGTTGTGAAACCATTAGCTCAAATTCATCCATTAACCCTTTAAGGAATTTCATGACATGCTCAGCCTCCATATGATCCGTTAAGGTGTTGATTGCATTGGAGTGACACTGAGGATCACAAGAACAAAGTGGCATAGGCCTGATGGTCTTGATTTCTTCCCGCAGAACCATTAATTTGGTGAAGTACTGATTGATAGAATTTGTACTTTGCTTAAGCAGAATGCATTTCTTCAGGAAGATCTGAAAGCCTCAATGATGTATACCTTGGACCCCTAACAATGAAATTGTTAAGAACCCTAAGTAATACAATGAATATCCCGAAATAAAAAGGAAAATAGAATTAGATGAAGGAAAAGACTTGAGCAAAAGTAGTTTAACTCAAGGATGAGACTAGAAGAACCAATGGCTATGAAGAAGCCAAGACCCTTCTAATGATCCTTAAACCAAAGACTACAATGAAACACTTTAAGCTATGCTCACAAACTTAAAATGCACTTAACAAAAGTTGTAAAAACTCCAAGAGAAAACTCTCAATATAATTATAATTCAAGGTGTCAAATACATATGGTGTGCCGCTCCTTTTATAGGCTAAGGATGTTGGCATTTTATTTTCTAGAAAATGAAAACAAAATAAGAAAATATAAAATAAAAATGAACCTAGACAACTCCTAAGTCTAGATGAAATAAAGAAAAAGGTAATTCCAAAAATAAAAAAAGATCTTCAAATCACAAATTAGTAAATAATCCCCCAATCAGATTGATTGATTATCTACCAAAAATAAGATGAAGATTTGATTGAACCCTAAACCCTAATGGACACCTCATGCACGAAATTCAAAGTGTAGAGGGCCTTATTGGACTATTATAATATGATAAGAAATATTAAAATACAAATTACAAGCCCAAGAACTAGTAAAAGTAGGCTAAGTGGTGCCAAACCCATATTATAGCCCATTGTGCTTGAAACTTGTGTTCTCATTCACTCCAATTTGCTCTAGCATAGCCCAATCATCATTTTGACCCTCTCGAGCTTGGATTATATTCACCAATAGTGGCTCTTTCGGTGGATCTTCTTCTACCATTGATGCCTTGTCATGCAACTCAACAACAAGCGCATTTAATGCTTCTTTCATCCTTTTGGCTTGGAATCTGGTCACTGGTCCATCTCTTATCTTCGAAGGATCTTTTGTAAGCTCCTTGGATGGTCCTCCATCATCCCCTCCCTCTTGAAAAGGATTTGTCCTCAAATCTCCTGCATCAAATGGGGTTAAGTCTGAAACATTAAAAGTAGCACTTACATTGTATTCACCAGGTAGATCCAGCTTGTAGGCATTATTATTCACTTTTTCCACAACTTGAAATGGTCCATCTCCTCTGGGTTGCAACTTGGATCTCCGTTTAATAGGAAACCTATCCTTTCGAAGATGTAACCAAACCCAATCACCGGGTTCAAATAAAACCTCTTTCCTTCCCTTGTTGTGCTGTTTGGAGTAAACCTGAGTCCGTTTCTCAATATTATCTTTAACTTTTTCATGCAATGCTTTAATAGACTCAGCTTTGTTTTTCCCATCCAAGCTTGCTTTTTCTTCACAAGGTATGGGGATTAAATCAAGAGGGCTCAATGGATTAAAGCCATACACTACTTCAAATGGTGAAAATTTAGTCGCAGTATGCGGGACTCTATTATACGCAAACTCAACAAAAGGAAGACAATTTTCCCAATTTTTAAGGTTCTTATGTATTATTGAACGAAGTAATTGTCCTAAAGTCCTATTAACCACTTCATTTTGACCATCAGTTTGGGGGTGGCAAGTAGTAGAAAATAGTAATTTAGTACCTAACTTACTCCATAAAACTTTCCAAAAGTGACTCAAAAATTTCACATCACGATCACTCACAATAGTACGTGGAACTCCATGTAAACGCACAACTTCTTTAAAGAATAAATTAGCAATATATGTCGCATCATTTGTTTTAGTGCAAGCAATAAAGTGTGCCATCTTGAAAATCATCCACTACTACAAAGACCGAATCCTTACCACTTTTAGACCTTGGTAAACCAAGAACAAAATCCATAGAGATATCTGTCCAAGGTTCATTAGGAATTAGGAGTGGTTGATACAAACCATGAGGCTGGGTTTTGGATTTAGCATGTTTACATGTAATGCAATTATCACAAATTCTATTAACATCCACACGCATATTAGGCCAATAAAAATGTTCTTTTAGGACTTCTAACGTTTTATTCATCCCAAAATGACCCATTAAACCTCCCCCGTGAGCTTCACTTACCAACAACTCTCTTATAGAACATTTAGGTATGCAAATTTGTTTACCACGAAAAAGATAACCATCATGCCTATAAAAATCTTTAAAACCAGATTGCTCACATGCAACATGTATAGAAGAAAAGTCAACATCATTATGATACAATTCCTTAATCATTTCAAACCCAAGCAGTTTAGAATCTAAAGTACTGATTAAAGTATACCTTCGAGATAATGCATCAGCTACTTTATTTTCTTTACCACATTTATACCGGATAACATAAGGAAATGTTTCAATAAATTCTACCCACTTCATATGCCTCTTATTTAACTTCCCTTGACCCTTAAGGTACTTTAAGGATTCGTGATCCGTGTGAATCACAAATTCTTTGGGCCATAGGTAATGCTGCCAAATTTTCAATGCTCTTACCAACGCATACATCTCTTTATCATAAGTGGAGTAATTTAATTGTGCAGCTTTTAACTTCTCACTAAAATAGGCAATGGGACGATTATTTTGAATAAGAACAGCCCCAATCCCAATCCCAGAAGCATCACATTCAATTTCAAATGCACAATCAAAATTAGGTAATGCTAAGACAGGCGCACTAGTTAACCTCTCTTTTAAGAGTTCAAAAGCTTGTTGTTGTTTTACTCCCCAATGAAAAGAAACTTCCTTTTAACCAACTCATTTAAAGGAGATGCAATAGTCTTTGAAATCTTTCACAAAACGCCTATAGAAACTAGCTAGGCCATGAAAACTCCTCACTTCAGTAACAGTTTTAGGCGTGGGCCACTCTTTAATGGCCTTGACCTTTTCGGGGTCAACCTCAATACCGTTGGCTCCAACAATGAACCCAAGAAATACCACTTTATCCATGCAAAATGAACACTTTTAAAATTAGCATACAAAGACTCCTTTCTAAGTGTGTCCAAAACAACACGTACATGATGCAAATGCTCATCTTGACTCTTGCTATAGATCAAAATATCATCAAAATAGACTACCACAAATTTACCAATATACTCACGCAAAACATGGTTCATTAAGCGCATAAAAGTACTCGGTGCATTAGTGAGTCCAAATGGCATAACTAGCCATTCATATAGACCAAACTTGGTCTTGAAAGCAGTTTTCCATTCGTCTCCCTCTTTTATTCTTATTTGATGGTATCCACTTTTTAGATCTATTTTAGTAAAAAGTATAGCACCATGTAACTCGTCCAACATATCATCCAACCGAGGAATGGGATATCTATACTTGATTGTGATTTTATTAATTGCTCTACAATCAGTACACATACGCCATTCTCCAGTTTTCTTGGGAACTAAAATGATAGGAACGGCACAAGGACTAGTGCTTTCCCTCACCTTACCCCTTTCCAATAGTTCACTTACCTGCCTCTGTATTTCCTTTGTTTCCTCTGGACTTGCTCTATAGGCAGGTCTATTGGGCAATGACGCCCCGGGAACAAAGTCAATCTGATGTTCAATACCACGTAAGGGTGGTAATCCATATGGTTCCTCGTCTGGAAACACGTCTTGATATTCCTGCAACAACTCAACAAACATACCAGGCATAGATGGGGATATATCACCCGTACTTAACAAGCATTCTTTAAATATTATGACAAACACTTGACGCTTTTCCTGAATTGCCTTATGCACGTGAGTTGTTTTAGCAAAGAAGTTAGGTTTATTTTTAAGTGCTTTCGATGCTTCCTTTCTTTCCTTAAGCTCAGACGCTTAACACTCTCGGTTTGCACACTACTCACCACGGCTTTTTCTTTTAGATTCAATTCATGTTCTTTTCTAGATTTAGCCATTTTTACTTGACTTTCATGGATTTGCTCTGGATTTAAAGAAGTCAAGACAATTTTTCTATTATTATGCTTAAAAGAGTATTGATTCAAAAAACCATCATGAATTGCTTTCTTATCAAATTGCTAGGGTCTACCAAGTAAAATATGTGTAGCATGCATAGGAATCACATCACACACAATTTGATCCTCATAATTGCGAATAGAAAAAGATAAAAGAACTTGTTTAGTAACTCTAAGCTCCCCACACTCATTAAGCCATTGCAAACTTATACGGGTTTGGATGCTTGATAGTCTCTAAACCAAGTTTATCTACCATTTCTTGACTTACCACATTTGCACAACTTCCACTATCAATAATAATCATGCAAATTTTACCTTTAACCATACATCTTGTGTGAAAGATGTTTTCTCTTTGGTCCTCTTGACCCACTACCTTTGGTTGGACACTTAAGGCCCGCCTTACCACAAGTAGTTCCCCGTTGTCCTCAATTGGATTAGTAATGTCTTGATCCTCTTCCTTACCACTTTCATGCTCTTGCTCCTCCTCACTTGCTGATTCATAGGTGCCATCTCCCCGTATAATCATCACACGCTGGTTTGGACAATTGTTGGAATAATGTCCTCTTCCTTTGCACCTGAAACACACAATATCACGAGATCTAGAAGGATTAGCATTAAAATTTCATTCCTTACCCTTTTCCAATTCCTTGGACTTTTCTTGACCTTTGGGTGCATTAGTAAGAGTCTTAGGGGGCATCCCCTTCGACTTGGCATAAGGCTGAAAGTGAGAGGAATTCCCTTTGGATAAGGAATTCTTCTTCTTGAGTTGACTTTCAACTTTAATAGCCATATGCACCATTCCTTGTAGATCAGAATAGGGATGTAAGTCAATGATGTTGGCTATCTCACTATTCAACCCACTAAGGAATCTGGCCATTGTGGCTTCCTCATCCTCCTCAACATTGGCACGGATCATGGAAACCTCCATTTCCTTGTTGTAATCATCGATCGTCATGGATCCTTGGCGGAGTACCGCAATTTTGAAGACGTTCACGATGATAATGGTTAGGTACAAATCTTTTTTCATTATTTTTTCATCTCACTCCATGTCTCAGCTGGAACATCGCCCATTCTCCTTCGGTTGTCACTATTTGATCCCACCGAACATTGCATAATCGAGAAAATTCTAATGCCGCTAACTTTACTTTTTGAGTCTCGCTATATTTATTACAATCAAATACAAACTCGACTCTTTTTCCCATTCTAAATACTCCTCCGGATTACTAGTCCTTGAAAGGAGGAATCTTCATCTTGATGTTTGAATACCATCTTGATGATTATTCCTTCTTGGCCCTCGCACTGATTAAGCGTAAACTCATCATATAAATGCGGTATATCATCGGGATCAAGGTCCCGATCAACTTCATGTTCATTATCATGTTCGGTTTCAAAATTAATGCGTCTTCTTGCATTGTTTGTGATCGATGCATTAGCAGCTCTCCGACCATTAGTTTGTCCTCTCGATTCCCTCAACAAGTTTTTCATATCGGTCATTTCTTCCATTAGTCGATTAACTTGTTGTGAGATGATTCAAGTGACAACTTAGAATCTACTCCCTTAGTTGAGGAAGCCTCAACTTTTCGACCGTTCTCACTTGACATTCTTTTAGAAAGAGTAAAAATAAATAAAATTATAAGGCACTTTTTTCGTGTCCGGCCTCTTTTTTTTCTTGATTTTTTTTTTTTTTTTTTTTTTTGCAAACAAAATATAAACAGGGAAAATAAAACCTCACTTACGCTCTTTGTGGGGTGATTGAAAATTCACTCTGGCTTTTCTCTCCCCTCTTATAGACTCACCACACAATTGCCTTTTACCGCTCTTCTCAATTAGAGTATTAAACGATTAAAAATGCACAATAATATGTTTGCAATGCTCTGTGAATCACTGTATCCTTAGTCCTCAAATCACAAGAAGAGAAGGCTAGGATGGATTCAAAAGTGAGAAGAAAAGACAAAATAATGGAAGAGATGTGGAAGGGACCAAAGATGTAACAGACTTGGGGCACCTTTTGAGTGATCTGGCCCTTTATATGACTTTTTTTTTTTTTTTTTTTTTTTTTTTTTTTTTTTTTTTTTTTTTTTTTGACTCAAAAAAACTCAAGAACTTGGATTAGATCAGATTATCACCTTTTAATCAAGTGCCTAAACGATTAGCACTTCAGCTGGAGTTCGGTGACAACTTCCTCGATTTTGTCAGAAATTCAGCCCCTGCACTTATTGGCACGTGCAGCCCAAACAAAAACAATTTCAACAGGAAGAAAAAAAGGAAATTTGTAGAATAATGAGTTATGTAGATGATACCCAAAATTCAGATTTTTTGGACTTTTATAGGTTGAACAAACAATCGTTTCTTGTCAACTAACTCAATCTGTCAAAATTTTCCAGAGTTGTAGCAGTGACTTATTTTACCGATTGTGATCAAACTATAACGAATATGGAAAAACTCAAAAGATGAAAGTTGTAGAACAGGAAATTTCCTATCACTCCACCAATTTTTAATGAATTTTGAATTTGATAACCCACTCAAACGAAATTCGAAAGAAGATCTACTGCTGCAGAATTTCAGAACAGAGTATTCTGTGTTGCAATGCAGTTTTCAGTATGATCTGATTCGAATTTTGAGATACAATAAAAAGAGAAAATGTAGATCTATTGGTGATTTATTTGTGATAAAAAATTCAGATTTTTTTGAGGTTTTATGAGCATAAAACGAATTGAAATAAAAACGGGTGTCAAATCAGCAACACCAAAACAAATGGATTGAACCACTTCTCTGATACCAACTGATGTATACCTTGGACCCCTAACAATGAAATTGTTAAGAACCCTAAGTAATACAATGAATATCCCGAAATAAAAAGGAAAATAGAATTAGATGAAGGAAAAGACTTGAGCAAAAGTAGTTTAACTCAAGGATGAGACTAGAAGAACCAATGGCTATGAAGAAGCCAAGACCCTTCTAATGATCCTTAAACCAAAGACTACAATGAAACACTTTAAGCTATGCTCACAAACTTAAAATGCACTTAACAAAGGTTGTAAAAACTCCAAGAGAAAACTTTCAATATAATTATAATTCAAGGTGTCAAATACATATGGTGTGCCCCTCCTTTTATAGGCTAAGGATGTTGGCATTTTATTTTCTAGAAAATGAAAACAAAATAAGAAAATATAAAATAAAAATGAACCTAGACAACTCCTAAGTCTAGATGAAATAAAGAAAAAGGTAATTCCAAAAATAAAAAAAGATCTTCAAATCACAAATTAGTAAATAATCCCCCAATCAGATTGATTGATTATCTACCAAAAATAAGATGAAGATTTGATTGAACCCTAAACCCTAATGGACACCTCATGCACGAAATTCAAAGTGTAGAGGGCCTTATTGGACTATTATAATATGATAAGAAATATTAAAATACAAATTACAAGCCCAAGAACTAGTAAAAGTAGGCTAAGTGGTGCCAAACCCATATTATAGCCCATTGTGCTTGAAACTTGTGTTCTGTTCACTCCAGCTGCTCTAGCATAGCCCAATCATCATTTTGACCCTCTCGAGCTTGGATTATATTCACCAATAGTGGCTCTTTCAGTGGATCTTCTTCTACCATTGATGCCTTGTCATGCAACTCAACAACAAGCGCATTTAATGCTTCTTCATCCTTTTGGCTTGGAATCTGGTCACTGGTCCATCTCTTATCTTCAAAGGATCTTTTGTAAGCTCCTTGGATGGTTATCTTCAAAACCATCTCTATATATAGACATCTTCCATGGATTATAGTTATGGCCATTCATCAATGGCTGAAAGAGAACCATAGACAGATTCTCATTTGAATGAATGTAGAATGGACTGAAGGGGCTTAATTCTTGTCTATTTGCTGCCATGGCTATCAAGAACGCCATAATTTATCAAAAATTAACAAAAAAATAGAGAAAATGATCACAAAATGTTAAAAAAAATCAGAAAATGACTACAATTTACTCTCAAGAAATTGTAAATGCGGAAAAAATGAAGAACTCTCTCAAGATTCTTTAATATTCAGAGAAAACGCAGAACAACATTCAGAAATTCTCAAATTTCTAGCTCTGACACCATGTTGAAGTTTGTAAAATACAAACTGAAAGTAAAGAAAATTGCGGAATTATTATTGATGAACTTAACCAGTTAAGTTACAATGCCACTGATCATGGGCTATTTATAGCTTCATACACCTCATGGATAGGTTAAAAGTAAGTTACAAATGGTTACAACAAACTCCAACAGAATAACCGTTTTTTACACTAAACTACTCAGAAGTCTGCTAAGTATTCATGTGTTCACCTGACTGGCACTCAATAGACTTCCTTCAGCTTATATATTGTAACTGAGGAAGGGGTTATCTGCTGAATTAGCGGCAGAAGCATTATTCCACCACAATTATAGACCCCATGGGTTACCTGCCACCATTGTCAGTGACATGGATAGTGTATTCACTAGTGAGTTTTGGCAATATTTGTTCCAGTTAGCAGGGTTAAGATTGCCCCTAGTTCAGCATATCGTCCCCAAACTGTTTGCCAAATTGAGAGAGTAAACCAGTGCCTTGTAATATATTTGAGATGCATGTTCATCTAAAGACCTAAGAAATGGACTAAATGGCTAGCTATGCCTAAACTTTGGTATAACAGTAGCTTCCATACTTCCACTCAAACATCCCCTTCTAAATCTCTTTATAGGAATAAGCCTACAACCATACCCATTGGAAGTTACAGTAGTGGATCTACCACCACTATTGATGATTTGATATAGCAAAGACAGATGTACACTAAATAACTTAAGGAACAATTGGAATTTTCGCAAGCTAGGATGAAATATTTTGGGGATAAGGGAAGAAGTGAGAGAGAATTCCAGGTGGGAGAATTTGTTTTCCTCAAATAGAGCTCTACGGGCACACCTCATTTGCATTTAGAAGGAACTTAAAGTTAGCTCCTAGATACTTTGGCCCGTAACGAATACTTGAAAAGATCAATCCAGTGGCCTAAAAGCTTCAACTACCAGAGGAATCAAGACTACACCCTATATTCCACATCTCTTATCTCAAAAGATACAAGGGGGTACACTTACCAGCCTCCCCACACCCTCCTATTACTTTATTTGATGGGAATGTATTGCCACATTCATATAAGATCATCGATATCAGGAATGTGAAAAGAATAAATGTATCTGTAGTGTAGTGACTTATGAAGTGGATCAACCTAGATGACATATCTGCTACATTGGAGGATCCTAAAATTTTCAGGAAGAAGTTTCCTCAATTCACACCACCATGAGGACATGTGTTGGTGAAGAGGGAGGAGATGTCAGGAATGGGGTCGATTTGCTATCGGTTAGTTAGTTGAGGGCAGTATTTGTCGAAGTTTGTAAAAGGCAAACTGAAAGTGAAGAAAAATGCAGAATTATTATTAATGAAATATAATCAACAAGTTAAGTTACAATGCTACTGATCATGGGGTATTTATAGCTTCATACACCTCATGGATTAGTTAAAAGTAAGATACAAATTTTTACAACAAACTCTAACAGAATACCCGCTTTTTACACTAAATTACTCAGCAGACTCCTGAGTCTTCATTTGTTCAACTGACTGGCACTTCGGTATACTTCCTTTAGTACTGTAACACCCTGTCAAGATGAGAATGGTAGATTATCATCTTGCATTTTAGCAGACTTCCTCCAGCTTGTAGAAGTTAGGAATATTTTTTAAATTCTTAACTTGTCCAACAAGTAGGGGTACATTGGTGCTTCTAAAGCCTTGGTGATGATGTCAACAACATGTTCTTTTGTTTTGACTGGAAGAAGTTTGACAAGTCCATATTTGACGTTGACTCTTACAACTTGACAATCAATTTCAATATGCTTTGTTCTTTCATGAAATAGAGGATTATGTGCAATGTACATAGTACTAGCATCGTCACAGAATAATACAACAGGCAGTTGAACTGGAATCTTTAAATCTTGTAGAATGTAAATCAGCCACTAAATTTCACAAACTGCATTTGCCATAGCTCTGTACTCAGCTTCTGATGAGCTTCTTGCAATAGTGGTTTGTTTCTATTCCTTCCATGACTTGGGAGCATGTCCTAGAAACATTATGTAGCCTGATATTGATATTCTTGTTTCAGGGCAACCAGCCGAATCACTGTCTATAAAACCTCTCAGGTTAAGGTTATTCTCTGCTGGAAATAAGATTATTTGGCCTTGATTGGCCTTCAAATAACTCATCAGTCTATGTGCTGCTTTCATATGGTTTTCAGAAGGAGTGGTAAAAAATTGACACAACTACTGAACTGCAAAAGCTATGTCTGGTGTTGCGAATATGGGTAGGAAACACAATCAGAACGTGCCCAAGAACCTGCTAAGGGGTCTATGATGAGCATAAAACCTAGCCCTATAAATCTAGTCTACGATCTAGGCCCAGAATACTACAACATTTCGCTCGAAAATGCTGATTCGTTCTTGAAGGGTGGTTTTTTACAACGAAGAGAACATTCACTCGCAAGTGATAAAATTAAGCCAAATTGACTTAACCAAGAGAAATTTCTCTCTATATAATAATAATGATCTTCATAATTAATTGTACATTGTAGCTAGCATGTCTTTATACAGGGTACAAAATAAAAAGATAAATAAACTCCTAAGTAATATGGGAGAAATAAACTAATAAAACCTAAGAAATCTAGGCTACAAAGTGGCGCTAATACCAAAGGAATGTGGGCCTTCTTGTGACATATAGGCCCACTAGATAATAATTAAATTAGTCCAATGCAAAAATAATTTAAATCAGGTCCAACAACTAAAATAAATCATTCAAGCCCCTCTTTTCCTTGCTCTTTAGTCTTCTTGGGCTGGATCACATCATTCCCTCCCAGTTGGAAAAGATTCATTCCCGAATCAATACGACGTCATAAAATGAGCATCATCACCAATAAATCTTTCACAAAACCAAAAGATCACCAAATGAACATTCATATATAATACGAGTCGAATAAAGACATTCTAATCAATGGCACGTTTTGGTGCGGAGTCATGCCTAAAAAACGTATCAGCACAATAGTGGGACTTCGCGTTGATAAACTTGTGCATCACTTCCGGTGGAGGAACAAAATAATAATGAGACCAAATTGTAGTCGGACAAGCGTCAATAATATTCGAAAATGGATCAGAATATGTATGCTCCGGTTTGCCACTAACATGATCACAATCAAGAACCACCGTAGGCAACAAGATTTCCTCCAAAGGCAATATTGGGGCTGCATTGGAAGTATCCCATAGCCCGGTGTCCTCTTCATGAGGTTGATCATCATATACTTGCAAAGAAGATTCAACAAAACAGGAACTAGAATTAAGTAACATAGCATCATATTTTGCCTCAACCAAATGCAACCTTGCGTTCTTCCTCCACAATAGGCACCTTAGACTCCTCTACTTTCTCATCCACAAATTTAGGCTCATTCACCTCCACACTCTTATCAACCAATATCGGACTATTTTCATCCTCCATCTCCTCCACACTCGGACTTTCTGCATTATTCAACTCCTCATCTCGTATGTCAAAAACAACTTCGTTTTTCTCTTAAACTAATTCTATTTCTTTGAAAATTCAGCCCTCTGATCAACAATCCTTTGTATCCTTTCTATCAATTTTTCATTTTGATCTGCTACTCAATTTGATGCCTCTGCTCCTCCCTATGAACCCGTGTCTCATAATATTCAAAGCAAGAAATATCCCTCACAAGTCATTCATGTTTACTCTCACTCATATTTAGAGATCAACCATAGAACGAATCACAACAATGAGCAAACGCTACATATGATGCTGTCAGAATTTCCAAAATTTAAGCAGTGACTTTTCATGCCGATTGTGAACAAACTATTACGAATCTGATAAAACTCACAAGAAAAAAGTTGTAGACGAACGTGCTTTCTGGAGGATATCCAAAATTTCAGATCATTTGGACTTATGAAAGTCAATCAAACAATCGTTTTTCGGAAACATGTGCAACGTGTCAGAAATTTTCAGATTGGTAGCAGTGACTTACGATGCTGATTTTTACCAAACTACAGTGAATTCGGAAAAACTGAAAAGAAGTAAACTGTAGAACAGAGAATTTCTTATAAGGCCATAATATTTCACGTAATTTGGATTCGATTAACCCATTCAAATCGAAATCGTAAAGAAAGTTACCGCTGCAGAATTTCCTACAGGGTCATCTTTGATGTGGGGCAGTTTTGAATAGGATAAGCTTAGAATTAAGAAATGAGGTTAAGATAGAATTTGTGGATAACATGGTGATTTAGGTCGGGTAAAAATTTCAGGTCGTTTGAAGGTGTTTTGTTTAGGAAACAAACTGTTATAAAAAATGGGTCGAGAAAATTTGGGTTCTAGCGATGAACTTTTGAAGATTTGAAGATCTTCAAATTTTCCGGGTAGGATTGTGAAGATTTGAAGATATATGGGGCTGTTTTGGCTGGGGGAGGGGTACGAAAAAATTAAGAAAAAAGCGAAATATCTTTTTTGAATATAAAGCGAAAAGAAAGAAAGAAAATAAATGGGATATTTGATACCTTAGTTGAAGTGCCCTGCTACCAACTTATGTGATTCCGGGTAAGAAACACAATCGGAACGTGCTCAGGAACCCCCTAAGGGATCAATGACGAGCTTAAAACCTAGCCCTCAAAAATTCAGTCTACGATCTAGGCCGAGAATACTACAACGTTTCGCTCGAAAAGCTGATTCATTCTTGAAGGGTGGTTCTCTACTACGAAGATAACACTTATTCACAAGTGATAAATTAAGCCAAATTGACTTAAACAAGATAAATTTCTCTCAATATAATAATAATGATCTTGATAATTGAGTGTACAAAATTGTAGGAAGCATGCCTTTATAAAGGCTACAAAATAAAAGACAAATAAACTCCTAAGCAAAGTGGGAGAAATAAACTAATAAAAACTAGGCACTCTAGGCCACAAAGTGGCGCCAATACCAAAGGAAGGTGGGTTTCTTGTGACATCTAGGACCCACTAGATAATTTTTAAATAAGTCCAATGCAAAAATAATGTAAATCAGGTCCAACAACTAAAATAAAACATCCAAGCCCTTTTTCTTCTTCTCTTCAGTCTTCTTGGGCTAGATCACATCATCTGGTCTTGTAAAAGTGAGGTAGATTAGCTTGCACACTAAGAATCTGTATGCAGTTTTATCTTTCGAAAGTGCTGAATAACCATGCTGTAAGTTCTGCTTGGACTCCATAGATGTCTTAGCTGGTTTAGACCCTAAAAATTCATATTCTTTTAGGAGATTGAGTGTGTATTTTCTTTGAGAAATGGATATTCCTGCAGAAGTTCTAGCAGCTTTAATAATTAGGAAGTATCTCAATTTTCCATGATCCTTCATAGTGAACTATTGATGTAAGGCATCCTTGACTTGCTCTATCAACTGCTCACTAGGGCTTGCTGCTATGATGCCATCTACATATATCAACAAAGCAATAAAATATTGTCATGACCCTTTTGTGAATGGACTGTGGTCATTCTTGGACTGAACAAATCCTTGACCTTCCAAGGAATCAAATAAGTTGCAATTCTATTGTCTGTTGGCTTGTTTTAGAACATACAATGATTTTGTTAACATACAAACTTGATTTGGGTTTGGTGCTGCACACCCTGGGGGTTACTGGTTATATAGTTCTTCTCATATATCTCCATGTAAGAAGGCAGTGTTGACATCCATCTGATGTAGATGCCAATTGTTAGCTGCTGCTGCTGCAAGTAAATCCCTAAATGTAATAATTTGGACAACGGGGGAAAAGTTTTCATGATAATCAATGCCATATGTCTAAGTGTAGCATTTTGCCACTAGTCCGGCCTTGTATCTCTATACTGAACAATCGGGATTATCTTTGAATCTGTATACCCAATTTTCAGCCAATAAGCTTCATACCTTAGGGCTGATCAATTATTTCCCAGGTGTGAGTCTTCTGTAGAGCTTCAATCTCTTTTTGCATAGCTTCTTTTCACTCATCATTCTTGATGGCTTGATTGTAAGTATAGGGTTCTTTAATAGCATCAATAACATTAATCAATAAGGCGTACTCTGCTGAATGGTTTTCCATATTAAATACCTCACTCAGCAGGTGTGGAGTCTGCTGAACTGTATGAGCACCACCTTGATAAAAGGATAGTGATTTCCTTATCCTTGTGGATCTTCTCAATTGTGGTGGTTCAGGTTCCTGGCTGACAAAAGCATGTTCTACATTGGATGCGTCAGCTGCAGCTGACCCTATGTCTGATTGGTTTGCTGCCTCATTTAGCAGATCGTCAAAACTGTCCATCACTGGCAATGGTACTGGCATGTCAGCAAGATATATAGCTCTACCTAATACCAGTGAGAATAAAGGAAAATAAGTCTAATGAAAATGAGTATTTCTAGAAATAAAGATATATTTGTTGGTGATGTCCAAAAGAATGGAACCCTTGTATGTGTGTGTATTTCCAAGATAGACACGAGTCCTACATCTGGAATAGAACTTTGTCGTGTACTGTTGATGTGTGCATAAAAAACTAACCCAAACACTCTAAATTCTGAATAATCTGGTTTGCTGCTATAGAGCATTCATGTGGAGTCTTCTCCTTCAGTGGTGGTGTAGGTATGGCATTAATGAATTTTACAACATGTAAAAGACAAAAACCCCAATACTCAATGGGTAAATTACTCTAGCACCTTAGTCCCCTGGAAACATTCAACGAATACTGATGTTTCCTTTCAACAAAACCATTTTGCTCTACTGACAGGATGTCTGATGAATGATACCCTATTGAGCATAAATACAGTGAGATGAAATCCAGCTTCATTGTCATAACTGATAACTTTAATAATTTTATGAAACTAAGTAGAGAAAAATTTAACAAAGGATTTAACAAGATCAAAAGCTTCAGATTTATGCCTCATAAGAAACACCCAAGTAAATCTACAAAAATCGATAACAGTAAGAAAATATTGTTGTCCATTCACTCAATGTTGTTTCAAAGGACCCCAAATATCCATATGAAAAAGAACAAAAATATCATTTACATCAGTAGTACTTAATGGGAAGGGATTTTTATTTAATTTTTCCATAGGACAGACATAAAAAAGACCATGATCACAAAATTTGACATCAGTAGACTATGAAATAATGACTTGCAATCACTTATCTGCTAAGTTCCCTAGTCTGTAATGCCATAAAAAGGCATAATCTAATATAATCAGACAAAGTGTTTTTTCTATAACATTAGAAGCAGTAATTCTGAATGGCTGATTCGTGTTACATAGTCCTCCGTATAACTCAGCTGAACCAATCACCTTCTTGATCTTGTCCTGCAAAACACACTTGTCAGTAGGAAAAAATAGCTGCACCAGTTGAGGGCTTACTTGTCCTATATGTGTAAAAGAAACATTGTTTCCCTTAGGTAATCCCATTTTTATACCATATGAAGGTTTGAGATTGCTTAAAAGATCTAATGATCCTACAATGTGATCTGTGGCACCAGAGTCTAAGATCTAATGTATAGATCTTACTAAATTTAGATCACTTGTCCCTGTACCAGGTGAGTAGTGTGTAACAATCTTAGCAAGGTGATCAACAGCAAATCCTGCAAGTCTAGGAGGATCAGAACTGAGTAGAACCATCAACTTGTCAAGTTGCTGTGTAGTAAGATTAAGAAGCCCTGGTCCAGCAGACTTATTTTAGACCTGATATTCTTCTGCTGACTGTTCATTTTCTACCAAATTAGCCATTTTTTACCTAAAACCAGGAGCATAGCCATGTCTCTTGTTACAAGCCTCTTAAGTATGACCATTGAATCCACAAAAACTACATCGCATCTTCTTGGGATTTTTAGGTCTGGCATTTGCAGCCGTCACGAAGCTGGTCTGCTGACTGTTTGATTTTGCCCCTGTTCATTCTTCTGAGATAAGAGAACCATAGAATATTGATTCTTGGCCTTGTTAGCCACATATGACTTATGTCTTTCAAACTAAATGGACAATGCAAGAGCATCATGGATTTCTGGAAAAGGTACCATTAGCATCGCTTGTGAAATCATTGGCTCAATTTCATCCCTTAGACCTTTGAGGAATTTTATGACATGTTCACCCTCCATATGATACAACAGAGTACTTATTGCATTGCCGCGACATTGAGGATCACAAGAACAAACTGCCATAGGCCTGATGGTTATGATTTTTTCCAACAAAACCATTAATTTTGTAACTTACTCATTAAAATAATTTGCTTCAGTGCTTCAGCATATGCATTTTTCAAGAACATCTTAACGCCATAATGCATCCACATTAGAAAACCTAGCAGCAATATCCTTTTGAACTGCATGTGCACTCTTGAAATACATGAAACTCTGTGCAATGGTGTTCTCTAAAGAATTCAATATCAATGATCTCACCATTGTATCACATTGTCTCCATGCATGGAAATCTGTTGAATCTGCTTCTGCCTCATAATCATGCCTTCTACGAAGCAAATCTTGTTATTGGTGATTAGCACCATCTCCATAGACATTTTCCATGGGTTGTAATTATTGCAATTCATCAATGGCTGAACAAGCACCAAGGATGGATTCTCAATGGGATGGATATAGAATGGACTGGAGGGACTTAATTCTTTTTTCTTAGCTGCCATGGCTATCAAAAACTCCAGAATCTTATCAAATGTCAATGATATAACATAAAAACGACCTATAATTGATCAAAAAACTCAGAAAATGGTCACATTTACCCTCAACAAACTGTAAACACAGATATGATGAAAAATTATTTCAAAATTCTTCAATGACCGGAGAAAACGCAGGAAAACATTCAAAAATTCTCAAAATTATGTTCTGATACCATGTTAAAGTTTGTAAAATAAAATTGTTCACCAAACCACATACACCAAACCACTCGATTGAGTATTTCTGGAATAAAATTGTTCACCAAAGGCTACTGCCAGAAACCCAAGAATCACAACTACTCAAATCAATAATATCTCTACATTAATGACAACTTGATTAATTTGCTCCGGACATAGTAGGACAGACAAAAACTTTGATTTTAAAATTTAAAAGAAAAAGGTGTCGGGCTTGCACCATAGGAAAACAGGGATCGGGCACAGAACATGCAAAATTGACAGAGTTTCATGCGCTCTGCTATATATATATATATATATATATATATATATATATATTGTAGCATCTACCTTCCTTTACATAGATAATTAAGCTTCAGAACAAGGTCAATACCCATATCCCATCATCATACTTTCCACGAGTACGTAATGCATTCAAGCATGCCATAAGCTTCTTTCTTGGGGTCTTCATCTGGATCTCTCATAATATTCAGCAACCAATCTCTATCGGAGAGCACGGCTTCAACAAATTTCTATACAAGGAAGACATATGTTGCCGTTAAGAAAAAGGTAATCACAATGGAACAGAACGATGCAAAGAATGCATTAAAAGGGTTAAACGTGTTATTGTTAATCACCATACTAGAAAACAAGACTTGGAAAGGGAGTGTATTTCAAATAACAACAAAGCTCCGAAACTCGTTCATACCTCCGTCATGACGCCATCTTCAATATAAGAGTTAATGCAATTAATGGCTCTAAGTACAGGAGTCGCTACACGTGAATCACATGCAGCTTGATGAAAAGCTATATGGTCAAACCAAACAAGTTAGATTCCTTCAGTACAACAACAACAACGGCGACGATGACGATGACGAGGATGACGACAATGAGTATGACGATAATTAATGATAGGCGTGACAATAATTCACCTACAGGCAAGTTGAACAAGTTGATTTCGGATACCAGTACCAACAGTTTCTGTCAGGTGTAAAAGATACTTATGAAAACAATGGTCTAGCATATATACTTGTCTTATAATCTCCTTGTTATCCAAGCACATAGAGTAAAAGTTTAGACAATAAAATATTCTTTCATTAATTTTCAATAATGCAGCAGTACAATGGTTTATACCAAATATGGTAAAGTCTGCTATAACATACTGCCACATAGATGACTAATACAATCACACTTGTATCAATAAGGAGAGAGGCAAAAACTTGTCCCGGATTTTATCTATGCAAAACAAACAAGTAATATAATTTATAAATCCGGTATTCCCCAAGTGCAGGGATCGTAGTATAGCGATTGATACCGGAGTCGATCTCAGGGAATCGAGGTTGTTTAATCTAGTTTTATTAATTCTTCCTAAGAACGTCACAACACAAAACAAAACTAAAAACGAAAACAAACAAATAAACTGGACAGAGGATCAACAATCCAAAGCCAGGAAAGATCGTTGCGAACCAAACTAACTAAACTAATTGTAATCTATAAACTAAGGAAACAACTCAATTAATTTAACAAAGAACAAGCATTGATCCACCTATCTCACAACTCTCAACTTCTACCCTAGATCGTTTGGTGAAGATTAAATAAAGGTTGTGGTTCACCTATCAAAGGTATGAACTTCTACTCTCGTAGATAATTCGTTTTGCAATCTTTTATCTCTCGATCTTAAAGATTAACGCTCTCAAACCAAAGGTGTAAGATTTATTCAATCTAGCAACCTAGATTCCTAACCTAACAACTCTCGTTATATATAGGTTAAAGATCCAAACTTTATCTTGGTGATCTAGGTTTACATCGATTTTCATCATATAGTAAACATCAACATGCAACATATCTCTCGATTTAAATTGCAACATAACAAATAAACATCGAAAAGAAACAACTTTAATTTAAATACTCACAAACATCCAAAGATTGAAATTGAAAACGTTGCGGAGATTGGCTTCACATGCTTGTTCAAGGAAGCCTTAGCTTCTAATCATCATCGAAATCGATCAACAAAATAAAAGGAATAAAAAGATGTTTTGAGTGAAAAGAAAAAGCAAAAGTCGCCCCAAGGGGCTTAGGGCCGCCTAGGGTCGAAATATGGTGATTAGGGTTGGAGAAATCGCGCTATTTATAGGTTTTAGGTCGGTTTATTTGAGTCGGTGCCATGGACGCCCGTCCACTAGCTTGGACGCTCGTCCAGCCTCTATGAACGGAGAATGAACGCTCGTTCAGTACGCGTCTGAACTCTCTGAATGTAAATTACGATTCTGGACGCCAGTTCACTTTTATGGACGCCCGTCCACTACCTTGCTCTCGTATTTTGCTCATAACTTCACTTCTGTGGCTCTCGAATGAGGTGATTCAAGATGCGTTGGAAAGCTATTTAAATCCTCTACAACTTACATCAAGACAACTTTCCCTGAAAGTGGCTACAAAAGTGGACAAAATTCCCATGAAGTGCCTGGTTCCGGTTTCTTCAATAATTCTTCACTTAAACATCTTTCAACTCTTCCATCTTCATGTGATCATCATTTAAGCTCCTTACTCATCATGAAAACGTATCTAACAACATGATAGAAACATGAAAAATGTAACATCATACGAATAAACATAAAACCAGCAATTAAACACATAATTTAATCACTTTTGCAATTAGACCCTTAAAAACATCACTCGCTTAATATTTCAATATAAAGGCCAATTCCTATGCAAATAATGTAAATACGGGGAAAATCATCGTAAAATATATCGTTATAAAACGTACAAAATCACCCTTAACAAGAGGCCACAGAAATAAGTAAATCAGTGAAATATCTAGGCCTGAATACAAACAGCACCCATCAAACTCATTGTGTTAGTGTTGGTATCACATTGTGTTTGTGCTGGAGATCTGCAAATTTGGAGTGTGAAACAGGCTTGGTAAACACATCAGCAACCTGGTCAGAAGAAGGTACATAATTGACTTGTAATATTCTCTTGAGAACTTGATCACGCACATAGTGAACGTTTATTTCAATATGTTTTGTCCTAGGATGGAAAACATGTTATAGGATAGGGATTGAGTTCCAATGTTGTCACACTAGGCAAGGGGATTTGTGTGGATAGGCAAATGAAGTTCCCCAAGTAATAATTGCATCCATTGTAATTCAGCTGCCAGATTTGCAAGTGCTCGATATTCTGATTCAGTACTGGAACAGGAAAGAACCTACTGTTTTTAGAGCACCAGGAGACCAAAGAACCACCAATATAAGCACAGTAACCTGCAACAGATCATGTATCTATGGTGTCACAACCCCAATCAGCATCAGAAAAACTAATAAGATTGAGAGTATAATGGGGAGTGAAGTGTAATCCATAATGAGCAGTGATCGTGCGTCAGATGCTGACTAGCAATAGGACTAGGTCTATCATAGCAGAGTACTCGTGAGTCAAGGTCGAATCCCACAGAGACTCGTACAAACACAGATCAATCTATATCGAATATAATTGTCACAATTACGGTCTACGACCAACTATAGAACAGATAGGTACAAGTGGTGACAATAACACGCAAGACAAAATAATTATACGCTTATGAGTTTTATAAGAATTTGTTCTAACAATGAGCGATTAGTTATTCCCCCACATCATGCATCAATCATCCCCATTGGTAAATTTTAGATCGATAACAACTACGGGTGCTAATCCCTAATGTTACGCTACTTCCATTGAAAGGACAATAGGTGCCTATGTGCAATTAACGTCATTCGTTGGTTGTATTAATTCACAAGCAATAAGGACTAGGACTAGACGGTTCAAGACCGAGGACCTCCTTAAGCAGCTATCGTGGATTGACTATCACGTTCCTAATGATCGATCTAGACATAGTCCGAACTAACAATTCACCTTGCAAGTCCTTCATGCTAATATACGAAAACATGCATATAGTTGATCAGGCTAACAACATGTAAATTAAATCTACTGATCAGACGTAGCTGGGGCCGATTATCCGGAATTAGGGTTTATTAAGTATTCGCAGTCGGGATAAAGACGATGCGGGCTCCGAAGAATGCGACCTTTCATTCATCATTTCTTCACCCACGATTTAGATCTAAAAATTCATGGTGTAAAATAAAATAGCTACTACAAAGAAGAACTAATATAAACTATGAAATCATACTAATCACAAGGAAAAGAATGACAGATCTACATCTTGAAAGCCGGAAAATCATACCCTCGAAGACGAGTGCAGGTCCTCCTCAGATCTCTCCCAAGGTGGTGAATCTGTCAGATCCGTGACTAGAACTCATAGATAAAAAGAACAAAGAGAACTTTTATTGAATATAATGTATTTGTCTAGTGGAAAATTATTCATTGAAATTCGTGGCTGGTGCCACTTATTTATAGTGCTATAAACCGACTTAATGACACCTAGATCTACCCTACGTCAAAGAAAACGCATTTTCTAATGGTTCTGGAATCCGCGGCTACGGCGGCACTTCACGTGGCATCCGGGGCATTTTTTTCTTTTTCGGTCTTCCTACTTAACTTAAGGTTCTAGAACACCATAGGTTCGTTTCTTCATCCAGATCGGGCCATAATCGCTCTCCAACACTTGGCCCAATCTTCATTTCGTGAAAATAGTCCAATAATGCATGAAATAATATCGAATTGGGGAAAATAAATGTTAAATACAAATTACTCGACTCATGAACCCGACTTATGACATTCAGCTCAAATGGCTCATATAAATGGTTGAAAACTACTACTTTTAGCTTAGAATGGATTAAATGTTGATGCCATAAGGTGTATCATTTTGAGCGTCATCAACTACCCCCAACTAGCCTTATGCTCGTCCTCGAGCAGAGTATCAAGGCGGAATGTACCTCCAAGAGCAATCCAAATCAATTACCACATATTCAGTCAAGATTATTAGGCAGAACATAGAACATGCGACAATCCATAAGTTTCCCAGTACCAATGCATCAATGTGTCGTGTGATGAATCTTTTGTGATAGTGTATCCATGAAAAGAATGAAGTTATAGCAACACCACAACCTTAACTTGCTAATGTGCACACTCGCTCCTCTTGCTTTCAGACTCAGGCTAACAACATGAAACCTTACTTCGGCCGGTCGGACGTAGGGACCAAGTTACACTCGTTGTCCACGTTTGTTTCTTTTTTATGCGAGGGTCGTGCCCTTATTGCTACGAGTTCACTTCCCTCACTGCCTTTATTATTTTTCTTTCTCTTTTTCTTTCTTCTTTTTTTTTTGTTCAGCAATAGCCGTGCGTTTTAAGCTTCTTCGGATTCGCTTGGCAGATTTCTCACTCTTTTTTCTCTCTTACTCGCAAGCCCGTTTTGTCATGTTTTACATTTTATGGCATCATGATTGCTATCATCATCCTAAAACAATTGGTTGAAGTATATCCACCGACAAATTTCGATTCCTGGTCTAAGATAACTCTTCATCTTATCCAATTAACTCTCACTCAGATTATGTGCTCAAAAATTGAATGCAAAAGGTAAAATAACAATTAATAGGTCACTAATTCATGCAACATAACGCATGCTCATTCTTCCATAATAAAATGAATATGCTATAATTAACTTCAAATCATTCTTGGGCTAATTTTCTACCAATTCCTTACTCAAGACATGCAATAGACAAGCTAAAAATAGTGTTTTAAAATTTCAAAATTATTCACTTTTTCGATTAACAAGCTAAGACCGCCCTTACCCCCACTTATTATAGACATTGTCTCCAATGACTAATAAAAATGAAAAGAAAAGGTACTTAACTCTTGAACTGGCTGTCCAAGTGTCTTGACAAATCGTGGAACCGAACTTATGTCAATTTGTTCCTAGTTGCTCCACGATCCTGTACCACAAAACACTCCAAGAACTTTTAGTGACATGCTTCGGGCATTAAGAAAATAAGGTGGCGGTAATTGTGTGTACATGATGAATGCGCAAAAACAATTTAAGCCAATTTATTCTTTATTGACCGTCGCAAGACTCGAAAATTTTTACGAGGGTATCACATGAGAATCGTGAAGGAAAAAACGACATATATCTCGAGTCGAAGGGCCAAAGATATATGTCATGAAAAAACCCTTGCGATTGTCATGCTACTTTACTGACTCAAACAAATTAAATAAACAAAAGAAATAAATAAGAATTTAGAAAAAGTTTTGAATTTATAGTCGCCAGCTCGACTGTACTAATAGGGCTCCTGTCACTCATATCTCAGGTCGTCCAACATAAAGATTTCTAATTCAGTGTCGTAATTGCGCTCTAGGCAATGCTTCAGCCTATGGCCGTTCACTGTGTAACTCCTCCCAGAGTGTTCATCCTTAACTTCACACGCACCTGAATTGAAGACTTTTATGACGACATATGGTCTTAACCATCTGGATTTTAACTTCCCAAGAAATAGACGAAGACACGTATTGTATACCAACACCTTATCTCTAAAAGTGAAGGTAGGATTCAAAATTCTTTTGTCGTGTTGGCGCTTCCTTCTTTCCTTATAAATCTTGGCATTCTCATATGCCTGCAATCTGAACTCTGCCAGTTTATTCAACTCTAATAATCTCTTTTCTCCGGCTAAGCCTACGTCCATGTTTGAGAACCGAGTAAGGCTTGGTGCTATAGTTAGACCGGTAGATGGCACGACTTCCAAAAATATCATATAAGGTTGTTGAAATAGTGTCCTACCCCAATCTGGTTGGACCAGATCCGACCGGGTCGGATCATTTATACTATTTCTTTATGTTTGTACATATATTAAATGGCCTTAATGTTATTATATATTTTGTTCATCTGTATGAACCAATTTGTGATTGTATATATGGTAACGTCCTTAGTATCAAACTGTGAAAGAGAAACCATGATTATGGTTGTTGAGATCTCGACTCACTTTAAAAAATTTGATACTTAAATGTCTCTAGTCGATCGTATGTGCTATTAAACGAGACATTAATAGTACGATTAGACTAGAACGTATTAGATGTCTTCCATCTTATTGCAGATGGGGATAGATCTCGTTTATCAAAGTGTAGAGACACTTGGACTCTACATGGAATTGTATTTGAGAATGCGTACGTTGGAGTGACCCACTTACTTTATTAAGTGTCGCAATATGTGGTGGTTGTGTAATTATCCTAAGACCGGACTCTTTATGTCATCACGGTGTGATTGTCATACTTTGACACTATTGAGGTTTCCTCTAGAAATGGGGCGATCATGCAGTAGTGATTGGGTGTGATACTGAAGCATGCATAGGATTCATGTTGTTCGTCCGGAAATTGCCTACCTTATTAGTAGGGGTGAGTATCTGAAAGGGCCTTCTTATAAGGAATGTCTTATTCTCGAAAGTCTTTGCAAAGCGGAAGTAATATATTACTTCGAGAGAGTAGGATATCCAGATTATAAGATACGGTCGTTGATGTTTGACACTCGACGTATGACCGTATGAATATTATTACAGCGATAGAATTCTATTTACACGGTAATTGTTTCACATGAAAGGTCGTAGTCATTGCATTTGACTCTTCCGATCATTATGGGTCACGGTGTGTTGCTAGACGCTATTCCGTGATTGTTAGGTATGCAGGGCATTTTCATAATTGCACTTTGTGTCTACGACCAACATATTCAGAAGCCTATCGGGTCACACACATAAGAACATCTAGCCTGATTAAAATGCTGTTATAGCGATAACCAAATAAGGAAAGTTTTATCTCGACTATAAACTGTTATAGTGATAAATTAATATGGTGGTATTTATTTATTATGAATAAATAAAATACATGATATTAGTTATGTTGATTAATGAAATATACATATAATGTCTATGTAGGTCGAAATATATATGTATATTGATACACATGTATTTTGTAAATTAATTAATCATAGCATTATATTAATTAAAAATATTCCGGAGGCCAATAAAAGGCTATATGGGGCGCCACTTTCTAGTATATAGGATACATTTGGATTGTGTAATTTAATTAATTGTATTACCATATATTAATATTAGATATTAATGTATATAGGTTTGCAAATATGTGTAAATTGATTATGATAATATAGTAAGATATATTCAATGTGAGATATTGGCAATATATATCTTGAAAAAATATTTAATATAAGATATTAAATTAAATATGATAAATCAATCAAATATATTTTACTTATTTTATTAGGAGAATGTTTTTTCTCTCCTCAATATACTAGGAAGTTTCTTCTAATCAGATTGACACAATAAGGGGACACCACTTCTACTATTTAAGAGAGGGATTGGCTAGCTCTTTTGTACAACACAATTCCAAGAAACTAATTGTTCTTATGAAAAATAGAGAGCTGCTTAGAGAGAGTTTTGAGAGAGAGAAAAGGTCGTTTTCGCAACCAAGTTTTTCTGGTAGCAATCTATGACGGGATTCCGGCAGGCTGTTCGTGTGGATCACCGGTAGAGGCCGAGCACTTGGGCGGCTCCGTGCATCACTACTCTCCGTAGACGGTCAAAGCGTCGATCTTTTAAATCATCCAAGGTAACCACCGTCTACTATCTTATTATGTTTATTGCATAAACAAAGTCGATCTTGGTTAAAAGGAAATCAATTTTATAATACCGCTGCGTTCCCGCGTAGATTTCCTAACAGTGGTGTTAGAGAGAGCTTTGAGCTTAAGCAATAAGCATGTTAATTTGCATAGTTAATTATATCGTTTAAATCACATAATTAAAAGATGAAATATTCTTGATTCGCAAAAAAGATGCACGAAAAGAAAAATAAAGGAGATCGGGTGGTGCTCAGCCGACTGCCGGCGGCACCACCACTGACGGCCAGTCGGAGGCAGCGGTGGCAGGGAAAACTACTGCCGGTGTCGGTTGACTGGTCAAAGGTCGTGGATCTCCAAATTTTTTTTTGTGTATTTACGATTCAATATGGTTCATAGTTTTGAGTGATATCTCTTTGTTTAGTTGGTGTCAAGTGGCTAACTAATGGTTCAAATAGTTTTGGCCAATTGGGATGCCACATGAAATTAAAATAATACTGTCATTTCCAAACTTTGTTTGGAATAATGCTAGGCCTTTTTAAAATATTTGATTTGCTAAAAAATCTAGGCCTATGCCCTTTTCAAAATTTGGATTTTGCAAAGGGCCAAGTTAGATGCCTTTTGGTTTAAATAGTTTGGCCCATTGAGATGTCAAATGGCAGTAAAATAATATTTGTCTTTCCAAACATTGTTTGGAAAAGACCAAGGCCCTTTTAATATATTTGATTTGGAAAAAAGCCTAAGCCTAAGCTCTTTTTAAAATTTTGATTTTGGAAAGGGTCAATATAGATGCCTTGCGGTTTTGGAAACAAAGACATCCATTTTGATTAGGAATCAAATGAAAAGAAACTAAAAATGCCTAATTATAATTTTGATTTATTTTTAGAATAGTTCTAATTAATTAAAATTGAAATCGTTTAAAATTAATCGTTAATTTTATTTCAATTAAAAATAATTTAATTAATTAAATGTTAATTAGTTAATTGATTGGATAAAATTATTTGATTGATTAAATGTTAATCAATTAATTAAGACGCAAGTAGTTAATTTTTATTTTATTTTTAAAATGTTTTTTTCCCGGAAACGAAAGGAATAACACACACTTCCCAAATGGGGATCGAACCCTGGACTCCCCACAGGGAGCCAGGTTGGACCCTAGTGGATTTCCACTAGGGTATGTACCCGAGTACCAAGTAGTTAAATTTTAATTTTTTTTTTCACAAGATATTGTTGTATGAATTAGATGTGTAGATATAATATGATTATATGAACCCAAATTGATCATGGACGCGACCGATATGATAGATGTGTATGATTTAAATTTTTTGTTGGTTTAAAATTTATCCTAGGACGTTATGAAGTACGTGACCTAGTTTATTTTCTGCATTATTCCATTCCCGTTAGCTCTCACCCGTGTGCAGCGGGTGTAATTATTTTATTAGATAGAATATAATGTAACAAGAATGGAGCAGAAGACGGAGACCAAAGACAGAAGAATAAAGATCCCATCGAAGATGGTGCATTAAAGATCCTATTAGCGGTCGCAGCTACCCTTAGATTATGACCCACAGTTTCGTCAGTTTGCATTCGAAACCGCACTTAGGAAAATTCCATGATCATACCAGTTGCTTTACGCATTCATTTATTTTGTGCTTGTATTTATTTTATATGATACGATAGATGCATGACTAGACACGATCTATATGAATGTGTAGGATGTATGTCTATAGAGATAGATATATTTGATGAGACCGTAATTAAAATTAATTAAGTGAATTAAATTACATAAATACTTCCACCTCAAAAATTAAGTCGGAATTGTCTCCCCATATTATAATGACGGTGAAGAGCCCTTGTTCAGATCCAACTCATAAGCCAACGCCGAGGGTTGACCTACCTCGGGTATATCGTCATTATCGAGATATGATCGTATGAGATCTCATGAATATTGGGGTTATCACTTGACTAAAAATTCTCTCGGCCACCCGCCAAAGCGGGACGTTTGGATTTTAGAGGCAAGGGTTTGACTAATTCATAAGATGAAAATTGTCAAAGAGTTGACTTATCAAACAACAAGAGTCATATAAGATACGTTTGACAAAGAGTTGTCTACCTATTTGACTATTTTCGGCCCACCAACCAGAGTAGGGGGTTGCGATAGTTTAATGGGATCTTGTCCACTAAAGAATTTTGAAAAATTCTTGAATGTCAATTGGGAGTAGTTGACTAGTGGGAGCAAAATCATAAACCAAAAGCCCTTAAATTTTGCATGTGTAAACAACAACACTCTTTTATCTTTATTTTATGTTGTAGTTTTTTAGCAAACTTTTATATTTATGTTTTTATTCTCGATTAGTAAAACCAAATTATGACTGTTACATTTTGAGAAACATTCTCAAGTATGTTTAAGTAATTTTAATCCTTTAAAAATAAGCAATGACACGAGCAACCCCGTTATAGTAGTTAGAGAGAAGGAGACTACATATTTAATGGAGTGCTCCAAGACTTTGATTATTAATGAAAAACGGAAGCTCATGAGATGATTAAATAATTTGAAATAAGTTTCAACGAATTAATCATGCACTGGATACGATCCAGTATGATCATTCTGTCATACGATGACAATTAAATCAAACGTTCGATAAGAATGACCACATTGAATTTTGCAAAGGTTGTTTTCAAAATTCTAAGATTTAAGTATCGACTTATTTCTTAATCATTGCTTGAAGGTTAATTAAATAGTTAATGTTTTGAATATGATTCAATAGGCAAAATAAACTTTGGATTTTCTTTATGAAAGGAAATAGAAGACATTGCTCTTGTGATTTTTCTTAAGTCTTATGAAGACTACATTAAGAAAGATTTACGAGTGCTTAAGGGATTAAAAGGAAAGTTAGGGCATGTGCTTAAAAAAAGAGATCTTATCGAAGTCTCTATTATAGGTGTTAAGGGTGATTTTATATGATTTATATCGTTATATTTTGTAACAATTCTCTCCATATTCGTATAATTTGCATAGAAATTAAGTGTTTAATTGAAATATTGAGCAAATGAGGTTTTAAACGGTTTAATCGCAAAATTGGTTGATTTAGGTGTTTTATTGTTGATTTTATATTGATTTGGATGATATTACACTTTGCAATGTTTTATTATATTTTAGATACACGGAATTGGCTCAAAATAGGATTAAAAGATGTCAAGGATCGAATTCATATGAAGAAAAAGAGATAGAGATGGAAAAATCAGACTTGAAGCAATCTGAACGTGCTCAACCCTCCGTCCAGTGGACGGGCGTCTAAGCAAGTTGACGGCCGTCCAGAAGAGGTGATTTGATTCAGAGTTCTCCCAAATTTAGTGGACGAGCGTCCAAATTAAAGAAGGATGGGCGTCTGATCCAGCTCGGCCCGACTCGAAGGTTTTATTGAAGGCTGGACGGACGTCCAGCATAGCGGATGGGCGTCCGAGCGCCGACATAGCAGAACCGACTCTGAAATTCTATATATAGCTGCATTTTCTCCCATAATTATCATCAGAATTTCGAACCCTAATCCCTAGGGGCGGCTCAGTTTTTATTGTTTTTAGTTTTCTAGTAGATAAAACACTTTTTTATGTATTTTTACTTAATCAAGTCGATTTTCAAGAGGATACTAAGAGGCTAGAACTCTATTGAACAAGCGTTCTGAAGCCGTCCGATCAACAATTCAGTTTCGATTCTCGTTTGTCTTGTGAGTTTTTAATTCAAGTTGTATCTTTATTATGTTTATCTTGATTTTCTGCAAATTTATATCGAAAGATCCTTGCATGTTGATTGTTTATATTGATGAAAATCTTGTTAAACCCTAGATCACCATAATAAAGATTAGGTCTTTAACCTAAAAATAACGAGAGTTGGTAAGGTTGAATTCCTAGGTTAGAAATTGAGAGATTTCACATCTTTGATTTGAAAGCGTTAATCTTTAGGATCGAAAGATACAAGATTAATAGGTGAACTTGTCTAAGAAATTAGGAGTACATACATTGGCTAGGTGAATCACAACTTGGTTTGAAATCACAGAATAATCGAGATAGAGATTGATTGTTGTAGGATAGGTGGATCAATTGCTTGTTCGTTCGTAAAATACTGATTAAACCACTTGAAATTGAACGGTTTAGTAAATTTACAATCTTTATTTCATAATAGACATCGAATAGATTTAGTTTAGATAATTTGTTCGCAACCATATTTTCCTGGCTTTGGATCTTGATCTTCTGTCCAGTTAATCTTATTTGTAGTTTCGTGTTTTTCGTTTTAGTTTTCACTGTTTTATTTTCGTATCTTTTAGTAGTAATCGTGACATAGTTAGGTTAGATAATAAAAACTAGATTAAACAACCCCGATTCCCCGTAAGATCGACCCGGTATTAACCTCTTTACTACGATCCTTGCACTTGAGGTATATCGGATTTATAAATTTATTACTTGTTTATTTTGCTTAGATAAAATCCGTGAACAAGTTTTTGGCGCCGTTGCCGGGGAACCGGACGGTTGTCTAGTTTTTGTTTATTTCTCTTTTTATGTTCTTTATTCTTTTTCTTATTATTGTTAGTTAATTTATAGTTAAGTTGTTAGATTGTTCGTCATTAGGTTTCATAGTTATTATCTTCCTAGTTTATTTTATCTTGTCTGTTCTTCTGTTTTTCCGTTTGTTTTAATCAGACGAGCGTCCAGTTGATACGGACGCCCGTCCGTTTAAATTTTTCTAACTCTTTTCGTAGTTTACCCAGTCAGACGCCCGTCCAGTTCATCTTTCAGGCAGACACCCGTCCAGTAATCTGGACGCCCGTCTGACCTCTTTCTTTTCAAAATCTTTTCTCGGCTTTAACCTTTGATTTAAAGGTTAAACAACTAGATCTTGGTATCGGTTTATGCAAACTCGGAGTAAAAAGGGGCAACTACTCTATACCCCTGACCTCGAGCGGACCATAGTCCGACCAAACAGGAGAAAGCTCCGTTTTGCGGACCTCCCGGACGAAGAGAACGCAGTTGATCGAGATATCGAGCAAGATCTAACTCGGGAGATCGAAAATATAGTCATTATGGCTGTTGAAGATAGACGTACGTTGGCTGACTACGCCATGCCTGGTGTAGTCAAGGTCAACCCGGCTATCGTCCTACCAACCATAAATGCTCAAACCTTCGAACTCAAGCCTAGTCTCATTCAAATGATGCAACATGCATCTATCTTCCACGGCTATCAATCTGAAAATCCGCACACTCACGTACACACAATTCTGGAGATATGCGGTACGACTCGCATTCAATGTGTAAGCGAGGATGCCATTAAGCTGAAATTGTTTCCGTTTTCCTTGAAAGGGAGGCAAAAGAGTGGTATAACTCTCTCCCTGCAAAATCCATTACCACTTGGGCTGGACTTGAAAAAGAGTTTCTAAGTCAATATTTCCCACTTTCCAAGACAGCCCAATGCCTCAGTGAAATTTTTACATTCTATCAGAAGGAGAACGAGTCATTCTTTGATGCATGGAAGTGGTTCAAATCTCTTCTTCGGAAATGTCCCCATCATGGTATTGAATTGCAGAGGCAAGTCAATACGTTTTTCAGTGGATTGACCGAGCTCACTAAGGGCATGGTCAACAGTTCTTCTGGTGGGGCATTCTTGAGAAAGACACCTGAAGAGGGATGGGCACTATTTTAGGATATTGCCAAGTACAATTACGCCCCCGCTCAAGCTATTCAAGCACCTCCTCCTCCTCCTAAGATCGAGGAGGTGAATATGCAAAGTCTGATCGCCATGCTGCAAAAGCAGATGGCAGCTTCTCAAATTTCTCCTAATCCGATCACTCAGAATCCTTCCCTTCAACAGAGCTCTCGTGTTACAGATCGTGAGAATTGTTGTCGACCGCCATATGGTTGGCGGTGTCAATTTGTTTCCCCCTCTGCTTATCAAGTTAATACTGTTCATGACAATGGACAGTACAATCCAGTCACATGTCAAAACTGTGATAATGTGGGGCATACATCTCGTTTCTGTCCTCTGAATGGACAGAATGTTGAAGTGAATGCTTTCTATGGCCAGCAAAATCAGAGGTTTAACAATCAATTCTCTGGCCAAGGTAATTATCAGAATCAGGGCTTTAACCAAAATCAAAATTTCAATCCAAATTCGAATTCTAATCAAAACTTCAATCGAAACCCTACTTACAATCAGAACCAGAACTCCAATTTCTCCAATCAGAATCAAAGGTTCAATCAGAATTGGCCAAACAATTCTGCAATACAGAGTCAGTCTGGCCAGCCTCTTCCGCAAAACTTCCAAAACTCTCAAGGCCCCTCTCACTCCAATAGCCTTGAAGCTAAAGTGGAGGAGCAAAATAAAAACATCCAACTCCTAATGAGCACAAACAAGAACAATGCCAGGAGACAAATCTCTTATGTCCAACTTTCTGATAGTACTTTTACTACTAGTTTGGATCAGGTGGGGGACACTTTTATTCAGTTTTTTACTGATCTGTTAGGAACTGAAGGTTCTTCTGTTCCTATTGAGGAAGATGTGGTCAATGCTGGACCTAAAATCTCTGATATTGCTGCTGATTTGTTACAAAGGGAGGTTACTGCTGCTGATGTAAATGAGGCTTTGTTTTCCTTTTCTGATGACAAATCCCCTGGACCAGATGGATACTCTGCTGGTTTTTTTCAAAAAGTCTTGGAATGTTGTTGGTGATTCTTTTATTGCTGCTGTTTTGGAGTTCTTTCAGAATGATGCTTTGCTGAAGTAGATTAATCATGATGCCATTGCTTTGATTCCTAAATCCAATCATGCTTCTTTTGTAAGTGATTATAGGCCCATTTCTTTCTGTAATGTCACTTATAAGGTGATTTCCAAAATTCTTGCTTCTAGGCTTTCTGTTTGTTTGCCTGATATTATTGATGAAGCTCAATCTGGATTTCTTCATGGTAAACTTATGTCTGATAACATCTTTTTGTGCCAAGAGTTGATTAGGCATGGTGTTAAAAGGGGCCCTCATAGATGTTTGATTAAGGTGGATATAAAAAAAGCTTTTGACTCTGTTCATTGGTCTTTTTTAGAGGCTGTTCTTCATGGATTTGGTTTTCCTGCTAGATTTATCAAGTGGATTATGATTTGTGTTTCTACTACTTCTTACTCTGTCTCTATCAATGGAGATTTTAAAGGTTTTTTCCCTGGTAAAAGAGGACTGAGACAAGGGGATCCTCTATCCCCTTTTCTGTTTGTGATTGGTATGGAATATCTGTCCAGAATGCTGAGGATTCTAGGGGAGGACTCTGAATTTAATTACCATGCTGGCTGCCATAGTTTGAAAATCAACCACCTTGCTTTTGCTGATGATCTTATGATTTTTACTAGAGGGGATCCTATCTCTGTCACTCTTCTTATGAATTGTTTGACTTGCTATGAGGATTGCTCTGGCTTTGTGGCTAACATGATGAAATCTGAAATGTTTTGTGCTGGTTTAAATGAGGATGCTAAAGCTGATTTACTAGATATTTCTGGCTTAAAAGAGGGAGTGTTTCCTATCAGATATCTTGGAATTCCTTTATGTTCTATCAGAATGAATGTTGGCCAATATGATCCATTGTTTTCTTCCTTGAGGAACTACTTCTGTAATTGGAAAGGGGCTACTCTATCTTATGCAGGCAGACTACAACTTATTCTTTCTGTGATCCATGGCGTTTATTGCTTTTGGCTTGGAATTTATCCTATTATTGGTAGTGTCAGATTGAAATTGGATCAGATGTGTAGAAGATTCTTGTGGGGTGGTTCTTGTGAAGATTTTAAAGAATCTTTGGTTGGTTGGGACAAGATTTGTCTCCCCAAATTTGAGGGTGGTCTTGGCATTCTCCAGTTAGATACTTGGAACCAGGCTCTTCTTTCCAGGATCCTGTGGAACTTTCAGAGTAAAAAAGACTGTGTATAGGTTAAGTGGATCAGTGTGGAGTACTTAAAAGGAGAGAATATTTGGAGTTATCATATGAAGAAGGGTGATTCTGCTCTGATTAAAGCTATTCTTAGAATTAGAGGTAATGTTTTGCTTGCTTCTGGTTCTGCAGATGCTGTTGTTTCTTTGATGAAAACCTGGTGTACTGGTCCAAGGCTTATGCCTGCTGCTGCTTATGATTTTTTTAGGAGGAAGGCCCCCAAAGTCTGGTGGAGTAATACTGTTTGGAATTCTAGGGCTACCCCTAAACACTGCTTCATGCTTTGGATTACTTTACAACACAGTTTGCTTACTACAGATAAGCTTGTCACTGATGACAGGCTCTGTCCCCTCTGTGGTTTAGTGGATGAGTCTGCTGCACACCTTTTCTTCCAATGTCCTATTTCTTGCATGGTTTGGGGGAAGATCAAGATCTGGCTTGGTATTAATAGGAGGTTGGAAACTGTTTTGAGCTCTTTGAGATGGATTAAAAGGCATTGCAACGGAACCTCTCATGGTAATGTGGCCAGGGCTACATCTGTTTCTGTGGTTGTTTACTGGATTTGGCATATGAGGAATAAAAGAAGATTTGAAGGCTTTTTGATGAAAATTTCAAATGTTTTGCATTGTATTAAGACTCATATGTACTATATAATGCAAGCTTCTTTTCCCTTGTTCACTTTTACCCCATGATGTTTGGGTTTTGTACATCTTATGTGCTTTCTTTTGGTAGTTGTTGGTGGTTGTTTGAGATAATTTTCTTTCTCTACACACCTAGGGACAGGCTCTGTGAGTTATGCTCTCATATGACCCCTTTTATTTTGCCCTTTTTGAAGTGTTGATAGGGGTTTAGTGGGTGTTGTTTCTTGTAGCATACAATCTCTAGGGGTCTTATGCTCCTTGAAATCAACAAATCTAACCTCTTCTCAACATTTTGTAGATACTAGACTAGATCTTCTGTTTAGGATGTTGCTCTTGTAGTTTGCATACCTTGGTTTAATATATGTACAGTTAACCCAAAAAAAAAGAATCTCGAGAGGCAACTAGGGCAATTGGCTGAACAGTTAGTTTCTAGACCACCAGGGCAGTTGCCCAGCTTCACAGAAAAGAATCCTAAGGGTGGTCAAGTTGCCCAGACTGATCTAAATAATAGCCAATGCACTGACCTGGTACCTTCAATTCTGTATGGTGGAGAAGAGGCCAGTGCGATGAACTTGAGGTCAGGTACTCAACTGAGTGGTCCCCCTCACCAGGGAAACCACTAACCCCTCCCGCCAAAGAAAGAGGGGTGAGGGGAAGTCGAGAACCTACGTTTCCCTTGGCTGCAAGAGAATACTCGGTGGGTGATCCCCGGGAGGTGAAAGAGTTGGAAGTCCTCGGTGGTTGAACCCCGAGGAATGAAGGATCAAGAGAGTCGTGAGGTGATCCACGACTAGTAAAGAAGAATGAAAAGGTAGTAAGGTGGAAGGACTTGGAAGACAAAGCTGTCAGTTCATCCTTGAAGAAAGCCTTTTCTGTGAGTGACTTGAAAAAACTTCCATTTCCACCTAGAAAAAGCAACATATCCTTGAATGAGGACAAAAAGTATGAAAAAGTGCTAAACCTTCTGAAAAATACTCAGGTTAATCTTCCATTATCTGAGGTTTTGGTTGAGATGCCTAAGTATACCAAATTCATCAAGGATGTTATTTCATCTAAGAAGAAGTTAGCGGACATGGATCGGTTGATTGGTGAGGATTGCTCTATGATCAATTATGAAAATCTACCAATCAAGAGGGGTGACCCTGGGAAATTTGTGCTCACATTGCTGATGGGAGGCCTAGTCTTTCCAAACTCGTTATGTGACCTAGGTGCATCCATAAGCCTGATGCCATTGTCTGTCTGCAAACAGCTTGGGTTAGACAATCTTCTAGAACCCACCACCATAAATCTTCAATTCGCGGATAGATCTTCTAAGAAAGCTGCGGGAATACTTAAGGACGTCCTTGTTCAAATTGACAGATTTACCTTCCCGCTGGACTGGTACGTTCTGGACATAGAGAAGGATGAGCATGTCCCTCTTATTCTTGGGAGAGCTTTTCTGTCTACAGCCAGAGCCCTCATTGACTGTGATGGTGGGCAAGTGACGATACGTGTTGGTGATCAAGAGGTGAGTTACAATGTTTCCAAAGCTAACTAGAAACCCTCTGAAAGACCAACCGGCTTCTCCATTGACGATACGTCTGATGAATTCAATGATTTCATGGAAAAGCAAGTCATGGCTGTTACAACTGAATATGAGCGACTAGTTGAGAAACAGAATAATCATGGTGTGGTGAGTCTAGAACAGTTAGAAGCTGAATTCGAGGATGAGTTGTTGAAAGGAGAAGTTTTGGCAGTGGGACCACTAAGTAAACTCAGCGATGTTGAGTTGAAAAGTGGAGATCTTAAATCATGTTTGGAAGACCCCCCTGCAGATCTGGTACTGAAGCCGTTGCCTAAACATCTAAAGTATGTGTTTTTAAGAGAAGGTGACAAGCTTCCATTAATTATATCTGACAAGCTGTCTCGATTAGAAGAAATGAAGCTGGTAAACGTCTTGAGGAAGAATGATAAAGCCTTTGGTTGGCAAGTAGGAGACATCAGAGGGATATCTCCTGACATCTGTATGCATAAAATCAAGACTGAAGAGGGTGCGAAATGTGTTAGACAGCCCCAGAGGAGGCTCAACCCTCATATGCAAGAGGTGGTCAAGAAAGAGATTATCAAGCTTTTAGATATGGGTATCATATACGCAATCGCTGACAGTGAATGGGTATCCCCTACTCAGGTAGTTCCCAAGAAAGGAGGGATTACTATTGAGAAGAATGAGAAGGGAGAAGAGATAGCATTGAGACTTGTTACTGGTTACAGAGTCTGCATTGATTACAGGAAACTCAATGAGGTAACCATGAAAGACCATTTCCCCCTTCCTTTCATTGATCAGATGCTTGAGCGTCTGGCGGGACACGTATTCTACTGCTTCCTGGACGGATATTCAGGTTATTTTCAGATACCCATCGATCCAATTGACCAAGAAAAGACCACTTTCACCTGCCCCTATGGTACATTCGCTTACAGGCGAATGCCATTTGGTCTTTGCAATGCCCCGGCTACATTTCAAATATGTATACTGGCTATCTTTGACGGGCTAGTTGAAAAGTGTATGGAAATTTTCATGGATGACTTTTCGGTCTTTGGTCAATCCTTCGATGATTGTCTTGACAATCTTGATCCGGTCTTATCCAGATGTGTGGAAAAGAACTTAGTCCTAAACTGGGAAAAGTGCCATTTCATGGTAGATGAGGGGATAGTTCTTGGCCACAAGATCTCCGCCAAAGGTATTGAGGTAGACAGGGCCAAAGTGGAAGCTATCGAGAAGATGAGTTATCCTAAGAATGTGCGCGAAGTCAGAGGTTTTCTTGGACATGTTGGTTTCTATAGGAGATTCATTCAAGATTTTTCCAAGATAGCCAAGCCCCTGTCTACACTACTTAAAGAGGACGTTGTATTCAATTTTGTTGCAAATTGCAAGCAAGCGTTTGAGGAGCTTAAAAGTCGATTAATCTCTGCACCGATCCTTATTTCGCCTGACTGGAATCTCCCCTTTGAGCTTATGTGCGATGCATCAAACTATGATGTTGGCGCAGTCTTAGGACAGAGGGAAAAAGGGAAATTCCGGCCAATCTATTACGCCAGTCACACGCTAAATCCATCCCAAGTAAACTACACGACTACTGAAAAGGAATTATTGGCTGTAGTCTTTGCTATGGACAAGTTTCGTAGTTACTTGTTGGGTGCTCAAGTAGTTGTGTGGACTGATCACGCTGCTTTGCGATACTTGTTGACAAAGAAAGAGGCCAAACCGCGCTTACTACGTTGGATACTGACCCTACAAGAGTTCGATGTCCAGATTAAAGACAAAAAATGCAGTGAAAACGTAGTGGCTGATCACGTTTCAAGAATGTTGAGTGAGGAAAAGGACGACCCTGACGATATAGATCTTTACTTTCCTCTGGAGAATATCATGCTTATCGACGGTTTTCCTCCAGATGTTCCTTGGTATTCTTCCATCGTAAACTACCATCATTCCCAATATCTTGATCCAGAATTGTCTTATCAGGAGAAGAAGAAATTCTTCTCGGATATGAAAACATTCGTTTGGGATGAACCTTACCTCTTCAAGATTTGTAAAGATGGTTTGCTGAGAAGATGTGTTCCAGAATCCGAGCAATGCGATATTATTGAGCAATGCGACAGTGGACCTACCGGTGGTCATTTTGGTCCTTGGAAAACCGTTGCTAAGATCTTTCAATCCGGCTTCTATTGGCCCACGATCTTTAAAGATACAGAAGCTTTCTGCAAAGCTTGTGATAGGTGTCAAAGAACCGGAACTTTAACAAGGCGTTTCGACATGCCATTGAAACCCATCCTAGAATGCGAAGTCTTTGATGTATGGGGTATCGATTTTATGGGACCATTCCCATCATCTTGTGGAAATAAATACATCTTAGTCTGCGTGGATTATGTATCGAAATGGGTGGAGGCTCAAGCCACGTCTCACAATGATCATAAGACGGTCATGAAGTTTTTAAAGAAAAACATCTTCGTGAGATTCGGGTGTCCACGCGCTTTGATTAGTGATGAAGGGACACACTTTGCAACCGACCCCTGGAGAAAGTGCTTGAGAAATATGGTGTCCGGCATAAAATTGGCACACCATACCATCCTATGACTAGTGGTCAGGTTGAAAGAAGCAACCAAAGTTTAAAGAAGATCCTGGGAAAGCAGTAATGATCATAGAAAAGACTGGAGTCTAAAGTTGGATGATGTACTGTGGGCATATCGAACTGCCTATAAGACCCCCATGGGTACATCACCCTATTAAATGGTTTATGGTAAACCATGCCACTTGCCAGTCGAGTTAGAGCATAGAGCCTATTGGGCCACGAAGTTTTTAAACTTCGATACCCAATCTTGTGGAAAACATCGATTGCAACAATTGCATGAGTTAGACGAATTTAGACTTCAGGCCTACGAAAGCGCCATGATAAGTAAGGAAAAGACAAAACTCCTTCACGATGCCAAAATCAAGAAGCGAAAATTCCATGTTGGGGAACAAGTTTTATTATACAATTCCAGGTTACATCTGTTCCCTGGTAAGCTGAGGACACGATGGTCCGGTCCCTTTGAAATTCTCCGAGTCATCCCTGGAGGTGTTTTAGAACTATGAGGTTATGGTGACCAGCCGTTCCGAGTGAATGGTCAAAGGTGCAAGCATTACATTGGTCAAGACAAGGAACAACCTTTGATTGTTCGATTCCTCGATATCCTCGGGTGTGGTACTTTAGAAGACGATAAATTTGACGAGTTTTCGCCCGATTTGTTTTCTGAGGATGACGGCAGTGGTCCCTCTGAAGAAGTTCTAGCAGGTAGTAGGGACATGGAAGAGTTTGCGAAGGAGCAATAGTTGAAACATCGTCAGAAGAAGAAGAGATAAACCATGGGGAGGTTTAAACGTGTGTGGAAGGCAATTAAAGAATTCACCCCATGTGTTAGCTGTTGTTTCTGCAGCCACACTACTGATCAAAGCCTACACGAGTTAGTGGCTGGCAGAAAGGTTAAATGGCCTGATCCAGGCTGAGCTAAAAGAGTGTCGAGCTAACGACAGTAACCAAAAGCGCCACTAGGAGGCATCCTAGATATCCTTTATTATATTATGACTCTCTTTTGTGTTGTTTCTTTTTCTTTAATTGGTTTTTATCTTAAGTCTAATTAAGATTTTGTTTGAATTTGTTCAGTTTAGCTGTGTTTTTAGATATGGATTACGGAGTTCTACCAGAGGAGTTTCCTTTCATTAGTAGGATCCCACATATCACTCTAGGTGACGGACCCGGAGGGACTATCATTTTGGACGTAGACTTTGATATTAGTACCCGCATCAGGACCGTTACTTATGTTCTCATTGTACCCTGATCTTCGGGAGGTGGAGATTTTAGCTCAGAGGACCTGCAGGAGACTTTAGGACGACCGTATACAATCCTCAATGATCCGATGCTGACTGACTTGGCGCTAGTGCTACAAGCTGAGCATTTTCAAGGCATGGATGTTGCTAGCGAGGAATGGGGTTTACAGGATGAGTATGATTTTCCTCCTGCTATTGACATGCTCCGCCGTCTGATCAGGATTGTGGATTGGGCGGAGATTTATGATGGCTAGCGTCATTAGGCTGTTTCGTCGAGCAAACGACGTAAAACAAAAGCGCTCGGTGGGAGGCAACCCACTATTTTCTAGTGTTTTTAGTGTTTTCTAGTTTTATTTGTTATTTGACGTTTTGTATGAATATTTATGATGAAATAAAAATTTGAAATTGATTTGAATGAAATTTTTTAAGTTTTTGCTGAAATTCAACCTTGGATGTGCGTCCATGAATATCTGGACGCCCGTCTGCTTTGTGTCTGCCTTGGACGAGCGTCCACCCATCCTGAACGCCCGTCTGCGAGATCCACTCCAACTCTGTTCTTAATTTTGAACAGCTGGACGAGCGTCTGAATATCTGGACGCCCGTCCACTTCATACCATCCTCAGTGAATGAGCGTCCACCCATCCTGTACGCCCGTCCACCCTGCGTCTATATATATCCCCTGCTTCCCAATTTCAGTCGAGCCACAAAAATTTCAAAGTTTCAACCCGACTTTTCGACACCTTTTACCCTAAAATCGGTGTTTCTATACCAAATTGGGCGATTCAAAGTCCTACAAGCAGCTCTCAATCCCCTCTTTTCGATTTTCCATTCCAAATCCTCCAACAAACACCCATTAATTCGATTCAGTGACATAGTTGGTGCGGCCTTTTTGAAGAAAAAATTCGATTTTTGGGTTCAATTTGGCATTGTTTGGGCTTCTAATCCTTTTTATCATCATCCCATCATCGTACTTGGTAAGATTTTATAAGCTTTTCTTAGATTATTTCACGTTTTTTTTTGAGTTCGATCTTCGAGTCGACTCTTTTACATGCAATTTGCCTTATTGGTTTTTTTTCTTCTTGTTTTGTTTATTTTTCTTCCTCTGTGGGTGATCTGGGATGTTGATGGATGATGATGGATGGTCTGCATTGCTGTTTTGATGTTGGTTTGGTGTTGGTGTGTTTGGGAAATCCCGTTTGGACGATAAACGGGTGGTTTTGTTTGAATTTGGATTTGGGGTTGTTGTTTGTTTAGTCTTAGTTTAAGATGGTGCACAAACAGGTTCAGAAACGGCATGGTAAGGGGGTAGCAAAGGAGCCTACTAAGAAGAAAAAGGGTGTGGACCCCACTTTAGTCAACCCTAACCAAGGTATCCGTATTGGTGAGCGTCAAAATCCTCCCAGAGGTCAATCCAGGGTTCCTTTACACGATGAGTCTGAGTCGGGGTCTGACACTGATGATGATCCCTTAGTGAGAAAGATGACTAGGGTGTCGGAGACTCGGGGTGAGAGAGATGCAAATGAACCTAGGGGTAGAACCGAGGAAGCCACTAAGGGAGCTGAGCCGGTTAGACAGAATGTGAGACCTCCTATCCCTATTCCCTTGGCTCGTAGGTTCTTTAATCCTAAGGCTTTTGAGGTATAGAACAAGCACTATCTGACGAGGACGATGTTGATCGAGAGAGCCATTCTAGAGACGCAGGTTGATCCCGCTTTTGTGAAACTGCTTACGGATAGGAAGTGGGGTGCCCTGATGAAAACCCCTAGAACCCCGATCAATGCTACCCTAGTTCATGAGTTTTATGCGAACTGTTCGGAGACGGATTTGGAAACTGGGGTAGTTATGGTTAGGGGTGTAAAGGTGCCATTTACGCCTCAGGTTATAAATGAGAAGTATAACTTGGCACCTTTTGAAGGGTTGGACTACAAGGAGGCGATCAAGGCCAAGCAGGATGCGGGAGAGGATCCGTTGGAGGAGTTGAGATTGTTGGTGTGCCCGGAGGTGCCGTGGACACTTAGACCGGGCGGAGATAGGAAAGAGTTGGTAACGACGAGTTGGACGGAGGATTGGAAGGTCCAATGTCAGTTTATCCAAAACAGGTTGTTGCCTAAGAACAACGTGAATCACTTTCACTTTGGTGACCTCGGGATGTTGTACGCTCTGAATTTCAAGATAAATGTGGATGTAGGACAAGCCATTTCCGATGAGATAGCCACGAATCAGAAAGTATACACGCGATGTTTGATATGCCCGCATTTGATCCACAGCCTCTGTCAAGATGCTAGGGTTCCCAAGTACAAGACCGATCACAAACCGAGGAATCCAAGGTTCTTGCAGTGGGAAAAAGTGAAGTCTTCTGGTCAGATTCAGACTGAGGCTGAGGCAGCCCGTGAGCCCGGTTCATCTTCAGCACCGCCTTGAGCATCTTCCCTTCCATCTTTATCTCCCTCAGTCCGGATGAGGTTGAGTATGGCTAACAGTATACGGAACTAGATGGAGGATATGAGGACTTCTCAGAACAATATCCTATCTATTTTACGGTGTATAAGTGAGGACCGGTGTCTCGGATATTATCTAATGAAAAATAAACAAGTAATAAATTTATAAATCCGGTATACCCCAAGTGTAGGGATCGTAGTATAGCGATTAATACCGGAGTCGATCACAGGGAATCGAGGTATCTAGTTCATATTAATTCTTCTAACTCTAAACAAAAACAAAAACAGAAAGATAAACTGGACAGTGGATTGTCAGTCCAAAGCCAGGAAGGATAAAAGCGAAAACGACATCTAAACTATAAACTATAAAATAAACAGTAAACAAGAAGATGATCATGGTGATTAAACAATGAACAAACAAATATTCCTCCGATCCCGCAACCCTTAATTTCCTCTCTAAAGTTATCTTGTGATGTTTTAATTAAAGATGTGGTCCACCTAACAAAATTATGAATTTCTACTCTCGTAGATAATTCGCCTATTAATCTTTCATCTCTCGATCTTAAAGATTAACGTTTTCAAACCAAGGTGCAAGATTTATTAGATCTAACAATCTAGATATTCTAACCTATCAACTCTCGTATTTTTAGGTTAAAAAGATCTATTCTTTCCTATGGTGATCTAGCGTTTACACCGACTCTCGTCATATGGTAAACATCAATAACAACAATCTCTCGATATATGTTGCATAAACATATAATCATGGAAAAGAAACAAGCTTTAAATTGAAATCATTCATAAAATTATTCAAAGGAAAAGAAATAAAAGAAAGCTGAAATAAACGATCTCACAGGCTGTTCATGTTGCAGAGCTTCAGCATCAGCATGGCAGCAAACAGGAAATAGAAAAAAAAAATATAAAAACAAGAAAAATCGCAACCCCAGCCTCCAAGCATTCAGCATAAAACAGCAGCAAAACGAAATAGAAAGCGAAGAAAAAAAACAACCCTCGGCCGGCCAAGCACCAAGGCTCAGCCGGCCGAGCCTAACTCTGCTCAAATTAGGGTTTTCTCAATGTATGTAATGATATGCGGTATCATCTAGGGTTTAAAATAGCGTGCATATATATAGAAAACTGAGGCGGTGCTGCTATGGCGGTGGAAGGACGCCCGTCTCGATGCCTTCGGGCGACGCCTGGGCCCGAAAATATCTGAACTCTCTGATCTGATTTTCTTTCTCTGGACGCTAGTTCAATATTCTAGACGCCAGTTCACTGGAAACTAGACTTCTCTGAAACAAAAATCTCAGCCTGGACGCCCGTTTACTTTGATGGACGCCCGTCCAACCTAGACGGGACTTGGACGAACGTTCAGCTTGCTCAAAAATCGATCTTCTCATCTTTATCTTCAATCGATTTCATCTTTATCTCTTCTCCTCTTCATTAATCCGATTGTTAACCCCTTTTAATCCTCTTCTTGGTTGAAATTGTGTATCTACAATACATCAAACACATTGCAAAATGAAGTATCTTCCAAATCAATATAAAACCATCAATTTTACACATAAATCATACAATTTTGCAACTAACCCATTAAAAACATCACTTGCTCAATAATTCAATATAAAGCTTGATTTCTATGAAAAACATCCAGATATGGGGGAAATTGACATAAAATATATCCTAATAAAACGTATAAAATCACCCTTAACAATCGGCCTCCGAGGGACGACAGAGTCTTCACCCCGAGCACTATAGACTATGTCTATTCATATGAGATTGAGCTAGCCATTGTGGATGTTCTTCATGATTCCGAGTCGTCTTCGGGTGAGGAGCAGCCTGACTCTCCTGTGGGTGGATCACCTCCGGCTGATGATTCTGCGGCACCGGAGCAAACCTGATCTTATTTTTTGATTCTAGCTTTTGTTCTTTCTTTTATACGATGGTTGTATTGTCCTGCTACTTTTCATTACTTGATTCATTGTATTTTTCATATAGCTACTATCTATTTTTCCCGATGAATCATGTAAGCCATAAGGCATCCGTACTTTCATTTGACATTGCTATGATTTTGATTTTCATTGTATTGGATGTTTTCTCTTTTGATCTAATCGTTTCGTTATCTTTCATCATGATATACTTTCCCCGTTTTCCCCGAGATTTTTCCGTGTTTGTCAAGTAGTGCAGGTATATTTTTAGCGGTATTGTCAAGCTCGCTTTTACATCGTCTGGTTACGTGTTCTATTTGTCACCACGTAGGCTCCGGCATGACCAACGATTTGAGTATCTAGTGCAATCAGCTAAGTATTTTGTCTCTTTTAAGTTCTGCACAACCTGAGGACATGTTGTGGTTTAAGTGTGGGGGAGGGGAATGGATACGTGTATCTATCATTTGCTTATATCATTATTATTCTATGCAAAATGAGCTAAATTTTTTAAAATTTTTCTTTTTGTTTTGTCCCGAGTACGCAATGCATATCTTTGTTCGTTATTTTTATAGTCATCGATGTTGTATACTGTATGTCCAGTAAGTTAGTTGTTTCACCCGATATATATATTTTTCACGAGCCATAGTGAATGATGAGCTATACTATAAAGCTATACCCTTTTTGATTAGTGATTTTTGTTATCTTATAAGTCGTGTGCTTAGTGCTAACGTATGTATCGTGAGAATTAAAATAGTTTGTGTTTAGATCCAAAGTATGATATACTGTGAATATCTGAGGTTTGAATGTGATAAGTAAAGCGTAACTAAAGTTGTTGAAAAAGTTGAATTCTAAATGAAAAAATTGGGTGTGTCGGAAGCTGGTCGATGATTGGAGTGCGGTAGGGCATATCTCGAATGTCCTACACCACTATGATGACCAAAAGCTCACGACAGTCAGAAGAAGCTGCATTATGATTTGAGTAAGGTAGGGTATATCTCGAATATCCTATTCTGCTATGACATGGCAACAACTCATTCTGATGTGCGTTTAAAAGTGAAATAGTTAAATCAACTTATATAAGAAGTGGTATGAACTGAATGTAAGACTTAGTTATCGTGTACCTTATCCCCAGTATAAACTGACAGATATGTTGTAGGGATTATCTTCTGAGTATATCAGAAAGGTCCTTAATGTATTCTATCATCTTTTTCGGGATACGTTACGTTTTGTAGGGTACATCTTATAAGTATCATTTATCTTTAGTTTGAAGGGGGTATTAGCTAGTTTGCTTGACATTTTCAAGTTCGGACTTAGTGGAAGTTTACTATGGCTTTGCACACACACAGGGGTGAGCATCTGATTTATTGAATATACTTTGTACTTGGTGAAGTGTCTATCTTTTCTCGAGCCTTTATTCTGCTTTGTTTTGCTCGGGACGAGCAAAAGCTAAGTGTGGGGGAGTTGTTAAGGGTGATTTTATATGATTTATATCGTTATATTTTGAAACAATTCTCACCATATTCGTATAATTTGCATAGAAATTAAGTGTTTAATTGAAATATTGAGCAAATGAGGTTTCAAACGGTTTAATCGCAAAATTGGTTGATTTAGGTGTTTTATTGTTGATTTTATATTGATTTGGATGATAGTACACTTTGAAATATTTTATTATATTGTAGATACAGGGAATTGGCGCAAAGGAGGATTAAAAGATGTCAAGGATCGAATTCATATGAAGAAAAAGAGATAGAGATGGAAAAATCAGACTTGAAGCAATCTGAACGTGTGTTCAACCCTCCGTCAAGTGGACGGGCGTCTAAGCAAGTGGACGGGCGTCTAGAAGAGGTGATTTGATTTAGAGTTATCCCAAATTTAGTGGACGAGCGTCCAAATTAAAGAAGGACGGGCGTCTGATCCAGCTCGGCCCGACTCAAAGTTTTTATTGAAGGCTGGACGGACGTCCAGCATAGCGGACGGGCGTCCGAGCGCCGACTTAGCAGAACCAACTCTGAAATTCTATATATAGCTGCGTTTTCTCCCATAATTATCATCAGAATTTCGAACCCTAAACCCTAGGGGCGGCTCAGGTTTTATTGTTTTTAGTTTTCTAGTAGATAAAACACTTTTTATGTATTTTTACTTAATCAAGTCGATCTTCAAGAGGATGCTAAGAGGCTAGACATCTATTGAACAAGCGTTGTGAAGCCGTCCGATCAACAATTCAGTTTCGATTCTCGTTTGTCTTGTGAGTTTTTAATTCAAGTTGTATCTTTATTATGTTTATCTTGATTTTCTGCAAATTTATATCGAAAGATCCTTGCATGTTGATTGTTTATATTGATGAAAATCTTGTTAAACCCTAGATCACCAAAATAAATATTAGGTCTTTAACCTAAAAATAACGAGAGTTGGTTAGGTTGAATTCCTAGGTTAGAAATTGAGAGATTTCACATCTTTGATTTGAAAGCGTTAATCTTTAGGATCGAAAGATAGAAGATTAATAGGTGAACTTGTCTAAGAAATTAGGAGTTCATACCTTGGCTAGGTGAATCACAACTTGGTTAGAAATCACAGAATAATCGAGATAGAGATTGATTGTTGTAGGATAGGTGGATCAATTGCTTGTTTGTTCGTAAAATACTGATTAAACCACTTGAAATTGAACGGTTTAGTAAATTTACAATCTTTATTTCATAATAGACTTCGAATAGATTTAGTTTAGATAATTTGTTCGCAACCATATTTTCCTGGCTTTGGATCTTGATCTTCTGTCCAGTTAATCTTATTTGTAGTTTCGTGTTTTTCGTTTTAGTTTTCACTGTTTTATTTTCGTATCTTTTAGTAGTAATAGTGACATAGTTAGGTTAGATAATAAAAACTAGATTAAACAACCCCAATTCCCTGTAAGATCGACCCGGTATTAACCTCTTTACTACGATCCTTGCACTTGAGGTATATCGGATTTATAAATTTATTACTTGTTTATTTTGCTTAGATAAAATCCGTGAACACTAGGCAAGTGAGTTGAGATAAATCTACTTAAGTTCAAGTCAACTCTTAGATATATGATATCTTACGAGTATGATTAAATTAGAGAGATTAAATTAAGATTCGAAAAGAGAAGCAAACATTATGACATTTTCGGTATTTAATTCTGAATCTAGAAGACAAATAAGAGAACTAAAGAAACACTATTATATTCCGGTTCTTATAATAACTTGATTTTCAGTTACTTGTTAGGATTTAGTAGACATATTCAATTGTAAGGAATAAATGTTATTCCGATAAGGTGGAACGGTCACTAAATCTAACATACTTGGTTGGTGTCACTATATAGTTGATATATGTGATGAAATCTCAACTAAGCATTTGTATGGCTATTATCCTTAATATTTTGTGGTCATTCTAGACATAGTCTCTATGGAAGGGAATCATGTGATCAAATGTCAATCTAATGACGTCTGAACCATGTGATTATGAATCATGTGGGTAATATGTATCTTATCTAAGGATGAGTTAAATACCCTTTTATGAAAAGGTTATAAAATCTAGAAAGTTGTCTGAAGCCTAAACATACCGATGTTTGGTGGCTCATGACAATTAATTCCACAAATAACTGTTTGTTTATATCTATGACTATTTTTAGAAATAGTCATGTGTACTTAGTGAAGTGCATAAATCGGAAAGCCTGAAAAGTTTGAGCTAGTATGAATATGAGATTGATCAACTACATAGGAATTAATCTTCAATTAGATTGAAGCTATTAATACCTGAAGGGTGTTTCAGAAGTCGTCTGAAAGGAATAAGATTCCCCCTTGAAGGATACCATTTTCGGATACGCAATCATATTGTGCTTCTAAAATGGATACAATACTTTATAGGATAAAGCTGTGACATAAGCCATGCAGAGTATCCCTTACCTGTTTTAGGATAGTGCCCTTATTTAAAATATATACTTAACCAGGTTCCGAAGAATATAGGTTGGATAAATCCATATCAGATATGGAATCGATGACATCAAATCCATCTTAGCCGATGATTTAGGGTTGTCATGCTTATAGCAAGCAGGAAATGTATGAAAGGCTTGGAGCCTAGTATGACATGTGCAACTTTGTGGAATATCTTAGCATGTATGCTAGATAATATTTACTTGTCCGCGGAGCAAAAGGTGTTTGTCACCAAACATGCTGTCTTCTAGAGGAAGTGTTTCTTCCAAAAGAAACAGTGGGAGTAAATTAAATCTCAAAAGTAGTTTGAGAACCACAATGAGATATTAAACCATTGGAACACGAGCAAGCACCGTATAAGCGATAAGTTTTAAGACACTGCTCAGTGTACACAAGTACTCTATGAGTCTGTGGATGACCACACGCCTGAAACGGCTACTGGTATGTTCATCATGAAGAATGAAGATCTCGCGACTTGTGTAAGAATGCTTGAAAGGCAAGATTAAGAGATATGACTAGGAGCCATTGTATTTGAAGCAGATTCCATGTGTGACAACCGTGTTATGAACCTAGTGTGTCTTACCTGAAGGGAATGTCCCTAAAAGGTGTGGCAGGTCTTTATAAAAGACCAACATGGAAGGTAACGCGATTACTAGTGAAGCTAAGTTGATGGCTAAAGGGCTACAAGGTCAAAACCATGTAATTACCTTTATGCTACCACATATACTTAACTCTATTCAGATAGTTCTTGTTATAGCTTCATATAATAGCTATATGATAGTGTTGAAAAACATTGGGCCAAAGGCTTGATGCTCATAGACAGTAACGTGATGTGTAAGCTTATAAGATCCATTTATGGACTCAATCAAGTTTCTCCATATAAGTTCTTTACTTTGACAATCAAGAGAGTTTGATTTCATCAAGAGGAAAGAATATGCCTGATGTGCAGAAGGGTTAGTGGGAGTGTCATAGTTTTCGTGCAAGGTATTGGATGTCCTTCTCAGAATCAACACCATATATCACAGTCAATCAATCTTTGGTTGTTCAAGGTCTTTTTGAAAGCTCTTGAAGGTTGCAGTTCTTATTTTATAAATAAAATCTATAGTGATAGATTTGGATACTGGTTGATTATCACTGTTCACCCGCATAGATGAGATGCTAAAGGAGTTTAGCATAGACCACGTCAAGGAAAACTGCTAGCCTATGTTCTTGAGGTCTTTCTATGATAGGACGTCAGTCCTGAAGTGTAAGTGTGAAAGAGATTCTGGTAAGTGTTGAGAATGTCCTTAAAAGTGTTAAGGAAGGGTTCTTAGTTTATTGAAACTAGGTTTCGAATAAACGTAGTCATACATATACATCCTGAGTCTTATGAAGATAGTGGGAGCTAAGGTCTGGGTTGATTAGGTGATACAGTGAGCTAGAAATGTTCTTACCTCAAAATCATTAGAGATTCTACAACCGGGCCAAAACACAGTAGTGCCTTGGAGGCGCAGTGGGAGCATTACCTGGATCTAAGAGGTTCATTCCTGAACCTAGTACGGTTCTTCCACCTTTATTATATAGCTGATATAGTAGTGGATTCATTGCTTGGAGCAAGGACTCTCTTCAGAGATTCATGTGTGTGTTGAGGTGGTTCTTTTTGACTTGATCATTTGGAGCATGATATAAAGATAGTCCGAGTCCCCATGGATAGTGATCCGTTCACTCTTAAGACTGGTTGCAAGTATTTCATGAGATTCTTGTGTTTCAACTTGGTCTTGTGTGAACGAGTGATTGGTTTTAGGCCAAGTGGGAGATTGTTGAAATAGTGTCCTAAACCCAATCGGGTTGGACCGGATCCGACCGGGTCGGATGATTTATACTATTTCATTATTTTTGTACATATATTAAATTGCCTTAATGTTATTATATATTGTGTTCATCTGTATAAACCAATTTGTGATTGTATACATGATAATGTCCTCAGGGTCAAACTGTGGAAGAGAAACCGTGAATATGGTTGATGAGATCTCGACTCGCTTTAAAAGGTTTGATACTTCAATGTCTCTAGTCGTATGTGCTATTAAACGGGACATTAATAGTACGATAAGACTAGCACGTATTAGATCTCTTCCATCTTATTGAATATGGGGATAGATCTCGTCTATCAAGGTGTAGAGACACTTGGACTGTACATGGACGTGTATTAGAGAATGTGTACGTTAGACTGACCTGCTTACTTTATTAAGTGTCTTGCTATGTGGCGGTTTTGTAATTATCCTAAGACCGGAGTCTTCATGGCATCACAGTGTGGATTGTCATAATTTGAAACATTTGAGGTTTCCCTTAGACATGGGGCGATCATGCGGCATTGATTGGGTGTGATACTGAAGTATGCGTAGGATTCATGTTGTTCGTCTGGAAATCACATACACTATTAGTAGGGGTGAATATCCAAAAGGGCCTACTTATAAGGAATGAATTATTCTCGAACGTCTTTGCAAAGCGGAAGTAACATGTTACTTCGAGAGAGTAGGATATCCAAATTATAAGATACGGTCGTTGATGTTAGACACTCGATGTATGACCGTATGGCTATTATTACCGCGATAGGATTCTATTTACATGGTAACTGTTTCACATGAAAGGTAGTAGTAATTGCATTTTGACTCTTCTGATTATTGGGGGCCACGGTGTGTTGCTAGACGCTATTCGTGATCGTTAGGTATGAAGGGCATTTTTGTAATTGCACTTTCTGTCTATGGCCAATAGATCTGGAAGCCTATTGGGTCACACACATAAGAACATCTAGCCGGATTAAAATGCAGTTATAGCGATAACCAAATAAAGAAAGTTTTAACTCGACTATATAGTGTTATAGTGATAAATTATTATGATGATATTTATTTGTTATGATTAAATATAATACAAGATATTAATTATGTTGATTAATTAAATATACATATAATGTATATATAGGTCCAAATATATGTGTATATTGATACATGTGTATTTTGCAAGTTAATTAATCATAGCATTATATTAATTAAAAATATTCTGGAAGCCAATAAAAGGCTATATGGGGCGCCACATTCTAGTGCATAAGATACACTTGAATTGTGCAATTTAATTAATAGTATTACCATATATTGGTATTAGATATTAATATATATATATATATATATATATATATATATATATATATATATATATATATATATATATATATTTGCACACATGTGTAAATTGATTTATGGTAATATAGTAATATATATTCAATATGAGATATTGTCAATATATATCTTCGAAATTTTTTTTAATATAAGATATTAAATTAAATGAGATAAATCAATCAAATATATTTTCCTTATTTATTAGAAAAAGGTTTTCTCACTCCTCAATCTACTAGGAAGCTTGTCCCAATCAGATTGGGACAATAAGGGGACTCCACTTTTACAATTTAAGAGAGGGATTGACTAGCTTTTTTGTACAACACAATTCCAAGAAACTAATAGTTATTGTGAAAAATAGAGTGCTGCTTATTGAGTGTTTTGAGAGAGAGAAATGGTCGGTCTAGCATTTTCTGGTAGCAATCCATGATGGGATTCCGGCAGGCTGTTTGATGTGATTCTGGATATAATCAAATCCGCCGTTTCGCCTAGGAAGTAACTAGGGGGAACAATGACGAGCTAAGGATCCAAGACCTAGTAATCCAACTAAATTGTAGGAAGAGAATGCCCAACAATTGCTCACAGTGCTGGTAAATTCTCAAAGGGGTGAACTTTCTACGACGAAGAAAATTCGGACTCGCAAGTGATATTCAAGCCTCGCGACTTGGTTGAGTAAAACTCAATAATTTGGTTTCTCATATAATAATTGTGTAAAGAATGAAAAGCCAGTATGTGTTTGCATAATATAGGCTTACAATCAAAACAACTAGAAGTAAGAAAGCAATGTGGGATAATTCTAACCTAGGAAATATGCGCCCCATGTGTGCATAAGGGGGCTTACCTTGTCTACATAGGCCCAAATGACCTTTATTAGATAATAATTAAACAAAAGCTGAATAATCAAAATAAAATAAGTCCAATACTTAATAAATTTCGAATATAATCTTCTTGGCGTCCAACAGCACTAAGGAGTGTCACTATCGGCGCCTCAGTCTCCTCCACGGCCTCTCCGAACTCCAAATAAGTCTCTATCACCAGGTTGTTCATAGCTTCTCTTAATCTCTTACTTTGGAGCCTTGTTATTGGCCCATCTCGAACAACCAGATGATCCACGGGCTGCATAGGCGCCAATGGGTCGGGAATGGCATCGTGGATCACATCACTGTTCGTGTGGATCACCGATAGAGGACGAACACTTGGGCGTCTCCGTGCATCACTACTCTCCTTAGACGGTCAAAGCGTCGATCTTTTAAATCAAGCAAGGTAACCACTGTCTACTATCTTATTATGTTTGTTGCTTAAACGAATTCGATCCTGGTTAAAAGGAAATAATTTTTAAATTCCGCTGCATTCCCAAGTAGATTTCTTAACAAAGGTGACATCCCAATTGTGGTCCTATAAGCAGTTTTGTACGCCCATAGAGTGTCGTCCAATTTCAAATATCAATCTTTTCTCGTGGGATTCACAGTTTTCTCTAAATCCTCTTTATTTCTCTATTTGTCACTTCCACTTGTCCACTCGTCTAGGGGTGATATGCTGTTGCAATCTTATGCCGCACCCCATATCTCAACATTAATTTCTCAAATAACCTATTACAAAAATGGCTCCATCCATCACTAGTTATGGCTCATGGCACCCCAAACCTTGTCCAAATGTTTTTCTTTAGAAATCTTAGGACAACCCTGGCATCGTTTTTAGGTGAGGCCACTGCCTCCACCCATTTAGAAACATAGTCGACTGCTACCAGGATGTAGCGATTCCATTTTGATGATGTAAAAGGTCCAACAAAATCAATTCCCCAAACATCGAATAGCTCTACCTCAAGGGTACTATGCAGTGGCATCTCATTCCGCTTAGAAATGTTACCAGTCATTTGGCAGGAATGAAATGTTCTAGTAAACTCGTAAGCAGATTTAAATATTGTTGTCCAATAAAATCCACACGGCAGTACCTTGGCTGATGTTTTGTCTGGCCCATAATGGCCTCCAACTTTCCTTGAATGGCATTGGCTGAGAATACTTGGGATTTCATGATCATGGACGCATCTCCTAAGAATGTTTTAAGGCACATCTTGTACAGGTAGGGCTCATCCCGGTAATAATGCTTTATGTCCTTAAAGAACTTTTTCTTATCCATACTCTTGAATTCTGGTGGTAAGTATCTTTCTGCAAGATAATTTACTATGTTTGCAAACCATGGGTATACCCTTTCCATTCTTGATGTATTGTTCCTTGGCTGAGATTCAACTGGAGCAACAACTGAGATGGCAAAAAGTTGTTCATCTAGAAAATACTCATCGATCTCAGAAGTTTGTCCTTCTTCCAACAATGTTAGCCTCGACAGGTGATCAGCCACCTAGTTCTCAGACACTTTCTTATCCTTAATTTCCACATGAAACTCTTATAGGAGTAGAATTCATCTTAACAATCTCGGCTTGGAGTCTTGTTTGGTCAGAAAATACTTCAAGGCTGTATGGTCAGTAAAAACCATGACTTTAGATCCTATCAGGTAAGATCTAAATTTGTCAAATGTAAAGATAACGGCCAAGAGTTCCTTCTCTGTGGTCACATAATTCCTCTAGGCATTATTGAGAGTATGACTGGCGTAATAGATTGGCTTAAAGATTTTATCCTCTCTATGGCCCAGTGCTTCTCCAACCGCTATATCACTAACATCACAGATCAGCTTGAAAGGTTTATTCCAATTTGGAGATACCAGAATTGGGGCAGTTATCAAAATTTTCTTTAATGTGTTGAATGCTTCATTGCATCCTTCTCCAAAGATGAAAGGTACATCCTTTGCAAATGGTCTAGAAATATTTGAAAAATCCATTATGAACCTCTTATGGAATCCTGCGTGGCCAACAAAGGCTCGCCGCGTCTTAAGTTTGTTGGAGGTGGTATCTTCTCTATCACTTCAATCTTTGCTTTGTCCACTTCCATTCTTTTCTTTAACATCATATGACCCAACACAATTCCTTCAGTGACCATGAAATGGCACTTTTCCCAATTAAGCACTAGGTCGGTCTCTTCACATCTTTTCAGCACTTCACTCAAATTATCCAAGCAGTCATCATAGCTATCTCCAAAGACAGAAAAATCATCCATAAATATTTATAGAAAATCCTCCACCATGTCCGTAAAGAAAGACATCATGCACCTCTGGAATGTAGCTGGCGCATTTCATAGTCCGAAGGACACGCTGTTATAGGCAAATGTTCTATAGGGACATGTGAAAGAAGTTTTCTCACGGGCTTCTAGAGCAATATGGATCTGGTAGTAACCAGAATATCTATCTAAAAAACAATAAAAAGCATGATCGCTTAATCTTTCTAAGATTTGGTCGATAAATTGTAGGGAAAATGATCTTTACGAGTTGAATCGTTCAGTTTCCTGAAGTTGATACAGGCTTGATGTCTAGTAATTATTCTCACAGGGAGAAATTTGTCAAAATCATTAGGTTGGACAGTGAATCCTCCTTTCTTAGGCACCACATGAATCGGGCTTACCACTCACTGTTAGCAATTGGGAATATGGTTCCCATTTTAAGCATCTTTATGATCTCTTCCTTAACAACATCTTTCAACTGCGGTGTCAACCTTTTTTGAGGTTGAGCCACTGCTTTCTTCTCAGGGTCGACAGAGATTTTATGCATGCATACCGAGTGGCTTATTCCTCGAATGTCTGCAATTGTCCACCCAAATGTTCCTTTATGCTCCCTCAGTACTCTTAAAAGTTTCTCATCGTCTAACGGTGATAAGGATGCTGAAATAATTAGGGGGAGAGTTTCATCTTGTAAGTATACGTATTTCAGGTGAGACGGAAAATGTTTAAGCGTTAACTTCTTGGTGGCTCTTCCAATGGCGATTTCAGTATCTTACCCATCAACCGTAAATCAAAGAATATGTGCCATTAAGGTCTATGAATGGGTACTTCAATATCCATAGAAGATATATATTCTATTTCTTGCATATGACCTTCACTGCACCTAGGCCAGACTTTCTCCTCCTCGTCTTCTTCCTCTTTCAACAACAAAGTTTCTGCAACTTCAGGATTGACTGTCAATTGTTGTTGCAACTTAAAAACTAGCTCCTCAATGTCATACAACATATAGCATGATTCTCATTCATCTCGCGTATACCCCATTGTCTTCATCACATTGAAGACCACACTGTCCACGTTTACTCTTAAGATTAGCTCTCATTTATGAACATCTATTAATGTCTTTCTAGTCGCCAGGAAAGGTCTTCCTAAGATTAGTGGAACATCGCCGTTGACTTCCATGTCTAGCACCACGAAATCTACTGGGAACACAAATTTATCATCTTTAACCAGGACATCCTCAACAACCCCACATGGTTGTTTCATTGACCTTTCTGCCAATTGAACGGTTATTGATGTCTCATTAAATTCCTTCATGTCTAACTTATGAAAAATAGAGAGCGGCATCAAGTTGACGCTTGCCCTTAAATAACATAATTCTTTATTTAAGGATACTCCTCCAATTGTAGATGGTACGAGGAAGCTTCCAGGATCATTACAATTAGGAGGCAGTTGCGTTGAAGGAGTGCCGAGCATTCCTCATTCAAGCAAATAGTCTCAAGGTCTAATATCTTTCTCTTGGTAGAGACTGCTTCCTTCAGAAATTTAGCGTACTCTTGCATTTCTGCTTGAGCCTCTACCAAGGGAATATTAACTTGCAGCTTTTTAAACAATTCCAAAAACTCTCTAAACTTAGCATCATCATGATTAGGCTTCGATTTCATAAGGGGATTGGGTAAAGTAGTAGGATTAATAGTTACAGTTTGATTAGACTTATATGCTGCCTATTGTTGTGCTCCCTGCTTGTTTCTGCTGCTTCTACACATTTTTGTGGCTATAGACTGACGTCTCACGGGCTCGGCATCCTCGATGCTTCTGATTATGTTGTTTGCTGCTTATCAATGTTCTCTAGTTCTTCTATGATGACTGGTCCATGTAATTCCTTTCCACTCCTTGTCATGACTACGTTCACGTCCTTCGGGTTCTTTTCAGTGTTACTTGGTAAACCCCCTGGAGGACAGGCTCACACTTGTTCGGCAATCTGCCCTACTTGATGTGACATGTTTTGCACTAAGGCTTCTTGATTGGTCAGTCTTGTGTCGTTCTTCTGACAATAAGTTGTGAAGTTTGTGCTAAGCTCGCTCATAAATTTGGTTAATTGATTGACCGTGTTGGTCACAGTTGAGCTCCTTTTTTCCATGGATGATTCCCAACCACCTGACTTATTGACTTGAAGCATGAATCCGCCAGTTTTCTTAGGTTTCTCTCCACCATTAAAATCAGTCTGTCAAAAACCACCTGTAGGATCACTTAGTCGAAAACTAAGGTGGTCATAAGAGCCTAGGTGATATCCGCCCCTATATGGATTTCCTTGCCTTTCCAGATAATTCGCGTCCTCAGTGTTGGTTATCTCAATTCCTTGGACCTTCTCTACCATGGCAATACAATCTTGCATGCCATCCATTTTCTCATTCAGTACCATTATCTGGTATAAGATATTCTGAGAAGTGTCTTCTCCAAAAACGTCCTCAGCTACTTTTACGCTTTCGGTTTGGTGAGTTCCCCATTGGCTAGTAAGTGCGATTTGTTCAAGTTTCTCTTCTGCTTTTTCTAGTGATAATAGTACGAAACATCCATTGCTTGATGCATCAACTCTCAATTGTTTGCTTGGCCTCAGTCCATGATAGAAATTGTGCATACGGTTAGGTAGAGTAATATCATTATAAGGGTATTTCCGTTGTGCCTCCTTGAATCGTTCCCAAGCTTTCTCAAATGTTTCGGCTGGTTTATGCTTGAAATTACTAATGTCAGGTCTCATTGGCAATGACTTCCCAGGTGGGCAGTACTTATTCATGAACTTCTACAAGAGATCTTTCCAGGATTGGATAGATCCTGCCGCTAGAGACCACAACCATATCTTTGCCTTATCTTTGAGTGTGCATGGAAACAACTTGAGTTTGATGTTGTCTTCGGGGACATCTGATGGTTTTATTGTGCTTACAATTTCCAAGAATTTGGTGACATGTACACTCAGGTCTTCGTTTGGTACTCCATGGTATGTGGTGTAGTTTGTCATCATCTATATGACATTGGGCTTCGGATGAAGAACTTCGGTCGCATTCTCAGGGTGAAGAATTGCGGGCATGAACTGCTCAATTGTTGGCACCACATAACTCTGTAACGTCCTTATGTATGCTTGCACTACTACTCCTGCTTCATTCCTCCTACAATTATCCCTATTCTGTTCCATTGTCTCCACAAATTCCTCTAGATGTGCAATCTCCTCATCTCTATCTTTCTCACTTCCTCCGTCCGATCTCACCTCATCAGCCAGCCTCTTCCTTTCTTGAGCTTCTTTCGTTTCTTCTTTGCATGCTTTTTGATTTCAAAAATAAACTAGTGCCTGGCTGCTGAACTCGTGTACCATGCTACAAGACGTGAAAAAAAGTTTAGTTACTTTTCTGCCGCCGGGTGTTACACACATGCCTGGCGAATTGAAAATATCTGAGACTCGACGACGACGTGAGCAGAGACAATTCTATTAAACTCCATTTGGCGCAGCTGCAGGAGTGACTCTCGCAGCTTCACGACAAACATTTCATATAACCGATCTGAACATACACTATACGACTCAGATAATTAGCAGACTCTCAAACAGACATGAAAACAAAATATATACAGACTTTCAAACTAAATTATCAAGTATTTTTTACACGAGTCCCCGGCAACGGTGTCAAAAATCTTGATCGTGCATCAAACTCTTACTCGCAATAGGACACTGTCGAATCCCAAAGAGACTCGTAAAAACATAGATTAATCTAGATCGAATATAATTGTCACAATTACGGTCTATGACCAACTATAGAACAGATAGGTACAAGTGGTGACAATAACGTGCAAAACCAAATAATTATACTTTGTGAGTTTTATAAGAATTAGTTATAACTATGAGTGATTAGTTATTCTCCCCACATCATGCATCAATCATCCCTGTTGGTAAATTTTAGATCTTAAACAGCTATGGGTGCTAATCCCTAATGTTACGCTACTTCCATTGAAAGGACTGTAGGTGCCTATGTGCAATTAACCTCCTTTGTTGGTTTTATTAATTCACCAGCAAAAAGAACTATGACTAGCCGGTTCAAGACCGAGGACCTCCCTAAGAAGCTATCATGGATTGACTAGCACGTTCCTAAGGATCGATGAAGACATCGTCCGAACTAACACTTCACCTTGCGAGTCCTTCATGCAAATTTACGAGAACATGAATATAGTTGATCAGGCTATCAACATTTAAATTAAATCTGCAGATTAGACATAGCGGGCGCTGATTATCATGAATTAGGGTTTACTAAGTATCCGCACCCGCGATAAAGACCGTCATGGGCTCCGAAGAACGCAACTGTTAATTCATGATTTCTTCACCAACGATTCAGGTCTAAACATTCATGGGGTAAAATAAAGTAACTACTACATATCAGAACTAATATAAACAATCAAATTATACTATTCACAAGGAAAAGAACGACAGATTTACATCTCGAAAGCCGGAAAATAATATCCTCTAAGATGAGTGCAGATCCTCCTCAGATCTCTGCCTAGGTGGTGAATCTATCGAATCTGTGCCTAGAACTCATAGAGAAAAAGAACAAAGAGAACTTTTATTGAATATAAAGTATTTGTGTTGTGGAAAATTGTACATTGAAATTCATGGCTGGTGCCACATATTTATAGTGCAATAAACCGATTTAATGACACCTAGATCTACCTTTTTTTCCAAGAAAACACGTTTTCAGAAAGTTCATGAATCCACAGCTGCGGAGGCAATTCTTGCGGCATCCGGGGAATTTTTGTCTTTTTCACTCTGCCGACTTAACTGAAAGTTCTGGAACACCCTAGGTCCATTTCTTCATCAGGCTCGCCCTATAATCGCTCTCCAACACTTGGCCCAATCTTCGTATCCGGAAAATATTCCAATAATGCATGAAATAATATTGAATTGGGTAAAATAAACGTTAAATGCAAATTACTTGACTCTTGAACCTGACTTATGACATTCAGCTCAAATGTCTCATATAAATGGTCGAAAACTACTACTTTTACCTTAGAATGGGAGAAATGTTGATGCCATAAGGTGTATCATTTTGAGCATCATCAAGCTATACTTTTTACAAATATAAAGCGTCTCTTGAGGGCCTACCATTGAGTATTAGAAGGAGCCTGCAAGAACTAACTCAATGTGTTGACAACAAACGAGATATCAGGTCTTGTATAAGTCAAGTATTGTAAAGCTCAAATGGTGCTCCTATTGAAGGATTTTCCATCAACTCATCCCTTTCATGTACAGTTGAGCACCCGCAGTCATGGAGGTAGGATGTGGCTTTAGGTTACTGAGGCCTAACTAGTCACGCAACTACAAAGCATATCTGTGATGGGTAAGGTATAGCCGTGTGTCATCTCCAAAGGCCTGAATACCAAAGAAGTGACTAAGCTCACCTAAATCTTTTAGAGCAAATATGCTGTTGAGAAGCTAAATGAACTTCAGAATTAAGCTGGTAATATTTCCTATCAAGAGTATGTCATCCACATACACTAAGGCGTATAAAATTTTAGTATCACTTTTAAGTACAAGTAGGGAAGAGTCTAACTTAGACTAAGCAAGCCCCCACTGTAGGAACTGTTTTCCCAATTCATCAAACCAATCACTTAGGGCTTGTTTAAGGCCATACAAGGCCTTTTTGAGATGACAACATTATGTGGTTTATTTTTGGACACAAACCCCTCAAGTTGAGGGATGAAAATAGATTCATATAAAGTTCCATTCATGAAGGCATTGTTAATGTCAATCGGATGAATGGGCCACTGTTGGGCAACAAAAATAGCTAAAACATTCCTGATTGTGGCAGCTCTCACAACAGGACCAAAGGTTTCTGTGTAATCTAGACTAGGTGTTTGGTGAAAGCCCTTATCAACAAGTTTGTATTTATACTTTTGAACACTGCCATCTTGGTGCATTTTCACTTTAAAGACCCATCTATTGCCAACTAGGCTCTTTCTAGGATCAGCAAGAACTAATTCATGTATGTTGTTCCTGATGAGTGCCTCATATTCCTCATTCATGGCCCTGTTCCACTTAAGATCAGCAATGGCATCTGAAACCTTTGTAGGTTCTACTGGATTCCACCTTTGGGTTTGTGTATTCCACTTTCTGCCCTAGTCTGCATAGAGTGTGTGTTAAGTGTACTAGAGGATGTATCTGGTACTAAGGTGGAGACAAGAGAGGATATACATGGACCAGGAATGGAAGAATAGATTGGAGAATGATAGCCAGAAGAGGGCTCATGATCAGGCTCAGGATCAGATTAGGAAACAGTAGTATCAAATTTATTATGAGGTGAGATTGGAGATGGTGTATGGTTAGCAGTGTTCTCTGTCCTGCTGCTATGATCAGGAGTGGTGGATATGCATAAGGGATAGGCAGGAATGATAGGAGTGTTAGGAGGAGATGATGTTGTGGATGGTGTAGGATTGTGATGGACAGGTAGGGTAAACAATATAGATGGAGAATTGTGGATATTAGGACTGAGGTTGGATGTAGAGTGTGCCTTATGAGGGAAGAAATACTCATCAAATGTTACACTGCTAGAGGTATATACTCTAACTATGCGAGACATACACAAGAACCCTTTGTGATTAGGACTTTGACCAAGGTAGGTGCATCTTTCTTTGTGGAACTGGAATTCGTGTCTTTGGTAGGGTCTTAGGTGTTGATTACAAGCATACCCAAAGACTCTAAGAGAGGTGTAATCATGTTTTTTGTGGTAGACCATTTCAAATAGGGATAGGTTGTTTAGAATAGGGGTAGGTAGCCTGTTGTTTAGGGTTATGCAATGGTGAAAACTATCCCACCTGTAGGTTAAGGGCAGTTCGGCTTGTGCTAAAAAGGTAAATCTTGTATCTAGAATATTCCTATGTTTTCTTTCTACCCTGCCATTTTGGGCATGTTCATATGGACAGGCATATCTAGGGTGGATTCCATATTCTAGCATAACAAGAATGAAGGATCTGAACTAAGCTTTTAATCTAGGTATTAAATTGGTTCTCAACTAGGGTTTTGAAATGTTTAAAAGCAAGCACAACATCTGACTTATGTTTAAGGGGATAGGCCCATGTTTACCTACTAAAGTCGTCAAGAAAATGTATATACTACCTCCGTCCCATAATAAGTGTCCACATTTGAAAAAGGTTTTGTCCTATAAAAATTGTCCTTTTTCAATTCCAATGTATCATTTAATGATTTTTTTCCAAAGATACCCGTCACCTAAAAGTACTCATTTTTCACCCTTTCTAATTCCAAAACAATCATTTTGTGCTAGTACTATTACCAATACCACTACAGTACTTACGGCTAGTATGAAAAGTACTACCTCCATAAAAAAAAATTTAATATGAACAGTCCTATGAAATATTGGCAAGAACAATAAAAGTTGTCAGGCTGTTCAACTTTTTTACTCATTTGAAAAGTCTATCATAATAAATGCATTTTGATTTCAATACACATACACTAAGTAAAGAAAAATCATAAATATCCATACTAAGGGTATAAGAGTCTATTTGCTAAAAAAACACATTAATTGTGTTTCATAATCTGCGTGTCCAACAAAAGGTGGACACTTTTTGTGGGATGGAGATAGTAGTAAGTATAACCTAGCCTAGAGTGCACAGGAGCAGGGCCCCACAAATCTGTGTGAACAAGTTGCAAGACAAAAGAAGCTTTAGTAGTAGAAGCAGTATTAGGTAAAGTATGCAATTTCCCATACTGATGGGATTCACAAATGGTAATATTATTATTACCAACCTCAAGCCTGACATTACTCACGCATAAGACAATATAAGTCTACTGATTCAATAATATCCAATGGCATTACCAACCTCAAGCCTCACATTACTCACGCACACAAAAAAGGAAAGATGTAATTACTGAGAATATCACATGCTCAACAATGGGGTCACGCCACTACAAATGTACAAAAATGAGGAAATTAAATTAAGGTCGAAAACATGAAATTTAGCCGGCGCAAGAAGAATCTCTTGCTGAATCCTCTTATCCATCATCACTGCATCACTGTCCATTGAAAATGTTAAATAAGAAGTAAGCTCACATCACAGTAAGAAAATGCATAATTAACAGGGAACCATGGAAATATCCAAGAATATGTCCATAGTTCTCATATGATTAATAACTTTTAGACTGCGAATATATATAGTAATATTATAAAAAATATGGGAAGTAACTAAATAATGTATATAGTCAGAAACGACACTGAATGTGCAATGAGCAAGAAATCATGCATAATAGTGACAGTGAAATTGATGACGGTCAAATTATACCCGTAAAAGTCATCAACGTAGACCTTAAATCGGGACGAATAATATATATTTTATGATAAATCACGCGTTTATAGTTATTATTTAATGTTATGTGATTAATAAAATATAAATTGGTATTTATCCATATAACTTGGTATTTATCTATTAATAAGATATAATTTGGTATTTATCCGTTTTATTATATTTATCCGTTATTATTTAAATATGATTTATTTTGGGATAAATATTATTTTATAATTTGGATAATTATGGAGGATAAATACAAAAGGAGAATTCAATCACAAGATAAATCCAAGAAAATCAAGATGCATTGAAGATAAAGATCGGATAAGCATGACAAAAGCCGGCAACCAATCAAAAGGTGGCGCCAACTTGTTTGCGACCTTATCATTTTAATGATCGGCGGGAGTTATCTCTATTTGTTTGACATTTTGAAGTATATCTCTTATTTAGCTTGAACACCTATAAATAGAGAGGCATACCACACGCCTTATGTACACCATAGAAATACATTATTTTCAATACTTTTATCAATATAGTTCGTTGTTTTCTTTATTTTATTTTATGTTCGTTCATTACGGAGTCGTTAGAATCTCCGGTTAGAGATAAATGTCGAGGAGTGGGAATCACGCTCGTCTCGAGGGTAATGTCTACTCAATTATGCAATCTTTATTCGTAGATCTAATTTATTTCGTTATGGAGTAGTCTTTTTGTGTATTGATTTCGTGATGTAGTTAATTATCGAACCCATGTTTATGTAGATCGAGAGGCGTAAAGACGTTTCACGAGCAAATCTGTTCGAGATCGAGCTTGTTGGCGGCGAGCTTATGTCTTGTTGGTAGCAAGATCTGTGATGTTCTTGATTTGTCTGTGAACGGCTTCGACCACGCCAGGTTCTCTGCTTTTGTAATTCAAACGAGTAATTAAACTTGATCAACTTAATTATTTGTCATCGTAATTTAACATGAGACCCAAAAAGTGATTGTTATTTAGGGATGAGAGATTGAATCGGTGTCTAAGAAGTACGCCTAATCATAGGAATGTTGCTTAGATGAGGTTACGGTTTATACCGGCATCCCCTAGTTTAAGTAATTGTGTCGAAGTTATATGAGATGGAGACTAAAAAATGTGAAGTCACGTAATGGAGACACGATGATCTAGATGGCCTAACCGAGCTAGATCTATTTTGGGGATGACTCCCGTAGTCGAGAATAATTAATCTTAAATGTCTTGTTTTGTCTCGTCGTCAATCTACATAGCATGGGGAGTAATTACTACTAGCGTTATCAATACCGTTTGTCAATTATTTATCAAAACCTATAAAAACAAGTGTCTTAGGAGGTCGTTGTGTCTTTTGTTGGTTTTGTGTTTCTATTGTGTCAATTTTATTTCTGCGTTATTTGTTGGTGGTCGTAGACCACCCTTTATTTGCTTTTAGTCCTGTTAAGTTATATTTCGTTTAAGCCGAGTCTCGTGGGATCGACCTCGACTCTATCTAACTATTCTGCGATTGAACCTAGTTCTCTTGCTAGTGTGTTATTTAGGTATCGAGTTATTTTTATAACTTGACCGACATCAAGTTTTTGGCGCCGTTGCGAGGACTCGTGTCATTAAATCAAATATAGCTTATTTTATTAAAAGTAAATTCGTAAATATTGTGAATAAGTACATGCTTTTAGTTTCGGTTTTATTATTTAGTCTAATTAAAGGCCTAGCCTTTAATTGTTTTAATTGTTTTATTGTTTTTATTTTATTTATAATACGCTACTCGGAAATCGAAGGAACCACTTGAGCCTTATAATCCTGAAATAGAAATTTGCAAGGCGAAACAGAAGTTAGCTAGAGAAGCGGCTAAGCAAGGAGAAGAGGATCCAAATCTTGAGGAAAGCGAGCACGAATTGGAAGAAGGACATACCACCGATCACTCGAGCATTACGAATCCCAAAGCAGAAATGGCAGACATTTCTGTCAATCCAAACCAGTACCTAATCCTATTATAAATAATGCTAATAATGCGAACAATCTTAATGCTAATAATGGAAACCAAGCCCTAGTTCAAGGAGCGAGGCGCACTTTGCAAAGTTATGCAACACCTACTATTGAGCAATTCATTTCGCTTATCGTAGCACCGCAAGATGTCTGCGGAAATCTATCACCCTAGGCCTAATGTAATCCAAATGGTGACCAACTATTCCACTTTTCATGGAATCCAAAGCGAGGATCCGGTGTTCACGTGAACAATTTCTTGGAAATCGTTAGCACTGTGAAACCAGAATTAATCCCGGAGGGTAACATTTGTCCTAAGCTTTTCCCTTTCACTTTGAAAGATAAAGCTAAGCAATGGCTTCTCTCTTTAGAGGCTGGATCTATCACTACTTGGGAACAATTGTTGCAGAAATTCATGAATAAGTATTTTCCTTAGGAAAACTTTTAAGTTACGCCAGGACATCTTAGGATTTAAGCAACAACCTGGAGAGTTTTGATCAAGCTCGGGAACGCTTTTAAGGAAGCTATGAGGAAGTGTCCTCATCATGATATCTCTCTTTGGCTTTTAATGCAAACTTTTTACCATGGATTGAGAGAAACCGAAAATTAGAGTAGACGCCTCAAAGAATGGAGCGTTTGTTCTTTATCTCCGAGGAGGCACAAGGAAAGATGGAGCAAATAGCAATGAATAGTCAATGGGGGAGGCAATGAAATAGCTACGGTGAAGATGGCGTGACATATTTGATGATAGTGCATCTACCAAAATCTTAGAACAACCATCATTATTATCAGTGAAGGTAGATGGAATGCAAGAGAGGATGGCAAGAGTAGAGGAAAAGGGAATTGAGGTGACACCTCAAAGTGAGAATCTTTGATGCGGAAGAAGCCAATTATATCGGGGAGGGTACAAGCCTAATCATAACCATCCTGGATTCCGATATAGCGACATTAATCATGAGGAGAAAGGCCTAAACCGCCTACCACTTATGTACCACAAAGAAACTAAAACTTTTGGTTGGGAAGCTGCGATAGAAAACCGAGTAATGTCAATTCTTGACAATATGGGACAACTTTCAAAATCAATGGCTGATTTAGCCACTAACTTTAGCCAATATTGTCAGAAGACCGATGCTAAGGTGACCAATCAAGAAGCCATAGTCCAAAATCTCACTCACCAAATAGGACAATTAGCTGAGCAAGTCTCAACTAGACCTCCTGGAGGATTGCCAAGCAATACGGACAAGAACCCTAAGGATTTGAATGCGATCATGACTAGAAGTGGGAAAGAAGTAACTCCACCATCTTTGAAGGAGAAAGAGAAATTCGTAGAAAGTAAGGATGGTGAGCCACGCAAGGAAGCAAACACTTCTGGAACCTTGCCTGAGCAAGAAACCTATAAGGAACCTGCTGGCCCTAGAGTTGAGCTTTATAATAATAAGTATCCTATTTTCCGATGTCGATCCTTCAACCTTACCTTATCCTCCACCCAAACCTAAGCCTAAGGTTGATAACAAGAGGTATAAGAAGTTCATTGATATTTTTAGAAAGCTACACATCAATATACCTCTAGTTGAAGCCTTTGGCCGAGATGCTGAGTACACAAAGTTCTTGAAAGAAGTTGTCTCTACTAAGAGGAAACTCTTAGATTTAGAGACCATTTGCCTAAATGAAGAGTGCTCACCATTCTTCAACATAAGTTACCCGCTAAGTGCAAGGATCCCGAAGTTTTCTCATCCCTGCACCATAGGTAACGTATGTTTGAACAAAGCCTTGTGTGATCTAGGAGCGAGCGTAAATCGATGCCTCTATCCATTTTTCAAAAGCTAGGTATGAAGGACCTTAAAAGACTTCAATTACTTTGCAATTAGCTGATCGTTCAGATTAAGGAACCTTGTGGAGTGGTTGAAGATGTGCTAGTAAGAGTTGAGAAATTTGTGTTTCGTCGACTTTGTTGTCTTTGGATATGGAAGCTAACTACTGAAGTGCCACTAATCTTAGGAAGACCTTTTATGGCCACTAGTAGGGACGCTTATCGATGTTTACAAAGGAGAGTGGTGTTAAGAGTAAATGGAGATCAAATAGCATTCAACGTGCTTGATACTATGAAAACACCCGATGATGAAGAGGATGCATGTTTCATGTTGGATTACGTTGACAAACTTGTCAATGACTTCCAATGATATGAGGATATTAAGGATTTCCTCGAGGCTACCCTAGAGTTAGAGGATGAAGTGCCATATGAAAGGAGTGAGGAAGAGAAAGTGGTATGGCCGGGATGTAGTAGAGGTACACCTATACATGTTGAAGAGATGAAATCTACCGAGGTTGAGAAGTACTATCACAGACCAACATGGCATAAGTACTTTGAACTTAAGCTAACTGGTCAAAAGTTAAAAACCTCGTTAGAAGAACCACCTACCAATCTGACATTGAAGCCTCTGCCTGAACATTTGAAGTATGTATTCCTTCAAGATGAGACCTTGCCGCTTATCATTTCTTCTGCCTTGAGTGAAATACAAGAAGAAAAGCTGATGAGAGTGTTGAGAGAGTATCGCGGAGCATTTGGATGGACTATAGCTGACATCAAAGGCATTAGTCCGAGTGTTTGCATGCATAAAATCTCCGTCGATCCTGCAAAGAAAGCGGTTGTACAACCCCAAAGAAGGCTAACTCCACAATTGAAGGACGTGGTTAGGGATGAAATTATTAAGATGTTGGAAATGGGGATCATCTTCCTATCTCTGATAGTGAATGGGTTAGCCCGATCCACGTAGTTCCGAAGAAGGGAGGTTTTACAGTACAAGCCAATGAGTTAAGCGAGTTAATTCTGTTAGACTCATTCTTTGGTCATAGAGTATGCATTGACTTTAGGAGCCCGAATGATGCAACTCGTAAGGATCACTTCCTCTTCCCTTCATTGACCAAATGCTAGAGAGACCGAGTGGACATGCATTTTATTGCTTTCTGACGGTTACTCAGGATACTATCAAATTCATATCTCACCCGAGGATCGTGAGAAGACCACTTTACATGTCCATATGGAACCTTCGCTTACAATAGAATGCCCTTTGGTTTGTGCAACGCACCAAATAGCGTTCAACGATGCATGATTTCTCTATTCTTTGATATGGTTGAAGATTTCCTTGAGATCTTTATGGATGATTTCTCCGTATTTGGAGATGATTTCGATTCATGTCTCACGATCGGCAAGAGTATTGAAGAGATGCGAGGAGGCGAATCAGTGCTTGCTGGGAGAAATGTCATCGATGGTTCTTTGAAGGTATAGTACTTGGCCACCGTATTTCAAAGAACGGTATAGAGGTGGATAGAGCAAAAGTAGAGGTGATTGAAAAACTACCTCCACCAACCAATCTTAAGACATTTGCGAGGTTTTCTTGGCCACGCAGATTCTATCGTCGGTTTGTGAAGGATTTTTCCTTAATCTCTCGACCTCTTACCGAGTTATTGGCCAAGGATGTGCCATTTGTATTTACTAACGAGTGCATGAAAGCTTTCAATAAGTTAAAGAACATGCTTATTATGCACCCCGTTACGATTGCTTTGATTGGAATATACCTTTTGAGTTGATGTGCGATGCAAGCGATACAGCTGTAGGTGCCGCCTTAGGACAAAGGAAAGACAAGATCTTTAGGCCCATCTACTATGCTAGTCGAACTTTAAACGCTGCTCAAAGGAACTATGCAACTACCGAGAAAGAGCTTCTGGCTGTTATCTTTGCTTTCGACAAATTCAGATCCTATCTAGTAGGATCTAAAGTCATTGTTTGGACTGACCATGCGGCTTTAAAGTATCTTTTAGCCAAACAAGATTCCAAGCCAAGGTTATTAAGATGGATTCTACTATTGCAAGAATTTGATGTAGAAATCCGTGATAAGAAAGGATCTGAGAATTTGGTTGCGGATCATCTTTCCCGTCTCCAAGTAGAGGATAAAGAACCAATGACCGAGATTGGAGAAGCATTTCCTGATGAACAACTATTCTCCATCACGGCCATACAGGGAAAGGATGATTGCGGCCAGCAAGATATCTTGGCGTATTGAGGTTGTAAGGAGAAGAAACAACCATGGTTTAAAGACTTTGTGAATTATCCGTCCATAAAATACACCGCCGCCAAATCTCAACCCCAAGAAAGAAAGAAATTCTTCAAGGATCTTAGGCACTATTATTGGGAAGAACCCTATTTGTTTAAGCTAGGATCCGACAATGTCTTTAGGAGATGTACGGAAGAAGAAATATATGATATCCTTAGACATTGCCACAGTATGAGGTCGGAGGACATTATGGAGGAGACAAAGACAAGATCGCAAAAGTTCTCCAATGTGGTTTTCTTGCCGACCTTGTTCAAAGATGCGCATCAATATGCTAAATCTTGTCATTCTTGCCAAATGACGGGAAATATCTCGAGAAGAAATGAAATGCCATCAAGAATATCCTAGAGGTGGAACTCTTTGATGTTTGGGGTATTGATTTTGTGGGACCTTTTACTTCGTCTTTGTCCAACCGCTATATCTTAGTTTGCGATCGACTACGTGTCCAAGTGGGTTGAGGCCATTGCTTCGCCTACCAACGATGCCAAGGTTGTACTAAAGTTCTTAAAGAAAAATATCTTTACAGCGGTTTGGAACCCTCGTGCCATTATAAGTGATAATGGAAGCCATTTACTGTAATAGGCCGTTTGAAAAGTTGATGATTAAGTGCACGGGTTAGACACAAGTTAGCTATCGCTTATCACCCTCAAACAAGTGGACAAGTTGAGGTTACAAATCGAGAAATAAAAGCGCATTTTGAGAAAATCGTGAATACGACCGTAAAGGATTGGTCGTTGCGATTAGATGATGCTTTATGGGCTTACAGGATCGCTTATAAGACGGCCATTGGTATGTCTCCTTATAAGATTGTTTTTGGAAAAGCATGTCATCTACCGGTTGAACTTGAACACCGTGCCATGTGTGGGCTACGCGTATGCTGAATTTTGATGAGAGTTTAGCTGGAGAAAGAAGGTTTGTTAGAGTTGACTCGCCAGAGGAGTTTCGTCTCTACGGAAGCTTATGAGAATGCAAAAATCTTTAAGGAGCGCACGAAGAAATTTCATGATAAAAGATATTGGACCGCACCTTTAAGGAAGGCGATCCGGTTCTTCTTTACAATTCGCGTTTGAGACTCTTTCCGGCAAGTTAAAATCACGATGGTATGGCCCTTATAGAGTGAGTAAGGTTTTCCCTTCCGGAGGCTGTCGAATTATTGAACCTTAAAGACCAATCCACTTTTGTGGTTAATGGACACCGTGTGAAACATTATGTTGGTCTTGGTCAAGGAAAGGAGGAGGAAGTCTTCACTCTTGAAGACCCCACCTATACTTAAACCATCGTTGAGTTGAGTCGAGCTGGCGACTATAAACTCAGAACTATTTCTGAAAAACTATCTTTTGTTTTTGTTTTGTTTGAATAAAGTAGCATGCGACTGCTAAGGTTTTTTTCATCTCGCCAAGTTCGATTCTAAGTTCGGAATAAGCGAGGTTTTTTCTTGATAGCCGACATGTGAGTTTTATAGTTTTAACTCTTTGGTTTTCCATGTCGTTGGTTGTATAAAATAAAGTGGCTTAAATTGTTTTTAGGATATTCTATATCGATCGACACGCTACATTATTTTATAACCTCCATTGACATGTTATTAACGGTTTCGTGGAGCTTCTGTTTGGTTTGCTTAAACAGGTTTTGTGTGCTTCTCCACGACGTGCTTGGTCTACAACTACATTCGTGCATCTACTTGAGAGCCGTTTCGAGCTAAGTCTTTTCTTAAAATCTCATTTTCTTTGTCATTGGGGACAATGCCAAGTTTAAGTGGGGGTAGGATACTTAGCCATGATGTTATAATTAAAGATTGAATGAAACGGTGAAAATTGAAAAATTTTTTCAAACAAATGCCAAATTAATTGTCTCGCACCTTAGATTCGTGAGTTCTTATACATAGGATTAATAGGAAAGGAACCAAGTTGCATGATTACGTGATCATTTTATGCTTATGTGAATGTAAACTTAAGGATATTCATGCCAACTAGTGCAAGTAGTTATTTATTATTTGCTTACTCAATTTGAATCGATTTAATTCGCACAAATCATAATAAATCGAAGAATTATGTGTACATTGCGTAGATGATTGGTTATGCGGACTCTAGAGTCGATATTTATCTGCATTGATGTATTCTTACCTTCTAGCCATCTAAGCGGAGTAATAAGCTTGAGAATTATCGTGTTTTGACAATGAGTCAAACATCGGGCTTGTAGTAACATTACCAAAGTAGCCCCGCGCTTGTGGTAATATTCGATGCTATGCATGATCTAAGATAGGGGGATGCTCTAAAAAGTTTTCTTCCTTGAGATTGATAGTATTTGAAAAATGTGAAGATATGAAAAGAATATTCAAATTTTTAAGAGGCTTGAGTAATCTTCTCGGTCTCCAAGTCCAAAAACCTTATGGATGACGCTCTTGCTTATTGCACCATGTCTTTAATCATTGCGAGGCTTAAGAAGTGGGAATGCTGATGTTGGTAGGTTAAGACTGCGAAGTTAGCATAAACTTTAATCTTGCCACGAATATATAAAACCAAATGCACATGCACACATCACTTCGATTCATGACGAGTAGTGAATAATGGGTACCTTATGAGCATAAGTGGTATGAGTTGACTCGAGTTTCTTGTATAGGTATGATTTGACCATGGAAAATGTTGTCTTGGGGAATGACTTATTGATGCTTTGTTCGGGACGATCAAAGTCTAAGTGGGGGGTAGTTGATGACGGTCAAATTATACCCGTAAAAGTCATCAACGTAGACCTTAAATCGGGACGAATAATATATATTTTATGATAAATCACGCGTTTATAGTTATTATTTAATGTTATGTGATTAATAAAATATAAATTGGTATTTATCCATATAACTTGGTATTTATCTATTAATAAGATATAATTTGGTATTTATCCGTTTTTATTATATTTATCCGTTATTATTTAAATATGATTTATTTTGGGATAAATATTATTTTTGTAATTTGGATAATTATGGAGGATAAATACAAAAGGAGAATTCAATCACAAGATAAATCCAAGAAAATCAAGATGCATTGAAGATAAAGATCGGATAAGCATGACAAAAGCCGGCAACCAATCAAAAGGTGGCGCCAACTTGAACACGCCATTTAGGGGGGGCGCACCTTATCATTTTAATGATCGGCCGGGAGTTATCTCTTATTTGTTTGACATTTTGAAGTATATCTCTTATTTAGCTTGAACACCTATAAATAGAGAGGCATACCACACGCCTTATGTACACCATAGAAATACATTATTTTCAATACTTTTATCAATATAGTTCGTTGTTTTCTTTATTTTATTTTATGTTCGTTCATTACGGAGTCGTTAGAATCTCCGGTTAGAGATCGTATCGAGGAGTGGGAATCACGCTCGTCTTCGAGGGTAATGTCTACTCAATTATGCAATCTTTATTCGTAGATCTAATTTATTTCGTTATGGAGTAGTCTTTTTGTGTATTGATTTCGTGATGTAGTTAATTATCGAACCCATGTTTATGTAGATCTGAGACGTAAAAGACGTTTCACGAGCAAATCTGTTTGAGACCGAGCTTGTTGGCGGCGAGCTTATGTCTCGTTGGTAGCAAGATCTGTGATGTTCTTGATTTGTCTGTGAACGGCTTCGACTACGTCAGGTTCTCTGCTTTGTAATTCAAACGAGTAATTAAACTTGATCAACTTAATTATTTGTCATCGTAATTTAACATGAGACCCAAAAAGTGATTGTTATTTAGGACAGAGATTGAATCGGTGTCTAAGAAGTACGCCTAATCATAGGAATGTTGCTTAGATGAGGTTACGGTTTATACCGGCATCCCTAGTTTCGTAATTGTGTCAGAAGTTATATGAGATGGAGACTAAAAAATGTGAAGTCACGTAATGGAGACACGATGATCTAGATGGCCTAACCGAGCTAGATCTATTTTGAGGATGACTCCGTGAGTCGAGAATAATTAATCTTAAATGTCTTGTTTTGTCTCGTCGTCAATCTACATAGCATGGGGGAGTAATTACTACTAGCGTTATCAATACCGTTTGTCAATTATTTATCAAAACCTATAAAAACAAGTGTCTTAGGGTCGTTGTGTCTTTTGTTGGTTTTGTGTTTCTATTGTGTCAATTTTATTTTCTGCGTTATTTGTTGGTCGTAGACCACCCTTTATTTGCTTTTAGTCTGTTAAGTTATATTTCGTTTAAGCCAGAGTCTCTGTGGGATCGACTCGACTCTATCTAACTATACCTGCGATTGAACCTAGTTCTCTTGCTAGTGTGTTATTTAGGTATCGAGTTATTTTTTATAACTTGACCGACATCAAAAATGAAGTACCAAGTAATAATATTAATCAAAATGTTTGTGATAAATCAATAACATGATGTGTATCATTGTCTTTCATGTCACCACATATCACATATTACATAATCGATCTCATGTCAACTATTCAACGTACATCTCAGTACTTTACAATTACACAAAGCTTCACATGTACAACCCCACTATCATGATTTCTACCACCTCTACATTGATTATTAATTTAATTGAACTACTTAATAATTCTGAAATATAGAAAATAATGTCCTAACATTACATGACAACTACAAACTGAACTAGTTAATAATTCTAAAATATAGAAAATAATGTCCTAACTTTACTTGACAACTACAAATAGAAGAACTAATTTTCAGGCTCTTTGTGCCTCAATAGACTCACAATTCCAAGCATTTATGTAGAAAAAGGTCAAAATAATAGGATGTTAAAACCAAGTTGGCGGGGACCAGAAATGGTTAATTCTATTCATGGACAGAAGATGGAAAGGGAGCAAACTTGGTCCTTGTCAAAATCTGCCGATGACAAAATCTGGAAAAGTGTTTAAAATTTCTCCATCCAAATATGGTGGTGACTTCACAAAACAAGTCAAGGCCAAGACTCTGAAAATTGACAAAATTACTCATAGTCATAAACTGGCAATTACCAGAATGAATCTAGTCTTGGCCTGAATTTTGAAAAAGTGCATATTTGCTCCAGTCTAATTCTTGCGATGACCAAAGTGTTAAAACATGCCTAAACCCCTCGATTATGATTTTCCTTACCTTCTAAGACATGGAATTCAGCAAATCTTCACAACTTGGTGCTGAATGAGGGAAATCATTTAGATATTGAGCTCCAAGAAGAAAATAGCTTAAATGGTTATAACCTGAAGATTATGTGGTGGATTTATATCCAAACATCAAAGAGACAAGAAAGAGATGATCAACTTAAATTCTTAGCAAATAAATAAGCTTTGAAGGTGGATCTTCTTCTCTTTCATGATGCAAGTTTGCTCTTGATGTACAACTTCAAATCTAGGCACTTGAGGTTGATTCAAACATGGAAAGAATGGGTGAAGAGAGATATTTTAGTTGAGAAGAAGAGGGAGGGGTGGCTACAATGAAGGGAGGAGGAAGAGGGAGTTTTAACCCTAAAAAGGTTTAGATTCCTGTTATAAGCTTGATATTAATATATTAATTGATAAGAATTCTAGACAAATTTTATGGTGGTCAATGACCACAAAACATAATGGACACATGTCATAATTAATTAAAATCAAGATCGGTTTTGGAGGTTATTGACCATCATAAACTTTACCAAAATGCTATTAGGTAGAAAAGGATGATTAATGATTCATGCGATTATGTTCTTTTTTTGTTTTTTTGTTTGCTTAATTATAAGGAGACGGCATGTTGTACCGAAATCATCACCGAGGAGATGCTGAAGCCTCTCCTTTGAAGTTTTTATATATATATATATATATATATATATATATATATATATATATATATATTTATATATGTATATATATATATATATATATGTATATATATATATGTATAAACTTTATCAATGGTCCTGTTATGACAGATCGATCAAGAAGTGATGGTGATTGTGTGTAAAGTTAAAAAAAATAACAAGTAAACAAACACAGAAACAAGAAGAACACAGATTTAACATGGTTTCCGGAAATGTGCCGACTACTCCACGGACAAACGAGGATATTTTATTATCAACAGAAAGTTACATTAAGTTACAATTAATACAGATGGTATTTATAGCCTTGAGAATCCAACCCTAACCGACTAAACAGTCAACCCAGTAAATGACTGAAATACCCCAGAAGTAACTCCACCGAATTAAGAAACCATGCAGACGTGTTCCTAAAGTGTGCTGTGAACCAGCAGATTTCACTCTGCTGATACCCTGTACCAACAGACTCAGCTTCAGCAAACTGATCAACTTTGTTGTTGCCCCAAACAAACAACAGATTCAGTAGACGCTTTACGCTCTGCTGACCACCATAACTTTCATAGACTCTGCTGAATGCCACACTCAGTAGACTAGACTCAGTTGCATAGTTTAAGTCACCCTTACAAATCTCCACCATGACTTCAACTTTATGCAAACTGACCAGATGCACAACCAAGTGCCAGACATCCTCTTTGTCTTCAGATTTGAATATCTCAGCAGTCCCCCAACATCAGCTGAGTAATCCCTGATTCAGATTAACAGCTTTGGATATTTAGCAAGTCCAGACACAACTGAAATTTGCCCCTAGGAACTGGTTTAGTGAACATATCAGCATGATTCACATTAGTGCTGATCTTCTCCACCTTAACCCTCCTCTCATTTCTCAGAAAATGATACCTAACTTCATTGTGCTTGGTTCTCTCATGATGAACCTGATCCTTATGTTAGTAATACCATCCGCAACGGAAGCGATTTAAGGATTTAGATCTATAAATTACACATAATAAAATAACTAGATCTACTCTACAAGGGGGTTGTAGAACATACCTCTTGGATCTCAAAATGCAAGTAGAAGAACCGCAATAGGAAGAACAAAAGATGGTGTGAAGAGCGCCACGATCTTCTTCATGTGTGATCCGAGCAACTCCCGGTGGAAGGAAATCCTCGTCTCGAATCCTCCCGATATGCTACCCGGAAAAATCTCCAAGATTTTCCCTTGCTCCCCTTGGCCGAAAATTTTCTTATCCTCTCTAAGAGGTGAAGTCGAAAATTGTGTGTTGTGTTTTAGGCTTGGGAGAACTCTCTTTATATAGGAGAGTAATCCTTGTCCTCCAAGGATTTTATTTTGCAAATAAATAAATCCAATAAATAAAAGATAATCTCATAATATTCTAAAACAAATCTAGAATAATCTTTATCTTTATTTCTTACCATAAATAATTATCCAATAAATATTTTGTGTACATGTCTTATTATTCCACAAGAAAACTAATTTCTTGTTCCATAAAACAATGTGGAGGCCGAAATTCATCCTTGTGACCTAGTCACAATAATTTTCGGCTACAATACACTTTTGGGCCAATATTATGAAAAATGTATTTTTCACATTTTTAATTATTTAGCCCAACTAATTTAATAGTCCACTAAACAATTAATTCACATATCGTTTTAATTAAATTCTAATAAGAACTAAATTAATATTATTAGGATTCGACGTTCGAGAATAGCTATGCTATATTGGAGGCACGTTGGGGACCATGGACTAATAATCAGTGGCTCCGATAAATCAAATAAATAATTATCTTACTTAACGTAATAATTATATTCGTAAATCAATCACAGAATATGCCACCATAATCCCGTGATCGCACTCCTCCGATTATAAGATTATATTTATCTCCTCAAGAGAATGATAATAAGAGTCCATTGATATAATCATTACATATGGATTAATCCTCCATAGACTGTTCATTCTAAATCGGGAAGTTACCGTTAACACATTTTAGAACCTCTTATCCTTATTTACCATTAACCCTCTTGATCAATTAATTCATACAACTCATTTGCTAGCTAATCGGTGTAATATGAACTCCATGGATCGATCGGTTTCAAGGATTAACAAATAAAGAGGCTGTCTATCTACTTCGGAAAAGGAAGGAATGGATTCCGTATCTCGTGATAACACGGACTACTCACTCAATCCAAATTACAATGCCAAGATGGGGTAATTCGGATCACAGACTCGGTGTAATCCTTAACCGTCAAGTCAAGCGTCATCATCGATTCAAGCAGTTGACTGTGATCACCTCAGGATTAAGATATATCCATAAATATGATCATCGATTGATTCGATAAGACTTCTCGATTACAGAATTATATCGTGAACTCTAATCAAATCGGTCCAGGCCTATATGATATATCTATCATATATAAATGCCCCACCAAGTTCTCTTAACCAAAAGTCCGGATAAGACAATCACACCTATTGTGTTTTTGGCGCATTAATAGCAAGTTAAAGGAGAGACCCGATACTCTCGATTAACTTCACTACGGGCTAATTGTATTTTAAGTACATCTTCACTAACTCAATCCTCCCGTGTATATCCCATACACTGAGTTAAGTGATTACATAAACAATGTACTTTAGGGTTTTATGTTGTGTAAATACTATTGTCACATCGGTGAATATGAGAATAATAAATATGAATAATAATATCATTTCATTTATTAAATAAAACAATTACAAAATTGTCTTTCGGGCATTACACCTAACACCTTAGCCAAACATATTGCACTGAGACTGTCACAATACACCCTGGCTTGATCTTGATGCAAACTCAGATCATTGACTAGCCCCTTTAACTAGATTGCTTCCTTTGTTGCTTCTGTCAGTGCCATGTACTCTGCTTCAGTAGTAGATAATATTACTGTAACTTGCAAAGTTGCCTTCCCACATACCACAGAACCACCCAAAGTAACATACCCAGTCATATATCTCATGTTGTCCACATTGAGTATCATCTCCATAAATGAGTCCAATATCTGATGTACCCCGAAGGTACCTGAATACCCTTTTCACTGCATTCAGTGTTCCTTTCCAGGTTGAGCCATAAAACTGCGGACAACACAGACTGCCTGAGCCAAATCAGGCCTAGTACAGACCATGGCATACATAAGACTGCCCACTGCACTAGCATATAGAACTTTTGACATGTATTCTTCCTCTTCAGCTGACTATGGAGCAAACACAGTAGACAGATGTAGATTTGGTGCCATAGGAGTATCTATAGGTTTGGCTGCTGACATGCCAAACATGGATAATATCTTCTCAATATACCCCTGTTGAGACAAGAACAGCTTCCCCTGCTTCCTATCTCTATAGATTTCCATCCCTAAAATTTTCTTTGCATTCCCCAAATCCTTCATCTGAAATTCAGCCTTGAGCAGATTCTTCAGATCTTGAATGTCTGACTTGTTTGCAGCAGCTATCAACATATCTTTTTTTATTTTTTTTATTTTTTTAAACCTCAGAAAATTTATTAATAAGGACCTGAAGTTTTACAATGGCCAACCCCTGGCCTAACCTCCAAAAGAACATGCGTCATCAATACATGTTTATCACCTCCTTAAACGCTTAGTCCGGAAAACCCATTGTGGGGAAAACCGGGTGCTAAGGGAAGAGTATGATCTCCCATGTATTGGAAAAAAAAACCAAAGAGAGCTGATACAAAAGATCTACAAAAAAGAACCAGCAAAGAACAAAGAAACTAAATTCAGTCTTCATCCGAGGCAGTCTCTGTCCAGGCATTTCCAGCATATCCATCCACAGCATTGCCCAGACACCTCCAGCAATAGAATCGTAGTGTCCATGCAATCGTCCAAATCAATCGTATATTGCTCCAAGTACTTGCAATCTGCATAGGGACAGAAAACCATAGCACCATAAAAAAGAAACAGAGAAACCAAAAGAGAGCTGTTTAAAGTATACAACCTGCTTGCACCCTCCATATTGATGAAGGGTGCTTCCAGGTGTGTGCAACAGTGATTAAGCCTCCCAACGGATGCAGTAAAAAACCAGCTCCAGATCCTGTTGATGATGAAGAGGAGGGTGTACAGGATCCAAACAAGAGATAAGAGACACCAGAAAGAAAAATTATCATTTGAGGATAGATGCAACCTGTTTGCACCCCTCAACATAGTGAAGGGTGCTTCCCAGTGGAATATGCAGCAGATAATCATTTTTTCCTTCTGATAATGGGAAGTTGGAGAAGGTCCCTTTGGATAAGAAAGCCCAAGTCACCTTGAATTTGATCTCTGTCTCTGACATAAGTAAGTGTGTGGTGCTAGCCTGCTTGGCAAGATAATCAGCAGGACCATTAGCCTCTCGATAAATTTGCTCAATGGTAAAATGATGGTCATAATGAGTTTTTGAATTTGAAGGACATCCACACTGTATTTCCAGGAGGCCTTCCTTTTGCCTAGAACCATATCAACAAGAATTTGAGAGTCTGATTCCAAGAAAACTGATTGGAGATTAAGATCAATACAATGAAGAATCCCCTCCAAGAGAGCCTGAAGTTCAGCCTGCATATTGGTTACAATACCATAAGCCTTAGAAGCAACAATAATCACCCTACCTTGTGTATCTCTTATAATGTAGCCTCCTCCAGCTGCCCCAGGGTTCCCAAGAGAAGAGCCATCAGTGTTCAGTTTATAATCATGACCAACAGGAGGGTGCCAAGAAACAGGAAGCTATCAGCATATCATCTACATACAACACAAGATAGATGACTAATCCATCCTTCAAATTATTGTGTTACACACAGAAAAAAAAAAAAAAACTTGTTGTGATACACAAAACAATCATATAGACTCCTACTATAACCCTGCTGAATCATATTGCTGTCAAACTTCTTACACCACTGTCTTGGGGCCTGCTTAAGTCCATACAAGGACTTCTTCAACTTGCAAACATACCCTTCTTTGCCAGGAACTTGGAAACCCTCTGGCTGAGTCATATAAATTTCCTTATCTACATCTCCATGTAGAAAGGCTGTCTTCACATTCAATTGCTCAATTTCAAGATTCTGATGTGCCAGTATTGCTAATAGCACCCTGATGGAAGTATGTCTCGCCACTGGAGAAAATATCTCTTCATAGTCTACCCCCTCTTTCTGATTGAACCACCTAGCAACCAAACGTGCCTTATATCTGATATCCTCGGCATATGTCATTCCTTCATTTTTCTTGAATATGCATTTGCAACTGACCACCCTGCTATGCTGTGGTTGTTGGACCAAATCCCAAGTCTTATTCTTCTGAAGTGACTCCATTTCTTCTCCCATGGTAGCAAGCCATTGGGATGCCTCAGAACATGTCACAGATTCCATGTAAGTGTTAGGTTCAGAACCATCCACTTCTTCAGCTACATGTAGTGCATATCCAACCATATCCTCCTCAAACCCATATCTTCTTGGAGGTCTGATATTGGTCCTCCGAGCTCTGCGGAGAGCTATTACCTGCCGACCAACATCAGCTGTTTGAGTGTCTGCTGACCCTTGTTCAGCAGACTAGCTTGGATCCAATTCTGGATCTACTGATTGTTGACCATCTCCTGCTGAGTCTCGTAATTCAGTAGACTCTACTTGAAGCTCCACTTATTTGTCAACCTTCTCAGTCTCGGATCCAATTTCAGATTCAGATGTGGCCCTCACTGATGAGTTAAGCATAGAGTTTTCATCAAAGACTACACTCCTACTGAGTTTAACCCTATTTTCAGCTGATGACCAGATTCTATACCCCTTAACTTCATCTTCATATCCAACAAACACACCCTTCTTGGCCCTAGGTTCCAATATACCCTCACTGACATGATAGTAGACAGTGCTCCCAAAAACCATAAGTCCAGAGTAGTCTGCTGACCTTCCTGACCAAACTTCAAGTGGTGTTTTAAGTTTGATCCAAGTGTGAGGCCCCCTAGTCATTAAGTAGCAGGATGTACTAACAACCTCCGCCCAAAATGTCCTTGCAAGACCAGAATTAGAGAGCATGCACCTTGCCCTTTCCAGAAGAGTTTGATTAATTCTTTGGGCAACAACATTCTGTTGTGTAGTATCTCTAATAGTATGGTCCCTAGCAATGCCTTCATTCTAGAAAAATTCGTCAAACTCATACCAACAGAATTCTAGTCCATTATCAGTTCTAAGTCTCTTGATCTTGCTCCTTGTCTGATTTTCAACCAAAGCCTTCCACTACCTGAAGTTCTTGAATGCTTCACTCATGTGCTTCATCATAATTACCCAAACCATCCTTGAATAATAATCTATAAAAGACAAAAAATACCTGTGACCACCCAGTGACTCCACCCTTGAAGGTCCCCAACAATCAAAATGGACATAATCAAGTGTCCCTTTTGTGATGTGAATTGCTTTTGGGAACTTGCTCCTATGTGGCTTTCGAAACACACAGTGTTCACAAAATTCCAGCTCCTTGACCTTATGTCCCCCAAGTAGATCACACTTAGACAGAATTTGCATCCCACTTTCACCCATATGACCCAATCTCATATGCCACAACTTGGTCAATTGTGACTAGTGAACCTCTGATCATGCAACATCAGCAAAACTTGATATAGTAGACCCTTGTAGTTTGTACAATGTCCCATGTCTGATACCCTTCAGAATCACACTTGAACCCTTATAGACATTCACCACTCCACATTCACCCCTGAACTTGAACCCTTTGTTGTCTAGTAGACTAAGTGATATCAAATTCTTGGTCATTTGTGGAACATGCCTAACCTCTTTCAGTGTGTAGAATTTACCATCATGTGTCCTCAACTGGATTGATCCAATCCCAACTATTTTGCAGACCTTGTTGTTGGCCATAGAAATATGGCCTCCATCCACCTGCTGATAAGTTGAAAACCATACCCTGTTTGGACACACATGATAAGATGCCCCAGTGTCTAGAATCCACACATCTATATGGCCTACTGACTCTGAAAATGCTAAGGCCAGATCTTTTTCAGAGTTGGTTTCATGTTCTGCCAAAGCAGTTGTACCTTGCTGCTTCTTCCTTTTTGGACATTCATTTTCCAATGTCCCTGCTCCTTGCAGTAATTACAGATATCCTTAGCTTTAGGACCCTTGGAATTCTTCTTGAATTTCTCCTTCAGAATTACTCGCCCTCGCCGACTCCACGGCGCCAACCCAAAGAGTGATCGACTATCTGTTCCAGATCCAGATGCCTTATGGCGTAACTCTCGAGCATGGAGTGATGATGTTACATCCTTCAATAATACTGAGTCCTTCCCAACAATAAATAACTGTACAAAGTTCTAATATGATACACGCAATGATACAAGTAGAATCAATGCAGCATCCTTATCTTCAATCTTCACATCAATATTCCTTAAATCAAGCAATATTGTGTTCAGCTGGTCTATAAGATCCCTCAGCTGAGTACCCTCATGCATCCTTAAACTAAACAGATGTTGTTTCAACAAAAACTTGTTGGTTAAGGACTTAGTCATATACAGACTCTCGAGTTTGGCCCAAAACATCTCAGCAGTGTCCTCCCCAGCAACCTCTGTGATAATATCATCTGACAAGCACAACATAATTGTTGAATGTGCTTTCTCCTCCAGACTGGCTCTCTCAGCAGCACTTCCTTTGGTTGATTTAGACAAGAGACCCTATAGTCCCTACTGCTTCAACAAAGCAGGCATCTTGATCTGCCATAGACAAAAAAAAATTCTCCATGTAAACTTGTCAATCTTAACATTTAAAGCAGACATCTTTCTCACCAGAAAAGCTTGTGTAGATCCCAAATCCTAGCGTGTGCCAATCTACCTTGCTTAAAACAGATAAATAGATTTCTTGATGAACCTCTACGCTCTGATACCAGTTTGTTATGAGGGATCGATCAAGAAGTGATGGTGATTGTGAGTAAAGGTAAAGGAATAACAAGTAAACAAACACAGAAACATGAAGAACACAGATTTAACATGGTTTCCGGCAATGTGCCGACTACTCCACGAAGAAACGAAGATATTTTAATATCAACAGTAAGTTACATTAAGGTCCAATTAACACAGACGGTATTTATAGTCTTGGGAATCCAACCTTAACCGACTAAACAGTCAACCTAGTAAATGACTGAAATACCCCATAAGTAACTCCACCGAATTAGGAAACCATGCAGACATGTTCCTTAAGTCTGTTGTGAACCAGTAGAGTTCACTCTCATCGATACCTGCATCAACCAGACTTCGGCTTTTCAAAAGCGATAAACTCGATGTCGCCCCAAACGAACACCAGATTCAGTAGTCACTTCACGCTCTGCTTACCACCATAACTTTAACAGACTCTGCTGAATGCCACACTCAGCAGACCAGACTCAGTAGCATAGTTTAAGTCACCATTAAAAATCTCCTCCTTGACTTCAACTTCATGCAAACTGACCAGATGCACAACCAAGTGCCAGACATCCTCTTTGTCTTCAGATTCAGATTAATAGCTTTGGATATTTAGCAATTCCAGACACAACTGAAACTTGCCCCTAGGAACTGGTTTAGTGAACATATCAGCAGGATTCACATCAGTACAGATCTTCTCCACCTTAACCCTCCTCTCATTCTCAGAAAATGATACATAACATCAATGTGCTTGGTTCTCTCATGACGAACCTGATGCTAAGCCAAATATATTGCAATGAGACTGTCACAATACACCCTGGCTTGATCTTGATGCAAACCCAGATCGTTGACCAGCCCCTTTAACCATATTGCTTCCTATGTTGCTTCTGTCAGTGCCATGTACTTTGCTTCAGTAGTAGATAATGTCACCGTACCCTGCAAAGTTGCCTTCCCACTTACCACAGAACCACCCAAAGTAAACACATACCCAGTCATAGATCTCCTGCTGTCCACATCAGCAGCATAATCAGAATCACAGTACCCTATGACCAAACATTGAGTATCACCTCCATAAATAAGTCCAATATCTGATGTACCCCTAAGGTACATGAATATGCTCTTCACTGCTTTCCAGTGTTTCTTTCCAGGTTGAGCCATAAACCTGCTGACAACAATGACTGCTTGAGCCAAATCAGGCCTAGTACAGACCATGGCATACATAAGACTGCCTACTTTACATAAATAAGCTTCGAAGGTGGATCTTCTTCTCTTTCATGATGCAAGTTTGCTCTTGATGTACAACTTCAAATCTAGGCACTTGAGGTTGATTCAAACATGGAAAGTGTGGGTGAAGAGAGATATTTTAGTTGAGAAGAAGAGGGAGGGTGGCTACAATGAAGGGATGAGGAAGAGGGAGTTCTAACCCTAAAAAGGTTTAGATTCCTGTTATAAGCTTGATAATAATATATTAATGGACAAAAATTCTAGACAAATTTTATGGTGGTCAATGACCACAAAACATAATGGACACATGTCATCATTATTTAAAATCAAGATCGGTTTGGTGGTTATTGACATTCATAAACTTTACAAAAATTCCATTAGGTAGAAAAGGGTGATTAAAGATTCATACGATTATGTTTTTTCTTTTTTTTGTATGCTTAATGATAAGGAGCCAGCATGTAGTACCGAAATCATCACCGAGGAGATGTTTCAGCCGCTCCTTTGAAGTTTTATATATATATATATATATATATATATATATATATATATATATATTAAACTTTATCAATGGTCCTGTTATGACGGATCGATCAAGAAGTGATGGTGATGGTGATTGTGAGTAAAGATAAAAAAATATCAAGTAAACAAAAACAGAAACAAGAACACGGATTTAAAATGGTTTCCGGCAATGTGCCGACAACTCCAAGGACAAACGAGGATATTTTATTATCAACAGAAAGTTACATTAAGTTAAAATTAATACAGACGGTATTTATAGCCTTGGGAATCCAACCATAACCGACTAAACAGTCAACCAAGTAAATAACTGAAATACCCCAGAAGTAACTCCACCGAATTAGGAAACCATGCAGACGTGTTCTTTGATCTGCGTGAACGGCCAGACTTCACTGCACTGCATCAAGAGACTCGACTTCGGCTTGAGATCGATCAACTCTGCTGCTGCCCCAAACGAACACCAGATTTAGTAGACGCTTCACGTTATGTTGACCACCATAATTTCCACAGACTCTGTTAAATGCCACTGTAACGCCCCGTTCCCGGACACCGAGTCCTTATCCGGAAAAGGAACGTTCGGCACGTATAAAACAAAAGTAAATTCATTTTATACGTAAGCCTCTACTACGTCGTATCAAACAAAAGGCAAAACGGAAGCAAAACTCGGGTATATAAAATTTTTCCCAAAATTAAAGAGTAGAAAAGAAATCTAAAGGTAGAAATGTAAATTATTACATTTGGAAAAGTACAAAATCCCAACACAACAAGTACGATGAATCTAGATAAAACCAAACGTCTACCTTAAAAGTAGTGAAAGTACAACCAAAGAAAAGCAGAACATAAACATCTTGAACTTCAACGATCGCCTTCAAAGGTCGTCGTCGAACTCTTCTTCAAAAACCTGTTCGTCTTCTCGTCCCCAAACACATAGAAAAGTATGCATTCGAGGTAAGTACAACGTACTTAGAAAGAAAGAGAAGCTATGAAAGCAATCATAGTTATAAAGAAAAGATAAATATTTAATTAGTTATTTAAGTGAGACCGACTCAATCTAGGGTTCACTTCATGCTCATCAACACGTCGTGACTAACTGTTTCTAACTTAGCCTATCTATGTTACAACCGCACTCAAGGGCACTACGCGCATCCACCTCAGCAGAGTCCCTCTGTACTTAGGGTCATTGACCTACAGAGTTATTCTACCTTGGGAACACTCTATTGCAACATATTAGTGGATCACACCAATATCCACGAAGTCTAGAAAGGGTAGACTCCGATAGCACGCACGTCTCAGCAGAATCCCTCCGTACTTAGGGTCCTTGGACCTACGGAGTTCCTCTACCTTCAGAGGTAGCACATGCATCGCGATTTAGCCTGGTGCCTAGCCAAGAGAGACATGTTGTTTAATCTTTTACTTGTTACGTACGTTATTTATTAAGTTATTAACTAGCCAGCCTGAGTGTTTTCAAATAATCTCCCTCACACATACTACTCTCTTCCAAGACCACTAGACACGGACAAGTCCTAGCACATACACAGACATTGATGAATGCTAATTCACCAAAGCTCAAGCCTATCATGCTCTTCCGACAGATCCGAACTTCAACTCCCTTTAAGAGTACATTCGGTGTTTTAACTGAACGAATCAGAAGCTCAATTCAGGCTTGTCTATGTTTATACCGTATTAACATATCATATATAAAGATTTCATGTAGTTAAAGCATGTTTACAAAGCTGAACAGCAACTAACATAGAAAGGAGACAGTACAAAACTAGACGCCCGTTTAAAGACTTGGACGCCCGTTCAGGCTTACTGGACGCCCGTCCAAAATAGTGGACGCCCGTCCACCAAACCCATTTCAATCCTGAATGTAAAATTGCACCTCAGACGCCCGTCCAATACAACCAGACGCTTGTCCAAGGTGGAACCTAGGCTGGACGCTCGTCCAGAATACCGGACGCTCGTTCACCTGGGTTCGACCTAAACCCTAACTTCATCACCATGCGATTTCCAGATCGTATTTCAACCAAAAACCAGAAAAAAGACAACACATTGAGCACATAAATCTCATCTAACACTGCCATGACCTCTATAGACAATTACCAAAGCAACAACTCAAAGCTCTAACACATAAATTGCCTTAGATCATGATCAAATCCCTATAGCCAACAATTGAATTCATAGGACTGGTTTTCCTTACCTTTTGCAGCCCAAAAACTGATCCAAAACCTCGAGGAAAGCTGCTGTAATCCTACAAGACTGAAGCCAAAACGATGCACTCTTTATGCCGAGTCCAAACCTTGATTCCGTTCTGAAACGATCAACCTTCCTTTAGCAAAATTGAAGAACTCTCTTTTGCTCTCTCTCTCAAACACGCTCAAGGAAAAGGGGAGGGGTTGAAGTTGAAAACTGAAAATCCTGATTAACTGCTAGGTTAGCATTAAGGGATGTAATAAACCCATTATTTCCTTAAAAGCCCTTGACAAAAAAAAAAAAAAGATTTTTCCTTTAATAATATATATAAAACTCGAAATTATATATATATAAAACGTCCAAAATAATTAACTCCAAATGAGTGGAAACCGAACCTAATATTTCGTTTTCGCAAAAAGACACGTCTGCCCTTTCCCGAAAATCGGAATATTACATTCTCCCCCCCTTAAAAGGAGTTTCGTCCTCGAAACTAGAACATACCTGGTAAATCCCCAAACTCTTGGAACTCACTAAGCATGTCGCTTTCCACTTCCCAAGTTGCCTCCTCGGGTGAATGATTGCTCCACTGAACTAACACCAAGGGAACCATCCGTCTCTTAATCATCTTTTCCTTCCTGGCTATGATCTTAATCGGTCTATCGTCATAAGCTAGGTTATCTTGTAAGATCTCCGGATCAACCGTAGTTTCAACATCATTCTTCGTCAGACACTTTTTCAACATTGAGACGTGAAACACATTATGGACTCTCGACATTGATTCCGCAATCAAGCTTATATGCTAACGCCCCAACTCTTTCCGAGAATCTCAAAAGGTCCAACATACCTTGGGCTTAGCTTTCCTTTTGTCCAAAGCGTTTCACTCCTTTCATTGGCGCGAAGCCCGAGGTAAACTCTATCACCAACTTCAAACTCGAGAGGTCTTCAGACGCCCGCGCCAACTTTTTCGCGCTGTCTTGAGCTACCTTCGATTCTTCTTAACCAAATTGAACCCTCTCTTTTGCTTGTTCTACCATTTCAGGCCCCCGTGATCTGTCTCTCTCCGACTTCATCCCAAAACAATGGCGTGCGACATCTTCTCCCATACAACGCTTCAAACGGCGGCATGCCTATACTCGCGTGAAAACAATTATTATAGGCAAATTCTGCTACCGGAAGGTAGTCATCCCATGATCCGCCTACCTCCAAAACGCAAGCTCTCAACATGTCCTCGAGCGTTTGGATGGTCCTCTCAGACTGTCCATCTGTCTGAGGATGAAAAGCCGTGCTCAAGTCCAACTTAGTCCCGAAGGCTTCTTGCAAGCTCTTCCAAAACCGACTGACAAATCTCGTATCACGATCCGAAACTATCGAGATAGGGACTCCGTGTAGCTTCACTATATTGTCCAGATATAGTGTCGTCATCTTCTTCAACGGCATGTCAACCTTATATGGTAGGAAATGGGCAGATTTGGTCAACCGATCCACAATTACCCAAATCGCATCATGCCCTCCCTTAGTCTTAGGTAATCCGGTGATGAAATCCATTGTGATCTTATCCCACTTCCATTCCGGGATATCCAATGGCTTAAGCATCCCACCGGTCTTCTATGCTCCGCCTTAACCTTCTCGACATACATCACACTCGGCCACAAACTTGGCTATTTCCACTTTCATCGAGGCCACCAAAACCTTTCCTTTAAGTCTCAGACATTTTAGTAGCACCGGATGAACCGCGAAAGCTATTCTATGTGCTTCTTCCATAACTCTTTGTCTCAAGTCGCCAACATTAGGTACACATAGAGCGATCCCGATACCTGATTCCCACTCTTATCAAGCATATAACCGACCGTAGGCTTCTCTCTAGCAACTCGCTTCAGTCAACCAAACCCGGATCTTCATCTTGTTTTCCCCTGATATCATCTAACAACTCTGACCTTGCCAACAATGGTGCCACAAACTGCCGGTCTTCAATCTGGTCAAAGCTTCTGATTTCTAACCCATCTAACCTTTCTGCCACTACCTCAACACTAGAAGCTGCGAACACTGGTTTCCTGCTCAGAGCATCTGCCACTACATTCGCTTTACCCGGATGGTATTGAATGTCCAGGTCATAGTCCTTCACAAACTCTAACCATCTCCTCTGTCTCATATTCAGGTTTTCTTGTGTGAAGAAGTACTTCAAACTTTTATGGTCAGTGAAGATCCTTGCTTTAACTCCATATAAGTAATGCCTCCAAGTCTTTAGGGCAAAAACTACCGCTGCCAACTCTAGATCATGTGTCGGGTAATTCTTCTCATGCACCTTCAACTGCCTAGATGCATAAGCTATCACTTTTCCTCCACGCATCAACACACAACCCAAACCCTGTCCCGAAGCATCCGTGTAGACATCATAGTTATCAGAAATCTCCGGAACTGCTAACACTGGTGCCGTAGTCAACTTCCTTTTCAGCGTCTGAAAAGCTATTTCACACTCTCTAGTCCATTCAAATTTCACATTTTTCTGTGTTAACTTGGTGAGCGGAGTAGCTATCTTTGAAAAGTCTTGCACAAACTTCCGGTAGTAACCAGCCAACCCAAGAAAACTTCTCACCTCTGACACTGAAGTAGGTCTGGGCCAATTCTCAACTGCCTCGATCTTTGCCGGATCAACTTGTATGCCATCTCCAGAAATGACATGACCCAAGAAACTCACTCGATCCAACCAAAAGTCACACTTAGAAAACTTTGCATACAACTGATTCTTCCTCAGTGTGTCCAACACTATCTTTAAGTGTTCCTCGTGTTCTTTCTCATCCTTAGAGTAAACTAGGATATCGTCTATGAACACTATCACGAACTTATCCAAGTACGGCATGAAAACTCGCTGCATCAAATCCATAAATGCCGATGGAGCATTAGTGAGTCCAAAAGGCATGACAAGGAACTCATAATGTCCATATCTCGTCATCAACGCCGTCTCGTATATCTGCTATCTTAACCTTCAATTGATGATATCCGGACCTCAGGTCGATCTTGGAAAACACCTTCTTACCTTGCAACTGATTAAACATATCATCAATCCTTGGTAGAGGGTACTTATTCTTGATGGTGAGGTTGTTCAGTGCTCTGTAGTCGATACACATCCTCATGCTGCCATCTTTCTTCTTCACAAACAACACTGGAGCTCCCCATGGCGAGGTACTGGGCTGAATTATGTTCCTCTCAAGCATATCCTTAAGTTGAGCTTTCAACTCCTTAAATTCAGCCGGGGCCATTCTGTAGGGTGCCTTAGCAACTGGTGCCGCCCGGTATCAATCGAATCTCACACTCTATCTCTCGTCCGGCATGTTTCGGTAACTCTTCCGGAAATACTTCCGGTATTCCTCACTATAGGAGTCTCTCTAACTTAGGCTTCACTTGTTCCACGCCCATCGCATACAACAAGTAGCCTTCACAACCTTCCGACAAGCCCCACGCTTTAACACGATATGATCGGATGTTTCTTCTTACTCGGCTTGTACACATTACCCTGATATGTCTTATCTGATTTCCCGGGTATTTTAAAGGTCACTTTCTTCTCTTTGCAGTCCAAGTGAACATGATTGTCGGATAGACAATCTATTCCGAGGATTACATCAAAATCCGAGAAGTCCAAAACTGTAAAGTCACTCTTACAACGATAAGGTCCCACTCGAACTTCCACTTGAGGTATCATCTTAGTTACCCTTGTCACCTTCCCTAACGGTGTAGTTATTTCCAAAGTATTTCTTAAAGGTTCTGAAGGTAAATCCAACTTCTTAGCTACCTTGGTTGACACAAAAGTATTTGACGCTCCCGTATCAAACAAAGCCCTGACCACTAGATCACTTAACATTATCATACCTAGCATGCATATTCATTCATTTAAAATACAGTTATAACATGAAAAGGACTCACGCTATAAAATATCTTAATAGAAGAATAAAACCATAACATGGTACCTGAAATAACGTCATCCTCGGGCTCTGCATCTCTGACATCAGCAGTAAACACACGAACAGGTCGGCTTGGACCACTCCTTCCGCTACCTTGACCCGAACCCACTTATTCCCTCTGCTCGACACGCTCTGGAAAAGTGTCCTCGCTCACCACAAACATAGCAAACCGTTACTACTCTTCTTGCACTCTCTCGTATGATTTCTGTTGCACTTGGGGCAAGGTGGTGTATTGCTTGGGGCTTTAGCTGCCGTAGAAACTGTAGTCTTCTTGGCATTTTGTTGAGGCGCTCCCCGATAACTGCCTTGGCTCGTCCCAAAATTTCTTTTGTTGTTGACAACCACTGTGGCTCTCTTCCTGAAAGTCTCAACATCCAAAGCTTTATTCGTAATCTCAGCCATATTCTTGGCTGTGAAACCCAACATCCCTGATTGTATTTCATATGCTAGTCCTTCCTTGTATTTTGCCATCTTCCTCCCCTCAACTCTCATCAGCTCGGGATAAAACTGTCCTAGCTCGTTAAAATTATTGGTGTACTCAGATACCGTCTGGTGTGTGCCTTGCTTAAGTCTAAGAAACTCACTTGCCTTACTATCTTGTACTGTAGTCGGGAAGTACTCGTTATAAAACAAAACCTTGAATCCTTCCCAATCTGTTACTTTACCGTTACTGCTTTGGATTGCATCAATCCATGCCTCTGCTGCTCCCAAAAGAAAGCTAACCGCTAGCTGAGCCATCTCAGATTCCGGGACATGTATGTTTATACAGGCCTTTTCGAAACTTCTTATCCATTCTTCAGCCTTGGAATGATCCACATTCCCAAAGAAGTCCTGAACTCTATTTCTTCTTAACCTCGTATACCAATCTATCACTAGTGCTTGCTCAAGGGCCGGTCTAACTGGTGGGTAAACCGTGGGTAAGCATAGGTACCTGCGGGGATGGTATCATTGTGGTCGAGGATAGGTGGAATCACTTGAGGTTCAGCCGATCACGGATGAAACCCATGATAAACCGGTGTCGCTGGTCATTTGAAAACCATAAGGGGATAACCATCTCTCGCCGATGATCAAAACGTGGCGAAGGTGGTACTCAGAGGTCGAGGAACATGACCTACTGAGGGGTAAAGACTTCTTGCTGCTTGGCCGCGGAGGATAAACTAGTGGATATGCACCGACGGGGAGGATAAACATTAGTCCTTTGGTGGCACATGATTGGTGGAATATCACCTACTACCGTGACACGGATGGGTGCTTGACCAGGCTCTCCATAGATGTAATTATACCTTGGAGGTGGTCGGGGGGTGGCAGTCCCGATGCGGCCTCGGTGCAAAACTTGTGGAGACCTTGGGTGTAGGTGTGGTCTGTATGGGGTGGTGGTGATAAACTCCTACGAGGTGAAGGATTCGCCTCACGAGCCCACCCCTACAATCGGTACTGCACTCTCTATCCCCGATCTAACCCCCCGAGCTCCCCGCTCCACGAGCATTCCTCCTCGTAGTTACCATACTGCAAGATCAAGAAGACCAGAGCGTCACTAAGAGTTTTGAAGAAACTTATCTTAAGGAAAGGAAGCTTAAAGGACGCTTTTCTCTGATACCAACTGTAACGCCCCGTTCCCGGACACCGAGTCCTTATCCGGAAAAGGAACGTTCGGCACGTATAAAACAAAAGTAAATTCATTTTATACGTAAGCCTCTACTACGTCGTATCAAACAAAAGGCAAAACGGAAGCAAAACTCGGGTATATAAAATTTTTCCCAAAATTAAAGAGTAGAAAAGAAATCTAAAGGTAGAAATGTAAATTATTACATTTGGAAAAGTACGAAATCCCAACACAACAAGTACGATGAATCTAGATAAAACCAAACGTCTACCTTAAAAGTAGTGAAAGTACAACCAAAGAAAAGCAGAACATAAATATCTTGAACTTCAACGATCGCCTTCAAAGGTCGTCGTCGAACTCTTCTTCAAAAACACATTCGCCTTCTCGTCCCCAAACACATAGAAAAGTATGCATTCGAGGTAAGTACAACGTACTTAGAAAGAAAGAGAAGCTATGAAAGCAATCATAGTTATAAAGAAAAGATAAATATTTAATTAGTTATTTAAGTGAGACCGACTCAATCTAGGGTTCACTTCATGCTCATCAACACGTCGTGACTAATCTGCTTTCTAACTTAGCCTATCTATGTTACAACCGCACTCAAGGGCACTACGCCAAGATCCACCTCAAGCAGAGTCCTCTCAGACTTAGGGTCATTGACCTACAGAGTTATTCTACCTTGGGAACACTCTATTGCAACATATTAGTGGATCACACCAATATCCACGAAGTCTAGAAAGGGTAGACTCCGATAGCACGCACGTCTCAGCAGAATCCCTCCGTACTTAGGGTCCTTGGACCTACGGAGTTCCTCTACCTTCAGAGGTAGCACATGCATCGCGATTTAGCCTGGTGCCTAGCCAAGAGAGACATGTTGTTTAATCTTTTACTAGTTACGTACGTTATTTATTAAGTTATTAACTAGCCAGCCTGAGTGTTTTCAAATAATCTCCCTCACACATACTACTCTCTTCCAAGACCACTAGACACGGACAAGTCCTAGCACATACACAGACATTGATGAATGCTAATTCACCAAAGCTCAAGCCTATCATGCTCTTCCGACGGATCCGAACTTCAACTCCCTTTAAGAGTACATTCGGTGTTTTAACTGAACGAATCAGAAGCTCAATTCAGGCTTGTCTATGTTTATACCGTATTAACATATCATATATAAAGATTTCATGTAGTTAAAGTATGTTTACAAAGTGAACAAAGAACTAACATAGAAAGGAGGCGTACAAAAAACGGACGCCCGTTTAAAGACTTTGACGCCCCGTTCGAAGCCATCGGACGCCCGTCCAAAATAGTGGACGCCCGCCCACCAAACCCATTTCAATCTCGAATGTAAATTGCACCTCAGACGCCCGCCCAATACAACCAAACGCTCGTCCAATGTGGAACCTAGGCTGGATGCTCGTCCAGAATACCGGACGCTCGTTCACCTGGGTTCGACCTAAACCCTAACTTCATCACCATGCGATTTCCAGATCGTATTTCAACCAAAAACCAGAAAAAAGACAACACATTGAGCACATAAATCTCATCTAACACTACCATGACCTCTATAGACAATTACCAAAGCAACAACTCAAAGCTCTAACACATAAATTGCCTTAGATCATGATCAAATCCCTATAGCCAACAATTGAATTCATAGGACTGGTTTTCCTTACCTTTTGCAGCCCAAAAACTGATCCAAAACCTCGAGGAAAGCTGCTGTAATCCTACAAGACTGAAGCCAAAACGATGCACTCTTTATGCCGAGTCCAAACCTTGATTCCGTTCTGAAACGATCAACCTTCCTTTAGCAAAATTGAAGAACTCTCTTTTGCTCTCTCTCAAACACGCTCAAGGAAAAGGGGAGGGGCTGAAGTTGAAAACTGAAAATCCTGATTAACTGCTAGGTTAGCATTAAGGGAGGTAATAAACCCATTATTTCCTTAAAATCCCTTGACAAAAAAAAAACTGATTTTTCCTTTAATAATATATATAAAACTCGAAATTATATATATATATAAAACGTCCAAAATAATTAACTCCAAATGAGTGGAAACCGAACCTAATATTTTTCGTTTTAAAAAGACACGCCTCGCTTCTTTCCGAAAATCGAATATTACACCACACTCAAGCAGACTGCACTCGAAAGAGCATAGTTTAAGTGACCATTACAAATCTTGGTACTTATGAATGCACCGGACCCGGTGCCTAAATCATGCTTTTATTTTCATTTCACTTGAGGTCATGTGAGAATTAATTAGTTAAAATGACACTTCTTCTATGGGTATTGGTTAAGGCACATTAATAACTACTGAATGACCTCACTTTATTCTAATTATCACCATAAATATTGCTAAGATCCAAGATTCACGTTTATGTATACAATTTAACTTATGTTGTGTTTATCATTAAACAATATCTTGGACATGATACATCAAGTTCTCAATAAAATATGTGTATGGGAATAGTGACCGTTTGCTTGTAGGCTAGATATTCTATAGTACGTGGTAATGTGGGGTGTAATGTGTTTGTGTTGAGATATTGATTTTGTTTTGTTTGACAAAATAATTTTTCATATAAATTTTTTTTTTTCTACGGTATTAATAATAACTACACTAAATGTTCATAATTTTTGGCATTTGGGAAAAAAAAACTTGTTTGCTGAAAACAGAATCACACCAACCCATTGTTACATCTCAGAAACTTGTTCAAGACAAACCATTGTTTTGTAATAATGTTTAGGTTTGGTTTAGGGTATAAAATTTTTCGGACATAACGGACTAGCTATAAGAAAAATCAAACCGAACCCATCCAACCCCACTTATGTTCATAATCGATGTTTTGAAATGATATGTCATGGTTTCTATGTCATTTCATTGTACAGGTAACATTTTTGATCTGGAAAAATTAAAACAAGAACCAAACCAAAAAAAAATTAAGAAATAAAACCTTGTCTTCCCAAGGTGAATAGAGTTTTATTTGTATTTTTTTTTTCAAACAAATAATTTATTAATCAAAATCCGTCAAACAAGCGGCTAAAACGTCACCAACTGGCAAGGCACCCCAGGATGTCCAAACAATTTATTAATTAACTGCATTATTTTTACTCAGTTGTTGCTTCTCTGTTGTTATTTATCAACCGATAACTATTTAATTCATTGATCCTTAGTTTTCTGTGAGACCAGTGTACACCATATCATAGAAAATTAAGTTTCATCACTTGTATTCTATTTTAGACTTACCCAATGTCATCACAGACTTCCTTGGTTGTAAGTCAGTCAATAGGTCTTCACTTCACTATGCTGGTGCCTTGCATGTCTTCACTGAATTGGTTTATCCTTACTAAGCCGGTCTACCAGTCTATTACAGTCCTTGTCTGACTGAACTTATACAACATTTCAGACTTCTAAGAAAAGCCTATGCAATTCATTCTAACTTATTTCAAGATTTTTTTAATAGCTAGCATGGCCATCATCAAAACTATAAAATGTTCCTAACATTTTCACCCTTTTTGATGATGACAAAACTCTCATAGGCCTGAACACAAGTGCAATAATTTCATATAATAAACAAGAATAAAATTCAGATATTTTATTCATCCATAACGGGCATCCATATGAAAAGATCAACATAATTTAAAGGATTATTACAACTACATGTTCTTTAAGTTCTCTTTGTACCTCATGAACTTTGTAGTTTGGATCCCTTCCATGTCTGACCAATCAATTTCTTGAAATTTCCATGTCCAGTATTCCAATGCACTTAATAGGTGATTGCTACAAACACTTGTCTATCGAATAGCATGTTGAAGTCAGGCATAGTCTCATGTGCCTGTGGTTATCCAAAGTATTCTGTTAGTCTTGCCTTTGCTACTGCAATGTGTGAATATGCCATCTTCTGATCATTGTTCATCACCCATTGCTATTGGGATGTTAATCTGGACATAGGTTTGAAAAACTTAACCAGATTGTTGAATTCCTCTTGTCCTTCAAAGCAGTTAAGTCCTCAGTCCCCTTTGCTGAAAAGGACACTGTTGATTTAGTCTGCTGCTACAGCCAAATACTCGTCTACTCCTGCTGGTGGAGCCAGATGTTGTCTCAGCTGCTTCAAGTCTCTGAGTTGTAACTGCCTTTTCAGTTCATTATACACCTTGGCCATGTGAACTCTCAACTCATCAACATGATAACTTAGCCAGTCTGCCCATGCTGCATCATATGACATATTTGGAGGATAAGCACCATCTTATACTTGGAAGATAAGCACCATCGCTTTCATCTCTGTTTCTATTGGTGCTTCTTTTATAGTATCTACAAGCAGAGTGTCTTTTGGTATCACTACCCAATGAGTGACTATGACTGCTACTCCCCCTGCTGGTGTTTATGCCTTTTTGTTGATGTACAGATCTAGGCCTTTGCTGATTGCCTGATCTGTCTTTTTCATCATCCCATCTTTGAATAGGAAAGGTAAAACCAATACAGGGTTCGTTCCTTGCCCTTTTCTTTTCTTCTTGAGCCCTTCTCATTGGATCCTCAGCTTCAGCTCTGATTCTTATTTCATTATCTCTCTCTCTAGTCAGTTATTCTGTGAGATGAGGTATACTACTTGATTCAGGTTTATCACTTTCCCCCTTTTGGCACCATCAGTAGGGAGTTGTAGCGAGATGTTGTTGGTAGTCTTTGCAAAAGATAGTTGATTGTCCAACTTTCCTTCCACTAAAGTGAATTTGTCATCATGTTCTTTTAGCTTTTCTGACATGTGATCAGTCTTTGTGCCATAGCCCTTATCAGATCTACCAACTCATTTGTGACATGCTATTTGATATTGGTGCTTCTAACGGTGAGTTTGGTGTTCATTAGAATAGTGAGAATAGTCTGTTGTTTGATTACATTATTTTTCATGTCAATGTACTGAGAAACTTCCTCAAATCTGTTCTGGAGAGAGTTTCTCTCATTCATCAGTACATCTTGGAGATTCCTTAGGCAAATGGCTTGTTTCTCCAATTAATCTTCCATAGCATCCACATCAGACTGGAAGGAATCATCAAACACAACAGGTGAAAACTGAGAGATGGGTTGCCTTATATCAACCGGTGGTGTCTGTGATGGGACAGCTTCAGTCTGCTATACTTGTTCCTGATGCTGTATTGGAGTGGAGGCTAGTGCAGATTCTTCATTTGCTTGTATATTAGCTGTCTATGCCGGCTGGGTGACATCCTCCACTATTGCCTCTTCAAGGAGTTTAGTAGAAGAGTGTTATTCTATAAGAATTGTCAAGATTTCCCCATGCTCTGTGTAGAGGATAGTCTTAACTGGTGTGGCAACTGCTGATCCAGTATCTTGAATAAATGTGGGATCTGCTGCCCTTTCTGATATATCGACTAAGAGTTGTTGTGTATGCTCAGTCGGTGAAGGGGCTACCTCTGCCATTTCTTTGTCTGCTGGTTGAGTGGTCTCACCTGGTGAACATTGCTGTTGTTGCTGTACTGCTGCAGTTTGTTGTACAGAATAAAAGAGAGTGAAGTTATCATCATCCATTGCATTAACTTCTCCATCATCTCAACCATCATTTCCATCATCCTGGTCATCATCGTCCTGACTATCATCATCTTGATCATCATCCCCTACAATTGTGCCAACCTCTATTTGGCTTTTTCCATTAGTTCCTACAATGGTATCTCATCTAGCACACCAACCAAGGTTGTTCCTCTAAGAAATGAGAAGAACCATTCTTATTCTCTAACATAAATTTCAGTATTTGTGAGCTGATGTTTGGAGTCTCCCGTTTTCCTATTCGAATACTCAGCTACTCTGTCATAAATATCTCTTCCAGGGATTTCTTCTTCTTCCTCAACAACTGTTGTTTAAATTCCATTTCAAGAGCTTATTATTCAATGTGCTGATATACTTCAAGGTCCTCTGCACCATCAATGATTTGAGATTGTTTCTCAGTCTTTTTTTTCAAGATTTGCATCTGATTCTGCTTTCCATTTCTTTCTTTGTTTAGTTGCTGGTGCAGATTCACCAGCTTTTATTTTCGGAGGAGCCTTTCCCTTCTCACATAGGTAAACATTACCTCGGAATTGTGTAAGTTGTGTAAATGAATGGGATTTACTGATAATTGCATCAAAAGATAATGAAGTTGAATCCCAAACGATTTCTTTACCTAGAAAGTTCCAGTTTTTTTCAACCCTTTCTTTGCATCCTTCTTCCATGCATCAATATCTCCTTCAATTTGTTCATTAAGCCTGTTGATGATGTATGTTTCCCAATCAAATTCCATTGCCCAATAGATTATTTCCATCAGTCTGGTTTCTACTTCTGTCATAGCATTTAGGGATCCTAGCTTTCCATCAATGCATTTGCCAACCTGATAGCTAAATTCTTCAAACGGTTTCTTCAAGGCCATTCTCAAACAGTTATATTTCATAATTTTTGGAGTGTTATTCTTCCCAATATCCATCCAGAATGCATCAGTATCTACTACCACATTCTTCAATCTTGTGGGTCTATTTCTGGTAAGTTTAAGATGTTGATGAAGAAGATCTGCCGCAATTACCAGTTCCTAGCCATAAAATGAGGTGTTAATTTTTTCAGGTATCAATTGAGCATCCTCGGTGATGCGTCCTTCCACAAACTTTGTGTTTTTTCAAAAATGAGATCAGATTCTCATAGCGTACGACTTTGGTGGGTGGGTTAAGAAAGATCATTAACTCTAGATTGGTACAACCATCTACCAATCATTGTGCTTGAACGGCAATATTACATGGGCTTGGATAGGGCATGGTTTTGAAGAATGACCCATTGGCTATTATGTTCTCATATTGTTTTGCGAACAACCGGGTTGAAGAAGATGAGGCCATTGCAGAAATTTTGAGAGAAAGGAGTTATGAAAATTTTGGAAAATTAGAGTTTGAATTGCAAAGAGAGCGTAAAGAGTTTTTGAAAAAGTATAAGTGTGGTTTATATAGAAAGGAATTTGTAATGTGAATAGGGATGAATATAGAAGGATTTAGTGGAGTAATGGCGCGATTTTGTGTATATAAATCATGGTTATTGAGGGTAGTGGGAGAGTGGATCAAGGGAAGTAATGATGAATCCCGAGAATCGAGGCATTGTCGTAATTCCTTCTTTTCAAATAATAATTCCCATATTTTAATCCTTGTGTTTGATAAAATTATATCTACGTGTGTAATATCAAATAATAAATGCTCCATAAATCTCGGATTTTACACATATGTAAATGATTGATTCATTTTACACTTCACATTGCTGCTTACTTCACTGATGGTGTTGAGTGATGGACTTTGCTAGTAATTGAGCCGATAAGTGTTTTTCTATTTATTCATGTACTGAGCTTCTTCCTCAAACCAACTGTTCCTAACAACCAGTTAATCTGACTTCGCTGGTACTAGTGATTGACCTGTCAAATGAGCTCACCCGAAATGGCGATGGTTCAATAAACTGGTGGGATTAACCAACTGGTTACTCTAGTTAGCTGCTCTATTTTACTTAGTCAATTTCAATCATTCCCAACTAAGTTCTCAATTTGCAAAATTTTCATGACTGAGTGGCTTAGTGAATATATCAGCCAATGGATCTTTAGTGGATATATACTTCAAAATTACATATCCTTTTTCAACATAATCTATGATGAAATGATGTCGCACATCAATATGCTTTGTTCTTGAGTGATGTACTAGATTTTCTATTATTGAAATTGCACTTGTATTGTCGCACATCAATATGCTTTGTTCTTTAGCTATTGTCGTGTCCAATGTACTTGTGCACAACAACTACCATTTGCTACATATTCTTCTTCAGCTGTTGAAGTAGATATATTGTTTTGCTTTTTACTGAAAACCATTATACTAGTCCGCTGCCTAGAATCTGACAAGTTCAAGAAGTGTTTTTCTGTCCACATTGCATCCATCATAATCTGAGTCTGAGTATGATATTAGCTTGAATCCATCATCTTTTGGATACCAAATCCCAACATTCATTGTCTGCTTCAGATATTTGATATTTCTCTTAGCTGCTAGTAAGTGAGATTCTTTTGGTTGTGATTGGTATCTTGCACATACACCTACTGAAAATACAATATCTGGTCTGCTAGTAGTTAAGTAGAGTAAATAGCCTACAATTCCTCTGTACATCTTCTGATCCACTTCTTTTCCATTTTCATCTTTTCCATGAATAACTCTTGCACACAGTGGTGTTTCTGATATTCCACTTGTGTCCATTCCATACTTGTTTATCAAGTCCTTTGTATACTTGGCTTGATTAATGAATATGCCATTTTTCATCTGCTTCACTTGTAATCTGAGAAAATAGTTAGGTTCTCCCATCATACTCATTCGAAATTTTCTTTTCATCAGATTTGAAAATTTCTCACATAGCTTCTCATCTTCTTATCCAAAAAAGATATCATCCACATACATTTGGACAAGTAAAGTTCTTGATCCGTCTAGTAGTTTGAAAAGTGTCTTGTCAATGGTTACTTTTCTAAATCCTTTATTGATCAAGAATTGTGAAAGTGTCTCATACCAGACTCTGGTGCCTACTTGAGTCCATACAGGGCTTTCTTGAGCTTTTATACCTTATCTTCCTTTCCTTTGATTTGAAATCAAGAGGGTTGCTCCACATATACTTCTTCTTCCAGTAGTCCATTCAGAAATGCACTCTTGACATCCATTTGGTAAGTTTTGAAGTCTTTGTTAGCTGAAAATGCCAGGAACAGTCTTATTGCTTCCAATCTTGCCACTTGTGCAAATGTTTCATCACAATCTATGCCTTTAGCTTGTGAGTATCCCTTTGCTACTAGTATTGCCTTGTTTCTGACAATTTCTCCTTGTCCAAGCATATTGTTTGTGAATACTCATTTGGTTTCAATAATGTTTGATAGGGCAGGTCTATCCACCAGTTCCCAAACATCATTTCTTTCAAACTCATTGAGTTCTTCTTGCATAGTTGTTATCCAGTCAGCATCTTGAATTGCATCATCTATGGTTTTAAGTTCAACCTGTGACAAAAAAACAAGTTAAAATGCTTTCAACTTGTCTTCTTATTCTTACACCTGCATGTACATATCCAATGACTTGTTCAGCTGAATGGTCTCTTAGCCAGTTCAAATCTGGTTGAAGTTGTGTCTGTGCTACTGCTCTTCTACCAATTGTTATTCCAGAATCTTTTTTTCTTGTCTCTTCTTCTTCTGGGGTGTGTTGATCTTCACCGCTTGTGTTTGGCTCATCAAACACTACATGAATTGATTCTTCAACCACCAAGGTTCTCTTTCTTAGTACTCTGAAAGCTTTGTTGGTATCTGAATATCCTATAAAGATTGCTTCGTCAGCTTTTTCATCAAAAGTTTGTAACTGATTCTTGTTTAAGACAAAACATTTAGCTCCAAACATGTGTAAGTAAGATATGATAGGTTTTCTTCCATTACACACCTCATAAGTTTTTGCCATGATGCTTGTTGATGAGTGATCTATTCTGTATATAACATGCCGTGTTTGCTGCTTCTGCCCAAAATCTTTTTGGTAAGCCTACTTCTATTGTCATTGTTCTGACAGCTTCTTTTAGGGTTCTATTCCTCCTTTTCTGCTACTCCATTTTTGTTGTAAAGTTCCTGCTGCAGAAAGCTGGTGCAACATTCCATTTGCTTCATTCAGAAATTATGTGCCTCTATCTGATCTAATCCTGATGATCTTTAATTCTTTCTTATTTTGCAATCTTCTGAGTAGATCAAGTAGCTTTTTGAATGTTTCTTTCTTCTTGTTCATGTATACAGTCCGTGTGTATTTGGAAAAGTCATCAACCACCACTAAAGTCTACTTCTTGCCACTTACACTTACTTGTGCTACTGGTCTAAATAGATCCATGTGTAGAAGTTGCAGTATTCGTGTAGTTTATTGGTGTGTATTTGATTTAAATGGGCTCTTGATCTATTTTCCCTTTTGTCAAGCATCACATAAACTTTCTTTCTTGAATGTGATCTCTGGTAGGCCTTTTGTTAGGAACATTTTATTTTGTTTTGATGATGTCCATATTAGCTGTTATAGCAAGCCTGAAATAAGTTACAAATCTCTGTATAAGTCTTTACTCAGAGTCTGACATGTTGTATAAGTTTAGTCAGACAAGTATTGTACTAGTTGGTAGGATGGCTAAGTAAAATAGAATTTCGGAAGAGTAAAGACAGCCCAGTACAAGCAGAGATTCATGAAGACATAGGGACTGACTTATAACCTGGGAAGTCTGTGATGACCTTGGATAAGCCTAAGTTATACTAAAAGAGATGAAACTCATTGTTCAAATATGGTGTACATTGATCCCACACAAATCAAGGATCTGTGAAGTACAAGTACTCTTGGAAAATCAAAGAAAGAAATGAAGCAGTGAACCGGCGAAATAAACACTCTACCGGCTGAGTCAGGAATAACTGTGATCAACAGCTAGGTGAGCAGATTCACTCTACTAGTCAAGAAACATTTAAAATGGCAAAATCAGGGTTACCATCTGCAATAAGGAATCAATACAACATCAAGCAATTAATGCAGAATCAATCAAGGACGGATTTTATGATAGATGTTTGAAGAAAATCCAGATCACTGAAATCAAGGAGAATTAAATCAGGAGGAATCAAGAATTAAATCAAGGATTATTCTCCACATTAAATAGCCAACGGACGGATTTTTAAATCAAGGATTATTAAGGCTATAAATAGAAGGCATTGACAGACAGACACACAGGGATTTGAATATACAAGAAAAGCAAAAACTCTGTCAATTTCTCAAGCCTTCTATCTTAACATAAAAGAACACATCTAGAGATCAAATCAGCATTCAGAGCTACAATTCTACATCAAGCACTGAGATTGATCAACCTCTTTGTGAAATCAATTCACACTTAGTCAAGCAACTGAATCAGAGCCATCTGAGAAGGAATTGTGTTTGTGATAGCTGCTGAAGGATTTGTTCTTAAGGAGCAGTGTGGATGACTGAGTCACTGAAGCTTTTGTAGCCAGGGAGTGATAGTCTTAGAGATTGTGAAGCTTGTGTAGCCAATGACAATTTTTTATGTTCTATTGGTGAGAAACAATATTGAATTCCTCCATCATCATAGGAGAAGAGTGGATTAAGGGATTACACCACCCTGAACCACTGTAAAACATTGTGTTCATTTACTTACTGCACTTTACTTTATAGCATTTACTTACTTCATTTTATTCATACTATGTGTGTGCATAATCTACTTTGAAAGAACTATTAAGAAGTGACTTATCCACTGCCCAAAAGCTTTTAATTATAAGAAAAAAGTTTTTAAACTCCAGTATAGTCATTCACCCCCCCCCCCCCCCTCTGACAATACTTTTGCCTTTCTCTAGGACCAACAATTGGTATCGGAACAGTGTTCCTAGTATCAGAACCAGTTCAGATCTGATTTCTTGTAACAAGGAGATTATATATTTTCAATGTAGTTTTTGAAACTCTGCTTTTATAAATATACCTTTTATCTGTGATTATGGATTCCTCAAATTTCATGTCTAATGTGCCCACATTCAATGTTATTAATTATGATGAATATAAAATAAGAATGTTGTCTCATCTTGCAGCAACACATGAGGAGATGCTGGATGTTATCAATGATGGCGCAATCAAGATCATGACTGTGGTAACCATATGAGCATATGAAGGAAAGGAAATAGAGAAACTTAAGAAATATTAGACCAAGGCTGATAGAAGGAGAGTGATGACGGTCAAATTATACCCGTAAAAGTCATCAACGTTGACCTTAAATCGAGATTAATAATATGTATTTTATATTAAATCACATGTTTATATGGATTATTTAATGTTTCGTGATTTACAAAATATAATTTGGTATTTATCCATTTTTATTGGTATTTATCTGTTTTTATTTATAAATCGGTACTTATCCGTTTTTATTATATTTATCCGTTTTATTTAAATATGATTTATTTTGGGATAAATATCTATTTTGCAGATTTGGATAATTATGGAGGATAAATACAAATGGAAGAATTAAATCTCAAGATAAATCAAAGGAAATTCAAGATAAATATTGGATTAGCACGAAAAGATCGGATAAGCATGACAAAAGGCTCCAAGATGGCGCCAACTTTGAGGATATGCATGAAGTGGGGGCGCACTTCATCTTTTGGAGATCGGACGGGAGTTATCTCTTATTTGTTTTGACATTTTGAAGTATATCTCTTAATTAGCTTGAACCCCTATAAATAATGGCATGTTATACACGCCATAAACACACACTCGACCATATACACCTCTCAGTTTATAATAAAATCTTCGGTTTTTCTTAGAGCAGTTTATTTTACAAGTTCTGCAATTATATAAGTTCTTGTATTTATTTGTTCTTAGTTCTTTGTAATTAAGTCCCCAATTATTGTTTATTGTTTGAGGTTGTTCGTTCTTCACCGAACGATGTAGATCTAAGGATACGATATGAGGCAGTGGGGATTCCTTGTCTATAAGGATCCACACACCCAGATCTGTTATCCGTTGACCTATAGATGACTTTGGTATGATCGACAACCATGTTTTTAGTAGATCTATATAATTTCTTTATGAACTTCTATTTTATCCGTTATGTATGTAGAAACGCTAAGATTTAGTTGTTCGTCGCGTCAATCTAGCCACGTCTTTATGGTGTGATTGTCCACTTAGAATTTCATATCTTAGTAGGTATGGCTACGGCTACGTTGCTCGTCTGTTTTAATTAGCGTATTATTAGGAAATACCAATATAGGGCTCCTAGGTCGGCTCATGAATTGATCTTCCGGGACTTTCAGCAAGATCTAGATCTGTTCTGTATTTGGGAATTGTCGGCACCTAGTTATACGTAAATCGTAGATTAACATGAGACCGTCCAGGTGATTGTTAATGGGACAGAGACTGATGCGATCGCTTCGGAAGTACGCCTGAAAAAAGGAATGTTGCCTAGGTGAGGAATACGGTTAATATCGGCATCCCTAGTTTTGTAAGCGTGCGAGTCATATGAGATGGAGGCCGAAAAAGCGAAGTCACGTGATGTAGCATAGTGATCTGGATGGCCTACCCGGAGCTAGATCTAGTTTAGGAGATGACTCCCGTAGCCAATATAAAAGAAATACGGATCGGATTAATAGTTTCCGAGTCTAGCTTAATTATATAGAATCTCTAGATCCAAACGATAACATGATAATTGGGGAGGTTAATTACGTTATGTGTTGTGTCGAGTCGTGTCCTTTACTTTTCTTGTCCTTCGTTGGTCGTAGACCGCCTTTGTGTCCTTGGTATGAATGATTAGTTGTTTGTATATAAATGACCCACATTTGGTTCCATGTGGGATCGACCTTGATTCGCTATAGCTATACTACGATGGACCTAGTCCTCTTGCTAGTATTGGTTTGTGGTGGTCAAGTATTTTAATTTCACTTGATCTATGTGCATCAAGTTTTTGGCGCCGTTGCCGGGGAACCAACGGTCAATTTTATATATAAATAATTTTTTATTCATGTCAAGTTTTGTGTTTTAGAGACTTTTTTTTTTATGTTTTTGAGTCCCTCTGGTTGTCTGCTCTGTGTAAAAATTCCAAAATCTGGAACAGCTGGCTTCGCTCCCAGCGAGACTGCCTCTCGCTGCCAGCGAGCCTGGTTCTGTTTTCTGGGATTTCACGTGTCTGTTTATCTCCGTATGTTTAATCCGTAGGTCTGATAGCAGCATGGGAAACCATGTTAAAATCAGTCTACGGTTCGTTTTGTTTTTCTTCTGTTTGCAGAAACCAGGGAAGCAACAATCCGAGTCAGTAATTTTTTGTGGGCGCTGAGAAAATAACCCAGCAACATGTGGTGCTACGAATCTACGATGGGAAAAGTGACGGAGGCAACACCTTTAAAGCACCATGATGGCTCCGAAAATTTTTTATGGTTCGAATTATTCGTGGTACAATGTTGAAGGCAAGGTACTACCTTTTCTGCTTATGATTTACTATCTTTTGGTCTTTTGAGCATAAGTTAGCCTATACATGAACCTGAATGAGAATCTTAGCCTGGAGTGAGTTTGTAAGATTAATTTTATTAGTGCCGAAGGTTCTGCCCCAAATCTGTCTCATCTAGAGGGTGTAAGGAAACAGGTAGTAGTTGAAGGAAGCAGTGAATAAAGAGTTCCTCGTAGTTCTGTCAAAATCTCATTGTCCTATGCATGAGATTGCTTCTAGTGGCCACGGGAGCTACAATTTGTGTAGTTAACCATTCGCAATCTAAAGAAGACGTTGAGTTTTGAGAGAGCATAATGAAGCAGCATTATAGAGGATGTTATTAAAATAAGTCCCTAGGACTAAATCTCCTTAGAATTCGCTAATTCCTAAAACAAGAGCCGAGGTAGGAGCTTTGTATAAATGGTAAGGATAAATGTCGTTTCCTAGGTCTCACAACCAAGGGAAGGATATCAATCCGCAAAAAAAAAGCGACGAGCCCACCGCATATAGTGCTCAAGGGGTCAACATCTAGCGATCTAAGAAGGATGACTGACAAGGATGCTTTTTGGTAAGTCGAGCTGAGGACTTTAAACTCAGAAGTACTTCTTTAAAACCCTTAGGATTTCTTTTTAGGATTTTAGGATTTGTTTTCTTTGAGTCCAATAAGAGTAACGTGACATATGTTGAGGTTTTTTATTTTGCCGTGTTCCGATGGCCATTAGGCTAAGGATGTGCAAAACTTTTTTACTCAATATAGGCCACGTGAATTAGAGTTTCTTAGGAGAGTTGAGAAATTGCTAAAGAAAAGGAAATTTAGCAATCAACCTTAAGATGGAAGCATTAAGAGAGCTTGAGAATTACTGAAAATGTAACAGAGAATGATTGGTGCGAACAAGAACAATTTTGGTCAACTTCCAAAACTTTTTAGAATGGCGATCCGAGTGAAAATCCAAAGTTGTGTGAAATTCGTTCTGCAACTACCCATATCCTTTCCTTTACACCTTTTCACCCTTCAACCTTTTCTATTAGCTCACCAATCTACCTCGCAATTCACATTTCTAACCATTCTTTCATCACCTCTCTTTCTTTCCATCTATTTCACTCTCCCACCCTAACCCAATCCCTTAACCAATTCCCACCCAACACACAATTTCTTACCCACCCTTTATCTTTTCTTACCATCCTTGTGTATATCTTTTTCTAAACTCAACACACTCTAAACCTCCATTTTGTTTACGAAATACCCTTGTGTTGCGGAATTGGAAATATTGCTAAGTTTTAATGATTATCTTTTATCATTTTGGTTTTCGTGACCTTATTGATGACGGTTAGGACTTTTACATGATATATTGGGTTATTAGTAATTTCAAGGAGAAGCAACATCTCCCTAAGTTGTTGATATCCATTCAAAACGTGTAGAGTCTGCGCAGAGTTTCTGATCCTATCTTCTAGCAATAGGTCACATTCAATCTGTTATACCTTACCAAGTTTCTCTTTTACGCTGGATTAAATACCTTATCAATCCAGTACACCTCGTGTTTTCCCACATGGGGTAATGCTTTTTGATCATTGTCTTCTCCACCCGGTTTTAAGAATATTTAAGCGGTGGAGATTATAGGTGAAGATTACCATCTTTAGTTGCTTGTTTATCTTTCTTTCTATTTAGTATTTTTCTTTTTGCGTCTGAACAAGTAGTTTTAACTCTTTGGTTTTCCTTGTCATTGGGTTTATGGAATAAAGTTGCTTAATTTGTTTTTGGATATTTATATCTAATTACTGCCACATTATTTTATAACTTCCATTGACATGTTATTAACGGTTTCGTGGAGTTTCCGTTTGGCTTGCTTAAACAGGTTTTCACTTGCTTCTCCACGACGTACTTGGATTAATCCGATGTTCTGCATCTACTTGAGAGCCGTTTCCAGAGCTAAGTCTTTTTCTTGAATTCTCATTTTTATTTGTCATTGGGGACAATGCCAAGTTTAAGTGGGGGGTAGGAGACTTAGCCATGATGCTATAATTGAAAATTGAATGAAACACTGAAAAAATTGAATAAATGCCATATTATTTATCTCGTACGCTTGGAATTTTTAGTTCCTAGCTAAGAATTGATAGGAAAGGAACCAAGTTGCATGAGTACGTGATCACTTTATACTTATGTGAATGTAAATTTAAGGATATTCATGCCGATTGTTGCAAGTAGTTATTTATTATTCGATTACTCAAATTTGAATCGAGTTTTACCGCGCAAATTATAATAACTAAAGAATTATGTGTACATTGCGTAGATGATTGGTTATGCAGACCTAGAGTCGATATTTATCTGCTGATGTATTCTTATCTTCTAGCCATCAAAGCGGAGTAATAAGCTTGAGAATTATCTGTGTATTGACAAAGCGTTAAACACTGGGCTTGTAGTAACATTACCAAAGTAGCCTCGCGCTTGTGGTAATATTCATGTTATTGACCAATCCGTGAAAGGGGATTCTTGCAATGCATAATTTACTTTTAAAGCAAGTTTCTTTCTTGAGATGTGTTAATGCTTGGAAATATGAAAATGTGAAAAAAAAATTCAACTTTTTAAGAGGCTTCGAGTATTTTTCTCGGTCTCCAAGTCCAAAAACCTTCTAGATGACGCTCTTGCTTATTGCACCATGTCTTTACCCATTGTGAGGCTTAAGAAGTGGGAATGCTGATGTTGGTAGGTTGAGACTGCGAAGTTAGCATAAACTCTAATCTTGCCACGAAAGTATAAAACTGAATGCACATGCACACATCACTTCGGTTCATAGAGAGTAGTGAATAATGGATATCTTATGAGCATGACTGGTATGAGTTGACTCGAGTTTCTTGTGTAAGTATGATTGACCATGGAAAATGTTGTCTTGGGGGATGACTTATTGATGCTTTGTTCGGGACGATCAAAGTCTAAGTGGGGGGTAGTTGATGACGGTCAAATTATACCCGTAAAAGTCATCAACGTTGACCTTAAATCGAGATTAATAATATGTATTTTATATTAAATCACAAGTTTATATGGATTATTTAATGTTTCGTTATTTATAAAATATAATTTGGTATTTATCCATTTTTTATTGGTATTTATCTGTTTTTATTTATAAATCGGTACTTATCTGTTTTTATTATATTTATCCGTATTATTTAAATATGATTTATTTTGGGATAAATATCTATTTTGCAGATTTGGATAATTATGGAGGATAAATACAAATGGAAGAATTAAATCTCAAGATAAATCAAAGGAAATTCAAGATAAATATCGGATTAGCACGAAAAGATCGGATAAGCATGACAAAAGGCTCCAAGATGGCGCCAACTTTGAGGATATGCATGAAGGGGGGCGCACTTCATCTTTTGGAGAACGGCCGGGAGTTATCTCTTATTTGTTTAGACATTTTGAAGTATATCTCTTAATTAGCTTGAACCCCTATAAATAAAGGCATGTTATACACGCCATAAACACACACTCGACCATACACACTTCTCAGTTTATAATAAAATCTTCGGTTTTTCTTAGAGCAGTTTATTTTACAAATTCTGCAATTATGTAAGTTCTTGTATTTATTTGTTCTTAGTTCTTTGTAATTAAGTCCCCAATTATTGTTTTTTGTTTGAGGTTGTTCGTTCTTCACCGAACGATGTAGATCTAAGGATACGATATGAGGCAGTGGGGATTCCTTGTCTATAAGGATCCACACACCCAGATCTGTTATCCGGTGACCTATAGATGACTTTGGTATGATCGACAACCGTGTTTTTAGAAGATCTATATAATTGCTTTATGAACTTCTATTTTATCCGTTACGTATGTAGAAACGCTAAGATTTAGTTGTTCGTCGCGTCAATCTAGCCACGTCTTTATGGTGTGATTGTCCACTTAGAATTTCTTATCTTAGTAGGTATGGCTACGGCTACGTTGCTCGTCTGTTTTAATTAGCGTATTATTAGGAAATACCAATATAGGGCTCCTAGGTCGGCTCATGAATTGATCTTCGGGACTTTCAAACGAGATCTAGATGCATTACGTATTTGGGAATTATCGGCACCTAGTTATACGTAAATCGTAGATTAACATGAGACCGTCCAGGTGATTGTTAATAGGACAGAGACTGATGCGATCGCTTAGGAAGTATGCCTGAAAAAAGGAATGTTGCCTAGGTGAGGAATACGGTTAATATCGGCATCCCTAGTTTTGTAAGCGTGCGAGTCATATGAGATGGAGACCGAAAAAGTGAAGTCACGTGATGTAGCATAGTGATCTGGATGGCCTACCCGGAGCTAGATCTAGTTTAGGGGATGACTCCCGTAGCCAATATAAAAGAAATACGGATCGGATTAATAGTTTCCGAGTCTAGCTTAATTATATAGAATCTCTAGATCCAAACGATAACATGATAATTGGGGAGGTTAATTATGTTATGTGTTGTGTCGAGTCGTGTCCTTTACTTTTCTTGTCCTTCATTGGTCGTAGACCGCCTTTGTGTCCTTGATATGAATGATTAGTTGTTTGTATATAAATGACCCACACTTGGTTTCCTGTGGGATCTACCTTGATTCGCTATAGCTATACTACGATGGACCTAGTCCTCTTGCTAGTATTGGTTTATGGTGGTCAAGTATTTTAATTTCACTTGATCTACGTGCATCAGAGAGCAAATCTCGACTTTGTTGCAAAAGATATGATCTTGAAGACTCTAGACAGTAACATGTTCATGAGGATCAAAGACTGTAAAACATGAGGGACAAATAGCACTTATCAATGAAGGATCAGAGGAATTCAAAGAAAACAAATGTCTATTGCAAAACAAAAATTTGAAAATTTCAAGATGAAGACTGGTGAATCAATTGATCAAATGGATAACAGATTCTCAAGCATTATCAGCGAACTGTAGCAACTTGGACATACATCTAAAAAATCTTGAGAGGGGGTCTACCTAAAAGATGAAAGATCATCATATCAGTTCTCGGAGGCACAATAAATCTTGCAAATACTGATACCTTGACCCTGATGTCTCAATTAAAGGCTCATGAATTTGAATTAAACAGTGAAGACGGTGCAACAATAGTGACACACAAGTCCAGTGCATTGGTTGCACCCTAGCAAAGCAAAGCGGTTGTCAAAAGAAGCAAAGAGACACAAGAACTAAAAGAACAAATTGCTTTACTAATTAAACATTTTGACAGGTTTAGTAAGAAGAAACAATTCAAGGGAAGTTCATCATCAAGCAAGAAATCAGTAGTCAAAAGGATGAAGAATCATCTGATAATTATTTAGATGATACTGAATCCAACAGCTCAGACAATGACAAGGCCTATCTATGTCTTATGGCTAAGGAAATTGATAAAACAAACGTAATATGTTCATACTCATCAACCACATCTAACACTACACAATATTCTATTTTTCCATTAGATTCTACAAACCTAATTCAAAATCTCATGAGTAATTTGAAGAAATTCAAATAAATCATGAAATTCTGGAACAAGAATGTGAGAATTTGATTAAGGAAAATAAAAGACTAAAAAAGGAAATGGATGAATAGAAAGCTGAACCAACAGGTAAGGAAGTACACTCAATTGATTAACAAATAGCAGATGATCAGTCATCTGATGTTGACAGACCAGCTGAGAAAGCCTCCCTACCAGTTAAGACTACCACTGCACCACTTGATGCACCAGCTTACAAACCCCCAAAAAGGTTTGGATCCGGATCTAGTCTTGGCTACAACAGTCAAGATGAGAAAGGAAACAATGGACAACACAATTCTGAATCAAGGACCAAAACTGGAGTGTAGTGAAACAACATAGTAAATCATCTTACCAGCCTAGTAAAGGCAAAATCTTACTGAAGGGTATGGGCAGAACTTACCCTTCAGAGGATGATTGGAATGTTGCACCGCCAAAATACAAGAAGAAACCATTAAATGCCATGCAACATGTGTTTAGGAAAAGCCAACCCAAGCATATTCATGGACACAATAAGCAATATGAAAATAAGTGTCCTCCTGCATATTGGAGAGTGAAAAAGGATGCAAATGCACCTAAAGGTAGAGAATTGTATCAGAATATTTTAAATATGTTTGAAGCTATTCTTTCATGCCTTATACATATGAAGTTGATGACTTCACTATCCAAGAAGAAGATCTTTTGGATTTACACTTGGAATAATAGGCATGGCTGCTAACAAGTATGGACCCAAACAATGTTGGGTACCTAAACTTCGTTAATTTGTTTTGCAGGATGTCTGGTAGATAGACAGTGGATGTTCCAGTCATATGACAGGAAATAAAGAATGGCTGACTAACTTTAAAGCTTTTGATGGACCTAAAGTTACCTTTGGAGGTAAATAAAACCTCGGTAAAATTAAGGGGGGAAGGCATCATGCTGAAGAACAATCTGAAGATTCAGAATGTGGCATATGTTAAAGGATTGAATTTCAATCTTCTAAGCATCAGTCAATTCTGTGACAAAGCCTACAATGTGCACTTCAGCAAAGAAGGATGCAAGGTGATTCACAATCAAACCATCACAATAGTTCTTGTAGGAAAGAGAGAATACAACATGTATTTTGTAGATTGAAAGAGAGCAAAAGGCGAAACTTGCCTTATTGCCAAGAACAAACAATCAACCAGTTGGATCTGGCACATAAGATTAAATCATCTGAATTTCAAGACCATCAACACATTGTCAAATAACAAGCTAGTTGAAGGCCTCCAGACATCACTTTCAAGAAAGAAAGTCTCTGTGATGCATGTCAGAAATGAAGATAGATCAAGAGCTCCTTCAAGTCAAAGCCATTTCAATCAACAACAAGAATTTTACATCTCTTGCATATGGATCTTTTTGGATCAGTTACCCCAGTGAGTGTAAGTGGAAAGAAGTACACTCTAGTGGTGATTGATGACTTCTCCAAATTCACTTGGACCTTATTCATGAACAAGAAAAGAGAGACACTCAAGAAGCTACCTGACTTGCTGAGAAGAATTCAAAATCAAAAGGAGGTCAAGATCATCAAGATAAGATCAGACAGAGGGACATAATTCTTAAATGAAGTGATCAAAACATACTGTGAAGAAAATGGAGTTCTACATCAACTGTCAGTAGCAGGGTCTCCACAACAAAATGGTGTAGCAGAAAGTAGAAACAGAACTCTAAAAGAAGCAGTTAGAACCATGATTGCAGAAGCATGCCAACCAAAAAGATTTTGGGCTGAAGCAGCAAACACATCATGCTATACTCAAAATAGATCTATCATCAACAAACATCATGGAAAAACACCATAGGAAATTTGGAATGGAAGAAAACCTAACATTTCACATTTGCATATGTTTGGATCTAAATGTTTTGTCTTGAACATGAATCAGCTTCATACTTTTGATGAAAAAGCCGTTGAAGCAATCTTCATGGGATACTCAGACACTAGCAAAGCATATAGAGTGCTCAACAAAAGAACCTTGGTGATTGAAGTCATTCATGTGGTTTTTGATGAATCAAACACCAATGGGAAAGCTTATACACCTTTGAAGAAAAAGCTGCTCGAGGATAAGTCTACATGAATACAACAATATCAGCTACTATTCTAGACAAACACCTTTGGTAATCAAGATGTAGTACCAGTCAATACAACAACAAAAGCACAAACAGAAGATCATGAAGTTGATGGCCAAGCATGAACTGTGGAAGAACCAGATCAAGACCACCTCTAGTCTGATTTGAATTGGCTGAGAGATCATCCTGAAGAACAAGTCATTAGAGATGTTCATACAGGAGTCAGAACTAGGAGACAACTGGAGAGCATGCTAACTTATTTTCTGTCACTGTTGGAACCCAAAACAATTGATGATGCAATTCAAGATGCTGACTGGATTACAGCCATGCAGGAAGAGCCCAATGAATTTGAGAGAAATGAGGTCTATGAACTTGTTGATAGACCTGATATGGCAAACATCATTGGAACAAAATGGGTATTTAGAAATAAGATAAATGAACAAGGAACTATTGTCAGAAACAAAGCAAGACTAGTTTCAAAGGGATAGCTCAAGCTGGAGGCATATAATATAATGAAACCTTTGCACCAGTATAGCAAGATTGGAAGCAATCAGACTCTTTCTAGCTTTTGCAGCTCACAAAGATTTCAAAGTATATCAAATGGATGTCAAGAGTGCATTTCTGAATGGACTCCTAGAAGATGAAGTATATGTTGAACAACCCTATGGTTTCCAACTCAAAGGGAAGGAAGACAAAGTATACATGCTCAAAAAGGCACTATATGGACTCAAACAGGCACCTAGAGCCTGGTATGAGACACTATCACAATTCCTAATGATCAATGGATTTAGCAAAGGAACCATTGACAAGACTCTCTTCAAGCTAGAAGAAGGAACAAGCACCTTGCTAGTTCAGATCTATGTTGATGATATCATTTTTGGATCAGAAGATGAAAAGCTTTGTGAGAAATTAGCTAATCTGATGAAAAGTAAATTTCAAATGAGTATGATGCGAGAACTCAATAATTTTCTTGGTTTACAAGTGAAACAAATGAAAGAAGGCATCTTTATCAATCAAGCCAAGTATACAAAAAACTTGATACATAAATATGGTATGTATACAAGTGGCACATCAGATACATCAATGTATGCAACAGTCATTCTTTGGAAGGATGAAAATGGAAAAGATGTTGATCAAAAGCAATATAGAGGAATTATTGGATCTCTACTCTATTTAACTTCAAGCAGACCTGGTATTGCATTTGCATTAGGATTTTGTGCAAGATTTCAAGCCCAACCAAAGGAATCTCATTTACTAGCAGCAAAAATGATCATCAATTATTTGAAGCAAACAATCAATGTAGGAATTTGGTATCCTAAAGATGGAGGATTAAAACTAATATCCTATTCAGACTCAGACTATGCTGGATGTAAGATTTCCAGGAAAAGCACTTCAAGAACATGTCAGATGCTAGGCAGCAAACTAGTATCATGGTTTTGTAAAAAGACAAACTCTATATCAACTTCAACAGCTAAACCAGAATATATAGCAGCAGGCAGCTGCTGTGCACAAGTATTATGGATTAGACAACATCTGAGAGACTACGGCATAGAAGAGAAGACAATTCCAATTATATGTGACAACACAAGAGCAATATCCATTACTAAGAATCCAGTGCTTCATTCAAGAACAAAGAACATAAATGTGAAACATCATTTTGTCAGAGATCATATGGAGAAACCAGATGTTATCTTGAAATACATATATACTGAGGATCGATTGGCTGATATTTTCACAAAACCACTCAGTCATTAAAGATTTTGTATGTTGAGAACTGAGTTGGGAATGATTGGAATTGATTAAGTAAGAAGGAGTAGCTAAATGGAGTGATCAGTAGAGTGACATCACCAGCTGACTGAACCTTTGCTACTTTGGGTGCGCTCACTTGGCAGGTAAGGCACTGGTAACCCGCGAAGTTCACCTCATTGATTGTTAGGAACAGTTTTATACAGTAGCTCAATAAAGAAGTCACCACACCAGCTCAGTGACCAGACATGTCACTTCACCGCTATTTACTTGGAGAAAACAACGAAGTCAAGTGTGAATAAAATCAATTTTATACATGTCGCAAATCAGAGAAATTATGGAGAATTAATTTATGAAAGGTCACCCACGTGGATTTTATTTTATATCGTGGAGGTTATTGCTTGAATTGAAGGAATGACGGCAACGCCTTGATTCTCGGGATTGATCATTACATACCTCAATCCACTCCCCTACTACACTCAAAAACCATAATTTATATACACAAAATCACACTATTACTCCAGAAAATCCTTCCACATTCAACCGCTTTCACAATATAAAAAATTATCATATATATAAACAATACTTAGAGGTTTCAGAATGCTTCTACACTATCTTTGAATTTCATAAACCCTATTTCCTCTAAAAATTAAAATCTTTTTCCTTTCAAGAATCTCTAAAGCAATGGCTTCATTTTCTTCAAATACACAAACTGGAGAGCAATATGAGAAATCGATTGTCACTGCATCGTTCTTTCGTCCTGAGCATTACCTCATTCTGTGCAATGATGATCCACAAGCACAAAGATTGGTGGATGGATGCAAGAATCTTGGGCTACTGACCTTCCTCAACCCCCCAATCATAGGCATATGCTATGAAACTCTAATTGCATTTTGGAAAACTGCAATGTTTGTTCCCGGCGAAAAGAAGGGCACCCAGGATAGCATCATCAGCAACATGTTTGGCCGAGAACTGGAAATCAGTCCAGGTCTCCTTCACAGATAACTAAATCTCTCCAAAACCGGACCAGTGGAGATAAAGAAGATTGAGATCAATCTCGACACCTTCTGGGCTGAGATTGCAAAGAACCCAAGACGGACAACCAAGAAACTCAACTACCTTAGTTCAGAACTCAAGCACCCGTTTGCCGATTTTTCTTTCTTGATCACGAAGAGCATTGAATGAAGGAAAGGGTCTATGCACGGAATGGCCGAGGTCAGAACCAAACTGATGGCCATTATCTATCAAGGTATTTAGTTCAACTAGGCAGCCTACTTTTTCAACCGGCTGAAAGAGCAACTTCAAGGAGAGATCGATCTGAGAAAATTGGCGGCACAGAGTGGACAACAGAAACAAAACATCTTCTGGGAGAAGAAATCATATGGGATTAAACTCCAACATTTGTTTGATGAAACTAAAGTTAAAACTGTTCACTTGTACAAATTGCATGAGGAAAAGGTAATGTTCACTTATGTTAAACCATGGCAAAAACAGCAACCTTTATCAGGAAAGAAGAGAAAGCATCCAGAATGTAGTGTATCTAGAATTGGCAGACAAACTAGATCTCAAATATCCAAATCTCAACAAGGGAGTCTACGAAGCAATAAAAATAGACCCCTTGTATGTAGTGAAGATAATGAAGATCCAAAGGAAGAAATCCTTCTGGAAGAAGAGGCAGAAGCTGAGGAAGCATACTATCTGACTCCATCAGATGAAGATGGAGAAGAGGAAGAGGCTGGTGAAGAGAAAGATGATGAAGAAGCATACTACCTGACCCCATCAGAAGAAAATGGAGAAGAAGAAAATGATGAAGAAGAAGCCCATGTTCTAAAAGATGAAGAAGAAAAGGAAGAAGGAGGTCATCATTGTGATGATCAAGACATTAAAAAAGACTCTGATGATATGACACTCCTAGATGTCATACATAGAAGCAAATCCTTCTGATGAAAAACAGTCGAGTGAACTAGCTGAGGAACTTACTCAGCTGACCATGAAGGTGCTAGGAAATCTATGCGGGAACACAGCGGAATTCAAAATTTTGATTTCCTTTTACCAGGATTGACTTCGTTTAAGGAGTAAACAAATAAGCTAGTAGACGGTGGTTACCTTGCTTGATCTAAAAGATCGACGCTTTGACCGTCTAAGGAGAGTAGCGATGCACAGAGCCGCCCAAGCATTCGGCCTCTAGCGCTAGTCCACACGAAGAACCCACCGGAATCCACCAATGGATTGCTACTAGAAAAACCCGGTTGCTAGACCGAAATTTTCTCTCACATAAATCTCTCTCTAGGAAGCTCTCTATTTTTCACAAGAACTATAGCTCTTGGAATTGTGATATGCAAAAGATCTTGACACCCACCACCTATTTATAGTGGATGGGGCACCCCCTAGTAGAGTAGAGAGGAAGAAAACCTTTTACTAGTAAAATAAGAAATATATATATGATTGATTTATCTCATTAATATTCAATATCTTATATTAAATATATTTCCAAGATATATATTGACAATATCTTATATTGAATATATCTTTATCTTATTACCATAAATCTATTTTTCCAAAATTCAATTAATATCTAATATTAATATTATGGTAATGTTATTATAAGTTTTTGTCCAGAAGGACAAAATTATCAAAAAATCGGGATAGAAGGACACTGTAATTTAATCAGGACAAAAGTAACAATTATGAAGTAACAAATGTGGAATAAAGTAAATATGAAGTAACAATTGTAAAACACAAAGTAACATTAACACGTGAAGTAACAATTTTAAAGTAACAATTGTGATTTTTGTCCTTTATAATCATGAAAATGTTACTTTTGTCCTTCCAGACCCATTTATTAATTTTTTTTCCTTATGGCCCCTTCCCCCATGTTATTAATTAAATTGCAGAACTCAAATGTGTCCTATATAAAATAAAATATGCGTCGGTTTTCCCTACAAAATTGGGAATTGAGATTTTCTTTAATTAATATAATACTATGATTAAATAATTTTCAAAATACATGTATATCATATATATCCATATTTTGAAATATATGTTTCAATATACATATTTAATTAATCAACATAATTAATATCTTGTGTTATATTTATTTATAATAAATAAATACGACCATATTAATTTACCACTATAACCTTTTAAGTACGAGATAAATTCTTTCCTTATTTGGTTATAAACTATAACCACATTTTAATCCAGCTAGATGTTCATATGTGTGACCCGATAGGCTGTCGAACATGTTGTCCGTAGGCACAAAGTGCAAATTACAAAAAATGCCCTTCATACCTAACGATCACGGGATAGCGTCTAGCAACACACCGTGACCCCCATTCACCGGAAGAGTCAAATGCATTGATTATTACCTTTCATGTGAAACAGTTACTGTGTAACTTACAATCCTATCGTTGTAATAATATCCATACGATCGTATCTCGGGTGTCAATAAATTAACGATCGTATCTTATAATCTGGATATCATGCCCTCTCAGAATAACACATTTACTCCCATTTTGCAAAGATTCACGAGAGCTAGAAATTCCTTATAAGAAGGCCATTCCGGATATTCGATCCCAACCATGGATACGCGATTCCTGGGTGAACTAACATGTATACTCCACATGCTTCAATATCATACCCAATGACTACCGCATGATCGCCATATGGCTAAGGGAACCTCAATAGTGTCAAAGCATGACAATCCACACCGTGATGCCATGAAAACTCCGGTCTTAAGGATAATTACACAACCACCACATAGTGCGACACTTAATTTAAGTGGGTCAGTCTAACACACGCATTCACTAATACACGTCCACGTACAGTCCAAGTGTCTCTACACTTCGATAGACGAGATCTATCATTGTCCTTAAAGACAGAAGACATCTAATACGTGCTCACCCATTTATACTATCAATGCCTTGTTTAATAGTACATTAGCCTAGAGACATTTAAGTATCAAAGTTATTAAAGTGATTAGAGATCTCATCAACCATAATCACCTATCATAGTTTCTATATCACTGTTTAATACTAAGGACGTTATCATATAACAATTCATAATTGGTTCATTAGAAGAAAAAATATATGACAACAGTAAAGCCATTTGTTATATGTACAAACATAATGAAATAGTAGAAATGATCCGACCCGGTCGGATCCCGTCCAACCCGATTGGGTTTAGGACACTATTTCAACAATCTCCCACTTGGCCTAAAGCCAATCACTCGTACACACAAGACCAAGTTGAAACACAAGAATCTCGTGCAATACTCGTAACCAACCCTAGCCGTAATCGGGTCGCTATCCGTGGGGACTCAGACTATCTTCATACTATGCTTCAAATGACCAAGTCAAAGGAACCGCCTCAACACACACACGGATCTTTGACGAGACCCTGGTCCTTGCTTCAAGCAATGAATCCATATACTACATCAGCTATATTGAAGAGGTGGAAGAACAGTACCAGGTTCAAGAATGAACCTTCTAGATCCATGTACTGCTCCCGCTGCGCCTCCAAGGCACTACTGTGTTTTTGGCTAAGTTGTAGAAATTACAGTGGCCCATAGGCAAGAACATTTCCAGCTCACTATATCACCTAATCAGAGTGACTGCAAACCCCGACTGTAGCTCCCACTCACCTTCATAAGACTCAGGATATACGTCTGTATAACTATATTTATCTGATTCCAAGTTTCAATAAACTAGGAAACAATCCTTAACTTGTTTAGGATATTCTTGACATTCACCAGATTTACTTTCATACTTGCACATTACAGTTCATGGACTATGAACATCTGGCATTACTCTTATGATGGTTCCAATCGCAGTAGCAAAGGAAACCTCCATAACCATCATCTTTCACCTTATCTTTAGGACCAACGTCCTAACATAGATAGATCTTGAGAACAACGGCTAGCAGTGTCTCATGTCGTGATCTATGCTGAACTCTTTTAGCTTCACATCTATATAGGTAAACTATAATCTAGCAGCAGTTAGATCTATCAGTATAGATTCTTTTTTCCAAAAATAAGAACAGCTAATCCAAGTGTTTTCGTAAAGACCTTGAACTACCAAACATTAATTGACTGTGACATGGGGTGATAATTCTTGAGAGAGATATCCAATGCCTTACACAAAAATCATAACACACTCCTACTATCCCTTTTGTACACTGGGCATATCCCTTCTTTTGACTAAATCAAACTCCTTTGATTATCAAACAAATATATCATTTAGAGAAACTTGTTTGAGTCCATAAATGGATCTCATGGGCTTACATATCATGTTATCATCTATGAACATCGAGCTGTTTGCCCAACATCATCATCACTATCATATAGCCATGATAAGAAGCTATAACAAGCATTGTCTGAATAAAACTAGGCTTAGATGACATCATAAAGATAATTACAAGGTTTATTCCCCGTACCCTTCAGCCGTCACTATAGCCTTATAGTAATCATATTACTATCCATGTAAGCCTTTTAGGGACATTCCCCTTAGGTAAGACATACTGGTTCACAACCTGGTTGTCACTCATGGAATCTAATTCAGATATTATGGCTTCTAGACATTTCTCTCAATCTTGCCTTTCAATCATTTCTTTATAAGTCGTGAGATATTCATTCTTCAAGATGAACATACCAACAGCCTTCTCAGGCTTGAGGTTATCCTCAAACTTATAGAACTTTTGTGTACACAGAGCAGTATTCTACACCTTATCGCTATGTGGCACCTGCTCACGTTCCAATGGTTGAGTATATCTTTGTGGTTCTCAAACTCCTTTGAGATCTTATTTAGTCCCACTGTTTCTTTTGGAAAAAACACTTCCTCCAGATGACAGCATGTTTGAGGACAAACACCTTTTGCTCCACGGACAAGTAAACTTTATCTAGCGTACTTGCTAAGATATTCCACAAATTCGCATATGTCGTACTAGGCTCCAAGCCTTTCTGACTATGCCTATGACAACTTCAAATCATCTGTTAAGATATATTTGACATTATCCCCATCCATATCTAGTATGGAATTTATTCAACCTTTATTCTTTGGAACTTGGTTAAGTATAAGGGTACTATCCCGAAATGGGTAAGGTATACTTCACACGGATTATGTTACACCTTTATCATATAAAGTGTTGTTTCTATTATAGGAACACAATCTAGTTGCGTATCCCAAAGATGGTATCCTTCAAGGATGAATTTGATTCTATTTCAGACGACTTCTGAAACGCCCTTCAGGTATTAATTACTTCAATCCAATTGAAGATTAATTCCTAAGTAGTTTATCAATCTCATATTCGTACTAGCTCGAATTTTCTGGCTTTTTGAATTTTTGTACTTCACTGAGTACACTTGACTATTTCTAAAAATAGTCATAGAGATTAATAAACAATTATTTGTGGCATTAATTGTCATGAGCCAACAAACAACGGTATGTTTAGGCTTTGAACAACTTTCTAGATTTTAATAACCTTTTCATAAAAAGGTATTTCAGTCATCTTTAGATAAGATACGTATTACCCACATGATTCATAACAACATGGTTCAGACGTCATCAGAATGACATCTGATCACACGATTCCCCTCCATAGAGACTATGTCTAGAACGACCACCAAATATTAAGGATAACAGCCATACAAATATTTAGTTGAGATTTCATCACTCATATCAACTATATGGTGACAATAATCTAGCATGTTAGATTCAGTGACTGTTCAACCTTATCGGAATAACATTTATTCCTTACAATTGAATTTGTCTACTAAATCCCAACAAGTAACTGAGAATATGTTCTTCATAAGAACCGGAACATAATAACATTTATTTAGTTCCTTTATCAGTTTACTAGATCCAGAATATGGTAAGTGTTACAACGTTTGCTTCACCTTCCACATCTGTATTTAATCTTTCTAATTTGATCACACTCGTAAGATATCATATATCTTAGAGTCGACTTTGAACTTAGACATATTTATCTCAATGTGCTTGCTTAGGATAGAGGCTTCAATAAGTCCTCTATTTAAACACTTGCCCTAACTTTCCTTTTTAATCCTTTAAGCACTTGTGAATATTCTTAGTGTAGTCTTCATAAGACTTAAGAAAGATCACAAGAGCTATGTCTTTAATTTCCTTTCATAAAGAAAATCAAAATTTTATCAAATAGTTCACTTAACCTTTTGAATCGTATTCAAAACATTGTGTATTTAATTAACCTTTAAGCAATAATTAAAGAATTAAGTCGATACTTAAATCTTACAATTTTGAAAACATCATTTCCAAAATTCAGTCTAGTCATTCTTATCCAACGTTTGAATTAATTGTCATCGTATGACTGAATGATCATATTGAATCGTATCCAATATCACGAGCTTCTGCTTTTCTTTAATAATTAAAGTCTTGGAGCACTGCATCAAATATGTAGTCTCCATGTCTCTAACTACTATAACGGTGTTGCACATGTCATTGCTTATTTAAAAGGATTAAAATTTACTTAACCATTTTGAAAATGTTTCTCAAACAACCATAATTTGGTTTTAATAATCGAGAATAAAAACCTAAATATAAAGTTTGCTAAAAACTACAACATAAAAATAAAGATAAAAGAGTGTTGTTGCTTATACACACAAAATAAAAAATGGTCTTTTGGTTTATGATTTGCTCCCACTAGTCAACTACTCCCAATTGACTTCCAAGAATCATTCAAAATTCTTTAGTGGCCAAGATCCCTTACAGTTACCCCGATTCCCGACGAGGTCCGATCAACCGGAATAATTCGAAAAGTAGGTAACACTTTACCAATCACATCTTTATGGGACTCTTGGTGGTTAGTCAACTCTTTGAAAATACACATCTTTATGTGGTAGTCAACCCCTTGCCTCTAGAATAAGACGGTCTTGACGAGGGCCAATCACCGCAATACTCTAGTCAAGTCATAACCCAATATTCGTGAGATCTCATGCGATCATATCTCAATAACGACGATATACCCGAGGTAGGTCAACTTCCGACGAGGACCGATCAGTTGGATCTGAACAATGGCTCTTCACCATCGCTATAATATTGGGAGACAAAATTTAGACTTGATTTTTGTTGTGGAAGTATTTACGTAAATTCATTCACTTAATTAATTTTAATTATGGTCTCATAAAATATATCTATCTCTATAGACGTACATCCTACACATTTATCTAGATCGTGCCTAGTCATACATCTATCATATCATAGAAAATAAATACAAGCACAAAATAAATAAATGCGTAAAGTAACCGGTATGATCATGGATTTTTCCTAGGTGCGGTTTAGAATACAAACTGACAAAAACGCGGGTCACAATCTAAGGGTAGCTGCAACCGCAAATAGGATCTTTAATGCACCATCTCCAATGGGATCTTTATTCTTCTTTCTATGGTCTCCATCTTCTGCTCCATTCTTGTTACATTTAATTCTGTCTAGTAAAATAAATACACCCGCCGCACACAGGGGGAGCTAACGGGAATGGGATAAATGTAGAAAATAAACTAGGTCACATTCTTCATAACGGCCTAGGAGAATTTTAAAACCAACAGAAAAATTAAATCATTCACATCTATCATATTGATCGAGTCCAAGATCAATCGGAGTCCATATAATCATATTATATCTACTATATCTAATCCATACAATAACATCTTATGAAAAAGTTAAAATTAAAAATTTAACTAATTGCATCTTAATTAATCGATTAACGTTTAATCTATTAAATAATTTTATGCAATCAATTAACTAATTAACATTTAATTAATTAAATTATTTTAATCGAAATAAAATTAACGATTAATTTTAAACCGATTTCATTTTTAATTTTAATTAATTAGAACTATTCCAAAAATAAATCAAAATTAAAATTAGGTCTCTTTTGTTTGTTTCCTTATCAAAAGGGACATCTTACTTTTTCTAAACCAAAACGCATCTCCCGTGGCCCTTTCCAAAATAAAAAATTTGAAAAGGGCCTAGGCCTAGGATTTTTCCAAAATCAAATATTTTGAAAAGTGCGTAAGCCTATTCCAAACAAAATTGGAAAGACCAATATTTCGGTTAATATGCCTGGCCACTTTCCAAAATCAAAATATTGAAAGTGGTCTAGGCCTAGGCCTATTCCTAAATCAAATATTTCGAAAGGGACTAGGTGAAGGATGTAGGAGCTCAGATCTAAACGAATTAGATCTATGCACAGTGGATGGATCACGATTTATATATTACAATACAAAAATAAAGGATTTAACAACTACATGGGGGTTAAGAAAATCATACCAATAGAAAGAAGAGAAGCCAAGATCTTACGATGCGAAGCCTTGATCTTCCAATGTGTTCTCCAAACAGTGGTTGGTGGACACCCTTCTTGATAAAAGAACCTCCTTGATATGCAACACCAAGAAAAACTTATAGTTTTTCTTCTTCTAAAACCCAAGACAAGAAAAACAATTTTTTCTCTCATTTTTAGTGATATGGGGCGAAATTTTCTAGTGTGATTTACACTTGGAATAACTCTCCTTTTTATAGGAGAGTAAATCATTGGTCTCCAAGTTTTAATTAATTAAATAATTAATTAATTAAATTAAATAAAAATATATCTTTCTTATTGAATAATTATGACATGTCATTGACCAATTGGAAACCAAATAACATGTCATACAACCAATCACATAACAAGAATATCTTTTATTTTCCATAAGACAAGAAAATTAATTCTTGTGCTAATTACGACCATACTGGCGCCACCCCTAGGGTTTAAAAGCCCACATAAAATGTCTTTTATGTATATTATATTATTTAGCCCAACTAAATAATATTCATGCATATCAATTAATTGGTCCAGCCAATTAATTATTTCTAAGGCCTAAACAAGAATATCAGCCCGAATTATAGAAGCCACATTGGCGACCATGGACCTATAACCAGTAGCTACAATAATTAAATATATTATTCATCGAACAGAAGAAATATATTAAATTATTAATTCCGAGATTACGCCACCATAAACCCGAAACTGAACTCTACCAATTACAGATATATACTTATACTCAACCTATAGAGTGAATAAGCTTCCATTGAAATAATCATTACGTACGGATTAACCCTCCATAGACTGCCCACTATGTGTGGGATGTCTCCGTAAACCCGACACAGAATGTCTTATCCTTATTTACCATTAACCCCATGTTGACCAATTAGTACACATATCTGACTAGTAGCTAATTAGTAAAATGTGAACTCCCGGGATCGATCACTTTCTTAGGGCTAACAAATAAGGGGACTGTCTCTCTACTTTCCGTAGGAAGGAATGGATTCAATGTCTGTGAAAATCAGAACTACTCACTCATCAGGAGACAGTGCCAATGAGAAGTGACTTGGAACACAAATTTCAGTGAACCGTAACTAACACATCAAACACTACCCCGAGACAAGTAGCACCCTGTGATCACCTCAGGATTAAGGTTGATCCATATATGATCATCTAATGATTTAATACGATTCCTCGATTATGGAATTATATCGAGAAATTCAGATTAAATCGGTCCAGTCCTATATGAATGCCATCATCTATATATGCCCCACGTAGGTACCCTCTACCGACAGTCCGGATAAGACTGTCACACGCTATGGTGTTCTGGGCACATTATAGGTGTTTTAATCAAGAGACCCTAAACTCTGATTAAGTTCACCACGGACTAACAGTTTAAGCATATCTCCACTAACTCAATCCTCACGTGTAATCCATACACTGAGTTAAGTGGTTACATACAGATTCCGATCGGGTTTGCAGCAGTGTATTCCTTTACTAGCACAGAGCAAGTAATAAGGTGAGATAAATTTTGTCATCCATTATTAAAAACAATTACACAAATTGCCTTTCGGGCACTACACCTAACAATCTCCCACTTGCACGAAATGACAAGCAACGATTGTTTTTAGAGCACACCCTTTCTCATCTTATTCACAACACTCTCCCACTTGCTCTAAAAGTACATGAGACTTATCCATCAATGCCGTACACTCCAAGCACTCGACTTGGTACGTAATTAGTTAGGTTTTCGACTCGAGACGATCTTTAGGATTGAAACGTTGCCGGTCCTTCCATTCAGGCGGTACTCCCTCTCAATATGCTTTTGACTTCTTATGACTAAGAAGATCCTTCTAAGCTATCTCTTCACTGTTTTCATGATGAAGTGATATCGGCTTATCAGACTTGGAATTACTCCCAGACCAAAACGGAAATTCTAAGCACTATGAGTAAACACTGAGCCCGAGATCAACTTAATAATCATCCTTAATCTGACTACAAGTCAGAATCAGTGTAGTCAACCATATTCAAGTTTGCACCTGAATATACAAGCATATGATTCCTCGTTCTCTAAAGATACTAGAGGACGTACTAAACCGCTACTTATTGCTCGAATCAAAGATTCAATTGCAATTGAGTTGTGATAACCTGACTTGCCATTATCCAAGAGAGACTATATCCCATTTTCTCTTTATCCGAAGATTTAGAGAATCATTCCTGAGAGGTAGGGTAGGACTACTCTCGTTGAATATTGCATCCGTATATGCAAGATCATCTTAACTAATAAGACAGATGGGATAGCCAATGACTCATTCTTGTGAATTTGACCGAATCAAATTTTAGAATATAGTCCAATTCTCTCACCTAGAGAATCTTGGCGTGTCAGTTTCCGACTTCAGATAGCACACCCATGTTGTTTCCAACCGTTTCAATGTTATCATTCATGAACACTAATACTACTACTTTACCAATATTGATATCCAGACTACGAAAGACTTAACAATATTCTAGTCAAGTCCACAAATTTTAAAACATGTGACTTTAAATGACCGAGAGGTTCTCTTAAATCCATAAAGGATATAAGCCCCGGCAGTCATCCTGCCATTTGTTCTAACCAAGACCCTTCTGTTCCGAATGAATCTAGACTCTGTTTTTCGGCAAGAAAGTCTCAGGGAATCACCCTTATTTTCTGGTTTCTAACGAAATCTAGCAAGACTGAGTGGTGAGAGAGTTCAAGGTCTGGTTAACTCTCTACTTGTCAGGGAATCACCCTTATACCACTCGGCTTTGCCCTGAAATTTTAAAATTTCCTATTCATTCGACTCTTTTCAGTGTAGATCCAATTGCTCCCACTGGGTCTGAGACACTCAGGTGGTTCTACAAGAGGTGAAATAATCTGAGTACCAAAAACTCCATTCACAGGGTTAAGGCTTTCAAACCAACCTCTATGATTAGAATCCTATACAGCCCACCAAGAGCCAAAGGTTATCAATCACCCCAGCAGACTGTAAAGTCCACAAAACCATAATGGGTCAATGGTTAAACCATACTCCCACTACATTTTGGGTGGATTGACATTCTGATCTAGTAGTATTTATCAGTGTAATTACCAACAACTGATGTTGGATGTGGTTTGATTAAATCAGATAATAACTACCTTTGGGTAACCGTACTCCAAGGTTTAAGGCTGCTTCTTATAGATTTTATCAGAAGCCTTGTGACAGTTCAACCGTCACTTTTTGATCTCAAGAATCTTATAACCAACCTTCACTCGTCACATTAAGATATTTTACAGACATTCACAATCTGAACGTATGCGCAAAATCTCCAGTCCTACCTTCAAGCATTAAGTGCTAAATGCCAAATTCACTCCTTATCCATAAATTCACTAGCATCTTCTAGGTAGACCTCTCGGTTTACATAATAATAATGTTAACCGTTATTTTGCAACAATATCTTAATCGACTTTAGCAGTGTATTATAATACATCAATAACTATATATAGGGCAAGTCTATGGTTTCTTCCTTAGTAGAAACATTCCACTAAGAGGCAGGCCGAGCATCAGTCCCAAGACTATGTGATAGCCAATTTCTGAGCATGGAATACTCTATTCTCTGCTAAAATCATAGACTCCTCCTCGTATTCTTTCGATAAACTAAATCGTGTTTCGAGTAGCTATCAGACAAAATGTCACCACTCAAAAAACTCCCATTAGCTTGTATCTCTCACTAGACCCCGAAGGTCAATATGAACAAGCTATGCTATTTCTTCAGATCTATTACCTTTTCCCAATTGAAAGGAAGCTTAGTCATTATTCCTTTAAGACAGTGTTCCGAGACTGGGAGATATGAATCACCCTTAGCCAGTCATTAGGTGTTATCTCTAGGATATATGCACTAATTAATAGATTTTGAAGAATCGTTTATCTTAATACAGAAACCGTTTGCCTATAATAGTTTAAGACGTGTTATATATACATTTTCAGCATTTCATAGTAGTTCTGACTTTATCAAACAAAAGTCCGAGTCTCGGATTCGTACAAATGTCATGTTCACTTTCTATTTGGCAATAGTAGTATCGAGATGAAAGTGAATCCATTTGTTTCAACGAATCTGTAAACAGAAAAAATAAATTTTTCTGTGATATTCAAGGATAGAGTCCGAAATTCATTTCCTTATACCATTCCCACTATTTTAGCTGAAATTACTGCCCGTTGTTACTCTATTAATCGTTAATGCAAAGCTTCCTTGTTCTTCCAAAGAACTTTGCTCTCGAGTCGAGTTACTCGGTTAAGAAAGTCGCTAAGGATTCATTGGTTAGTGATCCGAAATCACTTTCCTTATCCTATATATTTTCTTTAATTAATACTTCGGTTTAGACATTCTTTCCCATTCTTGACTTTCCTTAAAAGGAAATAGTCTTGAACTAGCAGTTCGTTTGAGTAGACACTACTCGTGAACTGTGGGATGTCTAATGAAAGCGTTACCCAGTGGGACTAATTTTCTAATAAATCAGAAAAACATAAGATAAAAGCTCCCACTAGTTTATTGGTTCCAAATACCATTTAACTAGCGACACTTTAATTTATGATTCTCCAATTTTTCTATTAGAAAATTTCTCGTGTAGTCACTACACTATTAAAAATTCACTAAAATAATTTTACCGTCCCATTCATCTTTCAAACTAACTATGGTTGTCTCTCGTTCAACACGAGTGACAGCAATGACATATTTATTTACGTCACTTAAGTCTTGAAGGCTCAAGAGAAATATCTCTTCCGAAAGATTAATCGCATGTAAGATTAATAAGTACAACGTTCTAGTTACTTACCACATTTTAACGAAGTCGTTACTAGTCAATTTAATACATACACTAGCAGTCTAGTACCCTAGAGAGAGATATAAATAGTTATGAATAAAATTCACAGAAAATATATCCAAATCATACACTACTAATAAATTTTAGGAACTATAAACTAAGTACTTATAGTCTACCCTACCGTTCCAAGGACTTAATCTCTTGCCTCAGTGCCGCCTTAGGGTAGATCAAAGAGCTTTCGATTAATATTGAAGATAAAATTGAGAATCGAACATCTCATTTGTGATCGTCAATCACCACTACAAGAAAAACGAGTTTTAATGACGGGAATTCCCGTTATTATATGCCATTTTCTCATCATTAAAGACTTTTAATGACGGGAAATACCCCTCATGCCCCCCTCATAGTCGCCTTTCTAGTTAAAGCATTCAATGACGAGAACCTGCCTCGTTATTAAAAATATCAACGATTTAATGACGAGATTAGACTCTCATTAAAAAAATTCTAATGACGATTAATTTCCTCATTATTATACTATTTGCCTCTCATAAATATCTGTTAATGATGGATATTACCGTCATTAATATGTGGAAACCCCCTCATTAATTAGCTATGACCATTATCAACAAATGATATTTAATAACTGGATATACTGTCACAAAAACTGCTTTATTGATGATAAAATTCGTTGTTATTTTACAATCTCTCCCTCATTAAATCCTGCTTTCTATAAATACCCATATGGTCATTATGAACAAATATTAAAATATTAATCATTGAAAAAAATCACTCCTGCTGTAAGTTGAAACCATTTGGATTAGTCTATGAAATAAATACATAGCTACAACATTATGCATTCATGCATATATCCAAAATATACACAATGGTAGAGTTGTTTCAAGAGATTCAAAAAGATAAGTAGTTACATATAGATGCATAATGATAGGATTTTCTACTATCACATCCCCAAAATACAAATATCTAACAACCATAAATGTTGATCACCAAAACATCAAGCACCTTCAATGATTGATTTCTAAACAGCAAGGTACTTGACAAACAAAATTGCACCTTCTTAGGATATGATATGTAGCAATCCTTACACATATATCTTCCAAAAGCATCAAAACCATTCAAAAGCCTGCATACATATGCATGACAACAAAAAGGAAATATAAGGCAAAGTTTTAACAATCTAACAATGATTCATAATCAAAAGTAAACATGTTCCTATGGAAGCTAAACTACTACTGTGTCTCAAAGGTTATCAAGGAACAAATAATCTGTTTTTTAACCTTATGCAACAAAAATCATCCGCAAAAACAAGGAAACCAATGAATCGGTCAAATTCAAGGGTAAATGTTAAAAAACTTCTGCAACTACACAAGAGAAATAGAATCTCAAGAACAACAAGGATTTTACACTCACCGTCATCTTCACGCGGCTAGGCCAAGGAGAAAGTTTTCGACTCACTTCGTGTGATGTAAGTGCAATCGGAGGATGTAGAATGATTATTGGAGATGATGCAGTAGGTTCGTCGCCGGAAAGACCATCGATTTGAAGTTGGTTTGACAATTGCCTTCACGTTGCTAATTCAATATGAAGGGTTCAGACCCGCTTCGGCTGCAATCAGTAAAATCGGAGAATGGAAAATTATATTCGGAGATGACGGAGGAGGATTGTTGCCGGAAAACCATTGATTTGGGATTAGTATGACAGACGCCGGAGTTGGTGTGCGAAGGGAGAGTAGCGCAGTCGGCGGTGGAGGTTTTAATATTATCTAGGTTTTGGTTTTGTGAATCTGATCGAATGGTATTTTTCCTCAGAATAAAAGATATGTACATCACATAGAAAAAATAATAAAATGATTTGGGAATGTTTGGGTGGGAGTTTGACCCGCCTAAAATTTGGGGATTTTTTTTGTTATTATAAAATTTATAAACAGGCTTTTCAGTAAACATAATTAAATTGTAATAGTATATATTACATAATAATGATGAGATGATATTTTGTGTATCAATAATGTGAGGATAAGGAATCAATAATGACGAGAATTACCCTCATTAAAAGACATTTATAGTGACGAAATTTCGGCCCGTCATTAAATTCATCTCATTAAAAATTGTTTTTCTAGTAGTGCACCTTTCCTTTTTCAGCCAAGGTATTACCAAAATACCCTTTATGAGTGTGACCTACTATTTCAGATTTTTAGGTGGACCCCGAGTGTGCCACCTTAGGGTCGGTCAGTGACCCGACGAGTACCCAAAATCCTATCCTTTCGGAGACCAAGCCTTGAATTTTGATAGCGGTGAAGGTCGTCCTTAGGGGGTCGAAATCAAAGCCGGCACGAGGCGTCACCATTCTCTCACGGTGCTTGAGTCAACAGTAGAGGCCGTGGGGTCGGCTGTCGCCTTTCCCGCTCCCACTCAATATTTTGAAAAAGTGGTAGGTTTACTGATCACGTTTTTGGACTTGATGTTACATTAAAGAACAATGAATCATAGGCCCGAATGGTATCGGTTATGTGGGCTAGCCCACCCGACCTATTCGTTGGAAGATATGTGGCCGTCGGACAGGTCATGACTAGGGGAGCTCTGTTGAGCCGTAGTGGCTCGTCGGATGGCTCAGCCTTCCCGGACCCCCCATGCAAACGCCACACGTGGAGGGTGAAGTCGATCGAGCCGTAGCTACTGTTGACCACCCAACCGTGGTTAAACCACTTTCTAACCATGTTTGCCCGTGATTATCCAATCCTTAAACATCAAACTTTCACGTAGACACTACGGAACAAAAACGTAATCTCGTGTTTTATACATGCCTAACTAATTTCCCGAATTAATTTCTACATCTATGCATATGGAGTGGAATTCATGATATGATGCATGTCATGGCAATTTTCCGGTTCTACACATACAATCTATACATGTATACTAGTGCGGAAAATAAACACCGAGATGGACCGTTGGCACCCCCGTATCTAATCTATTAGAAAATAAATAACCAAAACCCTAACTAGGGTTTACTACTTCCTAACATAATCTGCAGCTGTTCAAATTCTTCGATGATCGGAAAACCAAACGAACTCGGATCTTGACAAAACTTTCCAGATCTTTTCTTCACTCCCCGGGATTCAATATGGACGGTTGGATCGGAGTTTTGACTTGTCAATTTTCTCCAGTGAGCCGCCTAACTTGCTGCTGAATTTGTCTCTTACAGCAGCGCATCAGTGACTTCCCGAGGCTAAACGGGAATCGAGATGAAACCCGATCAACCTTAAATTTTTATTGCATGTCAATAACTACATGTTTATTAATCTGACCGGTCGGATTTGCGTTTCAACGGTCCAAACTCTTCCAGAAATTCGAGGAAGTCACAACTAAGGTTTCTATGAATCCTGCGTTTTTCTATTACAGCAGCCACTTTATTGCAATGAACGGATATTGAGACGGACTCCGATCGACCCCAAATTTGGATGGCTTAATTCTTACCGGAGGGATTGTCGTTTCAATGGTTCAATCAACGGGTAAAACGGAAATACCAAACAGCGAGAAAACAGATCTACTTCTAGGAAATTAAAATTGCAACATGGATTAAATTACATAATTTCCTATACTCATATGATCGAATTTTCTTCGTTTATATGAGTTTACAATAGATCTAACGGGTAAACAGTGCCAACCCCAATCCATATCTTCAACCACAACAACCAATCATTATATATGCATATAAAAAGTTAAAATTTATCTACATGCAATTCCACTCCTTTGAATCGTTTAGTTATGATTATAACTACATAAATCGTAGAACCTGGCTCTTCTACCAGATGAAGGATGTAGGGCTCAGATCTAAACGAATTAGATCTATGCGCAGCGGATGGATCATGATTTATATATTGCAATACATAAATAAAGGATTTAACAACTACAATGGGGTTAAGAAAATCATACCAATAGAAAGAAGAGAAGCCAAGATCTTAGGATGAGAATCCTTGATCTTCCAATGTGTTCTCCAAACGGTGGTTGGTGGACACCCTTCTTGATAAAAGAACCTCCTTGATATGCAACACCAAGAAAAACTTATAGTTTTTCTTCTTCTAAAACCCAAGACAAGAAAAACAATTTTTTCTCTCATTTTTAGTGATATGGGGCGAAATTTGCAAGTGTGATTTACACTTGGAATAACTCTCCTTTTTATAGGAGAGTAAATCATTGGTCTCCAAGTTTTAATTAATTAAATAAATAAATAATTAAATAAAATAAAAAGATATTTTCCTTAATGAATAATTATGACATGTCATTGACCAATTGGAAATCAAATAACATGTCATACAACCAATCACATAACAAGAATATCTTTTATTTTCCATAACACAAGAAAATTAATTCTTGTGCTAATTAAGACCATAATGGCGCCACCCCTATGGTTTAAAAGCCCACATAAAATGTCATTTATGTGTATTATATTATTTAGCCCAACTGAATAATATTCATGCATATCAGTTAATTGGCACAGCCAATTAATTATTTCTGAGGCCTAAACAAGAATATCAGCCTGAATTATAGAAGCCACATTGGGGACCATGGACCTATAACCAGTAGCTACAATAATTAAATATATTATTCATCGAACAGAATAAATATATTAAATTATTAATTCCGGGATAACGCCACCATAAACCCGAAACTGAACTCTACCAATTACAGATATATACTTATACTCAACCTATAGAGTGAATAAGTGTCCATTGATATAATCACTACATACGGATTAACCCTCCATAGACTGTCCACTCTGTGTGGGATGTCTCCGTAAACCCGACACATAATGTCTTATCCTTATTTACCATTTACCCCCTGATGACCAATTAGTACACATATCTGACTAGTAGCTAATTAGTCAAATGTGAACTCCCGGGATCGATCACTTTCTTAGGGCTAACAAATAAGGGGAATGTCTCTCTACTTCCCGAAGGAATGAATGGATTCCATGTCTGTGAAAATCAGAACTACTCACTAATCAGGAGACAGTGCCAATGAGAAGTGACTTGGAACACATATTTAAGTGAACCGTAACAAACACATCAAACACTACCCCGAGACAAGTAGCACCCTATGATCACCTCAGGATTAAGGTTGATCCATATATGATCATCTAATGATTTAATAAGATTCTTCGATTACTGAATTATATCGATAAATTCAGATTAAATCGGTCCAGTCCTATATGAATGCCATCATATATAATTGCCCTATGTAGGTACCCTCTACCAACAGTCCGGATAAGACTATCACACCCTAAGGTGTTCTGGGCGCATTGTTGGTGTTTCAATCAAGAGACCCTAAACTCTGATTAAGTTCACCACGGACTAACAGTTTAAGCATATCTCCACTAACTCAATCCTCGCGTGTAATCCATACACTGAGTTTAGTGGTTACATACAGATGCCGATCAGGTTTGCAGCAGTGTATTACTTTACAAGCACCAAGCTAGTAATAAGGTGAGATAAATTATGTCATCCATTATTAAAAATAATTACACAAATTGTCTTTCAGGCACTACACCTAACACTAGGCATATTCCAAACAAAGTTAGGAATGACCATTATTATTTAAATGCCCAGTGGCATCTCAATGGCCCAAACTATTTGAACCATTGGTTTGCCACATAACACAACTAAACAAAAGAGGAATTACCAATCACAACTATGAACCATATTAAAACCCAAATTACATAAAACAAAAAGAGGAGACCCGGCAAGCAGCCGCCAGCCGATAGCTATAAGGCTGCCGCCGGACGGTGGTGGTGCCGCCGCCAGTCGGCTGAGCACCACCCGATCTCCTTTTTTTTATTTTTTTTTATTCTTTTCATGTATCGTTTTGTGAATCTAAAATCTTTCATCTTTTAATTACGTGATTTGAACGATAAAATTAACTACGCAAATTAACATGGTTATTTCTTAAGCACTCGCTCTCGCTCTGCTACCACTGTTAGGAAATCTACGCGTGAATGCAGCGGAATTCAAAATTTTGATTTTATTTTACCAGGATCGACTTCGTTTAAGAAATAAACAAATAATCTAGTAGACAGTGGTTACCTTGCTTGATCTATAAGATCGACCCTTTGACCGTCTAAGGAGAGTAGCGATGCACAGAGCCACCCAAGCGTTCGGTCTCTATCATTAGGCCACGCAAACAAACCGCCAGAATCCACCAATGGATTTCTACTAGAAAAACCCGGTTGCTAGACCGATATTTTCTCTCTCATAAATCTCTCTCTAGGAAGCTCTCAATTTTTCATAAGAACAATTAGCTCTTGGAATTGTGATGTGAAAAAGAGTTTGACACCCACCTCCTATTTATAGTAGATAAGGCGCCCCCTAGTAGATTAGAGAGGAAACAAAACATTTTACTAGTAAAATAAGAAAATAATATTTGATTGATTTATCTCAAAAGTATTCAATATCTTATATGAAATATATTTCCAAGATACATATTCACAATATCTTATATTGAATATATCTTTATCTTATTACCATAAATCTGTTTTACCAAAATCAATTAATATCTAATATTAATAGTATGGTAATCTTATTAATTAAATTGCACAACTCAAATGTATCCTATACAAAATAAAATATGCGTCCCTTTTCCCCGAAAAATTGGGAATTGAGATTTTTTTTAATGAATATAATACTATGATTAATTAATTTGCAAGTACATGTATATCATATATATCCATATTTTGAAATATATGTATCAATATACATATTCAATTAATCAACATAATTAATATCATGTATTATATTTATTCATAATAAATAAATACACCACTATAACCATTATAGTACGAGATAAATTCTTTCCTTATTTGGTTATCAACTATAACCACATTTTAATCCGGTTAGATGTTCATATGTGTGTGACTCGATAGGCTTCCGACTATGTTGGCCGTAGGCACAAAGTGCAAATTACGGAAATGCCCTTCATACCTAACGATCACGGGATAGCGTCTACTAACACACCGTGACCCCCAATCATCGAAATAGTCAAATGCAATGACTACTATCTTTCATGTGAAACAGTTACCGTGTAACTTACAATCCTATCACTTTAATAATATCCATACGATCGTATCTTGATTGTCAATACATTAACGATCGTAACTTATAATCTGGATATCATGCTCTCTCGGAATAACACATTTACTCCCACTTTGCAAAGATTCATGAGAGCCAGACATTCCTTATAATAAGGCCTTTTCGAATATTCGATCCCAATCATAGGATACGCGATTCCCAGATGAACTAACATGTATACTCCGCATGCTTCAATATCATACCCAATCACTACCGCATGATCGCCACATGGCTATGGGAAAACTCAATAGTGTCAAAACATGACAATCCACACCGTGATCCCATGAAAACTCCGGTCATAAAGATAATTACACAACCGCCACATTGTGCGACAGTTAATGTAAGTGGGTCAGTCTAATGTACGCATTATCTAATACACATCCATGTACAGTCCATGTGTCTCTACACTTTGATAGATGAGATCTATCCCTGCCCTTAAAGACATAAGACATCTAATACGTGCTAGCCTGTTTATACTATCAATGCCCTATTTAATAGTACATCAGCCTAGAGACATTTAAGTATCAAACTTATTAAAGTGATTAGAGATCTCATCAACCATAATCGCCTATCACGGTTTCTCTATCACAGTTTAATACTAAGGACGTTATCAAAAAACAATTCATATTTGGTTCTTTAAAAGAACAAATATATGACAACAGAAAAACCATTTGTTATATGTATAAACATAAAGATATAGTACAAATAATCCGACCCGGTCGGATCCGGTCCAACCCGATTGGGTTTAGGACACTATTTCAACAGAAGGAATCCCCATCATTGATCAAGGGGGAATACCAGTTAAGGAAGGTTATGATGCAGTGCAAGATGAACTAGCACACTCCCTACCAGGACTTGGAGGTGAGGGACACTCTAGACAATCTCTATCTGATTCAGAGATTGGAAAAGAAGAAGAAGAAGAGGGAGAGCAGGCCGATGCATTTTCATCTGCACAGGAAGATCCAGACAGAGCCTTCAATCTGGACATAAATCCACTGATCATGGACATAGAGAGACTGGATATTAGCAGAGAAAAATCTCAAAACTGCTTTGAGAAGCAGTTACACCTCCATCCATCATAAGATTGATGCATTGATCTGTCACATTGAAGTTCCGGATACATTGATGGAGAGGCAAGGAGACTTACTCTGCAACCTGTAGCATCTAATTCCCCATCATGTCCAGACAAATCTAGAATTCCTGGCGGAGACACTTGAAGGCAAACTCAACCCTATGGTGGACACTCTGAGTGAGCATACTCAACAAATTCAGACCATGGACGAGATCTTGGATCACTCAGCCAAGCAGCTTAACACACTTATCCAAGTATCTGAAGCAACCAACAAAATTTTGGAAGAAAATTTTGATGCTACCAAAAACGGGAAAGGTAGCGGTAAGCATGAAAGCTCCTCCAAAGGCAAAGGAAGCTGAACAGGCAAGGGAAAGGGCCTTCAAGTTTGAAGAGAAGAAGTAGATTTTTAATATTAACTTTTGCCTTAGAATAATTTTGAATCAACCATCTATATTGCCCTTCTATGGATGAATAAAATTATTGAGTTTTATCCTGTTATTATATGAGAAAAATGCATACTTATGTTCAGGCCTATGAGGGTTTTGGCATCATCAAAAAGGGGGAAATTGATAGAAACATTTTTTTTTGTTTTGATGATGGTCATACAAGCTGTTATAGCAAGCCTGAAATAAGTTAGAAATCTCTGTATAAGTCCTTACTTAGTTTCTGACATGTTGTATAAGTTTAGTTAGACAAGTATTATACTAGTTGGTAGGATGGCTAAGTAAAACAAAAATCCGGCAGAGTAAAGACAGCCCAGTACCTGCAGAGAAGCATGAAGACATAGGGACTGACTTATAACCAGGGAAGTCTGTAAAGACCTTGGATAAGTCTAAGTTACACTACAAGTGATGAAACTCATTGTTCAAATATGATGTACAATAATCCCACACAAATCAAAGATCAGTGAAGTACAAGTACTCTTGGAAAATCAAAGAAAGAAAGGAAGTTGTGAGCCGGCTGAGTAAGGAATAACTGTGATGGGTTAAGAATATGCAAGGGAAACTCGAGACAGATGTTGGAATATTTTGGAATTTATAGAGCAACTTGAGGAGGTTTTGTGAAAGACGGAGAAGAGTGGCATTTCAAGAATCCATAATTTCAGTTTTCAGATATGTCGGGATCACGACTATTGAAGAGAAGACAAAGACTGTCAAAGCCAACCGTGGATTTTCTCTGTTTAGGCACATTGGGCTTTAATTATTAAAATGACCCGTTTTTATAATTAAGAATTATTATTATCAATATTATTATTATTATTATTATTATTATTATTATTATTATTATTATTATTTCTACAAATTATGATTAAAAATACATGGGCCTGGCCCAATTTTCCCCTGTCAATTCTATGGTACTCTACGTGAGAGTTGAATGGATATTACGTACTAGACGGGAGAACGGGGGCTGCTGGGCATACAGATTTTCGCCGGCTCTTCTTTTCTTTCAAGGAATAAACGTATGCTATGTTTGGTTTTGCTATTTATTTATTTATTTATTATGAGTAGCTAGTTTTATCTTCCGGCTAATTGATTATTTACACCTTGATCCTATGTGATTGTGAGATTGAATTGTTCATAATCCTCGATTGAATTGTTAGTATTTACTTATTTTCTGAGTTCATCGACTCATGACCATAATATATCGTTTGTTTATTTAGGCATGATTGTTAAACGATTATTTTGATCTAGCATTAAAAATCGAATCTAGGCGATTGTCAATAAAGATTTGATTTTAAGTGGTAAACAACATATTGGTGCCGGTTCGTAGCCTGTAGGATTCCCTGTTGTGAAAATAAGTTATCGAGGTTAAATTTGACCCGATGTGCGATAATACCTAGAATTTGGTTTTTCTAAGCGTTAATGTAATTGTTCTCACCAAACCTCTAGAGATTGTTGAGAGGTGTGCTACACAGTTAGAGAATAAGTAGTGGCGATTGTCTTTCTTATCTAATATAGGAAAATTTGGTTGCTTGACGATTGTCGGCAGCTATAACCAATTTATTAATAACTTAATGAGTCATCTGTGCATCAATGATCAATCGTTGGAATTGAGAGGGATGTAATAAATTGACTGGAGCTTTTCTTGATTTTCTTGATTTTTAAGTTGTTTTAATTTGTTTTAATTCTTAGGAAGTATTTAGATTTAAAAAAAACCAAAGAATTGTTATTTTACAAATTTTAGGAGAAATAAATCTACCGTTCCCTGTGATTTCGACCCATGCTTCCGCTATACTAGCTATAGAGGTTGTAGGTGATTCTGTCTTTGGTGGTTTGACTACCCACCAATAGTCTTGGAGATTGTGAAGCTTGTGTAGCCAAGAACAATCTTACTATTGTATTGGTGAAAAACAATAGTGAATTTCTCCAATCATCACAGGAGAAGAGTGTATTAAGGGATTACACCACCCTGAACCACTATAAACCTTTGTGTTCATTTACTTACTGCTCTTTACTTTACATCATTTACTTACTCTATTTTATTCATACTCTATGTGTGCATAATCTACTATGAAACAACTATTAAGAAGAGACTTATCCACTGCCCAAAAGATTTTAATTATAAGAAGAAAAAAAATTGAAACTCCAGTATAGTCATTCACCCCCTTTGACTATACTTTTACACTTCTCTGGGACCGACACCTTCTACAAGTTTGCTCTTTGCAAATTCTTAAATTGTCTTGAAGTTAAGATGGTTGAGTCTTCTATGCCAAATCCAGTTAAGTGATATCTTCTGTTTGACTAGAACATAGGTTTCTGCTTTAGCTGTCATTCACCACATACATGTTGTCTTCTCTTTTTCCTGAAAGTACAACTGTATTTTTTTGTTTGTGGATCACTTTGCAACATTCTTTGCTGAAATACACATTGTAGCCTTTGTCACAGAATTGACTAATGCTTAAAAGATTGAAGCTCAGTCCCTTGACATATGCCACATTCTGAATCTTCAAATAGTTCTTCAACATTGTGTCTTCCCCCTTAATCTTGCCAGGATTTTCTTTGCTTGCAAATGTGACTTTAGGGCCATTAAAAGCTTTGAAATCAGTCCTTCATTCCTTGTTACCAGTCACGTGTTTGGAACATCCACTATCTATATACCAGACATCCTACAAAACAAGTCAAATATTTTTAGGTACCAACACTATTTGGGACGATACCTGTTAGCAGTCATGCCTCCTACTCCATGTGTATATCCAAAGGATCTTCTTTTTGGTGGGTTGAAATAATCAACCTCATATTTATAAGGCATGGCAGAATAACTTCTAATTGTATCGCTAAAAGTACTCTGATACATTTTTCTACCTTTTGGCAAGTTGTGTATTTTGTTTCACTCTCCAATAAGTAGGGGGTGACCTAATTTCATACTGTCTCTTATATCTAGGGCCAGGCTTTTCTTGTGTTTCCTAAACACATTTGACTGTATATGAACTAGTCTCTTATTATATGTTGGAGATGGAACATTCCAATCATCTTCTGAAATGTAAAGTATGCCCTTACCTTTCAGTATATTTATGCCTTTAGTGGGCTATTGGTAAGATGATTTACTCTGCTGTTTTACTACATTGGTTCTTGACTTCACTCGTACAAGATGAGTGGTTGATTCAAAGGTCTGTTCTTTCCTGAATTTTGGTCCAGATTTGGTCCTTAATTCAGATCTGTGTTGACCATAGTGTATTTTCTCATCTTGACTATTAAAGCCAACACCTGATCTAGATATAGATCCAAACCTTTTTGGGGGTTGGTAAGCCGGTGCTTTAATAGCCTTAGCTGGTGTAGAAATCTTCTCAGCTGGTAGATTTGTTTCCTTTACTGGTATGTCAACATCAGATGACTGATCATCTGCTATTTGTTGATAAGTTAAATGAACTTCTCTACTGACAAAGTGAGATTTTTGCATTTTCAGTTCTGTTTGTAATCTTCATTTTCCTTTCTTAAATTCTCACATTCTTGTTCCAGAATTTCATGATTTGTTTGAATTTCTTCAAATCTACTCATGAGATTTTGAATCAAATTTGTAGAAACAACAGGGGAAATAGAATATTGTGTAGTGTTAGAGTTAGATGCAATAGTTGAGAATGCACTAGATAGTTCCTCTGTTTCTTCAATTTCTTTTGCCATCAGACATGGGCATGCTTTGTCATTGTCTGAGCTTGCGCCTTCACTTGTTAGATGACTCTTTTGTGCTGCCATCCTCTTCACTGCTTGTCCCAGTTTTTAGTGATTTTCTACTATTGTTTTTATCAGTTGAGCGCCTCTTCTTGTCTGAGGATTTGTATCTTCTCTTTTCTACATCTTTATCTTTATTTTCTTCAGGGCAGTCAACTTTTAAGTGTCCATTCTTTTTGTAGTTGAAACATCTGACTTCATCATCTATCTTCTTTGTGTCTTTGTTGTTTGAAGACTTGTTTTTGGATGATGAATAGCCTTTAAATTGTGTCTTCTTGAATCTGTCAAATTTTCTTATCAGTAAAGCCACTTGCACTTTCAGCTCCTGAGTTTATTTGTTGGCTGAGTCAGCTGGTTTACTTTGTTGTGGTGCAATCAGAGCACTGGTCTTGTGTAACTCTTTTAGTACACCTTCTTCATAGTTTAACTCAAATTCATGAGCCTTCAACTGTGACATTAGTATTAGTGTATCAGTTTTTACAAGATCCAATGTGCCTTTGAGCACTGATGTGATTATTCTCCATCTCTCCGGCAAACTTCTCATGATCTTCAAGCACACATATTTTCTGTGGATAAGTGTGGACAAGTTGTTCTAATTCACTGATGATGCTTGAGAATCTGTTGTCCATCTGATCAATGGATTCACCAGTCTTTATCTTGAAATTTTCAAACTTCTGTTTTGCCACAAACAATTTGTTTTCTTTGATTGCCTCAGAGCCTTCATTGATTAGAGCAAGTTTATCATACATGCTTTTTGCAGTTTTGCAATCTTTAATTCTCATTAACATGTTACTGTCCAGAGTCTTCAAAATCATATCCTTAGCAACATAATCTAGATTTTCTCTTCTTTTGTCATCTTCCGTCCAATCCTTCTTAGTTTTTTTTTTCAATTTGAGCTGCTTGATTAAGACCTGTAGATTCTACAATCATAATCATGATTGGACCATCAATGATAACATCCAACAACTCCCCATGAGTTGCTGCAAGATGAGATAACATTGTTATTTTATATTCCTCAAACTTATTAACATTGAACACATGAATATTGGACATAAAGTTTGAAGAATCAATTATAACAAATAGGTATATATAGATATAAATCACGGGTTTCAAACACAACTTTGAAAATATACGATCTCCTTGTTACCAGAAATCAGATCTGAGCATGTTATGATACTAGGAACACCGCTCCGATACTAATTGTTGGTCCTAGAGAAGGGTGTGAATACAGTCAGAAGGGGGGTGAATGAATATATTGGTGTTTCACAAACTCTTTCTTGATGAAAACCCATTGTGCAGTGGAATTAAAAAGTTTCCAAAAGTTGTTTCAAAGTAATTAATCAAACATACAATCAAAGAAAAAATGCAATAAGTAAATGCTGAAAGTATATGTGTGGAAAGTAAATGAACACAAAAGTGTATAGTGGTTCAGAGTGGTGTAATCCCTTAATCCACTCTTCTCCTATGATGATTGGATAAATTCACTATTGTTTGTCACCACTACATTAGATATGATTGTACATGGCTACACAAGCCTCACAATCTACAGACTATCACTACTTGGCTATAAAAGCATCAGTGACTCAGTCTTCTACACTGCTCCTGGGGAACAAATCCTTCAGTATCTATCACTCTGGGTTGAAATTCCTTCTCGGAATCTTTGATTCAATTGCTAATAAAAAAGATTCTTAAAGTTAACATGAATTTTAGAATTCTCACAGTTGATCAATCTTAGGATTGATTTGTCTATTGGAGCTCTGTTTTCCGAGATGAACCTTTACTGGATATTTCCTTGAAGATCAAAGATGAAGGCTTGTGAAATTGACAGTGTATTGGCACTTTGAAATGATGAATGATCTTGATGTTTTTCTTCTCTGTCAAGGCCTTCTATTTATAGCCATAAATCCCTTAATTTTGAATTTTTGTCCGTTGGATATTTAATGCTCAGAATAAATCTTGATCATGTCTTGATTAAATCATCCTCGATTTTAGTGATCTAGATTTTAATAAAACGTTCATCGAAAAATCAGTTTTTGATTGATTCTGCATTTATTGATTGGTCTTCCGTAATTTCAACGTTTTTGAATAAGTATGAACATCTTAATTGACTTAGCTGACTCTCTTCTTACTTTACCGGATGAGTGATTTCTTCACTTACCTGCTTGATTTTTTACTCAACAGTTGCTTCTCCGTTGTAATTTATCAGCCGATAACTATTTACTTCACTGATCCTTAGTTTTGTGTGAGATCAATTTACCCCAAATCATAGAAAATTAAGTTTCATCACTTGTATTGTATCTTAGACTTACCCAATGTCATCACAGACTTCCTTGGTTGTAAGTCAGTTCATAGTTGTTCACTTCACTATACTGTGATGTCGCGCGTGAGGCTGCTTATACTAGCAAGAATACTAGGTCAAATCATAGTATAGCAACGGTGAATCAAGGTCGATCCCACAGAGACAATTCAACTTATGGATAATCGAATCTAACCTAATTAAGAAGACAAATACAGTCTATGACCAACATAGAAACAGAATGAAAATGTGGAATCCCTCTCCTTCACCAACCTATCTACTACCTTGGCATAGTTAATCTTTATGTTTACTTCCCCACATAATTTCTCCAAACAAATCGAATGCTTTAAATTCAGTTTAGCTACATATTAAATGTCCTAAATCTATCTACTTCTATTGTAAGGACATCAAACAATCTATATGCAACTAACCTTCTTCATTGGTTTAGTTCATACGCATTAAGTTTTAGAGTTGCCAACTCAAGACCGAGAACCTCCCTAAGCAGATATCAAATATGTCTAGCACGTTCCTAGGGATCCATCGACACTACGTTCTAACTAACACTTCACTAACAGTCCTTCGTGTTAATTTATGAAGTGTGAAAATTAGATTTGCCAGACCTAAGTAATCATTTTAATTAAACATGTCGATCAACGTAACTGTTGTTGAATCTTTAGATTAGGTTGACCTAAGATGCCTATTTTAATTGGTACATACCGCCGATTAATTAGGGGTGATAGTTCCTATTCTGTAATCTACATTGCTTCGTAACAATTAATTCGAATAAATCATAGGGTTGTTAAACATTCAAATTAAGACACGTACACATGTAGATCTACCATAATATAGACATAAAGGAATGTTCAAAATCATACCTTCAGTTATGAAAATCTAACTTGATCTACTCAAGTTAGAGACGGCGCGAGGGAGAGAGAACCAGAAAACATATCACAAAATCTTGCTACTAACTTTATTTCATTAATAAAAGTGTATAATATCAAAGTATATGAAAAGCATGTGAAAGAATATAAAAGCATATGTTTACAATTGGATTCTGTGGCTTTTTATAGATACAATAGCCGACTTAAGACTCAATTAAACTCTAAATGGCCTAGTAGACGGGACAGACTCTGGTTTCTTGTCTTCTAAGGGTTCGATTAATCGGGCCTGGGCCTCGATTAATCGGCCCATTCTTTCTTCCCTATTTCTGACAGATCTCTTCTTGGACTTTCTCCACTAAGCCCAATGCCTTCCTCTCAGTTTAGATCCATCCTTAGCAACTCCGGATCTTGGTACATCCTGAAAAGTATACAAAACAAGGAGAAATAATACCAAATCTATGGGATAATATCATAGATACAGAATCATAAACCTAGGAACACGCATTTAGCATTTAACACAAATTTCCCACAATAACAAGCCTATCTATCTCCTCTCGAGCATGATTCGGGGTAAATAAAGGTACATTTAATGGTAGTATTTAGGGCGTTATCAACTACCCCCCACTTATATTTTGATCATCCCGAGCAAAATGGAGAAAAGAAAACAAAATTCAGACAAATATACAATTTAATTAAAAACAACAATGGCTCGCATTGTCAAGATAAATATCATGCCAACTTATATCCATCAGTAACATATTAAACAATAATCACATCATGAACCAATGTGTGTGTACAATAACTCATCGATCTCTAGTGATGCAGAAGACTTCACATTAGGTCAACCCACAGTCGAACTAACCAGTCACGAATGTGCCTTTCCTTGTACACCATTGATTTTATTAATTGATTTTCTTTCTTTTTTGCGTAGGTTAAGTCAACTTAGAAAGGTGAATCGAGAACCGAGTACCACTCTTAGGCTCCCGTTTATCGGTTTTTTTTTGTGTGAGGGTTGGTGTCTTACGCTCCTTCGAGTTTGCGTCCCTCTTGCCAAAGAGAATATGGATATCACTACTTGCAAGTTATTTCTCTTTCTCGGTGGGTCACGCTAAAAAATCTATCTATCTTCACGGTCTCGCTCATGATAAACTACCAATCCATTTTTCCTTAGCCCTTATGAAAACCACTACTTGACCTAAATGACCATAGGTAGAAAAAAACTCGAGATAAAGCTACGGTCGAATCTAGTCAAAGTTATGTGATATCAACTACACAACATAGAAAGTGAGTTATACGTGCTGAAAATGGTGGTTCATAAACAAACTTTACGGTCAATACGTCACTACTTTAGAAGTGGGCATGACTTTCACCTATGCATTGTGGAACAAATATTTAATTAATTAGCTCCAAAAGATAAATGATGTCATTTTGTTTCAAAATTTTCACTAAAACGAATCAAAGTATATTTGGTGAAATGTGCATCAAAGAGAATCAAGATAATCGAGCAATTTAGCGGAAAATAATGTTAAAAAGCTAAATGACACTCCTACACCCACTTAATCGAAACATTATCCCCAATGAGAAGATGAAATAGAAAACATAAAGGAACTTAGCTTCATTAAGCACGGAGCAAGGAAAGTAGATGGATTGCCAATAATCTCCAAGGGCTTCACATAAGAATTCCTCGAAAATCTGCGCAAAATAATTCATACAATCCAAGAGAAGAAACTCTAGTGACAATAACCGTATATTAAAAATGCGGAAGTAAAAGAGATATAAGACCACTCCAAAACAATTAAGCCAACAAAATTATTATATTATGAATAAAAGTCTGACAGATTACTTCTAGATAAGAAACTAAATAAAAGAAAAATAAAAATACTAAAAGGGAAAGTAACAACAAGAAATAAGAAATAAAATAGTCATCTACGAAATATTTCTCCCAACATTCAGGTATGTCACCCTGAGGTTTGTAACAAGGAGGTGGGCCAGAAAATAAGGCAGCAGCAGCAGCAGTAGAAGAAGATGCTCCGTGACGCGGCGCAGTTCTTGGTGTTGGGCGTAAGGAGGAATGCCTAAAAAGTCCATCATGTAATCCATTTTGCGGTGTAAACCCATAATATATCTCGCATTCTCCTCTATTAGAGCTCTCTGAGATCGAGTTCCTTCATCAGCCGGAGTGCGCTCTCGCTCAGCTCTATGACCGCCCCGTCTAGGTTTTCGCGAAACTGAGTGCAAGCTTATTGTGGGATCAGGCTTTTCCCAGTCATCACTTACTAAAACCGGAACCTCGTTCTCTAGAGTGAACATATCAATCATTGGGCCATAGGGTAAAAGCTCTCACTCGGACTCATCAACAATGTCCTGAATGCGACCATTCATAAGCAAGGCGATGTTGACCGGAGATTCATACTCTAAGTAGAACACCAGCTCTGCCCGCTTTGGTGTAACATAGGCCGTATGCTTAGTCGGCAGAAGGAGGGTACAAACAAATCTATTCAACATCATCCGGTCCTATGACAGGTCATTTTCTAAAAAAATTGTAGGGGTTCCCATTGGATTTCTACTCCAAACCACCTCAAAGTAATAAGCTATCATCTGCATCCTCTCCAAATCATTAATATCGGTGGAAGAGGTGTACTGGTGCATTTCAGACCCCGTAGTATCCATTGATATGCTCAATAGAAAAATCAACCTTCACTCCTCGGACCATATCAAACGTAGATCCACAGTTGTGCTCCAGATAAGCATAGAATTCTCACACCAATGTAGGATTGAACCGACTTCGTGTTTCTGCATATCCAGAATGTCATGGTGCTTTAAGACCTTGGGCAAGATCGTGCCACAATCTTTCAAGTCTACGGCTTTTTCTAAGGAAACAGATCGTCCACTCTAATAACCTCGGAATGACTCGTAGATCTATAAGGAAGCAAATTGCTCAACCCCATCTATCAAAGGGTTTGCATCACCATAGATATCTTATTGACCAATCGGACGGAGAATGGTTCTGCTATGTTTTGGACTCATGGAAACTGATAACAGAGACTGCTGATAATTCTGTTTTAGGACAGAAAAGTGTATCCTCGATTAATCGGCAAGAAGACCCTATTAATCGGAGAAAAATATTCTGATTTTCTCTAAAGCTGTGCTGCAAAAGATGTAAGAAGATGAACAGAGACAACAACAACAACACAGTAGCACAAAATAGCAGCAGTAATAATGGTGTTTTTTTATGGAGGTTTATGGTGGATAATGTGGAGTGAATGGCTAGAAATGGTTGTGTGGAGTGGTGAGAGTGACGGTGACAGAAAATTGTGTTGAAGAAGAAGGACCGGAGAAATTTGTTTTGAAGATGAAGAAGGATGGTATGGGTTGTGTGTTTGAAGAGGAGAATTTAGAGTGTAGGTGGAAGGATTAGTGGGTAGAAGGGAGTAATGGTTTGAGAGATTTGAGGGTTGTATGATTGAGGGGATTGAGGAGGTGGAGTTAATGGTGGTGTGTGGTAAAGGATGAAATGATGGAAAAGAGGAAGAAATGGGGTGGCTGCTTTGACTCTGGGCTGACCGATGCAATTCGTGTCCTTCAATGTGTCATCGAAGGGTCTGATTTGAAATCTAACACTCAGAAATGGACAAAACCTACCTCGATTTATCGGAGGAGATGTCCGATTAATCGGGGTCTACTTTTTCCTTGATTTTATAATTTCTTGTTCCTAACACCTCTCACTGACTTCTTGCTCAATCCTGACCTCACAATAACAAGTCCTTACTATTTCTTGTGTTAATTTCCGACTCAATCCTAACCTACTTCACTAGATGCAACGACGAGTAAAAAACCCCTTCCCACCATCCATTGGCTTAGGGCCTTTGGATGCGGTAGGATGAAAAAAATCTCGTCCTCCTGTCTTACTTTTATTGACTCTCTCTCTCTACCAAGGGTTCAAGAATTAGTTCTAAGTTTATATTCGCTAGCTCGACTGAACTTTGAGTCTTTGCTTATTTAGAGAATTGGGGTTTAGCTTGCCAAACTTGAACTCTTGAGTTCTTGAACGTAATGCACTTACCTTCTCGTTCAATAAATGCTCTTTCTTGGCTTTTTAGGCCGATAAAGAAAGATTCCTCTTTATTATCTAGGAGTGCTGCCTCTCGGATCTTTATAGAAAATTTCTGAGCTCTCTTCCTGGCACGTCTGGGTCTCTTATCCCGTGCACTAGTTCTACCCCTACTTTGAGAATTAACACTAATGTCCAAGGATTCCGCACTTTCTACTTTTAGCTATACTCCATCACTATGCATAACATAAGCACTTGCCTCCTTGAGCCTTTTCTTGTGGACCTTTTCCTTTTATTGTCTTAGCAGTACCTTCACGAATTCATGCTCTACTATTTCTACAAGAACTCCACATCCATCATCTTAATCTCTTCCGAGCTTGATGTCATCAAACACCGTTTAGGCTTATTGTCGAGGGGTTCTAAGATCTTCTCAGTTACGGCATTTTTATTAGTTCTTAGTGTAATCTCCCCCCTCACCTAGTCTAAGATAGCTTGGCTTGTTGCTAGGAATGAACGTCCTAGCAAGACTTGGGAACTAGGGTCTTCAGGCACATCAAGGACCAAAAAATTTACAGGAAAAGTGAGATCTTTCACTTTTATCTCGCTGTGTTTTAACATCCCAGCTGGCATCTCTAAGATACGGTTAACAAAGGTCATAGTTCATGTTTGGTCTAATGTAACATGAAGCTTAACCTTCTGACATAGCGAATGGGGTAGGATGTTGCAGCTTGATCGGGTGCCATAAAGTCCCAATCCTACGGATATATTTTTGATCAAAATTGGGAGTAGAAACTTCCCGAACTTGCCTAAATTTTCTACTACACTTGAATCTGGGAAATCCTCGGGCTCAAAAAGGTAGTAGTCAGGTTCCTTTTCAGGATCAGACTCATAGTCGGAGGAGCAAATATCAATTACTTTGATAGAAAACTTACCTCTCCTAAAGTCTTCGTACTCCAAAAAACTTGCTTCGACGTTGTGCCTATCCCTCATTGCTTCTTCCTATTTTCTACTCTATTTATGTCCTCCTCATATTGCTCCCGGACTTTCGAACCTGGGTTCATGGAGATAGGAGTTATGTTAAGAACTGTGCATGGCTATGCTTGTTTGGCTCTGCCTCCCTAAAAACTGTTTGAACAATTATCCGAAGTGTCCTGTAATTCCTGCTAAGGAGACAAAACAAAAACAAGAAGATGGTTAGAAACTCCCTCCTCATATGGGTTCAGACCCAACTGTTGTGGACCTACTAACTAAAAACTATCATGGATATACACAAATAACTGAGGCTGTCAGAATTCGAATTTCTTGCACGATTAATCGAAGGTAAACCTCGTTTAATCAAACTAAAATTTTTTTATTCCGATTTTATACGATGCAGGGACAGGCAGGACGACTCAAGACTCAAAATAAAAATCAAATTACATAAAACATAAACTTCTAAATTAGAATTAATTAAGTTTATTCTCGAAATTGGAAATTGTCCCCGGAAACGGCGCCAAAAACTTGTTGTAGCGCGTGGGGTCGCTTATACTTGCAAGGGTACCAGGTCAAATCATAGTATAGCAACGGTGAATCAAGGTGAATCCCACATAGATAATTCAACTCGAGGATAAACGAATCTAACTTAATAAAGAAGATAATACGGTCTATGACCAACATAGAAACATAAAGAAAACATAGAATCCCTCTCATTTCTCAACCTATCTACTACCTTGGTATATTTAATCTTTATGTTTACTTCCCCACATAATTTCCCTGAATAAATCGAACACTTTAAATTCAGTTTAGCTATGGGTGCTATCTCCTAATCCTATCTACTTCCATTGTACGGACAACATACAATCTATATGCAACTAACCTCCTTCGTTGGTTGTATAAGTTCATACGCATTCAGTTTTAGAGTTTCCGGCTCAAGGCCGAGAACCTTCCTAGGTAGCTATCGACTATGACTAGCAAGTTCCTAGGGATCAATCGAGACTACGTCCTAACTAACACTTCACTAACAGTCCTTCGTGTTATTTTACAATGTACAAAAATTAGATTGGCGAGACTGAAGTAATTGTTTTAATTAAACCTGCCGATCAACGTAGTTGATGCTGAATCTCCAGATTAGGGTGACCTAAGGTGCCTCGATTAATTGGTACAGACCGCTGATTAATTAGGGGCGATGGTTCCTATTCTTGAATGTACATTGCTATGTATCAATTAATTTGAATAAATATGAGGATGTTAAACAAAATGGATTAACTACAACATGTAAACATGTAGATCTACCATAATATAGATATAAAGGACCGTTCAAACTTCATACCTTCGGTTATGAAAATCTAACTTGATCTACTTAAGTTAGACATGGCGTGAGGGAGAGGAAACCAGAAAACGGATCACAAAAGCTTGCTACTAACATTATTTCATTAATAAAAGTGTATAATATCAAAGTATATGAAAAGCATGTGAATGCATATGAAAGAATATATTTACAATTGGATTCTGTGGCTTTTTATAGATACAATAGCTGACTTAAGACTCAATAAAACCCTAACCGACCTAGTAGACGCCGAAGACTCTGGTTTCTTATCTTCCATGGGTTTGACTAATCAGGCATGGGCCTCGATTAATCGGCCCATTCTTTCTTCCCTATTTCTGACATATATCTTCTTGGACATTATTCACTTGGCCCTGTTCCTTCCTTTCAATCAAGATCCATCCTTAGCTCCTCCGGATTTTGGTACATCCTGAAAAGCATACAAAACAAGGTGAAACGGTACAAAATCTATGGGATAATATCATAGATGCAGAATCGTAAACCTACGAACACGCATTTAGAATTTAACACATATTCCCCACAATAACGAGCCTATCTATCTCCTCTCCAGCTTGATCAGGGTAAACAAAGGTACATTTAATGGTAGTATTTAGGGCATTATCATGCTGGTGCCTTTCATGTCTTCACTGAGCTGGTTTGTCTTTACTAAGCCGGTCTACCAGTCTAGTACTGTGCTTGTCTGACTGAGCTTATACAACATGTCAGACTTCTAAGTAAAGCCCATACAATTCATTCTAACTTATTTCAGGCTTGTTTTAACAGCTAGCATGACCATCATCAAAACTATAAAATGTTCCCAGCACTCCACCTCCAATATATGTATCCCAAAATGTCTTGCCTCGTCCTGAGCCAAAGAGGCAGCCTTAAGCTCTATGTAATCGACCGGATCCCCAAGATTATAATGACACGCAAAGGTGTGAAGAACAGCCGCATGGAATCACGGATAAAAAACTCCAACAAGCTTTACCATCATTTCCACGCCATCGCTGCCCTATAGGTCTTTATAGCCTCCACATACTCATCCGAAGCTGTCAGAGATTGTGCACACACAGCAGAGACATAATAGCCTAACATCGAACATTGCTAAACAACACGCCTTCCCGATCCCCCACATGAGCCGCACAATCCGTGGTATCCTGCACACCCTGGTCCTCTACCAGTGTAAAATGAAATCCGCAATGGAGGCAAAACAGAGTTGCCCAAGAACCCTAAAAAATGGTGACAACTACTAGATTTTAACTGCCATCTCACATTCAAAAAGAACATGCCGAATCATTACTAATGTTTCTCCGCATGCCAAACAAACACCTTCCCCCATGTTATTCCTTCTCAGCCCCTGCCCGATAGAGAGACAATCATTAAAGTAGTGCAACAAAAACGCTGAACATGCTGATGCACAGGGAGCTTCCAATAGCTCCTCCAGACCCTGCTCTTCCCAACCAAAGTCATTGACCCTGCCACTGATGCTGGTCGGTAATGTGATAAGGCCAGGAAGTACCCCGAGCGAACACTATAAACTCCCTTACGGTCATAGTGCCAAATTCTTCGATTCGAATGCTCCACTAGGGCAATGGTTGTCCCTAAGATGGCATCAGACTCCCAAGACCAGAAATTTTGTAGAACCCACTGCACATCCCACACCCTGGAGTTCCAAATAAGTATGTCCGAAACTTTAGAGTCTGTTGGAAGCTCATATCCCACAAAAGGTATACGGAACAAAGGCTGCCCATCAGTCCAGTCATCATGAAAAAATAAACACTGACACTCCATAACTCACCCTCCATCGCATCCCACTAAGCAAAAGGTCCGGCCCCTCTAGATTGCTGCACCATAGAAAGGATGGCCAAGCTCCCAATCTTGCTGCAAGAATTGTGCTATCCTCAAAATACTTCGCATGCAATACTTATGCTGCCAATGAGCCTAGGTGGCGCAGAAGTCTCCAGGAATACTTTGCCAACAAAGACAAATTGAAACATTCCAAATCATGAAAACCCAAGCCCCCTAGATTATTTTGTAAACAACAAGCCTCCCAATTCTTCTAGTGAATCTGGTGCTTATTCTCTGTATCTCCCCAAAAGAATACCCGGATCCCCATTCGAGTTCTTGTATCAGGGTTGTGGTAACTGATGATTCTGAATCTTGTCTAGTGAATAGTCCGATCCGTATTTTCCTATTGACAATAATTCAAGACTATGAACCCTTGAAAAAGTATGAACGAGGGGTGGTTTTATTGTTTATACACTGAGCCTGAGATTGTATAATCCCAAGTTGCCTACATATCCTATAATTCTTCAGGAATTAGGTCACTTTGTAGTTTTTGGGATAATTTATATAGAAGGGATTTTGCCCTAGTCATGCATGTGCCGTGTCCGTGGTGGACTCAATGTCATTTCCCAAAGGATTGGATATGTTGTGTTTATCCCATTTATTTTAGGAGATAATCCCGATGTTTGAATGATAGGTCAGAGCCTTTATGGCTAAAGATTTTTTCCATAGTTATCTTTTATATTCAGCATGTGGGCTATCTATTGGGTGTAGCTCTGGCCGACATACGTCGAGCCCCCGAGGCCATTATGACCCAAACTATGCTGACCTAACTCTGTTGCACCTTGACCGACCTATGGTGGACTGAGAAACGAGATAGACTTATCTCCCACCTAGGGTTTAAATATGCCCTTAGTCTTAAAGTTGGGCTCCTGGCCCTTAATGTCATGATGTTATTAAATTCTTGGTCAATACAGGGGTGACACGTGGCGGGGACAGTCTGTCCTCTGTCATTAGCCCCCAGATCTAGCTTAACTCTTAGGGTCAGTTCGGATCTGCCAAGGATGTAGCTCGGCTTGGTCATCTAGACTTGTAGACTTTTTGATATCTTACCTTTCCAGCTGGCAGAGTTCCGTTATGACATGTCTTAACTGTTCTGATATTTGAGGTATTTACACCCATATCATTGAAGGGGGGCGGTTTTCAAGGATACACTTAGGGTTTATAACCCTCGTCATAACAACCGTTACCTATTACCTCTACCATTAAATCAAAAGATTGAGGTCAGATTGCTGATTGTTCACCTTTCTCGATTCATCTCCGACTTCTTTCAAGTAAGCCATTTTTCCCTCTCTTTTGCATTCTTGACTGTTTGTTTGAGTCTCCGTTGTGAACCTAAAAGTCTAAATGGGCCCTAAAGGAATAATATGAAGCGATTTAGGCTTTTAGGGACACAACAGAGTTTCCGGGATATCTCTCATGCATGCATAGATTCAATATCTCATTCTTCAGAGCAATGGAATACGTGTGTTTGCTTTTTCTACTTGTGCTTTGCACTTTAACATAGTAGCATTTATCAAATTTTCTGTCTTATCGCGTTAGGAACTTGGAATCGGCCATGAAGTTTTCCAGAGACTAGCTAAGTCTTCAGTCAACTCCGAGGGTCTGAAGAAGAAGGTTGCTGACCTACAGCAAGGTCAAGAAAAGATTAGAAGATCTATTGAGTCCAAAGATAAAGAGATTAAGGGTCTCAGCGAGCAACTCTGAGCTCAGGAGGCTGAGCTAAACTCTATAAAGGACGAGTGTGCCGCTTCCCTATAGGCAGCAGAGGACAAGTTTGTGGCAGATAGATCCGAGCTGGAGCAGGCCATGGACGATCTCCAAGTTGAAAAGAGTGAAATAAAAGCTGTTATTCTATCTCGGATTGCTAAAGCCATTCTTGAGTATAAATCCTCGGGTGAGTTTTTTCAGGACTTGAAGTTACTACTTACTCCGGTCTTTAACCATGGCTATACTCTGAGAATTGATGAGGCCAAGGCCCAGTCTGCTGACCTTGCTACTAAAAATCAGCATAGCAAGGCCTTGTATAAACCTGACATGAGCACGATCAATGACTACCGTCTGAAGAAATTTAAATAAAGGGTGGACATTGTGTGCATGGACTCTCATCGTGCTATGACTTCTCATCACATGGCAGCTGGGTCAGAATCTGTAGCTCACACTTCACCTTCTTCTTCAGAGCAACAATGTAGTCCAGCTAATGATGCTTAGATCGAGTTGTCTGTGGACTTGTGCTTTTGTTATTGTTTTGAAAAACTTCCAAAACTATAATAGCTTAAAGATATGTATAAATATAAGCTACTTCACGTTTGACGAGTCTGTACTTTTAGCACTACTTTCAGTACTTTGAGTTTTTGACTCTTGTTGGGCCATCTTGCCCCCCCACTACACCATGCATTAACTTAAAGTTTTTTGATGGCATAACTAGGTGTGTGTTTATTTTTGAAATATTACTCACAAAATTCATAACGGTCGAGTCTGACCTGCAGACTTAGGATTTGTTCAAATGTGAACTTACTGAGTCTGATCGTAACTCAGTTTGTCTGTACCACAGACATATGAATTTTGTAGAGTCTGGACTGCGGAGCTCAGTTTGTCTATCCAATAGTATTAACATTTTGACCGAGTAAATCCTTTGGGGCTCGGCCTGTCTGTGCTGTAGACATTGAATTTCGTCTGGGTCCGACCTGCGGAGCTTAGTTTGTCTGTCCTACAGACTTATTAAATTTTGGCTGAGTCCGACCTGCGGAGCTCAGTTTGTCTGTCTTGCATACATTGAATTTTTCCTTTGTCCAACCTGCAGAGCTCAATTTTCCTGTCCTATAGACTTATTGAATTTCGACTAAGTCCGACCTGCAGAGCTAATTTTCGGTCTTGCGAACATTGAATTTCATATGGGTCCGACCTGTGGAGCACAATTTGTCTATCCTATAGACTTATTGAATTTGAACGGAGTCCAATTTGCAGAGCTCAGTTTGTCTGTCCTACAGACATTGAATTTCGTCCGGGTCTGACCTGCGGATCTCAGTTTGTCTGTCTTACAGAATTATTGAACTTCGAATGAGTCTGACCTGCGGAGCATAGTTTGTCTGTCCAGTGGACTCAGCGAGTTTGCTTTTTGCAAACTTTATGGAGTCCGTCCTGGGGAGCTCATTTTGTGTCTTTTCTGCAGGCTTTGTGGATTAAGTTGAAACCGTCCGGTAGAGCACAGTTTGTCTGTCCTAGAGACATAAATTTGGTTGAGTCCGGCCTACAGAGCTCAGTTCATCTATCCTGCAGACATAGCAAGTTTGTCTTTGCATACCTTAAGTGTGTATGTTCGCCCTGCAAACTTAATTAAGGCCATTCATATTGCGAAAAATGAAAAATCAAAATGTAATTGAAGTAACATAAACTGGGCACTCACTAAGTGCAACTTTACAGTAGCATCGGTGAATTAAATGAACTGTATTGACATTGCACCAATAGAATACAAAACTGAATCAAATTATAGGCTTATGAAAGCTGTCCTTGCTTGCATAACCTAACACTTTACCGAGATCTGCCTTTTTCTTGAACACCTAAAGTCAGAACCACACTCTCTCTTTTGATTGCAGCTGCGAAACAGCTCATGGATGCTTCTAGAGCCCCTTTAATTTCATCCAAAAAATCTACGGTGGGGAACTTCAGACTAATATGAGCTTGTGAGATTACTGCTCAAAGGTTGATTAGGGCTGTCTTTCCCATGATAATGTTGTATGCAAATGGGGCCTTGACCACCACATAGCTGGTGATAATGGTCCTACTTTTTGGTTCTTGCCCAAACGTTGCAGCGAGCCTTATCATCCCTATAGGATGAACTGGGGTCCTGTGAATCTGACAGGCGGTGCTTAAATAGGTGTTAGCTCTGAGTCCTTCAGTTTTGTGGATTGAATGACCAAATAGTAGTGGATGTTGGCAGCACTTCCCTTGTCAACAAAAGTCCTCTTGACCGTATTTAGATGCACTGCGGCCTCTATAACCAGACCCTCATTGTTTGTAACCATATGATGGGGATCCAAGGGACCGTAGTTAATTTCACCCATAGGCCTCTGGTTTCTATTAGCTACAAAAGATCTTACAAGTCGATTGTCCTTCTTACTCACTTCCCCGATTACATTATCTGGGCTGCCACAATGGTATTGATAGTGTTGATAAGGCGATTGTCTAGCTGCCGATCATGATCCGGAAATCAGTCTCTTCCTTGCTCGGGCTCATCCTGCCTGCCCCTATCTTGGTTGTAGTTCTATGCTTGAGGTCTCTACGACCTCCTAAGATTGGTCGATGAACTCATCTAGGTTTCCCTCTATAATTGTTGCATCAATGTCTCTTTTAAACTCCCTACAGCTCTCTGAGTCATGCCCAACATCCTTGTGGCAGGCGCAAAATTTACTCTGGTCCGTCCTCTCCGGAGGTCCTTTCATCAGTGGAAGAACTCGGGTGAAACCCTTCCTTTACATATCGCAAGAATCTGCTCGCGTGATTGACTAAGATGGATGAAGCCCCTCTCCGGAAAAGCTCCTTTCTTTCCCAACCGAGCTATGACTGGGTAGTCATGCAGTCCCAAACCGGTTTCCTCTTTTTATTAAATTTTTCCTCCACCTTGTCCTTTTAGGACTCTTCTTTTTCAGACACTCTCTTCAGCCGATTATCTTCCTCTGCCTGGTAGTGCCAATAAGCGGCTTCAACACACTCCTCCATAGTCCAAGGGAGCTTGCTTCTTGTCGGTCCCTTGAAAAGGCTTTGGTTAAGTTTAGAGGGGGGTTGAATAAACTTAACACTTAAAACTTTGAGTTAACAAATTCTCGCAACTTTCAAGATCTCACGATACTTGAAGAGTTCATCGATACCTCAAGAGCCTTCCGATAAGCGATGAGTCTCTCGATAGTTAAGTTTCTTTGAATTTGTGCAAATGGAATTATATCAAAATTAAGCCTTAATACTTGTTGTTAAATATGATACTAAGTATTAGATACTCAAGAGTGTATGTGTGTGATTTCAGTTGCTAGATTCAGTAGGTTGATGTGTAAAATAAACTTAGTCTTTGAATGTAAATCTTTGAAAGTAAATAGGCAGATTTTAGAGTGGTTCCAGGTGGTGTAATCCTGTCACCCACTCTTCTCTGTGATGTTGGAGGAAATTCACTAGAGATCTTTGATGTAGCTTTTACAAAGATTCCTAAGTTGCTTGTCCTTCACCAATAACTATGGCTTCACAAACTGAAGATTGGGAACAGGTAGGATTGTTGCTCCTGAGTCTTCCACTGGTCCTTGAAGGGTAGGATTGCCTCTTCACCAGCTCCACCACAAACAACAATCTTTCACACAACTGTGCTTCACTGTCTTCAGCAGGTTCTTTATAAAATAAAGATTGAATCAAATAAATGATTGATTGCAAAGAAGACTTGATTAGGATGATATAATCAGCAGCTTGCAGGCTTCAAGTGTGTATGCTTGATGTAGCTTGAATGTAGAAAACACTTGAAGAATTTCTCTAGATCAGTAGCTTTAAGTTCAGAAGGTTCAATAGGGTGTTTTTCAGCTCAGTAAATTATCTCTTCAAAGTTTATCAATTTTCATCATCATGTTTCTGAGATGAAGGTCCTCTATTTATAGGTAGGAGTGCATGTGACCTGTATTTGAAATTCAAATGTAACCGTTCCTTGTTTTTGTCCCATCTGATTTGCATTCTGTCACTATTCATAGGACTGACACTGTCAGAATTACTTTTTGACAGTGCAGTCTGTCCACCCTTTGACTTATATCCAATGGTTAAAAATCTGAATCATCCCAACATCTTTTTTATCTCAACCTTTGATTTGTTTGATAAGTCAGAGGTAGTTGGATGTCCTTATCCATGTAATCTTCCAATAATCTTGAATTAATCGAGGTATATTATCAGCAAGTTCATCATCTCTTTGAGATACCTATCGATCCACAACGACAATTTCTTTGTGTAAAAAAACTACAATGCAGCTTATTTCTTTTATCTAACTTTTATTTGTGAAGTTAGATTACACCTTTTTAAATTATAACCAAGTTCCACACATCATCCAACTTATGGAATTTAGACCTTCTTCACAAGGTATATGTAATCAGTTTAGGTCATCACAGACTTGCCTAAATTCTGATTCCATATCCTTGACTTAAATTACTAAGTTTGATCCCTTAGCCTTCAGAATCGAGTTTGAGCCCTCGCCTTCCCTTCAAAGAGGTTCCAGACTAGTCTACTGACCTATCTACCCTACTGATGTGGATCAGTTTGCTGAAATAAATCAGCAACCCTTTACAGTGCTTGTTTGATCAAACCTATTCATTAATCAAACTCTAATAAACCTATACATTTGATCTAGACATCTTTTTGCCTTTGCACTATAACAGCTAGTCTGGCACTCATCATCAAAACATAGAAATAAGTCCAACAATTTCCCCATTTTTGGTGATGATGCCACTACCCTCACTTAACAGCAAAGCAAAAAGATAAAAACAAAAACATAACAAATATAGTTATCTTTCATTATAAACATTTGTTCAATGATATTACAGTCTAGAATAAGCAAAAACATAATGCAGTTAAAGTATACTGATCTACTGTCTTCTTTCTCTTTCTTGTCTGGCCTTCTCCACTTGTTCTTGGTAGGCCCTGATTTCTTCTATCATATCCCTCATCCATTCATTTTCAATCAGTGTAAAATCAATGTGGGGATTGACCTCTTTCCACCATTTCCATGCTTTAGGCAGGAGAAGATTAATTTGATTCACTCTGAATCCAAACTTCATGTAAAGTTCCTTGAATTCATCAAGTGAGTCCTTTGCTTTTGTGATAGGCAAGTTCCTATCACCTCTGCCACTTCTTCCACCTCTTCCACCTCTGTAAGTTGCCCTTAAGGCTTTGAATCTTGCTTCCCAAAATTTCAATCCCAAGAAAGAGTTTATACCTTCATGGTATCCCTTGTCATGATAAGGTTTCCTTTTGTTATAGTATTCTTTCTTGTATTGTCTGAGGAGATCATCAGTAAGTTGAACTCTGCCAGCAAAGTTAATCTGTAAGCATTAGTCTCATCCTCCCATCTTTTCTTTGCAAAGAGTCTTACAGCCTCTTTTGCTGCTGCTGTTTGGCCCTCTTCCCCCTTAGTGACATCATCAACAAACCGGGACATTAGGCCATGAACACCCTTCTGAGAGATTACCAGATTATTTAGTTGACCTTCCATAATCTCAGTTCTGGTATCAATTGCAGTAATCCTTGATTGCAGGGTCTCTTCCAGTAGATTGATCCTTTCAGTATCTTTAGGATCCAATCCAGCAAGTTGGAAGTTCCAGCAGCCTCTGTAGGCTTAGGTGTATCAGCAAGGTTGTCAAGTTTCTGATGAATGGATATAAATTGGTCTTTTAGAAACTTCTCTTTTGCAGTGTTTCCAACCTTGATTCCCCTCACATCTAGTATCAGATCATTCACAGCATTTTGAGTAGATGTGAAGTTTGAAACAACTGTACTAGTAGATTGTCTGTTTTCATTCACCATTTTCATCAGTTCTTCAAATCTCTCTTCCTGTCTATCCAGTTGAGTTCTTAACTGTTGCATATCATGCCTCACAGTCCTTAACTCATTCAACACTTCTACTGGTATCTCACCAGTCATTCTTCCACCAGTAGCTTCAGCAGCAGGCTCCTCAACATTGTATTGTGGCCGCTGATTGCTCACAACCAATGCCCAACTCCTATCTAATCCAGCAGGATTAGGTCCTTGATATTCTTCCAAGATAGGATCAAGGGCTGGTTCTTCAAAAATAGGAACAAATGCCTGTGGGGGATCAACATCAACATTTTCTTCTTCAGGCATTTGGAACTCCTCATCACTAAAGTCATAGTCCAGCAGCTGCTCATCCATATTAACAGCAGTCTGCTGACCATCTTTCCCTTCAGTGGTCTTGTCTCTAGTAGGCTCCACTACAGCAGCTTCTTTAGCAACAGGAGTATCCTCCATACCCAAAATAGGTTCCAACCTTTGTCCAGGTGCTATTTGAGACTCAGCAGCCTGTACCTCCTGTTCCAACCTGTGTGCAAGTGTTGTTTGTAGCCCAGCAACCTGTACCTCCTCTTCAATTCTTTGTGGATTGAATATAGCCTCATTATCCACTTGAAATCCTTCAGCATGACCAATTTTGTTCAGGATAATGGCGGTTTTAGTAAGAATGCCCTCAAAGTCAAATCCATCTTGATATTCAATAGATTCTTCTGAGCTGGCACTAGGTTCACTATAATCAGTAACCTTCTCTCTATCCAAATCCTCACTCTGTTTAGCTTCAGTTTGTGCAGTAGTCTCTACAACATGGAATGTAACAGATTCATCAGCTAGCCTACCAGCACTTAGATTAACTCCTTCATTGATCAATGCCTCCAGATCATCCATGGTGAGATCCTGTAGATCCTCATCCATCTCTCGATCTGCTTTGGCCCTCGGCCAGACTTATCGATGATCGATGGATCACAGTGCGGTGGTTCTATTATTATTGCAGTCCCACTGGTTCCTCCTGGTCCAGAGGGAAAATCACCTCTAGAATCTGATGATGAGGATGAATCATCAATGACATCTCTTGGATCCCTAAACTTGATACCCTCCTCTTTCTGTTGTTCATCAAATAAGTCCATCAATCTGGATTGCAGCAGAGTGGTATCAACTAGGTCCAACAAATTCTCTACTCCCAACTTGTTAAAAGCCCATTCTTCAAAGTCTCGTCATAGGTTCAAGGTGGCTTTTTGTCTCTTGTAGAAACCAAACTTCCATTGGAAATAGTCGGCAAGAACTTTGTCAAGTTTGGGATCTACATACTCTTCTGTTTTCTTCCTTTCTTTCACATGCCTTTCAAAGGGCATGAAAGATCTTCTGGGAGCATCTTTAGAGCCTTGTTGACCTCCAAAGGTTCCAACAAGTAGGTTCATTGTTTCTTCAACAGATGTTTGAAAGTCAGTAGGTTGCTGAGGTGGTAAATTTGTGCCTACTACTTCCATCTGTACAACACTTGGTTCCCCCTGACTTACAGGCTCATCAACAGGGTTAGCAGCAGACTGCTCTTCCCCCTGAGTTCTTGCAACACTTGCAGGGGCTTCAACCAATTCTTCAACTACCACAACAGAGTCGAGTTCGGTGGTTTCTTTGTTGTTCTTGAGAGATACTCTGAGCAGGCTCGTGGTCGATGGATGCTGTGTATATCTCCAACAGATTGCTCAACAACAACTTTGTGCGGCTTGATGGAGACTTAACAACCTCTTCTGGTGAGGAGTCAGTAATTTCCACAGGCTTGATGATAGTCAAGGGCTCAGCCTCAATAGCCTCTTCTTCCTCTTCTACTGATGCTTCTTCTTGGACTCTTTGTGCCTCCAAGTTTTTCAATTCATTCCCCTTTCCATGTTTCTTTTTGTGGATAATTTCTTTTCTTCTCTTGGAAAGTGGTTCATCATCTTTTTCAACAACAGTAGACTTCCTCTTTCTACTAGCTTCCTTCTGTTGTACCCTCAGAATCTCAACAACAGTTCTTCTTTAAAAGAACAAAGTAGGTCAGATATTTTTGATTCATTTGGACCTCAGCAGACTCAACAGTCTGTGTTGTTTTCTTCTTTGTCTTCTTAGGCTTTAAGATCTCAGTGATCTTCCTTGTATCTACAGCAACCTTTCTTTTCTCAGTGGTCTTCTTTGGTACAGCAGGTTTAGTAGATTTCTTCTTAGTTTGTTGGACCGCCACCACCAAAGATCACCATTATCTCCATTCATTGTCATCATCCGCAGTAGGTCAAGAACATCTTCATCATCATCTAGACCAGAATAGCATAGTCAATTTCCTTCATGTATCTAGGATCGATTAATCTTCTCGAGTTCAATATCGGGGAACCTCCAAGTGATTCAAAGAGGTCTCGAACCATTAGTCCTAAGGGCAAGGCCTTGGATTTCCTTTTTCCTCTTTGTCTTCCTTGGCTACCTTCTTCATGTAATGAATGAAGTAACTTGACCATCAAATCTCATGCTCCTCGCAAATAATCATCATCAACTCTATCTTAGGTCCAGATAAAGTGTCCATACTTCCAACCGGTCCAAGTATGTTCTTTGCAATGAGTTTGCTCAAAGAGTTGTACTCAAATCCAATGTGTTTCACATTGATGCAGAATGGATTTGGTGGCTGCATTTGTTTTGATTTGATCAACAAAAGCCATCTTGGATAGTCCCATTGCTTGAGATTTTTGGACCATCCACTACTTCCTCAAATCCAAAGCAGTTCCCTCGGTAGACTAGGGAAACTTCAATCTCCTCAAAGATTAATGATTGTCTTGAATGCTTCACTTCCTTCTTCCACAACCATGTTCTTCCAGAAATCAATAACATTGGTGTATGATATTGTTTCTAATCAGATATTGAGTATGTTCTCCAAACCAGCAAACCTCCTTATTCTTCGACCAATATTAATGGCCAATTCAGTTTTGTTTGCATCAACAACAAAACCTCTAACACTTTGGCTTGATTCAATCTGGACATCAATCTTTTTGGCCATTGTTATGAGAAAAATGAGATTAAGAAGATGGATTGTAAATCTGTGTTCACACAGTGTAAAAACAGAGATATAGTAGATTTTCCAAGTAGTGAGAATCTGCTGAGTGTAGGTCTGTATATATGGACAGACGGTAGTTGTAACTGTCAGTGCACGTACATTGATGTTAACCACAATTAATCTGAGTAAATGTTGTCTTGACACGTGGCCCATAACTCCTCCATAACGTTTGTAACCGTTGGATCGTGGTAACTAAGGTAATAAAGGGTAGGATAAATATCCCGCCAAACTGCTTTTTGACTTTAGTAAAGTTTGACTGTGTAACGTTCCATTCAGCAGGGTTGACTTCAGCAGGGTTGGCTCAGTAGTCTGTTGATAATGGTGCTTCAGCAGCCTGCGGACAAAGTGACTCTGCTGATCCTTGATTTCTTCTTGTTTTGTTCAATTGATAATGCAAGATGAAGTTTAATACCAATGACTGATATGTCAAGTGAGCTCACCCAACATGACAAAGACCAATCCCCTTGGCAACCTCATTTGCTCAATTGTCCAAACATAAGTACATGGAATTGTTGATACCAATGACTAATCTGCTAAGTGAGCTCACCCAACATAGCAAAGACTAATCCCCTTGGTGAATTCCAGTACATTGCTGATTATCAGTCAACTTTTATAATTCCAAGTTCAGTCCTTAATTTGGCAAATCTTTCACTATCAAGTGGTTTAGTGAAAATATCAGCAAGTTGATTTTCAGTAGGAATATATAGAACCACCAAATCTTTCTTTTCAACATGATCTCTTATAAAATGATGTCTCACATCAATGTGCTTGGTTCTTGAGTGCAAAACAGGATTTTCTATGATTGCAATTGCACTTGTGTTGTCACACATAATTGGAATTTCCTATTCTTCAATTCCATAATCCCTTAATTGTTGTCTTAGCCATAATACTTGTGCACAACAACTTCCAGCAGCTATATATTCAGCTTCAGCAGAGGAAGTTGATATTGAATCCTGTTTCTTGCTGAACCAGGAGACCAGTTTAATTCCCATTAACTGACAAGTTCCTGTAGTGCTTTTTCTATCAATTTTGCATCCAGCATAATCAGAATCTGAGTAGGATATAACTTTGAAGCTTCCATCCTTGGAATACCATATCCCTACTCCCAAAGTCTCATTTAGATACTTGAGAACTCTCTTGACTGCACCTAAATGACTTTCTTTAGGTTTAGATTGAAATCTTGCACAAACACCTATATCAAAGGATATATCAGTCTCATTGGTAGTAAGGCACAAAGAGATCGCCTATCATCCTTCTGTATAAAGTCTGATCAACATCTTTGCCTTCTTTATCTTCATCCAATCTGATGTTTGTACTCATTGTAGTTGATATCTTGGTGCTATTTTCCATACCAAACTTCTTTAGCAACTCCTTGGTATACTTGGTTTGATGAATGAAGATTCCATCTTTCAACTGTTTGACTTGCAATCCTAAGAAGTAGTTCAATTCTCCCATCATACTCATTTGGAATTTACTCTTCATTAGATTTGCAAACTTCTCACAAAGTAAATCATTTTCAGAACCAAATATTATATCATCCACAAAAATTTGTACCAGCAGGGTGCTGTCCTTTTCATTGATTCTGAAAAGTGTCTTGTCAATGGTGCATTTTGTAAAACCATTGTCCACCAAGAATTGAGATAGAGTCTCATACCATGCTCTTGGTGCTTGTTTCAATCCATAAAGTGCTTTGTTGAGTCTATACACTTTATCTTCTTGATCTTTAACTTCAAATCCAGGAGGTCGATGTACATACTTCCTCCTCTAGAATACCATTCAGAAATGCACTTTTGACATCCATTTGATATACTTTGAAGTTCTTATATGCAGCATGTGCCAAGAATAATCTGATAGTTTCCAATCTTGCAATAGGTGCATAAGTTTCATCAAAATCTATTCCTTCTGCTTGAGAATAGCCTTTTGCAACTAGTCTGGCCTTGTTCCTTACAATGGTACCGTGATTCATCAAGTTTATTTTCAGATACCCATTTAGTACCAATGATATTTGCATGACTTGCCCTTTCAACTAGTGTCCAAACTTGATTTCTTTCAAATTCATTCAATTCTTCTTGCATAGCTATTATCCAATCTGGATCTGAAATAGCTTCTTCAACAACTTTTGGCTCCATTTGAGATAGAAAACAAGTAAACATAGCTTCCAGTTGTCTTTTAGTCCTTACACCTTGCTGTACATTGCCAATAACTTGTTCAGCAGGGTGATTCCTTAACCATTGTGGATTCTGGTTAGTTTGATTATTAGGAACCTCATCTTTAGTAGGGTCTGCTGTAGCTTCTTCAACAATAGGGGGTTCAGCAGATCCTTGAATTGCTTCAGTTGTTGCATCAGTAAAGTCACCAGCAAGGTGTTCAGCAGGGGCAGAATCAGAAACTTTTAAGTCATTGAATCTTTCCAAAACTTCTACACAATCTGGATCAGTGACTTGTTGATTCTCAGCAGGTTCACAATCTTCATCTTCCATACCAGTGAACTAAGGTTCATCAAACACAACATGGATTGTTTCTTCATGTTTCAGTGATCTCTTGTTTAGTACCCTAAATGCCTTGCTGACTGAAGAATATCCCAAGAAAATCCCTTCATCTAACTTTTGTTGGAATGTTTTCTGATGAACCTTGTGATTTAGGATAAAACATTTGCTTCCAAATTGATGGAAATATGATATGTTTGGTTTCCTTCCATTCCAAATCTCATAAGGTGTCTTCAGCAGCTTCTTGTTCACTGATGTTCTGTTTTGTGTATAGCATGCTGTGTTAACTGCTTCAGCCCAATACCTTTCAGGTAGTAATGGTTCACATATCATTGTCCTTCCTGCTTCCTTTAAAGTCTTGTTTCTTCTTTCAGCAACCCCATTTTTCTGAGGTGTACCAGCAGCAGCAAGTTGATGTAGTACACCATTCTGTTCACAATATTCTCTTATCACTTTGTTGAGAAATTCAGTACCTTGATCTGATCTTATTTTTATTACTATTAAACTTTTCTCATTTTGTAATCTCTTTAAAAGATTAGGCATGCTTTTGAGTGTTTCACTTTTCTTGTTCATAAAAACCACCCAAGTATACCTTGAATAATCATCCATAACCACTAAAGTGTATTTCTTTCCAGTTACACTTGTTGGAGTTATTGGTCCAAAAAGATCCATGAGCATAAGCTCCAACACTCTCTTAGTTGATTGTTTAGTTTTTGACTTGAAGATTGACTTTATCTGTTTACCCTGCTGACATGCATCACATATAGCATCCTTTTTGAATGTGATCTCAGGTAAACCAATCACCAGCTTCTTCTTCACCAACTGATTGATATCATCAAAGTTCAAATGATTCAACTTCTTGTGCCATAGCCAATTGAGTTCAGACTTGGTATGTACAATCAGGCAGGTTTCTGGAACTGCAGTAGACCAATCCACAACATACATGTTTTGTTGTCTTCTACCAGCAAGTACAACTTGATCACCTCTTTCACTAATGATAATACATTTGTTTTTGTCAAAAGTGACCTTGTATCCCATGTCACGTAATTGTCAAAGATTCTCAAGCAAGTTGTAGTCCAGTCCTTCCACATAAGCAACATTCTTGATTGTAAGTCCATTTCTCACAAGTGTGCCATATCCTCTTGTATATCCAGGTGTATTCTTGTTGCCAAAATTCACCCTTGGACCATCTTTTGCCACAAAGTTTGATAAACAGTGCTTATTCTTTGTCATATGTCTGGAACATCCACTGTCAAAGTACCAGACACCCTACAAAACAAAGTTAATACATTTAGGTACCCAAACCTATTTGGGTCCATAGTGGTCAATAGTAAGCATGACTTTTGGTAAGTTTCCATAAGGTCTTCTCCTAAAAGTGTCATACTTTGGTTCATACATGTATTCCACACATCCATAAGTTCTAACAGTTGGTTGTGTAGGATTCACATATGTTTTCTGGCCTTTTGGTTTATAATGTTGTTTGAAGTGACTTTTGATGTTAGAAGCATTAGTATAACCATTTGTTTGCTGTCTGTTAGGAACAGCCCTGTAATATGGAGTCTGCTGAGGTCCCTGCTGAGACCTTTTATAAGTCCTCTGCTGAGTCCTTTGCCGATTCCATTGCTTAGGTTTTACCCTAGCAGCATGGTTATATTGGTTGTTTCTATCAGCAGGTGCAGGAATATTCCAATCATCATCAGTAGGGAACAGTCTACCTTTCCCCCTGAGATAAGTATCCCTTGAATGATTAACATTTTTAGATTTGAGATTCTTATCTTTGGAATATTTCTGAACTTTACCTTTTTGTGGTCCAGCGGACTTGGTAGCAGGTCTGCTATCAGTAGGTCTAGAAGGTCCAGCAGTCCTATTTTTTGATTTGTTCTTTTTATTAGGAGATGTTGACTTCTTTGACTTCTGATTTTGCTTCCTTGAAGTATTCTCAGTAGGTTTTACTGCCTCAGCAACCTTACTTGGAGTTGGATCTTGTGCTGGTACAAACTTAGGACCATTGCGGTGCTAGGTTGAGAACCTTCACTGGATCCACTCTTTTGGATTGTTGAGTTCCAAATCCAAGACCTGCTTTTATCACCATAAGGTTTTTGATTTGTATGCAGTAGTGGAGCAAGATGGTTCAAATAGATTCGTGGGCTTTCTTTGGATGATCAAGCAGCTTACACCGATTCTCGTCAACATCTTTTCCTTACCTTTGAGAACTCTTATTTCAGCTATCAATCTTCCAACTTCTAATTCAAGAGCTTCTTTTTCAGCCTTCACAATCTCATAACCAGATTGTATTATCCTCAGTTGATTAAGGATGGCATCCAAAGTCTCATTATGGTCAGAATTTCTAGGATTTGAACCAAAAGTTGATTCACAATCACTTCCAGCAGGAGTATTGATGGATACAGTATTGTATACCTCCTCAGTTTCATCCATATTGGCCATCAAAGCATAATCTTCCATGTCAGCAACACAGTGATGTGTCATCTGATTCATTTCCTTTTTCAGATTCCACTTCATACCTTGATTCATCTTCAGCAACCATAGCCTTCTTGCCATGTCTTCTTTGTTGACCCTTGGTCTTCAGTAGGTCTGGACAATCAGGTCTAAAGTGTCCAGGTTTCTTGCAGTTGAAGCAAAGATAATCGAGTTCCTTGCCTTGTTTTAACTCGGGACGATACCAGTTTGAAGTGTCTGGTTTCTTGCAATGAAAGCCTGAGATAGTCATTGTCTTTCTTTGATTCTTCTTTCTTTCTTTCAGTAGGCCTCTTTGTGAAATTTCTTGAAGGGGCCTTTCCAGTCTTCATCATCCTGATTTTCTTGCTCATGAGGGCAATCTGCTCCTGCATTTCATCCAGCAGATCATCTTGTCCTCCTGATGTCTCTTCTTGATGTGAAGCAGCCAATGCAGTGGTCTTTGGCTCTTCTTTTTCAGTTTCAGGTACAAACTTTTTGCTAAATTCATAAGCCTTGAGATCTGAAAACAACTTGAAGGTGTCTTCTTCATGCAACTTTCTCATTTCTTCTATTGCAGTCACCTTCATTTTCCAAACATCTTTTTGTGTAGAGCCTCCAAGATTTTGGTGTTTATTTCTTCTTTTGAATAACTTAAACTCAAAGCAGGTAAGTTCATCCAGATTGCATTAAATCTTGATTCCATTTGCTCAATGGTTTCATTTGGTAGCATCTTGAACTTTTGAAACCTCTTTTTGACCACACTGATTTTATTCTTCTTTATTGCATCAGTGCCTTCACAAATCAACTGTATCTTGTCCCAAAGTTCCTTAGCAGTTTTGCAATCTTTAACCTTTATGTACATATTGCTATCCAAGGTTCTATAAATGATGTCAATAGCAATATTGTTGAGGTTTGCTCTTTTTCTGTCTTCTGCATTCCATTCTCCTTTTGGTTTAGGAATGTACTCAGTTGTATCACCCACTGTTATTGCCTTGGTAATCTCCAGTGGTCCATCAGTTAGTACATCCATCATCTCATCATGAGTTGCAGCAAGGTAAGCCTGCATTCGACGTTTATACTCATCAAATCTATCTAGAGAGCACATCAGCATAGTTCTAGCATACTGAGTGTTATCCATGATGCAAGTCTTTGAAAATCAGTAACTTGAAAGAAAGTTTCAAAGAATTTTCACAAGCACAACAAGTAGGATTTCTTCAGAAAAGAAGCACTGCTCCGATACCAATTGTTGGTCCCTTGAAAAGGCTTTGGTTAAGTTTAGAGGGGGGTGAATAAACTTAACACTTAAAACTTTGGAGTTAACAAATTGCAGAACTTCAGCAGATCATCGATACTTGATGAGTCTGCGATATACCTCGATAACCTCTTTGATAAATAGTAGTCTACTGATAGTTAAGTTTGCTGAATTTGTGCAACGGAATTATATCAAAATTAAGCCTTAATACTTATTGTTAAATATGATACTAAGTATTAGATACTCAGTAGTGTATGTGTGTGATTTCAGTTGCTAGGTTCAGTAGGTTGATGTGTAAAATAAACTAAGTGCATAATGTAAATGCTGAATGTAAATAGGCAGATTTTATAGTGGTTCCAGGTGGTGTAATCCTATCAGTCCACTCTTCTCCTGTGATGTTGGAGGAAATTCACTAGAGATCTTTGATGTAGCTTTTACAAAGATTCCTAAGTTGCTTGTCCTTCACCAATAACTAAGGCTTCACTGGCGAAGACTGGGAGCAGTAGGATTTTGCTCTCTGAGTCTTCCACTGGTCCTTGAAGGATAGGATTGCCTCTTCACCAGCTCCACCACAAACAACGATCTTTCACACAGCTGTGCTTCACTTGTCTTCAAGAGGTTCTTTATAAAATAAAGATTGAATCAAATAAATGATTCAGTTGCAGCAGCTTGATTAGGATGATATAATCAGCAGCTTGCAGGCTTCAAGTGTGTATGCTTGATGTAGCTTGAATGTAGAAAACACTTGAAGAATTTCTCTAGATTAGTACCTTTAAGTTCAGTAGGTTCAGTAGGGTGTTTTTCAGCTCAGTAAATTATCTCTTCAAAGTTTATCAATTTTCATCATCATGTTTCTGAGTTGAAGGTCCTCTATTTATAGGTAGGAGTGCATGTGACTTGTATTTGAAATTCAAATGTAACCGTTCCTTGTTTTTGTCCCATCTGATTTGCATTCTGTCACTATTCATAGGACTGACACTGTCAGAATTCCTTTTTGACAGTGCAGTCTTTCCACCCTTTGACTTATATCCAATGGTTAAAAATATGAATCATCCCAACGTCTTTTTGATCTCAGCCTTTGATTTGTTTGATAAGTCAGAGGTAGTTGGATGTCCTTATCCATGTAATCTTCCAATAATCTTGAATTAATCGAGGTATATTATCGCAGTTCATCGATCTTTGAGATACCTATCGATCTATTTGAACAAACAATTTCTTTGTGTAAAAACTACAATGCAGCATGCTGATTTCTTTTATCTAACTTTTATTTGTGAAGTTAGATTACACCTTTTAAATTATAACCAAGTTCCACACATCATCCAACTTATGGAACTTAGACTTCTTCTTCACAAGGTATATGTAATCGTTTAGGTCATCACAGACTTGCCTAAATTCGATTCCATATCCTTGACTTAAATTACTAAGTTTGATCCCTTAGTATTCAGAATCGAGTTTGAACCCTCACCTTGGTCTTCAAAGAGCTCCAGACTAGTCTCTCGACCTATCTACCCTACCTTGATGTGGATCGATCTCTTTGAAATAAATCAAGTAGCCCTTTCTGATGCTTGTTTGATCAAACCTATTCATTAATCAAACTCTAATAAACCTATACATTTGATCTAGACATCTTTTTGCCTTTGCACTATAACAGCTAGTCTGGCACTCATCATCAAAACATAGAAATAAGTCCAACACTTCTCAACTTGGAATACAACCTTCCTTCTCATAGTCTTTCTACAAAGGAAGTTATCAAAATGTGCTCATCCGCGTCACTAACTTGGCGGACTCTTCATTTAATCTCTTCAGATATTGCAGTACAGCTTTTTCCTTTTTTTTGTTTGATTGTCAAAAGATGAGTTGCATTCCTCTAGAATGGCTTTTCTGTGATGAAAGCGTGCATGAAGTTTCTCACAAGGGTCCCAAGTCGGAGATTGATCTTGGCAGTGTCTTCAGAACAACTCCCGAGCCCTGCCTGTGAGTAGCGTGGGAAAGGCTTTACACTTCATCTCATCTGGTGCACATTACAAATTCATAAGTGTCATGTACTGGTGGAAATGATCTTGTGGATCCTTAGATCCATCATAAGGTTCAATCTTTGGCACTTTAAACCCCGTAGGTTGGGGGAAATTCTCGATTTCCATGTTAAACGGAGATACGAGCGAGGACTCATCCGATCTAATTCCAAATAATGCATCTAGCCCTACCCTAACCGTATCCAGCACTTGTGGGTTAAGCTATTTTTTGCCTTGGTTGGAATTGTATGAATGATCATCCTTCTTGCTTTGCTGAGGGTCAGGAAGAGGCATATTTTCAAAACGTGTCCTCTTCTAGAATTTCATCTTGTTGTCCTGCTTGAAGGATGGCTTGTCAAGTAGCTGCATCCATAGCCACTAGCTGGTCTACCAATGCTTGTTGGGCAGGGTCTAACTCAATCTCCTCATTCTGTTGAGGCTGACTTTTAGAGTTGATGGCTATTGCCTTCCCCCTTCTGTAATTTGGCCTCCCTAGGCAATTTCTACTGATGTTTGTTTATGTGTCTTTAGTGGAATGATAATGAGGATGATGATGATGATGAAATTCTAGACTGAATTTGTCAGTAGAAGGCCCTCTTTCTAGCACCAATTGACGATGCTGGATCTCGTCTAGTGAATAATCTGGGCCGTATTTTCCTAGTGACATTAAGTCAAGACTACGAACCCTAGGAAAATTATGAACGATGGGTGGTTTTAGTGTTTTTAGACTGAGCCAGAGATTGTATAATCCCAAGTTAACTACGTATACCGTAATTCTTTAGGAATCAAGACTCTTCGTAGTTCTTGGAATCGTTTATATAGAAGGCCATTTGCCCTAGCCATGCATGTGCCGTGTCTACGGTGGACTTTATTTCATGTTCTCTAAGGTTTGGATTTGTCCGTGTTTATCCCTTTGATTTTTTTGGAGATAATCCCGATGTTTGAATGATATGATCACAGCCTTTGTGGCAGAAGATTCTTTCCATAGTTTTCTTTTATATTCAACACGTGGGGTATTTACTAGGGGTAGCTCTGGACGACCTGCTTTGAGGCCCCGAGGCCATTATAACCCGAACAGTGCTAACTGAGTCCCGTTGCATCCTGACTAACCTACGGTGGACTGAGAACCCAACATGACTGATCTCCCACCTAGGGTTTAGATCTATCCTTAAGCTTAAAGTTGGACTCCTGGCCCTTATTGTTATGGTTTTACTAAATTCTTGGAGACCGCATGTTTTTCCTTTATATATATACTCTCTCGACGTCGAGAATTTTTTATGTGCCTCGGTCGATTAGAGGTTCGGCTTCCTTCTCCCCCACCCACCTTTTAGCGTTCTGAAAAAAAAAAGATAAATTGGGCCCCGAGAGAGACCGCCCTCTCTCAGGCCAGCAGTCTTCTACTTTTAGTGTACTGCTCTATGTCGGGCTTCCCTCTTTTCTAGGCTCTGCTCGCTCGTCTACGCTCCAACCCAGCAAGTCAAAATGCAAAATACATATATATGTATGTATGTGTGTGTGTGTGTGTGTTTCTCTATATAAAAGAATGAATTAATGCATGTAGGAGAAGGAGAGGGAGAAGGAGAAGAGGTGAATGATATTGAATCCGTAAGGGAGAAGGAGAAGAAATTGAACCACATGAAAATGTTAATATATACTGCGTGTCAGTTGCTCTGTTTACATATACACGAAAATGTGGTTCAAGACCGCGTGTCAGTGGAGGAGGATTCGTATGGAAAGAAGTTATTGTGTTTATGGATATCGGTGTTCCGTTGAACTTTGAAAAACTCGTGAATGCAACCGCAAATTTCAACGTAAGTAACTGCATTGGGAATGGCAGATTCGGGGCGATGTATAAAGCCGAGAACGCGCCAGGTGTCCTACTTGTGATGAAACGGCTTGCTGTTTGTCAGTTTTAGAGGTTTCAACAGTTTGATGTGGAAATCAAAACTCTCGGGAGGCTACACCACAAGAATCTTGTGACATTTGTCGGGTATCATGGGAGAGAATACGAAATGTTTCTTATACATAATTACTTGCCAAGTGGTAATTTAGAAAAGTTCCTTCAAGAAAGATCAACCAAGGCTGTTGATAGGAGAGTACTCTATAAGATCGCCTTAGACGTGGTGCTGGCCCTCGCGTATTTACACGACTAGTGTGTGTCACGTGTACTTCATCGAGACGTAAAACCGAGCAACATCTTGTTAGATGGCGACCTCAATGCATATTTATCCGATTTCAGATTAGCTCGGTTTTTAGGAACATCTAAAACACATGCAACAACTGGGGTAGCCGGGCATTCGGATACGTCGCTCCCAAATATGCGATGACGTGTCGCGTATCGCGCAAAGCAGACATATACAGCTACGGCATAGTGTTACTTGAGTTGATTTCTGATAAGGAGGCTCTCGATCCTTCTTTTTCACCGTACGGAAATAGATTCAATATCGTAACATGGGCATGTATGCACGATGTAACCAACATTTCTAAGAATGAGATAACCAAAAACTGTGATAAATATGGAGTAGATAAAATGAGGTATGCTCCTCAACTTCTGTCGGCTCCCTCTGGCTTTGTGCACCTGCCACTGGAGGGATACTATACAGTTTATAAGGAACAAATCAAAGCCAGACTTAGGTTTCCTCTCTGCCAGACCTATTTAGCCATATTACACTATCACTGGCTAGGAACCGATCGGATAGCCCCCCAACGGGACTAGGACCATAATCGGTTTCACCATATAGTGCTAGATGCTCATGATGAAGTTCTCTGTGAACTTGTTCAAATACTTCTATCAACACTAGAAGGTAAAGGAGTCTTTCATGTGGTTTTACTTTCCACACCGTGTACACTCTCGGAAATTCCTATCCTTTCTAAAGGGAAATCCTCTCACAAAAGAGTGGAATGAGAGGTTCTTCTTTATCCGTCACGAAGGGCATCCTGAATTAGGTGTCTTGAAGTCAGAAGAACTTCCCAAAGATGTCCTTTCAACAAGTGTTAGTGAGAACATTATAGGATGTATTTGAGTACTAGGCATTGCTCTGGATGCCAAGGAATTCTCATCCATGATAATTACTACTACTTGGTTAGCCGATTCAGGGCCCAATCCTTATGTGTCTTTCAGTGATGAGAATATGGATTCATATAGGCCTCCGCCTGTTTTATGTTTTTTGTGTGTGCATTAGTCTTTGTTTTTTGACTAATTGTTCCCCTATTTCACTTATTTGCGGTGGCAGGCTTTGCTGCACTATTAGCTGGTGCTGGGGAAGAAGAGGCAGAGGAGAGTCATCCTGAGTAAAGTCAGGAAACGGAGAGGACCCAAAGTGTTGATCCGCCTCTAGCCCGATCTGTGGGCTCGACTCTGAATGCTTCCAGAGTCTAAACGCTATCTGATCTTCCTGATGGTTCAGCTATTCAATCTCCATTGCATTCTAGTCCACGGGAGGGTGTTGATCCCTTCACTCTAGACGACTCCGATCCAGAGGGAATAGAAGAAGATGGCCTTAAACTCAAGAGGAAAGGACGAACTAAGGTTTCTATGAATTCCCTGGAGGTTAGGCCCAAGAAGAGATGCAAGTTAGATACCTTCTTTGATGAGACTTAGGACCGTTCTAGTCAATAGGAGGATGCCGCTTCTAAACAATAGTGGATCTCTAAAATGATTGATGCCCAGCTACCCGTAGCTGGTTTCACGGCCATGGAATACGTGAGCTTTCTTTTTGTACTTGTCGTTTGCACTTTAACTTAGTAGCATTTCTCAAATTTTTTGTCTTGTCGTGCAAGGAACTTGGATCAGCCATGAAGTTTTCCAGAGACTGGCTAAGTCTTAAATCACCTCCAAGGGTCTGAAGTAGAAGGTGGCTAACCTGCGGCAAGGCCAAGAAAATCTTAGAGACTCTATTGAGTCCAAAGAGAAAAAGATTAAGGCTCTCAGTGAGCAATTCCGAGCTCAAGAGGCTGAGCGAAAGTCCATGAAGGACAAGTGTGCCGCTTCCCTCTAGGCAGTGGAGGAAAAGTTTGTGGCCGATAGAACCAAGCTGGAGCAAGCCGTGGACGATCACCGAGTTGAGAAGAACGAGCTGAAAGCTGCTATTTCAGCTCAGATTGCTAAAGCCAATCTTGAGTATAAGGCCTCGGGCTAGTTTTTTCAGGAGCTGAAGTTGCTACTAACTCTGGTCTTTAACCATAGCTATACTCTAGGGATTGATGAGGCCAAGGCCCAGTCTGTTGACCTTGCTACTGAAAATTTGCCTAGCAAGGCCTTGTACAAGCCTGACATGAGCACGATCTATGACTACCGTCTGAAGGAATTTAAAGAAGGGGTGGACATTGTGTCCATGTACTCTCATCGTGCTACGACTTCTCGTCACATAGCAGCTGGGTCAGAATCTGTTGCTCCAACTTCAGCTCCTCATTCAGACAAACAATGTAGTCCAACTACTGATGCTTAGATCGAGTTGTTTGTGGACTTGTGTTTTGTTTTTGTTTTGTGTAACTTCTTAAACTGTAATAGCTTAAAGATATGTTTAAATATATGCTATATCGCTTTTGACGAGTCTTTACTTTTAGCACTACTTTAAGTACTTTTAGTTTTCAACTCTTAGTGGGCCATCTTGCCGCACAATGTACCATGCATTAACCTACAGTTTTTGGATGGCATACTTAGGGTTTTTGGGCCATCTACGGACTTAGGATTTGTTCAATTGCGAACTTACTGAGTCCGAACTACGGAACTCAGTTTGTTTGTCCCGTAGACATATGATATTTTTGTAGTCTGGACTGCGGAGCTCAGGTTCTCTATCCAATAGACTTAACATTTTTGATTCAGTCTACCCTGTGGGGTTCGCCCTGTCTGTCCTACAGACATTGAATATTGTCTGGGTCGGACCCACGGAGCTCAGTTTGTCTGCCATGTGGACTTATTGAATTTTGACTAAGTCTGACCTGCGGAGATCAGTTTGTCTATCTTGCAGACGTTGAAATTTTCCTGGGTCCAACCTGCGGAGCTCAATTTGTCTATCATGTAGATTTATTGAATTTCGACTAAGTCTGACCTACAGAGCTAAGTTTGTCGGTACTGCGTACATTGAATTTCGTCTGGGTCCGACCTACGGAGCGCAGTTTGTTTGTCCTACAGTCTTATTGAATATCAACAGAGTCCGATTTGCGGAGCTTAGTTTGTTTGTCCTGCAGACACTGAAATTCGTTTGGGACCGACCTGCGGAGCTTAGTTTGTCTATCCTACAGACTTATTGAACTTCAAATAAGTCCGACCTATGGAGCTCAGTTTGTCTGTCTTACGGACTTAGCGAGTTTGCCTTTTGTAAATTTTATAGAGTCCGTCTTGGGGAACTCATTTTGTGTCTCTTCTGCAGACTTTACAAATTAGGCTGAATCCGTCCTGTGGAGCCCAATTTGTTTGTCCTACAAACATAAATTTGGCTGGGAGCTCAGTTTTTCTGTCCTACAGACTTAGCAAGTTTGTATTTTGCATACCTTAATTAAGGGCATTCACATTGCGAAAAATGAAAAATCAAAATGTAATTGAAGTAACATAAACTGGGCACTCACTGAGTGTAGCTTTACAGTAGCATCCGTGAATTAAATGAACAGTATCGAAATCGTACCAATAGAATATAAAACAAAAGCAAATTGTAGGCATCCAAAACATGTCCTTGTCTATGTGACCTAACTATTTATCGAGATCTACCTTTTTTCCCGAGCACCTCAAGTCAGAACCACTATATTTCTTTTGATTGTAGCTGCATAGCAGCTCATGGCTGCTTCCATAGCCCCTTTAATTTCTACCGAACCTTCTACGGTGGGGAACTTCAGGCTGATATGAGCTGGTCTGATTACAGCTCAGAGGTCGATTATGGCTGTCCTTCCCATGATAATGTTGTATGCAAATGCGGCCTTCACAACCACATAGCTGATGATAATGGTCCTACCTTTAGGTTCTTGCCCAAACGGTGCGGTGAGCCATCCCCATAGGATGAACTTGAGTCCTGTGAATCTGAAGAGCAGTGCTTAAATAGGTATTAGCTCTGAGTCCTTCAGTTTCATGGATTGAAAGACCGATTAGTAGTGGACGTTGGCAGCACTTCCCGTGTCCACAAAAATCCTCTTGACCATATTTGGATGCACAGTGGCCTCTATAACCAGACCCTCATTACTTGTAACCATAGGAGGGGGGTCCATGGGACTATATGTTATCTCACCCATAGGCCTCTAGTTTCTATCAGCTTTAAAAGAACTTACAGGTCGATCGTCCTGCTTACTCATTTCCCCGAGTACATTATCAGGGCCGCCCATAATGGCATTGATAGTGTTGATAAGGCGATTGTCTAGCTGCCGATCATGATCCAGAAATCGGTCTCTTCCTTGTTGGGGCTCGTCCTGCTTGCCCTTATCTTGGTTGTAGTTTCTACGCTTGAGGTCTCTACGACCTCCTGGCTTAGGTTTCTGAGATCGGTCGATGACCTTGTCTAGCTTTTCATCCATAATTGATGCATGAATGTCTTTTTTAAACTCCCTGCAGCTCTTTGAGTCATTCCCAACATCTCTGAGTCGCCCAACATCCTTGTGGTAGGCACAAAATTTAATCTCGTCCCTCCTCTCCGGAGCTCCTCTCTTTAGTGGCAGAATTTAGGCAAAACCCTTCCTTTACATTATCGCAAGAATGTGCTCGCATGATTGACTAAGATGATGAAGGCCCTAACTTGTGCGGACTCTAACTTATGTGGACTCTTCATTGAATCTCTTCAAATATTGTAGTATAGTTTCTTCCTTTTTTGTTTGATTGTAAGAAGATGAGTTGCATTACTCTAGAACGGGTTTTCTGTGATGAAAGCGTGCATTAACTTTCTCACCAGGGTCCTGAAGTCGGAGATCAATCTTGTCAGTGTCTTTCCAAACAACTTCCTAGCCCTGACCGTGAGTAGCGCGTGAAAGGCTTTACACTTCATCTCATCTAGCACTCATTGCAAATTCATGTGTGTCATGTACTGGTGGAAATGATCTTACGGATCTTTAGATCCATCATAAGGATCATACTATGGCACTTTAAACACCAGAAGTCGGGGGAAATTCTCAATTTGCATGGTAACAGAGATACGAGTGAGAACTCATCCGATCTCATTCCCAATATTGCATCTAGCCCTACCTTGGCCGTATCCAGCGCTTGTGCGTTAAGCTATTTTTTCCCTAGGTTGGAACTATATGAATGATCATCCTACTTGTTTTGCTTAGGGTCAAGAAGAGATGTTTTTTCAATCGTGTCCTCTTTAAATATTCATCCACTTAGGCTGCTTGGAGGATGGCTTGTCGAGTAGCTGCTTCCATAGACACTAGTTGTTCTACCAACGCTCGTTGGGCAGGGTCAAATTCAATCTCCTCATTCCGCTGAGGCTGAATTTTTGAGTTGGTGGCTGTTGCCTCCATCCTTTAGTAATTTGGCCTCCCTGGGAATTTTCTACTGTTGTTTGTTTACGTGTCTTTAGTGGCATGATAATGAGGATGATGATGATGGAAAATCAAGAATGCATTTATTAGTAGAAGGTCCTCCTTCTAGCGCCAATTGACGATGCTGGATCTCGTCTAGTGAATAATATAGGCTGTATTTTCCTAGTGACATTAATTCAATACTACGAACCCTAGGAAAATTTTGAACGAGGGGTGGTTTTAATGTTTTAGACTGAGCTTGAGATTGTATAATCCCAAGTTAACTATGTATCCTGTAATTCTTTAGGAATCAAGACTCTTCGTAGTTCTTGGGATCTTTTATATAGAGGGCCATTTGCCCTAGGCATGCATGTGCCGTGCCCATGGTGGACTTTATATCATGTTCTCTAAGGTTTTGATTTGTCCGTGTTTATCCCCTTGATTTTTATGAGATATTCCTGATGTTTGATTGATAGGATTAGAGCCTTTTATGGCGGAAGATTCTTTCCATAGTTACCTTTTTTATTCGACACATGGGCTATCTACTGGGGGTAGCTCTGGCCGACCTACTTCGATCCCCCGAGGCCATTATGACCCGAACTGTGCTGACTGAGCTCTATTGCGTCCTGACCGACATGCGGTGGAATGAGAAGCAAACATGATTGATCTCCCACCTCAGGTTTAGATCCGTCCTTAAGCTTAAAATGGGGCTCCTGGCCCTTAATGTTATGGTTTTATTAAATGCTTCGTCAATACAGGGGTGATACATGGCAGGGTACAGTCTGTCCTCTGTCAGGAACCTATCCTCAATAATAAACGTAAGGATAGCCTAAAGGGCCGACTTAATAAACACTTCAAGTTCTACGGGCTAGAGCAACCTATCCTTCCAACCAGCCACCTTTTTCTGAATTGTGTCCCTCAAGAATGCGGATATCTGTCATTTATTTCTACCGATGATATAAGGTAGCCCCAAGTACTTACCAGAACCATCACCCAAGGGTATCTGCAATAGCTCCGATACAGCCTCACACTCCTCCACCAAGACCCTTTCCAAGAAGTATAACCTAGATTTATGAAAATTGATAGCCTAGCCGGAAAGAGCACCATACCGGTAAAACAACTCTAGCTGTATCCCTACAGCCCCATTCAGCAACTCAAAGAACACCATGCAATCGTCCGCAAATAGTAAATGACAAATATAAACCTCTGCCACTTTACCAAAACGGATACCCCAAAGCACACCCCGTGTACATAATCATTAAGCAGAGCCATGAATGTTGAATCGGTTTCCTAAACTCAATCGGGTCATTTACAGTCTGTTTTAGTTCAAGTAATAATTTTGTTATGATTAATAAAAGCACTTTTGTTATTAAATATTGTTTATCTTCATGTTATTAGTTGTATATAAATAGTAACGCCCCTATTGTCAAACTGTGATAGAGAAACCATGATAGTGATTATGGTTGATAAGATCTCTATCACTTTAACATGTTTGATACTTTAATGTCTCTAGTCGTATGTACTGTCAAATGGGACATTGATGGTATGATTAGACTAAACGTATTGGATATCTTCTGTGTTATTGAAGACAGGGATAGATCTCGCCTTCAAAGTGTGGAGATACTTGAACTGTATATGGACGTGTATTAAAGAATGCGTACGTTAGACTGACTCACTTACATTAATTGTCGCACTATTTGGCGGTTGTGTAATTATCCTTAAGACCGGAGTCTTCATGGCATCACGGTATGGATTGTCATGCTTTAACACCATTAGATTTCCCCTATTCACGGGGCGATCATGCAATAGTGATTGGGTGTGATACTGAAGCATGCGGAGTATTCATGTTAGTTCGTCCGGGAATCGCATATCCTATGATTGGGATTGAGTATCCGAAATGGCCTTCTTATAAGGAATATGTAGCTCTCGAGAATCATTGCAATGTGGGAGTAAATATGTTATTCCGAGAGGTTATGATATCCAGTTTATAAGATACGTTCATTAATGTATTGACACTCGAGATACGATCATATGGATATTATTACGATGATTGGATTGTAAAATACATGGTAACTGTTTCACATGAAAGGTAGTAGTCATTGCATTTGACTCTTCCGATGATTGGAGGTCATGGTGTGTTGCTAGACGCTATCCCGTGATCGTTAGGCATGAATGGCATTTTCGTAATTTTCACTTTGTGTCTATGGCCAACATATTCGGAAGCCTATCGGGTCACACACATATCAACATTGAGTCGGATTAAATGCGGTTATAGTTGATAAACAAATAAGGAAAGTTTATCTTTAGACTATAAAAGTTATAGTGGTAAATTAATATGGTGGTATTTATTTATTATGAATAAATAAATTTCAAGATATTAATTATACATAAATTCTATTAATTAAAGAATATTCCGGATGCCAATTATTGGTAATTTGGGGCGCCACTTTTATGCATATACGATACACTTGTATTGTGCATTTTAATTAATAAGATCCCATAATATTAATATTGGATATTAATTGATTTTGGAAAAAAAGATTTATGGTAATAAAATAAATATATTCAATATAAGATATTGGGAATATTTATTATAATAAAAGATATAAATCAATTAAAGCAAGTTTCCTTATTTTATTGGGAAAATGTTTTTCTCTTTCATCAATCTTTTAGGAAGCTACTCCTAATCAGATTAGGGCTACCTGGGGCGCCTCCACCCCTATATAAGAAAGGGGTTGGCTAGCTCTTTTGTACAACACAATTTCTAGAGATAATAGTTCTTGTGTAAAATATAGAGATTCATGTAGGGAGTTAGAGAGGTCGATAAAGGGCGGTCTAGTAGCCGGATATTTCTGAAAGAAATCCAAGGAGGATTCTGGCAAGAAGTTCGTGTGGATCAATGATAGAGGCCGGACACGTGGACGGCTTGCACACAGGACTACTCTCAGTTGACGGTCAAAGCGACGATCATATAGATCATCGAAGGTATATTCCGTCAAACTACTTAACGTGTTTATTGCATTAAATGGAGACAATCTAGAAAAGGAAAACAAAATTTTAAATTCCCCTGCGTTAAACTAGTGATTACCTAACAGTGGTATCAGATCCAAACTTCGAGCTTAAGAAATAAGCACAAATTCATTGCATAGTAATTAATGGATAGATGCAAGATCTAGATTCGCAAAACATTTAAAACAAAAAAAGGAATCAATAAGGGGGCTCGGCCGACTGGCGGTGGCCCTCCTCCGACACGGTGGCGGCTCTAGGGCTGCCGTCGTCGGCTGCTCTCTTCCAAAGGGAGATCAATTTTTCGTTTTGTGATATTTATTATGCATTGATATCTCCTTTGTTTTGTAGTGTAATGTGGCTAACCAATGGTTCAAATAGTTTGGGCCATTGGGAAACCATAGTGGCATATTAACCAAAAAACTAGCATTTCAAAATTTTGTTTGGAATAGACTAGGCCCTTTCCAAATATTTGATTTGGGAAAAGGCCCAGGCCTAGACCGCTTTCTAAATTTTGATTTTGAAAAATGTCTAGGCCTAAACCAAATTTTGTTTAGGAAGATGCCTTTTGGTTTAGGAAACCAAAGGCATCTCTTTTGGTTAAAACCAAAAGGGCAAGAGACAAAAAAAGACCTTTTTAATTTTTATTTTAATTTTGAATGGTTCCAAAAAGTTGAAATTAGAATCGATTTTAAAATAAAAGTTAATTTTATTTCGATTTAGTCATTTAATTTATTAAAAGTTAATTAATTACTTGATATGATAGAACAAGACGCATAAGTAGTTAAAATTATAATTTGATCTTTTTCATAAGATATAATTGTATGGATTAGATATGTAGATATAATATGATTATATGGACCCCGGTTGATCATGGACTCGACCAATTGAACAGATGGGAATGTTTTCTTTATGTTGGTTTTTCAAATTATCTGAGGCCGTTATGAAGAATGTGCCCTAGTTTACTTTTTGCATTTATCTCATTCCCATTAGCTCTGCCCGTGTGCGGCGGGTGAAATTATTTATTAGATAGATTATTATTTAACAAGAATGGAGCAAGAAGATGAAGACCAGAGAGAGATAAAGAACCCATTGGTGTATATAAATAAATATCCTATTGGCGGTTGTAGATACCCTTAGTTTGTGACCCGCGGTTTCGTCAGTTTTTATTCGAAACCGCACCTAGGAAAAGTCCATGATCATACCGGTTATTTTGTGCGCGGAATGTTGTGTATGTTTTACTTTATATGATATCGTAGTAATATGCACATTGTAGATGAGACCATAATTAAAAGAAATTAATTAACTGAATTAATTTAAAATTATTCCCATGACAAAAATCGAGCCAAAAATTGTCTCCCAATATTATAGCGATTGGGAAGAGCCTGCATTCGGATCCAACTAATCGACCATTATTGGGAGTTGACCTACCTCGGGTATATCATCGTTATTGAGATTTGATCAAATGAGATCTCGTGAATGGTTATGACTCGACTAAAGTATTTCGGTGATTGGCCACCGTCAGGGCCGTCTGACTTTAGAGACAAATGGCTGACTACCACATAAAGATGCGGACTGTCAAAGAGTTGACTGGTCAACCACTGGGATTCACGTAAGATGCGACTGATAGGAGTACCTATCTTTTGAAATTGCCGAAATTGATCGACAACTATCAGGAATCGAGGTGACTAGATTGGATCCCAGCCACTAAGGCATTAATCAAATTCTTGAAAGCCAATTGGGAATAGTTGGCTAGTGCGAACAAAACCTAATTAAAATTTGAAGTGCAATTTTAGGGTTTTGATACATGAACTTTTGCTTATTCTACCTTTATTTATTGTTGTAGAAAAATATCAAACAAATTGAACATTCGTTTTATCATCGATAATAAGCTTGATGGAACCAACTTTCTCGACTGGGAAAGAAACCTCAAAATCGTTTTGAGGCACGAGAAAATTGGCTACGTCTTGGACGAACCGATACCGGAAAAGCCCGCGGAGGGCTCGGCTGCAGAGGCTGTCGAGAAACACAACAAGCACTGTTCTGACAATACTGATTCTACATGTATCATGCTTGCTTCTATGACACCAGAGCTGCATAAACATCATAAGTCCATGGGTGCCTACACAATCATGGTTCACCTAAAGGAGCTCTATGCTTCTCAGTCTTGCACTGAGAGGTACTAGGTCCTGAAGGCCCTGTTTGGCTGTAAGATGGCTTCTGGGACTGCTGTTGGGTCGCATGTGCTTAAGATGATCATGTACATAGAGAGGCTTAAGAAGCTGGGACATAAGTTGGAACACGAATTGAGTATTGACTTGATTCTGTAATATCTACCTGATTCATACTCGCGGTTCGTGATGAATTATCACATGAACAAGATAGATTGTTCCCTTGCGGAGTTATTGAACATGTTGAAAACTACTGAGGGCACTGTGGGGAAGGAAAAGCATGGGTTGCTGGTCACTTCAAACAATGGCAAGGATAAAGCCTTAAATAAGTCCAAGAAGGTGAAGGTTGCACCTAAGCCAATGCCTAATTTAGCCAAAGACAAATCCAAGGATGCTTGCTTTCATTGCGGTGAGACCGGACATTGGAGAAGAAACTGCAAAGGCTTCTTGAGTACCAAGAAGAAGCATTCTGATTCTTTGACTTCAGGTATGTTTATGATTGAGATCAATATTACTTCTTCTAAGTCTAACCTCCGGGTATTAGATATTGGTTGTGGTTCTCATATTAGTACAAATATGCACTAAGAATAACTAGAGAACTGAGCAAAGGAGAAGTGGATCTACGCGTTGGGAATGGAGCAAGTGTTGCTGCACTCACCATAGGAGTTTATTTTCTTCCGTTGCCCAGTGGGTTAGTACTAGAACTCAATAACTGTTATTCTGTTCCTCCTCTTACGAAGAGCATTATTTCTATTTCTACATTAGATGTTGAAGGATTTTCTTTTACGTTCAAGAATAAATGTTGTTCTTTTTCACGTGATGGAATTTTTATGGTACTGGCATGCTAAGCAATGGTCTTTACATATTTGATATGAATGTTGACGTACTTAATATAAAATCAAGAAAGCCAAGGTGCTTAGAAATCCTTGTGGGTATCCATATACCAAGGTGCTTAGAAAGCCAATGGTCTTTACATATTTTATCAAGGATTTAAGCAATCCTTGTGGGTATCCATATACCAAGGTGCTTAGAAACAGGTTTTCTAAGTGTTGAGGTTTATTCCAAGGTGCCCTCACACGAGTTGTGATTGTGTCGCGGAGCTTATTATTCCTAAGTGCTTCCACAGAGGTTGTGGTTGTGTTGAGGATTATCCAAATACTTCAATCCACGATCCTAAGATTCGTTCGATTTGAAGCCTTCTTGCGGGCGGTTTCACTCCAGTTGGTATCAGAGAACAGCGGATTGACGGTATTACATCCAATTTTCTTTCTTCTTAAAAAAAATTATTTTCTGTTGCATATGATCATATGTATTTGAAGAACCATAGTATGCATATGATCGTGTGTAATTGAAGAACACTTTATTTCGCACGAGCATCTATATATTTATATATATATTTAAAAAAAAAAAGGGTGCACAAGTAAATCGTGTGTATTTGAAAAATAATTTGTTCCGTACGAGTAACAAGTGAAAAAAAAAAACAAAAAAAAGGAACAAGGAAAGAAAATACGTTTTATTCACTTCACAATTTTTGTGTTACATCTTTGAATATATTCTCTAAAATACTTCACAATTTTTGTGTTCACTTCTAGAATTACAAAACTCTTAAAACTCTTGAGTCTTCACTCTTGGTATTTTGGGTAACTTGAGTATCGTTGAATACTTGAAATCCGAATTGATTCTCTACTTGAGTTAAATAAGCACACCTTTGAGAGGAAGAATGGCTGAAAATAATGATTTAAAAAGAATACATTCTAAAATTGCTCATGTACGACACCTTGAGAAAGTTCGCCAACGTATTAATCAACGACTTGATGAACTGAATCGAAAATTCAAAGAACAGTTTGACGATATGATGGATCGATTTCATAAGGATATAAGGAAAATTAAGGAGAATGATAACATCCAGAAGATGGAGTCGAAAATGGGGGAAATTGAGAGTGTGGTGAAAGTGAATGAACTTGAATTTGAGGAAGAGAAAACAGAGGTTTCTGAGATGACTATTGTTGAGAATACAATTCTTGCTATCATTGTAGCAGAAAAATTTAATTCTGAGGAACTAAAGTACGAATTGCAATGCGGAATTGTTGAGATTGAAGATACACAAACTCCTAAAATTATGGATAATAAAGAAGAAATATTGGAGGAATTTCTTGAGAAGAAAGAATACAAGGAGTTTCTTTTGGGTGAGGCAAAAAAAATATGTTATGCTTGTTGCAATTTTATTAACTCTTCTTTGCAGGTACGTGATAAGGAAATTACCGGGCTGTTGGGTTCACCAAATGCAGCCCTTACTTTGCATTGGGATGATCTATTTCTGGTTGGTAATGGTGGAAAATCGGTGCACACTTTTGTTGATCCTTTTGTGGCGTATAAGGTTGTTAGCTCCCAATTATATTGCTATGTTGCTGCCACTCCAAGGTTCATTGATATATATATTCAATGAAGAGACTTTTCATATGTTCCATTGATGAAGCATGGAACACGTTATCAACGTGCAATTCATTGGAAGATGTGCACTCGCATATTATTTGACCACGGTAAGTCATTGCTGATTTTTGCGTGTTATTCGGGAATGATTTGTACATGTGTACTATATGCCATTTTAATCTATAGCCATAATCTGAATGCACATATTTCACACTTAAAAGCTTATTCGGAAACACTTCGAAATGCACACATGATTGCTAATCTTAAAAAATGCACTTTTTGCTTGGAAAGTTTTGTCTTCCTTGGCTTTGTTGTAAGGAGGCAGGGTAGCCAGTTTGATCAAGAGAAGTGAAGGCAGTGGCTAATTGGCCCGAATCAAAATGCAACGGAGGTCCGAAGTTATCATGGCTTAGCAAGTTTTTACCAGCATTTTACCCGGAATTTCAGCAGCGTTGCAGCCCCATTAAACGAGTTGATAAAAAAAACTCTCCATTTCATTGGAGTACTACTCAAAGGGTATGCAAGAAAGTCTCGAGGGAAAAGAGAAAGCTAAGATGGTCATGAGTTTTCATGCAAAGGCAAGGCAGAATGTGGAGGCTCAAACTGCTCGATATGAAAAACAAGCGAATAAAGGCCGAAAGGAAGTTGTCTTTGACCCCGGAGATTGGGTATGGCTGCATTATTTGCAATGAAAGATTTCCAAACCAACGGAACAGCAAACTACATCCTCGTGGAGATGGTCCATTCTAAGTGTTGGAAAGAATCAACAATAATTCCTATAAGCTTGACATTCCAACCGAATAGGGTATCTCGAATTCCTTCAATGTGGATGATTTGCATCCATTTGGCAAGCCACATGATCTGAGGACAGATCCTTCGCAACCGGGAGGGTCTGATATGAATCTGAGTCTAAACCCTACAGCAGATCCACTAGTATTTTGAGTTGGGCCTAATACTCGAATGCAACGTAAAAGGAGGCTTTGGAAATATTAGCCCAATTAGCAATGGAGGAGACCATGTCCAAGAAAGAAGAATGTGGATCCAATAAGTCCATCATATTTGCTTGTGGGTTGCTGAATAAAAGCCCAACATTTTGGCCAATATAATACTACATTATTATTTTACTTTATTATGCACTATTAATTAATTAATAACAAGTACATGGCTGAATTTTGGAGTACTGGTGGTGCCAATTTGATGAGAAGAATGCAAGAAGACAAGTTTTGAAGAAATCAAGTTCATGTACAAGACTACTTGGAAACGTACAAGCATTAAACAAGGTACATTGAATCTAGATTCAATGAACCTAGAATTATTCTCGTAAAGGCCAAAAATTTACATACATGTACTTGGAATTCTAAGTGTTTTTCTTGAAGTCTCTAGTATCCAAAAATTTATTCTTGTATCCTCTAAATAGCCTACTATTTGTAACTTGTAATTCAACATTTGAATCATTAATCAAAATATATTTTATTCTTCACTTGGAAAAGTGTTGTGTGAGTTTCTCTGGAAAGGGAATTCAAAATTCAGATTATCATGGACTTAAGCAATCCTTGTGGGTATCCATATACCAAGGTGCTTAGAAACAGGCTTTCTAAGTGTTAAGGTTTATTCCAAGGTACCGTCACACGAGTTGTGATTGTGTCGCGGAGCTTATTATTCCAAGGTGCTTCCACACAGGTTGTGGTTGTGTTGAGGATTATCCAAATACTTCAATCCACGATCCTCAGATTCGTTTGATTTGAAGCCTTCCTCCGGGCGGTTTCACTTTATGAGGACCCTAGAACTTATGAGGAGGTGTTATTAAGGCATGACAAAGAAAAGTGGCTAGAAGCCATGAATTCTGAAATAGAATCCATGAATGACGACCAAGTTTGGAACGTAGTTGATCCACCTTAAGGAATAGTTCCTATAGGATATAAATGGGTCTTTAAGAGAAAGACTGACATGGATGGCAATGTGACTACCTACAAGGCTAGTATAGTGGCAAAAGGTTATAAGCAAATACAAGGAGTTGACTATGACGAAACCTTTTCACCCGTTTCCATGATAAAATCCGTTAGAATTTTGCTTGCTATTACAGCATACCATGATTACGAAATTTGGCAGATGAATGTGAAAACAGCTTTCCTTAACGTGAAACTGTCTGAGGAGGTGTATATGACACAGCCTGAGGGTTTCATATCCAATGACGCCAGGGTGGTGTGTAAACTAAAAAGATCCATTTATGGATTAAAGCAAGCTTCTCGGAGTTGGAATCTTTGCTTTGATGAGATAATCAAACAGTTTGATTTCATCAAGAATGAAGACTAGACCTATGTTTAGAAGAAGGTTAGTGGGAGTGCCATTGTGTTCTTAGTGCTTTATGTAGACGACATATTTCTCATAGGGAATGATGTGCCTATGTTACAGTTAGTCAAAGCTTGGTTATCCAAGAACTTCTCTATGAAGGACTTGGGTGACACAGCCTATATTCTGGAAATCAAGATCTATAGAGATAGATGTAAGAGGTTGTTGGGTCTATTGCAATCCACCTATATAGACAAGATGCTGAAGAGATTCAACATGGAGCAATCCAAAAGAGGATTGCTGCCCATGTCACAAAGGGTCTATCTGTCGAAAGGAATGAGTCTTAAGACAGAGGAGGAGATGGCGCTGATGAGTAAGGTCCCTTATGCTTTGGTTATCGGATCCATTATTTATGCCATGTTTTGCACTAGACCAGAAGTATTGTACCCTCCTAGTATGACTAGTAGGTACCAGTCCAATCCAGGTGATGGTCACTTGGTTGCAGTCAAGAATATGCTCAAGTACATAGGATGTACTAGGGGTATGTTCCTGGTTTTCAAGAATGATGATTTAGTATTACGAGGTTATACAGATGCCCATTTCAAACTGACAAGGATGACTTCAGGTCACAATCTAGATTTTTTCACGTTTAACGGCGGAGCAGTGAGCTAGAAGAGTTTCAAGCTGGAGGCTACTGCGGACACTACAACAAAAGCCGAATATATAGCAGCCTCGGAGGCGGCAAAGGAAGCAGTTTGGATGAAGAAGTTCATTACTGAACTTGGTGTGGTTCCCTCCATTGAAGGTCCAGTGCCACTATACTGTGATAACAATAGGGCGATGTCTCAGTCAAAGGAACCAAGGTCTCATCAGAAGTCCAAACATATGTTACGGCACTATATGTTGATTAGAGAGATAGTAGATAGAGGAGATGTAAAGATAGAGAAAGTCCACACGGATGATAACATAGCTGATCTGTTAACCAAGGCATTTCCACAATCAAAGCATGAGAAACACGTTCACATGCAAGGGCTTAGGCATATGGGTGATTGGCTTTAGGCCATGTGGATTGTTGAATAGGTGTTCTAAACCCAATAAGGTTGGACCGGATCCGACGGGGTCGGTTCATTTACAATCTGTTTTAGTTCATGTAATAACTTTGTTATGATTAATAAAAGAACTTTTGATATTATATATTATTTATCTTTATGTTATTAGTTGTATATATATAGTAACGTCCCTAGTGTCAAACTGTGATAGAGAAACCATGATAGTGATTATGGTTGATGAGATCTCTAATCGCTTTAACAAGTTTGATACTTAAATGTCTCTAGTCGTATGTATTCTCAAATGGGACATTGATGGTATGATTACACTAATACGTATTGGATGTCTTCTATCTTATTAAAGATAGGGATAGATCTCGTTTATCGAAGTATGGAGACACTTGGACCGTACGTGGACGTGTATTGGAGAATGCGTACGTTAGACTGACCCACTTACATTAAGTGTCACACTATGTGGCGGTTGTGTAATTATCCTTAAGACCAAAGTCTTCATGGCATCACGGTGTGCATTGTCATGCTTTGACACTATTGAGATTTCCTCTATCCATGGGGCGATCATACAGTAGTGTTTGGGTGTGATACTGAAGCATGCGGAGTATTCATGTTAGTTCATCCGTGAATCGCGTATCCTATGATTGAGATTGAATATCCGAAATGGCTTTCTTATAAGGAATATCCAGCTCTCGAGAATCTTTGCAAAGTGGCAGTAAATGTGTTATTCAGAGAGAGAATGATATCCAGATCATAAAATACGTTCGTTAATGTATTGACACTCGAGATAAGATCGTATGGATATTTTTACGGTGATAGGATTGTAAATTACATGGTAACTGTTTCACACGAAAGGTAGTAATCATTGCATTTGACTCTTCCGATGATTGGGGGTCATGGTGTGTTGCTAGACACTATCCCGTGATCGTTAGGAATGAAGGGAATTTTCATAATTTCCACTTTGTGCCTACGGCCAACATATTCTGAAGCCTATCGGGTCACACACGTATGAACATCGAGTCGGATTAAAATGCGGTTATAGTTCATAACCAAATAAGGAAAGTTTATCTCTAGACTATAAATGTTATAGTGGTAAATTAATATGGTGGTATTTATTTATTATGAATAAATAAAATACAAGATAGTAATTATACATAAATTATATTAATTAAAGAATAATCCAGATGCAAATTATTGGTAATTTGGGGTGGCACTTTTATGTGTATAAGATACACTTGGATTGTGCACTTCAATTAATATGATTACCATAATATTAATATTGGATATTAATTGATTTTCGAAAAATAGATTTATGGTTATAAGATAAATATATTCAATATATGATATTGGAAATATTTATTATAATAAAAGAGATAAATCAATTAAAGCAATATTTCTTATTTTATTGGGAAAAGGTTTTTCTCTTTCATGTATCTTCTAGGAAGCTTCTCCTAATCAGATTTGGGCTACTTGGGGCGCCGGCCACCTCCCTTATATACGAAATGGGTTGGCTAGCTCTTTTGTACAACACAATTCCAAGAGCTAATTGTTGGTATAGAGAGTTAGAGAAAAAGTCCGGTCTAGCAGAGTTAGAGAGAGAGAAAAAGGCCGGTCCAGCAGCCAGATTTTTCTGATATCAATCCAAGGAGGATTCCGGCGAGGAGTTCGTGTGGATCAACGATAGAGGCCGGACGCGTGAACGGCTTGCGCACAGGACTACTCTCAGTTGACGGTCAAAGCGACGATCTTATAGATCATCCAAGGTATATTCCATCAAACTACTTAACGTGTTTATTGCATTAAACGGGGACGATCTAGAAAAAGAAATCAAAATTTTAAATTCCGCTGCGTTAAACTAGTGATTTCCAAACAGTGAATCCCTCAGCATAAATGATAAAGGGAAAATAAGACAACAGATCTCCTTGCCGAATCCCTCTAGTGTGCACAATTCGACGGCTAGGCTTCCCATTAAGTAAAACCCGACAAGAAAATAACTTCAAACATCGCCACACCAAATTGATGAAAGAGATAGGAAACCTCATACCAACCATAACCCTCCAACAATATTGCCACTCCACTCTATCAAAGGCCTTGGCCATACCCAGCTTGAAAGCGGCATGCCTTTCACATCCTTGCACTCCAGCCTGCAATGAGTGAAAAGCTTTAAAATAAATAATAGCATTCTCCGTAATAAGGCGGCAGGAAACAAATGCGCTCTGGTCCTCCGAAATCACATCAACGATTACTCCCTTTAGACGATTAATTGTCACCCGAGAAATAAGTTTGTAGATTGAGTTACATAAAGTGATTGGTAGAAACTCAATCATAACTGTAGGAGTAGAAACCTTTGGGATCAACGAATAAAAGTTTCATTCACCCTTCCTAGCGAGGCACCGTTATTCAAAATATCTAGCACCATGTGCAGAACATCTTCCCCCACAATGCTCCAAAAATTTTGAAGCAAAATCACGTGCATACCATCAGGTCCAGGCGACTTCCTCCCAATTAACTGTTTCAAAGCAACGCCCAAGTGCTGCTTTTGGCCAGAATTAATCGTGGCAAATGGCAATTCTTCTAGATCAATAGCGGTTCCATTAGATGTATATAAGGCCTAAAAATAATCTACCACCACATGCTCCATATCTTCAGGCTCATCATACATAACTCTGTGGGCATCATGCAACAGATGAATAGAGTTCAATTTTGCCGATCTGCCGTCTTATGATGAAAATAATGCGTATTCCTATCCGTCATGACCAACCACTCACTTCTGCCCCTCTGCCTCTAATACTCCTGCTCCATATTCTGCCACTGATCTATTTGCTGCATAAGGGCGCGTTCAACCGAGTAGGTAGGCGATTCCCGAAGCTTCCACAGTTCCTCCTCTTTCCCTGCAATATGATTCCCAAGATTCACATGCCTTTGGGAACTCCTATTTCACAGCTCTCTGCGAACCTGTGTCACCCTCCCAACTAAAGAAGAGGTCCCTTGAACAGTACCTCGCTGCCAAGATGTTCTAAAACAATCCTCAAATTCTTGATCCCGACTCCAAAATAAATCATATCGTGGCACCATAGTTGTTTAGGGTCAAATTGTATGGTTTTTATCGATATGTTTTATATCAATTTCCCCCATATATGGATGTTTTTCATAGAAATCGAGCCTTATATTGAGATATTGAGTAAATGGTGTTTTTAATAGGTTAATTGCAAAATGTAACGATTTATGTGCTTAAATTGTGATTTTATGTTATTTTGGGATTGTGTTACGCTTTGGTATATTTTCCTATATTGTAGATACATATTTTGGCATGCAAGAGGATTAAATGATGAGGTTTTGCATGGAAGAGAAGTGAAATGGAAGGAAGATGGAGATAAAGCTTGGAAAGAAGCTTTCAAGCAGCCGAACTTCCGACGCAGTTCTTGATATGATATATAGTGATTTGACTCTCGACCTCAAGAGAAGATTTGTAGGGCTTGAAGAGAGGATTCTACAGGATTTTGAATCACTTCATTACGACTTACGAGGCCCGAGATATGAGCGTTACAAGTTTGGATGCTGTTGCTGAAACTACTGGAAAATGTCGTAATATACTCGTAATACGACGGGCTAGTCAAAAAGGCGTTTTCTGAAGAAGAGTCCTTAATGAAAGTTGTAGAGTTTTCCGAGGGCTTAATTATGACATTCGGATCATAATTTTTTGGAGGTCTACAACTCAAGATATGAATTTTAGAAGTTTCATTCCTAAATTCATGCATTGAGCAGCCGACATACTCCAAATCCTGATTGGAAAAGGATTTAATTGCAGCCGCCACCGCCATATTGCTTCAACCGACTTATGCATCTATTTAAACAGCCGTTCCTAACCCTAATTACATACATTATTCGACATACACTTTTCTTGAGAGCAGCAGCCGCAAGTTGAGGGTCTCAAGGCCGGTCACCCGAGCCTTGTGCTCGGGTGATCCGGGGTTAGATTAGATGTAGTTTTTCGTTCGTTTGTTGATTCATGGTGCTCAACCGTTGTATAAACTATGTGAGTTTATTTTTAATTTATTCAATCCTTTTTATTTTTATGATCTTTAATTTATTTTGTATCTTTCTTTGATTATGATGCTATTATGTGAACTAGATCGAGAGATATGTTTAATAATTGATACGTTTACAATATACGAGAGTTGCGTAAACTAGATCACCATAGAAAGATAGGATCTTTAATCATTAATTATGTGACAAATTAATTGGTTAATTATCTAGGTTGTTAGATTCTAAAATACGAGAGTTAACCTGGAATCTACACCTTCGTTTTGTTTGAATATCGGTCTCAACATTCGAGAGAGAGAGATCGATAATTGAATTCACTAAGGAATTAGGAATTCATAGCTTGAGAAATAGATTCACTAAGGAATTAGGAATTTGTATCTCGTGTAAAGGTGAAACCACAATTTGAATTAAAATCATGAGATGAACTAGGATTGAAATCATTTGGTTTGTGCACTGTTTGATCCCATGTATCTTTAGTTTAGTTTAGGTTGTGTTATTTTATTTCGTAGGTTAGCTTTATTTTAATTGCTTTTTCGTTTATTTTATTTGTTCTTTCGTTTATTCGTTTTTCCTAAGTAACAATCGAAAGGAATTAGTGAAATTAGATTCAACATCCCAATTCCCTCGTGGATCGACCCTCAGATTTTACCCTACTATGCTATCAACTACCCGATATTTGGTCGGTTAGGAGTTAGTTTGCATGTTAAGTATAGGTTTATAAATTTTCTTTTGTTTTTATGATGCAAAATCCTCCCAACAATAGTCCATCTGACCGCTCCCCTATCAAAAAAATTAATTGATAAAATTAAAATACGAATATGGTCTGATTGAGAGCTAGATAAAAGATATACTGAGTGTTGCAGGAAGCGGGTACGCCACCCTAGATTTGCCACCCCCTGTCCAACCAAACTCAAGTCGCCGAACCGCCAGCCCATTTATGCCATGTGAAAGGTGCCTCAATATATGCCAAATCAGCAAGGTCACAATAACAGAGAGCACACTGAAATGCAGCAATCTGCGGGTATGGATGAAGGTTCGGGCCCTCATGCTCTGTGTGGAGCAAGATCTCATTGAAATCCCCTGCTACAAGCCATGTAAGAGACATCCGCTCATGCAAACGCCACAACAAAAACCAAGAATGTTCCCTCTCTCTAGCAATCGGTTTACCATAAAACCCCGTAAAGCGCCATGAAGGGCTGAATTACTTCGAGTAATTGAATAAATGTGACCAGAATTAAAGGTATTTATTAAAACATCAGAATCGTCATTCCAAAATAGAGCAAGACCCCCATAGGCGCCCACACTCTCCACAACAAGTACACTAGAAAACCCAAGGGCACATCGAACAAAGTCAATATGACTTTGACTCAATTTTGTTTTTGACAAAAATAAAAGAGAAGACAAATAAGTATTTACAATGCCTTTTAAAGCTCTCAATGTCTGAGGGTACCCTAACCCTCAGTAGCACCAGGATAAGAGACTCATGGCTCTAGACGGGCGAAAGATAAAACTTAATTAACGCAGATGACTGATATCACAAAGATAAAACTTAATTAAGTGAACAACTATTTCATTAACATATAAATATGTGTTATTATATCATATATGATCTTGATTTAGATGATAAACACATATACAATATCCGAATTAGGTTAAAATGTGTTTGAAACATCGATTGAAAATATATATATATATATATATATATATATATATATATATATATATATATATATATATATATATGAAATTTCTAAATATTGCGCAAAAAAGAAAATAAATGTCATTGAAATTCTTATTGATGGTGATGCGCATTCAAATGTACTCTTCCTCTTTGTTAATCTTCGCACCGTACACCATCTAAAAGTCCATCCACTTCCTTATCAAAATCTTCTGGACATTCACTGCAGCCATCTGGGCATTCATAATTATTTTCAGGGAGACAAAAATGATTTGAGCAAGAATCAGGTGAATTTGGATCATCACGATACATTTTCATATTTTGCATCATCGTTTGGAGGTTGGTTTCATCATCTCCATTGGACTTCATCTGTTCCACTGCATATCCACAATGTTGGTATATTATATGCATAGCAAGGCAAGATCATAGGCGGTTCCAGTAATTTTTTCAAATGGAGTCACCGGATGTGAATTAGCTAAATTGAGAACTAGGGTTTACACCCTGCCATGAATATGACGAAGAGAAAAAGGAGAAGGGAAAACATTCTGTAATATGGCAAAATATCCAAAACTCATGTCGTTTTACAGTATCCTTTCCTTTTATACTGGGCCATTTTACCTAATTACATCATCAAGTAAAATATAAACTAAACTAATTACAACATGTATTAACTACTACTATTTACATTTACACCAACTGCAACACCCTCCCGCAAACCTGAGCCACGGTAAAGATCTTTAGTCCCAAGACCCTGCAGCAGGTTCTGGAGTGTAAAACGGTCAAGTGGCTTGGTTAGCAAATCAGCCAGCTGGAATTGAGAGCGAATCGGCATAGGTTTAATGACCCTAGCAATGTATTTTTCACGAACAATGTGGCAATCAATCTCGATGTGTTTGGTACGCTCGTGAAAAACCGGATTTTCAGTGATATAAATGGCACTATCATTGTCACAAAATAGTGGCACAGGTTTGGCATGATTGAAACCCAAGTCTGCCAAGAGAAATAAGAGCCACTGGACTTCGCAAGTAGCCATGGCAAGAGACCTATACTCTGCTTCGGATGAACTTTTGGACACGGTGGGTTGTTTTTTTGATCTCCAGGAAATGAGTGCTCCACCAAGGAAGACACAATACCCGTTACAGAACGTCTGGTTTCTACACAACCAGCCCAGTCCGAATCTGCATATGCTTTCAATTCAATAGGATTTACAGCAGGATAAAAGATGCCCTGCCCAGGGGTGGCCTTTAGATAACGTAGCAAATGTTGGGCAGCCTGAAAATGTAGAACAGTTGGCGCATCTAAAAACTGGCTTAGTTGCTGCACCACAAAGGAGATATCCGGCCTAGTGATAGTAAGATACAAGAGTTTACCCACGAGAGTTCGGTAGCTGTGAATATCAGGATATGGGGCTGAATCATTATGAGCCAATTTCAACTTGGTGTCCATGGGAGTAAGTGCAGGCTTACATCCTAGCATACCAACCTGCTCAAGCAATTCTAAAGTGTACTTTCTTTGATTAAGTACTAGACCCTCCTTGGACCTAGCTATCTCAATTCCCAAGAAAAACCGCAGGGGACCCAAGTCTTTAATTTGAAAAACAGCATGTAGATGACCCTTAACTTGGCCAACTTCCTGGGGACTGTTACTTGCTATGACAATGTCGTCAACATAGACTAAAAGAGCAGTAAAGGTGCCATTCTGTGCTTTGGTAAAAAGGCTATAATCATGCAAGGACTGAGTGTACCCAAGTTGAAGTAGAGTGGATGTTAATTTGGCATTCCACTGACGACTTGCCTGTTTTAAACCATATAGGGATTTTTGCAACTTACAAACTAGATGGGAAGGAGAGGGAGTGAAGCCCGGTGGGGGTAGCATATAGACCTCTTCATGCAATTCCCCATGCAGGAACGCATTATTTACATCTAGTTGTTCTAGGAGCCAGCCCTGAGAAACTGCTACAGCTAACAATGTTCGAACAGTGGTCATTTTGGCAACGGGACTAAAGGTATCCAAATAATCTACCCCTAACTGTTGGGTGTAGCCCTTGGCTACAAGTCTAGCCTTATAGCGTTCGATTGACCCATCGGGGTTGTGTTTAACTTTGAAGACCCATTTGCAACCAATTGGCTTCTTAGTGGGTGGCAAGGGAACTAAAGTCCATGTCTGATTGTGCTCTAAAGCCTGGATTTCAGATTGCATGGCATGCTGCCATTCAGGATATTGGGAAGCTTCAGCAAAGTTTCTGGGGTTTGGATGTGCCATAATGTTTAAGGCATAAGATTTGTAAGTGGAGCTGACTTGATCATACGACAGATGTGCTTGGAGGGGGTAGAAGGTTGAGGTGCATATGGATTGATTGGATGCAAGTAGGTTACAATGATAGTCTTGCAGCCAGGTAGGTTTCTTGTGCTGTCTGTTAGATCTAAGGAAAGGTCGGGCAATAGGGCATGTTGGTGGAGTCCCAGAGGAGGGCTGTGCAAGATCAGCTGGATAAACAGGAGCAACAGAATCAGGTAGCTGAGTTTCAGAGGTTGCAGGTTCCATGTCAGCAGGGTGGGCATGATCAGCAGATTGTGAAGAAACGGGATTAACATCATCAGGAAGAGATGGCCAAGGGACAAGAGTGGGAAATTTAATAGAAGTGGGGGAATCACTATGGGACTGAAAAGGAAAAATGTTTTCAACAAAGGTCACATCCCTAGATACAAAAATAGCATTGGTATGCAAGTTAAGAAGGATACTGCCTTTCTGGGTAGATGAGTGTCCTAGAAAACAGCATGGAATGCCTTTAGGACAGAACTTGGATTTGTGAGTGTCTAGATTGACAGCATAGGCTAGGCACCAAACACCTTTAGATAATCATAGGTGGGTAAAACATTGAATAGCTTATCATATGGTGTAGAGTTATGGAGGAGTGGAGTAGGAGAGATATTTATGAGGCAGACAGCATGGGACACACAGAAACCCCAATATCCTATAGGCAAATGAGATTGAAATTTGAGACTTCTAGCAATGGCTAATATGTGTTGGTGTTTGCGTTCCACAACACCATTTTGCTGGGGTGTATGAGTACATGATGTTTGATGAATGGACCCTCTAGATGCATAGAACTCAGGCATGTTAAATTCTTGCCCATTATCTGTTCTAAAGATTTTGATTTTAGTGTGAAACTGAGTGAGGACATACTCATAAAAGTCATGTATAATTTTTCTAACTTCAGATTTATGTTGTAAAAGAAATAACCAACAGTATCTACTGTAGTCATCCACCACAGTCAAAAAGTAACGTTCATTATTGAAGGTGGGGTGTCTATTTGGACCCCATATATCTAGATGCAAAAGATCAAAACAGGCATGAGAATGACTAATGCTATGAGGGAAGGGGTTCCTTCTCAACTTTGCTATTTGACAAATGTCACAATGTTTATTTATTGGAATGCTAACAAAAGGAGAATGTTGATGAATCAGCTGCAACCTAGGAGTAGACATGTGGCCCATCCTATAGTGCCATAGCTGATCCTCAGTCATGGAACGAGGATGTTGAGTGCTGAACTGAGCAACAGAGGAATGTGGAGCAAAGGAGGCTTCAAGGTAATAGAGCCCATATGTCTCCTTAGCTGTACCAATCATCCTCATATTCCCCATTTCCTGGATGACACATGAAGAGGATTGGAATGTTACAATGTACTTTCCAGATCGAGTAAGGGTACTAAGGGACAGTAGATTAAATGAAAAAGCAGGTACACACAAAACAGAATGAAGTGTAAGAAATTCAGTGACATGAACCTCTCCTATATGAGTGACTGGTACTGATGTGCCATTGGGAAGTGTTATGTGTTTGTGTGTAACTAGTTGAAATGAATCAAATAAGTCTAAAGAGCAGGCCACATGATCAGTGGCCCCTGAGTCTAGTATCCACTGACTAAAGTGTTTAATATGTCCCTTACCAGCCATTGGTTGAGTAAAGTTGGTGTTCAATACTGCTGCTGAAGCTATGTGTTTGCCCAGACCCTGTGTTCTGATTCATCTTCATGTTCTGAAAGAACCTAATCATCTCATCATACTGATCAGCTGTGAATGATGGCACAAAAGGCCTCTTTTCTGTAGTATCTAGTCCAGCAGAAGATGTTAAGTGTGTGGAATCCTGCTGCACCATGTTAACTTGCCTTCTATTCTGAAAACCCGGGGGAAACCCATGCTTCTTATAACAACGGTCCTCTGTGTGACCAGTCTTGTGACAGTATGTGCATTGGAGATTCTTCCTGTTCTGAGAACCAGAATTGCCCTGCTGATTGGTTATCATTGATCTCCGTTGTGGCTCTTGCTTCACAAATTTTCCTTGGGAATCAGTGGAGCTGTTCTGTAGAATAGTTGATACTCCCAGTTGAAAGTTAGTTGATGATCCATGTCCCTGCTGTCTCTCCAATTTGATTGCTAGATTATAGACCTCATTAATTTTGGGCAAAGGATTTATCAAGAGCACTTTGGACTTGACTGGTTCAAAATTGCTGTTCAGACCTCTAAGAAAACCAATTATGTAATCTGCTTCGACATAATCCTTAAAAAGTTGTGTGGTCCGACATTCACATTGAGGAATTGGGCGTAGCATGATTAGCTCTTCCCATAGAATTTTCAGACGCGTAAAGTACTCTGTAACAGATGAATTACCTTGTCGAAGCGCATAAATCTCCTCCTGAATATCAGACACTCGGAAGAAGTCACCAGTAGACAATCGCTCTTTCAGATCAATCCAAACTTCCCTTGCAGTGTTGGCTCCGAGCAGGCTCTGCCCTATCGCTGGTGAAACAGAGTTAAGTATCCAGGATAATACCATATTGTTGCATTGATTCCAGGCTCCGAAGTGTTTATCTCCCTCCGGTGGACAAGGAAGAGTTCCATCTACGAACCCTAATTTATTCTTCAAAATTAGGGCTCGCCGTACCGCAATACTCCAACCATAGAAATTTTTTTCAGTAAGCAGCGGCTGAACCAAAACAATCGAAGGATTCTCATTTGGATGCATATAGAGAGGATGTGAAGGAGTAATTTCAGTATCAATCGTATTCGCCATGGATGACGCTCGAATGGAAGCGAGGTAACAAAAAACCAAACAAAAAATCAACGGAAATCGACGAAAACAGCAACGAGTGAAGAAGAAAGTATGGAGATGTGAGCGGAAACACTGATTTGCTCCGATACCATGTGAATTAGCTAAATTGAGAACTAGGGTTTACACCCTGCCATGAATATGACGAAGAGAAAAAGGAGAAGGGAAAACATTCTGTAATATGGCAAAATATCCAAAACTCATGTCATTTTACAGTATCCTTTCCTTTTATACTAGGCCATTTTACCTAATTACATCATCAAGTAAAATATAAACTAAACTAATTACAACATGTATTAACTACTACTATTTACATTTACACCAACTGCAACACCGGACAGTAAAACTATATTTTTTTATCCCAAAATATGTTTTAGTGGGGTCACTGGACCCTAAAACGGAGTCACCGGACCGTAAAACTATATTTTTAATCCAAAAATATGTTTTAGTGGGGTTAGAGGACCTTAAAACTACATTTTATGACAACAAAACGACACTTTTAACAGCAAAACTACATCGCTTTAATACTAAAAAAAATTCCAGATCTCAGCATGGTCACGTGACCCCACCCAGGTATGAATAGGTTCCCCCCTAGGCAAGATTGTAGAATAAGCCTTGTAAGTTGACATATATAGCGTTTTGGCCGTTTTTGTTTGGCGGATCCAGAATTTTTTTTCTGTCATATTGTGGTATATAAATGTTAATTATCTACCTTCCCATCAGATTAAGCTTTTGGGAGAGATGGTAATTCAACATTGTATAAGAGCCGTAGGTTATCAGTTCAAACCCCGGGCGTATTGTGATATATAAAACGTTAATTATCTACATCCCGATGAGCTGAAATTTTTGGAAGAAGTGGTAGTTCAACAATTCGGGGTCAAATTCATTCAAAAAAAAGTTTACAAACCTCAGCCCATAGAGTTATTAAACCAGTGACCATACGGTTATTGATAATAATCTAACAAATTGAACTAAATAGACATATGCACTAAAAATTGTCTAAAATAATGTACAGACATATTTTAATTAATATTATTAAAAGGTTATATTTATAAATTCGCATGGAAATTTGTGTAGGGCTATGACCCCTAGCCATGTGCGTCCGCCCCTAACGTTTTAGGCCGTCTATCATTTGTTTATGTTGAGATTTTAGTTCTTTTGCAAATTTAGTCATTATGTGCCGTAGGAGATTAAATTAGGTGGAAAATGGAAAAAAAAAGAAATTTAAAAAAGAATTAAAAAAATATTAGGGGTTAAATTGCAAATTATATCTTCTAATTTAGTCTAATTAGAAAAGGGTCTTCATTTAAAAGGACTTGGTCAACCCTCTAATTAGAAATTGTAGTGTCTTTTGTTTTTTTCTTTCTAGAATCAAAGGACAAATTGTGTAATTTTCAAGGCACAAATGAATATTTATCTCGTGCAGTCTAATACACACATAGTAGAATATTACCGGATGAGTGTTTGACTTGATAAATGTATCTGTTCACCATTTTTAAGCCATTTTTTTCATGGATGACGACTTCCTCTTTTCCCATGGCTTGTGCAAGTACTAAAACACTGAAAATTGATATTGCCATGGCCACAACAATTGCTATCCGTGCCATTACAAACGTGTTATGACTCTCTGGGTTTTTTCTTAGACGATTATCTCACTCGATCACTTGATATTCTTTTGCTCTGTAAAAATAAATTATGGCATGATCTTTATATATACAGTTTTGCTTATAATACAGACATGATTGCAATGCTGGCAAATAATATTAAGATTTGAAAAGGTAATCATGTTTTTTTTTAAATATATTTTAAGTTGCAATATAGTTTTTTCTTATTGAGGGGAGGGGTTCCTTTCCATATGGAAGTAGCCAAGTTTTTTTGAGTCACTGTGCCGCTTTCCCACTGAAATATACAAAGAGAACAAATCCGGGCACAACTGTTGTATTACAACAAGTGACAACGGTTATCTGCACCGTTGGTCATGGTAATTTAGCTAGATATATGAATGTGTAGGCTGATTGATTCAGAGTAGAGGTGGCCGGTTCCGTTACTTTTTCCGGGTCGGACCCGGCGGTTTCAGGGTCTAAACTGGCGGGTCCACGGGTCCAGGAACCGGCTGTTCCACGGGTCCTACCCGGTTCTAGGTTCCACCGAACCCGGACCGGCGGTTCAAGGAACTGGACGAAAAACCGGCAGTCGAACCGGCTGGAACTGGCCGGAACCGACCCGGAGGACCCGAACCGACGGTTTTCTAATTTTTTTTTTTTATTTAACTTTTTATTCCCTCCAAGTGGACAAGTCTCCAAACACTCCAACGTATATATTTTCAAAATTTTTGAATATTTTTATTTTTATTTTTAAATATCACACAGTCATCACACTATAAATACATATCAATTTCAACACTTTTGACCCACAATTCTATTCTAACTCTCATATTATATTATCTACCATTATAATATGTTTCAGATAGTGATTTGAAGTTGTACTGAATAAATTCGTTTATTTTATCGAATTCGAAATATATTATTTTGCATTGTCTATCATTGTGTCTGCTTTTCGATTTTTTTTTTTTTCGATAAGAAAATGTAATTTTAATTTACTTACAAATTAATCAAAAAATTAAACAATTAGAGAACTACATATTATTTTTTAATTTAATTTCCAAATACATGAATCCAAACTGAAAATGCATAAAACCCTTCATGAATGTACGCATGTATCCGTTTAGGTTTCGGGGGCATTGCCCCCGAACCACCACGAGTTGGCGCTGCCCCCTCGACCCCTATGAAGGGGCTTTTCCCCTATGTGGTCGAACCCCGTTTCGTTGCGATAACATTAATTCGAACGGCAACTCGAATGCAAACAATTATCAAATATTTACTTTATGAAAAAATATCTAACAATTTAGAATATAAGTTATGAAATTAAATATTATACAAGCTGTGTATTTTTTTTAAATATAGTTATGAAATTAAATATTATATTTAGTTTAATAACCGATTAGAATTTATTATTAATTTTAACGTAAGTTATACAAATTTTGTAAAAAAATATTGATTTTTTTTTGAACCGTGATTGGAACCGTGATCAGAACCGTGATCGGAACCGTGATCTGAACCGTCTGGACCCGGGAACCGCCGAGACCCAGAACCGGCCCGGGGAACCGCCAAACCCGCCGGTTCCCGAGACCCGACAGAACCGGCTAGATATTGGAACCGGAGGGTCGTGCCAGAGACCCGGAACTGGAGGGTCGTGCCATAGGCCCGGAACCGGCCACATCTAATTCAGAGTCCTAATTTCTGATTTTTTTTTACTTTTTGTGATTTATGTAATTTTTTCGTTTAAGTCGATTTTGTTGGGTGGATCACTCCTTTGTGGAGCCCGCTAAATAATAGAAAAAAAAAATTGCGTCAAGTATTATTTAAGGGAATGAACTAGGTTATTTTTATGAGTTGTTGTTAGAGTACGGATTTTTATGCGCTCAAGAACAAGATGAAGAAAATGTTGTGTTTATAATTATGAGCTGAGCCATAGAAGGCTGCCTACGTACCCTTAGCTAGTAAAGGATCAAGCCCAATTTACGTAGTTCTTAAAAAATGAGAGAGCCCCCTTGTGAAGGGTGTGATGATGATAATTATTGGGGCCAAGAGCTGATGAGATGGCAACCTGGTGAGCTGGCGGGTGGGCGAGCAGAAAGTCGATGAGCTGAGAGCTGGCGGCCTCGAGATCCGGTAGGCTCAAGAGCGGGTGGGCTGAGAGCCGCCGGGCTTGATCACTGGCAAGCTGACGAGCTCATAGCTGGAGAGCCTATACTGAATGTGCCAATAATCGTTGTTTATGAACTCTGCTGCCTAGTTGACCGGGCTTTGTCAGAGCTGATGGATGATGAGCTTGAGGGGGTAGCAGGTCGGCCCCCAGCGTTTGGATCGATCTTGACGTTGTCGGTTGTTGTCTGTTTCCTTGCCAACGATGGGAATCGTTGTGGCTTGAGGTGAACTGGATTGTGCTCGGCTTGGTCCGGCTTGTAGAGGGGCAGACTAGCTGGGCCAGGGACCCTATCTGTTACTGGGCTTATGCATGGGTCAGGTCAATTTCGACATATCAATGGCCACCTACTCCTTGAGCCCTTCACTGTACAAGTGAAAGTCAGGGAGTAAAGTTTCCAGCGACATAATATACCATATGTCGAGATGACTACTATAGAATAACCTGCCAGTTTAACATAATGCATATGAGCGTATTGCTGAGAGATTCCGGGTTGTAAAATGGCCGGGCTTATGATGCCATGCTATGAAGCAGACTGGCTTAAGATACCGCGCTATGAAGCTGACGGACTTAAGATGCCACACTATAAAGCGGACGGATTTATGATGCCATGCTATAAAACGGACGTGCTTAAGATGCCTCACTATACAGTGGACGGGATTTTGATGTCGGGCTATGAAGTTGACGGGCTTAAGACGCCTCGCAATGAAGCGGACGGGCTTGTGATGCAGCGCTATGAAGTGTACATGATTATGATGCCACACTATAAAGCGGACAGGCTTATTTTTGGTAGAGAGAAATAATGTGTTGATGGAGAGCTGATCTTTGGTGATTATAACGGTTGCTAGAGTTCCAAAAATGATAAGGCTCGTCCTGCCACCTTTGGTTGAGAGAGTTCCAAAATAAGAAGTCTCATCCTGTTACCTTTGGTAGCAAGATCTCCAAAATAAGATAGCTAACCCCTCCACGTCTGGTGGGGTGAGTTCCGAAAATGATGACGCTTAATCATTCAAGTTGTATAAACGAGAGTAAATGCAAATGAGAGCTCGAACCTGGAGAGATCATACTGGAGAGCTTGTATCAGGAGAGCTCATATGTGGAGAGCTAATATCTGGAGTGCTCATAATTGGAGAGCTTGTATCTATATAACTCGTATAAGGTGAGCTCGTATCTAGAGAGCTTGTATCTATAGAGCCCGTATATTGAGAGCTCGTATGTGGAGAGCTCTTATATGGAGAGCTCATATGTGGAGAGCTCATGTCTGGGGGGCACGTGTCTGGAGAGCTCTTGGCTTTAAAGCTCATACTTGAGAGCTCGTATTTGGAGAGCTCGTATTGGAGAGCTTGTGCTAGGCGACCTCATGTTGAGCGAGTGCATTTTGGGCAAGCTCATGTTGCGGGTGCTTATATTGGGTGAGCTCATGTTGGGTAAGCTCATGATGGGCTAGCTCAATCTATGTGAGCTAATATAGGGTGAGTTTATTCTAACCGAGCTCACATTGGGCGAGCTCAAACTGGGCGAGATCATTCCGAGCGAGCTGACCTTGGGCGAGCTCATATTGGGCAAGCTCATGCTTGGTGATTCTGTGAAGAACATGATGAATGTCATGATGGAGATCTGGGAATCTGGATGAATATCTTGAGGGAGATTTGAAGATCTGGATGAAGATCTTGATGAAGATTTGAAGATCTAGATGGAGATCTTGTTGAGGATTTGGAGATTTAGATGAAGATCTTGATGAAGAATTGAAGATCTGGATGGAGATCTTGTTGAAGATTTGAAGATCTAGATGAAGATCTTGATGAAGACTTGAAGATCTGGATGGAGATCTTGTTGAAAACTTGAAGATTTAGATGAAGATCTTGATGAAGACTTGAAGATCTGGATGAAGATCTTGTTGAAGACTTGGAGATCTAGATGAAGATCCTGATGTAGACTTGAAGGTCTGGATGAAGATCATGATGAAGGCCTAGAAATCCGGATGAACTGGATGAATGAACTGGATGAAGATTCCTTTGTAGGTTCAACCGGAAAACAAAAAAATTGGCGGTTTTAGTCCGCCGGAGCTAGAAACCGCCACTGTGAATTTCAAATCAAACCGGAAAAATGCTAAAAATGTCGAGTTCCCAGTAACGGAACAAACTGATAATGCCATGGATTTCACGGCAGATATCTAGCTAAAGTTAGTGATTTTTCCGGTGGTTGCGCGGATTCAGAGGTTAGAAATGGTCCAGACCGACTACGGTTTCAGAGGTTAGAAGTTTTCTCGGTTTGGCTGGCTAGTATAAGAAGTTTCTACAAGGCTTCTAAAAGATAGCTACACCACTTACCCGGCTCACTCAAAAAAATGTAAAGTTTGAGTGGACTAGTGAGTGCGAGGAGGCTTTCCAGACATTGAAGGAGAAGTTGACTACAGCCCCAGTTTTGGCCGTTCCGGAAATCCTTGATAATTACGACGTTTACACCAATGCTTTGGGGCAGGGGTTAGGTTGTGTGTTGATGCAAGGAGGAAAAGTGATCGCTTATGCATCTAGACAGCTAAAGGTGCATTATAAGAATTACCCAACACATGAACTTGAGTTGACAGCGGTAGTGTTTGCCCTAAAGATTTGGAGGCACTACTTGTGTGGAGTTAAGGCTAGGATCTTCACTGACCACAAAAGTTTGAAGAATTTCTTTACTCAAGAAAGTATGAATGTGAGGCAAAGGAGATGGTTAGAGTCGTAAAGGATTATGACTTGGATATTCAGTACCATCCGGGTAAAACGAATGTGATTGCTGATGTCTTGAGAAGGAAACCAATGTTTGCGGTTTCAAGCATTGAAGATGTGGGAGAAAAGCTAGTTGGGCTGAAAATCTGATGTTTTAATTAGATTGAAGACCGGCAGTTTGCGGCACCATTGTTTGCAATATCCGGGTTCATGGATGATATTCGGGAAAAGCAAGATGAAGATCTAGTTTTGGTTGACCTAAAGCGCGTTGCAAGAGAAAAGCCTGCAGTGGGATATGTTTTAGATAAGAATGTGAACCTATGGTACCAGGATCGTTTGTGTGTGCCTAATATTGGCGGTCTAAGGCAAAGAGGTTTTGCAGTTCATCCAGGAGCTACTAAAATGTATAGAGACTTGAAAGAAAAGTTTCGGTGGCCCTCGATGAAAGTGGAAATAGCTAAGTTGGTAGCGGAATGTGATACCAGTCAGAAAGTTAAACCAGAACATAGAAGGCCAGGAGGAGCCATATATATCACTAAATGGAAATAGGATAAGATCACAATGGATTTGATCACCGGTTTACCGAAGAAGAAAGGTGGACATTATGCGATTTGGGTGATCGTGGATAGATTGACAAAATCAGCTCATTTCCTACCCACCAAGATTGATATGTCTTTGAAGAAGATGACGACACTCTACTTGGATAACATAGTGAAGTTACACGGAGTACCTATCTCGATATTTTATGATCATGATCCGAGGTTCGTCAGTCGGTTTTGGAAAAAGGGCCTTTGGCACCAAGCTGGATTTGAGTACGGCCTTTCATCCTCAAACAGATGGACAATCTGAGAGAACCATCCAAACGCATGAAGATATGCTAAGAGCCTGTGTTTTGGAAGTAGGTTGATCATGGGATGATTACCTACCTGTAGCGGAGTTTTCCTACAACAACAGTGTGGAATTATTACGTTACATTAGTGTAACATATTAATTGTGAGACATATTAATTGTAAGACATATTAATTGTATTGAATAAACAATTAATATGTTATAAAGTCATAAAGTAACTCTATTTTGTCTTATTAGGTAATAGACAACTCTAGCAATTAATACTAGCCGACTCTAGTAATTAATTGCTCTCTCCTAGCTTATACTCTACTAGGTCCTTTCTCACTTACTTGTACCTATTTATACTCACTCTTTTATGATGAATAAACTAATTTGAAGTTTACTCAAGTATTATTTACTTTCTCAAACTCTCTTCATGGTATCGGAGCGTTAAACTCCTGAATCCGCTGCAAACTCTCAGTACCCTGCTGAATCAAGAATGTCTTCATTATCTGAAGCTTCCTCACCCTCAGTTGAGTCCCAGCTGCCTCAGCAGACTGGGATCACTGACTCTTCATCTTACACTAATCATAGACTTGATGGCAACAACTACTTGTTGTGGTCAAGATCTATGAAAATGTACATCTCTGGACAAGGTAATATGGGATACCTGTCCGGCACTAAACCGCCCTCTTGAAGATGACCAGGATTTGAAGCATGGGATACTACTAATAATCAAGTCATGACCATTCTCACAAGATCAATGACAAAAGAGATTAGTGAGAACTTTATGATGTATGATACCGCAAGGAGATCAGGATAATGCCAGGGATCTTTATTCCAAGAAAGACAATACATCGAGGTCTCATGAGCTTGAAGCTCAAATTCAAAATCGCAGACAAGGAGATATGTCTCGTGACTCAATATTTCAACCAACTATCTAAGGCATGGCAACACCTAGATATGTTGGAAACTCACTCTGGAATGATGTCAAGGATCTTTGCTCTGTATAAAGACATCATAGAAAAGAAGAGAGTATTCAAGTTCCTCACCTGGAGGTGAATCCTACTCTTGATGATGTTAGAGGTAGAATTTCGGCTACTAAACCTCTCCCAAATCTCAAATCCATGTTTCTTTGAGGTCAAACATGAGGAAAGCAGGAGGAAAGTGATGCTCTTGAACTCCCTGCCGACAACCCTACTGAGAGTGCCACCCTGCTGACTGTCAGGAACCCTGCTGAGGTTACTGAGGCTTACAGGAAGCCTGCTGATAAAACTGGGAAGATGTTCTGTGACCACTGCAAATGCACAAATCACACCAAGGACACTTGCTGGAAACTACATGGCAAGCCTAACTCCTCCAAAACCTCAAGACATGCCAAGGAAAGTCAGGGCAGACACATAAGTGAGGAAGAAGATGACAACAGGTTGAATGCACAGCTTGCTGCCTTCAAAGCCTTCCTAACTCAACAAAAGGGAGGTAGTCACTCTACTGACATAGCCTCTCATGCCAGTACAGGTAAATTGTACTCATCTATTAGTAATGAAACCTAGATTGTTGATTCTGGGGCCTCATCCCATATGACTGGTAATAAAAATCTCATTACTCAACTTAAGTCATGTCCCCAAATTCACAATGTTAAGGCTCAGCATTGATGGATCTATCTCTAGTGCAAAAGGTTTTGGTAAGGTGCAACTTACTAATAAGATATGCCTACAGGATGTCCTATTTGTTCCAAAATTAGATTGCAATCTCATATCTGTCAGTAAACTTACTAAAGATTTGAACTGGACTGTTGTTTTTAATGAGAATCGAGTGCACTTTCGGGATCATTCCTCAAAGGCGTTGATTAGGATCTGCTAAACCGTGCTCGGGATTGTATGTGGTCGACCTCGCTTGAAGAGATGAAGATCAAGATCGAATCGCCTCAGTGACTGCACTCAAAACCTTGACAATATCATGTTATGGCATTATAGACTAGGACATCCCAGTTTTAGTTATTTAAAGTCTATAGATCCTGAATTGTTTAAAGGTTGTAATTTGAATGATCTCCAATGTGATATTTGTCAATTTTCCAAACTCACCAAATCTGTATGCAAAATTACCTCACTTACCATCCACACCATTCACCTTAATTCACAAAGTGATGTATGGGGACCTCAAGAGTAAAAAGCATAACAGGGAAGAGGTGGTTTGTTACCTTCATAGATGACCACACCGAACCACTTGGTTATTTTTAATGAAGGATAAATCTGAAGTTGGATCCATCTTTCAAGAGTTTTACAACACGGTCTCCACTCAGTTTGACACTAAGATCAAAATTTTGAAGACTGACAATTCTCTTGAATATTATGAGTCTAATCTCAGTCATTTCTTGATGAATAAGGGAATTGTCCATATCAGTAGTTGTGTTGAGACTCCTCAGCAAAATGGGGTTGCTGAGAGAAAGAACAGGCATCTGCTAGAAATGGCTAGGTCTATCATGTTTACCACAAATGTCCCAAAATATATGTGGGTGAAGCTATATTGACTTCCACATACTTAATCAATGTTAAGGGTGATTTTATACGTTTTATAAGGATATATTTTATATCAATTTCCCCCGTATATGTATTATTTTCATAGAAGTAGGGCTTTATATCGAAATATTTAGTAAATGATGTTTTTAAGAGGTTAATTGCAAAACGTAACGATTTATGTGCGTAATTGATGATTTTATGTTATTTTGGAAATACGTTACGCTTTGGTATGTTTTCCTATTGTTGTAGATACTCATTGATGATGGAAGAGAGGATTTTAGAGAGCCAAATTCGTGCTTGGAAAGGATCAATCAAAGTTATGGAAGATTGAGAGATATAAGGAAAGAAATCAATCAAGATAAATGTCGGAAAATCAGGATTCCGGATAGTGACGACCTTCCGACGCAGTTCTTGATATGATAACAACTGATTTGACTCTCGACCTCAAGAGAAGAGTTGTAGGGCTTGAAGAGAGGATTCTACAGGATTTTGAATCACTTCATTCCGACTTACGAGGCCCGAGATATGAGCGTTACAAGTTTGGATGCTGTTGCTGAAAATAGCGGACGGGCGTCCGGATCTTCAAACGGGCGTCCAGCGTTTTTACTGTAGCAACCGACCTGAAAATTCTATAAATACAGCAGCGAATTGAACCCTAAACATAACATTATTTTCAGCCGACTTTTCACACAAAGCGGCCTCTTGAGAGCGATTTCAAGGCCGATCACCCGAGCCTTGTGCTCGGGTGATCGGGTTAGATTAGGTCTTTTATTTTGTTTGTTTTTCCTTCGTTTCTTGAACCATGATGATGTTTTGAGGTTGAATAAACATGGAGCAGCCATGGATATCTTTTCGCAGCGTTTTACTTTCTTTTTCGGATATCTTGTAAGTTTAAATTCCAAGTTCAGTATCTTTTCTATGATTATTTGTTAATGCAATTTATATCGAAAGATGTTGTTATTGATGTTTACCGTAGGGACGAAAGTCGGTGTAAACGCGAGATCACCATAGGAAAGAATAGACGTTTTGATCTATATCAAACGAAAGTTGATAAGTTGAATGTCTAGGTTGTTAGATCTAGAAAATCTTGCACCTTGGTTTATTTTATGATGCGTTAATCTCCGTAAATCGAAAGATAGAGATTGATAGGCGAATTCATCTACGAAAGTAGGAATTCATACGTTTGATAGGTGAAACCACAACTTGAATTAAATCACTATAAGATAATCTAGGAAGAAATTAAGGGTTGCGGGATGGTGGATTATGATTTGTTCCATGTTTAATCGCTTCAGTCGTTATCATGTTCGTTAGATAGATTTATTCGTTTTTCTTAGTTGTAGTTTAGATTTATTTTATGTTGATCGCAACTATCTTTCCTGGCTTTGGACTAACAATCCTCACCCAGCTTTACTTTTCTGTTTTAGTTTAGGTTTAGGATTAGTTAATAAAGAAGAATTAATAAGTTAGATTCGATGCCCAATTCCCGAGGATCGATACCGTGCATTTTATCCAACTTTACTAGCAACTACCCGGTATTCGGCCGGTTAGGAGGTAGTTTTGCATGGTAGTATAGGTTTATAAATTTTCTTTTGTTTTAATGATGCAAAATCTCCCCAACAAAAGTGGCGCCGTTGCCGGGGAATAGGTGTCATGTTGAATCTAGTTTTGTTAGTTCTCGATTTTGTTACGTTTATTTTCGTTTTCAATAAAAGTAGCGTCGAATAGATTGAGAGTTTTTATTTTGCCGTGTTTCGATGACCATAAGGTTAAGAATGTGCAAAAGTTTTTACTCGATTTGTTTAAACGTGAAGAATGTGTTTATGTGTTTTCTGATCTAACCTATTTGTGCTTTAATTGAAAGAGGCTGCTGTGATGATTTTGTTTAGGATAGTTAGGGTTTGCTGTGTTTTTTTTTGCGTTTCTGTTGCAAAGTCGTTGTTTGGACGAGCGTTCAGGTAAGTGAACGCCCGTCCAGTTCATAATCTGCAGGTGAACGCCCGTTTGACTTGTCGAACGAGCGTCCAGGGCTAAAAATCCAGGTGAACGCCCGTCTGCATTAGTGATCGCCAGTCCAGGTTCCAGATTTCTTCTCAATTTGATTTTTAATGCTTTATTTGATATGGATACTTTAATTTGAGCTTCTGTGTTCTGAACTTGCATATTCATATCTTTCCATCTACGAATCCATGTTAAATAACTGATTAATTTTTATATGCATGATTCATCTATGCAAGTTATAGTCACTGTCGGTTCTCGTACGCTATAACTGGTCTTGTTAATTAGTAGCTAATGTCGGTTTCCGTATGCTACATATCGTTATGATGAATCTTGTTAGCTTTTAAGACTTACGTGCTTCCTTTGTTTTTATAACTCATATGGGTAGTAACTGTCGGTTTTCGTAATGCTACCATTGCATCTTATGAGTTATATCTTTTTAGAATAGCTAACTGTTGGTTTTTAATAATGCTATCACTTTTTACGAGTCTTAAAGCGCGTCTACACATGCATGTAATGGACAAAGATCGTTGCTCGTTTATCGTAACTTCGTCATTATTTGGTAGACGCGTTTATTATATACATGTCATGCTGTAAATGAGTGGGCTAGTTTTCTTTCTTTTATTTTCTTTTATTTTTGCATATCATTCAGATGCATATCATTTAGTTGCATGTCATCTAGTTGCATTGTTTTTCTATTTTTCTTTTATTTTTCTTGAGTGTGGTTAATCGTCGGTTTCGTAATATCTCGCCTCGCTTTTTTATTTGTTTTTCGCACGGGCCGTAGTCACTGTAGAGTTGTCCTCCCAACTTGCTCAGCCTGAGCCTGTCAGTATTATTTTTCATTTTTATTTTATTAGAATTGCATATCACGTAGATTGCATTGTAATATATTTTCATGTAGTTGCACCTAGCCGACTATTTTGTAATGTTCCATGTATCATTGTTTCTGTATGCACATGTTGGACTGTATTTGTATTATAAGCTTATGTGGCTTATTTGATGCTTAGGTGTCCTGTACTTCCCCTGTGTGGTGATTTTTCCATCTAAGCCATTATATCATGTGCTTACTTCTTACTTCCATCTTTATATGAGCTTAATCTGAAAAATCTCTATGACTTCTTTTCCATATGTTTTACATTTCTAATCCTTTTTCCCCGTAGACTCTTTTTGCACTGATCAAGTCTGCAGGATATTTTTGATAGCTATTGTGCACTTTCATGATGTATTCAGTTTACCTGTGATGCTCCACAGTCTACTGAGCTATGCAGCAGTTTTGGGTTTCTAAGGGTTTTTCCGGAATTGCAAGCATCCAATCAGCTAAGTTCTCTAATTTATTATTTCTGCACAACTTGAGGACAAGTTGCAATCTAAGTGTGGGGGAGGGGATAGATAATTTATGTATCTACTTTCGTTTGCTCATATTTTTAGTATTTCTATGAAAAGTGCTTCAATTTTCAAAAATTTTTGTTTCGTCCCGAGTAACATTTCAATTGCATGCTAGTTTTATAATCTGGCACCTTTAGTTGTTATCAGTAGTCATATCATGTTCTGAGAATAGGTTTAGTAAGTCGATACTCACTTGAACTTCATTTCACGAACCTATTAGATGAAGAGCCAAATATAGAATAGTTTCCGGTTAGTTAAAGGAAAGTTAATTCTTGATACAGATAACACTTATTTAGCATTAATGAAAGTTAAGAACTAGTGCTATACTCACAGTTAGAATCTCAGTACCTTAGTGTTTTGAAAACTTTAAGAGTCTTGAATGTGTTAGAAATATATTTGACCGAGAGTTTCCAAAGAGTTTGAAAAATATAAAAATATATATATCTATAAATAGAAATAAATGAATAGAATTTCTTTGCGGGAATTTTGTTTGTAACTATCACCTCGAGTCCATTTGGATAACGCCCCAAATGGGGAGTGTGGTTTACCTTGGACAGATATGGGTTCGAGTGATCTCGGGGTGACCGCCTAATGTAGGGAGTGTGTTATACTTTTGAGACGCGATGATAGGAAATATAAAATATAAAATATATCTTTTTTTTTTGGAATTCTAAGTCAAGTTGATCTAAACCAGTAGAGACCCGAAGGTATTTTCTTGGTACTAAGCAAAGGAATTTAATTGTGAGCTAGTTACTATGTTCTTGGTAATTAGTTTTGTTAGGTAAGTCTTTGTAGATAGAATGAAGTTTTCGTTTAGTTGACCGGATAACTGTTAGTGCTTGATGTATTATATCAAGAGAGGATCGGTGGAAGTTAGTAGGTTCTGCACACACATCACCGAGTGAGGTCGATTTGCTGAATACTAGCTTGTCATGATTTTGACTATATCTCGTGTCAGGTTATGTGGATCCTTGATGGTATGTTCTTGTTTTGTTTTGCTCGGGGCGAGCAAGGTTTAAGTGTGGGGGAGTTGTTAAGGGTGATTTTATACGTTTTATAAGGATATATTTTATATCAATTTCCCCCGTATATGTATTATTTTCATAGAAGTAGGGCTTTATATCGAAATATTTAGTAAATGATGTTTTTAAGAGGTTAATTGCAAAACGTAACGATTTATGTGCGTAATTGATGATTTTATGTTATTTTGGAAATACGTTACGCTTTGGTATGTTTTCCTATTGTTGTAGATACTCATTGATGATGGAAGAGAGGATTTTAGAGAGCCAAATTCGTGCTTGGAAAGGATCAATCAAAGTTATGGAAGATTGAGAGATATAAGGAAAGAAATCAATCAAGATAAATGTCGGAAAATCAGGATTCCGGATAGTGACGACCTTCCGACGCAGTTCTTGATATGATAACAACTGATTTGACTCTCGACCTCAAGAGAAGAGTTGTAGGTCTTGAAGAGAGGATTCTACAGGATTTTGAATCACTTCATTCCGACTTACGAGGCCGGAGATATGAGCGTTACAAGTTTGGATGCTGTTGCTGAAAATAGCGGACGGGCGTCCGGATCTTCAAACGGGCGTCCAGCGTTTTTACTGTAGCAACCGACCTGAAAATTCTATAAATACAGCAGCGAATTGAACCCTAAACATAACATTATTTTCAGCCGACTTTTCACACAAAGCAGCGGCCTCTTGAGAGCAGTTTCAAGGCCGATCACCCGAGCCTTGTGCTCGGGTGATCGGGGTTAGATTAGGTCTTTTATTTTGTTTGTTTTTCCTTCGTTTCTTGAACCATGATGATGTTTTGAGGTTCAATAAACATGGAGCAGCCATGGATATCTTTCTGCAGCGTTTTTACTTTCTTTTTCTGGATATCTTGTAAGTTTAAATTCCAAGTTCGTATCTTTTCTATGATTATTTGTTAATGCAATTTATATCGAAAGATGTTGTTATTGATGTTTACCGTAGGACGAAAGTCGGTGTAAACGCGAGATCACCATAGGAAAGAATAGACGTTTTGATCTATATCAAACGAAAGTTGATAAGTTGAATGTCTAGGTTGTTAGATCTAGAAAATCTTGCACCTTGGTTTATTTTATGATGCGTTAATCTCCGTAAATCGAAAGATAGAGATTGATAGGCGAATTCATCTACGAAAGTAGGAATTCATACGTTTGATAGGTGAAACCACAACTTGAATTAAATCACTATAAGATAATCTAGGGAATAAATTAAGGGTTGCGGGATGGTGGATTATGATTTGTTCCATGTTTAATCGCTTCAGTCGTTATCATGTTCGTTAGATAGATTTATTCGTTTTTCTTAGTTGTAGTTTAGATTTATTTTATGTTGATCGCAACTATCTTTCCTGGCTTTGGACTAACAATCCTCTGTCCAGTTTACTTTTCTGTTTTAGTTTAGGTTTAGGATTAGTTAATAAAGAAGAATTAATAAGTTAGATTCGACAGCCCAATTCCCTGAGGATCGATACCCGTACTTATCCAACTTTACTAGCAACTACCCGGTATTCGGCCGGTTAGGAGGTAGTTTTGCATGGTAGTATAGGTTTATAAATTTTCTTTTGTTTTAATGATGCAAAATCTCCCCAACAATCAACAGACTTCCCAGCAGGGTGTTAGGCTTCAAAACTCCTATCAAAACCCTACTGGCCACACACACTCCGCCCCATCTTATTTCCCGATTACCTCCAAAAATCTTTGGTTGTCTTGTGTTTGTCTATATCCATGCCCAACATGTAAGAAAACTTGATCCCAAAGCTCACAAGTGCATTTTCCTAGGATATGCAAAGGGACAGAAAGGCTACAAGTGTTACTCTCCTTCCGAAAAGAGATTTTACAATTCTATGGATGTCAATTTTTTGAAGGACTCCTACTACAAAGAAGTCCACTCGAGGCGATCATCGATGGAAACCTGATTGAAATTGACCTAAATCCTTTCCCTCAGCAAACTCTTAACCTCAAAGAACTCCACTCGATTCTCAAAGCAGGTGAACCTCAAGACCTCTCGACTCTCGGCGACCCTCATCGAACTCGAGACTATCGACCAGAGCCTGTGACCCGTAACCCACTCGACACTCAAGCAATCTCACGGATTCTCAGCACTCACGACATTGATGATAGGCCTATTGCTCTCAGGAAGGGAAAGAGATCTTGCACTGATCACTCTATTCATACTTATTTATCTTATGATCAGTTGTCTCCTGTCTTTGCCATGTTTACACAGGACTTGGATTCTCACTCTATTCCTAAAAATATTCAGGAGGCTCTTCAAAATGATAAGTGGAAGGCTGCTGTTAAAACAGAGATGACTGCCCTCCTGGATAATCATACTTGGGATCTCACAACTCTTCCAAAAGGCAAGAAGACAGTCAGCTGCAGATGGTTATTCACTATCAAATACAATGCTGATGGTACAATTGACAAGTACAAAGCCAGGTTGGTTGCAAGGGGTTTCACTCAAACTTATGGCATTGACTATAAAGAAACGTTTGCACCAGTGGCAAAACTGAACACTGTCAGGGTGCTGATTTCTGTAGGTGTCCAACTTGACTGGCCTCTACACCAATTGGATATCAAAAATGCTTTTCTCAATGGTGACCTCACTGAGGAAGTCTACATGAATGTACCTCCTGGTTTTGTCAATCCTCACACTCAGGGCAAGGTATGCAAACTCAGGAAATCTCTATATGGCCTGAAGCAATCCCCAAGAGCCTGGTTTGGGAAACTCACTACTGTGGTCAAAGCTGCTGGATATCATCAATGCAACTCAGATCACACTATGTTTATCAAGACAACCAACCACAGAAGGTCCATTCTTATTGTATATGTGGATGATATCATCCTTACTGGTGATGACTCTCATGAGATCCAAAATTTGAAGACCTCTTGGCAAAGGTGTTTCAAATCAAGGATTTGGGATATCTTAAATACTTCCTTGGTATGGAAATTGCAAGAAACAACCAGGGTATCTCTATCTCTCAAAGGAAATATGTGTGGACTCTTTGAAGGAAGCGGTATCTTTGGTCGCAAACCACGATGTATCCCAGTGAGACCCCCAAGAATACCTCTTTGCATGGTGACATTCTTTGTCGGGAAGGATCAATATCAGAGACTTGTAGGGAAACTCATTTATCTATCCCATACAAGACCTGATATTGCATATGGAGTCGATCCTGGTAAGCCGTTCATGCATTGCCCTCTTGAGCAACATTGGAATGTCGTGAACAGGATCTTGAGGTACTTGAAATCCACTCTGGCCAAGGCCTCGCATTTCACCAAGTCTCTGTGAGAGATCTATCAAGGTTTACACTGATCTTTGACAATTGGTGCCACACAGACGAGAAGGTCCACTACAGGCTACTGTTCTTATGTATGGGGAAATCTTGTCACCTGGAGGAGCAAGAAACAACCTACTGTCTCTAGAAGCAGTGCTGAAGCTGAACTCAGGGCATTAGTTTTGGGTATTTGTGAAGCTCTATGGATAAAAAGAGTCCTTACTGAACTTCAGCAGCCTATTCAGCAACCTATCACACTCTGCTGTGACAATAATTCAGCCTTATGCATGTCAGAGGATCCAGTCCATCATGATAAAACCAAACATGTGGACATTGACAGACACTTCCTGAAGGAGAAGATTGATGCCAAGATTATTCAACTCCAGTACGTTTCCTCAACAGATCAGAATGCTGATATTCTCACCAAGGTCATTCCGCCACTTATGTTCAGCAGACTGAGTAGCAAACTTGGCTGTATAAACATATACAACCCAGTTTGAGGGGGGGTGTGGAAATATTACGTTACATTAGTGTAACATATTAATTGTGAGACATATTAATTGTAAGACATATTAATTGTATTGAATAAACAATTAATATGTTATAAAGTCATAAAGTAACTCTATTTTGTCTTATTAGGTAATAGACAACTCTAGCAATTAATACTAGCCGACTCTAATAATTAATTGCTCTCTCCTAGCTTATACTCTACTAGGACCTTTCTCACTTACTTGTACCTATTTATACTCACTCTTTTATGATGAATAAACTAAGTTGAAGTTTACTCAAGTATTATTTACTTTCTCAAACTCTCTTCAAACAGTTACCATGCTAGCATAGGCATGCCACCATTTGAAGATTTGTATGGGAGAAGATGTCGAATGCCGTTGTTTTGGGATGAAGTCGGCAGAAGACAAAGCACCGGGCCAGAATTGGTTGAACAAGGTAAAGAAAGGGTTCAGTTGGTTTAAAAGAATTTGAAGGTAGCTCACGATAGACAGAAGAGTTGGGCGGATGTTAGAAGAAGACCTCTTGAGTTTGAAGTTGGTGAACCTACGAGCTTCACCAGTGAAAGGAGTTAAACGATTTGGACAAAAGGGAAAGTTAAGTCCAATGTATGTTGGACCTTTTGAGATGCTGGAAAGAGTGGGACCGTTGGCATTTAAGCTTAAGTTACCGGAATTGATGTCAAGAGTCCATAATGTTTTTCATGTGTCAATGTTGAAGAAATGTTTGTCGAAGAGTGATGTTGAAACCAGAGTTGATCAAGATGTTCTTCAGGATAATCTTCCATATGATGAGAAACCGATCAGAATTTTGGACCGGAAGGAAAAGATGATTAAGAGACGGTTGATCCCTTTGGTTATGGTGCAATGGAGCAATCATTCATCTAATGAAGCAAATTGGGAAGTTGAGGACAACATGATCAGCGAGTTTCCTGAGTTTTTGGAGTTACCCGGTATGTTCTAGTTTCGAGGATGAAACACCTCTTAAGGGGGGAGGAATGTAATATTCTGATTTTCGGGAAAGGGCAGACGTGTCATTTTGTGAAAACAAAATATTATTGTTTTGACATCTTTTATTGGAGTTATGTTTTTTATTTAAGTATATATATATATTTTGAGTTTTATATATATATATATATATATATATATATATATATATATATATATATATATATATATATATATATATTTGAAGGAAAATCTGATTTTAATGGTAATTAAGGGAATATGTTATTTTGGGAAAAAGCTTATTTAAGGAAAAAATAATTCCGATTATACGTAAAACGTATTAGAAAATCAGATTTTTCTCCTCCTATCTCCTTCTTCCTGCGTGTGGATGTTTGAAAAGAAGGGCTGGGAGATTTCTTCCATTTTCGAAGTCGAATCTCAACCGTTTTTAGATTCGAGTAGAGCGTTGGAATCATCGTGAAGAGGGCATCGTTTCAATACAAGAAAGTTTAAGCTTTTCTCGAGGTATGATTATCGACTTGACTGATGTTTTGGATGATTTTGATGGATCATAACTCATGTCTTTCATAGTCTCGATGTGTTAGAAGTTTGTGATCGATTCTAATGCGAATTTGGATTGATCATATAGGTTTCTCCGTAAAAGGTGTTCGTTTATGTAATTTTTTTTTTGAGGATTTGGAGTTGGATTAGCTTGCTAAAAGGTGAGAGGGTCTTCCTACACGTTAATTATGACTTATATGGTTTAAGTTGTGATTCTGTTGATGTTTTGGATGTTAGAATTCATGCTACAAGTTGTTTAAGAATCATAGGATGTTATGGTCCTATAAAGGTTAAGTTTTTCTGCTATTTTCTGAGTATATTGATGTTGAATAAGTTTGAGAACGATTAGGGATCGATTATGGATAAAAAATTGAGTATTTGGGAGTTGCCGCGCTTGATGCGGGCTCACCAAGCCCAGTGCGGACACACTGGAGGTCCTGGACGTGAATTTTTACATTCAGAGAGTTAGTGCGGGTGCACCAGAGCCGGTGCAAGCACACTGGAGCCTAGTGCAGGCACACCAGATCCAGTGTGGGGGCACTGGACAAGCAGAAATTGATATTATACATTCAGAGGCTCAGTTCTTGCGCACTGAACCCAGTGTAAGTGCACTGACCCCTGTTTTGAGGAGAAGGTTGTTTTAAGTCATGCAATGAGTTTTAAATGTTAATTCTTTGATCTTGTAACATTAATTAAGCCTGAACAAGCCACGATTGAGCTTCTGATTCATTTAGTTGGCACCTGATGTACTCTTAAAGGGAGTTGAAGTTTGGATCCGTCAGAAGGGCATGAAAGGGCATGTGCTTTGATGAACTGGAGTTCATCAATGTCTGTGTACTTGATAGGATGTGACGTCTAGCTGTCTATGTGAGAGAGTATAGTTGATAAGGTGAGCTTTGCCTTGAAAGCACTTAGGAGGCTAGTTAATACACAATAATAATTACGTAAGTGTAGTAAAAGATTAAATGTCACCTATTCTTGGTTAGGCACAGTTTCATATTGGCGATGTGATACGTTCATAAAAAGGTGAACAATGCTACTGGCTCAAATGGCTGAAGGGCAGTGGAGGAAATTCATCGAACGTATATGCATACCGGGGTGATCCCGGGACTATCTGTGCTAATCACCGTAGTTCGAAAGTATATATCGTGATGGATACGCATCATGCATAGTGCCCTTGAGTGATGACATAACCACGATAAGTTAAGCTAGAAATGTATAGTCATGACATGTTGATGGGCATGGAATGAATCTCAGATTGAGTCGGTCTCATAACCATAATTATTATAATAAAAGTTGTTAATGAGCCTTAGTTAATTTGTAGCTTCTACTTCTTACTATGTACAATGTAGTTGCCTCAAATTCATGTTTATTTATGTGTTTGGGGAGAGAAGACGAACAAGTAAATCCGGAGTTCGAGGAGGACTTTGACGACGACGTTTAAGGACGCCGAAGTTGAAGAGAGTTTACTTATTTTTGCTTCCATTTATAACTTAGAATTGTTTGGAAACGTTGTAATTTCCTTTTAGTACTTTTTGGAGGTTTCGTACGTTTTGGTTCGTTTGGTTTTCCAATGTAATAAATGTTACATTTCTTTCTTTAGATATTGAGTTTCTATTCTTGGTTATTTGTAAAAAAATTACCGAGTCTTTTGCTTCCATTTTTCTTAACTCAATACGACATAGTAGAGGCTTATGTATAATGTGAAATTTATTTTATTTTATATGTGCCGAACGTTCCTTATCCGGATAAGGACTCGGTGTCCAGGAACAGGGCGTTATAGTTGGTATCAGAGCGAAGCGTCCTTTAGGATTCATTTCTTAAGATAAGATCTCTTTAGACCGCCTAGTAACATTTTGATCCTTCCTAATCTTTCAGAATGTTAGGTAACCTCAGAGATACTCGTGTTGATAAGTTTCGAATGGGAAGCTCTAGGGCCCAGCAAGAAGCGAGTGGTTTGGTTCAAGATGGGGGTCGAGTAGTTGTGGTTCATCTAGAAGACATTGATGATCGTGTTGGAGTTTACCATTGAAAAGAAGGGGAAGGAAAGGACCCTATAGTTTTGAATTCTACGAATCATGGTGTAATTCTTGGTATTGGTCGGCTATCCAAGAATTTAGTTTACGTGGATTGTAAACATAATAAAGCACCTTCCGGTGAGGAATGCACTGAATAGAAGTTAAATAATGCAGTTTTAGTTGTTCAAGAATGATTTGTCCCATGAGATCCAAGTGGCAAGGTTGGAAAGTACACCATGGAACATGACTAAATATTGAACAAGGTCTTGGAAGCTGAGACCTTCAAGAATGAGCTTTCAATCGTTAATGCTGCTAAGAGGAACTCAAAATCAAGAAAGCTGGAAAGGTGGGCCGAGTCGGCCTGTTCAATTTTTTGGTGTCGATGCAGAGTATGAAGAACCGGATGATGATGTTATCTCAGGTACGATAATATTAGACAACTTAACTGTCACATCTTTGTTTGATACGAGAGCGTCTAACACGTTTGTGTCGTCTAAAATAGCTAAGAAGTTGAGTCTACCTTTAGAGACCTTAAGAAACTCTTTGGAAATAACAACCCCTTTAGGAAAGGTAACTAATGTAGCCAATTTGATGCCTTAAGTGGATGTGCGAGTAGGGGCATATAGATGTAAAAGTGGCTTTACGGTTTTGGATTGTTCGGATTTCGATGTAATTCTTGGAATAGATTGGTTGTCCCAGAATTATGTTCACCTAGACTGTAGGGAAAAAAGAGTGACCTTTGAAGTACCTGGGAAATCAGCTAAGACTTACCAAGGTAATGTATACAATCCTAGTAAGAAGTGTCATGCGATATTCTCAACAGTAAAGGCAATAAGTGATTGTCAAAAGTGTTGTGAAAGCTACTTGTTATACGTAGTGGATGTGGAACAAGTGAAGCCTAAGTTTGAGGAAACCCATGTACTAAATGAATACCCTGGAGTGTTTCCAGAAGATTTACCAGGAAACATGCCGGATAGAGAAATAGAGTTTGAGATGAAGTTAGTGCCAGGAGCGGCACCAGTTGCATAGGCACTCTATAGGATGGCACCGGCTGAATTAAAAGAGTTGAAATCTCAACTTTAGGATATGCTTGAGAGAAATATAATTCAGCCTAGTACTTTGCCTTGGGGATCCCCAGTTCTGTTCGTTAAGAAGAAAGACGGTAGCATGTGGATGTGTAAAGACTACAGAGCGTTGAATAACCTCACCATCAAGAATAAGTATTCCTTACCAAGGATTGATGATCGGTTTAATCATTTGCAAGGCAAGATAGTGTTTTCTAAGATTTATCTTAGGTCCGGTTATCACCAATTGAGGATCAAGGTAGCTGATATACCCAAGACAGCTTTTAGTATGAGGTATAGACATTATGAGTTCTTGGTCATGCCATTAGGACTCACTAATGCTCTATCTGCATTTATGGATTTAATGCATCGTGTTTTCATGCCATACTTGGACAAGTTTGTGATAGTGTTCATAGATGATATCCTAGTATACTCAAAGGATGTGAAAGAACACGAAGAACACATGAGGATAGTGTTGGATACTTTGAGGAAGAACCAGTTGTATGAAAAGTTCTCCAAGAGTGACTTCTGGTTGAATCAAGTCAGTTTCATGGGTCATGTTATTTCTGGAGATGGCATTAAGGTTGATCCGGCGAAGATTGAAGCAATTGAGAAATGGTCCAGACCGACTATGGTTTCATAGGTTAGAAGTTTTCTCGGTTTGGCTGGCTATTATCGGAAGTTTGTACAAGACTTCTCAAAGATAGCTACACGACTTACCCGGCACACTCAAAATAATGTAAAGTTTGAGTGGACTAGTGAGTGTGAGGAGGCTTTCCAAACATTGAAGGAGAAGTTGACTACAGCCCCAGTTTTGGCCGTTCCGTAAATCTTTGATAATTACAACGTTTACACCAATGCTTCAGGGAAAGGGTTAGGTTGTGAGTTGATGCAAGGAGGAAAAGTGATCGCTTATGCATCTAGACAACTAAAGGTGCATTCAAAGAATTACCCAACATATGATCTAGAGTTGGCAGCGGTACTGTTTGCCCTAAATATTTGACGGCACTACTTGTTTGGAGTTAAGGCTAGGGTCTTCACCGACCACAAAATTGTGAAGTATATTTTTACTCAAGAAAGCCTGAATATGAGGCAAAAGAGATGGATTGAGTTTGTAAGGATTATGACTTGGATATTCAGTACCATCTGGGTAAAGCAAACTTGGTTGCAGAGGCCTTGAGCAGGAAACCAGTGTTTGTTGTTTCAAGCGTTGAAGATGTGGCAGAAAAGCTAGTTGGGCTGAAAATCATATGTTTTGACAGATTGAAGACCGGAAGTATGCGGCACCGTTGTTTGCAATATCCGAGTTGATGGATGAAATTCGGGAAAAGAAAGATGAAGATCTAGTTTTGGTTGACCTAAAGCGCGTTGCAAAAGAAAAGCCTGCAGTGGGATATGTTTTAGATAAGAATGGGAACCTATGGTACCAAGATCTTTTATGTGTGTCTAATGTTGGCGATTTAAGGCAAAGAGTCATGGAAGAGGCACATAAGATTGCTTTTGCAGTTCATCCAGGAGCTACTAAAAGTATGAGACTTGAAAGAAATGTTTTGGTGGCCCTCGATGAAAGTGGAAATAGCTAAGTTTGTAGCGGAATGTGATACCTGTCAGAAAGTTAAAGTAGAACATAGAAGGCCATGAGGAGCCATTGGATATCCCTGAATGGAAATGGGAAAAGATCCCAATGGATTTCATCACCAATTTACCGAAGATGAACGGTGGACATGATGCAATTTGGGTGATCAAGGATAGATTGACCAAATCAGCTCATTTCCTACCCACCAAGGTTGATATGTCTTTGAAGAAGATGACGACACTATACTTGGATAACATAGTGAAGTCACACGGAGTACCTATCTCGATAGTTTCTGATCGTGATCCGAGGTCCATCAGTCGGTTTTGGAAGAGTTTTCAAAGGGCCTTTGCCACCAAGTTGGATTTGAGTACGGCCTTTCATCCTCAAACAGATGGACAATCTGAGAGAACCATCCAAATGCTTGAAGATTTGCTAAGAGCCAGTGTTTTGGAAGTAGGTGGATAATGGGATGATTACCTACCTGTAGCGGAGTTTGCCTACAAAAACATTTACCATGCAAGCATAGGCACGCCACCATTTGAAGATTTGTACGGGAGAAGATGTCGAACGCCGTTGTTTTGGGATGAAGTCGGTGAAAGACAATGCACCGGGCCGGAATTGGTTGAACAAGCTAAAGAAAGGGTTCAGTTGGATAAAATGAATTTGAAGGCAGCTCAAGATAGACAAAAGAGTTGGGCGGATGTTAGTAGAAGACCTCTCGAGTATAAAGTTGGTGCAATAGTGTACCTACGAGCTTCACCAATGAAAGGAGTTAAACGTTTTGGACAAAATGGAAAGTTAAGTCTAGTGTATGTTGGACCTTTTGAGATTCTGGAAAGAGTTGGACCGTTGGCATATAAGCTTAAGTTACCGGAGTCGATGTCAAGAGTCCATAATGTTTTTCATGTGTCGATGTTGAAGAAATGTTTGTCGAAGAGTGATGTTGAAACCACAGTTGATCCGGAAGTTCTTTTGGACAATCTTGTGTATGATGAGAAACCGATCAGAATTTTAGAAAGGAAGGAAAAGATGATTAAGAGACGGTTGAACCCTTTGGTTTTGGAGCAATGGAGCAACCATTCACCGAATGAAGCAACTGTAAGATGTAATATCTCCGGATGGATCAAAGATCCACCCGATTACGCAGCGGAAACTACAAGATCTAGATCTAGTCAACCAAAATACATAAATAAATAGATCTAACCTACGAGGGGGTTAGATCACCAACCTTTTTATGGTGAAAAACGTCAAAAACAAGTTGAGAGCCTAGTGGAGAAACCAAAGTCTTCCAACGTGTGTCTCCAAGCACCACCAGGTGGATGGTGTTTCAAGCCGCCGGACCTCCTCGATATGCTACCAGAAAAATCCCGAAGATTTTTCCAACTCGAACCCTAAGAATAGAGGCCGAAATTTTCAGCCAATTTCTCTTGTGAATAGTGATGTGAATAGTGATTTTTTGGTACAATAGAGAACTCTTCTTATATAGGAGAGAGATCCTTGTTCCACAAGGATTTAATTTAATTAATGGATAATCAAACAAATAAATCCTTTTCCATAAAAGATAAATCTAATATTTTCCCAAACAAATTAGGATAAATAAAAGATCATTATCTAATATATTAATTATTTAACCAATAAATAATTACGCACATGTCATATAATAACACAAGAAAACAAATTCCTTGTTAATAATATATACATATTGGCGCCAATACCTAATTAAATAGGTCATGGGCCGAAATTCACCAAACCGGGTCGAGTCCATGAAAAAATGTCTTTTCCATGTTTTTAATCATTTAGTCCAACTAAACAATTAATCCACATATCAATTAAACAGTGCAATGCTACTATTTAATTATAATCTAGGTGCAACGATGAGAAACCTATATGCTATATTAGGAGCCACGTCGGGGACCATGGACCTATATTAAGTAGCTACAATAAATCGAATAATATTATCCGTCAGACAGAACAATAATATTCAATCTATTAATTCCGGGATTACACCACCATAAACCCGAAACTGAACTCTGCCGAATATAGATAACTTACACTCAACCATGAGTTGATAAGGTGTCCACTGATATAATCATTACATATGGATAAATCCTCCATAGACTGTTCGTTTCGAGTCGGGATATTTCTGTAAACCCTTCTCGAAACATATTATCCTTATTTACCATTAACTCCCTAGTGATCAATTAGTTCACATACCAGACTAGTAGCTAATTAGTCTAACTTGAACTCCGCGGAGTGATCAGTTTCTAGGATTAACAAATAAGGGAACTGTCTGTCTACTTCCCGAGGGAAGGAATGGATTCCATATCTGTGATAACACAGACTACTCACTCATTCCAGAATAGAGCCAACGAGAAGTGTTGGACCACATACTTCGAAGTGATCCTTACTAACACATCAAACTCTACCCTAGTCTAAGCAGTTGTCTATGATCACCTCATGATTGAGATTGATCCATACATGATCATCTTGTGATTCGATAAGACTTCTCGATCACGGAATTATATCGAGAACTCAAATCAAATCGGTCCAGCCCTATATGATTATCATCATATATAAATGCCCCACTAGGTACCCTATTACCGACAGTCCGGATAAGACTGTCACACCTAAAGTGTTCTGGGTGCATTATTTGCATATTAATCATGAGACCCATACTCAGATTAATCAACGCTATGGACTAAGTTAATTTTAAGTACATCTCACTAACTCAATCCTCTTGTGTATAGCCATACACTGAGTTATGTGATTACATAAACGAGGTACTTAGGGTTTTCAGTAGTGTCTTATTTATTAGCATACATGCATATAATAAGATGAATTATTAATTCTGTCCTAAAACAATTACATAATTGTCTTTCGGGCACTACACCTAACAATCTCCCACTTGCACGAATGGCAAGTGGATTAATTGTTTTAGAGCACACCCTTATTTATATCTATATCTACAACATTCTCCCACTTGCTCAAAACAAGTGAGACGTATCCCTCAAATGTGTACCCTCCAAGTGCATCTTAGTAATTCATTCATCCAAGCACGACCGGAGTGTGCCGCCGTAGGGTAGGTCAATGACCCGGCGCGTACTTAGAATCCGAACACCATGTGACTTGGTACACTGATCAGGTAGGTTGGCGTCTTGAGTCAATCTTTGGGATCGAAACATCACATTTCCATCTAATCCGGTGGTACGATTTCAATATGCCTTTGATTCAACACTGAGGACGAAAACGACTTAACGATCATCCTTAATCTGACCTAAAGTCAGAATCAGTGTCATCACTTATATTCTAGTTTACACCCGAATATACTAGCATATTATTCCTCATTTTCCCGAAGAGACTTGAGGATTCACTAAACATCCCATTTAGTATTCATCTGCAGGTTTAGATAACCATTCCTGAGAGGTAGGGTAGACTACATCGTTGAATGTTGCATAAATACAAGAATATCTTAACCAGGTGAATTGACGGGATTGCCAATAATCGATTCTCGAGAATTTGAGCGAATCAAATCCTTTAGAATGAATCCCGATGGCATGTCAGACTCTGACTTCAGATAACACACCCATGTTGTTCCCAACTGTTTCAGTGTTACCATTCACAAACACTAATCTATATACTACTTTACTAATATCGAAGCCTAGTCTATGAAAGACTTATCAATATTCTGGTCAAGTCTATATATTAAAATATATGACTTTGAAATGACCGAGAGGTTTGCTTTAATCCCCAAAGGATATAAGCTATGGCAGGCATCCTGCCAAAAGTTTATTCTGAATAAATTAAGATACCATTAGTCTCACAAAAAGGTCTTAGGGAATCACCCCTATTTTATGCTTTGTAACGAATCCGCCATTTGTTCGTTGCTAAAACCCTTCTGTTCTGAATGAATTCAGATTCCGTTGCTCGGCGAGGAAGTCTTAGGGAATCGCCCATATTTCCCGCTTTCTGACGAAATCAAGGAAGACTGAGTGGTAAGAGAGATCACGGTCTGGTTAACTCTCTACCTTTTAGGGAATCACCCCTAAATAACTCAGCTTTGCGTTGAAAGTTAAACTTTCCTATTCATTCGACTATTCTCCGTGTAGTTCCAATTACTACCACTGGGCCTGAGATACTCAGGTGGTTCTACAAGAGTTTCAACAGAACTGGAGTATCAAACTCCATTCACAGATTTATGGCTTTTAAACCAACCTCTATGATCAAGATCCTATATAGTACACGAAGGACTATAGGTCATCAATTTACCCTATAGACCGTAAGGTCCTGCAATGTGTAATGGACAAACCATACTCCCACTGCGTTCGGGGTGGATTGATATACTGATCTAGTTTAGTAGTTCTTATTAGTGTTATCACCAACTGCCGGTGTTGGATGTGGACTGAACAAATCAGTTAGTAACATCTTGAGTACAAATACTTCAAGATCTAATGTTGTTATTTATAGACTCTATCAGACCGAGTTTGACAGTATCACCGTCATTCTCTGGTTTTACGAGTTTTATAACCAACCTTTACTCAATGCATTAAGATATTTCACGACCTGAACGTGTATGCAAAATTTCCAGTCCTACCTTCACGCACTAAATGCTAAATGTCTATATTTACGGAAGTGGGGTGAACCGAATTCACTCCTTATCCACAAATGCGTAGACATCTTTTAGGTAGACTTCTCGGTTTTTCATCACAACGTAAACCGTTATTTTGCAACTAATATCTTAAATGTGTTCAGCAACGTATCGTAGCACACTAATGACTATATAAGGAAAGTTTATGGTGTATCCTTTAGTGAAAACATTTCACTGGGAGGCAGGCCGAGCATCCGTCCCGAAGACTACGCAAGAACCTATTTCTGAGTATGGAATACTCTATCTCTGGTGAAATCAGAGATTTTCTCCAAATATTTTGGATAAACTTACAGGAGTTTTGAGTAGTTATCAGACAATATGTCACTACTCAGAAGGTCCCACTAGCTTGTATCTTTCATATGACCCCGAAGGTCGATATGAACAAGCTATGTAACTTCTTTAAATCTATTATCCTTTTCCCAATTGAAAGGAAACTTAGGCATTGTTCCTTTGAGACAGGGTTCCTTTGACTGGGAGATAGGAATCACCCTAAGCCAGTCTTCAGATCTTTTCGTTAGGGAATATGCACTAATTAATAGAATGGAAAGAAGCGTTTATCTAAATACGGAAACCATTCGCGTTTATATTGTGTTACATATACCTATTCAGCATTTGTTAATGGTTCTGACTTTATCAAACAAAAGTCCGAGTCTTGGGTTCGTGCTACGAATGTTATATTTATCGTCAATAAGACAAACAAATTATCCTATTGAAAATGAATACGTTCGTTCCAACGAACCCGAAAACAGAAAATGAATTTTATGTGATACTCATGAAGTGAATCCGATATTCATTTCCTTATATCACTCCCACTAGTCTATCTAAAATAACTGCCCGTTGTCTATTTTATTTATCGTTTAATGCAATGCTACCTAGTTCTTCCAAAGAACTTTAGCTTTCGAGAAAATTGCTAAGGATGCATTGGTCAGTGATCCGAAATCACTTTCCTTATCCTCTGATTTCCAATTTATTAATTTTTCGGTTTAGCCTTAAAACTACTTAGTTTAGACGACTAACATGTATAAACGTTCTTTCCCATTCTCGACTTTCCTTAGATGGAAACAGTCTTGAACTAGCAGTTAAATTCGAGTAGACACTACTCTTGAACTCGTGGGATGTTCGATGTTACTTGCTTGGACTATCGATTTTTCTAATCGTCAAATCATAAGACCAAAGCTCCCACTAGTTTATCGGTTCCAAATACCGTCTAACTAGCAATGCTTTGTATTTATGATTTTTCAAAGATTAGAACATCACCTAGAACTAAGCTCCCACTAGTTTATCAGTTCCAAATACTGTCTAACTAGCAATGCTGTGTTCATGATGTTTCAAAAATTATAAAATCTCCAAAACTAAGCTCCCACTGGTTTATCAGTTCCAAATACTGTCTAACTAGTAACGCCTTATTCTTGTTTTTCCAATAAATGGAGAAACTTTTGTTCCGTCCATTACACATTTCTAATGATTCAGAAAAACAACAAATCATAAGACTAAGGCTCCCACTAGTTTATCGGTTCCAAATACCGTCTAACTAGCAACGCCTTATATATATGATTTTCCAATTTTTCAATTTAGAAATTTGTTGTGTAATTACACTTTTAAAATTCACTAAATGAATTTGTCTGATAGTCCTATATCATCTTTTGTAAACTAAGTATGGTCGTCTCTCGTTCAACGTGAGTGACACCCGAGACATACTTATACTATGTCACTTAAGTTTTTAAAGGCTCAAGGGAAAAATCTCTTCCGAAAAATTAACTGCATTTATTGATAATTACAACGTACTTGTTACTCTCCACATTTTTAATGAAGTCCTATTACTAACAGTTTAGTAGCCTAGAGATTTAGTTGTAAATAAAATGACAGAAAATTAAATTCAAAAATAAATTTTCACTACTAGATTTTTATTTTAGGAATAATAAACTATAAAAAGTTTATCCTACCATTCCAAGGATTTAACCTCCCATAGTACTGTCCGAGAGGGTCGATATTAGCACTATGACGGTTAAACTGAGGCAATCTCTCTCAATGATTAAACATTGGGAATCGAACATCCCACGAGAATCAGACATCCCGGACTTTAATCATTGATTACCTTCCTTTTCTAGCCAAGATATTTCTAAAATACCCTTAATGAATGTGACCTACTATATCAGATCTCAGAGTACGCCCCGAGTATGCCTACAAGGGGCAGGTCAGTGACCCGACGAGTACCCGAAATCCTATCCTTTTGGAGACCAAGCCTTGAATTTTGATAGCGGTGAACACCATCCGAAGGGGGCCGAAATCAAAGCGGCACGAGGCGTCACCATTCTCTCACGTGCTTGCACCTATAGTAGAGGCCGTGGGGTCGGTTGTCGCCTTCCCCAATCCCACTCAATCTTTTGAAAAAGTGGTGGGTTTACTAATTATGGTATCGGTCTTGACAATAAGAAACAATAAATCAATGTACTCCGAACAGGGTCGGTTATGTAGGCAAGCCTACGCCGTCTTATTCGTTGGAACATATGTGACAGTTCAGGCCAATCCGGCAAGAGAAGCCCCATTTAGCCCGAAGGCTTATCGGCTATGCTAAGTCCTGTCGAACTGTTGAAGCGTACATCACACGTGGAGGGGAGTCGATTGAGCCGAAGCTCGGTTGAACTCGCCCAACCATGGTTAGACCATTTCCGAATCCATGTACTAAGATTCTCCGATTTCTAAATTGTCACCCAAAGCGTAATCTCGTTTCTGTTTAAGGTGGGTTCACTGAGAAGCCATCACCGAAAAGCTCAACGATTTATCCAAGTGGGATTCACCGAGAATCCATCACTAAAATCGTAACGATTGACAAAAACCCGGTTCCTCGGTTTTAATAATTAGTTACTTATTTAATTAACTACCACATATTAATTATATAAGTCTTTAAACTAATTATACGAGTTATACATGCCTAATTTATTCGAAATAAACTAGCTACATGTATGCATTGGAGTGGAATCATGATATGTTGCATGTAATGGCAATTTTCCGGGTTCTATCACATAATTTCGATCATACACGAAAAAATAAACGGAAAAATTAAACACCGAGATGGATCGTTGGTACCCCCGTATCTAACCTATGAAAAAAAAAAAAAACAAACCCTAACTAGGGTTTACAATTTTCTGATCTGCTGCTGCTGCGTTTTGTCGATGATCGGACATCCAAACAAACTTTGATCGTCATTAAACTTTATGGACCTGTTCTTTACTCCTCCTAATTGAATATGGACGGTTGGATCTGAGTTTTGACAGTCCAATTGATTCCAGCAAGCCGCCGATCCAACTGCTGCATCTGTTTATAGCTGCGGCACAGCAGTGTCTTCCCGGGGACGATCGGGCATTGACACAAATCCCGATCGACCTAAATTTTTTAGGTATTGTTCATGACTCCGTTGAAGTCGATCTGAACGGTCGGATCATCGTTTCAACGGTCCAATTTCTTCCAGAAATTCGACAAACTCACAGCTAGGGTTTAAATGTCTGCTGTGATTTTCTGTTACAACAGCAACTTTATAGCAGCGATCGGACATCGAGATCGACTCCGATCGTCACAAAATTTTGAGGGCATGTTATTCAACTTTTCTTCTTCATTCTGACTGGAGGGATTGTCGTTTCAACGGCTCAAACTCCGGGAAAATATAAAAAATGGAACAGCAACAAAACAGATCTACTTCTAGGAAATTAAAATTACAAAATTTTCTATACTCATATAAACGAATTTATATGAGTTTACAATAGATCTAACGAGTAAACAATACCAACCCCAATCCATCTATTCAACCACAACATATCAAAGCATTCATCATCATGATTTTGAAAAAAAAAACAATGCAATCTAAACATGCAATTTCCACTCCTAGATCTAAAATTCACATACTTTGATTGATAGATCAAAGGCTCTGATACCACTCATAAGATGTAATATCTCCGGATGGATCAAAGATCCACCCGATTACGCAGCGGAAACTACAAAATCTAGATCTAGTCAACCAAAATACATAAATAAATAGATCTAACCTACGAGGGGGTTAGATCACCAACCTTTTTATGGTGAAAAACGTCAAGAACAAGTTGAGGGCCTAGTTGAGAAGCCAAAGTCTTCCAACGTGTGTCTCCAAGCACCACCAGGTGGATGGTGTTTCAAGCCGCCGAACCTCCTCGATATGCTACCAGAAAAATCCCGAAGATTTTTCCAACTCGAACTCTAAGAATAGAGGCCGAAATTTTCAGCCAATTTCTCTTGTGAATAGTGACGTGAATAGTGATTTTTTGGTACAATGGAGAACTCTTCTTATATAGGAGAGAGATCCTTGTTCCACAAGGATTTAATTTAATTAATGGATAATCAATGAAATAAATCATTTTCCATAAAAGATAAATCTAATATTTTCCCAAACAAATTAGGATAAATAAAAGATCATTATCTAATATATGAATTATTTAACCAATAAATAATTAAGCACCGGTCATATAATAACACAAGAAAACAAATTCCTTGTTAATAATATATATATATATTGGCGCCAATACCTAGTTAAATAGGTCATGGGCCGAAATTCAACAAACCGGGTCGAGTCCATGAAAAAAATGTCTTTTCCATCTTTTTAATCATTTAGTCCAACTAAACAATTAATCCACATATCAATTAAACAGTGCAATGCTACTATTTAATTATAATATAGGTTCAACGACGAGAAACCTATATGCTATATTAGGAGCCACGTCGGGGACCATGGTCCCATATTCAGTAGCTACAATAAATCGAATAATATTATCCGTCAGACCGAACAATAATATTCAATATATTAATTCCGGATTACACCACCATAAACCCGAAACCGAACTCTGCCGAATATAGATAACTTACACTCAACCATGAGTTGATAAGGTGTCCACTGATATAATCATTACATACGGATAAATCCTCCATAGACTGTTCATTTCGAGTCGGGATATTTCCGTAAACCCTTCTCGAAACATATTATCCTCATTTACCATTAACCCCCTAGTGATCAATTAGTTCACATACCAGACTAGTAGCTAATTAGTCTAACATGAACTCCGCGAAGCAATCAGTTTCTAGGATTAACAAATAAGGGAACTGTCTGTCTACTTCCCGAGGGAAGGAATGGATTCCATATCTATGATAACATAGACTACTCACTCATTCCAGAATAGAGCCAACGAGAAGTGTTGGACCACATACTTCGAAGTGATCCTTACTAACACATCAAACTTTACCCTAGTATAAGCAGTTGTCTGTGATCACCTCAGGATTGAGATTGATCTATACATGATCATCTTGTGATTCGATAAGACTTCTCGATCACGGAATTATATCGAGAACTCAAATCAAATCGGTCCAGCCCTATATGATTATCATCATATATAAATGCCCCACTAGGTACCCTATTACCGACATTCCGGATAAGACTGTCACACCTAAAGTGTTCTGGGCGCATTATTAGCATATTAATCATGAGACGCGTACTCAGATTAATCAACGCTACGGACTAAGTTAATTTTAAGTACATCTCACTAACTCAATCCTCTTGTGTATAGCCATACACTGAGTTATGTGATTACATAAACGAGGTACTTAGGGTTTTCAGTAGTGTCTTAATTATTAGCATACATTCATATAATAAGATGAATTATTAATTCTGTCTTAAAACAATTACATAATTGTCTTTCGGGCACTAAACCTAACAGCAACTTGGGAAGTTGAGGACGACGTGATCAGCGAGTTTCCAGAGTTTTTGGAGTTACCAGGTATGTTCTAGTTTCGAGGAGGAAACACCTCTTAAGGGGGAGAAATGTAATATTCCGATTTTCGGAAAAGGGCAGACGTGTCATTTTACGAAAATGAAATATTATTATTCTGACTTATTTTATTGGAGTTATGTTATATATATATATATATATATATATATATATATATATATATATATATATTAATGAAAATCTGAATTTAAGGGTAATTAAGGGAATTTTTATTTTGTGAAAAACCTTATTTAAGGAAAAAATAATTCCCATTATACGTAAAACCTATTAGAAAATTAGATTTTCTCCTCGTATATCCTTCTTCCTGCATGTGGAAGTTTGAAAAGAAGGGCCGGGAGATTTCTTCCGTTTTCTAAGTCGAATCTCAACTGTTTTCAGATTCAAGTAGAGCGTTGGAATCGTCGTGAAGAGGGCATCGTTTCAACACAAGAAAGTTGGAGCTTTTCTTGAGGTATGATTATCGACCTGACTGATGTTTTGGATGAGTTTGATGGATCAAAACTTATGTCATTCATAGTCTCGATGTGTTAGAAGTTTGTGATCGATTCTAATGCGAATACGGATTGATCATATAAGTTTCTCTGCAAAAGGTGTTTGTTTCTACAGTTTTTCTGAGGATTTGGACTTGGATTAGCTTGATAAAGGGTAAGAGGGTCTTCCTACATGTTAATTATGGCTCATATGGTTTAATTTGTGATTCTATTGATGTTTTGGATGTTAGAATTCATGCTACGAGTTGTTTAAGAATCATAGGATTTTATGGGCCTGTATTGGGTCATGTTTTTCTACTATTTTCTGAGTATATTGATGTTGAATAATTTTGAGAACGATTAGGGTTAAAAAATCAATTTTTGGGAGTGGCCGCGCTTGGTGCGGGCGCATCAAGCCCAGTGCAGACACACTGGAGGTCCTGAACGTGAATTTTTACATTCAGAGAGTTAGTGCGCGTGCACCAAATCTGGTGCAAGTGCACTAGAGCCCAGTGCGGGCGCACTGGACAAGTAGAATTCGAGATTTTACATTCAGAGGCTCAGTGCGTGCGCACTGAACCCAGTGTAGGCGCACTGGCCCCTGTTTTGAGGAGAATGTTGTTTTAAGTCATGCAATGAGTTTTAAATGTTAATTCTTTGATCTTATAACATTAATTAAGCCTGAACAAGCCTCGATTGAGCTTCCAATTCGTTTAGTTTCGGCACCGGATGTACTCTTAAAGGGTGTTGAAGTTCGGATCCGTCGGAAGGGCATGAAAAGGCTTGTGCTTTGATGAACTAGAGTTCATCAATGTCTGTGTACTTAATAGGATGTGACGTCTAGCTGTCTAAGTGAGGGAGTAGAGTTGATAAGGTGAGCTTTGCCTTGAAAACACTTCGGTGACTAGTTAATACATAATCATAATTACATAAGTGTAGTAAAATATAAAACGTCACATATTCTCGGTTAGGAACTATTTCATATCGGTGATGTGATACGTTCATAAAAAGGTGAACAGCGTTACTGGCTCAAAATGTTGAAGGGTAGTGGAGGAAATTAATCGAACGTATATGCATATCAGGGTGATCCCGGGACTATCGGTGCTAATCACCGTAGTTGGCAAGTATATCTCGTGATGGATACGCATCATGCATAGTGCCCTTGAGTGTTGACGTAACCAAGATAAGTTAAGCTAGAAACGTATAGTCATGACATGTTGATGGACATGGAATGAATGTCAGATTGAGTCGGTCTCATAAAGAAAATTGTTATAATAAAAATTGTTAAGGAGCCTTAGTTAATTTGTAGCTTCTACTTCTTACTATGTACAATGTACTTTCCTTAAATGCATGTTTATTTATGTGTTTGATGGGGAGAAGACGAACAGGTAAATCCGGAGTTCGAGGAGGACTTTGACGACGACGTTTAAGGACGCCTAAATTGAAGAGAGTTTACTTATTTTTGCTTCCATTTATATTTTAGAATTGTTTGGAAACGCTGTAATTTCCTTTTAGTACTTTTTGGAGGTTTCGTAAGTTTTGGTTCGTTTGGTTTTTCAATGTAATAAATTCTACATTGCTCTCTTTAGATATTGAGTTTCTATTCTTGGTTATTTGGAAAAAAAAATTACCCGAGTCTTTTTATTCCGTTTTGCTTAACTCGATACGACGTAGTAGAGGCTTACGCAAAAAGTGAAATTTATTTTATTTTGTTTTATACATGCCGAACATTTTTTTTCCGGATAAGGACTCGATGTCCGGGAATGGGACGTAACAATATTCTTTGTCTGTATTCGTATTTCAAATATCATGCATCTATTCGGCAACTCCAATTAAAGATTCGACCGCCCAATAGTTATATATATATTGTCAGAAAGCAACATTTTAATTAAAAAATCAGCAAGCGTGGAAGTAAATGGGGAGAGTTTACAAGATGATTCAAAATCACAGATGCAAATGAACAAAAAGCAAAATTAGGCGACGGAGCATTATGACTAATTAATCAGCTTTTGTTTTCACATGATGAAAATAATTAGACTCTGTTTAAGTATATATTTGCATATATTTGAGGTATTGTTTAATTTATTTGATTCATCCATTAAAGGATTTTGTATATGAATCATATAAAGTAATCCATGCCTCAGGAAAAATTCTTTGCTTGAGTTATAAACGAAATGATATTTTGAGAAAGTGAAGAAATAAGATGATTTGATTATTTCTAATCCCAAGAAAGTAAGACGGATAAGATTGAAGATAAGTTGGGTTGGTATGCACAGAGATATGTTGGGTTGGCATACATGGTTTGGCAATTTAATTAGTTAAATTGGAACGATAAAAAAAACATGCGCCAGAGACTCATTGCCGTACCCACACGCCAGACACTGACATTCCCCCACATTACGCCGTGCTAAGTTTCACACCACATACATACAATCGTGATGGTACAACAGCAGAAACGCAGTAGTAGTGGTGTTGGGTATGATTTGGTGGTGGTTTAAGGGTGTCTAAATTGAAGTTTTTATGGTTGTGGTGTGGTTGTGATGATGGCCGAAATTTACAAGAAAGATAAATAAGAAGAAGTATGGAGGTTTGGTGAAATGAATTGGTGAAGTGGTGGTGTGAATGTGAGTTTAAATAGAAGAAGAACAAATTGGAGACGTGGAAATATGGGAGTGTTTGGAGTAATAAGAGGAATGGTTTGAGGTGGTGTGAGAGGATTGAGGTCAAGGTGTAATGGTGGGTTTATTGGGAAGGAGGAAAGGTGGGAGAGTGGGAAGGGTGCAACTGACACTTCTGTCAGGCTTCCCACAATGGCGCGTGAGCAGCATGCTCTTGCGAGGTGTTCCAAAATGCAACCAAACCTCGAAATTAGGGTTCCGCATGCTCGCAATTGCGGCAAGGTGCCCTCTAAAGCAAGGGCATGTTCCTCCAAGATTTTTCAGACTTCGATCCAGCTATACACTTTCCTGGATTCTCCACTGTTATTACTCATGAATGACTCTTCCTCGACCACTTTTCAGTCATATTTTTGCATTTCTCCGACTCGATGCCTAGCCTACTTCACCTAAGTAGCTAATGAGCAAAAAAACCTTCCCACCATCCATCGGCTTATGGCCATTGGATACAGTCGAATGAAAAAAAGCTCGTTGTATTCTCTCGTTACTTTTATTGGAATCGTTCTATATAAAGGGGATAAAAAGTAGTTATGAATTTAAAGTCGCCATCTAGACTTTCTTTCTGAATCACCTTGAGTTAGATTGCTGGACTTTGGCCCTCCAAACATGCACTAGGGATGTTTTCACTGAGCTGCACCTCGATTCTCTCTCGATCCATGCCCATTCATGGCTTTTGAGACCAAGAAAGAAGCATTCTTCATTACTATTGAGAAGGGCTCCCTCTGGAACTTCCCTGATATGGCCTTGAGCTCTTCTCCTAGAACGCTCGGCCCGCTTAGCGTGCGCAATAGGTTTACCTCTCGTACTTTGAATTTTTTCCTTGACACACGAAGGCTCCACTTTATCTTCTTCAAAATTCAAACTTTCACTGCGCAAGATGGGCTCGCCCATATCCATATGATCAGAATAGTTTGCCTCTCGTGGCACTTTGCAGTGGTCCTTATCCTTTTGTTTCCAAAGTAACAATGTTAAAAATTTCTTCTGACCGGCACCTACCGTAGAAACTTCTTTCCGAATGCCTTCAACTTTCACATTCTCTGCATCCTTTGCATCCACTGAAATTGATCTCATCATCCGCAAATCTCCCGGTCTGTTTTTTAATGGCTACAAGATCCTTATAATTACAACATCGTTATGAGATCTTAAAGTAATGATGACATTGTCCATGTCAATCAGAGCCCTACTGGTGGCTAAGAAAGGACGACCTAAGAGTATGGATGCACTAGGGTCTTCTGGCACGTGCAAAACTAGAAAGTAGATAGGGTCAAAACCTCATGTACTGACCGTATAGTCACTTAACCTTCCAGCGATCATATCCACCTTGCAATCCGTGAATTGGCTTATGGTGCGATGGCTCATGCTGGCCGGAATTTTTGACTTAAGGTTAAGAGATTGGGGTGTTGCTGCTACTAGCCCCTATATCGCATAATGCTATCCATGAAGATACCCCATTTATCGTAATGGGCAACCTAAAACAACCAGGATCTCCTAGATTCTTGATCTCACAAGTATCAGAGCTTGCCAGGTTCTACTGCAAAAAATCCTCCTGAAAGCGAATCAAAAGTGTTTTACATGTCCTGCAAGAAAAACAAAAGCATGGTTAGCAATCTTCCGTTTCAGCTGGGTTTAACCCCAACTGCTGTGGACCTACTTACTAAAAACTAATAGGGATAAACACAGAAAAATAGGGAGTGATCAGAATTAAGCTTTCCCGTGGTTTCTTTTGTGAGATGTACTCTTGCTATTTCAAGACCAGTCTTCCTTCTTTTTACCTTAATATAGTACAGGAATCACACGGAAATGACTCAAGACTCAAAATAAACAACAAACAAATAGAAAGTTCTTTATTAAATTTAATAAATTTATTATCGAATATTGGCCATTGTCCCCGGCAACGGCACCAAAAACATGATGACTCTCATATAAGTTGTTTATACTATAAAGTGTATTAGGTCAATCGTAGTAGGCGAATCTAGGTCGATCCCATAAAGATAATGCAACATTGATAATAAACGTAGTAATCTAATTAAGGACACATATAGTGGTCTACGACAAACGTAATAATGGAAAATAAAGTTGTATTCCTCCCTCCCAACCTATCTCTTAGCTTGGTATATTTAATCTTTGTGTTTATGCCCGATGTAATTCTATGAGTTAATCAGAACATATACTTTAATTTAGTTTTAGCTACGGGTGCAGTCTCCTAGCTTTGTTTACTTTCATTTCCAAGGACAGTAAATGTTTATGTCCTATTAACCTCATTATTTTGTTGTATTAACCCAAACGCAATAAGTTCCATGAAGTGTCAGCTCAAGACCGAGAACCTCCCTATGCAACTTTCGACAATGACTTGCATGTTAGTAAAGAAGGATCCAGGCTATGTCCTAAACTACCGTAAAACCAACCCATACACCACTGTTGCTGCTATTTTTTATGTTGCTGCCATCATTTCTGCAACGCATTTTCCATATCTATTCTTTACGTTGCAACATATTTCCAGAAACTCGTATATACATGCTCCCAATATTGCGAGTCCCTCACCACAAAATCAATCTCATTTCAGTCAGTAATCCATTCAATTCCTATTCTTGAGAATCGGCAAAATTTCCCTTGAAATTGTGTTGGTCCCTTGAAAAGGCTTTGGTTAAGTTTAGAAGGGGGGGGTGAATAAACTAAACACTTAAAACTTTTTGGAGTTAACAACTCAAAGAAAGTCGAGCTTTGGCATTTGCTCGAGAGTCTATCACGATCGTTGATATTCTTTGGATTTGTTGCAGCGGAATATATTCAAATTAAGCCTTATTACTTGTTTTTTAAATATGATACTAAGTATTAGATACTCAGCAGTGTAAGTGTGTGATTCAGTTGCTAGTTTCAGTAAGTTGATGTGATCAGTATACTAAGTGCAGAAATTAAATGCAGAATGTAAGTAGGCAAATTTTATAGTGGTTCCAGGTGGTGTACTCATGTCTATCCACTCTTCTCCTGTGATGTTGGAGGATATTCACTAGAGATCTTTAAGGTTGCAGTTACAAAAATCTCTAAGTTGTCTATCCTTCACCAATAACTATGGCTTCACAAACTGAACACTTGAAACAGGTAGGATTATTGCTCCAAAGTATTCCACTGGTCCTTGAAGGGTAGGATTGCCTCTTCACTAGCTCCACCACAAACAATAGTCCTTGACACCCAAAAGATGCTTCACTGTCTTCAGCAGGTTTCTTGTAAAAGAAAGTTTGAATCAAGTAAGTGATTCAGCTTTCAGCAGCTTGATCATGATGAAATGATCAACAGCTTGATGTCTTCAAGTGTGTAAACTTGATGTAACTTGATAGCAGGTTACACTTGAAGAATATACTGGACAGTAGCTTTAAGCTCAGTGAATGTCAGCAGGGTGAATTTCTTGATAATAAACTTGATAGCTTAGGATTGATTGTTGTTTTTCATCACTTGTATCTGAATCAGGAGTCCTCTATTTATAGGTGGGAATCCTATGACTTATGTTTGAATTTCAAACATAGCCATTTCAGATTTGTCCCCATCTTGACTTGCTTTCTTTTCCTGTACATCGTACTGACACAGTCAGTCTTCTTTTTGTTAGTTTTAAGACTGTCTCCCTTTGACTTGTGTCCATTGGATAAAACACTGAATCTTTCCAACGTCCCTTTAATCTTGACCATTGATTTGTTGACAAAATCAAGACTTGTTATCTGTCCTTATCCTTGTAATCTTCCAATGTAACCTTGATTAAATTGAAATATACATTCAGCATATTCCTGTGTAAGTAAGTCTGCTGAAATGCTTGTCAGTCAACTGTCTGAAGTTTGATGTGTTTGTAAAACACTTCAGTTGACTTTCTTTTATCTAAATTTTGATTGTGAAGTTAGAGTACACCATTCTGAATATGACCAAGTTCCAATCAGCATTTAACCGATGGAACTTAGACCTTGTACACAAGGTATATGTAATTAGTTTATGTCATCACAGACTTCCCTAAATTCTAATTCCATATCATTGACTTTAAATACTAAGTTTGATCCCTTAGCCTTCAATAACTGAGTTTGACCCCTCAGCCTCCAGTCTTCATAGGTCCCTAACTAGTCTACTGACTTAGTTACCTTACTGACCTAGACAGGTCTGCTGATGAAAGTCAGCTGACCTTTTACAATGCTTGTTTGATCAAACCTATACAAAAATCAAACTCTAATAAGCCTATACATTTAATCTAGACATATTTTTGCCTTTGCTCTATAACAGCTAGTCTGGCACTCATCACTAAAACTTAAAATATGTCCAACAAATTGTGAGCTGCCTACCGCAATTGCGAGCTTGATTTTACAGAAATGGTCTTCGTCCAACAGTCTCCCTCTCCAGTTTCCATTTTTCTAACAACGTCAGCGGGTCTAAATTTTTTCACCAATGATACATTTATAACTATAAAATCAATGCCACTGACGTTGGGAATGAAAACCAACGTCAGTTCTAGTGACGATCATACGGAAAAACACGTGTCAGTGCCATAGACGTGGTGTTGGAAAAAATAATAAGAATATTCAGTGTGGTCCCAAAAGTAATTTATAGGGTGCCAAGAGTAATCATGGTACCGAAAGCAGATTAATGGTGCCGATATAAGCCACTTGTATATACTCACAAAATAATAAAAACAAATTGTTTTGTGTCAACTGATAATTCTAAAATTATCACAAACAAGTTTGAGTGGATTTAACGGCGGATATATAGCTAAAGTGAGTGAATTTGCAGGTGGTTGCATGACGAAGATCAAGACCAAGATGATGAAAATGTTGTGTTTATAATTATGAGCTGCACCGTAGAAGGCTGCCTACGTACCCATAGCTTGTAAGGGATCAAGCCCAAGTTACATAGTTCTTAGAAAAATCAGAGTTCCCTCTTGTGAAAGGTGTGATGCTACTATTTATAAGGGATAAGAGCTAATGAGCTGGCAACTGAAGGATGCAGGTTCTTAGATCTAAACGAGTTAGATCTACGCGCAGCGGATGGATCACGATTTATACATCACAATACATAATTAAAGGACTTAACTACTACAAGGGGGTTAAGATCATGTTACCAATAGTCGGAAGAGAAGCCAAGATCTTCCGATGTGTTCTCCAAACGGCGGTTGGTGGACACCCTTCTTGATACACGAACCTCCTCGATATGCAACACCAAGAAAAACTCCAAGTTTTTCTTCTTCTAAAACCCAAGACAAGAAAACTAATTTTTTTTTCTCTCCTTTTGCTATAGTGGTCGAAATTATGCCAATGTCTAAGGCTTGGGAGAACTCTCTTTATATAGGAGAGTAATCCTTGTCCTCCAAGGATTAGATAATTATTACATTAATCATTTTTCCAAATAAAAGATAAATAAAATAATTATCCCAAACGAATTAGGATAAATCATATTATTATCTATTATTCCATGAATTATCATTTAACAAATAAAAGATAAATCACATGTCAAATAATTATCCAAGAAATCTAATTTCCCTCTAATTATTCAACATTATTGGCGCCACCTTTAGGGTCAAAAAGCCCACATAAAATGTCTTTTATGTGTATTATATTATTTAGCCCAACTAAATAATATACATGCATATCAATTAATTAGCCCAGCCAATTAATTATCACTGAGGCCCAAATAACAAGATTACTAGTCCGAATTACAGAAGCCACACCGGGGACCATGGACCTATAACCAGTAGCTCCAATAATTAATTATTCATCGAACCGAATAAGCACATTAATTATTAATTCCGGGATTACGCCACCATAAACCCGAAACTGAACTCTACCGATTATAGATGTATACTTATACTCAACCCATAGAGTAAATAAGCGTCCATTGATATAATCACTACATACGGATTAACCCTCCATAGACTGTCCATTCTGTGTGGGAAGTCTCCGTGAACCCGACTCAGAATATCTTATCCTTATTTACCATTAACCCCCTGATGATCAATTAGTTCACATATCTGACTAGTGATCAATTAGTCTAATATGAACTCCCGGGATCGATCACTTTCTTAGGGCTAACAAATAAGGGAACTGTCTCTCTACTTCCCGCAGGAAGGAATGGATTCCATGTCTGTGAAAATCAGAACTACTCACTCATCTGGAGATAGTGCCAATGAGAAGTGGCTTGGAACACATATTTAAGTGAACCGTAACTAACACATCAAACACTACCCCGGGACAAGCAGCACCCTGTGATCACCTCAGGATTAAGGTTGACCCATATATGATCATCTAATGATTTAATAAGATTCCTCGATTACGGAATTATATCGAGAAATACAGATTAAATCGGTCCAGTCCTATATGAATGCCATCATATAAAAATGCCCCACGTAGGTACCCTCTTCCGATAGTCCGGATAAGACTATCACACCTTAAGGTGTTCTGGGCGCATTATTGGTGTTTTAATCAAGAGACCCTAAACTCTGATTAAGTTCACCACGGACTAACAGTTTATGCATATCTCCACTAACTCAATCCTCACGTGTAATCCATACACTGAGTTAAGTGGTTACATACAGATATACTTAGGGTTTGCAACAGTGTATACTATATAGGCACGAAGCAAATAAGATGAAATAAGTTCTGTCATTCATTATTAAAAACAATTACACAAATTGTCTTTCGGGCACTATACCTAACAATCTCCCACTTGCACGAAATGACAAGCAACAATTGTTTTTAGAGCATACCCTTTCTCATCTTATTCACAACACTATCTCTCCGACTTGCTCTAAAAGCAGATGAGACATATCCATCAATGCCGTACCCTCCAAGCACTCGACTTGGTACACTGATTAGTTAGGTTGTCGACTCGAGACGATCTTTAGGATTGAAACATTGCCGGTCCTTCCAATCAGGCGGTACTCACTCTCAATATGCTTTTGACTTATGACTGAGAAAATCCTTCTAAGCTATCTCTTCACTGTTTTCATGATGAAGTGATATCGGCTTATCAGACCTGGAATTTCTCCCAGACCAAAAAGGAATTCTAAGCACTATGAGTAAACGTTGAGCCCGAGATCAACTTAATGATCATCCTAAATCAGACTACAAGTCAGAATCAGTGTAGTCAACCATATTCAAGTTTGCACCTGAATATACAAGCATATGATTCCTCGTTATCTAAAGATACTCGAGGACGTACTAAACCGCTACTTATTGCTCGAATCCAAGATTCGATTACTATTGACTTGTGATAACCTGACTTGCCATTATCCAAGAGAGACTCTATCCCATTTTCTCTTTATCCGAAGATTTAGAGAATCATTCCTGAGAGGTAGGGTAGGACTACTCTCGATGAATGTTGCATACGTATATGCATGATCGTCTTATTCAATAAGATAGGTGGGACAGCCAATGACTCATTCTCGTGAATTTGACCGAATCAGATTCTTAGAATATAGTCCAATTCTCTCATCCAGAGAATCTTGGCCTGTCAGTTTCTGACTTCAGATAACACACTCATGCTGTTTCCAACAATATCAGTGTTACTTTTCGCGAACACTAATACTACTATTTTACCAATACTGATACCCAGTGTACAAAAGACTTATGAATATTCTGGTCAAGTCCACATATTTTAAAACACGCGACTTTTAATGACCGATAGGTTCTCTTACATCAACAAAGAACTAAGTCCCGGCAATCAAATTGCCATTTGTTCTAACCAAGACCCTTCTGTTTAGAATGAATCCAGACTCCGTTTTTCGGCAAGAAAGTCTCAGGGAATCACCCCTATTTTCTGCTTTCTAACGAAATCTTGCAAGACTGAGTGGTGAGAGAGTTCAAGGTCTGGTTAACTCTCTACTTGTCAGGAATCACCCATATACCACTCAGCTTTGCACTGAAAGTTTAAACTTTCCTATTCATTCGACTCTTTTCCGTGTAGATCCAATTGCTCCCACTGGGCCTGAGACACTCAAGTGATTCTACAAGAGGCTGAACAGAATTGGAGTATCAAAACTCCATTCATAGGGTTAAGGCTTTCAAACCAACCTCTATGATCAGAATCCTATACAGCCCACCAAGAGCCATAGGTTATCAATCACCCCAAAGAGATTGTAAAGTCCACAAAACCACAATGGGTCAACGGTTAAACCATACTCCCCCCACTGCGCGTTTTGGGTGGATTGACATTCTCGATCTAGTAGTATTTATCGGTGCAATCACCAACAACCGATGTTGGACGTGGTCTGATTAAATCAGATAGTAACTACCTTTGGGAAACCATACTCCAAGGTTTAAGGCTGTTACTTATAGATTCTATCAGAAGGCTTGTGACAGTTCAACTGTCACTTTCTGATCTCAAGAATCTTATAACCAACCTTCACTCGACACATTAAGATATTTCACGAACAGTCACAATCTGAACGTATGCGCAAAATCTCCAGTCCTACCTTCAAGCATTAGTGCTAAATGCTTACATTTACGGAAGTGGTGTGAACTGAAGTCACTCATTATCCATAAATTCACTAGCATCTTCTAGGTAGACTTCTCGGTTTACATAATAATTCTTAACCGTTATTTTGCAACCAATTATCTTAATCGAGTTTAGCAATGTATTGTAGTATATCAATAACTATATAGGGCAAGTCTATGGTTTCTTTCTCAGTGAGAAACATTCCACTAGGAGGCAGGCTGAGCATCAGTCCCAAGACTATGCTATAGCCTATTTCTGAGCATGGAATACTCTATTCTCTGCTAAAATCAGAGACTCCTCCTCGTATTCTTTTGATAAACTAAATCGCGTTTTGTGTAGTTATCAGACATAATGTCACCACTCAAAATCTCCCACTAGCTTGTATCTCTCATTAGACCCCGAAGGTTATGATGAACAAGCTATGTTACCCCTTCAAATCTATTACCCTTTCCCAATTGAAAGGAAGCTTAGTCATTGTTCCTTTAAGACAGTGTTCCGAGACTGGGAGATAGGAATCACCCTTAGCCAGTCATTAGGTCTAATCTCTAGGATATATGCACTAATTAATAGATATTGAAGGGTCGTTTATCTTAATACGGAAACCATTCGCCTATAATAGTTTAAGACGTGTTACATATACCTTTTCAGCATTTCATAGTGGTTCTGACTTTATCAAACAAAAGACCGAGTCTCGGATTCATACTACAAATGTCATTTTCACTTTCTATGAGGTAACAATATATCGAGTTGAAAGTGAATCCATTTGTTTCAACGAATCTGTAAACAGAAAAATAATTTTTTCTAGGATGTTCAAGGATAGAATCCGAAATTCATTTCCTTATATCACTCCCACTATTCTAGCTGAAATTACTGCCCATTGTTACTCTATTAATCGTTAATGCAAAGCTCTCTTGTTCTTCCAAAGAACTTAGCTGCCGAGTCGAGTTACTCGGTTAAGAAAGTCGCTAAGGATTCATTGGTTAGTGATCCGAAATCACTTTCCTTATCCTATACTTTCTTTATTTAATATTTCGGTTTAGCCTCAATCTTAGTTTAGATGATTAACACTTGTAGACATTCTTTCCCATTCTTGACTTTCCTTAAAAGGATATAGCCTTGAACTAGCAGTTCGGTTGAGTAGACACTACTCGTGAACTGTGGATGTCTAATGAAAGCGTTACCCAGTGGGACTAATTTTCTAATAAATTAGAAAAACAACAGATAAAAGCTCCCACTAGTTTATCGGTTCCAAATACCGTCTAACTAGCGAAACTTTGATTTATGATTCTCTAATTTTTCTATTAGAAAATTTCTCGTGTAGACACTACACAATTAAAATTCACTAGAAGAATTTTATCGTCCCAATCATCTTTCAAACTAACTATGGTTGTCTCTCGTTCAACACGAGTGACAGCAGTGACATACTTATTTACGTCACTTAAGTCTTGAAGGCTCAAGAGAAATATCACTTCCGAAAAATTAATCGCATGTAAGATCAATAAGTACAATGTTCTAGTTACTTACCACTTTTCAACGAAGTCATTACTAGTCAATTTTACACTAGCAGTCTAGCACCCTAGAGAGATATATAAATAGTTGTAAATAAAATTGACAGAAAATAAATTCAAATGATACACTAATATTTTTAGGAACATAAACTAAGTACATATAGTCTATCCTACCGTTCCAAGGATTTAATCTAATGCCTCAGTGCCGCCTTAGGGTAGGTCAAAGAGGTTTCGATTAATATTGAAGATCAAATTGAGAATCAAACATCTCATTTTTTATAGTCAATCACCTTTCCTTTTTCAGCCAAGGCACTACCAAAAATACCCTTTATGAGTGTGACCTACTGTCTCAGATTTTTAGGTAGACCCCGAGTGTTCCGCCTTAGGGTCGGTCAGTGACCCGACGAGTACCCAAAATCCTATCCTTTCGGAGACCAAGTCTTGAATTTTGATAGCGGTGAAGGCCTTCCTTAGGGAGGCCGGTCCCAGGCCGGCACGAGGCGTCACCATTCTCTCACGTTGCTTGTGTCAACAGAAGAGGCCGTGGGGTCGGCTGTTGTCTCTCCCGCTCCCACTCAATATTTTGAAAAAGTGGTGGGTTTACTGATCACGTTTTTGGACTTGATGTTGCATTAAGGAACAATAAATCATAGGCCCGAATGTTGTCGGTTACGTGGGCTAGCCCACCGGACCTATTCGTTGGAACATATGTGGCCGTCGGACGGGTCAAGACTAGGGGAGCTCCGTTGAGCCGTAGTGGCTCTTCGGATGGCCCAGCCTTGCCAGACCCCCGTGCAAACACCACACGTGGAGGGTGAAGTCGATCGAGCCGTAGCTACTGTTGACCATCCAACCGTGGGTAAACCACTTTCGAACCATGTATGGCCGTGATAATCCAATCCTTAAACATCAAACTTTCACGTAGACACTACGGAACAAAAACGTAATCTCGTCTAGGTAAGGTGGAATTCACCGAGAATCCAACACCTTAACCACGAGGTTTCGGGATTTTACTCCTTATGCTTTCGCAGAGTGGGATTCACCGAGAATCCATCACCCAACCTCGACGATTGAAAAAACCCGTGTTCCTCGGTTTTTATCCTAATTAGTTTCTAATTAATATCAAACAATTAATTAAAACTAATTGCGTGTTTTATACATGCCTAACTAATTCCTCGAATTAATTTCTACATGTATGCATATGGAGTGGAATTCATGATATGATGCATGTCATGGCAATTTTCCGGTTCTACACATACAATCTAAACATGTATACTAGTGCGGAAAATAAACATCGAGATGGACCGTTGGCACCCCCGTATATAATCTATTAAATAAAATAAAATTAGAAACCCTAATCTGTAGCTGTTCAAAACTTCGACGATCGGCAAAACCAAATGAACTCGGATCGCAACGAAAATCACCAGATCTGTTCTTCATTCCTCGGGCTTCAATGTGGACGGTTGGATCGGAGCTTTGACTTGTCAATCTTCTCCAGTGAGCCGTCCAACTGGCTGCTGAATCTGACTTTTACAGCAGCGCATCAATGACTTCCCGAGGCCGATTGGGAATCGAGATGAATCCCGATCGACCTGAAATTTTTATCCTACGTCAACAACTCCATATTGTTCGATCAGACCGGTTGGATTTGCGTTCCAACGGTCCAAACTCTCCCAGAAATTCGAGGAAGTCACAGGTAGGGTTTCTGTGAATCCTGCGTTTTTTTGTTACAGCTGCTTCTTTGCAGCAATGAACGGATATCAAAACGGACTCCGATCGACGCCAAATTTTGTGGAATTGTTCAACATCTTCAAATCTTGATTATGTCCGGAGGGATCGTTGTTTCAATGGCTCGATAAACGGGAAAATGAAATAACTAAACAGCTACTAAACAGATCAATTTTCCGGAAATTGAAATTGCAATAAAAATAAATTATATAATTTCCTATACTCATATGAACGAATTTTCATCGTTTATATGAGTTTACAATAGATCTAACGGGTAAACAGTGCTAACCCCCAATCCATCTCTTCAACCATAGCAATTAATCATTATCAATGCATAAAACAATAAATAAAATTTACCTACATGCAATTCCACTCCTTTAAATCGTTTAATTATGATTATGACTATATAAATCATGGAACCTGTCTCTGATACCACATGAAGGATGCAGGTTCTTAGATCTAAACGAGTTAGATCTACGCGCAGCGAATGGATCACGTTTTATACATCACAATACATAATTAAAGGACTTAACTACTACAAGGGGGTTAAGATCATGTTACCAATAGTAGGAAGAGAAGCCAAGATCTTCCGATGTGTTCTTCAAACGGCGGTTGGTGGACACCCTTCTTGATACACGAACCTCCTCGATATGCAACACCAAGAAAAACTCCAAGTTTCTCTTCTTCTAAAACCCAAGACAAGAAAACTAATTTTTTTTCTCTCCTTTTGCTATAGTGGTCGAAATTATGCCAATGTCTAAGGCTTGGGAGAACTCTCTTTATATAGGAAAGTAATCCTTGTCCTCGAAGGATTAGATAATTATTACATTAATCTTTTTTCCAAATAAAAGATAAATAAACTAATTATCCCAAACGAATTAGGAAAAATCATATTATTATCTATTATTTCATGAATTATTATTTAACAAATAAAAGATAAATCACATGTCAAATAATTATCCAAGAAAACTAATTTCCCTCTAATTATTCAACATTATTGGCGCCACCTTTAGGGTAAAAAGTCCACATAAAATGTCTTTTATGTGTATTATATTATTTAGCCCAACTAAATAATATACATGCATATCAATTAATTAGCCCAGCCAATTAATTATCACTGAGGCCCAAATAACAAGATTACTAGTCCGAATTACGAAGTCTACACATCGGGACATTGACTATAACCTATAACTGAGTAGCTCCAATAATTAATTATTCATCGAATCGAATAAGCACATTAATTATTAATTCGGGATTACGCCACCATAAACCCAAATCGAACTCTACCGATTATAGATGTATACTTATACTCAACCCATAGAGTGAATAAGCGTCCATTGATATAATCACTACATACAGATTAACCCTCCATAGACTGTCCATTCTGAGTGGGAAGTCTCCATGAACCCGACTCAAAATATCTTATCCTTATTTACCATTAACCCCCTGATGATCAATTAGTTCACATATCTGACTAGTGATCAATAAGTCTAATATGAACTCCCGGGATCGATCACTTTCTTAGGGCTAACAAATAAGGGGACTGTCTCTCTACTTCCCGCAGGAAGGAATGGATTCCATGTCTGTGAAAATCAGAACTACTCACTCATCTAAAGATAGTGCCAATGAGAAGTGGCTTGGAACACATATTTAAGTGAACCGTAACTAACACATCAAACACTACCCCGGGACAAGCAGCACCCTGTGATCACCTCAGGATTAAGGTTTACCCATATATGATCATCTAATGATTTAATAAGATTCCTCGATTACGGAATTATATCGAGAAATACAGATTAAATCGGTCCAGTCCTATATGAATGCCATCATATATAAATGCCCCACGTAGGTACCCTCTACCGATAGTCCGGATAAGACTATCACACCCTAAGGTGTTCTGGGCGCATTATTGGTGTTTTAATCAAGAGACCCTAAACTCTGATTAAGTTCACCACGGACTAACAGTTTAAGCATATCTCCACTAACTCAATCCTCACGAGTAATCCTTACACTGAGTTAAGTGGTTACATACAGATATACTTAGGGTTTGCAGCAGTGTATACTATATAAGCACGAAGCAAATAAGATGAAATAAGTTCTGTCATTCATTATTAAAAACAATTACACAAATTGTCTTTCGGGCACTATACCTAACAGCAACCTGGTGAGCGGACGGGTTGGCGAGATGAGAGCAAGAGGGCACGAGATCCGGCGAGCTGAGAGCCAGTGTGCTCGATCTCTGGTGAGCTTATGAGCTCGTAGATGGAGAGCCTGTAGTGAGTGAGCCCATAATCGTTGTTTATGAACTACGCTGCCTAGTTGGCCGGGCTTTGTCAGAGCTGATGGATGGAGAGCTCGAGGGGCTAGCAGGTCGGCCCCCAGCACTTTGGATCGATCTTGAAGTTGTTGGTTGATGTCCGTTTCCTTGACAACGATGGGAATCATAAAGGCTTGAGGTGAGCTGGATTGTACTCGACTTGGTCCGGGTTGTAGAAGGGCGGGCTGGCTTTGCCAGGGACCCTATCCGTTACTTGGCTTTTGCATGGGTCAGTTTCGGATCCAAGGGCTCTTATCTATACTTGGTAAGGATTTTTTGATTTTGAGATATATCAATGTCCCTCTATTCCTTGAACTCTTCACTGTACAAGTGAAAGTCATGGAGTAAAGTTGTCGGTGACATTATATACTGTATGTCGAGATGACTACTGTAGAATAACCTGCCAGTTTAACGTAAGGCACATGAGTGTCTTGCTGAGAGATGCTGGGTTGTAAAACGGCCAGGCTTGTGCGATGAAGTGGACGAGCTTAAGATGCCGCGCTATGAAGCTGACAGGCTTATGATGCTGCTCTATAAAGTGGACGGGCTTTTGATGCCGCGCTATGAAGCGGATGGGCTTAAGATACCGTGCTATAAAGTGGACGGACTTATGATGCCGCACTATGTAGCGGAGGGGCTAAAGATGCCTCACTATGAAGCGGACAGGATTTTGATGTCGGACTATGAAGTGGACGGGCTTAAGGTGCCGCGTTATGAAGTGGATGCGCTTACGATGCCGTGCTATAAAGCGTACGGGCTTTTGATGCCACACAATGAAGAGGACAGGCTTTTGATTCCGCGCTATGAAGCTAACGGGATTATTTTTTGGTGGAGAGAAATCCCGTGTTGATGGAGAGCCGATCTTTAGTGATTGTAACTGTTATGAGAGTTCCAAAAATGATAAGGCTCAGCCTGCCACTTACGGTAGGGAGAGTTCCAAAATAAGAAGGCTCATCCGATACTTTTGGTAGCGAGAGTTCCAAAATAAGATAGCTCAACCCGCCACATCAGTAAGGTGAGTTCTGAAAAAGATGACGCATAAGCATTCAAGTTGTATAAACGAAAGTAAACGCCAATGATAGCTCATACCTGGAGAGTTCATACTAGAGAGCTCGTATCTGGAGAGCTCGTATAAGGGAGATCGTATCTGGAGAGCTCATATCTGGAGAGCTCGTATCTGGAGAAATCGTATGTAGAGAGATCTTATATAGAGAGCCCATATATGGAGAGCTCATATCTAGATAATTCGTGTCTTTAGAGCTCATACTAGAGAGCTCGTACGAGAGAGCTTGCTGGGCGAGCTCATGCTGGGCAAACTCATATTTGGTGAACTCATGCTGGCTCATGTTGCATGAGCTCATGCTGGGTGAGCTCATTCAGTGCGAGATAATGTTGTGTGAGCTCATGCTGGTCGAGCTCATCCAGAGCGAGCTCACATTGGGTGAGCTCATTTTGAGCGAGATCATTCAGAGCGAGCGCACATCGGGTGAGCTCATTCTGAGCGTGATCATATTGGACGAGCTCATGCTTGGTGATTCTGTGAAGAATATGATGAAGGTCATGATGGAGATCTGGGAATCTAGGTGATGATTTTGATAGAGATTTGACGATCTGGATGAAGATCTTGATGAAGATTTGAAGATCTGGATGGAGATCTTGTTGAGACTTGGAGATCTAGATGAAGGTCTTGATGAAGACTTGAAGATCTGGATGAAGATCTTGATAAAGACTTGAAGATCTGCATGGAGATTTTTATGAAGACATGAAGACCTAGATGAAGATCTTTTTGAAGACTTGAAGATCTGTATGGAGATCTTGTTGAAGTCTTGGAGATCTAGATGAAGATCTTGATGAAGACTTGAAGATCTAAATGAAGGCCTAGAAGTGCGGATGAATTGGACGAAGATTCCGTTGAAAGATTTCATCGAAAAACAAAAAAATAGGCTGTTTTAGTCCGCCGGAGCTGGAAATTGCCGCTGTGAATTTCAGATCAGACCGTAAAAAATGCTGAAAATGTTGAATTCCCGGTAACGGAGCCAACTAATAATGCTGTGGATTTAACGGCGGATATCTGGCTAAAGTGAGTGATTTTTCCGCTGGTTGCGCGGTGGAACTCAAGAACAAGATGAAGAAAATGTTGTGTGATTATGAGCTGAGCCGTAGAAGGCTACCTACGTACCCTTAGCTTGTAAGGGATCAAGCCCAAGTTACGTAGTTCTTGAAAAATGAGAGAGCCGCCTTGTGAAGGGTGTGATGCTGCTAATTATAGGGGCCAAGAGCTAATGAGCTGGCAACCTGGTGAGCTGGCGGGTTGGTGAGCTGAAAGCTGGTGGGCTAAGAGCTGGAGGGTTGAGAGCCCGCGGGCTCGAGATCCGGTGTGCTCGAGAGCGGGCGGGGGCTGAGAGCCGGCGGGGTCGATCTCTGGCAAGCCGACGAGCTCGTAGTTGGAGAGCCTGTACTGAGTGAGCCAATAATCGTCGTTTATGAACAATGTTTCCTAGTTGACCGAGCTTTGTCTGAGCTGAAGGGGCGAGCAGGTCGGCCCCCGCGCTTTGGATCGAGCTGGATGTTGCTGATTGATGTCCGTTGCCTTGCCAACGATGTGAATCGTAGAGGCTTGAGATGAGCAGGATAGTGCTAGACTTGCTCCGGCTTGTGGGAGTAGCGGACTGGCTAGGCCGAGGACCCTTTACGTTATTGGGCTTATGCATGGGTCAGGTTCGGATCCAATGACTCTTTTCTGGACTTGGCTGGGCTTCGTCTATTTTGAAATATCACTTCATATTATTTTTAATCTCAATTTCTTGTTTCACAGTTAATTAATATCCCGTTCCAACAATTGTTTGTGTTTGTTTTCTAACATTTCTCTTCAAATATTGGGATATTACGTAAGTATCGTGCTGAGATAATAGATAGGCGCTGAACATTCATATTTTCGGTTTAATTTTTTTTCTCTCTATATTTACATCGATTTTATGCATTATGGAGTATAAGATATATAAAATTGTGTATTTATAATTTTTATGTTGTATTAAAATGGTTAATGGTCAAGTTTTTATTTTTATTTTTAAATTAACTAACACAAACTTATATATAGAAATTTTCTTTTTCTAAGCGCTCTCTGACCTCGTCATTTGTTTATTTTATTTTTATTTTTTTGAGAAGACCTCGTCATGTGTTTTCATTAAATTAAACGTTTTTATATCTGTATTGTATCGTGTAAAATATTATCTGTCTGTATTCGTATTTCAAATATTTGGCATTTCCAATTAAAGATTCGACCGCCCAAGATTATGATTCCTGGCTCTGTACGTGTGTGTGTGTGTATATATATATATATATATATATATATATATATATATATATATATATATATATATATAGTGTCAGAAAGCAACATTTTAATAAAAAAACATAATTAAGGGCCCGAGCATTATGACTAATTCATCAGCTTTAGTTTTCACATCATGAAAATAATTAGAGACCATTTAAGTATATATTTGCATAGATTTGAGGTATTGTTTAATTTGTTTGATTCATCCACGGAAGGACTTTGCATATGTATCATATAAAGTAGTCCATGCCTCACGAAAAATTCTTTGCCTGAGTGATAAACGAAATGATCTTTTGAGAAGGAGAAGAAATAAGATGAGTTGATTGACGATGCTGGATACCGTCGAGTATATAATCCGGGCCTAAATTGCTCCTAGAACGATTTATCAAGAATATTTTACAATGGAGATGGTGATTGTGTTTTGCTTTAGACTGAGCCTGAGAGTTAGTTCCTCTCAAGTTGCCTACGTATCCAATATGTTTTATTGGAATCAAGTCTTTCTTAGTTCCTTATGGTTTGATTATATAGGGGGCGTCTCGCTAGACAGGTCTGCTGATGAAAGTCAGTTGACCTTTTACAATGCTTGTTTGATCAAACCTATACAAAGATCAAACTCTAATAAGCCTATACATTTAATCTAGACATCTTTTTGCCTTTGCTCTATAACAGCTAGTCTGGCACTCATAACTAAAAGTTAAAATATGTCCAACAATTTCCCCCTTTTTGGTGATAATGCCAATACCCTCTTTACAGCAAAGCAAAAAGATAAAAACAAAAACATAACAAATTCAGTCATTGCTCATTATAATCATATTTGTTCAACATTATTACAAACTAGATTCAGCAAAAGATAAAGAAAGGTGTAAGTATGCTGATCTAGGTCCTTCTCTCTCTTTCTTGTCTCTCTTGATATTCTCTTATCTCCCTGACCATGTCTCGCATCCATTGATTTTCTATAGAGGAAAAATCAACATAGGTATTTACTTCCTTCCACCATTTCCATGCCTCAGGTAGGGTCAGATTGATTGTATGTACAGAGAATCCTAGATGCATGTACAAGAGTTTGAACTCTTCCAATGACTCTTTTGCTGATGTAGTTGGTAGACTTCTTCCACCTCTGTGTGCAGCTCTTAAAGCTTTAACTCTAGTTTCCCAGAACTTAAGTCCCAAAAAGGAATTTAGCCCTTCATGGAAACCCTTGTCATGGTAAGGTTTTCTCTTACTATAGGATAGCTTCTTATATTCTTTTAAAAGGTCATCAGTCAACTGAATCCTGCCTGGTGCAGGTTCTCTGAATGCATTTGTATCAGCCTCCCATCTCTTTTGAGCATAAATTCTTGCAGCCTCTTTTGCTACTGCGGTTTGGCTCTCTTCTCTCTTATTGACATCATCAACAAAACGGGACAGTAGACCATGAACACTCTCCTGTGTGATCACCAAGTTAGCAAGTTGAGCTTCCATTATCTTTGTCCTGGTGTCAACTGCAGTGATCCTGCCTTCCATTGTTTGCTCCAGCAGATTGATCCTCTCAGTGACCTTAGGATCTAATGTTGAAATAGTGTCCTAAACCCAATCGGGTTGGACCGGATCCGACCGGGTCGGATCATTTCTACTATTTCTTTGTGTTTATACATATATTAAATGGCTTTTATGTTGTCATATATATGTTCTTTTAAAGAACCAATTATGAATTGTTATATGATAACGTCCTTAGTATTAAACTGTGATGGAGAAACCATGATAGGCGATTATGGTTGATGAGATCTCTAATCACTTTAATAAGTTTGATACTTAAATGTCTCTAGGCTGATGTACTATTAAACAGGGCATTGATAGTATAAAGCAGACTAGCACGTATTAGATGTCTTACGTCTTTAAGGCGCGTGGATAGATCTCGTCTATCGAAGTGTAGAGACACTTGGACTGTACGTGGACGTGTATTAGAGAATGCGTACGTTAGACTGACCCACTTACACGGATAAGTGTCACACTATGTGACGGTTGTGTAATTATCCTTTTGACCGGAGTCTTCAAGGCATCACGGTGTGGATTGTCATGCTTTGACACTATTGAGGTTTGCCCTAGCCACGGGGCGATCATGCGGTAGTGATTGGGTATGATACTGAAGCATGCGGAGTATACATGATTGGTCGTCCGGGAATCGCGTATCCTATGATTGGGATCGAATATCCGAAATGGCCTTCTTATAAGGAATGTCTTACTCTCGTGAATCTTTGCAAAGTGGGAGTAAACGAGTTACTTCGAGAGAGCATGATATCCAGATTATAAGATACGGTCGTTGATGTTTTGACACTCGACTAACGATCGTATGGATATTATTACAGCGATAGGATTGTAAGTTACACGGTAACTATTTCACATGAAAGGTAGTAGTCATTGCATTTGACTCTTCCGATGATTGGGGGTCACGGTGTGTTGCTAGACGCTATCCCGTGATCGTTAGGTATGAAGGGCATTTTCGTAATTTGCACTTTGTGTCTACGGCCAACATATTCGGAAGCCTATCGGGTCACACACATAAGAACATCTAGCCGGATTAAAATGTGGTTATAGATGATAACCAAATAAGGAAAGTTTATCTCGAGACTATAAAGGTTATAGTGGTAAATTAATATGGTGGTATTTATTTATTATGAATAAATTAAATACAAGATATTAATAATATTATGTTAATTAAAGAATATTCCGGAAGCCAATTTATGGCTAAAGGTAACTTAGGTGTATAAGATACACTTTGATTAGTGTTTAATTAATACTTGGAAATATTAATATAATTATATATATATATATATATATATATATATATATATATATATATATATATATATATATATATATATATATATCCAACTTGTGTGTGTGTGTGCATGTTGGTGATGCATGCATATTTGTGGAATATATATTAATAGATTTATTTGTGTAATATATATATATATATATATGCGTGTGTAAATTGATTTATGGTAATATAATAAAATATAACTATTGTCCATATAAGATACTGACAATATCTTGGGAATATTCAATATAAGATATTGACAATATCCTAGATTTATTTAATATAAGATATTATAATAAATGAGATAAATCAATCAATTATATTTTTCTTATTTTATTGGGAAAAAGGTTTTCTTCTCCTCTACTCAACTTGGGGCGCCACTTTGCCTATATAAAGGAAGTGGGTGTCAAGCTCTTTTGAACAACACAATTCCAAGAACTAATAGTTCTTGTGTAAAATAGAGAGCATCCTATAGAGAGTTGGAGAGAGGGGAAAAGGGCCGGTCTAGCAACCGGAGTTTTCTAATAGCAATCCATGATGGGATTCCGGCGGGCTGTTCGTGTGGACTAGCGGTAGAAGCCGAACGCTTGGGCGGCTCTATGCAGAACTACTCTCCTTAGACGGTCAAAGCGTCGATCTTATAGATCAACCAAGGTAACCACCGTCTACTACTTGTTTGTTTATTGCTTAAACGAAGTCGATCCTGGTTAAAAGGAAATAAAATTTTAAATTCCGCTGCGTTCCCGCGTAGATTTCCTAACAGTGGTAGCAGAGCGAGCTTCGAGCTTAAGCAATAAGCATGTTAAATTGCGTAGTTAATTTTATCGTTTAAATCACGTGATTAAAAGATGAAAGATTTTTAATTCGCAAAATTGATACACGAAAATAAAAAAAAGGGCGGCGATGGTGGTGCTCGGCCGATCGGCGGCGGCACCACCACCGTGTTATCGCCGGCGCGGGCAAGCCCGAGCGCTGCGGTAATTTCTTTGGTGTGATGCAGTGGCCCCAGTTTTGTTTTGTGTATTTTGTGATTTAATATGGTTCATAGTTGTGATTATTAATTTCCCTTTGTTTAGTTGTGTCATGTGACTAACCAATGATTCAAATAGTTTGGGCCATTGGGATGCCACATGGCACTAAAATAATAATGGCATTTCCAAATTTTGTTTGGAATAGGCCTAGGCCATTTCCAAATATTTGATTTGGGAAAAGGCCTAGGCCTAGGCCACTTCCAAAATTTTGATTTTGGAAAGTGCGCTGTGCCTAAACCAAAATTATTTGGCCTTTCCAAATATTTGATTTGGAATAGCTCAAGCCCTTCCAAATATTTGATTTGTAAAAGGCATAGGCCTAGGCCACTTCCAAAATTTTGATTTTGGAAAGTAGCCAGACCTAAGCCAAATTTGGTTTAGGAAACCAAAGGTATCCATTTTGATTACGAATCAAAAGGAAAGAAACAAAAGAGAAATAATTTTAATTTTGATTTATTTTGGAATAGTTCTAATTAATTAAAATTAAAATTAGAATCGGTTTAAAATTAATCGTTAATTTTATTTCGATTAAAATCATTTAATTAATTAAATGTTAATTAGTCAATTGATTGGATAAAATTATTTAATAGATTAAATGTTAATTGATTAATTAAGACGCAAGTAGTTAAATTTTAATTTTATCTCTTTCATAAGATTTTATTGTATGTATTAGATATAGTAGATATAATATGATTATATGGACCCCGATTGATCATGGACTCGACCGATAGGATAGATGTGAATGATTTAATTTTTCTGTTGGTTTAAAAATTGTCCTAGGCCGTTATGAAGAACACGACCTAGTTTATTTTCTGCATTTATCCCATTCCCGTTAGCTCCCCCCGTGTGCGGCGGGTGTATTTATTTTATTAGATAGAATTAAATGTAACAAGAATGGAGCAGAAGATGGAGACCAAAGAAAGACGAAAATAAAGATCCCATTGGAGAATGGAGCATTAAAGATCCTATTGGCGGTTGCAGCTACCCTTAGATTGTGACCCGCGGTTTCGTCAGTTTGTATTCGAAACCGCACCTAGGAAAAGTCCATGATCATACCGGTTACTTTAAGCATTTATTTATTCTGTGCTTGTATTTATGTTATATGATACGATAGATGCATGACTAAGCACGATCTAGATAAATGTGTAGGATGTATGTCTATAGAGATAGATATATTTGATGAGACCGTAATAAATTAATTAAGAGAATTAATTCAAAATTAATTAAGTGAATTAATTTAAAAATTACTCCCACAACAAAAATCGAGTTATAATATGTCTCCCAATATTATAGTGACGGTGAAGAGCCCTTGTTCGGATCCAACTGATCGGCCCACGTCGGGAGTTGACCTACCACGGGTATATCGTCATTATCGAGATATGATCGTTATGAGATCTCATGAATACTTGGGTTACGACTCGACTAAGAATCTTGCGGTGATTGGCCCACGTCAGGATATCTCGATTTTAGAGACATAAGGTTGACTATCACATAGGCGATGTGAATTGTCAAAGAGTTGACTAGTCAAACCATCTTTGGAAGTCGCGTTAGGCGCGATTGGTAAGAAGTACCTACCCGTCGAAATTGACCCGGTCGATCGCCCACGCCGGGATCGAGTCAACTAGATAGGATTCCAGCCACTAAAGGATTTTGAAAAAAATCCTTGAAAGTCAATTGTGAGTAGTTGACTAGTGGGAGCAAAATCATAATCCCAAAGACCATATTTGATTTTGCGTGTATAGACAACAACACTCTTTTATCTTCATTTTTTATGTTGTAGTTTTTTTTAGCAAACTTTTATATTTATGTTTTTCTCGATTAGTAAAACCAAATTATGACTGTTTGAGAAGCGTTCTCAAGAATGGTTAAGTAAATTTTAATCCTTTTAAAATAAAGCAATAACACGAGCAATCCCGTTATAGTAGCTAAAGTTAAGGAGACTACATATTTGATGGAGTCCTCCAAGACTTTAATTATTAAAGAAAAACGGTAGCTGATTGGATACGATCCAATATGATCATTCAGTCATATGATGACAATTAATTCAAACGTTGGATAAACAATGACCACGTCTAATTTTGGAAAGGTTGTTTTCAAAATTGTAAGATTTAAGTATCGACTTAATTCTATAATTGCTTAAAGGTTAATTAAATAGTCAATGTTTTGAATACGATTCAAAAGGATAAATAAACTATTTAATAAACTTTAGATTTTCTTTATGAAAGGAAATTAAAGACATAGCTCTTATGATCTTTCTTAAGTCTTATGAAGACTACACTAAGAAATATTTACAAGTGCTTAAAGGATTAAAAAGGAAAGTTAGGGCATGTGCTTAAATAGAGAACTTATTGAAGTTTCTATTCTAGGCAAGTGAGTTGAGATAAATCTATCTAAATTCAAAGTCAACTCTAAGATATATGATACCTTACGAGTGTGATTAAATTAGAAAGATTAAATACAGATATGGAAGGTGAAGCAAACGTTGTAACACTTACCATATTCTGGATCTAGTAAACTGATAAGGGAACTAAATAAATGTTATTATGTTCTGGTTCTTATAAAGAACATGCTTTCAGTTATTTGTTAGGATTTAGTAGACATATTCAATTGTAAGGAATAAATGTTATTCCGATAAAGTTGATAGGTCACTGAATCTAACATACTAGATTGATGTCACTATATAGATGATATAAGTGATGGGATCTCAACTAAATATTTGTATGGTTATTATCCTTGATTTGTGGTTACTCTAGACATAGTCTCTCTGGAAGGGAAGCGTGTAATTAAACGTCATTCTGATGATGTTGAATCATATGATTATGAATCACGTGGGTAATACGTATCTTATCTAAAGATGACTAAAATACCCTTTTTTTTATGGAAAAGGTCGTAAACTCTAGAAAAATTGTCTAAAGCCTAAACATACCGATGTTTGTTGGCTTATGACAATTAATACCACAAATAATTGTTTATTAATCTCTATGACTATTTTAGAAATAGTTGAATGTACTTATTGAAGTGCGACAATTCGGAAAGCCCGAAAAGTTTGAGCTAGTTCGAATATGAGATTGATGAGCTACTTAGGAATTAATCTTCAATTGGATTGAAGTAATTGATATCTGAAGGGTGTTTCAGAAGTCGTCTGAAAAGGAATAAGATTCTTCCCTTAAAGGATACCATCTTTGGGATACGCAATTAGATTGTGTTCCCAAAATGGAAACAACACTTTATTTGATAAATGTATGACGCAGGCCATGCGAAGTACCCCTTACCAGTTTCGGGATAGTGCCCTTATACTTAACCGAGTTCCAAAGAATAAATGTTGAATAAATTCCATATTAGATATGGAAGAGGATAATGTCGAATCTATCTTAACCGATGATTCGAAGTTTTCATAGTCAAAGTCAGAAAGGGCTTGGAGCCTAGTACGACATATGCAACTTTGTGGAATATCTTGGCAAGTACGCTAGATATTATTTACTCGTCCACGGAGCAAAAGGTGTTCGTCTCCAAACATGCTGTCTTCTAGAGGAAGTGTTTCTTCCAAGAAAAACAGTCGGAGTGAATCAGATCTCAAAAGAGTTTGAGACCACAAAGATATATTCAACCATTGGAACATGAGCAGACGCCGCATAGCGATGAGGTGTAAAACACTGCTCAGTGCACACAAAAGTTCTGTAAATCTGTGGATAACCTCAAGCCTGAAAAGGTTGTTGGTATGTTCATCTTGAAGAATGAATATCTCACGATTTATGAAAGAATGTTTGAAAGGCAGGTTTGAGAGATATGGCCAGGAGCCATAATATCTGAATTAGATTCCATCAGTGAAAACTAGGTTGTGAACCTAGTCTGTCTTACCTAGAGGGAATGTCCCTGTAAGGCTGAGCCTAGTTCTATTCAGATTATGCTTGTTGTAACTTGATATCATGGCTATATGATAGTGTTGAAGACGTTGGGCAGACAGCTCGATGTTCATAGACAATGACATGATGTGTAAGCCCGCGAGATCCATTTATGGACTCAAACAAGTTTCTCTAGACGATTTCTTTGTTTGATAATCAAAGGAGTTTGATTTAGTCAAAAGAAGGATATGCCCATGTGAAATATGGAAAGTGGGAGTGTGTTATGATTTTTGAGTAAGGTATTATATATCTCTCTCGAGAATTATCACCCCATGTCATAGTCAATTAATGTTTGGTAGTTCAAGGTCTTTACGAAAGCACTTGGATTGGCAGTTCTTATTTTTAGAAATAAGAATCTATAGTGATAGATTGAACTGCTATTAGATTATAGTTTACCTATATAGATGTGATGCTAAAAGAAGTTTAGCATAGATCGCAAGATCTATCTGTGTTAGGACGTTGGTCCTAAAGATGAGGTGAAAGATGATGTTTATGGAAGGTTTCCTTCGCTCCTGCGATAGGAACCATCATAAAAAGAATGCCGGATGTTCATAGTTCATGAATAGTGATGAGCAAGTATGAAAGTAAATCTGGTGAATGTCGAGAATATCCTTAAACAAGTTAAGGAAGAATTCTTGGTTTATCGAAACTTGGAATTAAATAAACATAGATGTACATACGTATATCCTGAGTCTTATGAAGGCGAGTGGGAGCTACTGTCTGGGTTTGCAATCACTTTGAATAAGTGATACAGTGAGCTGGAAATGTTCTAGCCTATGGGTCTCTGTAAACTCTACAACTTAGCCAAAACACAGTATTGCCTTGGAGGCATAGCGGGAGCAGTACATGGATCTAGAAGGTTCATTATTGAACCTTGTGCGGTTCTTCCACCTTTCTATATAGCTGATCTAGTAAGTGGATTCATTGCTTGGAGCAAGGACCAGGGTCTCGTCAGAGATTCATGTGTGTGTTGAGGCGGTTCCTTTGACTTGGTCATTTGGAGCATGATATGAAGATAGTCTGAGTCCCCACGGATAGCGATCCGTTTATGGCAAGGGCTGGTTGCGAGTATTGCATGAGATTCTTGTGTTTCAACTTGGTCTTGTGTGTGCGAGTGATTGGTTTTAGGCCAAGTGGGAGATTGTTGAAATAGTGTCCTAAACCCAATCGGGTTGGACCGGATCCGACCGGGTCGGATCATTTCTACTATTTCTTTGTGTTTATACATATATTAAATGGCTTTTATGTTGTCATATATATGTGCTTTTAAAGAAACAATTATGAATTGTTATATGATAACGTCCTTAGTATTAAACTGTGATGGAGAAACCATGATAGGCGATTATGGTTGATGAGATCTCTAATCACTTTAATAAGTTTGATACTTAAATGTCTCTAGGCTGATGTACTATTAAACAGGGCATTGATAGTATAAACAGACTAGCACGTATTAGATGTCTTCGTCTTTACGGGCAGGATAGATCTCGCTCTATCGAAGTGTAGAGACACTTGGACCATGACGTGGACGTGTATTAGAGAATGCGACGTTAGGATCGACCCACTTACACGGATAAGTGTCACACTATGTGACGGTTGTGTAATTATCCTTTTGACCGGAGTCTTCATGGCATCACGGTGTGGATTGTCATGCTTTGACACTATTGAGGTTTCCCCTAGCCACAGGGTGATCATGCGGTAGTGATTGGGTATGATACTGAAGCATGCGGAGTATACATGATTGGTCGTCCGGGAATCGCGTATCCTATGATTGGGATCGAATATCCGAAATGACCTTCTTATAAGGAATGTCTTACTCTCGTGAATCTTTTCAAAGTGGGAGTAAACGAGTTACTTCGAGAGAGCATGATATCCAGATTATAAGATATGGTCGTTGATGTTTTGACACTCAACTAACGATCGTATGGATATTATTACAGCGATAGGATTGTAAGTTACATTGACCACCTTCGATGCATTTAGCACCGCGATGCATTGCCCAACCCGATGCATTGACCACCTTCGATGCATTTAGCACCGTGATGTAGTCACCACCCCCGATACATTGACAGCCGCGATGCATCATCTTTCACCTTAATTCATATTTTTATGCAGTGACATCGGCATTCATATATGCAGTGATATCAACATTTTATGCAGTGACATCGGCAATCATATATGCGTGACATCAACAATTTATGCAGTGACATCGGCAATCAGATATGCAGTGGCATCAACATTTTATGCAGTGACATCAACATTTTATGCAGTGACATCAACAATCATATATGAATCACATCAACAATTTATGTAGTGACATCGGAAATCATATATGTAGAGACATCGCGATGAAGTGAAACCGCGATGCAGTGGTCACCCCGATGCAGAGACACCGCGATGAAGTGGCCACCCCCGATGCAGAGACCATCGAGATGCAGTGATCACCGGGATGCAGTGACATTCGATAAAACAACACCGTGATGACATTTGATATTTTTCCGACTTAATTTCATAAAATCGATTTATTCTTCATAAAATCGACTTCAAATGGTTATATCTTTTGATATAAAACTACGATCAACATAAATCTTTCACCTTAATTCATATTTTTATGCAGTTACATCGGCAATCATATATGCAGTGATATCAATATTTTATGCAGTGACATCGGCAATCATATATGCGTGACATCAACAATTTATGCAGTGACATCGGCAATTTATGCAGTGACATCAACAATTTATGCAGTGACATTGGCATTTTATGCAGTGACATCGCCAAATCATACACAAACCCACCATCAACGTATATCTTTGCTTTCTTTGTTTCAAGGTGATGCATGTTAAACTAATGATCGTTTAGAGTATGTTTAAATTCTGAAATTTGTCTATCATCCACTCTTCATGTTCCTGAATTCCCTATTAGCCTTTTATCAACTATTAAACTCACAAGAGATCTAAATTGCTCTGTTACATTCTTTCCCAATTCTTGTGTATTGTAGAATCTCCAGATAAGTAATAAGATTGAAACAAGCCATGAGCGTGGATGCTTATATATTGTTTGAAATATGGAAGAGAATTATTTGAATCTTCTTATTCATAATTGGAAAAGAATGAAGGGAATATATACAAATATTCCTTACGTGACATCAACAATTTGTGTAGTGACATCGGCAATCAGATATGCAGTGACATCAACAATCATATATGAATGACATCAACAATTTATGTAATGACATCGGCAATCATATATGAAGAGACATCGCGATGAAGTGACACCCCGATGCAGAGACACCGCGATGAAGTGGCCACCCCCGATGCAGAGACACTGCGATGCACTAACAACCACGATGCATTGACATCGGCAATCAGATATGCAATGACATCAACATTTTATGTAGTGACATCAGCAATCATATATGAATGACATCAACAATTTATGTAGTGACATCGGCAATCAAATATGGAGTGACATCAACATTTTTGTTGAACTTTTTGTCCCGAAATTAGAAAGATTTTTCAGGGGAAATCAAGCTTATGAGCCGCGTCGAGCTATATCGAGTACTTAGACAGTCGAGTTTGATGTTGCCTTTTTATGCCTCAATCGAGCCCGAACTTTTTTAGTCTATTCGAGCTCGAGCCCTATGGAGTATCGAATAACACACAATAACACCAACATTTTATGAAGTGACATCATCACCCAAATTGCAAAAACAAAAACTTTATAAATTGTATATGCAGTCACATATGCAGTGACATCGATGTCACCGCATCAATTCTCTAACTGTAAATGTAGTGACATCAATATCACCGCATCAATTTTATTCCAAATCATACACAAACCCACCATCAACGTATAGCTTTTTTTATTTGTTTCAAGGTGATGCATGTTAAACTAATTGATCATTATTACATCATGATCAACGGTGTCGATACACGATGTGACACTCGTTGTGTCACAACGGTTGTGTCCGAATCATTACTCAAAAAAAAGAAAGGAAAAAAAATAAAACATCATATTTGTAAACATCACATTTTCTAGCTTTAAATCTCTGTAAACAATTCCTAATTCGTGCAAATACTCCAATGCCAACACAAAGAAATTGGGATCGAGCTCAAGTGATTAAGTAGCAAATAACATCGATTTAATACAGATGGACTAATACCCTGAATTTCTAATTAGTGACAAATTTGCATCCATTTAGGCATTTGACAAATCTGCATCCATTCAGGCCTCTAACAATTCAGCATTTGTCGATATTATGGTAGTTAAAAGATCATATACTTTTGTCTTTACATTATGATATTTTTTGGCAAGGTTCTGAACCCATGTTAGAACATAAAAAAGTGCTTTAAGCTAACTAATTTATCAATGGAAGTATTTTTACCACAGACGGTTCATGTTGCAGCTCAATATGTGCAATACAATGAGTCTTTTCATATGAAATGACACCTTATGCAGTGACACACAATTACACCAACATTTTATGAAGTGATATCAACACCCAAATTGCAAAAACAAAAACTTCGTAAATTGTATATGCAGTGACGATGCAGTGACATTAAAATTATTTTCAAAGCTACCAAATTTGTGTACCAAATTGTATATGGACATGTCATCAAGGTTGGTAAATTGTTCATCAAGAAATGATGCCGTAGCGCGTCGTTTTCGTATAGCTTGGACATGTCATCAAGGTTGGTTTCAAGAATCAATACTGGTCTATCCCCATTCATCAGGAACTTGTCTAGAATTTTTGTATGACTAGAAAGACCTTTAAGGTAATTCATAACATAGCTAGTTAGGTAATAAATTACAGGATTGGATGGTATATTAGTAGGTTTTCTAGCAGTAGCAACAACATCCTCAAACTTAAAATGGTTGCTATAACACTAGCCCTTAATTTTCTAAGGATGTCCTGACTTTTCATTTGAATAGAAGAGGAGGCCGTTTCAGTAAAGGAGTACAAAAGGTTTATGTCTCACTAACAATGTCTGCAAGAACCTCAAAGATATCGATTATCGGGATCGGCTTTTCGGGGTCTTGGATTCGGATTGGTTTTTCAATATTGCAGCTTTTCAAAAGTTGCAATAATGGAGCTTTTTTTTACTCTAAGAAGCAATCTGTAGTTGTAGCAGTAGTAGTACCACCTAGGTCCTTAAAAATCTCATCACTTGACCATTTCTCACTAATTAGATAAACCCGAACGAAAATCTCGACAACCTGAATCCATTTTCTGATTTTGGAGTTCAATGTGTTCCATTCCATTTTTAGTACATCATCAATGATGTATTTCTCAACTTCAAGAATGCAGAGACAATCATCATGGGATACTTTTTGGGCACTTACATAAGCTCATGAACATTCACGCCCACAATTTTAATCAAACATCAATTTTGCTATAGTTCTGAGCCAAGGAATCACATCTTGGTTCACGAGTGCAACATTATGATCACGCTCGACTAAATCATCCCCAAAAGATGACCTAAAATCCACAGAATCATCCCAGAAAGATGGCCTAAAATCCACAGAATCGTCTGAAATAGACGTATGATTCAGCTCAAAATGCAGTCGATTACGAACAATCAAATGTTTAAACTCCCCTTCAAGACTTACCACTCCTATCTTAAGCATATCATGAGATTTTTTCAGAAGCTCATTTTCTTCATTACCTGTACAAAGATTCAAATGGGAGGTGGTGATATAAAGTAAATTAGAAGCAGGGGAGAGGGTAGGTTTAGTAGAGAAGAAATGAAGCGATTGAAATTGCAGGCGACAAAAGGGTGAGAAGGAATTCAGAATGGGTTCAACGAGAATAAATTGGTTTAAAGTAAGAGGGGTAATTTTGTCCGGTTACACTTATTTTGTCCTTATAACTAATGATCTTTTATTGGTGTCCTAAGTGCCTAATTAAGTCCCAAAACACGTCCTTATAAACAAATAACACTATATATATATATCCAACTTGTGTGCGTGTGTGCATGTTGGTGATGCATGCGCATATTTGTGGAATATATATTAATAGATTTATTTGTGTAATATATATGTGATATAGACACATGTGTAAATTGATTTATGGTAATATAATAAAAGATAAATATTGTCCATATAAGATATTGACAATATCTTAGGAATATTCAATATAAGATATTGACAATATCCTAGATTTATTTAATATAAGATATTATAATAAATGAGATAAATCAATCAACTATATTTTCCTTATTTTATTGGGAAAAGGTTTTCTTCTCCTCTACTCAACTTGGGGCGCCACTTTGCCTATATAAAGGAAGTGGGTGTCAAGCTCTTTTGAACAACACAATTCCAAGAACTAATAGTTCTTGTGTAAAATAGAGAGCATCCTATAGAGAGTTGGAGAGAGGGGAAAAGGGCCGGTCTAGCAACCGGAGTTTTCCAATAGCAATCCATGATGGGATTCTGGCGGGCTGTTCGTGTGGACTAGCGGTAGAGGCCGAACGCTTGGGCGGCTCTATGCAGAACTACTCTCCTTAGACGGTCAAAGCGTCGATCTTATAGATCAACCAAGGTAACCACCGTCTACTACTTGTTTGTTTATTGCTTAAACGAAGTCGATCCTGGTTAAAAGGAAATAAAATTTTAAATTCCGCTGCGTTCCCGCGTAGATTTCCTAACATCTAATACAGCCGGTTGAGGTGTTTCAGCAGACTCGGGGCCTCAGCAAGCTTGTCAAGATTCTTGTGTAGTGAGGTAAACTTCTCATTCAAGAACTTATATTTGTGTGCATTGCCTTGTTTTATACCTCTCACGTCTTTGGTTAAATCAGCAAGAGCATACTGAGTGGAAGTGATGTTAGATGCAGCTGCCTTAGTGGTTCTGCCTCTATTTTCCACTAAATTCATCAAATCCTCAAAATGCTCTTCTTGTCTACTCAGTTGAGTACTCAATTGTGTAATATCAGCTCTTACTGCCCTTGATTCTTCCAAAACATGTGCTGGTACAGCACCAGCCATATGTCCAGCACCATCATCAGCAGGTTCTTCAACATTGTAATATGCCATCTGTCTGCTGACAACCAAAGCTCCTATCATGTTCCATTCAACAGGTTCAGGACCCTCCTCAATCATATTTCCAAAAATTTCCTCCAAAATTGGATCTTGTACTAGTTGAGGTTCCAAAACATGTTCTTCTTCAAATACTGGTATATGTGCCTGATGAGGTTCAGCAACAACTAGTTCTTCTTTAGGCACTTAGAACTCCTCATCACTGAAATCATAGTCCAGCAGCTATTCATCCTCATCAATAGCAGCCTGCTGACTATCCTTTCCTTCAGTGGCCTTTACTTAAGTAGACTGTACTTCAGTAGCCTGCACTGTACTCACAGGTGTTTCAGCAACCTGTGCTATAACAATCTCTTCAACAAGTACACGGGTTTCCTCCAAACCCATTGTAGGTTCCAACCTTTGTTTAGGGCTGTCTGATCCTCAGCAGCCCGAACCTCCAATTCCGACCTGTATTCAGGTGTTGTTTGTTCCTCAGCAACCTGAACCACCTCTTCAGAGATAAGAGGAAGTAAAGCTAAGTTCTCTTCTAGTACTCCTCTAGCCTCAGCAACCTTTTGTAAATGATTTGCAACTTGTGACAAAGTTTCTTGATTGTCAAACCACTCTTGATACTGTGCTGAGTCTTCTGAGCTTTCAGCAGCTTCTTCAAATACAACAACATTATGAAGAGTAAATTTTCATGTCATCGTAAACTAGCATGAAATACGAATGGTGAAGTGCTATGTTTGGACATTTTGTTGAATAGGAACTTGCTGATCAATGTGGACAGCTGTACGTCTAGGTGGGGTTAGCGGTATGAGTTAGCGCTCGATATCGGCAATTCTAGATCTTTATGTGTATGGGCTATTACGGACCAATTAAGGAGGGTAGCTTGTGTATAGATTGTCTACTACCATTGTTGGAGTAGATAGGAGTAGGAGTTGCACCCATAGCTGATAATGATAATTAAAACTAAAGCTCGTGATTAATCTAAGGTAATTATGTGGGGAAGTAAACGTAATGATTAAGTAATCCAAGTTAGTAGATCGGTGAGGAGAGGGGAAGGAATACCAAGTTTGTTTATCTTTTATGTTTAGTGTTGGTCTATGACCGCCTCTATGTTGCTTCTTAATTAGGTTAGAATCGTTTATACTAATAGCTGCATTATCTCTGTGGGATCGACCTTGACTCCCATTTACTATGCTACGATGTACCTAGTATTCTTGTTAGTAATATCGACGCTACTGACTTACACGCGATCAAGATTTTTGGCGCCGTTGCCGGGGACTATGGCTGATTTTAAATATAAACGTTTTAATTCTGATTAAAAAGTCGTTTTTATACTATTTTATTTTATTTTGAGTCTTGAGTCGTTCTGTATAACCCTGCACTTGTTAAACTGCCAGAAAATGAAATTTCAAGGCCGGTTTACCATGGCTAACCCCCGGGTTACCAAGGGCTGAAAAATCAATTTCTGTACAGGCTTTATTATTCTGTGTTATTCCCTATTGATTTTAGTTAGTATGTCCACATCAGTTGGGATCACACCAAGCTGAAGCGGCAGTTGCTAACCTTTTCCTTGTTTTATTTTGACTTTTCGCAGGAAGATCAGAACACTTCAGAGATTCGATCAAACCGGAGTTGAAAAAGAGCAAACAAGTCAAGCAATAAGCCTAGAACGATATTGAACATCGCACCGATTTCTATGTACCCTGGATCTGAAGCAAGAGAGCATGATGAAGCTATAAAGAAGAGGTTGGAAAAAGAGAAAGAAGCAGTCAAGCAAGAGCCTGAAGAGAACCTTAAGGAGTATAGCACGTATCGTCCATGTGGGTTTCCTTGTGAGTTAATTGACATATCGTCTTCGGATTATGATTCTGATGATCCTAAGAAGGATCCTGACACGATGTTCTCTAAGCCTAGGGATTACCCAGACTCAGACACCGTGGTGAAGTTAGGTGACCTTGGCACATTCTGACTCCCGGTTTCTGTTCATGGTATATCAGTAAGATTAGGTCTCTGCGACTCTGGCTGGAGTTGCAACATTCTACATTTTTCCCTCTTCCAAAAGATCAAGCTTCCGGTCGTAATGAATCAAACCAAGACCATGACTTTCATTGATAGAACTAGAGATATGCCTGCTGGTCTGCTTAGGAAGTGCACGATTAAGGCAAGAGGGTTCAGTTATCTAATCGATTTTATGGTGATAGACGTACCAGATGACCTAAGTGCCCCAGTTCTGTTAAGGAGACCTTTCTTAGCGACAAGCAGGACGGTCATGGATTTTGATAAGGGGGAGATTACTTTGAGGTTGAATAATGATGCTATATCTTTTAAAATCATCGAGCCCCTGGAGAATAGGCCGGAAAGTTGTTAGATGACGTATGCTTCAGGAAAGGTGGAAATTATGGAGATCGAGGGGCATAATCATAGAGAGGTTGTAATAGAAACCATTGAGCAGGAATTTATAAGACTAATGCGGAGAGAGAGAGAGAGAAGAGAAGGACCACAATAAGATGCTCACGGAAGCTAGTCCTTCCGTGTTGCGTAGTGAACGCTTTGAGCTTAAAGTAGGAAATGTGGAGTCCTTGGGTCTAAAGTCTAAATCTTGACGCAGAGGCAGACCTAGTATGCAAGCTAGGAGGGAAAGACGTGCTAGGAAGAGAACTCAAAAAGGTTTTATAAAGGTACGAACCTCTGGAGCAAAATTTTGGCAAGTTAATGCTCTAACTCCTGAATGATCAAAAATCTGAAGAAAGTCGAGCTGGCGACTATAAACTCAGAACTATTTTCTTTAAACCCTTAGGTAGATTAGGAATGAATAAAAGTAGCCGGATGAAGGGACGAGCTTTTTTTCATCCTACCGCACCCATAGGCTTGTAACCGAATTGTTGTGGAAAGTTCTTTTTACTCGTTGCGGATTCTAGTGAACTAGGTTAGGATTGAGTCAGAAATAACCACAAAGGAAGTACGAGGCTAGTGAAATTGTGATCAGAATTGAGCAGAGTGGTTGAGAAAAGTGTGCAGAGAAGGCAGACAGAAAAATCTGGGAAAAAGTACCCCTGGTAAACCCTAGGTTACCCCGGGGTTACCAAGGTTGGATTTTTAAATTTCTGAACGTCAGGTTATAAAGCTAGATTTTTAGAGACACGCGGAGGACACACGTTGTATTAGCCACCACCAGTCAGCAGAAACCGTCCCACTTTTCCCTCTTTTAAAAATTTTCATCCTTTCCCACACTCCACCATAACTCCACCTCAATCCCATCAATCACCTCCTCAAATTCCTCACCCTAATAACTTCTCTACCCACTATCCCACTAAATCCTTCCACCTTCATTCATTTCTTCCTATTTAAACCACCTATTCACCACCATTCTTCTCATTCCATCTACCATCATCTCCTCAAATCACCAAACTTCTCCCATTTCTTCTTCTTCTTACATTCTTCGGCCACCATCACCACCACTATCACCACCAAACCTCCACCACCAAAACAAAACCTTTCTCCCAATTTTACCAACCAAATCATCAATTTTCCTCACCCCAGTTACTTTCTAGTATGGATATGCTACTGAGGTGCTACAATTCTTCATCTTTTCTCATCAGAGGCACAGTCCTGGAAAGAAATCAGAAAATATCAGGCCGGTAAATCAGACCTACCAGCTGGTTTACCGAGGGATGTTTTTCAGAATCAGCTTCAGAACCATGTTGTACTATCATCCAGCATGGGTCCGAAGTGTAGCCGTTCAACTGTTCGTCCAGTGGTTATCAGACTGTCTTTGGAGATGCTAACCCTTTGATAGATGGGGTTGAGGAATTCCATTCTTTGGCTATCTATGAGTCGTTCCAAGGACATTGGAATGCAAAGCCAGTTGCTCGAGAACGAGGGGTGGAACTGGACGATTAAGGTTGGATCTTGCCCAGAGCCCTACAAGCACAAGATATTTTGGATATGGCGGAATCACCGACTCGGTTCAATGCCACGGTGGTAAGGGAATTTGTTGGAAATAATATTTGTGTTTTGATGATGATTCGTCACGTAATTAATAAGAAAACTTATAACCCATGATGATGAAGTCATAACTAGCTGTTATAGTGCATAATGGAAGAAGAAGCAAGAAACAGTCTAGAGAAAAATGTATAAGTTCTATCTAGAGTCTGAACCTTGTATAGGTTATTTCAGACAAGCATTGTAATAGTTAGGAACTAGGCAAACAGCTGAGTCGCAACAAGAAAACTGAGTTTATATATGAAGAACTGAGGAAGCAGACTCAATTATGCAAGAACTGAAAAAGATAAGCTCGATGAGGGACACAGACTCAGTTGGCCTATCTAAGAAGACTGAAGAACTGAGGGACACAGACTCGGTTGTTAAAGACTGAAGAACTGAGGTGGCAAACTCAGTTAGAAGCTGATTAAGCCGTGACTATAAATCAAGATTCAGGCAAATCTGTGGTGACCTGAAACTGAACTATAGATCATGTAAAGCTGAATAATCTTAAGGACACAGATTATCAGTTATCAGGAGAAGAAGGAAGCTGAATGGTGTACTCCAACTTAGTCAATAAAAGTCGGATGTCAAGAATACAAGGTACTCAGTTTTGAAGAAGAGTAGAAAACTGAGTTAAGGCCTTGTTGAATTTGAACTGACAAAACGACAAAAGGTCGTACATATTAACGTTGGCTAAATGACAAATGTAATGGCTACAAGAGCTAGTTGACCGTTACATCACCCCTAAAATACACAGAGAAAAAGGATTGAAAATGGGGGATCGGAGAAGTTTTGAAAAGCACATATCTAAATATCCTGACCTAAAAAATCAGATTTCATATCTAGAAAAGAGGAAGCCAACAGAATTGCCTTGGAGATTTAAAAGAAAGATCCATTAACCCATTAAGGGGGAAGAAAGCGTCTTGGAGCTACAACGCTATCCAGAAGAATCAGACAGCTCACTGAATTAATCTTTTGATTAATTCTAAACCTAACCTTTGTGAAAAAGGGTTGGCTGTGCATAGTTTGAGGAGAGCAACTCCTCCTTTCCTCATACGGTTGCAACTTGGCTGCCACAGCCGTTGGTGCAGTCTGCGGACTGTGTGTATGTCAGTGGTCAGCTGGTGAAGGAGTCATTCCACCTTCGAAGGATCAATGTGCAGAATGAAGGGAGCAATCCTACCTTTCTTCATTATGTGTAGACAGTGAAACTAGGGTGTCGTGAAGGACTGTCATTAGGCTAGGATTTTGTAACGGTTATCTCAAGATTCTAGTGATATCTCATACACCAAAGGAGAAGGGGAGACGTACGGGATTACACCACCCGGAACTTCCATAAACAAATCTTGTGTTGACTTATTTTATGATTTTACATTTGTGCTGTGATTGTTTTATTTATTGCATAATCACTTCATCACTTCATTCAGCAAACATTAGATACTGAGTCAGCACCAAACTGATACATAGGAGGTTCAGATCTTTATTGACACATCTATTGCACCAAGGCTAGTTCTATTCGCTGCCAGTTAACTAGACTAAGAATAAGTCAGTATTGACTTATACTCTGTTGAGTTAGCTGAACTCCGCACAAGTTAAGGGACAGGAAGAAAATTGAACTGAGCGTCAGTTTAAGTTTCGGAGAAACTGAGTTCCTGGGGTACTTTCAGTTTTGGGAATTTTTTTGGTGACACGTTTATTCACCCCCCCCCTCTAAACTTGTGTTAGCCTTTCCAAGGGACCAACAGAATTTTGTGCTTACGTTTCGCATAACCCCGGAGTTACATTTGCTATGGTCCGAGAGGTTAAAGATGATTTTTCTATTGATCGGATCAATGCTCATTTTGGGGTTAGACATCCACCGGTGGGCCTAGACGAGTACACATCCTCGAGCAACATTAAAGGTTTGGAGAGGATGGGCATGATAGCTGAGTATTTTGGGGTGTAATGGAAGCACAATCCTGCTGGAGCCACCACCATCCTCTTAGAGAACGAGTTATCCTAGGACCGAAAGATGGTTAATAGATTTGTTTCCGCCCGCCTCCTACCGACCAAGCACACGGTCCCTGTCACTACCAAGAGGGCGGAGTTGATGTTTTATCTGCAGGAGGGATCTCCGATCAACATCGGTCTACTGATGCATAGCCGTATTCATGAGCTTGCTACCGCATTTGAGCGTGAGTTGTTGCCATATGGGCCAATGATTGACATGTTTGCTTTAGTGGACGGGATGTAAATCCTCGTCAGTGATGATTGGGAAGAACCTGAGCTGATGATTAGTTCCCATTTGGTTCAATGAGTTCCAAGACGGGTTGGAAGAGCTAAGAGGGAGCGTACTCCGGTCCTCGGAGCACCCCGGACTTAGAGAGCTATGCTAGAGGAGCACTCGCGGGAGACTGTGAGTTTGCACCGCAAAATAGACATAATTATAGATTACTTTGGCATACCTTCATCGACCCCACCACCTAGAACTGCCCTACATCACTGAGCCTCTTCTACAACAGCTAGTGCCTCCAGTTCTGGTCCACCTCCCGGGTTTGAGCCTAGAGATGACTGGGAGGTTTATCTGATGAGGATTAGTTTTTCTTTCTTTTCATTGTTGTTGTTTTCCATTTTCTTGGTTTTATTTTTATTTTTCTTTTCCTATCTAGTTGATGTAGCAGAATCATATTAATATAATGTTTTGACGGCTTAATTTGTTTTGGAGTTCATTGTTTTCACTTTTACTGCTGCCATTTTATTATCTAGTTTCTTGTCACCTCTGTTCTTCTTTGTTTGTTTGAGTTACTTAGTACAGATTCTTCATCGACTACTTACATGAGCCCGATGATTTATACGACGATCCGATTCTTCTATGGTTCCACCCTTAACCGAAGCTAAGTTCATTTTCCTTTTTCATCTTACACATTGGGGACAATGTTTCGATTAAGTAGGGGGTAAGGGACGTCACATAGCTTTTTAGCACTATATTCCATGAATTGAGAGATTTTCTTTGATGCACGATTCACCACTTAGAATTTGATTCATTTAGATGGAATTTCGAAAAAAATTATGATCTTTGATCTTTCCGAGTTAATTGACTTCATCTTTGTTTCACTTTGCACAAGTAAGAGTAAGTGCCAACTTCTGAAGTAGTGGCATATTAAGCGCATATTATGTTATGAGCCACCATTTTAAGCATGTATAGCTCACTTCCCTTGGTGTGTAGTCGATAGCATATTGCTTTGACTTGAGTTGACCCTGGCTTCATCACAGATCATGTTCCACCAACGCTTATGAAGGCAATGGAATTTCGGATTCGGTAGTTTATCATGAGTGGGGCCATGAGGATAGTTAAATTAATGAGAGTTTACCCGCTTAGAAAGAGAAGTGCATTAAAATATATACATCTATATTCGGTTTGGCAAAATCTTAGTCGATGGAGCGTAAAACGCACGACTTTTGCCTAGACTTATAAACGCGAGCCTAAGAGTAATATATACTCGGTTCTCGATCCGCCTTGCCAGCTCAATTAATTAATAAATAACATGTTCGAGACTGGTTAGTTTGACTGCGGGTTGACGTAATGTGAGATAGTTTGCATTACTAAGCGGTTGAGCAAGTTATTGCAAACACATTGGCTCATGACTTGAATAGTGTTTATTGTGTTATGAGTGGCATGATCTTGATCTTGACTTTGTGAAGCAGAGCTATTTTTAATTAACTTGGAGTGTCGTGTTTCTTTTCACCTTTTTGCTCAGGATGATCAAATGCTAAGTGGGGGTAGTTGATAACGCTCTAAATGGTACCAATAATTATACCCTTATCCACCCCGAATTCTACTCAATAGAGGATAGATAGGCTCGTTATTATGTGGAATATATGTTAAATGCTATATGAGTGTTTCCAGGATTGTAATTCTGCATCTATGTTATTTTCCTGAAGATTTGGTACTGTTTTGTCTCGTTTTGCGTGTTTTATAGGATGTACCGAATCTGAAGCATTGGAGAATGGATCTGGACCAAAAGAAATGTTTTGGGCCAAGTGATTAAAGTCCAAGAGGAGGCCTGCTGAAGAAAATGAAGAAAAGTCGGCCCGGTTTACCGAGGGCTAGGTCCAGTAAACAGAGGACTTGTTTGACACAAAACTGATTCTGCCACATTACCTAGGTCGGTTAGGGTTTTAAAGTGTCTTAAGTTGGCTATTGTATCTATATAAAGCCGTATATACTGAAAGCTTTTAGAGGATTCATAAGTTATGCAAGAACTGAAAAAGATAAGCTCGCTGAGGGACACAGACTCAGTTGGCCTATTTAAGAAGACTGAAGAACTGAGGGACACAGACTCAGTTGTTGAAGACTGAAGAACTGAGGTGGCAAACTCAGTTAGAAGCTGATTAAGCCGTGGCTATAAATCAGGATTCAGGAAAATCCGTGGTGACCTGAAACTGAACTATAGATAATGTAAAGCTGAATAATCTTAAGGACAAAGATTATCAGTTATCAGGAGAAGAAGGAAGCTGAATGGTGTACTCCGACATAGTCAATAAAAGTCGGATGTCAAGAATACAAGGTACTCAGTTTTGAAGAAGAGTAGAAAGCTGAGTTAAGGCCTTGTTGAATTTGAACTGACAAAATGACAAAAGGTCATACATATGAACGTTGGCTAAACGAAAAATGTAACGACTACATGTGCTAGTTGACCGTTACATCACCCCTATAAATACACAGAGAAAAAGGATTGAAAAGGGGGGATCAGAGAAGTTTTGAAAAGCACATATCTAAAGATCCTGACCCAGAAAATCAGATTTAATATCTAGAAAAGAGGAAGCCAACAGAATTGCCTTGGAGATTTAAAAGAAAGATCCAGTAACCCATTAAGGGGGAAGAAGGCATCTTGGAGCTACAACGCTATATCCAGAAGAATTTGACAGCTCACTGAATTAATCTTTTGATTAATTCTAAACCTAATCTTTGTGAAAAAGGGTTGGCTGTGCAAAGTTTGAGGAGAGCAACTCCATCTTTCCTCATACGGTTGCAACATGGTTGCCACAACTGTTGGTGCAGTCTGCGGACTGTGTGTATGTCACAGGTGAGCTGGTGAAGGAGTCATTCCACCTCCAAAGGATCAGTGTGCAGAATGAAGGGAGCAATCCTACCTTTCTTCATTATGTGTAGATAGTGAAACTAGGGTGTCGTGAAAGACTGTCATTAGGCTAGGATTTTGTAATGGTTATCTCAAGATTCTAGTGATACCTCCTACACCACAGAAGAAGGGGAGACGTATGGGATTACACCACCTGGAACTTCCATAAACAAATCTTGTGTTGACTTATTTTATACTTTTACATTTGTGCTGTGATTGTTTTATTTATTGCATAATCACTTCATCACTTCACTCTGCAAACATTAGACACTGAGTCAGCACCAAATTGATACATAGGAGGTTTAGATCTTTATTGACACGTCTATTGCACCAAGGCTAGTTCTATCCGCTGCCAGTTAACTGGACTAAGAATAAGTCAGTATTGAATTATACTTAGTTGAGTTAGCTGAACTCCGCACAAGTTAAGGGACAGGAACAAAACTGAACTGTACGTCAGTTTATGTTTTGGAGAAACTGAGTTCCTGGGGTACTTTCAGTTTTGGGAAAGTTTTTGGTGACAAGTTTATTCACCCCCCTCTAAACTTGTGTTAGCCTTTCCGAGGGACCAACAATTGGTATCGGAGCAGTGCTTCTGTTTTGAAGAGATCCATTACTGAATCTAAGTATCAGTTTGTTTGCTTGAAGTAACTGGCCATCAGTTATTTCCGATACACACCAGTTGTTGGAAGCCCTCACTGTATCAGTTGTAAATGCACTTAGTTTTATTTCAATGGTAACATCCAGAATTAGAAGTTGGCTTATTAACCCCCTGACTTATTGTTTACAAAATGTATCTGATTTTCAGGATCAATTATCTGAGAGGTTCAGTGCGACAAATTTGCATACAAATCCAGAACTTCAACTCAGTGATGATGTGGATACGAACTTCAATGTTTATATAGACAAATCCAGAGGAGTTCCATCACTAAGAGATCTCTCAGAAGAAGAAGAAAAGAAGTTGTTGCAAGTTACTATTGATATAGAAGATTCATTAGAGCAACAAAAGAATGTACATTCAAATCTTAAAATTGCATCAAACCATCAAGAAAAGGTACATTCTTCTACTCAGTTATCATTCGCTGAACTCAGTCAGAGAAACTCTGAACTTGTCAAGTTAACCGAAAAACTCACACTGGAATCAAGATTAAAAGACATAGAACTTGGCAAAGCAAAAGACTGGAATGAGTTTCTTGAAACTGAGATGTCAAATCTTGCTGAAAGATTAATGTCTAGTAGATTTGACAAAAGCAATGATGATTCCTCACCCCTACCCAGTCTTGAGATTTCAAAGAGTATAAACTCTAGACACCAAGATACTGGAAGACCTAGTGGATTACACAAAGAAATTAAAGTTGTAAAATCTAAAAGAATCTTTGTGAAATCAACTAAGGTTGAGCGTACTTCTACACAAAGCTGAAAATGCAAAAGCTGATAAAGGGAAAATTGGTCAAAAGTAGAAAACTTTCCAGCTACCATCTGTCGTTTGGGCTGACATGACAAATCACTTATTTCCGAGTAGGTCAGCTTATCCTCAACAGTTACCTCGACAGACACCACAGCCGGTCCCACAGCCGATTCCTCAACAACCTATAGTAAGTGTGTCTCAGCCACAACCAGTTGCAGTGGTGGAAGAGTTGGTAGCCGCACTCAACAGATTGGGAGTGGGAAGCTCGAGTGGTAGTAGTCAACAAAGTCCCGGGAAGAACCTTCAGTTTGGGCAACAGCAGAGTTTTGGTGGGCCAGTGAATCCAAACAATCAGTGGGGTAATAATCCAAGCTTGCAAGTTCCACCATACTATCAAGATTTTGAATCATCAATGGGACTTAGCATGGAAGAAGAGATGCAACCGAATGATGTAAGTTACATTGGAAATAATTCTGGAGGGAATTGGAATCAGGGCAACAACAACCAAGGAAGCTGGAATCACAACAATTCTGGGAATAATGGGAGGAACCAGAATTTTGGGAATTCATGGAATAACAACCAGCAAGGCCAAAATTGGAACCAAGGAAATCAAGGTGGCCAAGGGAATTGGGACCGAGGCAACCGAGGGTGGAACCAAAATAATCAAGGCCAAGGCAACCGAGGTTGGAATCAGAATAGAGAGCAAGGGAACCCTCAGAATTTCCAAGGTGGTTGGAGAGAGAATAATCAAGGTAGTTGGGGTCGACAACATCAAACCTTCAACAACCAAGGTTATGAAAGCCAAAATCAAAATTCAAGTAACCAGAGTTGGGGTCAGAATCGACAAGGCCAATGGGGCAATAATCAGAAAAGAGATCATGGGAGTCGAGAGCAAGGGCAACAAGTCAAGAACCAATGAATACTCAACAAGCCGGAAATCAAAATTCTGAGACTTATCAACATCCGAATGCCCATAAGCAAAACAGCTCCTATAATCAACAAGGGGGTAGTCCGGGAAGTCAAAGGAAGTCTTCGGATGAAGTTCTTGATCAGTTGAATAAGCTTGTGATTGAACAGAGAGCGGCCATACGGAATTTGGAGATTCAGGTGGGCCAGTTGACCGAGAATAGATCTCAACCGCCTTTGAGTACGGGGCTACCTAGTAACACGGAGAGGAACCCCAATGAATCTAAAGATGTTTGTGCGGTAGTCACCCGGAGTGGTAAAGAGACGGGTCAACAAGGTCGAGAACTTGAGAAGATGAAGCCAAACTCCGAGAAAGAGAAATTTTGTGATTACAAAGGGCCGTTGGGTGAGCAAGAAGGTTTTGATGAGGATGTTGAGAAAAGGGCTGAAAAAGAGAGAATCTCGAGGTTGGAAAGGGAAGTGGAAGAATACAAGTGAAAGTGGGAAGAAGCGGCGAGGCCAAAGTCGGATACGATAATCATTGATGTGAAGGAAGAAGAGCCATCGCCACCACTCAGGCCTAAAGGTAGTAAAGGTAAAATTCCCCCTACTCCCCCGGGTTTTGATGTGACCATAGGAGCTGAGAGACTGTTTTCAAAAATGTGCTTTGCGATTTGGGGGCATCGGTTAGTTTGATGCCAAAGTCAGTTTATGATAAGTTGGGCCTAGGGAGATTAGTTACAACGGGCATGACTTTGCAAATGGCGGATAGGTCAGTTAGGACACCGCTAGGGGTAGCCGAGGATGTGTTGGTTCAAGTTGATAAATTTGTGTTTCCGGTTGATTTCGTGGTTCTTGATATGGACACTGATTTTAAGACACCTCTTTTGTTAGGTCGGCCTTTCCTAAATACTGGGGAGACCTTGATAGATGTTAAGAGGGGGGATATAATTTTAAGAGTTGGTCAAGATAGTGTCAAGATTAATGTGTACAAAACCATGAAACACCCCGAGGATGAGATGAACGATTGTTTTTCGATAGATGTCATCCACCCATGTGTTTTGGAGAATGTGAATTTGCAGGGGCACAAGGAAACATTGGAGAAATGTTTGATGAAATCATGCAAGGTGACTGACGACAGCCGGGTGATACGAGTTTATGCCATGCATCTCGAGGCGGGTGAGTTCATGGAAGCTAGCTGGACTAAGAAACTGGATCTCGGTTCGCCAGAGGATATGCCAAAGCCATCCATTGAGGAACCACCGACGGATTTGGAGTTGAAACCGCTTCCTCAACTCCTCAAATATGTTTTTCTTGAAGGTAGTGATTTACTTCCAGTTATTATATCTGCTTCACTAACAGCCTTGCAGGAAGTAAAGCTAGTTCAAGTCCTGAAGAAGAGGAAACGAGCTTTTGGATGGAAAATGGTGGATATCAAGGGGATTAGTGCCGACATATATAAGCACATAATCATCCTCGAGGATGGGGCGAGACCGAGGCGTCAACCGCAAAGGAGACTGAACCCGCATTTACTGGAAGTGGTAAGAAAGGAAGTGGTGAAGATGTTGACGTTGGACATCATCTACCCCATCTCGGATAGTGAGTGGGTGAGTCCCACACAGGTGGTACCTAAGGTGAGTCTTTTTCTGTACTAACAAATGAGCAAGGTGAGTCTTTTTCTGTACGCCATGTTACTGGTCATCGAGTCTGCATTGATTTTCGCATGTTGAATGAAAAGACTAGGAAGGATCATTTCCCACTCCCGTTTGTTGATCAAGAGTTAGCTAAGCTTGCTGGTCATGCATTTTATTGTTTTCTTGACGGACTTAGTGGTTATTATCAGATTCACATTGATGTCAATGACCAAGAAAAGACCACGTTTACTTGTCCCTATGGCACCTTTGCATTTCGAAGAATGCCCTTCGGGTTGTGTAACGCACCCGCGACATTTCAGAGATGCATGCTTGCCATTTTTGCTGATTTGATGGATAAGTGTATGGCGGTGTTTATGGATGATTTTACAGTTTTTGGGGACAGTTTTGATGCATGCTTGACTAGTATAGATAGGGTTCTCGCTAGGTGCGAGGAGACCGATTTGATTTTGAACTAGGGGAAGTGTCATTTTATGGTGACTGAGGGAATTGTCCTAGGTCATAAGGTCTCAGCTGAGGGGATAGAGGTTGATAGGGCTAAGGTAGATGCTATTTCTAGGTTGCCTATGCCTACTAGTTTGAAAACGTTAAGATCTTTCTTGGGACATGCGGGGTTTTATCGTAGATTTATCCCTAAGTTTGCCCAAAAGGCTACACCTCTTACCTCTAGATTGAAGAAGGGAGTAAATGTGACTTTTGATGATGAGTGTGTGGAAGCTTTCGAGGAGATTAAGAGGCTTTTGACTGAGGCTCCTATTTTGATAGCTCCAAATTGGGAGCAAGAGTTTGAGGTTATGTGCGATGCTAGCGATTTGGCGGTAGGAGCAGTGTTAGGAAAAAAGGTGGATAAGTTGTTTCGACCGATTTATTATGCCAGTCACACCTTGAATCCGGCCCAACAGAACAGGCCCGTCCCTGGGGACAGGCCAACAAGGCCACGGCCTAGAGCCCACCGTCAAACTTTGTAATTCAAGGGCCCATTTTTCACGTTCTAGTAGTGTATTTTAGGTATAGTTTTGTTTTTTACTTAATCTAAAATACAGTTATATGCCCAAATTCATCATAGAATTAAGTTAAAAAAAGTCTAATCAAATTACGTTACATTTTTATACACCGCTCATCATTCTAGTATGCCCAAAAATAGTTGTTATGTCATATTTTTTCAAACGGTAAAAAGGCCTTAAATTTATTTTGGCTTATCCCTCAATATATCAAATGTAACTACACTCTAAAGAGAAAGAATTGTTGGCGGTCGACAAGTTTAGATCCTATCCGGTGGGGTCTAAAGTGATTGTCCATCTGGACCATTCCGCATTGCAATATTTGTTCGCTAAGAAGGATGCGAAACCGCGTTTGTTGAGATGGATTTTGCTCCTTCAAGAGTTTTATGTGGAAATTAAAAACCGTAAAGGTTGTGAGAATGTGGTAGCCAATCACCTTAGTCGGATTGAGCCAGTTGAGGGTGACGAATCAGAAAGGGTTGAAATAGATGACTCGTTTCCGGATGAGCGACTTTTTGTTGTAGACACTATGTTACCGGAAAAACGAGGGAATTTTCTGAAGAAAGGAAAGGAGGGAGCTCCGTGGTTTGCACCGATAGTGAATTACCTGGAAAGTGGATTTATCGAGTCGGAGTTAGATGAGAATTAGAGGAGGAAGTTAGTGAGTGAGGCTAGATACTTCGTTTGGGAGGATCCCTACTTGTTTCGATTGTGTGCTGATGGCGTTGTGAGAAGATGTATAACTGAGGGTGAGAGATTGAGCGTGTTATCCTTTTGCCATGATAGAGAGGCCGGGGGCCATTTCTCGGGACAAAGGACCGCATTGAAGGTTTTGCAAAGCGGGCTATATTGGCCGACAATTTTTAAGGATGCCTACGCTTATGTAAAAACCTGTGACGCGTGTCAACGTTCGGGGAGAATTTCTAGGAAAAATGAGATGCCTCAATGACATATCATTGTTTGTGAGGTCTTCGACGTTTGGGGAATTGACTTTGTGGGACCCTACCCTTCTTCTTTTGGCAACAAGTTCATTTTGGTAGCTTGTGATTACGTCTCGAAGTGGGTGGAAGCGATTGCATCCCCCACTAATGACAGACACGTGGTCATTAAGTTTCTAAAAAAGTTCATTTTCACACGGTTTGGAGTACCTAGAACTATCATTTTTGACAATGGCACTCATTTTGCGAATAGATATTTAGATAAGCTACTCCTTAAATATGGGGTGACTCATAAGTTGGGAACGGCTTATCACCCTCAAACGAGTGGCCAAGTGGAGGTTTCAAACCGAGGTATTAAAATGATTCTTGAACGAACTGTTGATAAAAATTCTAAGAGTTGGTCCAAAAAGTTGGATGACGCTCTTTGGGCTCACAGAACCGCATTTAAAACTCCAATTGGTATGTCGCCGTACATGATTGTCTTTGGAAAAAGGTGTCACTTACCAGTGGAGGTTGAGCATAGAGCGCATTCGGCTATTAAAGAGTTAAATATGGACGAGACTCTTAGTGGAGAGAGAAGGATGGCTCAATTAGTTGAATTGGAGGAGTTTCGACTACGAGCCTATGATTGTTCGGCAAGATACAAAGAGAAAACTAAGCTCCTCCACGATCAATTGATAAAGCCAAAGATGTTTGAGGTAGGAGATGAGGTTCTGTTGTATGATACTCGTTTGCATCTTTTTCCGGGAAAGTTGAAGTCTCGATGGTCGGGACCTTACACAGTTGAGAGGATTTTTGACTCGGGGGCTGTAGGGATAAAGCACCCCAAGCATGGGACTTCAATCACAAATGGCCTTCGTTTGAAGAAATATGAAAAGTTGCCGTTTGATGAAGCTCTCGAAGTGGTGATTTTGGAGGATCCTAAGATTGAGGAAGCCAATTGTTTAGTCCCGTCATGGACTCCAATGCATGACATCTTAACCTTATAACTCACCGTTCGTTTTCTTTCTACACCTCGTCCTCCACACTCGTATCGGTAGTATAATCTTGAAAAAACCGATATAGTATAAGTCACTATGTCGAGCCAACGACATAAAACAAAGGCGCTCGGTGGGAGGCAACCCATCATTTCCTGTGTTTTTGCTGGTTTTGAATTCGTTTTGCTGTGTTTTGGTGTTGAGGATTGAATCCGGATGATCCCGAGGGGCCTTCATGCTTAAAATTCACTTTTCCTATGTTTTTATCCTTGTCCGGATGGACACACACACCCATCCGTCCGGATATATCACTGGTTTTTACATTGGCTTGGCAGACACCTGTCCGTCCGGACATCAATTCCATCCGTCCGGACGGTTCATCCTTTGTCCGTCCGGATAGAAACCTGTCCGTCCGGACACACTCAAAAACCCCTATAACCACCGATTTTCTTCACCATCTTCTTCATTCCTCTCTCAAAACACAAGAACCGCAACCGACCCCTCCTCTCCCCAAAACACCAATTTCTTATTTCTTCACCGTTTTCATCCATTCTCGTTGCTATAACCACCTTGCTACCTCCTCTCTTCGATTCTCCAACCAAAATCATCAAACAAACACTCATTTTGGAGAATCGGAGATTTCACCTTCGTTTTGCTCCGTTACAAAAAAATCCAATTTTTGACCCATTCGTGGATCGTTCGGGGATTCCGACTGCACCACTGCACTCCTAACACCGATTTTGGTAAGTATCAACAAACCTTTTTGAGTTTTTTTCAACTTTTTCTCGGGGTCGATTTTCGAGTCGAGCCTCGATCGAGCTTTTACTGATTTTGTTCTTTTTCTCATTTTTGTTGTTTTACTGTTGGTTTTGGCGGTGTTGGGTGTTGTGGGTACGTCTGCATGGATGTTTTGGGCTGGTTTGGTTGTTTGTATTGGGTTTTTGGATTACGGTTTTGGGTGCGGTTTGGGGTTGATTGTGTTGGTGTGTTGATTGTGGTGGTTTGTTTTGGTTCAGTTTGTGTGAGAATGAGTCCTAAAGTCAGGTTTACGACTGGAAAGGGCAAGGGGAAAGTTGTAGAACCCCCTCAGAAAAAGTTAAGGCTTGAGGACATTCCGGTTGATTCGTTAAACAGGCCCCAAGTCATAGGTGGAAACAGGGAAAGTAGACCTGTTAGAGAGGCTAGGAAAAGGCCCTTGTATGGAGATCTAGTAGATGAGGGGCGATAGGGATTCGGGACGCGATTCGATGATGAGGAGGAACCTTTGGTAGACCCGAGACAGGCCAAGTCTCGTACGATTGAACCGACTGCGGGTGCAAGTGTGCCAGTTGGGCAGCCTAGTGAGGTTAGGACAGCCCCGGGAGGTCAAGTGGTGACCCCCGAGAGGGTTCGAGTTTCAGATCTGAAAGCGGCGGATAGGAAGGCACCTAGGGGAGTCGTGCCTTATCGAGAGAGGTTCGTTAATGATGATACGGAACTGGCTTTTAGGATGAGGTTTAAAGGTAGAGAGATCCTAGAAAGGGAGGTCGATATGGAAAAGGTTGAGAAGAGTTTCAGGGACAATCTGATAAAGCGGAAGTGGGTTGACTTTGTCAAGGTACCGGACTTCAATTTGAGGAAACCGAATTACACGTTGGCCCGGGAGTTTTTGGCCAATTTGAGTGAGGTGGACCTAGAAACGGGTGTAGTTCGAGTTAGAAATGTGGATGTGCCCTTCACCCCTGAGGCTATTTCTGCTTTTTATAAGGCTCCGGTTGTCACTACGGATTTCTTGGATGTTATTAAGGAGAAGCAAGAAAAGGGAGAGGATCCGTTTGAGGAGATTCGGTTAGCAATCAGCCCTAAGATTACTTGGTCCACGGGACCCAGTGGGGTCACTCATGTCCGGTATATGCTTAAGACGACTAATTTTCCTCGAAACTGGAAGGTTAAGGCTCGGTTTGTACAGAATCGCCTCCTCCCAAAGGATAATTTTCATAAGTTCATCATGATAGATTTGGCGATGCTGTATGCGTTACACTTTGAGTTACCGATTGATGTTGGCCGGGTTTTATACAGAGAGCTTACCAGAAATCGAAAGGATCAACGTTCGAAGCTCATGTGTATTCATCTGTTGAATGGGTTATGTCTGCGAGCCGGGGTGAAGGAGTATGACGAGGATGAACGATATCTGAAGAAGCCCGTTTCCTTAAGTCCTCAGCATGAGTCAAGCTCGGTTAAGTTACCTGTCGAGGGTGAAGATGAGCTAGAGGTTCAGGGTCCTGTTACCGAGCCAGTAGAGGAGACTGCATCAGGTTTCGTTCCTACAATCCCCATTGCTGCTCGCAATCGTTATTTGTTGATGGATGGGGTGCGTCAGATGTTAGACCGGCAGTGGGTGCAGATGAATACAGTTATTCAGGGTTTGCAGGCACTTGGGACACTTGTACCGGCGATGCCAGAGCTTGCCTTGGACACATGATCTTACGAGTTTGCACCAGTTCTTGAGGAGGCCATAGCACTTTGTGTCGAGGAGGTTGCGGTTTAGACGGCTTTTAGAGCTGCTGCGTCTGCTCCAGTGGATGAGACTGGCCCCTCTCAGACCGTTCCAGCTCCGACTCCTGCTCCAGCTCCGACATCTCAGGCCATTCCAGTTTCGACTTCTGAGACTCCTCCTACTACGTCTACAGATGCTGCAGGCACGATACCACCTACATCTGAGGATCAGACGAGCACGTAGAGTTTATGCTGTTCCTTTTTACGTCGTTCCTTAGATAGTCACTTCTTGTTTTTGTTGGACATGTCCCTTATCTTTCTGGTTTGTTTTGAGATGACTTTGTTGCTACTTTGCTCTTGATCCGTGGTTGTAAGCCGTAAGGCGCGTACTTTTTCACCTTTCCATGCCTTCTGTGACTATGCCTTGGATTTGACTTGGGTTAAGATTTTATTTTGAGCACGTTTAAACGTGTTGGTTGTTTATTGTATGGTTGATTCGTATTTTGACTATCTCTATGCCATATGTTCAAGTCTTCTGACGTGACGAGGTCGTTTATTTTTATCACCCCCGGATTCTCCCCATATTATATGCTTTGGCACGTGGACCATTTCCCGTGCATGTATTTCTTGGATGTTTTTCAATGACTAGGGATTCGGGATGGACTACTTTCACAACCGTTACGGGACTTGATCGCGCCGTTTTGCCGGGCTCATAAGCTAAGTCTTTCTTTTTCCTTCTCGTTCACACACCGAGGACGGTGCTTCACTTAAGTGGGGGGGGCACGACTTAGCTTATTCGCTTGTTCTTAAAAGTATTATGCCGTGATGTAATAAACTTGGTTTTTACTCGTTTCCGAGTCGATCTTTAGGCCGTTTTTCAAATTTTTCCAAGATTTTAACACCACGTTATATGCATGTTGTTCACAATTGAGTGGTGAAAGGTCTTTAGTTTTGTGAATGTCTCACAGTGAGCCTATATTGTCATGATACGGAACACTTTTTAGTACACGTTTGACGACGGTTATGCTTATCACGATTACTTTACACACCTGTACCCCTAGTTTTGAGGCGAAATAGAAGGATTGGCCTTGGTAGGAACACGGGATGACAGTTTTGGCGTTCTTTTTTACCCTACTTTAGCCAAATAAGCCTGAGCTGAATGTTTGACCTTCGTAGCCCCTCTCAGCCTTGATAGAATGGTCGACCACCATTCGCTTTATAGCCGTTTCGTTACTTAGTCAGAAACCTACCCTTGAGCCTTATTTTGGTCACATTCCCTTCATTTGACCCTACGAGTGGACTTAGTCTCTTGTTACACCACACTTGCCAAGGCAAGTGTTGGGTGGGGGGAGATGTTGTTTTTGAGTCGGGTTGTTGTTTCCTCAGTTTTAGAGCTATAAGGAGAGGAGGAGCTCAGTGGGGCTAGATGCTCGGGTTTCATTTCAAAAAAAAATAAAATAAAATAAAATTCAAATCAAATAATTGTGTTGTATATAGAAATAAAGGGTTGAAAAAGGCAATGAGCTTAAAGCAATGATGATGTTAGGGTTGGGATAGTCAGATAGATACTCAGTATTCGAGCTCACCTCACGACACTTGAAACATAGTCGAGTTTGGCAATGAGTTCGGGTATTTTAGTGTCCTATAGTTCCCAAAGTGTTGAAAATGATCAAAAAGGAGTTTGGTGGGTTTGTTTGGTAAAGAAGACGTGGTACGTGTTTGGATTATGTTCACTCGTACTTATTTTCTCCAGTTTCCCAAATTACCCTTTTCGATTAACTGAATTTACCCTAGCCTAACGTTATAACCATTCAAGTCCTGCTAGACCGTGTTTAACCTTGGTTAGTCCCAATTAGTGGAGATTCTAGGAAGGGCAGGATTGTGTAAAGTCATTTGTCCGGAATTCCAAGCCCGAAATCGTATTAAGCATAAGTCGTCGTCATTCAACACACACTCACTCCGTGTCATCCAGTAGAGTCAATGTAATGCATTCACTTAACTAAGTTCTTTTCACCTCGATATTTTGAAATGCATGCATGTACCGTAAAGTTGATTCCTTGGTATTGTTTGAACGCCTAATTTACTCGAGGACGAGTAAAGGCTAAGTGTGGGGTGGTGATAGGAACCAACTTTACAGTACATTTATGTACAGTTCAGCCCACGATTATCACATTTCTGGCATGTTTCGGGTGAGTTTAGACCCTATTTTGAGTATTAAATGAGGTTTTATTGCACGGCGAGTGACTGTCGGTTTTCCGTAAACTCGACCTTATTTTAGCATTTTATACTCGTTTTTCCCGAGCACCCGTAGTTTGCGGGGTTATGCGTTTGCTTGTTGTTTTCATATGGATGCAGGACTAGGGTGTCTCGAGGGCCCGAAAGGCGAGAATTATGGAGTTTAGAAGTGCCCGAGGCGAAACACGGAGGTTGAAGGTGAAAAAGTGAAGATTTTGGGTCACATGGGTCCGGACGCCCGTCTGGACACCTTGGACGTGCGTTCAGTGGCTGTCCGGACGGACAAAAACCTCTTATCTGGACGGCTAACTCTCTGGAAAATGGATTCTTGGCTGCAAAAGTTTGTCCGGACGGCTAACTCTCTGGAAATTTGGAAAACTTTGATGAAGAATTCGTCCGGACGGGCAGAGCCAGCATCCGGACGGACAGAACCAGCATCCGGACGGACAAGAGCATTTCATCCGGACGGACATCTTTGCATCCGTCCGGATACCTGGAAAATCAAGAACAGTCCGGCCAGACATGGCGGATATCCGTACGGACAGAAGACTTTCTATATAAAGCTGCTCATTTCACACACAGACGCGGAGAGATAGTTGAAGAAGTAGATAGCAAGTTTCCCTTTTTAGCTTTTTGGAGATTTTGGGCGATTTTCTTCGTCTTTTAGAGTTAGACTAAGTATTTTATATCATTAGAATCCTCATTCAATCCTCTCTTTGATCTACTAACTTTTAGCTTCGATCCGTAACTTTTCACTTGACAAAAATTCGATCTTTTGTAAGCACATTTGGCACCTCCTTCAAGTTGAGTAAAGTAAGTATGTTCTTTTGTTATTTTATTGTTGTTGTGATGTTTTTCTTCCGTTTTTATTGCTTAGATTCGATTATGAGTAGCTAGATTCTTCGTATGGTTGAACTATGTGAAGGCGGGTGAAACGCCGTTAGATTGATGAACCGGGAGGTAGTGTAGTGCGTAAATAAACGTTCTAATTGATAATCCGTATCTCGAAACTTGTTTGAATCGTTTTTGAGCTAGATTGATCACCTAGTTCACCATTGCACACACTTAGCTTATAAATGTATGTTGCGGCGACGTGTGGGAACGGGGTTTCGGGACCGTAGAGATTTTGGACTTGAAAGGTAGTTTGACACCTACCCGTGTACTAGATTGATGCCCTAGTCATCAAGTCCAGTTCTAATACGGGGTTTGTATCGGTTATTCGAGCGAGTCTAGAGCTTAATCACGTTAGGTGAGTCGGTCTTCTAAAGGGAGGATTGACAAGCTTCGCGTAGGGTGTGAATAACACTAGAATTAGGACTCGACACCTATGAGTTATCGTTAGACGGTGAAGTAAGGTAAGGCACACTCCCGGGGTAATCTGTTTAAGGGTAAAGTAATCCGTTGGATCGTAGTTCGGCCATACTTCTTTTAATTGTTTAGAATTTCGAGTAGTGTAATCTTTCTTTTATGCAATAGTATAACTTCATATCTATATGTTTGACCTGAACTGAGTGCTAAGTCAACTGTGGTACTCAAAAACCAATCTCTGTGGGTTTGACCTCGGACTCCTCAAGCACTATCCTACAATCGACCCGGTCCACTGCCGGTTAGAAAGTAGATTTTGCTAAGGTTTCGAGTTTTTGCTTGATCGACCGGACCTAGAAAATCCGCTTATCAGTAAGCCACACTCCTATAGTATCTATGCTTGGACTGTGTCTTATTTATATGATCTCTCAGATCCTTTCACTGAAACTGATTTCCATGATGTTTTCTATTATTGAAACTTGAGTAATAACCATCATTTCTTCTGTACTGAGATCTGGGCTGACCTTGGTACTGAGGTCTCTACTGAGGACTGAAGTGAGTCCTTTCTTGACCTTTAGACTGAAGCTTGTGATAAGTTATCTGTCTGAAATGATTGCTTCTATCAGTTTTAATAGTAGATTCAGAGAAATTCCTGTCATCATCAGTTGGAAATAATCTGCCTTTCCCCCTGACTTTGTAAATCTTTGAATAATTGATATTCTTGGATTTACTTTGACTGAAGTTTTTCTGGTTCTTAGCCTGATCAGCTTTAGTAGATTCTGTAGATGATCTACATTTTCGATTTTCATGATGTACAGCTGATTTACTTTTTTGGTTGACCATGTTGTTGTTTACAACTGACTTCTTTGAAAACTTATGCTGAGGCTGACTTGATTCACGTTGAAATGGTTTTACTAGTTCCGCATGCTTCTTAGTTTGAGGACATTGTTCAGCTACGAACATAACACCAGTTTTGGAATTGGTTCAGTTGCCTTACTTGTTCCTTCCTTTAAAGTTTGCTAAGTATCAAATCCTAAGCCAGTTCTATCTCCATATGGCTTGCTTGATTTGAATCCAGTTGTGGAACTAGATTGAGCAAAAGATTCATTTGTTGTTGCTGATGCATTAGGCTGATACTGAGTCTTTCACTTATCAATTCTGCTTAGTTTTAACGTGTTCAACTCATCTTTCAATCTTTTGACATCAAGAATTAGAACTTCTTTCTCAACTTTGATTGACTCGTAACCAGCCTATATGGTGACAAACTGACTCATCAATTTGTCAAGAGTTTCTTCTAATTCTGAGTTCTTTGGATTGGAATCGGCTGTTGAAGAACATGCAATTTGCATGGAAATCTGAGTTCAGGAGTATTTGGAGTTAGATTCATATACCTCATTTTGATCCTCTATATGAGCCATCAAAGCTGTGTCGTGAGATAATCTTTCGGTACCAGCTTTATAGTCAGACTCATCTCCAGCTAACAATGCTCCTCTGCCGGTTCTTCATTGCTGAGTTTTCTTTGCATTCAGATCTGGGCATTCATCTTTATAATGTCCAGGCTTCTTGCAGTTGAAACAAAGATTCTCATCATCTTTTCTCTTTTCAGGAGTCTTCTTGATAAAATTCTGAGTTACAGGATGAACATTCTTTATCCTTCTGATTCTGCTCATCATAAGTGCCATTTGTTCTTCCATTTCATCCAACTGTTGAAGATTGCTTGTGGATGTTTCTTGCGAGTCATTTGATGCTGCTGCATGTGCTGTGGTTTTTGGTTCTTCCAGAGCTTTGATTATTGCAGCTGTGCTTGTAAAATCTGTTGGTCCCAGAGAAGGGTGAAACTATAGTCAGAGGGGGGTGAATGACTATAGTGGAGTTTCAAAAACTTTTCTTATGTTTAAAAGCTTTTGGGCAGCGGATAAGTCCCTTCTTACTATGTTCTTTTCAAATCAGTTTAGACTATCACAGATATAAGTTATGATCTAGGCAATTTAAATAAATGCTGTAAAGTAAATTGCAGAAAGTAAATTGACACAAGGCTTATAGTGGTTCAGGGTGGTGTAATCCCTTAATCCACTCTTCTCCTGTGATGATTGGAGGAATTCACTATTGTTTTCACAGATACAATAGTATGATTGTCCTTGACTTCCCAAGCTTCACAATCTACAAGACTATCACTCCTTGACTGCAACAGCTTCAGTGATTCAGTCTCTTTCACTGCTCCTTGTCATCAAAATCCTTCAGCAGCTATCATAGACACAACTCCTTCTCAGATTGCTTATGATTCAGTTGCTTCAGTTTGATGTGAATGAGATTCACAAACTTGCTTGATCAATCTCAGTGCTGAATATAAAATTGTAGTTCTGTTGTCTGAGTTGATCTCTAAATAAGTCCTTGTAAGTTTCTGCTTCTTTTTTTTTTTTGCTCTTGTAAATCATTGTTCATTTTTCTGTCAATGCCTTCTATTTATAGCCTTGAATATCCTTGATTTGAAATTCCGTCCGTTGGCTAAATTAATGAGGGAATGATCCTTGATTTTATTCTTGATTCCCCCTTAATTGTATTCTCCTTGATTTCAGTGATCAGATTTTTCCTTCAAATATATAGTAGAAAATCCATCCTTGATTGATCCTCTATTGATTGTGCATTTAATGCATGATCTTCTGAGTCTTCATCATATTCCAAAATCTGATTTGCTAAGATTTACTTCACCATTCTCAGAGCGGTTGAGTGATTCATCTGACTTCGCCGTTCTAGATCTTCCTTCACCGTTTTGTCTTCACTCAGCCGAAAGTCAGTTTACTGTGCCGATTCATTGTTTTCTTCAGTGTTTAAGTCTGAGGAGAATCTTGTACTTCACTGATCCTTGATTGGGGTGAGATCAGTGTACACCATATTTGAATATTAAGTTTCATCACTTGAAACATAACTTAGACTTATCCAAGGTCATCACAGACTTCATTGGTTATAAGTCAGACCATAATGTCTTCATTACTTCTCTGCTGGTGCTTGGCTGGCTTCACTCTGCCGAAAGTGTGTTTTTACTTTGCCGTCCTACCAACTAGTACAATACTTGTGTGACTCAACTTATACAACATGTCAGACTCTAAGTAAAGACTTATACAGAGAATTCTAGCTGCTCATCTTGTATTTGTCAAACCTATCAATGTTACACATCAGCATTTGTCTTGCATAATGATTGCTATCCATTGTGAGTGAGTGAAAACTGATTATATAATAACTGGAAACTGAGCTTTCTAATGAGAAGAACTAGAGGAGATATAGAGCAACAGAGTTTTTAACAATGACTTGTTAAACGAACACTGCTCCGATACCACTTGTTGGTATCGGAGTAACTGATTACCAGTTACTTGCTCTAAGTCGGAACAGAAAACTCTGCTCTGATACCAATTGTTGGTCCCTTGGAAAGGCTAACACAAGTTTAGAGGGGGGTGAATAAACTTGTCCCTAAAAACTAGATCTTAGACTTTTAAGATTCAGTTAAAACTTGTGTGGAGTTAAGCTGACTAAGCCGAGTCTAAGTCAAACTGACTTATGTAAAACTGCGTCAACCAGCAGCGGATATAATTCTAGCATGTTTCTTGATATTGTTATTCTATGTGGAATATGAGTGAGAAAAACTGAATTCTGGTGAATGTCAGTTTGTGAGTTGTGAGTTTGTGTAACAATCAGTTCTCAGTATGCTGTGTAAACAATAATAAATGTTGTAATAATAAATAACAGAATGTAAATGCGTAAAGTAAATGAGACAAGAGTTATAGAGTTTCTAGGTGGTGTAATTCTGTCAATCCTCTCTTCCCCTGTGGTGTAGGAGGAAAATTCCACTAGTTTGAGGTGAGTTGTTACAAAAAGTCCAATACAATAGTCCTTGGCTAATCCTAGCTTCACTATCTAAACAATCAAAGAACAGGTTGGATTGCTGCTCTTCAAATGCTTGAGCCACTGGTCCTTGAAGGGTTACGTATGCCTCTTCACCAGCTACCACCACAAACACAGTCTACCCGACTGCTGATACAACTGGCCTTGGCAAATCCTTCACCGGATTGCTTCATAGTCTTGACCTTTGATTAAGAATCAAAGTTGGGCTGAGAATCAAGAATTTGATTCTTGTTTGTGGTTCTTCAAAGTGTCTGAATCTAGATAAGTTATGTGTAGCTTGAACACTTGAAGAAATTCTTGATTGATCTTGTTAGCGCAGAGATGATAGCAATTCGAATTAGCGAGACTTTTGCACAAAAATGCTTGTAATCTTGTTAATTCATTCATATTTTTCTTTTTTTGATCCTTCGTGCAAATTCCTCTATTTATAGTGTAAGGTCCAACATTCATCTTGCTTAAATTCGAATTGTATCAACGTCTATCTTGTAACGGGTATATTTTGTGACCGTTCTGACTTGTACTATTAGTTTGTTGGATGAATGACTTATAAAACAGAGTTTCCTTATCAGTTTTATACTAAGTTTGTCAGTTGTCAGTTTCTTGACTGACTTGGAGCATTAACTGAGATTTTACTCTTCTTCAAATATCAGTACTCCAGATTTTCATCTGATTATAATTAACTAATCAGAGTACACCATAAGCAAATATCTTCTAAGAGTTCATTGTCCTTATGACTCTTAGGTCTTAATACAAGATCCGTAAAGTCAGTTCAAGTCACCACACACTTGCTTGAATTCTAACTTTACAGTCTCGACTTTCATAACTAAGTCTGAGCCCTCAGTCCTTCAATCTTCTGTAACTGATCGAGTCTATGTCCCTAAGTTCTTCTATCTTCTAGATAAGCCAACTGAGTTTGTTCCCTCAGTGAACTTACCTTCTTCAGTTTTGTCTTGGTGTAGTCTGAGTCAGTTTTAGTTTAGATGACTTGTCTTTCCAGTTTCTTAGATGATTTCCAGTTTTCTGTTTTACGACACATCTATCTATTACAGTTCTTGTCTGATATAACCTATACAAATATCAGACTCTAGTAAAACATATACATTCAGTTCTAGACATCTTTTAGCTTTTCACTATAACAGCTAGCTTTAGCACTTAATACAATGGGGTTAAAATAATTACTGTGTGAATAAGATGAATAATCATCAAAACATAAATTTTATTTCCAACATGGGGATATATTGTTCTTTGCTGATCTAGGATTTGCTTTATGTGGTCCGGCGGATCTTGTAGTAGATATGTTATCAACAAGTCTAGAGGGTCCAGCAGGCCTACCTTTGGATTTACCTATGTTGTTAGGTATTGTTGTCCTCTTTGACTTATAATTTTTCTTCTTTGAAGCATTCTCAGTAGGTTTTACTGATTCAGCAGTCTTCTGGAGTGTTGGATCTTGTGCAGCTACAAACTTAGGACCAATTCTGGTACTAGGTTCAACAGCCTTACTTGATCCATCCTTTGAAGGTTGTTGAAGGTCAAATCCAAGGCATTTTCTATCAATATAAGGCATCTCTGATTTGAATGCAGTTGTGGAACTTGGTTGTGCCATAGATCCAGTTGCTACTGTTGGTGCAACAGGCTTATGTTGATTCTGTTCATAATCAATTTTCTTGCCTTTGAGAATTCTTAATTCAGCATGCAATCTTTGAATTTCTGCTTGAAGTGTTTCTCTTTCTGTTTTTACAATCTCATAACCAGATTGTATTATACTCACTTGATTAATGAGGGCATCTAGAATCTCTTCCATGTAAGAATTTTTAGGATTAGAACCACCAGTAGATTCACATTCACTTTCAGTAGGAGTGATATTAGATATAGTTTTGTATACCTCATCTGTGTCATCCATGTGTGCCATGAGAGCTGTGTCATCTAACTTATTTCCCTTTTCAGACTCCACTTCATAGCTAGATTCATCACCAGCAACTAACGCTTTCTTAGCAGGTCTTCTCAGCTGACCTTTTTGTCTCAGAAGGTCTTGGCAGTAAGGTCTGAAGTGTCCAGGCTTTTTTCAATTGAAGCACAAGTAGTCAAGATCCCTTTTCTGTTTCAATTCAGGACAATCGGGTTTGAAATGTCCAGGTTTCTTGCAATTGAAGTATAGATAATCATGATCCTTCTTTGGTTCCTCGTTTTTCTCACTTGCTTTCTTGCCATAGCTTTTTGAAGATGCTCTTCGAGGCTTCATCATCCTTATTCTTTTGGTCATCAATGCTATTTGTTCTTTCATATCATCTAGTTCATCATCATAAGAAGTAGATTACTCTTCTCTATGTGTAGCAGCTAGTGCTATGGTTTTTGGGACTTTTTTCAGCACTTGCAATGATATCTTCACTAAATTCTTAAGCTTTGAGATCTGAGAATAACTTGAAAGTATCCTCCTCATGAAGTCTCCTAGATTCTTCCATTGCAGTGACTTTCATCTTCCAAATTTCTTTAAGTGGTAAAGCTTTCAAATTCTGGTGTTGATCTCTTCTTTGGTGTATACCACATTTAGCAGGGTGAGTTCATCCAGAATAGCATTGTGTCTTGATTCCATTTGTTCAATGTTTCAGTGGACTTCATTTTGAATTCTCGGAATTTCTGTTTGGCCACAGTAATTTTATTCTTCTTGATAGCATCAGTGGCTTCACAGATCAGTTGCAATTTCTCCCATAATTCTTTGGCGGTCTTGTAATCTTTCACTTTCATATTCATATTGCTATCCAAGATTATGTAAATGATATCAATAGAATTGTTGTTCATATATGATCTTTTTCTATCAATAGCAATCTTTTTCTATCTTTAGTTTAAGAATGACTTGATTTGCACCATCCACAATAATGACTTTGGTGATTTCAAGTGGTCCATCAATTAGCACATCCATCATTTCATCCTGTGTAGTAACTAGATAAGCATGTATACGATGCTTGTGTTCATCAAAACGATCTAGAGAGCACATCAACATGGTTCTAGCTTACTAGTTGTTATCCATGATCCAGAAGCTTTTGAAAATAGAAACTAGAAAAAGTTTTCAAAGTATTTTCATAATCACAACAAGCAGGATTTCTTTAGAACAGAAGCTCAGCTATGATACCAATTGTTGGTCCCTTGAAAAGTCCTTGGTTAAGTTCAGAGTGGAGGTGAATAAACTTAACACTTAAAATATTTTCGGAGTTAAGACAAACTCAGCAGGGTTAATAGTCTACTGACGATTAAGTCCAGTGAATCTGTTGCAGTAGAATATATATAGATTAAGCCTTTATAATTGTTGTTTAAAATATGATCCAAGTAATAGATACATAGTAGTGAAAGGTGTGTGGATTCAGTAGCTAGTTCGGCTTGTTGATATGGATAACATGCAACAAAATAAAATACAGATATTAATGTAGTAAAGTAAAGTAAGTCAAATTTTATAGTGGTTCCAGGTGATGTAATCCTGTCAGTCCACTCTTCTCGTGTGATATTGGAAGAAATTCACTAGATTATTTTTAGGTTGCTATTACAAAAGTCCCTAAATTGTTTGTCCTTGACCAATAACTATGGCTTCACAAACTGAATACTAAGAACAAGTAGGATTGCTCCTCTTAAGTACTCCACTGGTCCTTGAAGGGTACGATTGCCTCTTACCAGCTCCACCACAAAAACAACAGTTCTTGACACTTAACAGTGCTTCTCTGTCTTTAGGTTCTTCTTAAAAATAAGGGGTTGAATCAAGAAAGTGATTCAGCTTCTGCAAGCTTTTGATCAGGATGATAAGATCAGTAGCTTAAGATCTCCAAGTGTATATACTAGATGATACTTCAATGCAATAAGATTTGAAGAGTTTTCTAGATCAGTATGAATGCCCAGTTCAGTAGGGTGTAATGCTCTTAATTGTTAGTAAATTTGGTTTATGATTTGATTCCAGGGGTCCTCTATTTATAGGTGAAAATCTTATGCTTGAATTTTGAATTTCAAATCTAACCATTATAGGATATTCTGATTATTCCCTGAAATTCCCTCTGCTATACTCCTCTATCTGTGTTAGTGTCCTTCTGACAAAAAGAATGTCAACCATTGGTTTGTTTCCATCTTGATTTGTCTCTGAATCTCTTACAATGTTCCATCAATCTCTACCATTAATTAACAGATTAATCCAGTGCTTGATATTCATCCTTATCTATTTGAATGGATTAATCTGATAAGTATATACTCAGCAGATGTTTGGTTCATGAGTCTGGTGATGTATATATTTGGTCAGCTGACTTTTAGTCTACTGTGTTCTTGATGAACACTTAACTGACTGCTTCTCATCTAACTTTTATTATGAAGTTAGAGTACATCATTTTAAGTATAACTAAGTCCCAATCATCACATTACATTATATGGAACTTAGTCCTTCTATACAAAGTATATGTGATCAGTTTAGGCCATCACAGACTTACCTATATTTTGATCCCATATCATTGGCTTTTAAATCTTCGCAACTAAGTTTGAACTCTTAGCCTTCATTACTGAGATTGAACCCTCATCCTTCAGTCTTCAGCTTGTCCTAGTCACTCTACTGAAAACCAAACCTAGACTAGTCTGCTGAACAAGTCAGCTGGCCTCTTTACAGTGCTTGTTTGATCAAACCTATACAAAGATCAAACTTTAGTAAAACTATACATTCATTCTAGACATCTTTTTGCCTTAACTCTATAAAAGCTAGTCTGGCACTCATCATTAAAACTAAAATATGTCCAACAACCACCACATTATTTTCTTATTACCCATCTCATGTTACTCAATGTTTTTGGAGCATTTGCGATATATGTTGATGGAGCAACTAGGGACAAATTGACGCCAGTCATGTTCCACAATTCAATGAGACACTTCGACAGCAAATTCCAGAGCTAAGTACCATCTATTTTTTACATCATTATAGCCATTGAGGACAATGTCTACACTAATGAGGGGTAGGAGGCGGTCTTAGCTTGTAATTGAAAAGGGGATAATTTTTTAAAAAATTTAAACACTATTTTTAGCTTGTCCATTGCAAGTCTTGAGTAAGGAATTGATTGAAAAGGAGCCCATGAATAATTTGAAGTTAATTATAGCAATTCAGTTTAGTATGAAAGATTAAGCATGTGCTATGTTGCATGATGTAGTGACTTATTAATTGATAGTTTGTCATTTGCATTCAATTTTTTGAGCACATGATCTAAGTGAGAAGTCTTTGGATGAGATGAAGAATTATCTTAGACCGAGACTCAATACTTGTTGGTGGATATACTTTAACCAATTGTTGTAAGATGATGGTAAAAATCATGATGCCGCCATGGTAAAACAAGATATAACAGGCCTGTGAGAGATGAGAGAAAAAAGTGAGTAAATCTGCCAAAGGAAAAGAAAAAAAAATTCCAAAGAGAAAAAAATGTGAAAAGAAAGAAAGGCGGTGAGGAAAGCAAACTCAGAGCGTAAGACGCACGACCCTCGCATAAAAATAAAAACAAACGAGGACCTTTGAGTAGTACTAAGTCCCCAAGTCCGCCCAGCCATATTAAGGTTCATGTTGTTTGCCTGAGTCTAAAAGCAAGAAAAGTGAGTGTGCACACTAGTAAGTCAATATTGTGGGGTCACTATAACTTCATTCTTTTCACAAATGCACTATCATGAAAGATTTATCACATGACACATTGATGCATTTTTTAGTACTGATTAATGGGAAGCTTATGGACTGCTACGTGATACATGTTCTGCCAGAAATCTGTATTGACTATATGGTAGTTAATGGATATTAATATTGGAGATACATTCCGCCTTGATACCATGCTGGAGGACAAGCAGAAGGCTAGTGGGGGGTAGTTGATGACGCTCAAAATGATACATTTTACGGCTTCTAAATTTCACCAATTCTAAGCAAAAAGTAGTTGTTTTCGGCTATTTATATGAACCATTTGAAGTGAATGTCACATGTTGGGTTCATAAGTTGAGTAATTTGCATTTAACATTTTTATTCCCCGATTCGATAGTATTTTGTGTATTATTTTAGTATTTTCAGGTATCGAGAATTGGGCTGAGTGTTTGGACAATTTATGAACCTGATTGGATGAATAGTTGGGCCAAGGGTGTTTGAGAACATTCAGATAAGTCGGAAGAAGAGAAAGGATGACAATACCCCCGTAGTTGTGTGAGGCCTTGCCCAGTCACGAGAATTATAGAGACATTGAAAATTGCATTTTCTTGGACGAGAGGTAGTTTCTAGGCTAAGTCGGTTATAACAGTATAAATAAGAGGCATCAAAACTCAAAATCGTGTGTGTACAGTACAACTTTCACTCAAGAAATATAATGCAATAAAAGTTCCCTTCTCGGATCTGACGGATTCGCCTCTTAGGGGAGATCTAAGGAAGATCTATGCTCGTCTTCGAGGGTATGGTTTTCTGGTTTTCTCTAGATGAAGATATGTCGTTCTTTTGTGGTGATTAGTATGCTTTGATTGTTATTATTAGTTCTAATTTGTAGTAGTTAGTTTTTTTTCCCATATATTTATAGATCTGAATCGTTGGTGAAGAAATAATGAAATAGTAGTTGCGCTCTTCAGATCTGCAATGGTCTTTATCGCTAGATCTGAATACCTAGTAAATCCTAATTCATGATAATCGGTGCCAGCTACGTCAGATCGACAGGTTTAATTTACATGTTTGTAGCCTGATCAACTATTTGCATGTTATCGTAAATTAACTTGAAGGATGATAAAGTGAAGTGTTAGCTCGGACATAGTCTTGATCGATCCTTAGGAACATGCTAGTCAATCCATGATAGCTACTTAGGGAGGTCTTCGGTCTTGAGCCGGCTAGTCCTAATTCTTATTGCATGTGAACTACTAAAACCAACGAAGGAGGTTAATTGCACATAGACACCTACTTTCCATTCAATGGAAGTAGCGTAATATTACGGATTAGCATTCGTAGCTATTAAAGATTTAAAATTCACCACGGGATAAATCAGTTCATATATTGGGGGGCATAACTAATAAGTCATAATTAGACTAATACATTAGACACTATTGTGCTTTTATTGAAATTGTATAATCTTTTGTGTTGATTGGCACCAATTTTACTTTTCTGCTTCATAGTTGGCCGTAGACTGTAATTTTGACACCCAATATGAATTAAACGTACCTTACAAGTCAATGTGGGATTCGTCCATGACTCACCAGTACTCTGCTACGATAAACCTAGTCCTATTGTTATTAGTCTGTGCTTACACCACAGCGTGATAACTCTCCCACACAAATTTGACGATAAAACTAACCTGAAACTGACCTGAATCGATCACTCTTTGTAACAATGATCTGCACACGGTAAAAAAGAGAATTCCACGTGTTAATATGAGGGAAATTTTTTAAAACGTGAAATTGAAGGCAAATCCATTGGAATAAAAAATGCATCTTCCACTATCTTCACAAGTCTATCTAAAAGATGAGCAGCAGTGCAGCACTCGACATATTGGAAACTAAATCAACCGAGATCATGCACAAGGCATCGAAATTTTGATCGAAACATATATGCCCAAAAATGAGCCAATAGGATGGAACCAAGAAGAACTCCATAAATGGAACCACTAACCGGTAGAAGTAAACCAAGAAGCATTTGTGATAAATCAACCATATCTGAAGAGGCAAACTCAGTTGGGTTCCTTGATTCTGAAAGAAATTCTTGAAGTAACGCCCCGTTCCCGGACACCGAGTCATTATCCGGAAAAAAAACGTTCGGCACGTATAGAATAAAATAAATTTCACTTTATACGTAAGCCTCTACTACGTCGTATCAAAATAAAGCAAACGGAAGCAAAAAACTCGGGTAAATTTTTTCCAATTAACCAAGAATAGAAACTCAATATCTAAAGAGAGAAATGTAACATTATTACCTTAGGAAAAGAAACCAAACGAAAACTAAACGTATGAAAAACCTCCAAACGTATACTAAAAGAAATTTCAAAATTTCGAACAACTCCAAGTCTAAATAAAAGCGAAATAAATAAACTCTTCAACTTCGGTGTCCTTAAACGTCGTCATCGAAGTCCTCCTCGAACTCTGAAAATACCTGTTCATCTTCTCTCCCCCAAACACATAAATAAACATGCATTTGAGGTAATTACATTGTACATAACATAAAGTAGAAGCTACAAATTAATTAGGCTCTTTAACAGTTTTTATTTAAATAATTATCTTTATGTGACCGAACCAATCTAAGGTTCATTCCATGTCCATCGACACTTCATGACTATACATTTCTAGCTTAGCTTATCTTGGTTACATCATTACTCAAGGACACTGTGCATGATGAAAATTCCACCACGAGATATACTTGCCAACTATGGTGATTAGTACCGATAGTCCCCGGATCTCCCCGGTATGCATATACGTCTGATGAATTTCCTCCACTACCCTTCAGCTTTTTGAGCCAGTAGCATTGTTCATATTTTATGGACGTATCACATCGCCGATATGAAATATTGCCTAACCAAGAATAAGTGACGTTTTAGCATTTACTACACTTATGTAATTATTATTATGTATCACTAGCCACCAAAGTGTTTTCAAAGCAAAGCTCACCTTATCAACTCTACTCCCTCACTTAGATAGCTAGACATCACTTCCTATCAAGTACACAGACATTGGTGAGCTATAGATCACCAAAGCACAAGACCTTTAATGCCTTTCCGACGGTCCCGAACTTCAACTCCCTTTAAGAGTACGTCCGGTGCCGGAACCAAATGCATCAGAAACTCAATCGAGGATTGTTTACAATAAATTAATGTTATTGGATCATGAAACAACATTTAAAATCCCAAACATAGCTTAAAATAGCTTATTTTATCAAAACAGGGGCAATGTGCGAACATTCCAGGGGGAATGCGTGCACATTGGGCAGAATTTACATTCAGCCCAGCCAGTGTGTGCACATACCCATATGCGCATACTCCAGAACCTGTCCACATTCAGCCTTAAAAATGAGCGCACACAGCTAGTCAATGTGCGGACTCTAAGCGCATAAAACTCTCTAAACACATTTTTATGCACTTTTTCGATCCCTACTCAATTCCAAACATGTTCAACATCAAAATACTCAGAAAAAATAGCATAAAAACATGACTTTTATCTTCCATAACATCCTATGATTTCTAAACCACTTGTTGCATGAATTCTAACATCCAAACAACACCCAAATCATAACTTAAACCCTATAAACCATAATTAAATGTGTATGAAGACCTTCTTACCTTTAGCAAGCTATCCCAAATCCAAAAACTTAGAAAAACTGCAGCAACGATCCTTCCTTCTCACTGAAAACCTATGTGATCAATTCCAAAAAGGGTCAGATTCGATCACACGTTTCTAAAAACATCAAACTACGAAAGATATGAGTTTTGATCCATCGAACTCATCCAAGAACAACAGGTAGGTCGAATTCATACCTTAACAAAGCTCTAAACTTTGAGTATTGAAACGACGCTCCTTTCACGACGATTCCAACGCACTTTTTGAATCTAAAAACGGTTGAGATTCGACTTAGAAAACGGAAGAAATCTCTCAACCTCTCTCTCAAGCTCTCACATGCTAAGAAAGATTTGGGGATGCAAAATCTGATTCAAAAGGTTAGGGAAACTGATTATGTTTATTTTTCCTTGAATAAGAAAAATCCCAATAATTACATAATCTTTTATTTTCCTAAATTACCCTTTTTTCTTAAAATCAGATTTCCTTAATATATATATATATATATATATATATATATATATATATATATATATATATATATATATATATATATATATATATATATATAATTTGACATACATATATATATTTCCCATAAACTTAACTCCAATAAAAGATGTCAGAATAATAATATTTCATTTTCACAAATTGACACGCCTGCCCTTTCACGAAAATTGGAATATTACATTTCTCCCCCCTTAAGAGGAGTTTCGTCCTCGAAACTAGAACATACCTGGTAAGTCTATAAAGTCTAGGAACTCGCTGATCATATCTTCTTCAACTTCTCAAGTTTCCTCCTCGGGTGAATGATTGCTCCATTGCACCAAAATCAAAGGAATCATCCTTGTTTTAATCGTCTTTTCCTTTCGGTCCAAAATTCTGATCGGTCTCTCATCGTACGCAAGATTATCCTGAAGAACTACCAGATCGACTGTAGTTTCAACGTCACTCTTTGTCAAACACTTCTTCAACATTGAAACATGAAAAACATTATGGACTCTTGACATTGATTCCGGTAACTTAAGCTTATAAGCCAAAGGTCCGAGCCTTTCCAGGATTTCAAACGGTCCAACATACCTTGGGCTTAGCTTTCCCTTATATCCAAAACGTTTTATTCCCTTCATCGGTGAAGCTCGTAGGTAAACTATTTCACCGACTTCAATCTCAAGAGGTCTTCTTTTAACATCTGCCCAACTCTTCTGTCTATCTTGAGCTGCCTTCAAATTCTTCTTAACCAACTGAACTCTTTCTTTTTCTTGTTCAACCAACTCTGGCCCGGTAACTTGTCTTTCCCCGACTTCATCCCAAAATAGCGGCGTTCGACATCTTCTTCCATACAAATCTTCGAACGGTGGCATGCCTATGCTTGCATGGTAACTGTTGTTGTAGGCAAACTCCGCGACAGGTAGGTAATCATCCCATGATCCGCCTATTTCCAAAACACAAGCTCTTAGCATATATTCAAGTATTTGGATGGTTCTCTCAGATTGTCCATTTGTTTGAGGATGAAAGGCCGTATTCATATCCAACCTCGTACCAAAATCTTGTTGCAAACCTTTCCAAAACCAACTAATGAATCGACTATCTCGATCCGAGACTATGGAGATAGGTACTCCGTGTAGCTTCACTATATTATCCAAGTATAGTGTGGTCATCTTCTTCAAGGGCATATCAACCTTAAATGGTAAAAAAAAATTAGCGGATTTGGCCAATCTATCCATGATCACCCAAATCGCATCATGTCCGCTTCTTGTCTTAGGTAAACCGGTGATGAAATCCATCGTGATCTTATCTCATTTCAATTCAGGGATATCCAATGGCTTAAGCATTCCTCCTGGCCTCCTATGCTCTGCTTTAAATTTCTGGAAAATATCACACTCTGCTACGAACTTAGCTATTTCCAGTTTCATCGAGGGCCACCAAAACTTTTCCTTCAAGTCTCCGTACATTTTAGTAGCTCCTGGATGAACCACGAATGCAATCCTATGTGCCTCCTCCATAACTCTTTGCAGGGCCGGCCCTATCACAAGCCAGGCGAGCCAGTCGGCTTGGCCCAATGAATCCCGATAGGCCCAATCGGTACATGTTTTGCTTATCCGAAAAAAAAATTTATAGAGTTAATCCGATCGATTTATAAAAAAAATCGTATATTAAAAAGCCCGATTTTGATAACAAATAGACCCGATTCTTTAAAAAAAAAAACCCAACCCAATAAAAAAATTTATATATAGGCCCGATTAACTGAAAATTATGATCGAAGCTCCTTTTGGTTTTGGTAATAAATAAAACAAATAAAGTGCCAACAGAAATTAAGAAACCTTTTGATTTTTCAACAGTCCATTTAGCGACCTTTTGAGTTTTTTCTTTTACCGAGTCACCTACAAAGCTACAGATCTCCCTTTAATTTCCCGGCTTGAAGGTGCCACTTTGAGAGACGCAGCACTTTGGAAAACACATCCTTAAAGATCGGCATCCATGACCTCGATTTGAAATGGCGCGAAGAAGATATTAGGGTACGACACGCAATGCTGGCGGCGCGCGCAGTACTTCTTGATTCTTCTCCTTCCGGCTTCCTCCTCCACTCCAATCAATCCAATCCAATCCAAGCCTATTATTATTAGGTATGTTTTCAATTAATTTTTTTTAAATATTAGTACTAAATTAGTTGTTAATTTTAATAATTAGTTGTTAATTTGAATAATTAAATTTGCCATGGATATTTTGTTGATATACCTTTAGGCTTTAGTGAGTCCTTTTGTTTTTGAATTTTGAGAAAGATGTGAAATTGTGAAAAGATTGAAATTGAGTAATGTGGTCTAATGTTGATGTTGAAATTTAAAAAGTTGAAAAGCTTCAATAGAGTGTTTTTGTGTAGGAATTAGAATTTAGAACAATGGGTAAATGGCCATCTGGAAATGAGAAAAGAAAGAGGAAAAAGCCATTGAAGAAGAAACTAACAAACTAAGGGGTTCCATTTACAAGTATGTCACAAAAGAATCGGGAAAGATCCTAGTACTAATAATGAAGGTGAGGGAAGGGGTAAATATGAATATTGATGGTTCCTCTAATGAACAAGTTGGTCAAGAACAACAAGAAGAAATGGAAATGGTCAATAATGATTTAGAAGAAGAATGTGTCAATGAATATGAAGGGCGACTTTTTCAAAATTTTGATCCGGATCCAAGCACTTGGAAGTTGCCTAACCAAGATCTTGTTGACTTTCTTGTGAGAAAAGGACCCGTAAGAGTTCAAATGGATGATAGTGAATATCCTAAGGATACCTTAAGACAAAACCGGCGTTTTTTAAATGGGCATTACACTCGTGTGATGAAGAATGGAGAGAAACATGATAGAAAATGGCTTGTATATTCAAAATCCATTGATAGAGTATTTTGCTTTTGTTGTAAACTTTTCAAGGGTACAACAACAACTTGTGATTCCTCTTTGGAAAGTGTTGGCATGAATGATTGGCATAATCTTGCGCCGAGGCTTAAAAGTCATGAATCAAGCCCGAAGCACCTCAAATGTATGAATTATTGGTATGAGTTGGAAACGAGATTGAAGCATGGAACAACAATTGACAAAAAGGCTCATGAACTAATTTCAAAAGAAAATGAGCGTATGAAGCAAGTTATGTTGCGAATAGTTAATGGTATCAAATATCTTGCCACACATAATATGGCTTTTAGGGGGTCTAGTGAGAGGTTACATGCGGAGGACAATGGAAACTTCTTAGGTTTTATTGAATGTGTTTCACGGTTTGATCATATCATGGAAGAGCACATACGGAGGATTAAGGGCAATGAAATTCGGCATCACTACTTGAGTCATAAAATTCAAAATGAATTGATTGAGATGTTTGCTAATGAGGTTAAATGTGCTATCATTGAAAAGATAAAAAAGGCCAAGTATTTTTCAATTATACTTGATTGTACACCCGATGTAAGCCATCAAGAGCAACTAACTTTATTGATTCGTTGTGTGAATGTTGATGAGTCGCCCATTACGGTTGAAGAATATTTTCTTGGCTTTATAAAGGTTGTTGATACAAGTGGAATGGGTCTTTTCACGGAGCTTGAAAAAGAGATTGTAAAGCTTGGATTGAACATTGATGATATACGAGGCCAAGGCTATGATAACGGTGCTAACATGAAAGGCCATTACAAAGGCGTTCAAAGTAGATTGCTTGATGTGAATCCTAGAGCATTTTACACACCTTGTGCTTGTCATAGTTTGAATCTCACATTGAGTGATATGGCGGTTCTTCTTCCAAGGCCGGAGACTTTTTGGCTCGGTTCAACACATTTACAACTTTTTGCATTGTCCATAAAAGCGGTGGGACATACTCAAAAGCATGCAACTTCTCTTACCCTTAAAAGGTTGAGTAATACTCGTTGGGAGAGTCACTTTGAAAGTGTAAGACCAATCGTACAACAATTCTCTCAAATTAGAGATGCTTTGTATGAGGTGATTGAAGAAAAGGAAGGTTACGATGCAACAAAGCATGCCAAGAATCTAGCTTTTGGTGAATTTGAGAGTTTTGAGTTTTTGCTTAGCTCAATAATTTGGTATGATGTTCTCAAACTTATCAATATTGTGAGTAAGGATCTACAAACGGAGGACATGAATATTAACACCGCAATAAAAATTTGAAAGGGCTTGTTAGCATGTTTGAAGATTATAGAGAGAACGGGTTCGATAAAGCTATGAAAAAGCAAAAGAACTTGCTAATGAAGTGGGTATTGAGCCGGTGTTTCCAACAAGAAGAATCATTCATAGAAAAAACATTTTGATGAGAGTTCAAGTCAACAAGTAATTTTTTCTCCCGAAGAGAGTTTTAGGGTGGAATATTTCATTTCTATTGTTGATCAAGCTCTTGCCTCACTTAAAGCTAGATTTGAAGCTTTTCACGAGTATGAAAAAAAATTTGGCTTCTTGTTTGATTTGAATGAAAGTGCAAAAGATGATGAAGGTTTGAAGAATTCTTGTAAGAATCTTGCAACAAAGTTGAAAATTGGTGAACATGAGGATGTTGATTGGGAAGAGTTGTATTATGAGTTACAACTTCTTGTACATGTTTTGCCCGAAGAAGCGGATGAAACTCTCCAAATTTTGAAATTCTTGAAAACATTTGATCTAAGTTATGTAAACACGGAGATTGTTTACCGAATATTGTTGACTATTCCGGTAACGGTTGCATCTGGTGAACGGAGTTTTTCGAAGTTGAAGCTAATAAAGAACCATCTTCGAAGCACGATGAGTCAAGAACGCTTGAATAGGTTAGCGATAATATCGATTGAGCAGAAATTGGTTGATGAAATTGATGATTATACATTGATTAGTGATTTCGCCTCCAAATGTGCTTCAAGAGCATTGTTGAATTAGTATTTAGTATTAATATATATGTATGTTTTGTGTTTGCATTATGAATTTGATGTTTGTATATGAATGTATTAGAAAAAAAATTGTATTTTCGGTCGATTTTTTTTTTTTGTGTACATAGGCCCAATTTTTTTTAACTGGCTTAGGCCCTAAAAAACGTAGGACCGGCCCTGACTCTTTGCCTTAGATTGCCCACATTAGGCACACACAAATGATCATGGTACCACAGATTCCTATTCTTATCTAACACATAACCCACTTTAAGCTTTTCTTTTGCCACACACTTCAAATCAACTATAATTGGATCTTCATCTCGTTTTTCCCGAATATCATCCATCAACTCTGATCTTGCTAACAACGGTGCCACAAACTGTCAGTCTTCAATATGATCAAAACTCCGGATTTTCAGCCTATCTAACCTCTCTACCACATCTTCAACACTGGAAACTGCAACCACTGGTTTTCTACTCAACGCATCAGCCACAACATTGGCTTTACCCGGATGGTACTGAATATCCAAGTTGTAATCCTTCACAAACTCTAACCATCTCCTCTGCCTCATATTCAGATTCTCTTGGGTAAAGAAATACTTCAAACTCTTGTGATCAGTGAAGATCCTAGCCTTAACTCCATACAAGTAGTGCCTCCAAATATTTAGGGCAAACACTACCGCCGCCAACTCTAGATCATGTGTTGGATAATTCTTCTCATGCACTTTCAACTGTCTAGATGCATAAGCAATGACTTTTCCTCCTTGCATCAACACACAACCTAAACCTTGTCCCGAAGCATCAGTGTAGACGTCGTAGTTATCAAAGATCTCCAGAACTGCCAAAACTGGGGCTGTAGTCAACTTTTCCTTCAATGTTTGGAAAGCATCTTCACACTCACTGGTCCACTCGAACATCACATTCTTTTGAGTGAGCCGGGTAAGTGGTGTAGATATCTTTGAGAAGTCTTGTACAAACTTCCTATAATATCCAGCCAAACCGAGAAAACTACTAACCTCAGAAACTGTAGTTGGTCTGGACCACTTCTCAACTGCTTCAATCTTTGCCGGATCAACCTTGCCATCTCTAGAAAAGACATGGCCCAAGAAACTAACTTGATCCAAACAAAAGTCGCACTTTGAGAACTTAGCATACAACTAGTTCTTCTTCAAGGTATCCAACACTATCCTTAGGTGTTCCTTATGTTCTCTCTCATCCTTCGAGTATACTAGGATGTCATCTATGAACACTATCACAAACTTGTCCAAGTATGGCATGAAAACACGTTGCATTAAATCCATAAATGCAGATGGAGCATTAGTGAGTCCAAAAGGCATAACTAGGAACTCATAATATTCATACCTAGTACTGAAAGTTGTCTTTGTTATGTCCGCTACCTTGATTTTTAACTGATGATAACCTGACCTAAGATCAATCTTAGAAAATACTCTCTTGCCTTGCAACTGATTGAACAAATCATCAATCCTCGGTAAAGGATACTTATTCTTGATGATAAGATTGTTCAAGGCTCTGTAGTCTATACACATCCTCATGCTTCCATCTTTCTTCTTGACAAAAAACACTGGGGCTCCCCAAGGCGAAGTACTAGGCTGAATTATATTCCTATCAAGCATATCCTTAAGTTGAGTTTCCACTCCTTCAATTCAGCCGGTGCCATTCTATAGGGTGCCTTAGCAACTGGTGCCGCTCCGGGTACCAACTTAATTTCAAACTTTATTTCTCTATCCGGCATGTTTCCCGGTAACTCTTCTGGAAACACTTTAGAGTACTCTCTTACCACAGAGGTTCCTCTAACTTATGCTTCACTTGTTCCACATCCACTGCATACAACAAGTACCCTTCACATCCTTTCGGACAAACTCTTATCGCCTTAGCTGCTAAAATTATCGGATGACACTTCTTACTAGGCTTGTATACATTACCCTGATAAGTCTTATCTGATTTCTCGGGTCTTTAAAGGTCACTCTCATTTCTCTAAAATCCAAGTGAACAAAATTCTCGGATAGCCAATCTATTCCAAGAATTACATCGAAATCCGAAAAGTCCAAAACTGTAAAGTCACTTTTGCATCGATACGTTCCTACTCGCACCTCCACTTGAGGCATCAACTGGGCTACCTTAGTTACCTTTCCTAAAGGGGTTGTTATTTCCAAAGTGTTTCTTAAAGTTTTCATTGGTAAGTTAAGTTTCTTAGCTACCTTAGTTGACACAAAAGTGTTTGACGCTCCCGTATCAAACAATGTCGTAACTGCTAAATTGTCTAATATTATTGTACCTATGATGTGAATTCATTTAATTAAATAAAAATATAACCTGATTTTAATCGTGCTATAAAAGTACTCTAATAAATCAAAATAAACAATAAAGGTACCTAAAATAACATTATCGTCGGGTTCAGCCAACTCAGCATCCACTGCAAACACTCAAACTGGGCGACTTGGGCCACCTTTTCCATTCCCTTTCTTCTGAAAAGTCGAGCCCCCCTTTGTTGGACACATCTTAGCAAAATATCCTAGATCTCCACAGTAGTAGCAGCCGCATGTACTAGCGTTACACTCACCTGGGTGATTCATGTTGCACTTAGGGCAAAACGGTGCTCCGGTTGGAGGTTTACTTGCTGTAGGGGTTGTTGTCCTCTTGGCATTCTGCTGCGGTGCACCTCGGTTGTTGCCTTGAATTTTTCCAAAACTTCCCTTGTTCCCAATAACGACGGAGGACTTCTTCCTGAAGGTCTCAACCTCTAATGCTTTATTCAAACCACCGTCATATTCCTTGCTGTAAAATCTAGCATACCAGATTGTATCTCGTAGGATAAACCTTCTTTGTAGAGTGCCATCTTCCTCTCTTCAACCTTCATAAGCTCAGGGTAGAACCTTCCCAGCACGTTGAACTTGTTGGTGTACTGAGATACTGTCATAACATTACCATGCTTAAGTTTCAAAAACTGGGTCGCCTTGTCTGCTTGCACTGTTGCTGGGAAGTACTCGTTGTAAAACATAGCCTTGAAGCCTTCCCAGTCTGTCCGCTGCTACTCTCTATAACGTCAATCCAATCTTCAGCTGCTCCCAAAAGAAATCCAACTGCCAACTGGGCCATCTCAGATTCGGGAACATTTATGTTCCTGTAAGCTTTCTCAAAACTTCTTAGCCATTCCTCAGCCTTTGAATGTTCCACATTCCCAAAGAAGTCTTGGACTCTATTCCTTCTTAGCCTTGTGTACCAATCAACTGGTGGTGCTTGCTCGAAAGCCGGTCTAACTGGTGGGACTGGTTGGTATCCAAAATATATATGTTGCTTGTAGGGCTGTATCTAGTATGGTGGTGGTTGGTAGAAACCGTAGGGTGGATAACCAATGCCTTGCTGATGGTCAAAACGTGGTGAAGGAGGTATAGTAGGTCGATGAGTATGACCTACTGGTGGAGGGTAAAAGGTCTGTTGTTGCTGATGATGGAACACTAGTGGCGAGGGCTGACTCACTGATGGAGGGTAAACACTGATCGGTGGAGGTTATATGTAGGTTGCTGGGAGTACGTAAACCGGTGGAATGTCTCCTACAATGGTGACACAGATGGGGGTTTCCCCAGGCTCTTCATAGATGTAAGTGTACCTTGGTTGAGGTCGTGGCAAAGGATTCTGACGTGGTCGTGGTGACAGGCTCCACTGAGATTGCGATGTGGGGGTCGCAGTATGAGGGGGTGGAGTAGGGCTCGGATGAGGTGAAGGATTCTGCCTCACAAATCCGCCTCCTACTACCGGTGTTAGACTCTCACGACGTACTTCAGACGCTTCTGCACCCGCTCCAGTTCAAGTGAACACCATCCTGATGATCAAAGAAACCAAAACGTTACTACGAGATCTAAAGAAATCTTATCTTACAAGAAAGGAAGCCTAAAGGACGCTTTTCACTGATACCAACTGTAACGCCCCGTTCCCGGACACCGAGTCCTTATCCGGAAAAAGAACGTTCGGCACGTATAAAATAAAATAAATTTCACTTTATACGTAAGCCTCTACTACGTCGTATCAAATTAAAGCAAACGGAAGCAAAAGACTCGGGTAAATTTTTTCCAATTAACCAAGAATAGAAACTCAATATCTAAAGAGAAATATGTAACATTATAACATTGGGAAAAGAAACAAAAAGAAAACTAAACGTACGAAAAACCTTAAACATATACTAAAAGAAATTTCAAAATTTCCAACAACTCCAAGTCTAAATAAAAGCAAAATAAATAAACTCTTCAACGTCGTCATCGAAGTCCTCCTCGAACTCTGAAATTACCTGTTCGTCTTCTCTCCCCCAAACACATAAATAAACAAGCATTTGAGGTAAGTACATTGTACATAGCAAGAAGTAGAAGCTACAATTTAATTAGGCTCTTTAACAGTTTATATTTAAATAATTATCTTTATGAAACCGACCCAATCTAAGGTTCATTCCATGCCCATCGACACTTCATGACTATACGTTTCTGGCTTAGCTTATCTTGGTTACATCATTACTCAAGGACACTGTGCATGATGAAAATTCCACCACGAGATATACTTGCCAACTACGAGATTAGCACCGATAGTCCCGAGATCTCCCCGGTATGCATATACGTCCGATGAATTTCCTCCACTACCCTTCAGCCTTTTGAGCCGGTAGCGTTGTTCACCTTTTATGGACGTATCACATCGCCGATATGAAATAGTGCCTAACCAAGAATAAGTGACGTTTTAGCTTTTACTACACTTATGTATTTATTATTATGTATCACTAGCCACCTAAGTGTTTTCAAAGGAAAGCTCACCTTATCAACTCTACTCCCTCACGTAAATAGCTAGACATCACGTCCTATCAAGTACACAGACATTGGTGAGCTCTAGATCACCAAAACACAAGCCCTTCCATGCCTTTCCGACGGTCCCAAACTTCAACTCCCTTTAAGAGTAAGTCCGGGGCCGGAACCAAACGCATCAGAAACTCAATCGAGGCTTGTTTACATTTAATTAATGTTTTTGGATCATGAAACAATATTTAAAATCCCAAACATAGCTTAAAATAGCTTATTTTATCAAAACATGGGCAATGTGCGCACATTCCAGGGGAATGTGTGCACATTGGGCGGAATTTACATTCTGCACGGCCAGTGTGTGCACATTCTAGGGGAATGTGCGCACACTGCAGAAAATGTCCACATTCAGCCTTAAAAATGTGCGCACACAGCTAGTCAATGTGCGGACACTAAGCGCATAAAACTCTCTAAACACGTTTTTATGCACTTTTTCGATCCCTACTCAATTCCAAACATGTTCAACATCAAAATACTCAGAAAAAATCGCAGAACAACATGACTTTTATCTACCATAACATCCTATGATTTCTAAACCATTTGTGGCATGAATTCTAACATCCAAACAACACCCAAATCATAACTTAAACCCTATAAACCATAATTAAATGTGTAGGAAGACCTTCTTACCTTTAGCAAGCTATCCCAAATCAAAAAACTCAGAAAAACTGCAGCAACGATCCTTCCTTCTCACAGAAAACCTATGTGATCAATTCCAAAAAGGGTTAGATTCGATCACACGCTTCTAAAAACATCAAACTACGAAAGATATGAGTTTTGATCCATCAAACTCATCAAAGAACAGCAGGTAGGTCAAATTTCATACCTTAACGAAGCCTGAACTTTGAGTAATGAAACGACGCTCCTTTCACGACGATTCCAACACACTTTTCGAATCTAAAAACGGTTGAGTGGAAGAAATCTCTCAACCTTTCTCTCAAGCTCTCACACGCTGATAAATATTTGGGGATGAAAAATATGATTCAAAAGGTCAGGGAAACTGATTAGGTTTATTTTTCCTTAAATAGCAAAAATCCCAATAATTACCTAATCTTGTATTTTCCTTAATTACCCATTTTTCATAAAATTATATTTCCTTATTTTATATATATATATATATATATATATATATATATATATATATATATATATATATATATATATATATATATATATATATATATTTACCATAAACTTAACTCCAATAAAAGAAGTCAGAATAATAATATTTCTTTTTCGCAAAATGACACGTCTGCCTTTTTCCGAAAATCGGAATATTACAATTTCAACCACCAACTTGAATAAAGAATCAGAACATTGCCTCTGAAAGAAGCTACTTTATATTCAATTTCAATTCCAACGACGGTTTCATTAGATATCTTACAACTCGAATCCCACTTTTATCCAATCCAGTTCCACCACCAACGCGAACCCCGTTTGGAGAACCCAAGTACTCACTTTCGGATTTAGGAAACAACTCTCCGAGATCTTTTGCATTAAGGCAATGACTGGGGCCGGGGGGCAAAAAGGTTAGGTTTATGAACCGGTTTATTTCATCCACCCCACCAAGATATTTTTTTTTTTTTTTTTTTTTTGATATCTAGCAAAAAAAGGCTTATATGTAGTGAGTATATATTATACTGTTTTCTTTAAAAATGCTTATGTAAAAATGTTTATAGATAAAGTATTGATGTGAAATTGTGATAATGCTTTATCATTGAAGATGCTTTAATGCAATCTAAGCTTAATAGATCGTATAGCTTTCAAGACTAAACTTGCAACATCTCTGATGAGATATAGTTAGTTCATTAAAAAAAAAAAAAAAACACGATAAAATATTTATTCACTAACAAATCACTTTTACACCATTAGTCATGATAAGTGACTAACATCTTTCTCATAAATTTTTTTTAAAAAAATCTAACATTATAATTATATGTAGTTGTTATTGGCATCCCAACGTATTTACATTCAAAAAAAATGAGATGTCACAGTAAAGTAGGTTTACTGTCTATGCTGATAAAACACGTTTACTTTTTTTTTATATTTACAATCAAATTCAATTCAATAACTCAATTCCCATTTGTGCTTCAAACCTCCAAGTTATAGATTTTCAAAATGTTATCAAAGTTACATATTTTTATGGGTCATTCGGTTATTAAGCCTAGTTGAGTATAATTTTTGCTAAAATAGAATTTGGGAAAACAAATCTTCTTTAAAAGACTCTTTCCATACAAAATACCTAATTTATCCCTGATTCAATTTCCCCAATTCCTAAATCAATAACCCTAACCCTAAAACCTACATCACCCATCTTCAACCCTAAAATCCGTCGTTGGAGCTCTGCCATAATCCTGCCGGAACTAATTACCCTTCTTCAACACCATGACCCTCTCCCTCTAATGGGCAAGAATTGAGTTAATGAGCTATCTTCACCTCCTCATTGGCTTCTTGGAGAACTGAATAAAGCTACAAGAGAGAACACAATTACAAAGTAAGAAATCACTGTAGAAATTCATTCTATAGGATTACAGAGGAATTGCGCATCAAAGGCCAAGATATAACATAAAAGAAAAGTAACACAGCCACATGAAATCTATATTTCTAGTTCTTTTACCTGTGGTACGATTATGTGACTACAAAGAAAACTGACTTTGAAATTTTGATTAGTAAATGCCTAGAATTTGATACATGAGTCCCATATTTATTCTCGGTTTTAACATTATGAGAAAAGGATCCTATCATAACAATGAAAAGACTAACGGGCGTTTGTTAAGTCTGAAATCTGAAATCTGAATTCTGAAATATGAAATCTGAAAACATTAAGTAACTGAATAATTTAAGTACTTAGACTGTTTGGTAACGATATAAATCAGAAATCATTGATAGAATTATACGTGTTTCTGTGTATATATACAGTTAAACCTCGATAAATAAATATTAATTCGATAAATAAATAACCTCGCATAATGAATAATTTTCTCCGGTCCCGACTTGACAAAAGGGCTTAAAATAATGTTCGATAAATGAATAATCTCGCTAAACGAATATTTTTTTTCTGGTTCCAATGGTATTCATTTATCGAGGTTTAACTGTATATATCTATATGTATACGTATATATGTACACACACACACACACACACACACACACACACATATATATATATATATATATATATATATATATATATATATATATATTGTAACATCCCGACCTTTTAGATAGGGTAAAGTAATAATTGGGTATATTCACTATGATCTAATTATTATTTATTCTAGTTAAATTAAACGAAAAAGATTTAATTAAAGAATTTAGTTATTATTTAAAAAGGATTTGATTAATAACAATAAATGGAAAATAAATCCCTTAATTCCCCATAACTCAGTTTCACGTTATTTCTGAAAACTAAAGGGGCGGCACCGCAGTGGCAACAGACGCAGGAAGAAAGAGGGGAAACGTAAACTCGAATCGCAGGGCCAATCCGTTCATCGTTTCAAGATGCCGCAGTAGAAGAAATCGATCACTGGATGAAGACGGTCATTTCCATACTCTTCATTTTCTAAACAGAGTTGTGAATCGAAGGATTCAAGCTTTGCTTCAGTTTTGAGAGCAGTTTTGCTCGCAGTTAAGGTAAAAGATTCTTCCTAATAAATAATTCAAGTTTTATGATGTTACAATGAAGTAAACTAGTGTCCTGATCGAAAGAAATAGTTTTAATTACATCTTTATGTTGTTTGCCATAATTTATGTGCAATTGATAAATCTTCCATTTCGATAGAGAAATATAGGTACAACATATGTGTCCATCCTGGTAGTTGCGTCGGCCAGTATCTTAATGCACATGATATAGTATTCTTTGTTTGATATAAGCTTTTGTTATATTTTATAGATTTTTATCTAGAATGACAAAATTATCAAAAAATCGGGATAGAAGAAAACTGTAATTTAATAAGGGAAAAAGTAACAATTATGAAGTAACAAATGTGGAATAGAGTAAATATGAAATAACAATCATGAAACACAAAGTTAACATTTAACAATTGTGATTTTTGTCCTTTATAATCATGAAAATGTTACTTTTGTCCTTCCAGACCCATTTATTAATTTTCTTGTCCTTGTAGCCTATTCCCCCTATATTTTATTTTGATTGCTTATTCTAATTAGTACATTCATTTTTTCCAGAAATAAATAAAATGTTGTTGTTGTCGAAGGTGGAAAAAGAAAAGCTCCTGCTATTTTCTGTCTTCTTTTAGAAAAAGAATAATAATATTAAAAAAAAAAAGAATAAACTAAACTAACCTATGCCTAGCTACTATTGCCGTTGGTCTCCAAAAAAAAATTGAAAAAAATTACTACATGTGTTGTTGTTTCCATGATAATAATAATAGTAGCAATATTAAAAAATTAAAATAAAATGTGAAGGTAGTATTATATGCATTTATAAAAAAGGTGACCTAATAAATATTAATGTATAGCTGTTTGATGTTATTGTGTTGTGTTATTTTATTCTTCGGAAAAATATGAATATACGATTTGGTAGGCAATGGATTTTTGTGGCTAATGTTATTTTGATACTTAGCTTGAATTGTAATTTTGTTAATGAGCTTAAAAAAGATTAAATGATAATGAACAAGCCTTGATTAAATTTCTGATGCGTTTAGTTCCGACACCGAAAGTACTCTTCCAAAGAGTTGATGTTCGGGGCCGTCGGAAAGGCATGATAGGCTTGTGCTTTGATGAATTAGACTTAATCAATGTCTGTGTATCTACTAGATTTGTCCGTGTCTAGTGGTCTAAGTAAGAGAGTCACTACAAAAAAAAAGATTATCTAGTGATAAACTTTTGGTGACGAACAGTAAAATTGTCTCCAAACATAGCATTAGTGACAAAATCTTTGTTTTGTCACGAATTGTTTTATTAATTGTGACCTTACAAATACATTTCACAATAGGTTTGGTGGGACCCCACCACCTACTTCATAAACGATCCGAGTCAAATCAATATATTTACTTATCGAGTCAACCAAACACTCAAACCAATAATTTTTTAACACGATTCGAGTTTGTTCAAGAAAATTTGCTCAAGATTGACTCGAATAAATTCGGTTAAATTATATTTGAGCGAACATTTCATGAGCTGCTCGTCTCGTTTTAAATATTAATCGCAACCACCATAATATATAGTACCTGAAACATATTGTGTCATGACACCCATAAATATATATATATATATATATATATTACTTTTGTCACTGAAGCTCGTAAAATATAATACTGTAGTACTTATTTAATTCTTGTTTTTGTCACGGAAGCACGTCAAAGAATATTGTAACTGTTTCCATCGGCTTTTGGTTAAAAGACTCAAAACCCATTTCCCATTTGGATATATGTTTATAAGGACTAGTTTGAACACTTAATAGACATTTAGGACACACTTAAATTTTATTTGTTTATAAGGACACAATACAATTAAATTTTCTATATTACCCTCTGTAATATGACTGGCACTGATAAATTTCTCCCATTTTCTATTTCTTCCCTATCTCAAAACCTCCTTTGGCCTGCGTCGGCAGTGATGGATTCCGATTTCCGACAGCCCATTGGATCGAAGATAGTGTTTTTTTGTATCGAATCTTCATATTTCTTCATATTTTTTCACTTGCAACAGATTTCTCAATTAGAGCAAAAATGTAGAGCTTCAATTCATGGGTGTTCACAGCAAAGTTGAGCTGCAATAAAACAATGAAGAACACACGATCAATGAGAGTGAAGAGTTGCATATTTCCAGCTAAAGTATTGAGCAGCCATTAATGAAGATTTCAAGCTTCGCATCTAAGCTATTTGAAGCAGGTATTTAAGATACATATCACGATGTTATTGAGCAGCAAAGAACGAGCTAAAATTGATGAGGATTCGGAGCTGTTTTTGGGCTGGTATTTGGATGGTTTTGAGCTGCTTATGATGAGCTATAACAAAGCTGTAAAACCGATAATTGTTAGAGCAAAAAACGAGTTGAAACTAGGAATGTGGTACTATCTAGTTGAACATTGAGCAGCAAAGTGAAGCTAAACAGAGCCTAAATTTCATGAAGAAATCAGAGCTGCAATCAAGCCATACTTCATGGAAGAACAAGTGCCTTCATAGATATTTACTTATGCCGACGTTTATGGTCTGCTAATTGGTTGATGCTAAAGCTATTATTTGGGTTGCAATGCATTGACAACAAAGCATCAATTTAAAGGGTGAAATGCCGAGAACAAAGCTGCACCATATCAGATTATTTCATTATTAGATTATCTTATTATCCTTCATAGATATATCTTTTGATTGTTAGAGTGTCTTTCTATAGTGTTTAGCATGTGAGCTGAGGATTTTGTCTCTTATTGTGCTCAAAATTGTAATACTTGACTCAAATATATACTCGAATAAATAGTTGGGTGTCACTGCAAAAACCGTTGCAAATGTTGTTGTCACTGCACAAAAGTCTTATTTGTTAACGAAGTCACATAATAAATGCCTATGCATCATGGTGTCTCTGCATCGTGGGTGGTCACTGCATCGCGGTGTCTCTGCATCGGGGGTGGCCACTACATTGCGGTGTCTCTGCAATGCGGTGTATCTGCATCGGTGGTGTCTCTTCAATAGAGGTGGCCACTGCATCGTGGTGTCTCTGCATCGGGGGTGTCTCTGCATCGGGGGCGGTTACTGCATCGCGGTGTCACTTCATCGCGGTTTCTCTACATCGTCACATGTCACTAAATTGTGATGGTCACTACAATTAAGTCAGAAAAATATCGAATATCATCATGGTGTCGCATCATCAAATCTGAGTGCATCACGGCGTCTCTGCATCGTGGTGTCTCGATCGCGCTTGTCTCTCGTGATCGCAGATTGTCGATTTTCACCGCATCGCGCAGCTTGTCGATTTCGGTGCATCGCGGTGTCTCTGCATCGCGGTTGTCAGTGTATCGTGGTGGTCACTGCATCGCGGTGTCTCTGCTTCACGGTTGTCAGTGCATCACGACACTCACTGCATCGCGGTGTCACTTCATCGCGGTGTCTCTACATCGCGGTGTCTCTTTATCGTTGTGGTCAATGCATCACGGTGGTCACTGCATTGCAATGGTCAATGCATCGTGGTGGTCACTGCATCGCGGTGTCTCTGCATTGTGGTTGTCAGTGCATCGCAGTGGTCACTGCATCGCGGTTGTCAGTGCATCGTGGTGTTCTTCATCGCGGTGTCTCTGCATCGTGGTGTCTCTTTATCACGGTGGTCACTGCATCGTAATGGTCAATGCATCATGGTGGTCAGTGCATCGCGGTTGTCAGTGCATCGCGGTGGTCACTGCATCGCGGTTGTCAGTGGATCGCGGTGCACTTCATCGCGGTGTCTCTGCATCGCGGTGTCTCTGCATCGCAGTGTCACTTCATCGAAGTGTCTCTGCATCACGGTGTCTCTGCATCGCGCTGTCTCTGCATCTCGGCGTCACTGCATCGTGGTGTCTCTGCATCGCAGTGTCTCTACATCGCGGTTGTCAGTGCATTGTGGTGTCACTTCATCGCAGTGTTACTTCATCACGGTGTTACTTCATCACGGTTGTCAGTGCATCGCGGTGATCAATGAATCGCGGTGGTCAATGAATCGCCGTAATCAATACATCGGTGTGGTCAATACATTACCGTGGTCAATGAAAAAAAAAACTTTTCACCATACTTATAAAGAAGAATAAAAAAAAAAAAAAACATAACAGAAAAAAAAAAAAAAAAAAAAAAAAAAAAAAATTTCAATGTCCTAAAAAAAAAAAAACAACAAAAAGAAGCTATCAACGTCCAAAAAAAAAAAAAAAAAAACATCGGTGTTGTTTAATAAAATAATATTAAAAAAAAACAAAACACAAACCTCCCTTTTTTTTTATTCATTAAGGGTATTTTAGTTTATCTATCTAATTTATGTTCTTATAATCAAATAAGATTCCTTGCTGTCCTATTTGCCTAATTAAGTATATTTTATATCCTTTTCGACCTTTGGCCCAAACCCATTACGCATCCATCAACGATCTCATTTCCCGAGAAGTCCTGTAAATAATCCCTAACCGCTGAAATTCCCAGAACGCTCGATGGAAATTCTCCCTCATTCACCTTTCGTACCTTCTCCAGTAGATCCATAGATTTGTAGCCTGATTCGAAGCGTTTTCTGTTCGTGTTCCATGGAAAATCCGACAGAGTGCATCAATGGAGCAATGAGTCGGCGTTTCTCATGTTAACCTTTAGTATAGCGGTTGAGATTTCTTCGGTTATGTTAAGTGCTGATTTCTTTTGGTTTCCTGAGAATGACCAATATTTGTCGGAATCGATCATCAAATCGGTAAATGTTATAACCATTGTCATGAGTGATCTAGTTAGATCTAAGGTGTATGGAGCTGGTTCATCAAATTCATCGTGCTTGGGAATGGAGAGGCCAGAGTCCTTCATAGATTTCGCAATCTAATTTGTTTTGAAAAAAAAGGTAAATTCCAACGATTATCACCTTCTCAATGTTCGGAGGACTCCAATTGTTCTCTGGCCTTACCTTCAAGTAACATTTTTACTGCACTTTCCCGTAAATGTCTTATTTTTGCGTGTCTTAATTTGGATGTTTTTGATTCATTCTTTAGGCATCTGAAACTTGATGTAACATTCAATGCTAGCAGTTAAGTTTCCTTGTGATTTGTTTGTCAGAAATATGCTAAATTTTGTGTTTTATTCAAAAAGAAAGTTCACCGAGATTAACGTAGATTTTATGATTCACTGATTAAAGAAACTCAAAGGACAAAAGGAGAGTTAGTTCGGTAAGGAGTGTATCTCCCTTGTTTGTGGTTTTTCTGTTTTAGGTGCCCCTGTTTTTTCACTTGTTAAAGATGAAAAGTTAGCTAGGATTTGTATGGATTTCTTAGAAGTAATGATTAAAAAGAAAATGCAGACACATTTGCAATGGTTAAATTACTTCAAGAACAGGGGTAAAAAGCATGATCATGTAGCATTTAATATAATTTCATAAATTATTGGTCTTTAATACTTTTTGCTTGATGTCCTATAATTTCATCAAGGGAAAAAGCAAAGTGGACAATGGGAGTTGCTACGATTTCTGGACGAATTTTGTTGTGAGGTTATGATTCTCATCCTCCACATGTACATCGACTTATATATAGGTTAGAAATTCTTTTTTCATAACTAAGATACAATTGTGGAACAAAATATTTTGCTGATAGATATGAAAACTTGATATGGGTTTAGGGTAGATAGGATAAGTTGATGATATTCTGTTCTTTTTATCTTTTTTCATATGTTTTTTTGTCTTGTAAATGTTGAAATGAATAGAGATAAAGATTCGGATACATGCAATTTTTTCGGGTGCTGAATGTGGTCTTCACCATGCCGGAGAGGTTCGCACCCTTTGCTGACGCTGTCTCATTTTTCTTTGATTAACAGAATTTTATTGAACTCAACAAGTTTCTGCTGAAGGCAGGTATGTTTTCCTTGTCTGGCTGTATCAATTTCCATTCTAATCATCATTGATCACAACCTTAAGGGCAAAATTATCTAGTTCTCGGCTAGATTGTGTGTAGTCTTTTAATATAATTGTGCGTCAAATTTTTTGTGTGAACAGGAAGCATCAGGGTGTGTTGCAGTGTAAGACCGCTCTTGCCAGGACAGTCGAATTGCATTAGCACAGTGGATTACATAGAAGAAAGAAGTATTACAATAAATGCTTTTGCAACATATAACATGTATTGTTCTCTATTTTGATCGAGTTATGTTGACAGGTTTAGTCCTTATTGTGCACCAGTTAGCTCTATGTTTTGGTAAGATGAAGTCAGTCCGCTAAGTTTGTTGCGCACTACACTTGTTTGCATCAGCTTAAATATCTTGCCATCGGTGTACATGCAGTATATGAGTCCTTGAAAAGTGCAAAGCAATGCATTAACGTCTGAAAACAGAGTTGTAATGCATGAGATATAAAATGAATTTGTGTGTGAAGGCATGTGCATAAATTTCTTCCCCAGTTTTTTGTTTTTCTTTATAAAATTCACGCTATGCAATTACACGGAGTCAATTTGAACGAATTTTAACACTAGAAGAGGCGTTAATCTACTCCATCCTGACTGCTAATTTATTTTATTTTTTTGGTAAGATGTATTTTTCTGGTATTGAGGCATCTGACTTTATTCAAAGAGTGGTAAAGCCCCACAGAAGCATTACAAAATGATAACTTATATGCTTGGTGAAATAAAATTATAAACCTTCCACACAATTATTGTTTTGCTGAAAGCTTGGTTTTGACCCCCCCCCCTCTTCTCTCCTAATATTGAAAAGAGCAACCATTATAATCTCTTAGGTTCATAGTCCTTGAAAAGTGCCATATTGTTTCCAGATGTGATGAATTCACATCTAGAGCAACTTCTCGAAAAGCATGGCTCGGACTTGAAGCAAAATCCCAAGCCTCCAGGGGCAGGTCTCATCTCTTACCGGTCAATTGCAATGCATTGCTGTTGATCTTACTGAGGTAACTTTAAACTTCCTAGGCTTTGGCCTAACAGTCTGATCAGTCCTTGAATGCTTACACTTAACTTGATCTCGAGTCTTAGAATTAGGTCTTAGTTGCTGTTGATCAACCTGAATACATCAGGTTCAGAGCATGTTCTTTTGGAGTGATAAACATAATACTTGGACTGGTTTTAAGTCTTATAACATGCTGCATCACATGGTGCTTGAAATCTTTATTTTTTTTAGCAGGGTTGATCATAAATCGAGCTACTTTGAGGATGGTGTTATATTATCAGCTTTCATGATTGGACTCCTCATTGCATATCTGATTTGTGCTTCCTTTGGCTAAAAGGTATTATCATATGATTAGATTTTTTTACCTAAATGGAAACTTTCTGATACTCTACAAGATGGTTCTGGACCACTGGTTCCTGATTGCTTTAGTTTTTATTCTGATTGTTATCCTTGGAGAAAAAATTACTAAAAAAATAATGACCCTTTGACATTTGCTCAAGTTAATTGTGTATCCTACGATCTTATGCACTTTCAGGCAATGGACAGGGCACACAGGTTAGGGCAGCGCAAAGTGGTTAACGTTCATCATCTAATAATGAGAGGCACCTTGGAGTAGAAAGTTATAAGTCTTCATAGGTTCAAAGTGTCTGTTGCTAATGCAGTTATAAATGCGGATAATTCCAGTCTCAAAACGATGAACACTGACCAGCTATTAGACATATTTTCTCCAGCAGACTATCAAAAGATGAAAATCTTTGTGTTCCTCTTTTTCAATTCTAATAATTGCTAGAAACTTCTCTTACCCCTGTCAATTCCAAGGTGTTTTTTCCATTCAATAATTTCTGCAGCGCTCTGGTTTTCCTGTTCGTTTTTCTAATTGTCGTTCGTTATGTTTCCATCTTACGTGTTGTACTTGATTGATTGCACACAGTTCTAGTATCACAAAAAGTTCAACTTTGAATGATCACGGGAAGATCCCGGTACTAGAAGCCATGGAAAAAGACCAAAAAGTAAGGTCATAATTGAAGGGAGGCTCATCTGCTATAGTAGCAAATAACACTGAAAAGCCTTGTGTTATTGCAGCAAAAGCTGCAAGCTCTAAGTCCTAAATACAATTCAATAATGAATCACATAAGGATACATCTTCCAGAGGTAAATCTTGAATACTCAAAGCCCATGTCTTCGACTTTTAGAAAATTGATTGTATACCTTAACATGGAATCTTACTTGCAGATGTTCCAAAGCCTCAAAAAAGTCATGTTCCTAGATGATGACATAGTAATTCAAACAGATCTTTTACCTCTATGAGACATTGACATGAAAGGAAATGTGAATGGAGTGGTTGAAACGTGCAAAGGAGCTGACAAATTCGTGATGTCAAAGAAGCTAATTAAAGAGCTACCTAAATTTTTCTCATCCCTTGATTGCGAAAAATTTCAATCCTAATGAATGAGAGTGGGCATATGGCATGAGCATCTTTGATCTAGAAGCATGGAGGAATACAAATATAAGTCAAAAATACTATTATTGGGTTGATCAGGTACCTTTCTGGCAAACATCTATATCATGTTTGTTTACATGTTTGCAACATGTTGTTAAGTTACAATCTTTTGTAGTTATGGGCTGATCATATCTTAGGTATACTTCCAAGATATTGCTTGCAGCAATTGATGAAAGTCGTCAAGCTACTTATGATTTCTTTATCTGCCTATTGATTTCAAGGTAAATTTTCTTTTTCAAAACACTTTTGGGATTTGTTGGTTTGTTTCTCTCGTATTCTTCATGAAAACATCACACCTTATAATTTTTTGTTTCTACATTTCAGAATAAGTGCAATGTTGGTTGTGGTAAGTAAAAATGCATGGGATGATCAAGTGGTATGTAAAATGCGAGCTTTACAGAAATGGGAGGGCTGTGAAATTGAAATCACATAGTGTAGGACTTGTTAATCATTCTTTTAGGATTTTCGATTGATCGTGCATGTGAAATCACAGAAACATTCTCTCTTTTTGTTGGATTGATATTTGTTGTGTCTTGCAATCAGGTTTTACATAATTGATTTGGACTTGCAAAAAGATACAAGGATGCGACAAGTAATAGGCATATTCCTTACAGGTAAGCACCATATCCGTCTGAGCTCTTCTTTTGTTGAATTTCTACTTTGTTTTTCAACTTTACATCAGTCTATTGAGAAATATTATCATGTGATGAGATTACTTCTGTATCAAACTTTTCCAATTTTCACGTCCTGGTCATAATACCCAATTTTCTACTTTATTGCTGTAAATTTTTGCCCTTACTGTAGTTTTATGTTCATTCTTTCCTCATTTTGTACACAAGGAGAACAAAAATTTGCCAGGCACTGTGCGTTATGCAAGTTGTAGCACTCATCTCGGTGTTGGTGAGTTCCCACTGACCTTTTAGTTTTAATTTTGATGTCCCTTGCAAATATCAAAGCAAGTCATGTTCCAAGACCGTGTGATGTCCTGCCTAGACCAGGTATGCATGTAAATACCCCTTATCATGTCACATTCTACTTGATCAACATCAAGTTGTTCAATCTAATGTTTTTTGTTTGATGAGTTTTTATTTTGTCAAAAGGCAGATCCATTGGTTGTGATAGTTTTTGATAAAGAGCTATTGGCATAGGAGAATATACAAAAAAAAAAAAGCTCTTGCTCGTCATCATGAATTTGATTGCCTTCATTTTCTTGTGTTAATGTAGAGTTATTGCACCTATTGAAGTTGATGATTATCAATTAGTGTAGTGTAGTGATAAGGAGTATGGTTTATAATGATTTAATTGTTTTGGTGTTTCTTGAATTGAAGGCTGATTGTTTATACTTGTTTAATAGTTTATTCTTTGTATATAATCATCTTTTTGGTCAGGTATGTGTATCTATTTATTTATAGGGTAATAATAATAATAATAATATTATTATTATTATTATTATTATTATTATTATTATTGATATTGTTTATTTATTTCATTATTTTTTGAAAAGAATGAGTTCTAGTGACAAACTGTTTGTCAATATTTAGTATAAAGTGAAAAAGTGTTTCACCCGTTGGTGGCAAAAATCATTTAGTGAGGATTTTTTCAACTTTTCGTGAGAAAAATATGGTCACAGTTAATGCCTTTCGGTGACAAATATAAAGGATTGTCACCAAAAATCTTGGAGACAAAGTTTCTATATGTTTGTCGCGATAGACTATGCTTTGGAGATGAATATGTAACTTGTCACGATAGAACCCTTTACCGACACTGCATACCCAACAAACAGGGCGACAAAAAAATTTCGTCGCGATATCCTTTCCTGATGGCACTTTTCACGACGAAGTTTTTTTGTCACAAAAAGATCTTTTTTTGTAATGAGTAAGAGATGTGAAGGAGTTTATTTGAATATACTTAGGTGGCTAGCTAACACAATTAATAAATACATATTGTGTAGTAAAAGATAAAATGTCATGCTATTCTTGGTAAGCCACGGATTCATATCGGCGATGTGATATGTTCAGTAAAAGCGAACAATGTTGTTGGCCTATAAACGGCTGAATGGCAGTGGAGGAAATTCGCCGAATGTATATGCATACCGGGGGGATCCCGAGACTATCGGTGCTATTCACCGTAGTTGGCAAGGATATCTCGTGAAGGATACACACCATGCATAGTGCCCTTGAATGCTGACGTAACCAAAATAAGCTAGATACGTATAGTCACGACATGTTGATGGACATGAAGTGAACCTAGATTGAGTCGGTCTCGTGAAGGTAACTTAATAATTCTAATAATAACATTTTCGTTGTAGAACTTAATTGTTCAATAGTTTCTCACTCTTATTAAGTATTTTTGTACTTACCTTTTTTGCATGTTTCTTTTGTATGCATTGTGGGATGAGAAGACGAACAAGTTGACCATGGGCTCGTTGAGCATGATATAGGTTGTTGATGATGCATTGATGATGAAGTATTATCCGATGTAGTCTTTCATTTCCATTGTATGTTGTTGTAGACTTGTTGTTTAGCTTCTTGAGAGAGTTGTTGTACTTTTATTTCTAAACTTTTGTGAGACAAGTTTGTAGCTTTTGTACTTCGTATTTTGTAAGGGATCGTTGTTTTAAGTTTCTTTTCCCATCTTTAGAATGGTTGTAATCTATTCTTAGAAGTATTTATGATTTTACCCGAGTCTTTTGGGCTTCCGTTTCCTTTTATTTGATATGACGACGTAGAGGCTTGCGTATAATATTAGATTTACTTAATGTTATATGCGCCGAAAGTTCTCTTCCTGATAAGGGCTCGATTCCCAGCTTCCCTCCGAAGGGTAGTGTCGACGTTGTAACTTCTTCACCTAATGCTGCCTATTCTTATAGGGTATGAATATCTTCTTCTTGCCGGTCGACATTTGAACTCCAAAACTTTTATTAATTTCAATCCAGGTTAATGCACCATGTGCCTCTTCAGTTTTATGTCTCTTTTAGGCCATTTAGAGCAATGAACCGTCAGACACACATTTTGACACTTCATCTTCTATTTTGGCATTCTATAGCAATTTTGTTATACCGGTTGAAATGCCTAATTCATTTTAACCTTTCTTACTATCATGAAGGATAACCTTGAACATTTATTCGTTTGCATTGTACTATTCCTCACGAGTACTGCAATCTTGAACCCTTGAATTGGATCATCAATGTGTTGGAAATAGCGCCCGAAAGACAATTTATGTAATTGTTTTTATAATTAATAAGTGACAGATTTTTTCTCATCTTATTATTTGCTTCGTTCTTGTAAGAAATACACTGCTGAAAACCCCAAGTCGTATCATATGTAGCCATATAACTTAGTGTGTGTGCCACATGTGAGGATTAAGTTTATGATGATACACTTAAATTGTTAGTCCGTGGTGAACTTAATCAAAGTATGGGGTCTATTGATTAAACCACCATTAATGCAGCCAGAACACTTTAAGGTGTGACCGTCTTATCGGACCGTCGACATTGGTTGTCTAAGTGGTACATTTATATATATGATGTAGTCATATAGGACTGCACCGATATAATCTGTTTTTCTCATATACTTTCGTGATTGATAAATCTTATTAAATCACAAGATGATCATATATGGATTAACCTTAATCTTGAAGTTATTGCAGATGCCTGCTTGTTTCAAGATAGGGTTTAATGTGTTTGTTAAGGATCGTAAGAGGCGCGGTCTGAATCACTTTCACGTTGACACTATTCTAGAATGAGTGAGGAGTGTGTGTCTCACAGATATGGAATACATTCCTTCCTATGGGAAGTAGAAACACAGTCTCCTTATTTGTTAATCCTAGAAACTGATCAATCGGCCGAGTTCGTATTGGTTTTGAACTAATTGATCACTAGTGGGTTAATGGTAAATAATGATAAGATGTAATGAAGAAGGTTTACGGAAATATTCCCGCTTCGTTGCGGATAGTCTATGGAGGGTTAGTCTGTATGAAATGATTACATCAATGGACACTTATTGACTCGAATTTATGAGGATAAGTTATATCTATAATCGATAGAGTTCAGTTTCAGATTTATATATGGTGACGTAATTCCGGAATTAATAAGTTGAGTAGAAATATTCTGTTTGATGAATATTTTATTCAATTTATTGTAGCTACTGGTTATAGGTCCATGGTCCCCGGGTTGGCTCCTAACACGCGAGTGTTTTCTCATTTTGTGGAACCTCGAGAATAAATTAAATAGTTGGTCTATTTAATGAATATACGGATATTATTTATTCGGTAAATAATATGTAATATAGAAAAGATATTTTCTATTATCCCAAATGGCATAAAAATGGAGACAAATTATTTTGGTTTTGGGAAAAGAAAATTTCTCCTCATTAATTATAATAAGGATAATGTAATTATTTATGTGTTAAATAATTATATATAAGAAATTAGTTTTCTTATTGGATAAATAGGAAATTTGTTTCCTATTGGATAAAGGTTTTAATAAAAGGAAAACAAAAATTTGTGTGTAAAAGATAAACTCTCAAATTATTAGTTACTTTGCTATTTAAAAGAGAGTTTCTTCCAACACAAAATATGATGAATCCAACGCCAATTTTAAAGAAAAAGGGACGCCAATTTTTCTAAGCATATTCGAGGAGGTTTTACTACGAGGATTGACGTCCACCAGCCTTCGTTTGGAGATACAATCCGGAAGATCACGGCTTCTCTTCTATTGGATAAATCTTCATACATTATTGTGGTTATATTAATTAATCATGTGAATTGAATCGTGGTAAAATCGCATGCGAATTTAATTTATAGCTTCCGCTGTGCATGATCGATCGCCTCGATCGGTGCTGTGAATCAGATCTGAATTTGGGTTTCTGTATATCAACCACAATGATCTTCCACACTTCCTTGGAAAGTTTGAATTAATTCCTTGAAGTCAAACTTTATCCAATAATTCTTAAGTGTCTTTTCCCCATCACTTAAAAGCTTGTTTACCGTTTACTCATCGAACTTTTGATATTATTTTATAATATCTTGAGGAAATCTCTATTCCCCTTTCAATTTTGAGATGACTCAACCTCTCTTGATTAATGCCAACTTTGACTTTTCTTGACAGGTCTATTTCAATCTGAGACTTTTTGGTGTACTCGATTTGTCTCCATAGCCCTTCATGTTGAGATTCTTGCTCCCTACTTGATTTCTAAATTGTCTAGTCTTTTTGGTGCTCGACCTTGCACCTTTGTTTTGATTCTCGGTTGTATGGTGATTCATCTACGACATTCACACGAACTAAGGATTCTCGTAGTTCGCCAACAACCACTTTGTTAACCAAATGATTAACAATCAATGTCACCTTCCTGATGTTCTCAAGCTTAGGGTTCCCTTTCCATGCATTGAGAACACTTCAAAGTCCATGATGTGGCGCTTCCCTTGATTTCTCAACTTCCTAAGGGCTTATGTAAGAGCTCGCCGTCTTCCTCTCAAGTGGCCTAAGTTCCCTTGCAGGCCACCATAACCTGCAGAATTCCACTCTCTCAAAAGAATCTCATCTGCAAGGTAATCCTTTTGCTTCTTCTTTGGTGGCTATCTTATGTACTATGATACAATGCCACATTTTTCTTGTTGGAACCAACTTCAACTTTCCTCAACGCTTGTTTGTTTGTAACCCCTACAACACCTCTTTTCCTGAGAACTTATTGCCTCTTCTTCGGCTTACCAAGTTGACACACCAACCTGTTCTCGACTTGACACCCTTCAACTTTATCCGTTCTCCAAGCTAACCCTTTTTGGCATAATTATTTCATCAGACCGTTAAAGAGAAAGTATGTCAAATGCATGTTCATCATCTTTAAATAAAATCAGCAGCCCTACAACCAGAATCCTTCCAGTTCTGCAGTAAACTTGTGATGTAGTGACGGAGGTTGAGATCAAAGGAAGTCAAGCATGCCTTGTGGGTTAGTTGAGAAACTCAAGCACTCAGGATATAGGTCAGCAAGAGCAAGACAAGTGTGTTGTACTGATGATTGCAAGTTTCGAGGCAGTTGATGAGTTCCTGAAGAAAAATACGAAGATCCAGTGGTTCTTGTTTACAAGTGAGTAGCCAAGAACCAAACCCGCTAGTAATCACAAGTTAGAGGAAGATGGCAACCTACGGCATCAGAATTGGCTCTGGGTTCCGAATGTAGAAAATTCGAGGAAGAAGGTGATGTCTGGAGCCACAAGATAGCAGTTGCAGTCATCCTGGAGCAACCAAGGTGTACAGAGAACTGGAACAATACTACTGATGATCTTTGCCGAAGATAGAGATAAAAGCGTTGGCTACAACAATAGTTACCACGTCAACATCCAGATGCCACATTTGAAGCTCTGCATGGAAGAAAGCATAGAACTCCAGTATTTGATTTGAAGTGGAGCAAAGACAGAATACGAGACCAGAGTTGACACAACAAGCCAACGAGAGATTGAAGTGGATAGACGCAACCTCAAGTTGGCTCAACACGAGCAGAAGCGTTGGGAAGATGGAAGAAGAAGACAGTTAGGGTCTGAAATGAAGGTAGAGTGTATCTAAAGACATCCCTCTTGTGCCAATGATGAACTAATGGATTTCACAAAAGGTTAGCTTTATATATATATATATATATACATATATATATATATATATATATATATATATATATATACATATATATATATATATATATATATATATATATATATGTCACTTTTGCCATTGCATAAAGTTGTGTTTTCTAAAGTAACATGCATTTCTGTTTTGCGTGTACCTGCTGATTATATGTCAAGTCTGTACCAATATTCTATAGTCTACTTTGTTTATGTCTAGGATGCTGAATTTCTTTGCTCAGCTTCTGACCAAGTTTGTTGCTTTTTTTTTATCAGCACCTGCTTGAATGCAAATTCTATGAAGTTTAGTTTATGTCTTGATGAGTATCTGAGTTCTTGGTTCTGTTGTGCTTATCTGTCGGGTTCAAGTTACTGTATCCTGCTCAAATTTATGAGTTTAATATGCTATTTATATGCATAGAGTGAATTGCATGAAATATGATTACCTTCCCATGAAGCGGAAAACATTATATTTTCTTGGTGAATGGATTTTCCTCCTCGTACTTTGTCTATTCAATTTTGTAAATGCAATCGATGTTCGAGTACGTGGATTTTGAGAATTTAGAAGTTGATTTTATTATCCGAGGATGAACATGCCAGAGGAGAGAGAATCAATCTGGGGGTGGATATGATTTAATGCGTCTTTGCCTCACTGATGTTCAAGTATTGAATGCTTTTTTTATTTCATAGTTTATTACCTGTAAAAATTATTATTTTTATTTTTATTTATTAATATTTTTAGCTTTATTGAAATTAATATATAATAATAATTATTATTATTTTAGCTTTATTGAAATTTATATATAATATTAATAAAAAAATATTAAGTATATTTAATATTTTAATTTATTATTATTATTATTATTGACAGAAAATTACTTTTAGTGACAAGTTATCGTCATTTTTTAGTGTTAAAACAACAAACGTGTTTTTACCCTTTTGTGACAAACCGTGATTTAGTGATAAACTTCTTATTCTTTTGTGATAAATAAATGGTCACCCAAAGTGTCTCAGAATGACAAAGAAATATTTGTCGCAAAACATATGGAATGCTTTTGTGACATAATAAGGTTCGTCACAACAGAAACAATTCGTGTTGCCACATATGCAACAATGGTCGAAAAAGAAAATTTCGCTGCAAAAGTCCTCTAGTGACGAAAAATCAAACTTTTAGGGATGATTTTATTCGCCACGAAAATATATATTTTTGTAGTGCCACTCTCCGATGAACCTTACTGAATCACTATTGCAACATGTCTATGAAAAAATCAATGGAAAATTAGGGATAAGGACAAAATCTGGAATATTTTTAAGTAACGGAGACAATTTACATATTTTTATAGGAGAAGGACAATCGCATAATTTTATAGCGAGAAAGACAAACAGTGAATCCCGAAAATCAGTGAATCTCCCCAGTGAATCCCGAAATCAGTGAATTTTGACAGTGAATTTCGACAGTGAATCCCGAAAATTAGTGAATTTCGACAATGAATTTTGAAAATTAGTGAATTTCGACAGTGAATTTCGGCAGTGAATTTAAATAGTGAATTTCGAACACAAGTGAATTTCGACAGTGAATAAATAGTTTTGTCCTTTATGCAAAAGTTTCAAAAAACTGTCCTTCTACTCAATTGATGAAATATTTTTGTCCTTCCCCCTCATTCCCCCAAAAATCAATAGGCTAGACTGTCATATTAATGGATACGACATGGAAACGCTACAGAATTCGGGCAAAGAAAGATAATTGTGAAGCATGTCTGGGTTGCTACTTGTTTGTCCAAATGGATATTTCTACTCTGGTTTATGAGCTGAGATAACATGAATCATATTCAATATCAACATGGAATGAATTTGTGACTAAAAGGAAAAATACATTAGCATGTTGTATACACAAAGCTCTGTTATCCCTTCACACTTATGGTACAATGATTTTGTGTTCACATTTTAGACTGCTCATTATGATATAGTTTGAAATGCAAATTGGTCTTTTGTTTTTCATTTAAACGAAATTACCACATAAAGTGGACATATATAATATGACAAAACATTAAATCCAAAAATACTCACACCCCTCATGATGGAAAAACAACGAAAACAGATTCATGACTATATCTCAAAAATCTTAAAAGGTGCAAATGTGCAACACAGGGTCATGCCACCATGCCCTTAAAATGTAACAGGTTTGTCAATTGTCAGCAAGAATCTTACCTATTAAACATCTTTGCCAAATAACAATCCTGCTTCAAGGCCCGATCTAAAGATATTATCTAAAACAACACCTTCATTTTCCTTACCAATCACTTGAAATTTACCAAAATTCAAGATTAACTCATAAACTTCAGATCAGAGTCATGCTCTGTTGGCACAGGTCTAAAATAATTGAAAGGGAAGGATCTTTCAGACGGAAACTAATAACCAATAAACCGAAGATTCAAAGGATGTAATTCCACGAAAGAATGGGGAGGGAACTCCGTGGAAGGAATAAATTTTCTAATGGGGAAATAGGGTATTGCTCAAGACAGGTTGCCATGATCCATCAACCAACTTTCATGCAGTGGTGGTGGTCCGGAGCCACATATAACTCATTATGGCTGTGCCCTTATAATATTTTACCACCTAGAACAACGTCATTTTGACGTTTTGTAAAAAGAAAGTAATAGTATCGACCATCGGACCACGCCCTCTCACACACAAATGGTGAACGTTGAAAAGTACATTTTTCACTTGGCACACAAATTTGGTGCAGAAAGTAAAGATAACATGTGAGTCATGTGACTTATGGGCGTTCAAAAAGCATCGATTCCTAGGTGACCAACAAAAAACGCCCAAGTTGAGTCAAGTGCATAATCAATGCAATATAGAGTTGAACACCAAATCCTAGACGGCGATCATCAAATAGCACAAAGCAAAGACGGAAAATGAAGTAAAGAATATCATATTAAAAAAAAGGCAGTATCAGGGGCATACCACCAAAATGGCTAGAAATCATGGAATTTGTCATTGAAATGCTCCCATGTTTTGTGCCCAAACATGGAATCAGGAATTTCTTAATAATGATAATACCAAAACTAACTACGACTTTTTATTCCATTCGAGTTAACTGTAAGGCTCATTTTTAATGCAAATTCCGTAAAACAATCTAATTCATTTATATAGTTCCCCAAAGTGTGCATAACCCCAATTCATATGACCAACCAACAATGGATTCTGTTGAATGATAAAAACAAGCATTGTACCATTATACCCTGAGAATAGAATACATCATAGTCATTTTGCAACTCAGACCATCTAAGTCTAAGTGGGCTCTTAACACAAACCCATGATTGAGTTTCATTCCAGGTCTGGTTGTTTGCTTGACGGTGTGGCAGCTTATGAATCTGAATATCCTCCTTCGAGCCATCTTGGTGTTCAACTACAACAATGTTCTCGAGTCTGATCCCAAACAAAGCAATGGAACATTGTCCCATATAGGAAAATACCCTACGACGAATGTAATATCATTCACAATATTGAATAATCAAATCCATTAGGTCTCAACCCCATTCTCTTCCATCAGCCAAACAATAATTCTACCAAAAAGGGCCTTAAGAATTACGCATAAACGACCATCCAATCATGTAAACTCCATGGTTGCTGCCTTATGGCAATTAATTAAGGTGGTAATGGCAATGATCTGAAGACTTCGGTTTCATGATCAAATGCAAAAATACAATGATAACCATTCCTGTTATTATTTAACCCCTTCAAGTGTATAACACCCTCAAAACAAATTCCATTGACTTGAGAAGAGAAACTAGGACTGAATTCCCTAATGACATGCCTCCATGAGTATCTTCTCATGCTATATACATCTAAATATCGAATAGTACTAAAGAATTTGTGGATTATACACAAGAAAAAGGAAAAGAAACGCAAATAGAGAAAGAACATTCATTAATGAGGAGAACTAGTACAGAATAATGAGGGGAAACTGTGTACAGTTGCAATTCTGCTAAATTGGGGAATTAATCGAGTTAATCTCACTCCTATACACTAATTAACTATATATATGAGTGTCTTAGACTAGAATTAAGTTACAATAACTGCTATAACCGACTCTAACCACCCAATAACTACATTTTGGAGAAGGTGTTTGATGATTTGTTCCAATGAGCACTTGATCACTTTTTTAGCACTTGATTGGCTGTGTTAACTCCAATACCCCAGATCACACTAAAAAAGATACTATATATCATACCATTATTTGACCCGAATCATGCTCAGTTGATTAGTGATAGATGGAATATTGTATGAAATACTTGTCGATTGTCTACTGACGGTTCCTCGGTTATTAATTATGCATCTTTATATTTTATTCTGATATTTGGTACTGTTTCGTCTCGTTTTATGTGATTTTCAGGAATACCATAATATGGGCTAAATAAAGATGGACAAGGATTAGAGGAAGAGACATTGGGCCAAAGTCAGAAGAAGTCAATACAAAGTCTGCTAGACAAGAAAAAAATAAAAAGGTCTGGAGGCTGTGGAAGCCCTAGCCACAGCCGCGGCAACTTAGAGGACACGAAAAAAAGATATAAGTAATCTGCATTAAGTCCGTTAGGTTAGATCTTCTAAGTCAGTTTAGAGCTCTATATAAAGGCTGTGCCTGTCTATTGTAAAGATATACAACTCATATCAACTTTTTCAATATACACCTTTTCTGTGAAATGAAAAAGTTTGTTATTTTCTTTGAGTTCGTTTCATGGTTATCTTCTTCAATCCATCAACTAGCTTGAGTTGATCAAGCTAGTCACCATTGATAATGGTATGAATATTTGAACGTTCTTTCATATTTTGATCATGGTAGATTTAGTTAGATTAACATGTTGTAATTGATCTGCGTGTCGTAATTAACTAGAGTAATCGGAACGGAACGATGTAGATTTCAGAATTAGGATCCATCGCCTCCGGTCCTACGACGGTCTATATCACAGCAGCGACAACCCTAGTTCCCCCTAATCTAAAGATTCGGTGCCAGCTACGTTGATCGACAGATTTAATTAACAGTAGGTTACATCTGGCCAATCTGCTTATTGTATTCGTAAATTAACATGAAGGACTTGCAAGGTGAAGTGTTAATTAGGACATAGTCTGATCAATCCCTAGGAACGTGCTAGTCAATCCACGATAGCTGCTTAGGGAGGTTCTCGGTTTGAGCCCAAACTTTCTAGTACTTATTGTGTGTGAGTTAATACAACAAATGAAGGAGGTTATCTGCATAGACGTCTACTGTCTATTCAATAGAAGTAGATAAGATTAGGAGAGAGCACCCATAGCAAAACTGAATTAGAAAATGTTCTGGTTGATCTAGTAAATTATGAGGAAAAGTAGACATAACGATTAATGACACCAAGTTAGAAGATCGGAGAGGAGAGATATACCAATTACCTTTTCTGTATTTATGTTGGTCAAGGGACCACTGTTTGTTTTCTTGTTTCGATTTAGTTGGTTTTATCTAAGTTGCATTGTCTCTGTGGGATCGACCACGACTCGTATCTACTATACTACGATTGACCTAGTACTCTTGCTAGTATTTCACGCGTATTAGTTGCTTATACGCGGATCATGTTTTTTGCGCCGTTGCTGGGGACCTTGGCCAATATAGATAATATGTTCATTAGATCTGAATAAGAATTATTCGTTTGTTATTTATTTTAGAGTCTGTCATGTATCATCCTGTATTATATTACGATTAGAAAAGGGAAACAGTTTCCGAAGCTGCGACATGCCTTGCCGCAGCCTCAAAAATCTGTAACTCGGATTCTGATCACTTCTTTGTTTTTATGTGTTCATTCCAGTATGTTACTAGTTAGTAGGTCCGCAACAGTTGGGTCTAAGCCCAACTAAGGTGGGAAATTACTAACCGTGTTCTTGTTTTGCTTTGTCTGTTTTGCAGGGATACAGAACGCTTTCGGCGATCACTAAAAAGATCAAAGGAATTGCGAAACTAGCTAGGATGATGCCACGAAGACTTATAAATGCCATGCCCCTCTTAATGTACCTAGGTTCGAAGGTATACGAGCAATACCAGGCGGACAAGAGGAGAGTGGAACAAGAGAATGAAGCAACTAAAGATTAGGAGGAATACGAGACCTATAGATTAGGTGAGTTTCATATTGAGTTATATGATGTACCTTGTACTGACTCCGATCCTGAAGAGGATCCGGATACCATGCATGTTCTCTAACTCTGAGGATTACCCTGACTCAGACGTGATAGAAAAACTAGGAGACCTTGGTACATTTAGGCTCTCAGTCTTAATTGATGGAGTATCTTTAGGACTAGGAATGTGCGATTCAGGGTCTAGTTACAACATTCTCCCTCTCTCTGTTTGAGCATGCTAAATTTAAGGTCGAGTTGACTGAGACATGCATTATGCATTTTGTTGATCGTGAGATCGATATGCTCACTGGCATGCTAAGAAATTTCAAGCTCAGAGTGGGAATTTTTGAGTTCCTAGATGACTTTGTAGTTGTGGACATCCTCGATGATCCGAGTGCTAATGTTCTGCTAGGATGTCTTTTCTTAGCAACCGGCCGAGAAATCTTGGACTACGACAACTACGACATCACACTTAGGGTCAATAATGATGCAAAAAACTATACAATCCTAGAGCCACTCCCTAACTGACCATGACAGTATCACGTCAGCTCGAATTCTGGAGAAGTTAAATTCATTGAGATAGATGATATCCACTATATAATGAGGCAAGTTGTAGTAGAAACCAGAGAGCAGGAGTTTTTGACAGTTCTACTCCGAGAAAAGGACGAGAAGCTCACAACAATACGCCAAGGAAGATGGTCAATCTTGGTGAATACGCCTAGCGTAGTGACGGATTTAAATCAAAAGAGGAAGAAGTGAATTCTTTGGAAAAAGGTCAAATCTCGGAGTAGACATGGGAAGGTTGATCGCGTATAAGTCACTAACATCGATATTACAAGCAAGAATACTAGGAACATCGTAGTATAGTAAATGCGAGTCAAGGTCGATCCCATAGAGACAATGCAACTTTAACTACAAACGATTCTAATCTAATTAAGAAGCGACATAGAGACGGTCATTGATCAACAATAAACATAAAAGAAACTTGGTATTTCTCCCCCTCTTCTCACCGATCTGCTAACTTGGATTAGTTAATCTTTATGTTTACCTCCCCACATAATTTCCTTAAATTAATCGAGCAAGCTTTTGATTTAATTTTAAGCTACGGGTGCAACTCCTAACCCTATCTTCTCCGACAATGGTAGTAGACAATCTATATGCAAGCTACCCTCCTTAATCGGTCTGTAATAGCCCATACGCATAAAGAACTAGAATTGCCGATATCGAGCGCTAACTCATACCGCTAACCCACCTAGACAGCTGTCGACACTGATAAGCACGTTCCAAGGGTCCATCAAAACTATGTCCAAATTAAAACTTCACTATTCGTATTTCATGTTAATTTTACGATTACAATAAACAGATTGGCCAGATCTAACCTACTGTTCATTAAACCTGTCGATCAACATAGTTGTAGAATCCTCCAGATTAAGTTGTCTAAATATTGCCTCGGTAAACCGGTATAGACCGCCGGTTTACCGGGGGCGGCTTTTCTTAAATCTAGATCTACATTGCTCAATTACGATTAATCTAAGCAAATCATGGGGTCGTTAAACATGCAGATTAACTAAAACACATAAATACGAACAGATCTACCATATTGAAGACAAAAAGGAACGTTCAAAGCTTCATACCTTCAACCATGGAGATCTAGCTCGATCTACTCAAGCTAGAGATGGTGGAGAAAGGGAGAAAACAAACAATAACTCCTCAAAATCTTGGAATAACTTTATTTCATCAAATTGTATAATGTATATAATGTAATATGCAAAAACTTATGAAAACTTATACAATAATATGTTATGCGGCCTTATATAGATACAATGACCGACTTATGACTCTCAGAAACCCTAACCAACCTAGTACAGGCGGCAGAATTAATTTCGTGTCCATCAAGGCTTCGGTTTTCTGGCCATAGCCCACAGTAAACTGGGCCAACTTTTGTCCTTTTTCTTCAGTAGATTCCTTCTTGGACTTCAATTACTTTGCCCAACCTACTTCTTTTTGTCCAGATCCGTTCTCTAATGTTTCAGATTCGGCACATCCTATAAAACACATACAATGAGGCAAAACAGTACCATATCTTCTGGAAAATAACACAGATGCAGAATTACGATCCTAGGAACACGCACACAGTATTTAACACATATTCCATATAATAATGAGCCTATATATCCTCTCTTGAGCAGAATTAAAGGTAAATATAGGTATAATTAATGGTACCATTTAGGGCGTTATCAACTACCCCCACTTAGCTTTTGATCGTCCCGAGCAAAAAGGCGAAAAGGAAACAACATCATGACCAGTACACAAGTTAATTAAAAACAACTACGCCTCACAAAGTCAAGATCAAGATCATGCCACTCATATCCATCATTAAGGCATTAAACAATATTCACATCATGAGCCAATGTGTGTGTGCAATAACTTTCACAACCGCTTAGTAATGTAGACAATCTCACATTACGTCAACCCGTAGTCAAAATTGTTGGAAATAGTGCCTGAAAGACAATTTATGTAATTGTTTTTATAATTAATAAATGATAGATTTATTCTCATCTTATTATTTGCTTTGTGCTTATATTTAATACACTGCTGAAAAACCCCAAGTCGTATCATATGTGGCCATATAACTTAGTGTGTGTCACAAATGAGGATTAAGTTTATGGTGATACATTTGAACTATTAGTCCATGGTGAACCTAATCAAAGTATGTGGTCTATTGATTAAACCACCATTAATGCGCCAACAACACTTTATGGTGTGACCGTCTTATCCGGACCGTCGACATTGGTTGTCTAAGTGGGGCATTTATATATGATGAGATTCATATAGGATTGGACCGATTTAATCTACGTTTCTCATATAATTCCTTGATTGAGAAATATTATTAAATCACAAGATGATCATATATGGATTAACCTTAATCCGAAGTGATTACAGATTCCTACTTGTTTCAGGGTAGGGTAAGAGGTGTGGTCCGAATCACTTTCACGTTGGCACTATTCTGGAATGAGTGAGAAGTGTGTGTCTCAAGATATGGAATCCATTCCTTCCTACGGGAAGTAGAAAGACAATCCCCTTATTTGTTAATCCTAGAAACTGATCGATCCCGGGAGTTCGTATTGGTTATGAACTAATTGATCACTAGTGGGTTAATGGTAAATAAGGATGAGATGTAATGAAGAAGGTTTATGGAAATATTCCCTCTTCGTTACGGATAGTCTATGGAGGGTTAGTGTGTATGTAAGGATTATATCAATGCACACTTATCGACTCGACTCGATGTTTTGAGAATAATTTATATCTATAATCGATAGAGTTCAGTTTCGGATTTATGGTGGTTTAATTCCGAAATTAATGAGTTGAATAGAGATATTATGTTCGATGAATATTTTATTCAATTTATTGTAGCTACTGGTTATAGGTCCATGGTCCCCGGGTTGGCTCCTAACACGTGAGTGTTTTCTCGTTATATGGAACCTCGAAAATAAATTAAATTGTTGGTCTATTTAATGAATATGTGAAGATTATTTATTTGGTAAATAATATGTAAAATAGAAAAGACATTTTCTATTAAAATGGCTAAAAAAGTGGCACCCCTATTGTGGATAAATAGGAAAAGAAATTTTCCTAGATTATGTCACATGTGTAATTAATTAATTATTTATTTGTTAGATAATTAATGGAAAAGAGATAAGAGATAGATTTTTTTGTGAATTATCTCTTATCTTATTGCAAATATCTTTTCCTTATGGGAATAGGTAATTGTGGTGTGAAAAATGATAATTCTCTATTGACTAGTTATTTTCCTATATAAAGAGAGTTCCTCCCAACACAATTTACATTGAACAATGGTGCCACATTCACAAAATAAAGGAAGAAAAATTAGTTTCTTTCCTTAGTCATTAAGAGAAGAAAAACCTATGGTTTTTCTTGTGCGTATTCAAGGAGGTTCTACGGCGAGGATCGACGTCCACTAGTCGTCGCTAGGAGATACAATCCGGAAGACTACGGCTTCTCCCTTGGTCGATTGCTTCTCCCTCTCCTTTTGGTAAATCTTTAACCTTCTCATAGTTATATTAATTATTTATGCGAATCAAATCAGGGTAAAATCGCATGCGAATTTATTTGTAGCTTCCGATGTGCAAGATCGAGTGTCTCGATCGGTGCTGTGAATAAGATCTGACGATCCAATTATGTATAGGATCCGGATTCGGGTTTCTGTATATCCAGCAGAACTAACCATTCTCGAACATGTTACTTATTAAATTAAAATGGCTATCAAGAAGGATCGAGAACCGAGTATATATTACTCTTAGGCTCGCGTTTATCGGTCTAAGCAAAAGTCATGCCTTTTATGCTCCATCGACCCAAATTTTTCCAAAGAGAATATAGATGTATATATTTCAATGCACTTCTCTTTATTGGCGGGTAAACTCTCATAAATTTGTCTAACCTCACAGTCTCACTCTTTATAAACTACCAAATTTGAAATTCCTTTGCCTTTATAAGCGTTGGAGAAACATAATTCGGGATAAAGCCAGGGTCAACTCTAGTCAAAGAAATATGCTATCGACTACACACCAAGGAAAGTGAGTTATACGTGCTTAAAATGGTGGCTCAAAACAGAATTTGCGCTTAATACGCCACTACTTCAGAAGTGAGCACTTTCTCTTACTTGTACATAGTGAAACAAAGATGAAGTCAATTAACTCAAAAAGATCAAAGATATCATATTTTTTCAAAATTCTGTCGAAATGAATCAAAGTCTAGGTGGTGAAAAATGCATCAAAGAGAATCAAGATAATCACGTTATTCATGGAATATAGTGCTAAGCAGCTACGTGACGTTCATTACCCCTCACTTAAACGAAACATTGTCCTCAATGTGTAAGATGAAAAATGAAAAAAACGAAAAGGAACTTAGCTTCGGTTAAGGGTGGAGCCAAAGAAGAATCAGATCATCCTATAAATCATCGGGCTCATGGAAGTAATCCTTGAAGAATCTGTGCTAAGTAATTCAAACAAACCAAGAAGAATAGTGGTGACAAGAAACCGTATAATAAAATTGTGGCAGTAAAAGAGAAAATAAAGAACTCCAAACAAATTAAGCCGACAAAATCATTATATTAATAAAATTATGCTACCTCAACTAGATAGGAAATAAAAAAAATTGAAAACAAGAAAATGGAAAAGAACAACAATGAAAAGAAAGAAAAACTTGTCCTCATCATAATAATCTTCTCAGTCATCTCTAAGCTTGAAACCGGGAGGTGGTGCAGAACATGAGGCAGCAGCGGCGGAAGAGGAAGCGTCGTGACGTGGGGCAGTCCGACATGGTGGGGTTGCATGAGGAACTCCTAAAAAGTCTATGATTCTATCCATCTTCCGATGCAGACTCACAATTTCTCTCGAGTGCTCCTCTAGCAAGGCTCTCTGAGTCCGAGGTGCTCTGAGGACCGGAGTACGTTTTCTTTCTGCTCTCTGTCCAAACCATCTTTGCCCTTTTGAAACTGACTATGAACTAATCATCGGCTTAGGCTCTTCCCACTCATCACTAACCAGAACTTCGACCTCGCCCTTTAAAGCAAACATGTCAATCATAGGTCCATATGTTAACTGCTCGCGCTCAGATGTGACAACAAGCTCGTGAAAGCAGCTATGCATCAGGAGATCTATGTTGATTAAAGATCCCTGCTCCAGGAAGAACATCAACTCTGCCCTCTTCGGTGTGACAGACATCGTATGCTTGGTCGGTAGAAGTCGAGCACAAACAAATCTATTGACCACCTTCATATCCCAGGATAACTCATTTTCTAGGAAGATGGTGGGGGCTCCCATAGGATTGTGCTTCCATTGCACCCCACAGTACTCTCTAGATCTTCAACATTGATCGAGGATGTGTACTCTTTTGGTCCCACCGGTGGATTGCGAACCCCAAAATGTGTATTGATGCGCTGAATTGAAAATCCACTTTAACTCCACGGACCATCGCAAATGTAACTCCTAGGTTATGCGAAACATATGCATAAAACTCTATTACCACCGTAGCATTGAACCGCGTTGGTGCCTCAGCCATATCCAAAATATCTTGTACTTGTAGGGCTTTCGGCAAGTTCGAACCGCAATCGTCCAATTCTACTCCCCGATCTTGGGCAACCGGTCTTCTGTTCCAATGCCCTCAGAACGATTCATCGATCTCAAGAGAATGGAATTGCTCAACCTCATCTATCAAGAGGTTAGCATCTCCGTAAACAAACTGGTGACCACTTGGACGATGGGTTGTTCTACTACGCTTGGGACCCATCATGAATGATAACAGAAGCTGATGATGAAGCTGATACTGGAAAAGGTACCCTCGGTAAACTGGCCTGAACCCACGGTTTACCGGCCTGAATTTTCTATTTTTCTTTTTGGGACAATGCGCTGATGAAGAAAAAAGACGAACTGTAGCACTTTACAATTGCAGCAGCACTACTAATCAGCCACAGAGATGGAAGATGTGGTGGTTTGGTTGTTGAAAAGGAATAAAATAGGTTTGGTTTGGGTGGAGGTATGGTGGTGATGTGGCCAAATTTTTTAAAGGAAGAGGAATTGGAAGAATTTTGGTGATTTAAGAAGAGGATAGTAGATGATAATGATGATAATGGTGGTGAAAAGGTGGTTTAAATAGGAGAAATGATGGAAAGTGGAAGGATTTGGTGGGATAGTGTGTAGAGGAGTAATTAGGGTGAGGGATTTGAGGAGGTGATTGGTGGGATTGAGGTGGAGTTATGGTGGAGTGTGGGAAAGGATGAAAAGTTTGAAAAGAGGGAAAAATGAACGGTTTCTGGTGAGTGGCAGTATCTGGTACAACGTGTGTCCTTCACGCGTCTCTAAAAATTCTGCTTTGTAAACTGACATTCAGAAAACTGAAAATCTTAGCTCGGTAAACCGGAGGTAACCCTCGGTTTACCGGGGCTTCTTTTCCCTAGATTTCTCTGTACACCTTCACTGCACACTTTAATTAATCTCACTGCTCAATCCTGACCTCAAATTGACTAGTCTCTCACTCCTTTTGTTGCTAATTCTGACTCAGGCCTAACCTACTTCACTAGAATCCACAACGAGTAAAAAAAGACCTTCCCAACAACCATCGGTTTCAAGCCTAAGGATGCGGTAGGATGAAAAAAAGCTCTTCCCTTCATCCAGCTACTTTTATTCATTCATAATCTACCTGGGTTCAAGGAAATAGTTCTGAGTTTAAAGTCGTCAGCTCGACTTACCTTCGGACCTTCAGTCAATCAAAAGTCGGGGCCTTAACTTGCCAAACTTGCATCCTTGAGGTTCCAACTGTCATGCACTTCCGTTCTCATTGATCATTACCTTTCAAGAGTGCCTTTTCATGGTTTTCCATAAGAACTTTTTGAGCTCTCTTCCTAGCATGCCTCTCTTTCTTTGCTCGTGTGCTAGGTCGTCCTTTGCTTCGAGATTTAATATTTATACCCAAGGACTCCATATTTTCCATTTTAAGCTCTAATCCATCACTACGCAATACGGAAGGACTAGCTTCCATGAGCGCCTTGTTGTGGTCTTTCTTTTTGCTCTCTCTATGCATTAATCTCATGAATTCTTGCTCACAGGTTTCCTCTAAAACCTCTCGTTCCCTATGCCCTTCCTTCTCTATCTCCATGACTTCTACTTTGCTTGAATCATAAGTCATCTTGCAACTTTCCAGCCTATTATCTAGGGGCTCTAAGATTTTGAAAGATACTGCATCATTGTTCAATCTTAAAGTGATCTCCCCATTATCAAAATCCATGAGTGCTCTTCTTGTCGCTAAGAAAGGTCTTCCTAACAAAACTAGGGCACTTGGGTCCTCTGGTACGTCTATAACCGTGAAATCAGTTGGAAAAGTGAACCCTCCTGCCTTTATCGTGCACTTCCTAAGCAGACCGGTAGGCATATCTCTAGTCCTATCAACAAAGGTCATAGTTCAGGTTTGATTCATAATGACCGGAAGCTTAATCTTCTGGCAAAGGGATAGAGGAAGAATGTTACAACTTGAACCAGATCGCAAAGACCTAAACCTACAGATATACCATTGATAGAGATTGGGAGTCGAAACGTTTCAGGGTCTCCTAACTTTTCTGCTGTGTCAGAATCTGGGTAATCATCAGAATCTGAGAACATGGTGTCCAGATCTTCCTCTAGATCATCGGAAAATATATCAATAAGCTCGATAGGGAACGTACCTGGCCGATAAGTCCCATACTCCTCCAGGTTTTCCTCTGCTTCTCGTTTAAGTGCTTCAGTCTCCTCCTCCACTCGCTTCTTATCAGCCTTATATTGCACTTTGGCTTCTTATCCAGGGTATATAGAGATGTGTTTGATGTTCAACACATTACGAGGCATTGTGTCTAACTCGTCTTGCCTTAATTGCGTTTTCTTGACTGAATTTCCGAAGTGTCTGGATACTTCTTGCAAAAAAGACAAAATAAAACAAAGAAAAGGTTAGCAACTCCTGCTTCAGTTGGGGATGATCCCAACTGTTGCTGACCTACTAACTAAAATCAACAGGGAATAACACAGAATAATAAAGGTTGTCAGAATTCAATTTTCTGGGCCTCGGTAAACCGGAGGTAACCCTTGGTAAACCGGGCAAAGAATTTCTCCTTCTGGCAGATTAACAGGTGCAGGTTTGGCCCAGAACGGCTCAAGACTCAAAATAAAATAAAAACAACTTCTTAATCAGAATTAAAACGTTTATCTTTAAAATTGGCCATTGTCCCCGGCAACGGCGCCAAAAATCTTGATCGTGTGTAAGTCACTAACGTCGATATTACTAGCAAGAATACTAAGTACATCATAGTATAGTAAATGCGAGTCAGGGTCGATCCCACAGAGACAATGCAAATTTAACCATAAACGATTCCAATCTAATTAAGAAGCGACATAGAGGCGAACATTGACCAACAATAAACATAAAAGAAACTTGGCATTTATCCCCCTCTTCTCACCGATCAACTAACTTGGATTAGTAAATCTTTATGTTTACCTCCCCACATAATTTCCTTAAAATAATCGAGCGAGCTTTTGATTTAATTATAAGCTACGGGTGCAACTCCTAACCCTATCTGCTCCGACAATGGTAATAGACAATCTATACGCAAGCTACCCTCCTTAATTGGTCTGTAATAGCCCATACGCATAAAGGACTAGAATTGCCGATATTGAGCTCTAACTCATACCGTTAACCCGCCTAGACACCTATCGACACAGATTAGCACGTTCCTAAGGTCCATCAAAATATGTCCAAATTAACACTTCACTATTCGTATTTCATGTTAATTTTACGATTACAATAATCATATTGGCTAGATCTAACCTATTGTTAATTAAACCTGTCGACCAACGTAGCTGTAGTGAATCCTCCAGATTAAGTTGTATAAATATTGCCCCGGTAAACCGGTATAGACCGCCATTTTACCGGGGGCGGCTTTTCTTAAATCCAAATATACATTGCTCAATTACAATTAATCTAAGTAACTCATGGGGTCGTTAAACATGTAGATTAACTAGAACATATAAATACGAACAGATCTACCATATTGAAGACAAAAAGGAACGTTCAAAGCTTCATACCTTCAATAATGGAGATCTAGCTCGATCTACTCAAGCTAGAGTTGGTAGAAAAAGGGAGAAAACCAGAAATAACTCCTCAAAGACTTGGAATAACTTTATTTCATCAAATTGTATAATGTATATAATGTAATATGCAAAAACTATGAAAAACTTATACAATAATCTGTTAATGCGGCCTTATATAGATACAACGACTGACTTATGACTCTCATAAACCCTAACCGACCTAGTAGAGGCGGCATTAATTTTGTGTCCATCAAGGCTTCGGTTTACCGGCCCTAGCCCACGGTAAACCGGGCCGACTTTTCTCCTTTTTCTTCAGCAGACTCCTTCTTGCACTTCAATCACTTGGCCCAACATACTTCTTTTGGTCCAGATCCGTTCTTCAATGCTCCAGATTCGGCACATCCTATAAATCATATAAAACGAGGCAAAACAGTACCAAATATATGGGAAAATAACACAGATGTAGATTTACGATCCTAGGAACACGCACATAGCATTTAACACATCTTCTATATAATAATGTGCCTATATATCCTCTCTTGAGCAGAATTCGGGGTAAATATAGGTATAATTAATGGTACCATTTGGGGCATTATCAATGGCCAAGATTGCAAGGCCGGAAGCTCAGGGTTTTCATGAAAAGGTTCGAGAAGTAGCGCTTCTGGATAGAAAGGAGGAATGCATCTACATGGAAATAAATAGCCCAGGGAGAGCATTCATATAAAAAGAGGAAAGACGCACCTCGGTTAAGACCTCTCGAGTGGATATGTATAAACATAAGGAAATAGTAGAAATGGTCCGACCCGGTCGGATCTTGTCCAACCCGATTGGGTTTAGGACACTATTTCAACAATTAGTACTATCAACTACACATATATTTGCCCCAAATTATGATCTATTAAGGATGATGGTTCGATTATTATTTGAAATACATAGCAATTGCGTAGTGTCAGTTTCTTCGTCGTTAATTCTGCATTTATATATTTTATCCCATTAATTATGTACTGTTCTATCTCGTTTCTGTTCTTTTCAGGTGTACCATGTTATAGAGCTAAAAAAGAGTGGATTTGGATCATAGGAATACGTTGCGGAAACTTGAAGAACATGAAATTGAGGTTACCGAGTTATTTACTAAATCCGTTAGGTTTAGAAAAACTAAGATGGTTAGGTAGCAATAAATTGCCTGTATCAGATTCATTATAGAGGCATTATTCCAACTATTATTTCATTTATTAATGAAAGAGTACTTGAGTCTATTTTGAGTTTGTTCTTTTGGTTTTCTTCTCCAATCCATCAACTAGTTTGAGTTGATCAAGCTAGATCCGCCATTGATAAATGTATGAAGTTTTGAACGTTCCTTTTATGTTTTTATCATGGTAGATTAGTTAGATTTACGCGATGCAAATAATCTTCATGTCTAAATGAACCATAAATAACCAAAATTAATAAGAACATAACGATAATATTCTAGAAGTAGGAACCACCGCCGCCACTTTTCTAGAGCGTGTCCAAACAGAGGAAACAAGGGCAATTCGGGCCAGGGAATTGGTAGAAGCGGCCTAAGCCGACCAGTCTGAGTTTTTGCAGCTGATGCTAGAGATGCGGAACCAGAAGAGAATGTTATCTCAGGTACCTCGTTGTTATTTTATTTTATTAAGATATTTTTATAGCACGTTTATTCATGCTGTAACTTTATTTGAATGAATGAATATGCATCATAGGTGCGATAATGTTAGATAATCTAGTGGTCAGAGCCTTGTTTGATATGGGAGCGTCTAATACTTTTGTGTCGACCAAGGTAGCTAAGAAGTTGAGTTTACCTTCAGAACCTTTGAGAAACACTTTGGAAATAACTACACCGTTAGGGAAGGTAACAAATGTAACTAGGATGATACCTCAAGTGGAAGTTCGAGTTGGATCTTATCGATGCAAGAGTGATTTCACTGTTTTAGACTTTTCAGATTTTGATGTAATCCTTGGGATAGATTGGCTATCCGAGAATTTTGTTCATCTAGGTTGCCGAGAGAAGAAAGTGACTTTTAAGATACCGGAAATCGAGACAAGACTTATCGAGGTAATGTATACAGCCGAGTAGTAAGCGACATCCGATAATTTCAGTGATCAAGGCAATCAGAGCTTGTCAGAAGGGTTGTGAAGACTACTTGTTGTATGCAGTGGATGTGGAACAAGTGAAGCCCAAGCTTGAAGAAACTCCTGTAGTGAGAGAGTAACCTGAGGTATTTCCGGAAGAGTTACCGGGAAACATGCCGGATAGGGAGATAGAATTTGAGATCAAGTTGATACCGGGAGCGGCACCAGTTGCTAAGGCACCCTATAGAATGGCACCGGCTGAATTAAAGGAGTTGAAGGCTCAACTTAAGGATATGCTTGAGAGGAACATAATTCAGCCTAGTACTTCGGCTTGGGGAGCCCCTGTTTTGTTCGTGAAGAAGAAAGATGGTAGCATGAGGATGTGTATCGACTACAAGGCGTTGAATAACCTTACCATCAAGAATAAGTATCCCTTGACGAGGATAGATGATCTGTTCAATCAGTTGCAAGGCAAGAAAGTGTTCTCTAAGATTGATCTTAGGTCCGGATATCATCAGTTGAAGATCAAGGTGGCAGATATACCGAAGACGGCTTTTAGTACGAGGTATGGACATTATGAGTTGTTGGTTATGCCTTTTGGACTCACTAATGCTCCATCTGCATTTATGGACTTGATGCAGCAGGTTTTCATGCCATACTTGGATAAGTTTGTGATAGTGTTCATAGACGACATCCTAGTATATTCTAAGGACGAGAAAGAACACGAGGAACACTTAAGGATAGTGTTGGATACTTCGAAGAAGAATCAGTTATTTGCTAAGTTCTCTAAGTGTGACTTTTGGTTGAAACAAGTCAGTTTCTTAGGACATGTCATTTCTGGAGATGGTATACAAGTTGATCCAGCAAAGATTGAGGCAGTTGAGATTTGGCCTAAACCTACTACAGTTTCAGAAGTAAGGAGCTTTCTTGGACAAGAATGGAAACCTTTGGTACCAGGATCTACGAGCTTCACCGATGAAGGGAGTGAAACGCTTTGGACAAAAGGGATAGCTAAGTCCAAGGTATGTTGGACCATTTGAAATTCTGGAAAGGATTGGACCGTTGGCTTACAAGCTTAAGTTACCAGAATCGATGTCAAGGGTCCATAGCGTGTTTCACGTTTCAATGTTGAAGAAGTGTCTGATGAGGAATGATGTTGAAACTACAATTGATCCGGAAATTCTACAAGACAATCTTGCTTATGATGAGAGACCGATCAAGATCTTGGACAGGAAGGAAAAGATGATTAAGAGACGGATGATCCCATTGGTTCTGGTTCAGTGGAGCAATCATTCACCCGAGGAGGCAACTTGGGAAGTTGAGGATGATATGATCAGTGAATTCTAAGAGTTTGTGGATCTACCAGGTATGTTCAAGTTTCGAGGACGAAACTCCTTTTAAGGGGGGATGAATGAAATATTCCGATTTTCGGGAAAGGGCAGACGTGTCATTTTGCGAAAATGAAATTATTTCTTGTCTTTTATGGGAGTTAAGTATTTAATAGAGTATGTATATATATATTTTCGAATTATATATATATTTAAGGGATTATTCTAATTTTGGTAATTAAAGGGCAATTAGGGAAAAAGGGATTTATGGGAAATTGGTATTTAAGGAAAATTACACACAATAATCCCATAACCTAGACAAAAATTCATAAATCAGTTTTTCATCTCCTTCTCTGCGCAATTTTGAGGAGAGAAAAAGGTTAGGAGAGTTTTCACAATAACAAAGGCAGTTCTTGACCGTTTTCAGATCAGACGAGAGATTTGGGATCGTTGTGAGAAGGGCAACGCTTGGGGATCAGATTGTTGAGAAGTGTTGCAGATTTTTCGTGGCTGTTTAATCTGGTTTTTGGCTGCAATTAGGTAAGAAACTATTCTTATGATTTCGGTTATGATTCGTAAAGTTTAGATTATGTTTTTTAGACGTGTAGATGCTAGTAAAAGATGTGTTTTCGTTGATCATGGATCCTAGGTAAATCTTGGGATGATTAGATATGTTGTATACGTTTTACTGTGCTGAAAATGTTGTTAATTAGGTTAGAAATGACTCAGAAATCGTGCCGTGAAGATTTAGCGTTTTGGGAAAAACCCAGGCGGACGGGCGTCTGCAATAGGCGGACGGGCGTTCATAACCTTAGTAGCTCAAACGGGCGTTTGCAATAGGCAGACGGGCGTCTGAGGTTAGATTTTTGATTCAAGATGTAGCTGTTTTTGGCAGACGGGCGTTTGGGGTTTAGTGGACGGTCGTCTGATTTCGGACTGGCGTCCATAGGAGGTCAAACGGGCGTCTGGCCTGTTTTGCCTTGTTTTGTCTTGTTTTTACGGTTTTATCATTCTAGTTTGGTTTCGGGTTTTATAATCACATTATTATTGTTTTCAACCCTTGTTTATGATCTGATATTATTGTTTAAACTTAAACAAGCCTGAATTGAACTTCTGATTCGTTCAGTTAAAACACCGAATGTACTCTTAAAGGGAGTTGAAGTTCGGATCCGTCGGAAGAGCATGATAGGCTTGTGCTTTGATGATTTAGCATTCATCAATGTCTGTGTAATTGCTAGGCCTTGTTAATGTTTAGTGGTCTAGGAAGAGAGTAGTCAAGGTGAGGGAGATTACTTGAAAACACATAGGTGGTTAGTTAATCATTCTAATAAAAATACATACTTGACTAGTAAAAGATTAAACAACATGTCACTCTTGGATAGGCACCAGTCTATATCGCGATGTGTGTGCTACCTCTGAAGGTGGAAGAACTCCGTAGGTCAAAAAACCCTAAGTATGGAGGGACTTCACTGAGGTGTGCGTACTATCGGAGCCTACCTATTCTAGCCTCCGTGGATATTGGTGTGATCCACTAATATGTTGCCAAGATTGTCCCAAAAGTGGATACGCAGAAGCTCCTTGAGTCTTGGTTGTAACATAGATAAGTTAAGTAGAAACGTTTAGTCAATTCATGTTGATGGACATGAGATGAACCCTAGACTGAGTCGGTCAAACATAAACAACTAAACCTTTAAATATCTTTTCATTATAAATCGTAATTGTTATCATAGCTTCTCTTTCTTATTAAGTACGTTGTACTTACCTCAAATGCATGTTTTCTATGTGTTTGGGGATGAGAAGACGAACAGGTAGACATTGTTTACGAGGAGGAGTTCGATGATGACGTTTGAAGACGCCTCATTCAAGACTTTACATTATTCATTTTATTATTCATTTTAGACTTTTGGTCTTTCGAGACTTGTAGTATCGTTACGTTTCTTTTGAGATTATCGTACGTTTCGTTTGGATTTCGTATTTTTCCTTGAATGTAATAATTTACATTTCCACCTTTAGATGTTGTTTCTATTCTTGGATGTTTGGAAATTTTTATACCCGAGTCTTTTGCTTCCGTTTGCTTATTTTTGATACGACGTAGTAGAGGCTTACGTATAAAGTGAATTTATTTTTATTTTATACGTGCCGAACGTTCCTTTTCCGGATAAGGACTCGGTGTCCGGGAACGGGGCGTTACAAATAAGCTACAGATAATGTAAAGACTAAATGTGTAATGCATAGTTTTTGTTTTCTTATGATATTTCCCTGCTAATATTCATTAGTACCATCCTATTTTCGATAGGTCACAAAACATTGTATATGGTTTTACGAGGTGAACCCATGCCTTTTGATTTTACAAGCTAATTTTCTTTTGCCATCAAGCTCATCATCATGCTTTCATTATTTGGCAAGTAAATAGTGCTGCTTTTTAAGTTATAAAGCATTGGAAAAATGGAATATTCTAAACGGACTAATTCTTATGATAACTATGGCTTATGTCGACGAAACTATAATGAATTTGCAATATGTTGGTCAATTCTAGAGGAAAAAATTTCCTTGCTATATCTGTTGTACATTCATGTAGGTTGTCTCACATAACACAAGTAATGAAAGATTCAACAAGTAGTGTGTGAAAATACTGAGGTATAGTCCCTTGTTATATCCCTTCCTTTTATACTCTTTATAGTTTATAGCAAACATGTATCGATATAAAAGTTATTATTTACACTACTTAGTTATTGTAGGATGTAATATCACCGGATCAATCATAGATTGACCCGATTACGAAGCGGAATGCATCAGATCTAGATCTAAACGAAACAAAACATGTAAATAATAAATATAAACTTACAAGGGGGTTTACATTGCTTACCGGTTTATTGTGAATAAACACCAAAAACAATCCTCAATCCGAGCTATATTAGAGCCTAGTTGAGAAGCCTAGTTGTTATGAACAAGCTATGTAACTTCTTTAAATCTATTACCCTTTCCTGATTGAAAGGAAACTTAGTCATTGATCCTTTGAGACAGTGTTCCTTTGACTGGGAGATAAGAATCACCCTAAGCCAGTCTTAAGATCTTGTCTTTAGGGAATATGCACTAATTAATAGAATAGAAAGAAGCGTTTATCGAAATACGGAAACCATTTGCAGTTATATTGTTTAAGATGTGTTACATATACCTATTCAGCATTTCTTAGTGGTTCTGACTTTATCAAACAAAAGTCTGAGTCTTGGGTTCGTGCTACGAATGTTATATTCATCGTCAATAAGACAAACAAATTATCCTATTGAAAATGAATACGTTCGTTCCAACGAATCCGAAAACAGAAAATGAATTTTCGTGGTACTCAAGAATTGAATCGAGATTCATTTCCTTATATCACTCCCACTAGTCTATCTCAAATAAGCGCCATTGTCTATTTTATTTATCGTTTAATGCAAAGCTACTTAGTTCTTCCAAAGAACTTAGCTTTTTGAGAAGATTGCTAAGGATGCATTGGTCAGTGATCCGAAATCACTTTCCTTATCCTCTAATTTCCAATTTATGAATTTTCCGATTTAGCCTTAAAACTACTTAGTTTAGATGACTAACACGTATAAACATTCTTTCTCATTCTCGACTTTCCATAAATGGAAACAGTCTTGAACTAGCAGTTCGTTTGAGTAGACACTACTCTTGAACTGTGGGATGCCTAATGATAGTGTTACTAGCTTGGACTATTCGATTTTTCTAATCGACAAATCATAAGAGCAAAGCTCCCACTAGTTTATCAGTTCCAAATACCGTCTAACTAGCAACACTTTGTATTTATGATTTTTCAAAGATTAGAACATCACCTAGAACTAAGCTCCCACTAGTTTATCAGTTCCAAATAATGTCTAACTAGCAATGCTGTGTTCATGATGATTCAAAGATTATAAAATCTCCAGAACTAAGCTCCCACTAGTTTATCAGTTCCAAATATTGTCTAACTAGTAACGCTTTATTCTTGTTTTTCCAATGAATGGAAAAACTCTTGTGCAGTCCATTACACATTTCTAATGATTCAGAAAAACAAAAAATCATAAGACTAAAGCTCCCACTAGTTTATCGTTTCCAAATACAGTCTAACTAGAAACGCTTTATGTATATGATTTTCCAATTTTTCAATTTAGAAATTTGTTGTGTAATTACACTTTTAAAATTCACTAAATGAATTTTTCTGATAGTCCTATATCATCTTTTGTAAATTAAGCATGGTCGTCTCTCGTTCAACACGAGTGACATCCGTGACATACCTATACTATGTCATTAAGTTTTTAAAGGCTCAAGAGAAAAATCTCTTCCGAAAAATTAACTGCTTTTATTCATAATTCACAATGTACTTGTTACTTTCCACATTATTAATGAAGTCCTATTACTAACAGTTTAGTAGCCTAGAGATTTAGTTGTAAAATAAATATGATAAAAAGTTAAATTCAAAAATAAATTTTCACTACTAGATTTTTATTTTAGGAATAATAAACTATAAAAAGTTTATCCTACCATTCCAAGGATTTAACCTCGCACCTCAGTGCCGCCGTAGGGTAAGTCAAAGAGGTGACGGTTAAACTGAGACAATCTCTCTCAATGATTAAGCTTCAAGAATAAAACATCTCACGAGAATCAGACATCACGGACCTTAATCATCGATTACCTTCCTTTTTCTAGCCTAGATATTTTGAAAATATCCATAAAGAGTGTGACCTACTATATCAGATCTCAAAGTACGCCCCGAGTATGCCGCCGTAGGGTCGGTCAGTGACTCAACGAGTACCCAAAATCCTATCCTTTCGGAGACCAAGCCTTGAATTTTGATAGGAGTGAACACCATTAGTAGGGGTCCGAAATCAAAGCGGCTCGAGGCGTCACCCTTCTCTCACATGCTTGCAGCTATAGTAGAGGCCGTGGGGTTGGCTGTCGCCTTCCCCGCTCCCACTCAATAATTTGAAAAAAGTGGTGGGTTTACTAATTACGGTTTTGGCCTTGACATTAAGAAACAATAAATCAAAGTACTCCGAACAGGGTCGGTTATCTAGGCAAGCCTACGCCGTCTTATTCGTTGGAACATATGTGACAGTTCAGGCCAATCCGGCAAGAGAAGCCCTGTTTAGCCCGAAGGCTTATCGGCTATGCTAAGTCTTGTCGAACTACTGTAACGTACATCACACGTGGAGGGGAGTCGATTGAGCCGAAGCTCTGTTGAACTCACCCAACCATGGTTAGACCATTTCCGAACCCATGTACTAAGATTTTCCGATTTCTAAGTTGTCACTCAAAGCGTAATCTCGTTTCTGTTTAAGGTGGGTTCACTGAGAAGCCATCACCGAAAAGCTCAACGATTTATCTAAGTGGGATTCACCGAGAATCCATCACTAAATCCGTAACGATTGACAAAACTCGGTTCCTCGGTTTTTATAATTAGTTACTTAATTTAATTAACTACCATAAATATTAATTAAATAAGCTTCTTAACTAATTATACGAGTTATACATGCCTAATTAATTTGAAATTAACTAGCTACATGTATGCATTGGAGTGGAATCATGATATGATGCATGTCATGGCAATTTTCCAGTTATATCACACAATTTCGATCATACACGAAAAATTAACGGAAAATAAACACCGAGATGGACCGTTGGTACCCCCGACTAACCTATTTTCTAAGGAAAAGAATTAATATTCTAAGTCTTCAAGTCTCGATCTTCGAACTTGAATCATCCGGATCGTGAATCTTCGATCTTGACACGAACCATGAACGACGAGAAGAGGATGCCGTAATATACCAATATATTAAAAACTTTTTTTTTATTTTATAATATCAGGCCTCGGCCCAAAGGAAAAATAAAACCTTTTTCTTATTTTTATTTTATATAAATCTATTGCCGGCAGTGGTTATGAAACCAATTGACCTACTGGTCAAATCAATTGCCATATCCCAAATATAAGCTGCCGCATTTCTTAATGAAAAATTGCCGCCGCATCCAAAACAAAAGCCGTGTACCCAAAAGAAAATTTGCCGAACCAATTATAAAATAAAACAACAATATCGGCCTCCTCCCGTTTTACTTTCTTGATGATCTTCAACACCATGATCTTCGTCGTCTCGAATCCGGATTAAAATAAAAAAACAAAAGGTACTACCTTTTACAATTTTTCGAATTGAAATAAAATATTTTACATCATCCTATGCTCAATTGATACTAATCAAAGAGCTACAAAACAGATCTACGGGTAAACAGTACCAACCCCAATCCATCTCTTCAACCAAGACATTCACAAAAACATACAACATGATACAAATTTCGAAATTATAAAAAAAAATGAAATAAACATCTAAAGCATGTTATTCCACTCCTAGAGCTAAAATTCACATACTTTGATCGTTAGATCAATGACTCTGATACCACTTGTAGGATGTAATATCACCGGATCAATCATAGATTGACCCGATTACGCAGCGGAATGCATAAGATCTAGATCTAAACGAAACAAAACATGTAAATAATAAATCTAAACATACAAGGGTGTTTAGATTGCTTACCGGTTTATTGTGAATAAACACCAAGAACAATCCTCAATCCGAGCTATATGAGAGCCTAGTTGAGAAGCCAAAGTCTTCAAACGTGTATCTCCAAACACCACCAGGTGGATGGTGTTTCAAGCCGCCGGACCTCCTTGATATGCTACCTAGAAAACCCGAAGTTTCCTAAACTCGAACCCAAGTAGTATTGGCCGAAATATCCAGCCAATAATACTACCTTAAAACCGAAATTGTGATCTAGGAAAAGCTTGGGAGAACTCTCTTATATAGGAGAGAAATCCTAGTCCTTAAAGGATTTAATAATTAAGAGAAAATTATTAGTATAGTCCTTATTTTAAATATAAGATAAATATAATATATATATCCCAAACAAATTTGGATAAATAATAATATTATTTAATATTCAATGATTTATCACATAACAAATAAATGATTAAATCATATATTAAATAATTATCCAAGAAAACTAATTTCCCAAAAATTAAATAATATCACAAAATGCGCCACATATAAACCCTAAAAAAAAGGTCCACACGCATTTTGTCATCACATTGGGCCGAGTCCACGAAAAATGTCTTTTCCAGGTATTTAATTATTCAGTCCAACTAAACAATTAATCCACATATCAATTAAATAGTACAATCCAACTATTTAATTATAATTGAGGTGAAGCGACGAGAAAACATATGCTATGTTAGGAGCCACGTCGGGGACCATGGACCCATATTCAGTAGTTACAATAAATTAAATAATATTATCCGTCAGACCGAACAATAATATTCAATCTATTAATTCCAGGATTACTCCACCATAAACCCGAAATAGAACCCTGCCGAATATGGATAACTTACACTCAATCATGAGTTGAAAGTGTCCACTGATATAATCATTACATACGGATAAATCCTCCATAGACTGTTCGTTTCGATTCGGGATATTTCCGTAAACCCTTATCGAAACCTCTTATCCTTATTTACCATTAACCTCCTAGTGATCAAATAGTTCATAACTAAAATAATATGAACTGAGCACATCGATCAGTTTCTAGGATTAACAAATAAGGGAACTGTCTGTCTGCTTCTCGAGGGAAGGAATGGATTTCATGTCTGTGATAGCACAGACTGCTCACTCATTCTAGAATAGAGCCAACGAGAAGTGTTAGACCACATACTTCGAAGTGATCCTTAACTGACACATCAAACCCTACCCTAGTTTAAGCAGTCGTCTGTGATCACCTCAGGATTGAGATTCATCCATATATGATCATCTTGTGATTCGATAAGACTTCTCGATTACGGAATTATATCGAGAACTCAAATTAAATCGGTCCAGCCCTATATGATAATCATCATATATAAATGCCCCACTCGGTACCTTATTACCGACAGTCCGGATAAGACTGTCACACCTAAAGTGTTCTGGGCGCATTATTAGCAAATTAATCTTGAGGCCCGTACTCAGATTACTAAGTGCTACGGACTAAGTTAATTTTAAGTACATCTCACTAACTCAATCCTCTTGTGTATAGCCATACACTGAGTTATGTGATTACATAAACGAGGTACTTAGGGTTTTCAGTAGTGTCTTAATTATAATATATGCATATAATAAGATGAATTATTAATTCTGTCCTAAAACAATTAGATAATTGTCTTTCGGGCACTACACCTAACAATCTCCCACTTGCACGAAAGGCAATTGGATTAATTGTTTTAGAGCACACCCCTTTATATCTATATCTACAACATTCTCCCACTTTCTCAAAACAATCGAGACGTATCCTTCTAATCTGTACCCTCCAAGCGCATCTTAGTACTTCATCCTTCTAAGCACGACCAGAGTGTGCCGCCGCAGGGTAGGTCAGTGACCCGGCGCGTATTTAGAATCCGAATACCATGTGACTTGGTACACTGATCAGGTAGGTTGGCGGCTTGGGTCAATCTTTGGGATCAAAACGTCGCGTTTCCATCTAATCCGGTGGTACACTTTCAATATGCCTTTGAGTTAACACTGAGGACAAGAACTACTTAACGATCATCCTTAATCCGACCTAAAGCCAGAATTAGTGTTATCACTTATATTCTAGTTTGCACCGGAATATACTAGCATATTATTCCTCATTCTCCCGAAGAGACTTGAGGATTCACTAAACATCCCCTTTAGTATTAATTTACAGGTTTAGATAACCATTCCTGAGAGGTAGGGTAGACTACATCGTTGAATGTTGCATAAATGCAAGAATATCTTAACCAAGTGAATGGATGGGATTGTCAATGATCGATTCTCGAGAATTTGAGTGAATCAAATCCTTTAGAATGAATCCCGATGGCATGTCAGACCCTGACTTCAGATAACACACTCATGTTGTTTCCAACTGTTTCAGTGTTACCATTCACAAACACTAATCTTCATATTACTTTACTAATATTGATTCCCAGTCTACGAAAGACTTATCAACATTCTGGTCAAGTCCAGATATTAAAATATATGACTTTAAAATGACCTAGAGGTTTGCTTTAATCCCCAAATGATATAAGTTATGGCAGGCATCCTGCCAAAGGTTCTTTCTGAATAAATTTAGATACCGTATCTCATAAAAAGGTCTTAGGGAATCACCCTTATTTTTTGCTTTGTAACGAATCCGTTATTTGTTCTTAGCTAAAACCCTTCTGTTCTGAATGAGTTTCAGATTCCGTAGTTTTGCAAGGAAGTCTTAGGAAATCACCCATATTTCCTGCTTTCTGACGAAATCAAGCAAGGCTGAGTGGTAAGAGAGATCACGGTCTAGTTAACTCTCTATCTTTTACGGAATCACCCCTAAATTACTCAGCTTTGCGTTGAAAGTTAAACTTTCTTATTCATTCGACTCTTCTCCGTGTAGTTCCAATTACTCCCATTGGGCCTGAGATACTCAGGTGGTTCTACAAGAGTTTCAACAGAACTGGAGTATCAAACTCTATTCACAGGGTTATGGCTTTTAAACCAACCTCTATGATCAGGATCCGACACAGCCCACGAAGGACTATAGGTCATCAATCTACCCTATAAACCTTAAGGTCCTGCAATGTGTAATGGACAAACCATACTCCCATTGCGTTAGGGGTGGATTGATATAATGATCTAGTAGTTTTTATTAGTGTTATCACCAACTGCCGGTGTTGGATGTGGAATGAACAAATCAGTTAGTAACATCTTGAGTACAAATACTTCAAGATCTAAAGTTGTTATTTTATAGACTCTATCAGACCGAGTTTGACATTATAACCGTCATTCTCTGATTTTACGAGTTTTATAACCAAACTTTACTCAATGCATTAAGATATTTCACGACATGAACGTGTACGCAAAATTTCCAGTCCTACCTTCAAGCACTAAATACTAAATTTCTATATTTACCGACGTGGGGTGAACCAAATTCACTCCTTATCCACAAATGCGTAGGCATCTTATAGGTAGACTTCTCAGTTTTTCATTACAACGTAAACCGTTATTTTGCATCCAATTTCTTAAATGAGTTCAGCAGCGTATCGTAGCACATCAATAACTAGATAAGGCAAATTTCTGGTGTATCCCTATATGAAAACATTTCACTGGGAGGCAGGCCGAGCATCAGTCCCGAAGACTACGCAATAACCTATTTCTGAGTATGGAATACTCTATCTCTGGTGAAATCAGAGATTTCCTCAAATATTTTGGTTAAACTTACCGGAGACTCGAATAGTTGTCAGACAAGATGTCACTACTTCAAAAGCTCCCACTAGCTTGTACCTTTCATATGACCCCGAAGGTTGTTATGAACAAGCTATGTTACTTCTTTAAATCTATTACCCTTTCCTGATTGAAAGGAAACTTAGTCATTGTTCCTTTGAGGCAGTGTTCCTTTGGTAGGAGATAGGAATCACCCTAAGCCGCGATCTTGAGATCTTGTCTTTAGGGAATATGCACTAATTAATAGAATATAAAGAAGCGTTTATCGAAATACGGAAACCATTTGCGTTTATATTGTTTAAGATGTGTTACATATACCTATTCAGCATTTCTTAGTGGTTCTGACTTTATCAAACAAAAGTCCGAGTCTTGGGTTCGTGCTACGAATGTTATATTCATCGTCAATAAGACAAACAAATTATCCTATTGAAAATGAATACGTTCGTTCCAACAAATCCGAAAACAGAAAATGAATTTTCTGTGGTATTCAAGAATTTAATCCGAGTTCATTTCCTTATATCACTCCCACTAGTCTATCTGAAATAACTCTCCGTTGTCTATTTTATTTATCATTTAATGCAAAGCTACTTAGTTCTTCCAAAGAACTTAGGCTCCGTTTGTTTTGGGGTGGAGTTTTTTTTGGAGTTTTTTTGGGAGTTTTTTTAGATAAAGTGATTGAAGTAATGATTAGAGAGTTGATGTGGTAAAATAAAGTATAATAATGATTGGTGTAGATTATGAAATGATTGGTGAAATAAAGTAGAATAATGAATAAAATAATGGTAAAAAATGTAATAAAGTTGATAAAGTGAAATGATGAGAGATGATTTAATATTTTTTTATTTGTAGTTGAAGATTTGATTGGTGATGTGATGGAAAAAAAACTCCCAAAAAAACATATTGCAAAACAAACACAAGACTTTATTTTATTTATCATTTAATGCAAAGCTACTTAGTTCTTCCAAAGAACTTAGCTTTTTAAGAAGATTGCTAAGGATGCATTAGTCAGTGATCCGAAATCACTTTCCTTATCCTCTAATTTCCAATTTATGAATTTTCCGGTTTAGCCTTAAAACTACTTAGTTTAGATGACTAACACGTATAAACATTCTTTCCCATTCTTGACTTTCCTTAAATGGAAACAGTCTTGAACTAGCAGTTCGTTTGAGTAGACACTACTCTTGAACTGTGGGATGCCTAATGATAGTGTTACTAGGTTGGACTATTCGATTTTTCTAATCACCAAATCATAAGAGCAAAGCTCCCACTAGTTTATCAGTTCCAAATACCGTCTAACTAGCAACACTTTGTATTTATGATTTTCAAAGAATAGAACATCACCTAGAACTAAGCTCCCACTAGTTTATCTGTTCCAAATACTGGCTAACTAGCACTGCTGTGTTCATGATGTTTCAAAGATTATAAAATCTCCAAAACTAAGGTCCCACTAGTTTATCCGTTCCAAATATTGTCTAACAAGTAACGCTTTATTATTGTTTTTCCAATGAATGGAAAAACTCTTGTGCGGTCCATTACACATTTCTAATGATCCAGAAAAACAATAAATCATAAGACTTTGGCTCCCACTAGTTTATCGGTTCCAAATACCCTCTAACTAGCAACGCCTTATGTATATGATTTTCCAATTTTTCAATTTAGAAATTTGTTGTGTAATAACACTTTTAAAATTCACTAAATGAATTTGTCTGATAGTCCTATATCATCTTTTGTAAATTAAGCATGGTCATCTCTCGTTCAACATGAGTGACATCCGTGACATACCTATACTATGTCATTAAGTTTTTAAAGGCTCAAGAGAAAAATCTCTTCCGAAAAATTAACTGCATTTATTGATAATTCACAACGTACTTGTTACTTTCCACATTTTTAATTAAGTCATATTACTAACAGTTTAGTAGCCTAGTGATTTAGTTGTAAAATAAATATGACCAAATGTTAAATTCAAAAATAAATTTTCACTACTAGATTTTTATTTTAGGAATATTAAACTATAAAAAGTTTATCCTACCATTCCAAGGATTTAACCACGCACCTCAGTGCCGCCGTAGTATAGGTCAAAGAGGTGACGGTTAAACTGAGACAATCTCTCTCAATGATTAAGCTTCGAGAATCAAACATCTCACGGGAATCAGACATCCCGGACCTTAATCATTGATTACCTTCCTTTTTCTAGCCTAGATATTTCAAAAATATCCATAAAGAGTGTGACCTACTATATCAGATCTCAAAGTACGCCCCGAGTATGCCGCCGTAGGGTCGGTTAGTGACTCAACGAGTACCCAAAATCCTATCCTTTCGGAGACCAAGCCTTGAATTTTGATAGGGGTGAACACCATCCGTAGGGGTCCGAAATCAAAGCGGCTCGAGGTATCACCCTTCTCTCATGTGCTTGCATCTATAGTAGAGGCCGTGGGGTTGGCTGTCGCCTTCCCCGCTCCCACTCAATAATTTGAAAAAAGTGGTGGGTTTACTAATTACGGTTTTTGCCTTGACATTAAGAAACAATAAATCAAAGTACTCCGAACAGGGTCGGTTATGTAGGCAAGCCTACGCCGTCTTATTCGTTGGAACATATGTGACAGTTCAGGCCAATCCGGCAGGAGAAGCCCTGTTTAGCCCGAAAGCTTATCGGCTATGCTAAGTCTTGTCGAACTACTGTAACGTACATCACACGTGGAGGGGAGTCGATTGAGCCGAAGCTCTGTTGAACTCGCCCAACCATGGTTAGACCATTTCCGAACCAATGTACTAAGATTTTCCGATTTCTAAGTTGTCATTCAAAGCATAATCTCGTTTCTGTTTAAGGTGGGTTCACTGAGAAGCCATCACCGAAAAACTCAACGATTTATCTAAGTGGAATTCACCGAGAATCCATCACTAAAATCGTAACGATTGACAAAACCCGGTTCCTCGGTTTTTATAATTAGTTACTTAATTTAATTAACTACCACACATATTAATTAAATAAGCTTCTTAACTAATTATACGAGTTATACTTGCCTAATTAATTCGAAATTAACTAGCTACATGTATGCATTGGAGTGGAATCATGATATGATGCCTGTCAAGGCAATTTTCCGGTTATATCACACAATTTCGATCATACACAAAAAATAAACGGAAAATAAACACCGCGATGGACCGTTGGTACCCCCGACTAACCTATTTTCTAAGGAAAAGAATAAATATTCTAAGTCTTCAAGTCTCGATCTTCGAACTTGAATCATCCGGATCGTGAATCTTCGATCTTGACACGAACCACGAACGACGAGGAGAGGAGGCCGTAATATACCAATATATTAAAAACTATATTTTTTTTTATTTTATAATATCAGGCCTCGGCCAAAAGGAAAAATAAAACCTTTTTATTTTTATTTTATATAAATCTATTGCCGGCAGTGGTTATGAAACCAATTGACCTATTGGTAAAATCAATTGCCATATCCCAAATATAAGCTGCCGCATTCCTTAATAAAAAATTGCCGCCGCATCCAAAACAAAAGCCGTGTACCCAAAAGGAAATTTGCCGAGCCAATTATAAAATAAAACAACAATATCGGCCTCCTCCCGTTTTACCTTTTTGATGATCTTCAACGGCATGATCTTCGTCGTCTCGAACCCGGATTAAAATAAAAAAAACAAAAGGTACTACCTTTAACAATTTTTCGAATTGAAATAAAATATTTTACATCATCCTATGCTCAATTGATACTAATCAAAGAGCTACAAAACAGATCTACGGGTAAACAGTACCAACCACAATTCATCTCTTCAACCAAGACATTCACAAAAGCATACAACATGATACATATTTCGAAATTATAAAAAAAACGAAATAAAACATCTAAAGCATGTTTTTCCACTCCTAGATAAAAAATTCACATACTTTGATCGTTAGATCAAAGGCTCTGATACCACTTGTAGGATGTAATATCACCGGATCAATCATAGATTGACCCGATTACGTAGCGGAATGCATCAGATCTAGATCTAAACGAAACAAAACATGTAAATAATAAATCTAAACTTACAAGGGGGTTTAGATTGCTTACCGGTTTATTGTGAATAAACACCAAGAACAATCCTCAATCCGAGCTATATGAGAGCCTAGTTGAGAAGCCAATGTCTTCCAACGTGTATCTCCAAGCACCACCAGGTGGATGGTGTTTCAAGCCTCCGGACCTCCTTGATATGCTACCTAGAAAACCCGAAGTTTTCTAAACTCGAACCCAAGTAGTATTGGCCGAAATATCTAGCCAATAATACTACCTTAAAACCGAAATTGTTATTCAAAAAAAAAAAACAAAAACCGAAATTGTGATCTAGGAATAGCTTGGGAGAACTCTCTTATATAAGAGAGAAATCCTAGTCCTTAAAGGATTTAATAATTAAGAGATAATTATTAGTATAATCCTTATTTTAAATATAAGATAAATATAATATATATCCCAAACAAATTCGGATAAATAATATTATTATCTAATATTCAATGATTTATCACTTAACAAATAAATGATTAAATCATATATTAAAAAATTATCCAAGAAAACTAATTTCCCAATAATTAAATAATATCACAAAATGCGCCACATATAAACCCTAAAAAAATGTCCACACGCATTTTATCATCACATTGGGCCGAGTCCACGAAAAATGGCTTTTCCATGTATTTAATTATTCAGTCCAACTAAACAATTAATCCACATATCAATTAAATAGTACAATCCAACTATTTAATTATAATTGAGGTGAAGCGACGAGAAAACATATGCTATGTTAGGAGCCACGTCGGGGACCATGGACCCATATTCAGTAGCTATGATAAATTAAATAATATTATCCGTAAGACCGAACAATAATATTCAATCTATTAATTCTGGGATTACACCACCATAAACCCGAAACTGAACCCTGCCGAATATAGATAACTTACACTCAACCATGAGTCGAAAGTGTCCACTGATATAATCATTACATACGGATAAATCCTCCATAGACTGTTCGTTTCGATTCGGGATATTTCCGTAAACCCTTCTTGATGTGATCCTTACGAATCAAATCCTTCGTTTGCCCAGGAAGAAACTGAATTGCAATCAATGAGAGCTATGATCCGTATCTTAATCTAAGACTACGGTTGGAACGCCACAACGTAATGCTCGGTTACGCTGATAAGTTCTCAAAGGGGCGATCCTCCAATCCAAGAGAATCTCACACATAAACGTGCACAATTAATACAAGCTTAATCAAATAATAAAATTTCACTCAAAATATATGTTGTTCATAAAAGAGATAGTGTTGGCCTATATATAGGCTACAAAAACCGACTCAATGTTCCATCTTCCAATGTGGGACGGAAAACTAACGAAAACTAAACAAACCTAAATGAAAAATGCACCTCCCACTAGATGGGCTTCGCCAAACCACACTTCATGCCCAACTAGCCTTTATTGACACAAAACTGAAATAAAAAGACTGATTAAACTAGGCGTTTTCTTTAAGCCCAAAAGCGTAGTGAATGTATAATATTGAAGCTTCATCACTCCTTTTGGGCTACCCATACTCTTCATGGATTTCTTTTAGCAAGGTGTTCAAGGCTTCTCTCATTCTCTTCCTTTTGAGACCAATGGATCACTCTTCTTCATGGGTGCTAATGGATCTGGCTCCTCATCTTAAAGCTCATCATATATCACATCATTCCCTCCCGGTTGGGAAGGATCTGTCCTCAGATCAAAGGGATTATCAAAAAGTGTCAAATCAGCCACGTTGATAGAAGGAGAAATATTCCAATCTGGTGGTAAGTCAATCTTGTAAACATTGTTGTTGATCCTCTCGAGCACTCGGAACGGTCCTTCGCCTTTCATGTGCAGTTTGGTCTTGCGTTGCTTTGGGAACCTATCCTTGCGCATGTGTAACCAAACATAATCGCCATGTTAAAAGATGACTTCCTTGCGACCCTTATTAGCCTACTTAGCATACCGCACCGTGGCTGCTTCCACATTCTTCCTTGCTGTCTCATGTAGCTCACGAACAAGCGCATCCTTCTGCTCACCATCCAAGCTAACCTGCGCAACATCAGGTAAAGGAGCCAAGGTAAAAGGTGTTTCTGGATTAAAACCATAAACCATCTCAAAAGGAGTAAATTTAGAAGCTGAATGTTTACACCTATTATAAGCAAATTCAGCGAAAGGTAAACAAGCTTCCCAATTCTTGAGATTTTTCCGAACAAGACAACGGCTAAATCGACCCAATACATGATTAACAACTTCAGTTTGACCATCAGTTTGAGGATGAAATGCAGTAGAATAAATCAACTTAGTTCCTAAACGCATCCACAAAACTCTCCAAAAATGACTAATAAACTTGGAATCCCTATCACTCACAATTGTTCGAGGCACACCATGCAATTTAACAACTTCCTTAAGAAACAAATCTGCAATAGAAGAGCATCATTAGTTTTAGAGCATGCAATAAAGTGTGCCATCTTAGAAAACCTATCCACCACCACAAACACAGTTTCCTTACAACTCTTAGAACGGGGTAAGCCCAACACAAAATCCATAGATAAATCACCCAAGGTTTGTGTAGAATAGGAAGGAAGTGATACAAACCATGGGGGTTGGACGTAGATTTAGCAGCCTTACAAGTGATACAAGCATCACAATATTTAGTAACATCAACTTTCATACGTGGCCAATAAAAATGTGACTTAAGTATATCAAGCGTCTTAGTAATGCCAAAATGACCCATAAGACCACCACTATGTGCCTCACCCACCAACAAGTCATGCATAGAACAACGAGGAATACTAATAACATGATCACGAAACAAAAAACCCTCGCGTCAAAAGAACCTACCATCGGTTTTATTAGCAGTATTACGCCAAATATCCTGAAAATCCTCATCAGAAGCATACAAATCCTTGATAAACTCAAAACCAAGGAATTTAGTTTGCATAATGGTAATTAAAGCAGGTCTACGAGATAAAGCATCAGCTACCACATTATCTTGACCCTTCTTATACTTAATGATAAAAGGAAAGGACTCAATGAATTCAACCCAACGAACATGCCGAGGAATTAACTTACCCTACCCTTTCAAGTACCTAAGTGATTCATGATCAGTGTGTATGATAAACTCTCTAGGACGTAAATAGTGCTGCCAAGTTTGGAGGGCTCTAACTAACACAAACAATTCCTTATCATAAGTAACATAATTCAAAGAGGCACCCTTAAGTTTCTCACTAAAATAAGCAATAGGTCTACCCTCTTGAGTTAAGACACCACCAATACCCACACCCGACGCATCACATTCAATCTCAAAGTGCTTATTAAAATCAGGAAGTGCAAGTATAGGGGCTGAAATTAAATGAGCTTTTAGAGTTTCGAAAGACTCCATTTGTCGTGGACCCCAATAGAAGGGTACATTCTTCTTCACAAGCTCGTTAAGAGGGGCTGCGATGCTGCTGAAATCCTTGACAAAACGCCTATAGAAACTCGCTAAGCCATGGAAACTACACACATCAGCCGCCGTTTATGGCGTAGGCCAATCCTCAATAGCCTTAATCTTGTCAAGATCGACTTCAACACCCTATTCACTTACCACAAACCCAAGAAAAACGACTCTATCCAAACAAAAGGAACATTTTTTAAGATTAGCATAGAGTTGAGCATTGCGAAGTAAGACAAAACAGCACGAAGGTGAACTAGGTGATCATCTAAATTGTGGCTATAAATCAGAATATCATCAAAATAAACTACCACAAATTTATTTATGAACTCTCGAAGCACCTCATTCATCAAACGCATGAAAGTACTAGGTGCATTATGTAAGGAAATCACTAGTTTAACGCAGCAGAATTTAAAATTTGGTTTCCTTTTCTAGATCGTTCTTCGTTTAATGCAATAAACACGTTAAGTAGTTTGACGGTTATACCTCAGATGATCTATAAGATTGTCGCTTTGACCGTCAACGGAGAGTAGTTCAGTGCGCAAACCGTCCACGCATCCGGCATCTTTCTCTAATCCACACGAACCCCTTGCCGGAATCCTCCTTGGATTGCTATCGGAAAAACTCCGGTTGCTAGACCGGCCCTTTTCTTCCCTCACAAACTCACTATGGATTGCTCTCTATTTTACACAAGAACTATGAGCTCTTGCAATTGTGATGTACAAAAGAGCTTGACACCCACCTCTTATTTATAGCTAAAGGTGGCGCCCCATATGTGTGTAGGAGAAGAAAACTTTTTCCCAATAAAATAAGGAAAATCAACTAGATTGATTTATCTCTTTAATTATAATTTATTTTGGCAATATCTTATATTGATTATAATTATCTTATTACCATAAATCTATTTTTCCAAAATCAATTAATATCTTATATTAATATTATGGCAATCTTATTAATTAAAGTGCACAATCCAAGTGTATCTCATACACTTAAATGCGGTGCCCCATATGCCAATTAATTGGCTTACGGAATATTCTTTAATTAATATAATTTATATATAATTAATATCTTGCATTTTATTTATTCATAATAAATAAATACCACCATATTAATTTACCACTATAACCTTGATAGTCTAGAGATAAACTTTCCTTATTTGGTTATCAACTATAACCGCATTTTAATCCGACTCGATGTTCATATGTGTGTGACCCGATAGGCTTCCGAATATGTTGGCCGTAGGCACAAAGTGCAATTTACTAAAATGCCCTTTATACCTAACGATCACGGGATAGCGTCTAGCAACACACCGTGACCCCTATCAACGGAGGAGTCAAAAGCAATGACTACTACCTTTCATGTGAAGCAGTTACCGTGTAACTTACAATCCTATCGCTGTAATAATATCCATACGATCGTATCTCGAGTGTCAATACATTGACGATCGTATCTTATAATCTGGATATCATGCTCTCTCGGAATAACACATTTACTCCCACTTTGCAAAGATTCTCGAGAGCTAGACATTCCTTATAAGAAGGCCATTTCGGATATTCGATCCCAATCATAGGATACGCGATTCCTGGACGACCAATCATGTATACTCTGCATGCTTCAATATCATACCCAATCACTACCGCATGATCGCCCCGTGGTTAGGAGAAATCTCAATAGTGTCAAAGCATTACAATCCACACCGTGATGCCATGAAGACTCCGGTCAAAAGGATAATTACACAACCGCCACATAGTGTGACACTTAATGTAAGTGGGTCAGTCTAACGTACGCATTCTCTAATACATGTCCACGTACAGTCCAAGTGTCCCTACACTTCAATAGACGAGATCTATCCCTATCTTCTAAAAGATAGAAGACATCCAATACGGCTAGTCTGATTATGCTATCAATGTCCCATTTGATAATATGTAAGACCAGAGACATTTAAGCACCAATATTGTTATAGTGACTAGAGATCTCATCAACCATAATCACTATCATGGTTTCTCTATCACAGATCGATACTAGGGACGTTACTATATATACAACAAATAACGTGAAGACAAACAATATATAATAACATAAGTGCTTTTATTAATCACAATAAAGTTATTACAGGAACTAAATAGACTGTAAAAGACCCGACCCGGTCGGATCCGGTCCAACCCGATTAGGTTTAGGACACCTTTCCAACAATCTCCCACTTGGCCTAAAGCCAATCACCCATATGCCTAAGCCCGTGCAAGTGAACATGTTTCTCATACTTTGCTTGAGACAATGCCTTGGTTAACGGATCAGCTATGTTATCATCCGTGTGGAATTTCTCTATCTTTATATATCCTCTATTGACTATCTCTCTAATCAAGTGATAGCACCGTAGCACATGTTTGGACTTCTGATGAGACCTTGGTTCCTTTGACTGAGATATCGCTCCATTATTATCACAGTACAGAGGCATTGGACCTTTAATGGAGGGAACCACACCAAGTTCAGTGATGAACTTCTTCATCCAAACTGCTTCCTTTGCCGCCTCCGAGGCTGCTATGTATTCGGCTTCCATTGTAGAGTCTGCAGTAGTCTCCTGCTTGGAACTCTTCCAGCTCACTGCTCCGCCATTAAGCATGAAAACAAATCCAGATTGTGACTTAAAGTCGTCCTTGTTAGTTTGGAAACTGGCATCTGTATAACCTCGTAATACTAAATCATCATTCCCGAAAACCAGGAACATATCCCTAGTACGTCTCAAATACTTCAAGATATTCTTGACAGCAATCCAGTGACCATCACCTGGATTGGACTGGTACCTACTAGTCATACTAAGAGGGTACGAGACATTTGGTCTTGTGCATAACATGGCATACATGATAGACCCGATTGCCGAAGCATAAGGGATCTTACTCATTTGTCCTATTTCTTCCTCTGTCTTGGGACTCATTCCCTTTGACAGGTAGACCCCATGTGACATGGGCATCAATCCTCTCTTGGACTGCTCCATACTGAATCTCTTCAGCATCTTGTCTATATAGGTGGAGTGCGACAGACCAAGCAACCTTTTAGATCTATCTCTATAGATCTTTATTCCTAGAATATAGGCTGCCTCACCCAAGTCCTTCATTGAGAAGTTCTTGGATAACCAAGCTTTGACTGATTGTAACATAGGTACATCATTCCCTATGAGAAATATGTTATCTACATAAAACACTAGGAACACAATGGCACTCCCACTAACCTTCTTGTAAACACAGGGCTCATCTTTGTTCTTGATGAAATCAAACTGTTTGATTATCTCATCAAAGCGAATATTCCAACTCGGAGAAGCTTGCTTTAACCCATTAATGGATCTTTGCAGTTTACACACCATCCTGGCATCATTGGTTATGAAACCCTCAGGCTATGTCATATACACTTCCTCAGACAGGTTCCCGTTAAGGAAAGCTGTTTTCACATCCATCTGCCAGATTTCGTAATCATGGTATGCTGCAATAGCGAGCAAAATTCTAATGGATTTTAACATGGAAACAGGTGAAAAGGTTTCGTCATAGTCAACTCCTTGTCTTTGCTTATATCCTTTTGACACTAACCTAGCCTTGTAGGTAGTCACGTTACCGTCCATGTCGGTCTTTCTCTTAAAGACCCATTTGCACCCTATGGGAACTATTCCCTCAGGTGGATCAACTAAGTTCCAAACATGGTTGTCTTTCATGGATTCCATTTTAGAATTCATGGCTTTCAGCCATTTCTCTTTGTCATGCCTCATAAGTTCTAGGGTCCTCATCTTCCATGAGATACACGCCAGTGTACCTTTCTGGTTCACGGTGTTCCCTGGTGGATCTTTGAGGTGCTAGTGTGTCTACGGTAGAGGGTGGCCCCACATTTGCATGTGGTGTCTCCTCTACTTCCATCAACGGACTGTTATCCGTAAGTGGTTCTCGAATTTCTTCAAGATCAATTTTACTCCCACTGACCCTATCCAGAATAAACTCTTTCTCCAGAAAGTGGCCAGTCCTGGCAACAAACTCCTTTTGTTCCTCAGGGTGATAAAATTGGTACCATTTGGTTTCCCTAGGATAACCCACAAACAGACATTTGTCAGATCTAGGTTCCAATTTGTCAGGCATGGTCCGTTTCACATAAACTGGACATCCCCAAGGTTTCATGTAACCTAGTGTTGGTTTCTTCCCTTTGAACACTTCATAGGGAGTGGACTCAACCGTCTTTGATGGAACTCGGTTCAGTGTATAGGATGCGGTTTCTAGAGCATACCCCCAAAACTATTTTGGAAGAACTGTGTAGCTCATCATGGATCATACCATGTCTAACAAAGTACGGTTCCTCCTCTCAGATATGCCATTCATTTGAGGCGTACCTGGAGGGGTCCATTCAGGTAGAATCCCATTCTCCTTTAAATAACTCTGAAACTCTCCATCTAAGTATTCTCCGCCTCGATCAGATCGAAGCGTTTTGATTTCTTTACCCAATTGTTTCTCCACTTCACTTCTGAATTCCTTGAACTTTTTGATGGCTTCACACTTATACTTCATTAAGTATATATAACCATAGTGAGAATGGTCATCAGTGAAAGTGATAAAATAAGAGTATCCTCCTTTGGCTTGAATTGACATTGGGCCACATACATCAGTATGTATGAGCTCAAGCAATTCATTGGATCTTATCCCTTTGTCACTAAAAGGTGACTTTGTCATCTTGCCATGTAAAGAAGCTTCGCATGTATCAAACGATTCGTAATCGAATTGATCCAACATTCCATCTTTATGGAGTTTGGAAATTCGATTCTTATTTATATGGCCAAGTCTACAATGCCATAAGTAGGATTCATTCAAGTCATTTGTTTTGGCTTTCTTGTTATTTATATTAAGTACATCAACATTCATATCTAATATGTAGAGACCATTGCTATGTATGCCAGTACCATAAAAGATTCCATCACGTGAAAAAGAACAACATTTATTCTCAAACGTAAATGAAAAAGCATCAATATCTAATGCAGAAATGGAAATAATGCTCTTCATAAGAGCAGGAACAAAATAACAGTTATTGAGTTCTAGTACTAGCCCACTGGGCAATGAAAGAAAATACGGCCAGCGAAGCAACACTTGCTCCATTTCCAACGCGTAGGTCCACTTATCCTTTCCTCAGATCTCTAGTTCTTCTTAGTGCCTGCATATTCGTACAAATATGAGAACCACAACCAGTATCTAATACCCAGTGGTTAGACTTAGAAGAAGTAATGTTGATCTCAATCATAAATATACCTGAAGTCGATGCATCAGAATGCTTCTTCTTGGTACTCAATAAGCCTTTGCAGTTTCTCCTCCAATGTCCGGTCTCACCGCAATGGAAGCAAGCATCATTGGATTTGTCTTTTGCTATCTTAGGCGTTGGCTTAGGTGCAGCCTTCGCCTTCTTGGACTTTTTCTGGGATTTTGCCTTGCCCTTGCTCGAAGTGACCAGCAACACTTGCTTTCCCTTCCCCACAGTGCCCTCAGCAGTCTTCAACATGTTCAATAACTCCGCAAGGGAGCAATCTATCTTGTTCATGTGATAGTTCATCACGAACTGCGAGAATGAAGCAGGTAGAGATTGCAGAATCAAGTCAATACTCAACTCTCGTTCCAACTTGTGGCTGCTTCCCAAGCCTCTCTATGTACCCGATCATTTTAAGCACGTGTGACCCCACAATGATCCCGGATGCCATCTTACAACTAAACAGGGCCTTCAAGACCTGCGTACCTCTCGAAGGCGAGGCGAGAAGCATAAAGTTCCTTCAGGTGGACCATGATAGAGTAGGCGCGTCGATAGACTCATGTTGTTCTCGCAGATTCAGTGTCATAGAAGCAAGCATGATACATGTAGCATCGATCTTGTCGAAGCGATTGCTTGTTGTACTTCTCGACAGCATCTGCAGCCGAACCCTCAGCGGGCTTTTCTGGTAGGGCCTCGTCCAAGAGATATCCAATCTTCTCGTGCCTCAAAATGATTTTGAGGTTTCTTTCCCAATCGAGAAAATTAGTTTCGTCAAGCTTGTTTTCGATGATAAAACGAAGGTTCAATTTGTTTGGCATTTTCTACAATAATAAATAAAGATAGAATAAGTAAAAGCTCATGTATAAGAAAAACCCTAAATTTGCACTAAAAATTTTATAAGGTTTTACTCCCACAAGCCAACTTTTCCCAATTGGCTTTCAAGAATTTGATTAATTCTTTAGTGGCTGGGATCCAATCTAGTCGCCTTAATCCCCGACGGTGGTCGATCAATCTCGGCAATTTCAAAAGGTAGGTACTCCTACAAGTCGCATCATATGTGACTCCCAGTGGTTGACTAGTCAACTCTTTGACAGTCCGCATCTCTATGTGGTAGTCAACCCCTTGTCTCTAAAGTCAGACGGCCCTGACGGTGGCCAATCACCGAAAGACCTTAGTTGTGTCATAACCCAATATTCATGAGATCTCGTGACGATCATATCTCGATAATAACGATATACCCGTGGTAGGTCAACTCCCAACGGTGGTCGATCAGTTGGATTCGAACAAAGGCTCTTCACCGTCATTATAATATCGGGAGACAATTTTGGCTCGATTTTTGGCGTGGGAATAATTTTAAATTATTCACATAATTAATTTGGTTTAAGTATGGTCTCATCTACTATGTGCATATTACTACGATATCATATAAAGTAAAACATACACAACATTCCGCGCATAAAATAACCGGTATGATCATGGACTTTTCTAGGTGCGGTTTGAATACAAACCGACGAAACCATGGGTCACAAACTAAGGGTATCTGCAACCGCCAATAGGATCTTTATTCTTCAGACGCCAATGTGTTCTTTATCTCTCCTTGGTCTTCAACTTCTTGCTCCATTCTTGTTACATAATAATTTATCTAATAATTACACCCGCCGCACACGGGGGGAGCTAACGGGAATGGGATAAATGCAAAAAGTAAATTAGGTCACGTTCTTCATAACGGCCGAGGACAATTTATTTTAAAAAACCAACATAAAGAAAACATTCCCATCTATCCTATTGGTTGAGTCCATATAATCACATTATATCTACATATCTAATTCATACAATTTTATCTTATGAAAAGATTAAATTCTAATTTTTAACTACTCATGCGTCTTTATTTTATCACATCAAATAATTAAATAACATTTAATTAATTATATGACTTAATCGAAAATTAAAATTAACATTTAATTTTAAATCGATTTTAATTTCAATTAAATTTGAACTTTTCAAAATAAATTAAAATTATAAAGTCTCCTATTTGTTTCCTTTCCAAAACCAAATTTGGCTTAGGCCTGGCCACTTTCCAAAATCAAAATTTTGGAAGTGGCCTAGGCCTAGGCCTTTTACAAATCAAATATTTGAAAAGGGCTCAGCCTATTCCAAATCAAATATTTGGAAAGGCCAAATAATTTTAGTTTAGTTCGCCACTTTCCAAAATCAAAATTTTGGAAGTGGCCTAGGCCTAGGCCTTTTACAAATCAAATATTTGAAAAGGGCCTAGGTCTATTTCAAATCAAAATTTGGAATGGCCAACATGCCATATGGTTTCCCAATGGCCCAAACTATTTGAACCATTGGTTAGCCATATGACACAACTAAACAAACGAGATATCTATGCACAATAAATATCACAAAACGAAAAGGGTCGATCTCCCCCATTGGAAGAAGAGAGCCGACGGACGGCAGCCCAAAGGCCACCGCCGCCGCCGCCGAGGGAGGGGGCCGCCGCCAGTCGGCCGAGCCCCCCTATAAACCCTATTTTTTTTTGTTTTAACGTTTCGTGATTTAAATCTTGCATCTATCGAGTAAATACTACGCAATTAATTTATGCTTATTTCTTAAGCTCAAAGTCTGGCTCCGATACCACTGTTAGGAAATCGCTAGTTTAACGCAGCGGAATTTAAAATTTGATTTCCTTTTCTAGATCGTTCTTCGTTTAATGCAATAAACACGTTAAATAGTTTGACGGTTATACCTCAGATGATCTATAAGATCGTCGCTTTTACCGTCAATGGAGAGTAGTTCAGTGCGCAAGCCGTCCACGCGTCCGGCCTCTATCTCTAATCCACACGAACCCCTTGCCGGAATCCTCCTTGGATTGCTATCGGAAAAACTCCGGTTGCTAGACCGGCCCTTTTCTTCCCTCACAAACTCACTATGGATTGCTCTCTATTTTACACAAGAACTATGAGCTCTTGCAATTTTGATGTACAAAAGAGCTTGACACCCACCTCTTAATTATAGCTAAAGGTGGCGCCCCATATGTGTGTAGGAGAACAAAACCTTTTCCCAATAAAATAAGGAAAATCAACTAGATTGATTTATATCTTTAATTATAATTTATTTTGTCAATATCTTATATTGATTATAATTATCTTATTACCATAAATCTATTTTTCCAAAATCAATTAATATCTTATATTAATATTATGGCAATCTTATTAATTAAAGTGCACAATCCAAGTGTATCTCAAACACTTAAATGTGGCGCCCCATATGCCAATTAATTGGCTTCCGGAATATTCTTTAATTAATATAATTTATATATAATTAATATCTTGCATTTTATTTATTCATAATAAATAAATACCACCATATTAATTTACCACTATAACCTTTATAGTCCAGAGATAAACTTTCCTTATTTGGTTATCAACTATAACCGCATTTTAATCCGACTCGATGTTCATATGTGTGTGACCCGATAGGCTTCCGAATATGTCGGCCGTAGACACAAAGTGCAATTTACTAAAATGCCCTTCATACCTAACGATCACGGGATAGCGTCTAGCAACACACCGTGACCCCCAATCATCGGAAGAGTCAAAAGCAATGACTACTACCTTTTATGTGAAGCAGTTACCGTGTAACTTACAATCCTATCGCTGTAATAATATCCATACGATCGTATCTCGAGTGTAAATACATTGACGATCGTATCTTATAATCTGGATATCATGCTCTCTCGGAATAACACATTTACTCCCACTTTGCAAAGATTCTCGAGAGCTAGACATTTCTTATAAGAATGCCATTTCGGATATTCGATCCCAATCATAGGATACGCGATTCCCGGACGACCAATCATGTATACTCCGCATGATCGCCCCGTGGTTAGGAGAAATCTCAATAGTGTCAAAGCATGACAATCCACACCGTGATGCCATGAAGACTCCGGTCAAAAGGATAATTACACAACCGCCACATAGTGTGACACTTAATGTAAGTGGGTCAGTCTAACGTATGCATTCTCTAATACACGTCCACGTACAGTCCAAGTGTCCCTACACTTCGATAGACGAGATCTATCCCTATCTTCTAAAAGATAGAAGACATCCAATACGTGCTAGTTTGATTATGCTATCAATGTCCCATTTGATAATATGTAAGACCAGAGACATTTAAGCACCAATCTTGTTATAGTGACTAGAGATCTCATCAACCATAATCACTATCATGGTTTCTCTATCACAGATCGATACTAGGGACGTTACTATATATACAACAAATAACATGAAGACAAACAATATATAATAACATAAGTGCTTTTATTAATCATAATAAAGTTATTACATGAACTAAATAGACTGTAAATGACCCGACCCGGTCGGATCTGGTCCAACCCGATTGGGTTTAGGACACCTTTCCAACACATTAGTCAAGCCAAAGGGCATGACCAGCCACTCATATAACCCAAACTTGATTTTAAAAGCTATATTCCATTCATCACCCTCTCTAATTTGAACTTGGTGATAGCCGCTCTTAAGATCAATTTTAGTAAAAATTTTAGCACCCCTAAGTTCCTCTAGCATGTCATCTAAACGAGGAATGGGATAACGATACTTTATCGTGATTTGATTAATGGCACGACTGTCCATGCACATTCTTCATTCACCTCCTTTCTTGGGCACTACTAACACTGGCACAACACAAGGGCTCATAGATTCTTGAATTTTCCCTATAGCTAGCAACTCATCGACTTTCTTCTTGATCTCTAAAGTTTCTGCGGGGTTGGCTCTATAAGCCGGATGATTGGGCAACACAGAGCCCGGCACGAGGTCAATATGATGCTCCACGCCTCCCAATGGTGGTAAGCCACTTGGTTCCTCATCGGGGAATACATCAGCAAACTCCTGCAAGACAGAGCACACAACACTAGGTAGAGAACCGATGAGATCACTTACAAGCATTAAACAAGGGGAAATGGAGGGGAAATGGGAAGGGGATCCATTCGGCCAAGTCACCTATGGTGAGTGTGTGGGGCCGGCTGCATGTGTAGGGGGAGGGATCACGGGACCTTTAAATAAGAAAATAAATACAACCTGATTGGATTCAATAGTATCAATGAATTCAGTGGCTTTGGCATAGAAATTCATATACACACGCGCACCTTTTGACTTTTCAACTGTATAAACACCCTCACTAGTTATGGCACCGACACTGGCAATTGACTTTTCAACTTTATTACTCCTTCGGCGAGAAACTAAATCGACCTCCCTTGCAGTTTGATTTTCAACTTTTATTTTGCCCTCATTCCTAAGACCCTCATGTTTTTTTTTCTCCCGTCAATTTTTTATCTTTACTTTTCAACTGTTCTCCATCTTTCTTTTGCTTTTCCTCACGAGCTCTAACAAGTGCAAGCTGATCTTGACGTACTTGTTCAAGTGTAAGAGCTGACAAAGAATAATTCTTGCCCTTATGATGAACGGTGTACTTATTCAGAAACCCATCAAACAACACCTTTCTATCATATTGCCAAGGGCGACCCAACAATATATGGCTGACTTCCAAGGGGACTACATCACATAACACCTCATCTTCGTATTTCCCAATACTAAAAGAAATCAACGCCTGTTGTGTAACCTTCAACTCTCCCACACTATTCAACCATTGCAACTTGTAGGGGTGGGGATAAGGAATAGTAGGTAAACCCATACGAGGAATCAAATCAGCACTAACAACATTAGCACAACTACCAGAATCGACAATAAGAGAACATAGTTTACCATTCAGCAAGCAGTGTGTATGGAAAATATTATCACGTTGGACACCGTTCTCAAGTTTAGCACTAGCAGTTAGCACATTTTTAAGCACATAAATAGAACCCACAAGTGGGCCACACTCAATATTACCCTCCTCATCCTCATAATCAGCCTGTTCAAAGTCCTCATCATCAAAATCATCACCATTTACAGCCTCCTCTTCAACTAGCATACTACGTTTAGTAGGACATTCATATGCAACATGACCAACACCGGTGCATTTAAAACATGTAACGTCACGAGGCTGCCTAATGCGGTGATCTACACCTTTTCCCTTCTCACCTGCCTTAGCTTTAGAAGCGTCATAGGAAGTAGTAGGGGCTGTCCGAGGTGCACTCCGTACAAAATTTGGATTAACACCTCTAGGCTGAAACGAACGAAAAGAAGAAGAATTACCTCCAATTGATTTATTAAAAGTGGGTTTTGGGCGTTTCAACTGCTTCCCAATCGCACGAGCCGTTTGTAACATCTCATCAAATGTATTACAACCACGTAACTCCAATGGCTGTCCAATTTCCAAAAGCACACCACACAAAAAATGCTGCATGGTGACCATCTCCTCCTCCTCAGTCTATGATCTTGCTAGTGTAGTCATCATCTACTCATATAAATCATCCACCGAACGGTCTCCTTGTTTCATAGTCTGAAGAGCATGATAGAGATCTTGATAATATGATATAGGAACAAATCGAGTGCGCATTACCTCATTCAAAAGTGTCAATGTATGGATGGGAGGCTGTCTATGTTTGGTACGCATGAATTGTACCTGATTCAACCACACCATAGCATAACCTGTAAACTCCAATTGAGCTAGATTGCACTTCTTCTCATCAGTATAATTATTACATGCGAAAATCTGATCAAGCTTATTCTCCCAATCAAGATACACAGAAGCACTGCCGGATCCCGTAAAACTAGGAAGCTTCATCTTTACCCTTGTCATGTTATTATCTGGAATGTTCTCAGCCTCTACACCATTATCAATTGCATCATCATTCAGATTTCGGGCTTGCGGATCATTGTGCAACCGGACTGGTTGCCTAACTTGATTCACTGCACCAATAATACCTCGGTCTCCACGACCAACGGGCTGCCCTTCACGATCACGATCAGCTAATTGCGTGGCCAAATTTTGAATGGACGCCGTTATCGCAGCCAGCTGATCAGCCATCTCCTCACGAAACCTCTCAATCTTATTATTAGTCACATCATTCACGGCCTTGGCATGGGTAGCCAATCTCCCTTCAAAATACTCATCTCTCAATACATTATCATTATCACTCTTATCGTCCGCCATAGGATAAACAATTCAAGCCTCACCAATACACTCGTGTTTACACTCACCCTCTCTCTTATGGAAAGTAAAGCACCCTTTTACATACGAATCAGAATAACGAGCAAAGCGAATCTAGGCTAGGGTTCGGTTTGGGACGGGTTCGGATCACTAAAATTTTCGTAACACCAAATTTTGCACAAGTACTCTACGACACAACACAAGCTACAAAAAAACAAAAAAAATTCTTGCAGAATTTTCCCACCAATTTTACTCTTGTTTTTATCACAAAAATTTTCGTAACACCAAATTTTGCACAAGAACTCTACGACACAACACAAGCAACAAAAAACCAAAAAAAATTTTGCACAATTTTCCCGCCAATTTACTTTTCTTTTTTCTTTTTTTTTTCTTTTTTTTAGGCCGGGATGGCTTTTGGACGATTACACAAACAACAACTTATACGCACATCAATTAAACAACTGACGAAACTAATAAGCACAAATTAGGGTTCTTGGTTTCAAGAACGTAGATCGTGTGCACGAAAGAGTGAATCATGATGAGTTCTTGATCGTTCTTGGTGTGAAAATAGGGTTTAGGGTTGAAAGGTTGCGATTTTGGGGGTGTTGCAACCTTATAATCCAGGGATGTTGAGGGCTTAGGTAGGCTGATTGCTACGGGTTTGTGTGTATTGTAGCAATATTATCCGGGCTGCGAAGAAGAAGGTTTGAAGAAAATTTGAAGGTTTCGGGTTGAAGGATTCGGTTTAGGGTTGTGAAAACCTAGGATTTGATTCGGCCAAGAACAAGAAGAAAACGGAAAAGAAAACGATAAAGAAAAGAAAGACGTGTTTTTTTAGTAAGATAAGAAAAAAAAACGAAATTAAAGGAAAAGGATATTTGATTACCTTCAGTTACAGAGCTTTGATACCAACTGATGTGATCCTTACGAATCAAATCCTTTGTTTGCCTAGGAAGAAACTGAATTGCAATCAATAAGAGCTATGATCCGTATCTTAATCTAAGACTACGGTTGGAATGCCACAACGTAATGCTCGGTTACGCTGATAAGTTCTCAAAGGGGCGATCCTCCAATCCAAGAGAATCTCACACATAAACGTGCACAATTAAGACAAGCTTAATCAAATAATAAAATTTAACTCAAAATATATGTTGTTCATAAAAGAGATAGTGTTGGCCTGTATATAGGCTACAAAAACCGACTCAATGTTCCATCTTCCAATGTGGGACGGAAAACTAACAAAAACTAAACAAACCTAAATGAAAAATGCCTCCCACTAGACGGGCTTCGCCAAACCACACGTCAGGCCCAACTAGACTTTTTTGACACAAAACTGAAATAAAAAGACTGATTAAACTAGGCTTTTTCCTTAAGCCCAAAAGCGTAGTGAATGTATAAAATTGAAGCTTCATCACTCCTTTTGGGCTGCCCATACTCTTCATGGATTTCTTTTAGCAAGGTGTTCAAGGCTTCTCTCATTCTCTTTCTTCCGAGCCTTGTCAAAGGTCCATCTCTAATGACCAATGGATCACTCTTCTTCATGGGTGCTAATGGATCTAGCTCCTCATCATAAAGCTCATCATATATCACATCACTTCTCGAAACCTCTTATCCTTATTTACCATTAACCTCCTAGTGATCAAATAGTTCATAACTAAAATAATATGAACTGAGCTCATCGATCAGTTTCTAGGATTAACAAAAAAGGGAACTGTATGTCTGCTTCCTGAGGGAAGGAATGGATTCCATGTCTGTGATAGCACAGACTGCTCACTCATTCTAGAATAGAGCCAACGAGAAGTGTTAGACCACATACTTCGAAGTGATCCTTACCTGACACATCAAACCCTACCCTAGTCTAGCGTTAAATGCCCTGTGATCACCTCAGGATTGAGATTCATCCATATATGATCATCTTGTGATTCGATAAGACTTCTCGATTACGGAATTATATCGAGAACTCAAATTAAATCGGTCCAGCCCTATAGGATTATCATCATATATAAATGACCCACTAGGTACCCTATTACCGACAGTCCGGATAAGACTGTCACACCTAAAGTGTTCTGGGCGCATTATTAGCAAATTAATCTTGAGGCCCGTACTCAGATTAATAAGTGCTACGGACTAAGTTAATTTTAAGTACATCTCACTAACTCAATCCTCTTGTGTATAGCCATACACTGAGTTATGTGATTACATAAACGAGGTACTTAGGGTTTTCAGCAGTGTCTTAATTATAAGCATATATGCATATAATAAGATGAATTATTAATTCTGTCCTAAAACAATTAGATAATTGTTTTTCGGGCACTACACCTAACAATCTCCTACTTGCACGAAAGGCAAGTGGATTAATTGTTTTAGAGCACACCCCTTTATATCTATATCTACAACATTCTCCCACTTTCTCAAAACAAGCGAGGCGTACAACATTCTCCCACTTTCTCAAAACACATCTTAGACTTCATCCTTCTAAATCGAGTGTAGAATGAATCTAGAAAGGAATACCATGTGACTTGGACGATCGATCGTAGGTTGGCGGCTTGGGTCTCTTTGCGTTTCCATAACCAGGTGGTACACATTTAATATGTTGTTAACACTCGAGGATAAGATCTACTTAACGATTAGCCTTACCATTCACAAACACTAATTCTAGTTTGCACTGAATATACTACATATTACTAATATTGATTGAGGATTCACTAAAGACTTATCAACATTGTTTAGATAAAGTCCACAGGTATTAAAATATATGACTTTGAAATGATCCTAATAGTGTTTGATGGGATTTAATCAATTCTAGAATTTGAGTGATATAGTAGAATGAATGGCGAAGGCATCCCGCCACCACAAGGTTCTTTTACCAACAAAACTTAGCATACTACTTTACTAATATTGATTCCCGGTCTACGAAAGACTTATCAACACATATTAAAAGGTATGACTTTGGAATCTCCTATAGGTTTTTTAATCCTCAAAGGATATAAGCTATGGCGAGGCATCCCGCCAAAGGTGAATAAATTTAGAACCGTTAGTCTATTTGTTCTTAGCTAAAACCCTATATGTTCTTAGCTAAAATGAGTTCGAATGAGTTTCCATTTGTTTGGCAAGGAAGTCTTAGGGAATCACCCCTATTTCCCTCTTTCTGACGAAATCAAGCAAGGCTGAGTGGTAAGAGAGATCACGGTCTGGTTAACTCTCTATCTTTTAGGGAATCACTCCTAAATTACTAAGCTTTGCGTTGAAAGTTAAACTTTCTTATTCATTCGACTCTTCTCTGTGTAGTTCCAATTACTCCCACTGGGCCTGAGATACTCAGGTGGTTCTACAAGAGTTTCAACAGAACTAGAGTATCAAACTACATTCACAGGGTTATGGCTTTTAAACCAACCTCTATGATCAGGATCCTACACAGCCCACGAAGGACTATAGGTCATCAATCAACCCAATAGACCGTAAGGTCCTTCAATGGGTAATGGACAAACCATACTCCCATTGCGTTCGGGGTGGATTGATATACTGATCTAGTTTAGTAGTTTTTATTAGTGTTATCACCAACTGCCGGTGTTGGATGTGGACTGAACAAATCAGTTAGTAACATCTTGAGTAAAAATACTTCAAGATCTAAAGTTGTTATTTTATAGACTCTATCAGACCGAGTTTGACAGTATAACCGTCATTCTCTGATTTTACGAGTTTTATTACCAAACTTTACTCAATGCATTAAGATATTTCACGACCTGAATGTGTACGCAAAATTTCCAGTCCTACCTTCAAGCACTAAATGCTAAATGTCTATATTTACCGAAGTGGGGTGAACCGAATTCACTCCTTATCCACAAATGCGTAGGCATCTTTTAGGTAGACTTCTCAGTTTTTCATTACAATGTAAACCGTTATTTTGCATCCAATATCTTAAATGAGTTCAGCTGCGTATCGTAGCATATCAATAACTATATAAGGCAAATTTCTGGTGTGTCCCTAAGTGAAAACATTTCACTGGGAGGCAGGTCGAGCATCAGTCCCGAAGACTACGCAATAACCTATTTCTGAGTATGGAATACTCTATCTCTGGTGAAATCAGAGATTTCCTCAAATATTTTGGTTAAACTTACCGGAGTCTCGAATAGTTGTCAGACAAGATGTCACTACTTCAAAAGCTCCCACTAGCTTGTACATTTCATATGACCCCAAAGGTTGTTATGAACAAGCTATGTTACTTCTTTAAATCTATTACCCTTTCCTGATTGAAAGGAAACTTAGTCATTGTTCCTTTGAGACAGTGTTCCTTTGACTGGGAGATAGGAATCACCCTAAGCCAGTCTTCAGATCTTGTCTTTAGGGAATATGCACTAATTAATAGAATATAAAGAAGCGTTTATCGAAATACGGAAACCATTTGCATTTATATTGTTTAAGATGTGTTACATATACATATTCAACATTTCTTAGTGGTTCTGACTTTATCAAACAAAAGTCCGAGTCTTGGGTTCGTGCTATGAATGTTATATTCATCGTCAATAAGACAAACAAATTATCCTATTGAAAATGAAAACGAATCCGAAAACAGAAAATGAATTTGTTGTGGTACTCAAGAATTGAATCCGAGATTCCTTTCCTTATATCACTCCCACTAGTCTATCTGAAATAACTACCCGTTGTCTATTTTATTTATCGTTTAATGCAAAGCTACTTAATTCTTCCAAAGAACATAGCTTTTTAAGAAGATTGCTAAGGATGCATTGGTCAGTGATCCGAAATCACTTTTCCTTATCCTCTAATTTTCAATTTATGAATTTTCCGGTTTAGCCTTAAAACTACTTAGTTTAGATGACTAACACGTATAAACATTCTTTCCTATTCTCGACTTTCCTTAAATGGAAACAGTCTTGAACTAGCAGTTTGTTTGAATAGACACTACTCTTGAACTGTGGGATGCCTAATGATAGTGTTACTAGCTTGGACTATTCGATTTCTCTAATCGACAAATCATAAGAGCAAAGCTCCCACTAGTTTATCAGTTCCAAATACCGTCTAACTTGCAACACTTTGTATTTATGATTTTTCAAAGATTAGAACATCAACTAGAACTAAGCTCCCACTAGTTTATAAGTTCCAAATACTGTCTAACTAGCAATGTTGTGTTCATGATGTTTCAAAGATTATAAAATCTCCAGAACTAAGCTCCCACTAGTTTATCAGTTCCAAATACTGTCTAACAAGTAAAGCTTTATTCTTGTTTTTCCAATGAATGGAAAATCTCTTGTGCAGTCCATTACACATTTCTAATGATTCAGAAAAACAACAAATCATAATACTAAGGCTCCCACTAGTTTATCGGTTCCAAATACCGTCTAACTAGCAACGCCTTATGTATATGATTTTCCAATTCTTCAATTTAGAAATTTGTTGTGTAATAACACTTTTAAAATTCACTAAATGAATTTGTCTGATAGTCATATATCATCTTTTGTAAATTAAGCATGGTCGTCTCTCGTTCAACACGAGTGACATCCATGACATACCTATACTATGTCATTAAGTTTTTAAAGGTTCAAGAGAAAAATCTCTTCCGAAAAATTAACTGCATTTATTGATAATTCACAACGTACTTGTTACTTTCCATATTTTTAATGAAGTCCTATTACTAACATTTTAGTAGCCTAGAGATTTAGTTGTAAAATAAATATGTCAAAAAGTTAAATTCAAAAATAAATTTTCACTACTAGATTTTTATTTTAGGAATAATAAACTATAAAAAGTTTATCCTACCATTCCAAGGATTTAACCACGCACCTCAGTGCCGCCGTAGGGTAGGTCAAAGAGGTGACTGTTAAACTGAGACAATCTCTCTCAATGATTAAGCTTCGAGAATCAAACATCTCACGGGAATCAAACATCCCAGACCTTAATCATCTATTACCTTCCTTTTTCTAGCCTAGATATTTCAAAAATATCCAAAAGAGTGTGACCTACTATATCAGATCTCAAAGTACGCCCCGAGTATGCCGCCGTAGGGTCGGTCAGTGACTCAACGAGTACCCAAAATCCTATCCTTTCGGAGACCAATCCTTGAATTTTGACAGGGGTGAACACCATCCGTAGCGATCCAAAATCAAAGCGGCTCGAGGCGTCACCCTTCTCTCATGTTCTTGCATCTATAGTAGAGGCCGTGGGGTTGGCTGTCGCCTTCCCCGCTCCCACTCAATAATTTGAAAAAAGTGGTGGGTTTACCAATTACGGTTTTGGCCTTGACATTAAGAAATAATAAATCAAAGTAGTCCGAACAGGGTCGGTTATGTAGGCAAGCCTACTCCGTCTTATTCGTTGGAACAAATGTGACGGTTCTGGCCAATCCGTCAAGAGAAGCCCCGTTTAGCCCGAAGGCTTATCGGCTATGCTAAGTCTTGTCGAACTACTGTAACGTACATCACACGTGGAGGGGAGTCGATTGAGCCGAAGCTCAGTTGAACTCGCCCAACCATGGTTAGACCATTTCTAAACCCATGTACTAAGATTTTCCGATTTCTAAGTTGTCACTCAAAGCGTAATCTCGTTTCTGTTTAAGGTGGATTCACTGAGAAGCCATCACCGAAAAGCTCAACGATTTATCTAAGTGGGATTCACCGAGAATCCATCACTAAAATCGTAATGATTGACAAAACCCGGTTCCTCGGTTTTTATAATTAGTTACTTAATTTAATTAACTACCACAAATATTAATTAAATAAGCTTCTTAACTAATTATACGAGTTATACATGTCTAATAAATTCGAAATTAACTAGCTACATGTATGCATTAGAGTGGAATCATGATATGATGCATGTCATTGCAATTTTCCGGTTATATCACACAATTTCGATCATACATGAAAAATAAACGGAAAATAAACACCGAGATGGACCGTTGGTACCCCCGACTAACCTATTTTCTAAGGAAAAGAATAAATATTCTAAGTCTTCATGTAACGCCCCTTTCCCGGACACCGAGTCCTTATCCGGAAAGAGCGCTCGGCACAAATATTATCAAATAAATTCAATAATATATGTAAGTCTTACGTCATACATCAGAACTAAAACGACGTGGAAGATAAAACGACTCGGGAAAAACAAAAGACAAAAGATCGAACACATGGTTTTCAATGCTGTAAAACTAAATCCACTAAAGAATACTAAAACAACCAACGTCTAATCCAAAAGAAAGACAACAATGTTTGAACTTGAATCAACAACATTATTGAAAGAATTTAACACTAAAAGAACTAAATCTTCACGAGCTCCGTCTCACACGTCCTCGTCAAAGAACTCATCAGCACAATCAACCTGTTCATCTTCTTTGGGGAAAGAGAAAGACAAACACAAAGTAACGGGGTAAGTACATAAGTACTCAGTAACGCGTAGAAGATCGTACAACGTCAGTCTCATAAAGAAATAAAAGCAACGCCGTCTTTTATTAATTCATTCCGTTATTAACCCTAGCTAACTATCACATTATGTTCATAGCATAACATGAGGTTCCAAAGGTATCTAGCTTAGCTCAAGTTTGTTACATCATGAATAACAAGGGCACTACGCCTAGTAATAGGATGTACTAGGACAACTGGGTGCAACCTACTTAGAGACTCGCTCTATTAGCCCCGGGAATATCTGAGTCCCGATGGTGTGATAACCGGCAGAATGTACCAGACGCTTTATCTAGCCAATCGATTGACCGGCGTGGGTACAGTCTACTTTGTCTGGTCAGAGAACACATCGTGATATTGTACTATGCCTTACCAAGCATTGCATGATGTTTAAGATTATTAATCTATCACGTACGTTTGATTAGATGTTTAACTAGCCACCTAAGTGTTTTCAAGTAAGCTCCCTCACATCTCCTACTCTCTTTCCTAGACCACTAGACACGGACAAGGCCTAGCAAATACACGGACATCGATAAACTCTGGCTTATCGAAGCACAAGGCAAATCCAAAGCTTTCGACGGTCCCACACTTCATCTTTTCAGGGAATCCATATGGAGCCGGAACTAAATGCATCAAAAGCTAATTCAGGGCTTTGTCACGTAAGGTTATGCAGTAAATACGCTATTATGGAGCTTGAAATGCATAACAAAGAAAAACAGCACTGAAACGGTCCCTGTCCGGACGGATAACTTTCTGTCCGTACGGACAGCTCTCCTTTCTGCCCTCAGTCCGATACTGAGAAATAGCCGTACGGATAAGCAACTCATCCGTACGGATAAGCAACTCATCCGTATGGATAAGCAACTCATCCGTACGGATGGACCCACACTCGGTCGACCGAATGGATAGGCTCGGTCGACCGAGCCTCTCTCTTGCACCTGTTACACGTTTTTCTTGCACCAAAGAGGACAGTTTTCTGCACTCTGCGTTTTCTACTCAAATTCAACCCAAACTCGACTTAAACAAATTAAAACCATGAAAAACAATCATACAAATTGCTCTACCACTTTACGAAACCTTAATCATACGATAAGAAAACCACGTTACCTTAGTTTGCGTGGTACAACGATCCAAACTACCAAAGCTTTGAAAAAGGTTAAACCTTTAACCTCCAACGTCAACGGACCTAGGGATTGTTGGTATCAAAACGATCCTCGTCTCGCGGTGATCCTTTCTCTCTTGAGACGTCTGTTGAAAATAGCAACGGATTAGCCTCGGAAAGCGAAAGCTTCTTCTTCGTTTTTTTTTCAAAACCTGCGCCCCCTTTCTGCGTCCCTCTCCCTTTTTTTTGTCAAAAACAACTAGGTTAAAATTAGGATTGGTTTTCCTTTTATAATCCCAATTATCTAATTATTTTCCTTAAAAGAAAAATCCTTGTTTATCCCTTTTTCTTTTTCTTAAATCTTTTAATTAAATAACATAATATCCTGATTTTTTTTGCTAAAAGACCGAATTGCCCTTTTTCAAAAATCGGGATATTACACTTCAAGTCTCGATCTTCGAACTTGAATCATCCGGATTGTGAATCTTCGATCTTGACACGAACCACGAACGACGAGTAGAGGAGGCCGTAATATAACAATATATTAAAAACTATTTTTTTATTTTATAATATCATGCCTCGGCCAAAAGGAAAAATAAATCTATTGCCGGTAGTGGTTATGAAACCAATTGACCTATTGGTCAAATCAATTGCCATATCCCAAATATAAGCTACCGCATTCCTTAATAAAAAATTGCGGCCGCATCCAAAACAACAGCCCTGTACCCAAAAGAAAATTTGCCGAGCCAATTATGAAATAAAACAACAATATCGGCCTCCTCCCGTTTTATCTTTTTGATGATTTTCAACATCATGATCTTCGTCGTCTCGAATTCGGATTAAAATAAAAAAAACAAAAGGTACTACCTTTTACAATATTCGAATTGAAATAAAATATTTTACATCATCCAATGCTCAATTGATACTAATCAAAGAGCTACAAAATAGATCTACGGGTAAACAGTACCAACCCCAATCCATCTCTTCAACCAAGACATTCACAAAAGCATGCAATATGATACATATTTCGAAATTATAAAAAAAACGAAATAAAACATCTAAAGAATGTTATTCAACTCCTAGATCTAAAATTCACAGACTTTGATCGTTAGATCAAAGGCTCTGATACCACTTGTAGGATGTAATATCACCGGATCAATCATAGATTGACCCGATTACGCAGCGGAATGCATCAGATCTAGATCTAAACGAAACAAAACATGTCAATAATAAATCTAAACTTACAAGGGGTTTAGATTGCTTAACGGTTTATTATGAATAAACACCAAGAACAATCTTCAATCCGAGCTATATGAGAGCCTAGTTGAGAAGCCAAAGTCTTCCAACGTGTATCTCCAAGCACCACTAGATGAATGGTGTTTCAAACCGCCGGACCTCCTTGATATGCTACCTAGAAAACCCGAAGTTTTCTAAACTCGAAGCCAAGTAGTAATGGCTGAAATATCTAGCCAATAATACTACCTTAAAACCGAAATTGTGATATAGGAATAGCTTGGGAGAACTCTCTTATATAGGAGAGAAATCCTAGTTCTTAAAGGATTTAATAATTAAGAGATAATTATTAGTATAATCCTTATTTTAAATATAAGATAAATATAATATATATCCCAAACAAATTAGGATAAATAATATTATTATATAATATTTCATTATTTATCACTTAACAAATAAATGATTAAATCATATATTAAATAATTATTCAAAAAAACTAATTTCCCAATAATTAAATAATATCACAAAATGCGCCACACATAAACCCTAAAAAAAAGGTCCACACGCATTTTATCATCACATTGGGCCGAGTCCACGAAAAATGTCTTTTCCATGTATTTTATTATTCAGTCCAACTAAACAATTAATCCACATATCAATTAAATAGTCCAATCCAACTATTTAATTATAATTGAGGTGAAGCGACGAGAAAACATATGCTATGTTAGGAGCCACGTCGGGGACCATGGACCTATATTCAGTAGCTAAAATAAATTAAATAATATTATCCGTCAGACCGAACAATAATATTCAATCTATTAATTCCGGGATTACACCACCATAAACCCGAAACTGAACTCTGCCGAATATAGATAACTTATACTCAACCATGACTCGAAAGTGTCCACTGATATAATCATTACATACGGATAAATCCTCCATAGACTGTTCGTTTCGATTCGGGATATTTCCGTAAACCCTTCTCGAAACCTCTTATCCTTATTTACCATTAACCCCCTAGTGATCAAATAGTTCATAACTAAAATAATATGAACTGAGCTCATCGATCAGTTTCTAGGATTAACAAATAAGGGGCGCCTCATCTGCTTTGCAGAGGAAGGAATGGATTCCATGTCTGTGATAGCACAGACTGCTCACTCATTCTAGAATAGAGCCAATGAGAAATGTTAGACCACATACTTTGAAGTGATCCTTAACTGACACATCAAACCCTACCCTAGTCTAAGCAGTCGTCTGTGATCATCTCAGGAATAAGATTCATCCATATATGATGATTCGTTAAGACTTCTCGATTACGGAATTATATCGAGAACTCAAATTAAATCGGTCCAGCCCTATATGATTATCATCATATATAAATGCCCCACTAGGTACCCTATTACCGACAGTCCGGATAATACTGTCACACCTAAATTGTTCTGGGCGCATTATTAGCAAATTAATCATGAGGCCCGTACTCAGATTAATAAGTGCTACGGGCTAAGTTAATTTTAAGTACATCACTAACTCAATCCTCTTGTGTATAGCCATACACTGAGTTATGTGATTACATAAACGAGGTACTTAGGGTTTTCAGCAGTGTCTTAATTATAAGCATATATGCATATAATAAGATGAATTATTAATTCTGTCCTAAAACAATTAGATAATTGTCTTTCTGGCACTACACCTAACAATCTCCCACTTGCACGAAAGGCAAGTGGATTAATTGTTTTAGAGCACGCCTTTATATATATATATATATATATATATATATATATATATATATATATATATATATATATATATATACAACATTCTCCCACTTTCTCAAAACAAGCAAGACGTATCCCTTTAATCTGTACCCTCCAAGCGCATCTTAGTACTTCATCCTTCTAAGCACGACCGGAGTGTGCCGCCACAGGGTAGGTCAGTGACCCGGCGCGTACTTAGAATCCGAATATCATGTGACTTGGTACACTGATCAGGTAGGTATGCGGCTTGGGTCAATCATTGAGATCGAAACATCGTGTTTCCATCTAATCAGGTGGTACACTTTCAATATGCCTTTGAGTTAACACTGCGGACAAGATCTACTTAACGATCATCATTAATCCGACCTAAAGCCAGAATCAGTGTTATCACTTATATTCTAGTTTGCACCTGAATATACTAGCATATTATTCCTCATTCTGCCGAAGAGACTTGAGGATTCACTAAACATCCCATTTAGTATTCATCTAAAGGTTTAGATAACCATTCCTGAGAGGTAGGGTAGACTACATCGTTGAATGTTGCATAAATGCAAGAATATCTTAACCAGGTGAATGGATGGGATTGTCAACGATCAATTCTCGAGAATTTGAGTGAATCAAATACTTTAGAATGAATCCCGATGGCATGTCAGACCCTGACTTCAGATAAAACACTCATGTTGTTTCCAACTGTTTCAATGTTACCATTCACAAACAGTAATCTGCATATTACTTTACTAATATTCATTCCCAGTCTACGAAAGACTTATCAACATTCTGGTCAAGTCCACATATTAAAATATATGACTTTCAAATGACCTAGAGGTTTGCTTTAATCCCCAAAGGATATAAGCTATGGCAGGCATCCTGCCAAAGGTTCTTTCTAAATAAATTTAGATACCGTTAGTCTCATAAAAAGGTCTTAAGGAATCACCCTTATTTTCTGCTTTGTAACAAATCCGTTATTTGTTCTTAGCTAAAACCCTTTTGTTCTGAATGAGTTTCAGATTCTGTTGTTTGGCAAGGAAGTCTTAGGGAATCGCCCCTATTTCCCGCTTTCTGACGAAATCAAGCAAGGCTAAGTGGTAAGAGAGATCACGGTCTGGTTAACTCTCTATCTTTTAGGGAATCACCCCTAAATTACTCAGCTTTGTGTTGAAAGTTAAACTTTCTTATTCATTTGACTCTTCTCCGTGTAGTTCCAATTACTCCCACTGGGCCTGAGATACTCAGGTGGTTCTACAAGAGTTTCAACAGAACTGGAGTATCAAACTCTATTCACAGGGTTATGGCTTTTAAACCAACCTCTATGATCAGGATCCTACACAGCCCACGAAGGACTATAGGTCATCAATCTACCCTATAGACAGTAAGGTCCTTCAATGGGTAATGGACAAACCATACTCCCATTGAGTTCGGGGTGGATTGATATACTGATCTAGTTTAGTAGTTTTTATTAATGTTATCACCTACTGCTGGTGTTGGATGTGGAATGAACAAATCAGTTAGTAACATATTGAGTACAAATACTTCAAGATCTAAAGTTGTTATTTTATAGACTCTATCAGACCGAGTTTGACAGTATAACCGTCATTCTCTGATTTTATGTGTTTTATAACCAAATTTTACTCAATGCATTAAGATATTTCACGACCTGAACGTGTACGCAAAATTTCCAGTCCTACCTTCAAGCACTAAATGCTAAATGTCTATATTTACCGAAGTGGGGTGAACCGAATTCACTCATTATCCACAAATGCGTAGGCATCTTTTAGGTAGACTTCCCAGTTTTTCATTACAACGTAAACCGTTATTTTGCATCCAATATCTTAAATGAGTTCAGCAGCATATCGTAGCACATCAATAACTATATAAGGCAAATTTCTGGTGTATCCCTAAGTGAAAACATTTCACTGGGAGGCAGGCCGAGCATCAGTCCCGAAGACTACGCAATAACCTATTTCTGAGTATGGAATACTCTATCTCTGGTGAAATCAGAGATTTCCTCAAATATTTTGGTTAAACTTACCGGAGTCTCAAATATTTGTCAGACAAGATGTCACTACTTCAAAAGCTCCCACTAGATTGTACCTTTCATATGACCCCGAAGGTTTTTATGAACAAGCTATGTTAATTCTTTAAATCTATTACCCTTTCCTGATTGAAAGGAAACTTAGTCATTGTTCCTTTGAGATAGTGTTCCTTTGACTGGGAGATAGGAATCACCCTAAGCCAGTCTTCAGATCTTGTCTTTCGGGAATATGCACTAATTAATAGAATATAAAGAAGCGTTTATCGAAATACGGAAACCATTTACATTTATATTGTTTAAGATGTGTTACATATACCTATTCAACATTTCTTAGTGGTTCTAACTTTATCAAACAAAAGTCCGAGTCTTGGGTTCGTGCTACGAATGTTATATTCATCGTTAATAAGACATACAAATTATCCTATTGAAAATGAATACGTTCGTTCCAACGAATCCGAAAACAAAAAATGAATTTTCTGTGGTACTCAAGAATTGAATCCGAGATTCATTTCCTTATATTACTCCCACTAGTCTATCTGAAATAACTGCCCGTTGTCTATTTTATTTATCGTTTAATGCAAAGCTACTTAGTTCTTCCAAAGAACTTAGCTTTTTGAGAAGATTTCTAAGGATGCATTGGTCAGTGATCCGAAATCACTTTCCTTATCCTCTAATTTCCAATTTATGAATTTTCCGGTTTAGCCTTAAAACTACTTAGTTTAGATGACTAACACGTATAAATATTCTTTCCCATTCTCAACTTTCCTTAAATGGAAACAGTCTTGAACTAGCAGTTCGTTTGAGTAGACACTACTCTTGAACTGTGGGATGCCTAATGATAGTGTTACTAGCTTGGACTATTCGATTTTTCTAATCGACAAATCATAAGAGCAAAGCTCCCACTAGTTTATCAGTTCCAAATACCGTCTAACTAGCAACACTTTGTATTTATGATTTTTCAAAGATTAGAACATCACCTAGAACTAAGCTCCCACTAGTTTATCAGTTCCAAATACTGTCTAACTAGCAATGCGTAACGACCAACCTTAACCGGCAGAGTACCGGGTCGGAAGTACTACAGTGGTGAGCAAGGTCGTATCCCACGAGGAATAAATCGTGTACCAAAGTCATTTTCATACTTAGTTTAGGCTAATCAAGGTTTGTTCATGGTAATTATACTACAATGATATTTAAACGAGAGAGAGATAAGAAGGAAGAGAGACATAGCCAAACCATGATCCAATTGAATACTTTCGCCCCTCTAATCGATTATTTGGGACTGGAAACTACCAACCAACTATCCTAATGCTTATATTGACTCGTTCATGGGTGCAAACTCCTAAGATAGTACTAGACGCCATGCAACAACCTAGTACCCTTTTTCAAACAAGATTAAGAACTAGGGCCGCTCGATTTACACCGACAAACCTTGTTACCCAATTGATCTAAACAACTCAGTCAATTATAAATAATGATCTTAAAACCTCTTTTCCCACACCCCTTCGCAACATACATTTATAAAAGTGGTGTGTGAGTTCATGAACTAGGTGTACAAGCTAATTCAAGCATTAAAAACAAGTTTTAAGACATGAATTCGTCAATATAACAACAATTAAACACTACCCATTCCCAATTTCATCAACTAGAGGGTGATTTCTTCAACTTTCACATGATTTAGCTATGATATGTTTAGCTACTCATAATCAAACAAGCAAAAGAAATCAAAGAAAGGATTAAAGCCATAAAAGAGAAAGAGAACTAGAATTAATTACCAAAATTCGATGAGGATGATGTTTCTTCAATCTCCAACAACACCCATGTCACTTTGGGGAAGAAGAAGATCCAAAAGACACCAAAATCCAAGAGTAGAGCTAACAATCTAAGCTAATTTAAGTCTAATCTAAGAGAGATTAAAGTAAGAAAGAGTTTAGAAGAGCAAAAAGGGAACGGGTCGAGCTATACTACAAGTTAGGGTTCTAAGGAGGATGATGCATCACTGAAAAACTGTGTAAAAATGAATATATAGGTGCAGATGACCTTCAGTAAGTTGGCGATATATTTGCGTGTAGAGCTCTGATTTGAGTGATTCAAAGTGCGTTGGAAAGCTCATTCAATTATCTACAACTTTCATGCAGACTACAAGTCCAGAAAAGGGCTCCAATATAGCTCAAATTGCAGATAAAGTGAATGTAAGGCAAAAACACCCACTACTTTTGATCCGTTCCATTTCCGGGCTTCGGTTTCGTCACTCTAAGTCTCATGCCTCATCTTCCGGGCTCACGAGTCACCTATTTCCTGCATTTCCATAGCAACCAACATACCAAGCATAATTCCACAAGATAAATAGGGCTCGAAAAGGGTCAAAAACATCGTAAAATGCCGAGGTTTTCCATCAATGTGACGGTTCACCTCAAAGTGATTGATCAATGTGTTTTGCCCTGTAAATGGTCTAAAACTACCCAATACAAGCCAAAAGTGTCATAAATGGGGGTTAAAACATGCACCGGAGCATAGTAAAGTTGACTCTCATCACAATGATGTGTTCATGATGTTTCAAAGATTATAAAATCTCCAGAACTAAGCTCCCACTAGTTTATCAGTTCCAAATACTGTCTAACTAGTAACGCTTTATTCTTGTTTTTCCAATGAATGTAAAAACTCTTGTGCAGTCCATTACACATTTCTAATGATTCAGAAAAACAACAAATAATAAGACTAAGGCTCCCACTAGTTTATCGGTTCCAAATACCGTCTAACTAGCAAAGCCTTATGTATATGATTTCCAATAATTCAATTTAGAAATTTGTTGTGTAATTACACTTTTAAAATTCACTAAATGAATTTGTCTGATAGTCCTATATTATCTTTTGTAAATTAAGCATGGTCATCTCTCGTTCAACACGAGTGACATCCGTGACATACCTATACTATGTCATTAAGTTTTTAAAGGCTCAAGAGAAAAATCTCTTCCGAAAAATTAACTGCTTTTATTGATAATTCACAACGTACTTGTTACTTTCCACATTTTTAATGAAGTCCTATTACTAATAGTTTAGTAGCCTAGAGCAGTGACGGACCCAGAAAAAAAATCTCAGTGGGGGCACCGGAACAAATTTGAAAGGCGAGAGGGGGCATCAATAGTGTTTTTACAATTTTTACCTTTAAAAACGCGTCGATTTTCGGATCTAAGTGGGGGCCGTGCACCCCCCGTCTAAAGGGCTGGGTCCGTCCCTGGCCGAGAGATTTAGTTGTAAAATAAATATGACAAAAAGTTAAATTCAAAAATAAATTTTCACTACTAGATTTTTATTTTATGAATAATAAACTATAAAAAGTTTATCCTACCATTCTAAGGATTTAACCTCGCACCTCAGTGCCGCCGTAGGGTAGGTCAAAGAGGTGACGGTTAAACTGAGACAATCTCTCTCAATGATTAAGCTTCGAGAATCAAACATCTCCCAGGAATTAGACATCGATCCCGGACCTTAATAGCCGAGACCCACTCCTATTTTGATGCTTAAATAGAGGCAAGGGGCCTAGCGAGCAGTCTAGCTAGATCCGAGCTACTCATACGCTGTCTGAGTTCCCGCTCTTGGTGCAATAAAAGGTGTTCGGGCTATTTCACTCCTAAATTAAGGCAGTGAGCTTGCTTTGCCAAAAGAATATGTTACCTTCTTTTTTCTAGCCTATATATTTCAAAAAAATCCATAAAGAGTGTGACCTACTATATCAGATCTCAAAGTACGCCCCGAGCACTACAAAAAACTGGACTTTTTGCGACGGAAGGTTACCGTCGCAAACTAGGCTTATTCCGTCGCAAACCCTAATTTGCGACGGATTTGCGACGGTTTTTATTTGTCGCATTTTTTAGTCGCAAAACTGAGTTTTTGCGACGGTTTATCCGTCGCAAATTTTTTGCGACGAATGTTGCGACGGATAATAACGTATTTTTTTTTTAAAAAAAATATAATTTCCATCGCAACAAAATGTATAATCCGTCGCAAACAATTGTATAATCCGTCGCAACAATATATAATCCGTCGCAAAAATTTTATAATCCGTCGCAAAAATTGTATAATCCGTCACAAATATTTTTTATTAAATAATTTATTTATTTTTAGATCCTTACATATCCGTCGCAAATACACTTTTTCCGTCGCAAATACAACTTTGCGACGGAATATTTCGTCATAAAAATTAAAATTAATCGAAAATTATGGTTTGTTTTGCAGCCGCCAAACGACCGCCGCAAAACAGCCATAATTTTCCCCGGTAGCATTACAATTGCTACCGGCTATCAACAACAACAATATAAAAGGGGATACGATACCTAAATAAATAAAACGATATGTCAAAGGGGATATGTCAAAGAGGATATGTCAAAGGGATAAAACGATATGTCAAAGGGGATACGATAAGCCAAAATAAATAAAATGTATAAAGCAATATGTCACCCAATCGGACCGGTGTACTACCTAAACCCATGTCACCTCCTCCAGGTCCGTGATCGATCAGTCATCTCTCAGGTTGCCTCGTACCGGGTTGCATCCTCCGGAGGATCTTGCGCTAACCGGGTAATCCACTCCTCCATCTGCGCTAGTCTGTCTTCCCGACGCTTTCTCTCTCTCTAGCTCCTCCACCTCGCCTTGTGTTTTCTGATTAATCTGTCTTTCTCTCGCCATCTCTGGGTGAGACGGGTGAGTATGCCCGAGAGTATGTCTCGGCGGATGAGTGTCGAGCGATGCTTGAACTGTCAGAGTACATGGAGGCGGTGACCCCATGCCAAAAACTCTCCCTTCTTGTCGTAACCACCGGCTTCAGTAATAAAGACGCGACTCATCGACAGGGTGTCAGTTTGCGTCTCCTGGCTTTCGCCTTCGAGGTGAAGACGCCCGCAAAGTATGATATAAATTTGTTAGTAACAATAATTACATGATATATATATAATGTATATATAATATTTAGAATACATAACGTACCAAGATTTTCTCAAACTTCCTCGAGATGAAGTTGCTCGACTTCTTCTTCTTCGAACTTATCACCAGATCTCCGACTGATAGGGGCACTTCTCTATTGTCCTCCATGGCCCGAGCAAAATCGATAACGCCGCGTCTTCCCATAGCATGTGTCCCGAGGATCTTCCTTCCTCACCGGATCCAAGCTCGGTTTATCTTCTTTTCACGAGATGTTTCCTTGAATGCCTATTCGACATAAGATAAACAAGTTAGTACATACATATATATATAAAACACAAGTATTATTAATTAAATATTGAATAATTGCTTACGGGACTCCCAATCCACTCCTCGAATCGACGGAGAATATCCGGGGTCATCCAAAGCCGAGCATGGGGTTTGTTTGAGCCCGATACATATAATCACGGACCTCGTTGATAGCATACCGCTCAAAAGCTTCCCGAACCAGCGCCGTGGCGAACTCGGTTGAAATGACCCTGCAACATAGTTATATATATGTTATATGTATAGTTATAATTATAGTTATATTTATATATAGTTATATTTATATGAACGACGTACCCTAAATGCGTGCCACCACCTATCCGCCGCTGCTCTGGTGGCATTATGCCACGTGGTGGCAAAAGTGTTGAAGCCGCCGATTATGGCGGTCTTGGCCATTTTCTTGACATAGTTGTCGGTAAACCTGTCATATTGAAAACAATAAGTTGTTAATATATTTGGTTAATCAAAATATAAATAAAAATACAAACAAATTAAAGCAAGATATGTATTAACTTACCATCTCCCTCGGGATCCAAAACCGCAATCAAAGGTCACCATTGACAATGACACCCAAATCCTCCTCGGTCATCTGGTGTATCTCATCATCCAAACCGTGAGTCTGTGTGGAGGAAGACGCTCCGGGGGAGGGTGAACTACCCCTACCGCGTCTACCTCTACCTCTACCTCTACCTGAGATCTATTTGACACAGAAAATGACGTTTATACTAATCTAAATGCAATTATAATAAAAAGGCGTTTATACTAATTAATAATAAATTACAATGTTTAATACATTATTATTCACTATAATGACAAAATAAAATATTTAATACATTATTATTCACTATCACTACTAGAATGGAAAGTTCTTCCTCCTCTTCATCAGTATCTAGATCATCAACCGATTCTTCTTCCTCTCCATCTTCATTCTCGGATTCAACATCCACTTATTGTTGAATGAAATCCGCCATCTCATCATCGACATCAAGATCTTGGTGGACAATGTTAAGAGGATCAGATAATCGGGAAACATCATTGATCACTTGTTCTTGGAAAACGGTTTCCTCGACGGGAGCATCGATAGTCGATCTTGCCTTTGTTTTGAAAACAACCGACCATTGATCTTTGTCTTTTTCAAACTTGGATATGGAGCATAGTAGACTTGCTCGACTTGATAAGCCGTAACAAATGGATCATAAGCGCCATATTTCCTTCCACGATGAACTTCAACTATCTTATAATCTTTATGCACATTCATGCCCCGCTCGTAATTATCAAACCAATCATATTTGAACAATACGGCTTTGTAGACAAATCGAATGTCCATAATACACCAACTCAATGATTTCATTTAAAGTGCCATAATAGTCGGCACCTTCCGTGGAATCGACACAAACTCCGTTGTTGATCAAGATTTACCAATATCGTTGCCCGGTTGAATGTCCGAAAGTTGTAGCCGTTAATCGAATAACGTTTCCAAGTTTTGACTTGACGAGAAGGACCACTTGCCAAAGCTTTTAGCAAATCATCATTCAACAATGATGATTGTTGTGCAAACCATTTGGTAAATTCATTTTTATGTTTATTCCAAATATCCGTCGAGGTCAATTGAAATTTGTTGAACACGAATAAATTGCTCGAACAATCTAAGAATGAATCATTTTGTCGCTTAATGTATATTTGTTCGAGAAAAAAAAGCATTAAGCATTGTATATATGTAGTAATGAGGTACTTACAGTTCATATGGTTTCATGATTTCGTGATTAGACAATACGTACTTGTGCACAAAGTCATATTCTTTATTATCCAAGAACCTCGTCTTGCACTTCCCGATTGTTGTACCATTATGATCACGGAATAACTCGAGGTAAATCTGAAACGATTGTCGATGCCGAAGTCTCACCAACAAAGAAGATTCTTTGCTTTTGTTTCAATATGATCATCGTAATACATAGTAATGTAAGTTTGAAATCTCTTCCAACAAATACGCATTGCATATTGATCCTCTACTAAAGCTTTGTTACCAATCTTTTGTTTTAAGTGATTCAAAACCTTTCGAATGGATACATCCATCGATATTGCACGGGACCACCAACTCGACCTCATCACGGCAAGTGTACGGTAAATGCTCCATCGAGTTAAAAACGCATTTGGAGGCAAAATCTTCTCTAACTTGCAAATAATCTTAGCAATGTTATTCTCTAAACGAATCACGTCTTCTATTTTTAGGGTAGCAGCACACAAGTCTCAAAAGAATTGACTTATCTCAGTCAATGCATTCCACTCATTTTTCAGAATCAATTCTCGAAGGGCAACTGGCAACAAACGTTCCATAAAACGTGACAATCATGGCTTTTCAAACCACGTAGAATGTATTGATCATGATCTACGCACCTACTCAGGTCTCAAGCATAACCGTCGTGGAATTTCAACTTGGTGACCCATTCACACAACACTTTTCTTTTTCGCTTGTCAAGAACAAGTGTACAATCAGGCGCTTTACGCAAAGCTCTTTCAAATCTTTAGCGATTTTGGACCACAAGCGGATTTTGCCTTTAACGTCCATAACCGTGTCAATCAGTTTTTCAAAGAAGTTTTTCTCAATATGCATCACATCCAGGCAATGTCGGCGGCAATGTTTTCCAATACGGAAGATCCCAAAAAATGCTTCTTTTCCACCAACCATTCTTGGAGTTTTTAAGCCGTTTCAAGTCCGAATCGAGCCATCAATGATTCTTGGTAGGTGTTGTACAAATTCCCATACCTCCTCACCACTCAATCTACGGGTGGAGTCGCGTGTTCATCTTGTTTGGACTTCACGAAAACTTTATCGGTCACGAAAAATATGGTCTTCAGGAGAAAGCGCCGATGACAATCAAACCAAGTGCATTTACCACTATGTTTGAGCCGAACGACTTGTTTCCATCGCCACAATAGGGACAAGCTTTCACACCAGCCGTAGTCCACCCGGATAACATGCCATACGCAGGAAAATCATTGATAGTCCACATTAGTGCAGCCCTCATATGAAAATTCTGTTTTGTGGATACATCGTAAGTAAACAACCCTGTTTCCCATAGCTGCTTCAACTCCTTAATCAATGGTTGCAAATAAACATCGAGGTTTCCTTTCAGATTTTTCGGCCCCGGTACAAGCACTAATAAGAATATAAACTGTCTTTTCATGCACAACCAGGGCGGAAGATTGTATGGTGTAACCATGATCGCCAAAGCAAGAGTAGTTCTTCCCAAAATTACCAAAAGGTGCAAAACCGTATGTGCAAAGTCCTAACCGCACATTTCTAGGCTCCTTAGCAAACTCGTGGTGCATTTGGTCAAAATGCTTCCAAGATTCGGCGTCACTTGGGTGGGCCATTATACCGCTTTGTCTGGGGTTTTCGCGTGCCACCTCATTTCTTGCCTATATGTTTCGTGGCGTACAACCTTTGGAGTCTAGGTCCAATCGGGAAATAAGTCATCACTTTGTTAGGCACACGTTGACCTCTTTGCGTTCGCTTTCGGTTTATATCGATCATGGTCACACTTCCGACACTTGTCCGATTCACGTCCTCCTCCCAAAATAACATACACCCCGCGGGACACACGTGTATTTTCTCATGGGGTAGCTCTAATGCCTTTAACAACTTTTTGGTTTGATAGAAGTTCGAGGTCATTAAGTTATTCTTCGGAAGAATATCTCTTATCAAACCGTAACCCTGTCAACGCATTTGTGAGAGAGGTTGTGATCACATTTCAAAGTGAGCAACCTAGAAGCCGCTGCGATGACGGAGACACTACTTCCATCACATACATACAGTTCCTCTGCGCTTTTCAAAGATTTCAAAAACGATGCAAATTCAGGGTTTGGTGTCTCATTGTTCTCCTCTTGGTTAAGAAATTCTTCTCTTACGTGATCAATCCTATCACGTAATGCGTCATTAACCATGTCCTGATAAGGGTTCACATTCCGTTCTTGCTGAACGTTGATCGGAATGGGAAACTCTTCACCATGACACACCCAATCATAGTAGTTTGCGCAAAACCGATATTTAGTTAAATGTAATCTCACGTCATGTTCGATCGAAAATTTAGTGTTCTTACACTTACTACATGGACACTTCATCATTCCATTATTTGCCCGAAACGAATCTAACTGCTTTGCATGTTTTATGAATTCCTCCACACCATTCACAAATATTGGGTTAAATTTCTTGTTAGCATCCAACCTCTCGTACATCCAACTACGTTCTATTCTCTTCATTTTCAATCCTACACATCATATCATATAAAATATGAGACTAACAATAGTCTTTGAAGGTTGTCTCAACACTTTTGCAAACTCAGGTTTTACTCAACTTACTATGAAACTAACAACACTTTAACCTAAATTTTCAATTCATGGTCAAATGTTCGACGTCAAAATAATTCGGAGGCTTTGCCGGATAACAAAGTACCCCAAGTACCATTTTCCAAACGGGTAGGAACAGACACCTTTGAGGACCTTATGTATGTTATGCTTATCATGTAAGCACATACTTATCATCATTTCAATCCAAATTCAACAAACCAATTCAACCAACATCCGGTTTCTAAACTAATATACATATCTACCCAATTTCAATATCGTGCAATATCAAGAATATCTCAACAAACCATATCAACCATTTCAATAATGTAAGCATTTTCCTAACTTATCTAACTAATACACATAAGTAAGCATTTTCCTAACTTATAATTACTACACATATATATCTATAAATATATACTACATATGATACTATATATATATATATATATATATATATATATATATATATATATATATATATATATATATATATATATATATAACAAAAAAAATAAAAAAAAAAAAAAATTGCATACTAAAATATATATATATATATATACATGCATATATATATATATATATATATATATATATATATATATATATTTTAGCTTATTTATATATATATATATATATATATATATATATATATATATATATATATATATATATATATATAAAAAAAATATAATATATATATATATATATATATATATATATATATATATATATATGTGGGGAGGGGAGGGGGAATCGCAGTGGGGAGAGGGGTGGGAAGGGAGGAAGAGGTTACTGTGGGTGGGCTGCGGCGGTGGTGCAAGGAGGTGGCGCCGGAAGAACAGCTTCAGGGGGGGGGCGGCGGGAGAGAAGAGGGGAGAAGAAGAGAAATGAGGAAGAAAAGGGGATTAGTCGACTGATATCCGCCGTTTTGCGACGGAATTTAATGTCCGTCGCAAACTAAACCTAATTCCGTCGCAAAAATCTAAATTCAGAATAATAAACTAATTTTATAAAATTTTATTAAATATTCCGTCGCAAAATAATAAAAATTCCGTCGCAAAATGTCCCGCCAAGTGGAAAAATTGGTACCAAACTGTCCCGCCAAATGTCCCGTCGCAAACAATAAAACATCCGTCGCAAACGTAAATTTGCGACGGAAATAAAGTCCGTCGCGAAAATTCCGTCGCAAAACTGCAGTTTTTTTGTAGTGGAGTATACCGCCGTAGGGTCGATCGGTGACTCAACGAGTACCCAAAATCCTATCCTTTCGGAGACCAAGCCTTGAATTTTGATAGGGGTGAACACCATCCGTAGGGGTCCGAAATCAAAGCGGCTCGAGGCGTCACCCTTCTCTCACGTGCTTGCATCTATAGTAGAGGCTGTGGGGTTGGCTGTCGCCTTCCTCGCTCCCACTCAATAATTTGAAAAAAGTGGTGGGTTTACTAATTACGGTTTTGGCCTTGACATTAAGAAACAATAAATCAAAGTACTCCGAATAGGGTCGGTTATGTAGGCAAGCCTACGCCGTCTTATTCGTTGGAACATATGTGACAGTTCAGGCCAATCCGGCAAGAGAAGCCCCATTTAGTCCGAAGGCTTATCGGCTATGCTAAGTCTTGTCGAACTACTGTAACATACAACGCACGTGGAGGGGAGTCGATTGAGCCGAAGCTCTGTTGACCTTGCCCAACCATGGATAGACCATTTCCGAACCCATGTACTAAGATTTTCCGATTTCTAAGTTGTCACAAAAAGCGTAATCTCGTTTCTGTTTAAGGTGGTTTCAATGAGAAGCCATCACCGAAAAGCTCAACGATTTATCTAAGTGGGATTCACCGAGAATCCATCACTAAAATCGTAATGATTGACAAAACCCGGTTCCTCGGTTTTTATAATTAGTTACTTAATTTAATTAACTACCACAAATATTAATTAAATAAGCTTCTTAACTAATTATACGAGTTATACATGTCTAATTAATTTGAAATTAACTAGCTACATGTATGCATTGGAGTGGAATCATGATATGAAGCATGTCATGGCAATTTACCGGTTATATCACACAATTTCGATCATACATGAAAAATAAATGGAAAATAAACACCGAGATAGACCGTTGGTACCCCCGACTAACCTATTTTCTAAGGAAAAGAATAAATATTCTAAGTCTTCAAGTCTCGATCTTCGAACTTGAATCATCCGGATCGTGAATCTTCGATCTTGACACGAACCACGAACCATGAGGAGAGGAGGCCGTAATATACAAATATATTAAAAACTTTTTTTTTATTTTATAATATCAGGCCTCGGCCAAAAGGAAAAATAAAACTTTATTTATTTATTTATATAAATCTATTGCCGGTAGTTGTTATGAAACCAATTGACCTATTGGTCAAATCAATTGCCATATCCCAAATATAAGCTGCCGCATTCCTTAATAAAAAATTGCGGCAGCATCCAAAACAACAGCCGTGTACCCAAAAGAAAATTTGCCGAGCCAATTATAAAATAAAACAACAATATCGGCCTCCTCCCGTTATATCTTCTTGATGATCTTCAACACCATGATATTCGTCGTCTTAAATCATGATCAAAATAAAAAAACAACAGGTACTACATTTTACAATTTTTCGAATTGAAATAAAATATTTTACATCATCCTATGCTCAATTGATACTAATCAAAGAGCTACAAAACAGATCTACGGGTAAATGATAAGAAGAGATTTCGCAATCCGGCTCGATCAAATACAATTTATAAAACTCGAAACCTTGGGCAAAACTCACTTTCTAACCGGCAGTGAACCGGGTCGATCGTAGGTAGTGCGTTCAGAGTCCGAGGTCGATCCCACGAGGAGATTGAGTCGAATATGAAATTTGTGTTAAAATCAGAAGGCAAAGAGTATGTGAACAAGACAAAAGATCGAAGCATTTATTATTTCACGGCATAAACAAGGATCTGAATCAAGACTTTTATCCAGAGTAAATTTCATCAAACTAATGATCTACACAATCAAAACCATATTGAAAGAAAACAAATCGAAATCATGAAACTCACAATAATGAAGATCAAAACATTGCAGATCAAAACTTTTGAATCCCAAATCAGCAAAATATATCAACCTTTAATTCATACAATGATCCCAGGCACGAACTCCACCAAGACATCGATCGAATATCGTATTCTACTCTGTATATAAAAATCTAATCTAAGAAATTGAAATACGTAGCCTAGTCCAGAGCTCTAATCCGGCTATTTAGATGTCAACCTGTCATAACAACCGTCGAAGAGGCTGGGTTGAGCACCTAAGCCGGCCTCGAACTCAGTCTAGGCCAATAAAAGTCAGAATATTCATTTTCTAAGGTTTAGCTGCTCTTAAATATGCAAAAATCGCGACCTTGACCTAGTTGGGCCGACCCACTCGGCCCATTTGACCTGTCTTCGGTAAACTAGTGATAACTTTCTGTGTAGAGCTAAGATTTGAACGATTCAAGATGCGTTGGAAATCTTGTTCAATTCCCTAAAACTTTCATGAAGATGACTTTACCAGAAACTGCCTCCAAGATGGGTCAAAATAAAGATTAATGGACATGCATGGTGAAATACTGCTGTCGGCGCCAAACGCCCGTTTGAGTCCCTCCAAACGCTCGTTTGCCTGGAAAATATGATGATATTAGGGTTTCATGTTCGATGAACGTGCGTTTGCCCAGCCTTAAATGCCCGTTTGTGTTATATGAGCTTCTTGAATCGGGCTGAACCTGCCCAAACGTGCGTTTGGGGGTCATTTGGACGCTCGGCTGTCTAAAACTCTAACTTTATGAATCATGTATCGACTCTGTGGATGTCCGTTTGAACGGTCCAACGCCGCCGATTTGGCCTAGCTTCTTCGCAAACGCCGATTTAGGGTAGGCAAACGCCAGTTTGCCTTGATTTCACTCCAAACTTGACTTTTCTTCACTTTCGTTGAACTTTCGTGCCATGAACACGTCTCTTATCCCAAAACATCGCCTTCCGGGCTCTCGAGTCACCTAAGTCCTGCAATGAACACACTTAAAAAACACCATGCATAATTCCGCAAGACAAAAGTGCTCGGAAAAGAGTGAAATATCATCAAAAAGGCGGAGTTCCCTATCGTTGTGACAGTTTTACCCCCTGTACACATAACTCACGATATTACTCTTGAAAAGGCCTAAATCTACCCAAAACATGCCAATAAAGTGATAAACGGGGGCTAGATCACATACAAAAGTGCAGTGAAGTTGACTCCCATCAACTACCCCACATTTAGCCTTTGCTCGTCCTCGAGTAAACAGGCGTATTAAAAGAGACCAAGGGATCAACTTCACAAACGCAAATAAAAACACTCACATTGCCAAGGTAAAAGACAAGAAATATAGTGAATGCAAACATCTTAACTCAATCGTTATCAGACAAACGGAAGTGTGTATGTGTGAAAATTAGCTTCCAAGTCATAGACCAAATCACTGGTTCGGATTATAGACGCTTAGCTATCGCGACTACACTAGAGCTCATTTTAATAACATCTCCACTAATCGGGACCAACCAAGGCTAAACACGGTCCAGTAGAACTTGAAAGGTTATATCGTTAAGCTTGGGACGGGGTTAATCGAAAGGAAAATTTAGGACTGGAGAAAGAGAAAACACGAGTGAACCTAATCATCTTACGTCTTTCTTCTCAAAACAAATCAACTAACACCAAAACGCCTTCGATTATTTCTGTATTCGCACTTTATTCAATTTTTTCAATTTTTTTCCGATTCACTTTTCTTTTCTTGTATTTTTTTTCTTTTATTCTTTTTTTCTTCAGACTTTCTTTCTTTCTCGAACCAACGGCCTAATCAATAGATAACTTGAGCTCCTTCCCTTTAGAATACTTGCTCATACTAACCACCTCTTATCGAAACACGCACCATCTCCCACCCCACACTTGCTTCAGCAAGTGTGTCTAAAGCAACAACTAAGTCCACTCGTAGGGTAATCAAAGAAACGTGACCAATAATAAAGCTCAGGGTTAGGGATAATATAGGCTACATAACCAAACGGTTAAATGTCGTACGGTGGTCAGGCCATCCTATCAAGGCTTAGAGGGGGTACGAGGGTATAATGTTGGGATTTTGGCTTATTTGGCTCTAGTTGTGTCAAAGAAGCGCCAGGACTGTCATCCCGTGTCCTACCAAGGCTAATCCTTCTATTTCGCCTCGAAGTTACAAAATGGGATCTAGGCAGTCGAATTGTGCTCAAGTCTACCATAATCGTTCACTAGATCCTAAGGCCTATGACATTGAAGCTAAACGTGCATAAGAAATTCCGTTTATAAGATAAACCTAGCGTCTTGCTATAAGCATTCACTACTTCGCTAAGCCGTTTACCAAGTAAATGTGAAGTTTAAACATGCAAACGGACGTGAAAACCTTGGAAATTTTTTAAAATCTGACTCGAAAACGGACACAGACTAAGTATATTACTGAACTGGCACATTTAAGCGTACACTCAAACCAAGCTAAGTCTACCACCCCACACTTTGAATGAAACACTGTCCCCAGTGTGTGAATGAAATAGAAAGAAGACTTAGCTTTAGACCCGGCAGAAAGGTGTGAACGAATCTCGTGACATCTTCTTATAAGCGCATCCCGTGTACCTAAAGTCATATAGACAGAAAACAACACAAACACGTGCATGGGACATGGTCCACGTGCCAAAGGTATGCAATAGATACACTGGGGATAGAAAATAAAGAAGCCATGCCACATCAGTAGACTCGAAACATGGACCGCTATAGATGGAAAAATAACCATAAAGGTAAAAGAACAGAACATCTATGCATATCATATAAAGGCCACATAGGGTCACATTAAAACATCCATGTCGAGTAGTGAAAGCATGTATCACAATCAAATACTTCTGACTATATTCATCGCGAATTCCTCTTAGACACACCTAAGCTTGCTTTATTCCAAAATAGGTCGGCTTTTTTTTTGCATGACCCCTCACACACACACACACACATGATATTTTAGACCCCTCAAAAAGCCAGGGTAGCCAAAGGCCCTAAGCCCCAGTTCTAGCCGGACTTACAAGATATCAACCTAACATAACAACCCCATAAAGGGATTGGGTTGAGTACCAAAGTCGTATTCAATCCGAGTTCAGGACAATATCACTTCCACATCCCATGGCTCCTATCGAAATCTAAATAAAACAAGATGATAAAAACCTAGGCCCAAGTTCTAGGACAACCTACAAGATATCAACCTAATATAACAACCCCATAAAGGAATTGGGTTGAGTACCAAAATTGCATTCAAACCTAGTCTAAGCAAATCATATCAAAATGTTTTCATTTTTTTTTCTCTCTTGACCTAACACAATTTTTTATATCGACTTTTAAACAATCTCCCCGGCAACGGCGCCAATTTGATAAGTAGAGATTTCGCAATCCGGCTCGATCAAATACAATTTATAAAACTCGAAACCTTAGGCAAAACTCACTTTCTAACCGCCAGTGAACCGGGTCGATCGTAGGTAGTGCGTTCAGAGTCCGAGGTCGATCCCATGAGGAGATTGAGTCGAATATGAAATTTGCGTTAAAATCAGAAAGCAAAGAGTATGTGAACAAGACAAAAGATCGAAGCATTTATTATTTCACGGCATAAACAAGGATCTGAATCAAGACTTTTATCCAGAGTAAATTTCATCAAACTAATGATCTACACAATCAAAACCATATTGAAAGAAAACAAATCGAAATCAGGAAACTCACAATAATGAAGATCAAAACATTGCAGATCAAAACTTTTGAATCCCAAATCAGCAAAATATATCAACCTTTAATTCATACAATGATCCCAGGCACGAACTCCACCAAGCCATCGATCGAATATCGTATTCTACTATTTATATAAAAATCTAAACTAAGAAATTGAAACACGGAGCCTAGTCCAGAGCTCTAATCCGGCTATTTAGATGTCAACCTGTCATAACAACCGCCGAAGCGGCTGGGTTGAGCACCTAAGCCGGCCTCGAACTCAGTCTAGGCCAATAAAAGTCAGAATATTCGTTTTCTTAGGTTTAGCTGCTCTTAAATAGGCAAAAATCGCGACCTTGACCTAGTTGGGCCGACCAACTCGGCCCATTTGACCTTTCTTCGGTAAACTAGTGATAACTTTCTGTGTAGAGCTACGATTTTAACGATTCAAGATGCGTTAGAAAGCTCGTTCAATTCCCAAAAACTTTCATGAATATGACTTTACCAGAAACTGCCTCTAAGATGGGTCAAAATAAATATTAATGGACAGGCATGGTGAAATACTGCTGTCGGCGCCAAACGCCCATTTGAGTCCCTTCATACGCTCGTTTGCCTAGAAACTATGATGATATTAGGGTTTCATGTTCGATGAACGTGCGTTTGCCCTACCTTGAACGCCCGTTTGTGTTATATGAGCTTCTTGAATCGGGCTGAACCTGCCCAAACGTGCGTTTGGGGGTCATTTGGACGCTCGGCTATCCAAAACTCTAACTTTCTGAATCATGTATCGACTCCGTGGATGCCCGTTTGAATGGTCCAAACGCCAGTTTGGCCTAGGCTTGCTGCAAACGCCAGTTTGGGGTAGGGCAAACGCCAGTTTGCCTTGATTTCACTCTAAACTTGACTTTTCTTCACTTTCGTTCAACTTTCGTGCCATGAACACGTCTCTTATCCCAAAACATCACCTTCCGGGCTCTCGAGTCACCTAAGTCCTGCAATGAACACACTAACAAAACACCACGCATAATTCCTCAAGACAAAAGTGCTTGGAAAAGAGTGAAATATCGTAAAAAAAGGCGGAGTTCCATACCATTGTGACAGTTTTACCCCCCGTACACATAACTCACGATATTACTCTTGAAAAGGCCTAAATCTACCCAAAACATGCCAATAAAGTGATAAACGGGGGCTAGATCACATACAAAAGTGCAGTGAAGTTGACTCCCATCAATAAACAGTACCAACCCCAATCCATCTCTTTAACCAAGACATTCACAAAAGCTTGCAACATGATACATATTTCGAAATTATAAAAAAAACGAAATAAAACAACTAAAGCATGTTATTCCACTCATAGATCTAAATTCACATACTTTGATCGTTAGATCAAAGGCTCTGATACCACTTGAGGATGTAATATCACCGGATCAATCATAGATTGACCCGATTACGCAACGGAATGCATCAGATCTAGATCTAAACGAAACAAAACATGTAAATAATAAATCTAAACTTACAAGGGGGTTTAGATTGCTTAACGGTTTATTATGAATAAACACCAAGAACAATCCTCAATCCGAGCTAAATGAGGGCCTAGTTGAGAAGCCAAAGTCTTCCAACGTGTATCTCCAAGCACCACTAGATGAATGGTGTTTCAAGCCGCCGGACCTCCTTGATATGCTACCTAGAAAACCTGAAGTTTTCTAAACTCGAAGCCAAGTAGTATTGGCCGAAATATCTAGCCAATAATACTACCTTAAAACCGAAATTGTGATATACGAATAGCTTGGGAGAACTCTCTTATATAGGAGAGAAATCCTAGTCCTTAAAGGATTTAATAATTAAGAGATAATTATTAGTATAATCCTTATTTTAAATATAAGATAAATATAATATATATCCCAAACAAATTAGGATAAATAATATTATTATCTAATATTCCATTATTTATCACTTAACAAATAAATGATTAAATCATATATTAAATAATTATCCAATAAAACTAATTTCCCAATAATTAAATAATATCACAAAATGCGCCACATATAAACCTTAAAAAAAAGGTCCACACGCATTTTATCATCACATTGGGCCGAGTCCACGAAAAATGTCTTTTCCATGTATTTAATTATTCAGTCCAACTAAACAATTAATCCACATATCAATTAAATAGTCCAATCCAACTATTTAATTATAATTGAGGTGAACCGACGAGAAAACATATGCTATGTTAGGAGCCACGTCGGGGAGCATGGACCTATATTCAGTAGCTACAATAAATTAAATAATATTATCCGTCTGACCGAACAATAATATTCAATCTATTAATTCCGGGATTACACCATCATAAACCCGAAACTGAACTCTGCCGAATATAAATAACTTACACTCAACCATGAGTCGAAAGTGTCCACTGATATAATCATTACATACGGATAAATCCTCCATAGACTGTTCGTTTCGATTCGGGATATTTCCGTAAACCCTTCTCGAAACCTCTTATCCTTATTTACCATTAACCCCCTAGTGATCAAATAGTTCATAACTAAAATAATATGAACTGAGCTCATCGATCAGTTTCTAGGATTAACAAATAAGGAAACTGTCTGTCTACTTCCCGAGGGAAGGAATGGATTCCATGTCTGTGATAGCACAGACTGCTCACTCGTTCTAGAATAGAGCCAACGAGAAGTGTTAGACCACATACTTCGAAGTGATCCTTAACTGACACATCAAACCCTACCATATATGATCATCTTGTGATTCGATAAGACTTCTCGATTACGGAATTATATCGAGAACTCAAATTAAATCGGTCCAGCCCTATATGATTATCATCATATATAAATGCCCCACTAGGTACCCTATTACCGACTGTCCGGATAAGACTTCACACCTAAAGTGTTCTGGGCGTATTATTAGCAAATTAATCTTAAGACCCGTACTCAGATTAATAAGTGCTACGGACTAAGTTAATTTTAAGTACATCTCACTAACTCAATCCTCTTGTGTATAGCCATACACTGAGTTATGTGATTACATAAACGAGGTACTTAGGTTTTTCAGTAGTGTCTTAATTATAAGCATATATGCATATAATAATATGAATTATTAATTTTGTTCTAAAACAATTACATAATTGTCTTTCGGGCACTACACCTAACAGTTATGACAAGCTACTTAATCTTAGTCATTTGTTCCATCTCCACAAGATCAGAAGGTCACACCACCGCAAGCCGGAACTTGAAAGATCGAAATGCCGTCTCACAAGAGTTTCATGATTAGGAAGAAGCTGGCAAAGAAGCAGTGGTAGAACAGGCCGATACCTTACTCGATCCATATGCGCACTGATAACACTATTATTAGCTTGATTATGAGTTTTTATCAGCTCGGATTATGAGCTTTTTAGCTTGGATTTTGAACTTTTTATCAGCCCCTCAAACTTAAGTATCTCTAGCTAGACCCGTCCAAATGCCCCAACCGGACCGGCCCTACCGGAACCGGCGGTTTTGGTCTTGGCCGGTTTGTGCCGGTTGACAAACCGGCAGTTGAAAAAACCGGCGGTTACCGGTTCAATATGGTCCACGGTTCACATGGTTTCCTTCCGGTTCAGATCACGGTTCAGGCCACGGTTTTATTTTTTTACATTTTCATATAATACTTTTTTTTTACATTTTCATATAATACTTATTATTTTCACTTCAATAAAAAATTACTATTCTTTTCACTACAATTACTAAATGAAATGTAATATATATATTTTTTATAAATAGTTTTTTATTCGGTTTTAAATATATTATTAATATTGTGTTTTTTAAATATGTAAATTATGTTATTTTTTTAAAAATTATATTATTTTTTCAATGCTTGTACCGGTAATTCGGTTTCCTATATATCTTTTATATGTAATCGTGTCGGAGGCACGTTACATATAAAAAAATCAAAGCAACGTAGTTCTTAATGTTTTTTTCATAGTCTTTTATAGTTTCTTTTAGATGTTTTTGTAGTTTTTTTTATTATAGGTTTTTTTTAGTATTTTATAGTTCCTTATAGTAAATGGTGGTCGGTTTAAGTATATGTTGATTAAAAATGTTGTTTTATTAAATATTACGTGAGATATATTGTGTAAGAATTGAGAGGAGATTGGTGTAGGAAATTGGAAAAGGAATGAGGTAGTATTTGTAGGATTTTTTTTTGAAGTGTTTAGAAAAAAAAAGTGTTATTTGTTTATAAGGACTGGTTTTGAGACTTAATTAGACACTTAGGACATCAAAATAAGATCATCGGTTATAAGGACATATTTTTTTTAGTTTTCCTAAACTACCCCTTTACACCATCAGACACGCTGAATGCATAGAACAAAAGAGTATGTGCTCAGCTTCTTTGTCCCCTTTTTTCTTCTCCATCTTTTTCATTAAAGATTTTTTTTTTTTCATTTTCTTCTTCGCTCCTTTCTTCTTCCTTAATTTCTACCCGTACCGGAGAAATTTATCCCAGGAAAACCTCGGCCGCCGATGAAGAGCATCCGTTGATGGTTCTACTCAATTGGATTAAAATGCCTTCCTGTTTCTACTTATTCTCTGATTTGTGCTAAGGTTTTGGAAGCGAATACTGTTTTGGATAGGAAGATCTGGAATCCTGTTGTGGCCTCTTCGCTTGCTTTTTCACAGCAAAATCAATTGACTCGTATTGCTGAGTGCCTCATCGGCGATGAGACCGGAACCGTTATGTTCACTGCTCGTAATGACCAAGGTTTATACTTTCTCCTCATTTACATATTTCTTAATTTAATTTGAATTAGCTGTGAATTCTAGCTTGTTTTTCTGTATAAAGTATACAGTATATGTTTAGGTTAGTCGAATGTGAGGTTGAATTGTTGAGCTGCAGCAAGCATCAGCATGTTCTGGGGATTCTAGTTCTAATATCAAGCAGCTGCAGACATCGAAGTAATGCAATTCAATATATGAACATCTAATTCGATGTTGTGGAATTGATGATTGAGTTTCTGATGTTCAAGATGTTGTCTTTAGAAGCCTGATAATATGTGTGTTTCTAAATAGAGCTGGGTTTTATGTTGTTGCCTAGCTACAAAAGTTCAGAATCACTTGTTCAATTACTACTGGATATTCATATGGGTCATGTGTAGTATTTTCAAGTGGATTGGAGAGATTCAAATGGAACTATCGGTCTTTCTTCACTACCAAAAAAAGATTCTTTTGTGACAAATTTTAGGTGACAAAGAGGAGATTTATCACAAAAGGGTTGCTTCTAGTGACAAAAGCTTTGTTTCTCTCTAAAAACTGTGTTTATAGTGACAAAAAGTAATGTTGTCACAGGAGGTTTAGTGAATTTCATTGTATATGTGGTCCGACTTTTATGATCATGCAATAATTATTGGAATGATGCTTTGGTGACAAAAGAATTAAAATAACTACAAAATAATTATTTTCGGCATTTTCATCTCCATCTTTTTTTTTTGAAGGGGTATAAATTATTACATAATATTCATCTAAGTCTTTTTTTTAAAATGAATTTTTTTACAGCATGAATTATTTAATGAATCGAGTATTTGATTTCAATAAATAATCTTGTCATGTTTTATAAAATTCGATGTTGCGTAACCATCTAAGGTGAAATCTGAAAAATATTATCAATATGACTTACTCCAAATCCGCAATAATACAACACACCGACCATATCGATCGGACCGAACTTTAAGATTAGTCGGATTGATGTGAATGAGTAGTTAATGAGTTTAGGATATTTCGGAGCTTTAAATAAAAACAATATTATCGATCTTATAAGTCGAATCAAATACTTAGTTTTCTTTGTGGTATAAGGCTTACGAGCAAGAATGACGAGATAAGTTTGAAAATTTGATTTTTGGATGGATATCAATCAATTTTTGGTCGAGCATGAGTTTTTATAGTGAAGTCATAGGTAGTTATTGTTATAGTGAATTATTCAATAATTTTGGTACTTTACCGGTTTGATAAAGAAACAAGCATATCAGTAGTACGAGATCTATATACCTATGCATATCTAATTTTGGTATTCATATGCTCTTATTTTCTAATTTCACATTTTCCCGTGCATTGCAGGGGTTTATGACTAGTTACATAATATTCATCTAAGTCATGAATTTTTTTTTTACAGCATGAATTATTTAATGAATCGAGTATTTGACGAATAAATAATCTTGTCATGTTTTATAAAATTCGTTGAAATCTAAAAATATTATCGATATGCAGGCACGATCCGGACCGAACTTTGGATTAACGAGATAAGTTTGAAAATTTGATTTTTTATGGCTCAATCAAGGTCGAGCATGAGTTTTTATAGTGAAGTCGGGGCGATTCGAGTCATAGAAAGACTCAACTCGGCTCGATACACCTGTAAATGAACACATAACTTCTCTGTACTTCGCTGTTCTAAAATAAAAAAAATTATTCTAAACTTCGCTCTGGTCTCCACCTTCTCGTTGCCCCCGTCTCCTCGTTCCCTCGTTTCTTTCACCACAAAGCCTCCGGTGGTGGTTGCGGTGTTCCAAATTGGAAACGATGATTAAAAGCATCGTGTTTATGGTGATCCAAGGAAGAATTGTTTCAAATTCGTCGGTTGATTTGCGATCGTTGGTGGATCTCGGCGGTTGATCTGAGCAAACCCCTCCCCTTTCACTCGCCAAAGCCCTACAATTATTTCCTTTCTCCCACTAGTCGCGGATCGATTCATTATTGTGTCAAAGTGATCGCCGTTGATCAGAGTCTCACATTCTCGATTCCTTGTATTAGAGTCTCATATTATCTCCTTCCTCTCGAGGTATCGCTTTCCAATTTTTTAAATTTTTCTAGAACGTGAATTAGGAGATGGTTCAACTGTATGATTTTGAGAAGTTTATATTAGAAAGTGAACCAGGAGATAAAGAATGATCTCGTTTGCGGAATCGATTATGTCGTTCTGGATGCTTGTGGCCTTCGGGTCACCTTAATCAAAATTTGTTTGTTTTCCTGATTATTTGATTGATTTAAGTGCTCATCTTTTATTTATGTTTTCAAGTTTATTTGATTTTTTTTGTTCCAAGTCTTTGTGCTGGTTTGCTTTTGGTTGTTATCATGTTCAACTGTTCTTGTTGCTTCGTTTTTTCAGGTCTACCTGCTCTATGTAATATGTGTTCTTGTTTCAATTGCTTGAATCTGCTAAGTTCTATTTTCTTGTTCTTAGCATCTTGCTCTGTTAAGTGGTCTGTCCAGTTTGGCTTGCCATCTGTTCTTTTTAGAAGTGTATGCAATCTGTTTTGTTTACGGAATTCTAATGATTGTATGCTTTATAGGAAATGATGTGACAGAGAACATATTGTAAGTAATGTACGTGTAGATATTTTAACTAGTTCACTGAAGACATGCATACCATATTCTTAGCTGTGCATGGCATACTACTTTTTTTGTCATTATTTTGCAATATCACATTCATGGCTGCTCTGGTCACTACAATAATAAGGCTTGTTTCTTTTTCCAGTGGACTCATTTATGTATATTTATAAATAGAGTACACATTGGGCTCTTTCTTTCACTGATGATACAATGAAAGGAACATTGTAGAATGTGGAAATACCTATCTTTGTGATAGTACTTGTCAATGTGAGAATTGGCCATATGAATGTAAGTAACATATGTAGGGTGCTTCCATAGGACATGATTTTTTTCAAGATGCTACAGATTCATAATTAATAAATTTTTGGTGGCTTACAAAGAAAATTGTTTATATTGGCTGGGTCTGTTGCTTGCTTTTTGTATTCCTGTAGATTCTTTATTATTTAAGTAGTGTTGTTATTAGGTTATGTAGCCCTCTATTATGATTCTGCTCTCAAAGTGCTTATAACTAATAATCTTCTCTATGGTTCTGATCAAGTTTCTTTATTTTAGAGCCAACTTTTCTTTTTGGATATCTTGGTGGGATTTCTAGTGAGCCCACAAAGCTTTCCGGCACCGGTGATCTGTTTGAGATGTAAACATTGGTTTTACCATCAAAAGTGAAGGATATGATAGTGGAAATATATGTTCTGGCCTCAGCAGCATTTTGAGGGTTTAAAGATTCTACGACTAGTAGTCAACTAGTTGATTGAAAGAGCTTCACAAGAACATAGAACATTGATCCTAAAGATATCATTTACGAGACTAAGGTTAGTATCTTAATCCTTGTCCAACCGATTGTTTATAAGTTATCCTTGCATTTGCATTTTTTGCATAGTTTATCTAATTATCTCATTTTCTTACTCATATTGAAGCTTGAGTATTGAAGAGGCTTTAGATTCTGAACATGTTGCGATGTGTGTTTGGTTCCTTCTCACTGAACTTGAGGGAGGTATAACTTTCTTAGCTAGTACTGTTTGTTTATATCTTGAATGATCAAATATGTAATCGTGTTACGTTTTAATCCCTTTTTTTATATTGTTTGCTACAGGCTGTGATTGAAAATGTGTCTTTGATGCAGCAAATATTTGATGATTTACTGCCCTTTCAGGTTAAGATGAATAATCTAAGATCAACTGGTTGTCTTTCTCGTCGCATTCTTGTAATAATTTGTAATTTTGTTAATGCAGATTATGTGATTAGTGTTGGTGTTGCAATTGCTACTGGTGGACAGTTTGTTGTGAATTTTCCTGAGATAACGTACAAATAGATGCTTATTCCACTAATGAGGGAAGATAAGAGAGCATGTAACCTTTTCTATTATTTGTAGATTGAACTTGTTAAATACAGATCAACATGTACCAATTGAGACTAAATATGTATTATATGATTCTCAGGTGAGACTCCTGTGTGACAATTCCAAGTCACTGACTACTTGCACCAGTTTTTTTTTTGCTGTATTTTTCCATGACATTGGGAAATTCCTGAAATATTTGAAGCTTTTCTAACACGTCAAGATGCAAAACATCATATATTGATGACGCTAACAACTTCATCTTGGTGGTTGTTTATTTGTTCAGGGGAGGAATTTTGTTTTGGGCTGATACCTTGGGTTCCAAGTATATATACTCAAGATTGATGGAATGGTGAAATTTGCATGAAGGGTTCTTTAAGCCTTGTGCATACTCGGCTGACAGAGCTGCTAAAGGGCTCTTTTGGTAAGCCTTTTTCTTCAACGATATCGCCGCCACCTCCTTATAAAGCTTTCTAAACTCCATTCTTGGTGACACTTATCCCCCAGGCTGCATTGCTATTTGCTGATGAAAACTCTTATATTTGTCCATCTAATCAAATTCTCAGAAAACCTGTAACAATCAAGTTGTTCACTCATTAATGAAGTTCAGTGCTATTTCCTTGTTCCTGCATTTTGTGGAAGACCTGAACTTTATGTATCCTCAAATAGCACATTTACCATCCCTGTTAATGATGCTCATCAGGTGTGTGTTTCCCCCATTTTTTCATGCTTATTAGGTGCATTATTCATTCTTTTTTGCATTTTTTGGGTGTCCTTCTTTGCATTTTTTGGGTGTCATTCCTTTTTGCATTTTTTGCATTCTTTTTTTTTTGCATTTTTTGGGTGTCATTCTTTTTTGCATTTTTTGCGTTCTTTTTTGCATTTTTTGCATTTTTTGGGTGTCATTCTTTTTTGTATTTTTTGGAAAAGGTTCCATGTATTCTGGGTGCAATTTCTGGTGCACTGTGTTATATACATGAGCACTTAATATGTGGATTGTATATTATAAGCATAAAACATTGTAGCCTAATTGCTCTCTTATTAATAATATGAAGAAATTTTGTTCTTCCTGTCAGTTGTGTCTTTATGAAATATTTTTTGGCTGCAGATACATTTTTGAATGTATACATTTTATGGTTATTGTAGGCACTCTTACCTGGAGTCCCTGTGTGAAACTCAACTTGCATGTTGTGCTAAAAGTCTATGAGTGTGTGTATTTGTGATTTTGATTTCCTAGATGCAATTATGCATCTAATACCTCTTAATGCAAGCACCCTATTTCAGCATCCAAAGTTCTTAACCAACTCGATTTTTGAGCTTATTCTGTAAATTTCTTGTGCAGGATATGCAATTCAAATTGAAAAACGGCATTGAAGTTAACGATTCTGAAAAGGCAGATTCTCGTTATCGTCTTTATGACTTGCTCTTGTAGCCTTTGTCTAACTATAACTCATTTTTTTTTGGAGAAACTATAAATGATGAATAAGCAAACTCTCTTTTTTTGTAGGTGAAGAACTTTTTTACAAAGGTTTGGTGAAAAGAATTTAAATGATGAATATGGAGGATTGAAATAAAGTTGTTTTATAAAAGTGAAGGCTATGAAAACATTAAAAGATAGGAGCTACCTTGAAAGCCTAGAAATCTCTGTTTTGTGGATCTTGGTATTGTCCTTGGAAGCTTAGAAATCTCGTTTCTAAGGACCTTGGATCGATGGATGCCGGACAACTTGCTCAAGTTTTTGTCCGTAAATTTAGTGTTCTATCCAGAAACAAACACCAAAAGTAAAAATACTTTGAAAACTTAATAGTTTTAATGTTGAATTCTTTTGTTACAAAAGTTTGGATATTTATAGGAAAATAAATACATGAATAATGCATAAATAAGATGAAAAAACCAAATATATTTGCCCAAAAAAGCTACTTTCAAAGCATCCTGAAAAGATCGCCATGTTCATGCATCTTGATTCAATGTATTTGCATTCTCCAAAACTTGCCTTCTTGACTTCTTGAACTCAAAAATGGCGCCATTTACTTCCCAAATTCCATGTTTTTGTTGTTTATTTAAATAATATTGATTATTTAAATAAATATTATAATACCAAAATAAAGTTCCATGGGCCATTTATTCAAAGAAGCCCAATAACACTTAAAATGAACATAGTTACTTGCTTGTTGACTTGGGCTCCTCAAATGTGATGTCACCATAATTTTTGGGTTTCTTTGTTTGCAATCTTGTTTCAGCCCAACATGAATGGTTAACGGATCATGATTCGTGATCATCTGGATGTGAAATGATCTTTGGTTGTCCATCCCTTTGAGAACATAATGTGTTCACAACTTACACTTTAATGTTGAAAACCACTTATTTGCAAATGAAAGATCGCCATGTAATACTGGCTCACTCTTTAACCCAAGAATCTTGGTGTTGTTCCATGCCGTTGATAATTTATAGTTGTGATTGGGTTTTATCCATGGGTTTTTACGCTGACCTTTGTGGGAAAGGTTAGACGTTGTGTTTTATCCATTTTCTACGATTTGTTTAGCTTGCATTAGTGCAGTCATGTTAAACATTATGAATTCCAGTTTCATGGTAAAGCTCTCCAAGCTCCGGAAAGATCCATTTATGTTGTTGTGTCTAGATTAAAGGTATTACCTCATCCTCTTTTTCTTGCACACTAAAATACTGAGACTCTAGAATAATGTTAGAACATTCACATGGCTACATTACTATTTTTTGCAATCCCAGTCATGATGATAACAATGTGAAGTAAAAAAGAAAAAAATATCCTCTTGCCGATAAATGGAAAAGGGCCTCCAGGTTCCATGGCTTTGATTGGTTTGATATTACGTAGTATGTTTTACATAGCCTAGTTTTTAGATATTCATGTACCTCGATTTTGCAAATGTTCCAGGACAAATTGGATGATTCAGCATTCAAGGTTCTAATGGATGAAGATTGAATAAAGAGTTTGGAATCCATTACGTTCGAAACTAGCAGCTGCAATTCTTGATGGGGTTGACGACAGTTGGATTGTAAGTCACTTCATAGCATGTTGTCATTTCTGAATGAGCTACTGTGCTTTTGTGATATGTAAATGCAAAATGATTGTTAATAATTATTTAATATTTTATTGTGTGGTGTATTATTTTTTATTCTTTTGTAGGGTATGTGTATATGTTTTATAGGTTGAAGATTATTAATATTATTATTATTTAATTAAAATTTTCAATAATAATAATAATAATAATATTATTATTATTATTATTATTATTAGTTTTCTATTTTTTTGAATATTTATTTATTTATTATTATTATTATTATTATTAAAATATGACTTCTAGTGACAAAGCCTTTGTCAATATTAACCATTAATGTAAAAATGTGTTTATACCGTTTGATGACAACAACACTGAATTAGTGATAAAATGTTCATTATTTTGTGATAAAAGTTTTGTTGCAAGAAAAACCTTCTGGTGAGAAAGGTGGAGGTTTGTCATGAAAAGCTTTGGTGACAAAAATGTGAGATTTGTCGCCATTGAACTCTTTTAAGGACTAATTGACTTATCGTCACAAGAGACACCTTTAGCGTCGCTGCTTATGCAACAAACACCGCGACAAACAGAATTTGTCACGAAAACTTTTACTGACGAAAATCAGCACTTTTAGCGACGAATTTGTTTGTCACGAAAAGGTCTATTTTTAGTAGTGCTTGACCACCGTTTCACCAGTTTTGCTCGTGTTATCTTTGCATATTGGCTATGCCAATCTTTTTCGGTATCATTCCAAGTTTAACAGATGTCCCCAAAGTTTTCATTTTGGATGTCACTATCCGGAAGTTTTGATCGGAAAATGATTTCTTGCTGCTCTTTTGGGGACGCCAAATGAACATCTATGGCCAGGAGTTAGCAAGTTATTTAACTGGCATGAGTATCATTAGTGGAGTCCTCAGCCCTTCCCAAATCTTGATCAAGACGGACTCGATCTTTTGCTTAAAATGTTGAGGTATAAGAGAAAGCAATAGAGCATCATTACTATGATGATCTTCACAAGTCTGGCCTTTGAAAATTTAGTTGTTTTCAGAGCCATTTCCAATTGATAGGATTTTATTATTGTCATGTAAAATTGAAAGAGATTTTGATTATTTCCTGATGTATGTTTTGAACTCGAGTTATTGATGTAATGATTATTCATCGTCCATAAATTGTTGATGTCACTGCATAAATTGTTTGTCAATTCAATGAATACCAAAGATGAAAAATGGGAGTTGAGAATTGCTTAAAATCATATGCTCACTATGTGTAACTAACTTTCCCTAGTGAATTTAGTGCTTGTGTGGTTTTCCCTTTTGAGTTTTATGGGAATTGAGGAATTACCTAAAGTTTAGAATGAGTAATGATCCGGACACAACCGTTGTGACACAACGAGTGTCACATCATGTATCGACACCGTTGATCATGATGTAATAATGATCAATTAGTTTAACATGCATCACCTTGAAACAAAGAAAGCAAAAATATACGTTGATGGTGGGTTTGTGTATGATTTGGCGATGTCACTGCATAAAATGCCAATGTCACTGCATAAAATGCCAATGTCACTGCATAAAATGCCGATGTCACTGCATAAATTGTTGATGTCACACATATATGATTGCCGATGTCACTGCATATATGATTGCCGATGTAACTGCATAAAAAATATGAATTAAGGTGAAAGATTTATGTTGATCGTAGTTTTATATCAAAAGATATAACCATTTGAAGTCGATTTTATGAAGAAAATAAATCAATTTTATGAAATTAAGTCGGAAAAATATCAAATGTCATCACAGTGTTGTTTTATCAAATGTCACTGCATCCCGGTGATCACTGCATCTCGATGGTCTCTGCATCGGGGGTGGCCACTTCATCGCGGTGTCTCTGCATCGGGATGACCACTGCATCGCGGTTTCACTTCATCGCGATGTCTCTACATATATGATTGCCGATGTCACTACATAAATTGTTGATGTCATTCATATATGATTGCTGATGTCACTGCATAAAATGTTGATGTCACTGCATATCTGATTGCCGATGTCACTGCATAAATTGTTGATGTCACGCATGTATGATTGCCGATGTCACTGCATAAAATTTTGATATCACTGCATATATGATTGCCGATGTCACTGCATAAAAATATGAATTAAGGTGAAAGATTTATGTTGATCGTAGTTTTATATCAAAATATATAGTCATTTGAAGTCGATTTTCTGAAGAAAAGAAATCAAGTTTATGAAATTATGTGGAAAAATATCAAATGTCATCACGGTGTTGCTTCATCAAATGTCATTGCATCCCGTTGATCACTTCATCCCGACGGTCTCTGCATCGCGGTGTCTCTACATCGGGGGTGGCCACTTCATCGCGGTGTCTCTGCATCGAGGGTGGCCACTGCATCGCGGTGTCATTTCATCGCGATGTCTCTACATTTATGATTGCCGATGTCACTACATAAATTGTTGATGTCATTCATATATGATTGCTGAAGTCACTGCATAAAATGTTGATGTCACTACATAAATTGTTGATGTCACGTATATATGATTGCCGATGTCACTGCATAAAAATATGAATTAAGGTGAAAGATTTATGTTGATCGTAGTTTTATATCAAAAGATATAGCCATTTGAAGTCGATTTTATGAAGAAAAGAGATCGATTTTATGAAATTAAGTCGGAAAAATATCAAATGTCATCACGGTGTTGCTTTATCAAATGTCACTGCATCCCGATGGTCTCTGAATCGTGGTGTCTCTGCCGATGTCAATGCATCGCGGTGGTCAATGCATCGCGGTTGTTAGTGCATCGCAGTGTCTCTGCATCGAGATGGTCAATGCATCGCGGTGGTCAATGCATCGGGGTGGTTAATAAAAAAAAGAAAAAATAAACTTTCACCAGAAATTTAAAATAAAATAAATAAAATAAAAGGCATTCATGGTCCAGGAAATAAATATTATAAAAAAAAAATAAAAAAAAAGAAGATAGAAAACATTCAACAGGAAATTAAAAAAAAAAGATATACATTCAGCATACTTTCGGCGTCCTGTTTGCCGCTTTTTTTGTTTTGTTTTGTTTTAATTCATTAAGGATATTTGGGTCTATCTACCTATTTTTTGTCCTTATAACTAAGTGTTTGTTTTGGATGTCCTTTTTGCCTAATTAAGTCCAATATGTGTCATTTTCAATAATTGTCCCAAAAAAAATAGCCGTTGCAAAGAATAGCCGTTGGGCCGGTTCAACCGCCGGTTCCGGTTCGGTTCCGGTTCCGGCCGGTCCGGTTCCAACTACCGGTTCCGGTTGGCCAAAACCCCTAACCGCCGGTTATACAAACCGGTGGTTATACAAACCGCCGGTTGAAAAACCGCCGATTCCGGTTCCGACCGCCGCTTCCAGTTACATTTGGCCACCTCTATCTCTAGCTATTTACTTGCTCTTTGTTGGTTTTGTTTGAGGGAATGTATGTATTATCTGGTAAAAATCGATTTTGGAAAGATTATGATATCAAGAGCTCTTTTTTTAGAACGATTAAAGTTCTTTTTCTGTGCATTGCTTTCTTTCCGTCTTTTTCACATGTGTTTTTATCTCAAAACCATCATAGTAAAGAAATAATGATAAAAAGAAAGGTCCTACGGTTTAGTGGTGGGTTGGCTTGAATGTAACGCCCCGCTCCCGGACACCGAGTCCTTATCCGGAAATCGAAACGTTCGGCATACATAATATCAAATAAATAATATTACACGTAAGCCTCTACTACGTCGTATCAAACAAAAGCAAACGGAAGCTAAAAAAAACTCGGGTAATTGTTTCAAATAACCCAGAATAGAAATTCAAGAACTAAAGAGGAAATGTAATATTATTACATTGGAAAAAGAAACCAACGAATCCAAAATGTACAAATTCCAAGGTACTAAAGTAAACTACTAGCTCCAGTAATCCAAATCTATGAAATAAATGTAAATACACGAATAATAAACAAGGTCTTCAAGTCCGGCGTCCTCAAACGTCGTCATCAAAGTCCTCCTCGATCTCTTCATTTACCTGTTCGTCTTCTTTCCCCCAAACACATAAATAAACATGCATTTGAGGTAAGTACAATGTACAAAGTAAGAAGTAGAAGCTACAATTTAATTAAGGTTTGTTATTAATTAATTATCTTAGTGAGACCGACTCAATTTATGGTTCACTCAATGCCCATCGACACGTCATGACTATACGTTTCTAGCTTAGATTATCTTTTTTACATCACTACTCAAGGACACTGTGCATGGCGTTCATCAGCCTGAAGATATACTTGCTAACTAACGGTGATTAGCACCGATTAGCTCCGGGGTCTCCCCGGTATGCGTATACGTCCGATGAATTTCCTCCACTACCCTTCAGCTGTTTAAGGCCAGTAGCGTTGTTCACCTTTTATGAACGTTTTAGCTTTTACTACACTTATGTAATTATTAATGTGAATTAACTAGCCACTTAAGTGTTTTCAGAATAAAACTCACCTTATCAACTCTACACCCTCACTTAGACATCTAGACATCATACCCTAACAATTACACACACATTAATGAACTCTAGTTCATCAAAGCACAAGCCCTTTCATGCCCTTCCGACGGATCCGAACTTCAACTCCCTTTAAGAGTACATTCGGTGTTTTAACTGAATAAATCAGAAATTCAATCGAGGCTTTTTCATATTTAATTAGCATTATTTGATCGTGAAACGACGTTTAAAATCCAAAACATAGCTTTGTGGAAATATTACATATCAAATATTATGTAGTATTTATTTATTTCCGTGTATACATTATTTGTACACTTTATTTGTAAAAGGACATATTAATTGTGGTACATATAAACAATTAACATGTCAAAATCTAGTCTAGTTTACTTTATGTCATAGACATAACTTTTACTTTTACAAGCATGCTTGCCGCCCATAGCTAGTGGCCGCCCAAGCTAGCTAGTATCTCACCTCAATTGGAACTATTTATACTTCTTCCATTTGATGAATAAACTAAGTTGAAGTTTACTCAAGTATTATTTACTTTCTCAAACTCTCTTCATGGTATCAGAGACATAAACTCCGGAATCCGCTGCACATTCTCAGTACCCTGCTGAATCAAGAATGTCTTCATTATCTTAAGCTTCCTCACCCTCAGTTGAGTCCCAACTGCCTCAGCAGACTGGGGTCACTGACTCTTCATCTTACACAAATCATAGACTTGATGGCAACAACTACTTGCTGTGGTCAAGGTCTATGAAAATGTACATCTCTGGACAAGGTAAGATGGGATACCGTCCGGCTCTAAACTTTGCCCCTCTTTGAAGATGACCCAGGATTTGAAGCATGGGATACTACTAATAATCAAGTCATGACCATTCTCACAAATCAATGACAAAAGAGATTAGTGAGAACTTTATGATGTATGATACTGCAAATGAGATCTGGGATAATGCCAGGGATCTTTACTCTAAGAAAGACAATGCATCGAAGTGTATGAACTTGAAGCTCAGATTAAAAAGCTGAGACAAGGAGATATGTCTCAACTCAATACTTCAACCAAGCTGTCTCAGGGCATGGCAACACCTAGATATGTTGGAAACTCACCCTGGAATGATGTCAAGGATCTTTGCCTTTATAAGGACATTATTGAGAAAAAGAGAGTATTCAAGTTTCTTCTTTGGTGAATCCTACTCTTGATGATGTTAGGGGAAGAATCCTTGCCACAAAACCTCTCCCCAATCTCAAATCCATGTTTGCTGAAGTCAAACATGAGGAAAGCAGGAGAAAAGTGATGCTGCTGAACTCCCCTGCTGACAACCCTGCTGAAAGTGCTACCCTGCTGACTGTCAGGAAGCCTGCTGAGGTTACTGAGACTGTCAGGAAGCCTACTGATCGAACTGGAAAGTTGTTCTGTGAGCACTGCAAACGCACAAATCACACCAAGGACACTTGCTGGAAGCTACATGGCATGCCTAAATCCTCCAAGCCTACCAGGGAAAGTCAGGGCAGGCATGTCAATGAAGAGGAGAATGATAACAAGTTGAATGCTCAGTTTGCTGCATTCAAAGCTTTCCTCACTCAACAAAAAGAAGGTAGTCCCTCTACTGACACGGCTACTCAGGCTAGTGCAGGTAAATTCTACTCTTCTATTAGTAATGAAACATGGATTGTTGATTCTGGGGCCTCCTCTCATATGACTGGCAATAAAAACCTCACAACTCACCTTATGCCATCTCATCAAATTCATAAAATTAAGACTGCTGATGGATCTATCTCTCATGCAAAAGGTTTTGGAAATGTTAAACTCACTAATAAGATATGCCTAAAGGATGTCCTATTTGTTCCAAAATTAGACTGCAATCTCATATCTGTCAGTAAACTTGCAAAAGATTTGAATTGGACTATTGTGTTTAATAAGAATCAGTGCACTTTCTAGGACCCTTCTTCACAGGAAGTGATTGGGAGGGCTAAACCCTTCTCAGGATTGTATGTGGTCAACCCTGCTGAAGACAGAAGACTGAATCTGCCTTAGCAGCCTGCACTCAAACCTTAGACAATATCATGTTATGGCATTATAGACTAGGACATCCAAGTTTTGGTTATTTAAAGTCTGTAATTCCTGAATTATTTAAAGAATGTAATGTCAATGATCTTCAATGTGATATTTGTCAATTTGCCAAACTTACCAAATCTGTGTATACCAAACTACCTTATTTGCCTTCCATACCTTTCACTGTAATTCATAGTGATGTATGGGGACCTTCAAGAGTAAAAAGTATAATAGGGAAAAGGTGGTTTGTCACTTTCATTGATGATCATACCAGAAACACATGGCTGTTTTTAATGAAGGATAAATCTGAAGTTGGAACATTTTTTCAGGAATTTTACAACATGATCTCTACTCAATTTGACACTAAGATCAAGATCTTAAAGACTGATAATGCACTTGAATACTATGAGTCTAACCTCGTAATTTCTTGATGGATAAGGGATTGTCCATATCAAGTAGTTGTGTGGAAACACCTCAACAAAATGGGGTTGCTGAGAGAAAGAACAGGCACCTACTAGAGATGGCTAGATCAATCATGTTCACCACACATGTTCCAAAGTATATGTGGGGTGAAGCTATATTAACTGCCACATACTTAATCAACAGACTTCCCAGTAGAGTGTTAGGCTTCAAAACTCCTATCCAAACCCTTCTGACCACACACTCCTGCCCTCATCTTATTTCCCAATTACCTCCAAAAATATTTGGTTGTACTGTGTTTGTTTATATCCATGCCCAACACAGAAGCAAACTTGATCCCAAAGCTCACAAGTGCATTTTCCTAGGATATGCAAAGGACAAGAAAGGTTACAAGTGTTACTCTCCTTCTGAAAATAGATTTTACAATTCTATGGATGTAATTTTTTTGAAAGGACTCCTACTACAAACAAGTCCACTCGAGGCGATCATCGATGGAAACTCGATTGAAATTGACCTAAATCCATTCCTCGGCCAAACTCTTAACCTCAAAGAACTCATCGATTCTCGGCAGATCGAACCTCAAGACCTCATCGACTCTCAGAGCCCCTCGATCCTCAACAACCTCCCGAACCGAGTTCATCGACCCGCAGCCTGGCCGACCGAGAGCCTCATCGACACTCGGCAACCCTCTGAGACTCTCGGCTGACTGTTGACATTGATGATAGGCCTATTGCTATCAGGAAGGGAAAGATATCTTGCACTACTGATCATTCTATTCATAATTATCTATCTTATGATCGGTTATCACCGCTTTTGCCATGTTTACACAGGACTTGGATTCTCACTCTATTCCTAGAGAATATCTGAAAGCTCTCCAACATGATAAGTGGAAGGTCTTTGTCAAGATCGAAATGATCGCCTCCTGGATAATCATACTTGGGTTCTAATGACTCTCCCCAAAGGCAAGAATACAGTCAGCTGCAAGTGGTTATTTACCATCAAATACAATGCTGATGGTACAATTGACAAGTATAAGGCCAGACTAGGTGCAAGGGGTTTCACTCAAACTTATGGCATTGACTACAAAGAAACTTTTGCACCAAGTGGCAAACCGAACAACTGTCGAATCGATATCTCTTCTTTGTCCAACTTGATCGGCCTCTTCACCAATTGGATATCAAAAATGCCTTCCTCAATGGTGACCTTACTGAGGAAGTTTACATAAATGTACCTCCTGGTTTTACCAATCCTAACACTCAAGGAAAGGTTTGCAAATTGAGGAAATCTCTATATGGCCTAAAGCAATCCCCAAGAGCCTGGTTTGGGAAACTCACTACTGTGGTTATAGCTGCTGGATATCATCAATGCAACTCAGACCACACCATGTTTATCAAGACCACTAGCCAGAAAAGATCTATCCTTATTGTGTATGTGGATGATATCATCCTCCTTTGGTGATGACTCTACCGAGATCCGAATTTGAAGACTCTATTGGCAAAGGTTTTTCAAGTCAAGGATTTGGGCTATCTTAAATACTTCCTTGGTATGGAAATTGCAACAAACAACCAGGGTATCTCTATCTCTCAAAGGAAATATGTCTTTGGACTCATCAAGTAAAGCGGTATCTTTGGGATGCAAACTCGTTTGTATCCCCAGAGAGACCCCAGAATACCTCTTTGCATGGTGACATTCTTTGTCGGGAAGGATCAATATCGAGACTTGTAGGAAACTCATTTATCTGTCCCATAGAAGACCTGATATTTCATATGGAGTCAGTCTGGTGAACCAGTTCATGCATTGCCCTACTGAACAACATTGGGAGGCTGTGAACAGGATACTGAGGTACTTGAAATCCACTCCTGGCCAAGGCTTGCACTTCACCAAGTCTGCTGAGAGATCTATCAAGGTTTACACTGATTCGACAATTGGGTCGTCACATAGACAGCAGAAGGTCTACTACACAGTCATTGTTCTTATGTATGGGAAATCTTGTCACCTGGAGGAGCAAGAAACAACCTCATCTGTCTCTAGAAGCGATCTTTGAAAGTGAACTCAGGCACTAGTTTTGGGTATTTGTGAAGCTCTATGGGTAAAAGGATCTGACAGAACTTGGCAGACCTATTCAAAGACCCTATCACACTCTCTTTGTGACAATAATTCAGCCTTATGCATGGCGGAAGATCCATCCATCATGATAAAACCAAACATGTGGACATTGATGATTACATCCTGAAGGAGAAGATTGATGCCAAGATTATTCAACTCAAAGTATGTTCCTCGTGAGACTGAATGTTGATATTCTCACCAAGGCCATTCCACCACTTATGTTCATCAAATTTGAGTAGCAAACTTGGCTGTATAAACATATACAACCCAGTTTGAGGGGGGGTGTGGAAATATTACATATCAAATATTATGTAATATTTATTTATTTCCGTGTATACATTATTTGTACACTTTATTTGTAAAAGGACATATTAATTGTGGTACATATAAACAATTAACATGTCAAACTCTAGTCTAGTTTACTTTATGTCATAGACATAACTTTTACTTTTACAAGCATGCTTGCCGCCCATAGCTAGTGGCCGCCCAAGCTAGCTAGTATCTCAACTCAATTGTAACTATTTATACTTCTTCCATTTGACGAATAAACTAAGTTGAAGTTTACTCAAGTATTATTTACTTTCTCAAACTCTCTTCAAGCTTAAAACAACATCATATAGAGAACTGGGGCAATGCTTGCGCATTACTCTTGAATGCGTATGCATCCCTGCTGCTGAAAACTGCTGAAAACTCTCTGCCCAAGCAATGCGTGCGCATTGTGCTCAATGATTACGCATTCTCTGACCAGAACCTAAGCTAAACTTTCTCTTTGATCAATGCGTACGCATTCTTATGAATGCGTATGCATCCCTTAGCCAGAAAGCATTGAGTCAATAAATGATGATGTTTTGGTGTGTAGTTTATGCCTCTTTTCTCGAGAGATACGCCTTTTTGGGTATGTTTTTGTTGGTTTTCAGGTTCGAGGAGCTTGGAAGAGGAAATTGATGAAATAGTGGATTTATTGGCTGCAAGAGTCGAATTTCGATGAAGTGAAGAATTCGAGAATTTAAGTTTGACGATTTTCACTTTTTGAGGATGTCGGGATCCCGGCTACTGCGAGAACATAAAAACTCCACTGAGACCCAAGTCAAGACACCACTTACGAGCTGGATTTAATGAATTTATTCTCCTATTTTCATGGTTTTTATTTTTAGGAGGATTATTTTATTTATTAGGATATTATTTTATTATGGATTATTATTATTAGTTATTAGGAATAAATCCCAAAAGTTAAAAGAAAAAAAAAAGGAATGCAGCTTTAGAAAAAAGGTAGCGCAGCTTTTGAAGAAGAAAAATTGAGATTTTAGTCGACAATAACAGGGATGCGACTTTCGCCCTCTTTCTTCTCCTAGGTTTTATTTTGTTATCAACAACTAAACACTTATCAATTTTCTGCAATTCAATAAGGTACTCTTGAATTATTTTTGTGTTTTTATTATGTCAATGAGTAGCTAATTTTCTCTTTTCCAGTTGAGCATTATTAATCCCTTGATCATGGAATTGTGAGATCAAATTGGTTCCTATCCTCATTAAATTTGTAGTATTTACTTGTTTTCTGTGCTTAACGAATCAGGATTGAATAATTGAATTAATCACTACTGCAGGGTTGTTAGTTTGATTGTTTAATCGAATACCAAAAATTGAATCTAGGCGATTGTCACAAAGATTTGATTATTAGTAGTAAACAACACATTGCCTGCCGGTTCGTAGCCCGTAGGATTCCCTGTTGTGGAGATAAGTAATCTAGATTAAAGTTAACCCGATGTGCGTTAATACCTAGAATTAGGTTTGTCCAAGCATTAATGCGGCTGTGCTCACCAAACCTCTGGCGATTGTTGAGAGGTGTGCTACACAGTTAGAGTGTAAGTAGTGGCGATTGTCCTGCTTATCGAAATTAGGATAAACTGGTTGCTTGGCGATTGTCGGCAGCTGTTGGAAATAAAATTTATGTTTTGATGATGATTCATCACTTATTTGTTAATTATTCTTAACCCCATTGATGAAGTGTCATAACTAGCTGTTATAGTGCAAAGCAAAAAGAAGTCTAGATATCAATGTATAGGAGTTATTAGAGTCTGATATTTGTATAAGTTAAATCAGACAAGCACTGTAATAGTTCTAGGTCGGGCCGAGAAATGAAGAAAGCGAGATTTAATCTAGGTGAGATTCTACAAGAAACTGACAATAGAGCACACCAACAGAAGATTGAAGAAGATAAGTTCGCTGAGGGAAACAGACTCGGTTGGCTTACCTATGAGATTGAAGAACTGAGGGACACAGACTCAGTTATTGAAGAATGAAGAACTGAGGGTTCAAACTCAGTTATGAAGATTACAAGTTGAGACTGTAAAGTTAGAATTCAAGCAAGATTGTGGTGACCTGAACTGACTTTATGGATCTTGTATGAAGACCTAAGAATCATAAGGACAATGAATTCTTAGATGGTAATGAATCATGGTGTACTCTGATTAAGTCAATGATAATCAGATGAAAACTGGAATACTGATATTTGAAGAAGAGTAAAATGCTCCAAGTCAGTTAGGAAACTGATAAAAGAAAAACTCAGTATAAAACTGATAAGGAAACTCAGTTTTATAAGTCAGCCATCCAACAAACTGATCGTACAGTCGAACGTTATAAAGAAAGCAATTTCATTGGATGAAGTACTGACACAGCAGAACGGTCAGAAAATATAGCCGTTACAAGCAGGATGAACGTTGAATGAACCCCTATAAATAGACTACCTCTACAACATCAAAGAGGTGCATGTATATGATAATAAAACAAGAAAGGAATCTATCTAGTCAAGTAAGATCAAATTGAATGGGGAAAGCCAAATTCATGAAGAATACCTCTAAGTACTTAATTGCAAGATCAAGAAATTTCTTCAAAGTGTTCAAGCATATTCAAGCATATTCAAGATCTGACATTTGAAGAAATACAGAGCCGTGCTTAAAATTAATCATTCAGAAGAAAAGCTCAAATCGCAGTTGAATCATAGTTATTGATTCAAAGCCTCAACTTTGATTTCATCAAAGGTTTAGACTATGAAACACCAAGAAGGTGTGAAGGGCAGGTTGAGTGCGATCCAGAAGACTGTGTTTGTGATGTCTTTGGTGAAGAGGCAATTCTACCCTCCAAGGACAAAGTGGTTCAAGCAGTTGAAGAAAACGAGCAATCCTACTGTTCAACAAGTGTTTAGATAGTGAAGCTAGTGGATTAGTCAAGGACTATCGTTTAGAACTTTTTGTAACCGGGCCATCTCAAAGAAGTTCTAGTGGAATTTTCCTCCGCATCACAGGGGAAGAGAGGATTGACAGGATTACACCACCTGGAACCTCTATAATTCTTGTCTACTTACTTTATGGATTCACTTATTTCATTATAGCTTTACTTACGTGGTTTTCATATCGGAACTAGATTAACTAGTTGTTAAAGGCCAATTTTATCCGTTGCCAGTTAACAAGACTAAATATAAGTCAGTATTGATTTATATTCAGTTGAGCTAACTGAACTCCACACAAGTTAAGGGACAGGAACAAAACTGAACTGAAGATCAGTTTGAGTTTCAGAGAAACTCAGTTCCTAGGGATTTTCCATCTCAGGATTAGTTTTTGGTGACAAGTTTATTCACCCCCCCTCTAAACTTGTGTTAGCCTTTCCAAGGGACCAACAATTGGTATCGGAGCAAATCTTCTTTTGAAGGTGATCCAATATCTATTTGCTTGCTTGAGTAACTGTCCATCAGTTATCTGTTAAGGAGCCACCAGTTGTTGAAAACCCCTTACTGCATCTGTCTTAAAAGCATTTTCAATGGATACATCTAGAATTAGAAATTGGCTAAATAACCCCCTGACTGACTATTTGCAAAATGTTGTCTATGATTTCCAGGATCAAGTATTCGAAAGATTCAGTACTACAAGCTCTCACACAAATCCAGAACCTCAATTCAGTTATGATAAAAACTTTGAGTTCAATGCAAATGTAAATGATGAATTCGGTGGATTTCCATCCTTAAGCGATCTTTCAGAAGAAGCAGAAAGAGAGTTACTGCGAGTAGCTGATTTTATAGAAGAAAAGCTAACCAGAGATCCATCCAATGCAAAAGCCACAGATATTGATGAGACTCTACCTACAAGCCATGGATGAGAAAGTGATGAAGAAATCATACTGCTAGAAGCTACACAGGCGAATGCTGTTGGTAAAGGAAAACAAGTTCTAATCAGTGATGATTCGTCAACAGAAGGTTTATCTATCAAGCATCAGGAGGTAAGTGCATCTACATCCAAATCTCACACTATCCTGAACAATCAAAGAAATGAATATTTCAATGAAACCTTGGACATACTCATAAAGAAATTAGAGACTATTCAAAAGAATTATGAGAATGTCAAAAAGGAGAAAAAGTTATTGAAAACAGAAATTTCGAGATTGAATGCTGAAATCAATCTAATCAAGACTAATAATGGAACCGATGCAATTCGACCAACTGATGAACCAACAAAAGTTATAAACATCAGTGAATCATCAGTTGATCCAATTTCCAAAGTTCAATTCAAACCAGGAAAACAATTTGGAGATAGATCTGGTTTAGGGTTTGATAATCAGTATAATTCTAAGTTTAGACCAGGATCAGTTGCAATAAAATTTGTGATTGCTCAACAGTCAAAAACTCAGAAAACTGATAAAGTTATTAGAACTAATAGATACTCAGCACAGCCAAGTGCACAAACTGATAAAACTGAAAAATCAGCTGGTAAAATTCACCAAGCCAACAGATTTTACAGAAAGACTGAAAATTTGAAAACAAGAAAGCGATCCGAAATCAAGAAGAAAAATCTTCAAGTCATCTAAGAATGAAGATCATTCATGGAAAAATAGACTCAAAGGGAATGGAAGATTATTTCCCACTGATGAAGATTGGAATAGACCATCACATCAGTTTCACAAATTGAACAAATTTAAAACTGTTATGACAAAACAGGAAAAGGTTGTGAAAACTGACGTCACTCAGTCAAAATGTCAAGAGAGGTATAAAGTTAAAAATAAAGTTGTACCATCAAGAGCTAATCAGTTAGGACCCAAAAAGATATGGGTACAAAAAATTTCTCACTTTTTTTTGCAGGAAAAATCCCACTAGCTGAGAACTGAGAAATACAATTCACAAAACTGAGTTGTACTCACAACTGAGTTTTTGAATTCAAAGATAAGGACAAAAAGCGGCGTATCAAATTTGTTGATACACCGTACCTTCTTTATTACTTTTATCTAGCTACGGTTATCAAGAAAAGACGTGGTCCTTCTCAATCTAAACCGTTCATAATTTCCACTCACCCACTTTTTTCGCAATCTCAAAACATTTATGACAAGACGTTTTAAGTCCCACTCAATTCTTAACTACCCACACTCCAAATTATAAATACCTAGAATTTTCTTTTATAAATTCTTTACGCTTGAATTCTGAATTTTCTCTCTGCATTTCAAATTTTCAAATTTTCAATCTAATCCAGAAAAATGACCTTCACTCTTGTTGAACCTGGAATGATCGTTTCTCTTGATCAATATATTGCAAAATATGTTGATCAAACTCTAGTCAATTCTATTGCAACAAAAATCCGGAAAATTAAAGGATTGGAAGCTGCCTTCAACATCGATCTAAAAAGTGTCTGTTTAGAAAGCATTGGAGACTTCTATCAATTTGGTAGAACAACTGTAGAAGGAGAAGACACAGAAACTTATATCACCACTGTCAGCAATAAAGAAATCAAAGTCACTGAAGATTTAATTGCAGAAATCTTTGGGTTTGACAAATCCGGAGGAACAGCAGCCATTAAGTTGACTAAGGAACAGAAAGAGAAGTTATGGAAAAATTTAGCAATTATTGGAGAATCTGCCGTCTTACAAACAGGGAGCACAAGCTTGCTCAAGCCAGAATTTAATTTTCTTTCAAAGATGCTGGCAAATTGCATAATTGGGAATGCTGGAAATTTCAGCAATCTATCTGGAGTAAAACTAGATTTGCTTTATGTGATTTGGTTTGAAAAATATTTCAATTGGGCAAGGTATCTATTTGATCAATTGATAGCACAGTCAATTGATGTACCCAAGAAGAAGACCGATGTAAAGAAAGGACGATTCTATCACAAGAAGACTTTTGCGTTTGTAGTCCAGAGGATACTCAATCATTTTGGAGTTGCTATGAGAAAAGAAACACCAATTGCTGACGGAAAGATTGTCATTAAGGAAGAAAAAGCAAGAAAGAGGAAAGCTGAGAAATCTGGAACTGAACCCAAGAAGAAGAAAAGCAGGAAATCAAAGAAACCTGCAACTGGAGATGAAGTGTTGGCACAAATTGAAGACTTAAAGAAAAGAAGAAAACAGGTGGAAGAAACAGAAAAAGGCTCAACTGATCTAGTTACTGAGAAACCAGTAGAAATGTCATCAACTCAAGAAGTCAGAACTGAAGTTGCTGACGGATCAGCACCAGAAGTGCAAACTGGAGTTAATCTCATCAAATCTATTCCAGTTTTGGTAACTAAGGTTTTCCCAACTCAAGAAGCCGATGTGCACTCACAAGAAATAGAAATAATGAAAGAAACTGAAGTTGTCAACAGAGAACATACTGTTGAAACTGACTTGCAGAAAGAAGCTGTAACTCAGGGGGAACAAACCCTGAGAACTGAGCCTGATGATGAAGAATCCGATTGTGATGAAAGACTGATTGATGAAACAACATTGAACATACTTATGTTGCTTTCAAAGCCCAAGTCTACTCCCCAAGAATCTATACCCAGTTTGGAAAAAGAGGAAACTGCTAATGAACTTTCAGCTCCTCAAACTATAGAAAAGGAAGTTGAAGCAGAAACAGAATCAACCAAGGTTATTCAGTTGGATGAACAAGTTCATGAAGTTGAACACACTGAACACACAACGATAGAAGTTCCAGTTGTTGAATTGGAACCTGGGCAAAGTGAAAGACAAGCCGTTGAAGAAGATGCAAGTGAAATAGGTTTGCAAACTAAGCCAATAATCTCAGTTCCTGATATTGAAAAAGAAACATCAGTTGTCCCAAACACTGCTGAGGGAGAAATCAGCAAAACCAATCTTATGCAAACTGATGATCCCATGCAAATTGACGTTCCTACTCAAGAAGAAGATCATGAGGTTACACGAGAATCAGAGGACACCCTCACACCATTCAAATCCCCATCTGATCATACAGAACTTATGAAAGCTGATTATGAGCGATTGCAAAGATATAAAACTTGGAAGTTTAGTTCTATAGAAAATCAAAGATGTCAGCGTGCAGAAATAGAGATTATTGAGGAATGGGTATTCAATCTTTACAACATTACAAGTTTAATGGATATAATCAATACCGATGAATTCCTAAATCAAGGTTATGCACTGATCAGAAATCATCATTGGAAGGAAGCCATAGCCAGTGGAAGTTCTATGAAGAATGTTGATGATGATTTTGAGGAAGATCCTGACCTACAAAAAGGGAATCTTGCCTCTATACAAGAAAAAGAAATCGCAATGTAACTAGATATCGATGAAGACTCTAGTAGTTACGGTGAAAGCAGTGGAAGTTCAAGTTCTGAAAGTTTATCTGAAACTCAGCTGGACAAAGAAGCAGAAGGAGGCTACCAATCTCCCATTGATAAATCCACACTTGAAATAGCAATAAATTTGGCAGACATACCTGGAGAAGAGTCAGATGATGAACTTGGAGTACATCTGTCACCCACAAAAGTTACTGATTCATCAAGATTGGAAGAAGCTGAGAAACAGTCTGAAGAGAAAAGACAATCCGCTGAATTTAGAGAAAAACTGAAGCAAGTTGTTCTCTCACCTAAACCAACCGAGGCTGGGACAAGCAAAGGAAAAGAACAACAAGGAGGAAATTCACAAGATGTACCTACTCAAGTTGATCTCATTAGGTATTATCACAATGAGATACTCAGAATTCAAAAGGATGACAAAAGCTTATTCGGAAAAGTTTTAAAATCCTTAGAAGCCAGTCAAGATGAACGAACCAAGCTTGAAAAGAAGATGGACACTGTGAATGACAACTATCAAACCACTCTGCTTGAGATTCAGAAAACAACCACTGAGCATGTCACAAGGAAAAACGAAACTCAAGACAGATGGGAAGGTATTCTAAATAATCTAGTCGATAGAATGTCTTTAATGGAACAGGGCATAAAGGACTCAGTCGTGGCTTAAAAGTCCATGCAGCTGAAATGGCACAAGCCCTCACAAATGTTGATGATAAGTTGAGTGAACTGAAGAAAGCAAGAGGAGATTTTACTGATGATGAGATGAAACTGATTATTAAATACTCAGAATCAACTGACAAAAGAGTTGGTCTAGATTCTCGTCTCTACAATCTATTCAAGAACTTACCAAAGAGAGAAGGAGTATCAAAAGAAGAATCTCTTGAAACATTTCTACACATGCAGAAGATACTTGTGTACTATTGGAATAAACTGAAGAAATGGGAAGCAGATAGCACTTTAGATAGAGCTTCAGAGAAAGTTGAAAAGGCTGAACCTGAATTTGTTCAAAATCTACTAAGAACATCCACCAATTAAAGACTAAGGACATCAGTCTTTACATTTGCAGTTCTATTCAAAATCAAATTTTTCAAGAAGAACAATCTATCTCAATCATGGAACATTTGGGCAAGCATATATAGAATTGAACATTCAGCCACAAATGATGAAATGAGAACTGTTGCGGATAATTATGATAATCAACCATCTCTATCCGCCAAGTAAAAAGAAAATATCTTCCAGTTCTCTTTATCATGTTGTATTTTATTACTTTTTCAAGCATTGTAACTCAGTTATCAAATAAAGTTTCAGTTTCTCAGTTCATTGTGTTATTTACTGTATTTTGTCTTTTATCTTTTTACATTGCTTTTAAGGAGGGTATTGACATCATCAAAAAGGGGGAAATTGTTGGAAATAAAATTTATGTTTTGATGATGATTCATCACTTATTTGTTAATTATTCTTAACCCCATTGATGAAGTGTCATAACTAGCTGTTATAGTGCAAAGCAAAAAGAAGTCTAGATATCAATGTATGGGAGTTATTAGAGTCTGATATTTGTATAAGTTAAATCAGACAAGCACTGTAATAGTTCTAGGCTGGAACTGAGAAATGAAGAAACTGAGATTTAATCTAGCAGAGATTCTACAAGAAACTGACAATAGAGCACACCAACAGAAGATTGGAGAAGATAAGTTCGCTGAGGGAAACAGACTCGGTTGGCTTATCTATAAGATTGAAGAACTGAGGGACATAGACTCAGTTATTGAAGAATGAAGAACTGAGGGTTCAAACTCAGTTATGAAGATTACAAGTCGAGACTGTAAAGTTAGAATTCAGGCAAGATTGTGGTGACCTGAACTGACTTTATGGATCTTGTATGAAGACCTAAGAATCATAAGGACAATGAATTCTTAGATGATAATGAATCATGGTGTACTCTGATTGAGTCAATGATAATCAGATGAAAACTGGAATACTGATATTTGAAGAAGAGTAAAATGCTCCAAGTCAGTTATGAAACTGATAAAAGAAAAACTCAGTATAAAACTGATAAGGAAACTCAGTTTTATAAGTCAGCCATCCAACAAACTGATCGTACAGTCGAACGTTATAAAGAAAGCAATTTCATTGGATGAAGTACTGACACAGCAGAACGGTTAGAAAATATAGCCGTTACAAGAAGGATGAACATTGAATGAACCCCTATAAATAGACTACCTCTACAACATCAAAGAGGTGCAGGTATATGATAATAAAACAAGAAAGGAATCTATCTAGTCGAGTAAGATCAAATTGAAGGGGGAAAGCCAAATTCAAGAAGAATACCTACTAAGTACTTAATTGCAAGATCAAGAAATTTCTTCAAAGTGTTCAAGCATATTCAAGCAGATTCAAGATCTGACATTTGAAGAAATACAGAGCCGTGCTTAAAATTAATCATTCAGAAGAAAAGCTCAAATCACAGTTGAATCATAGTTATTGATTCAAAGCCTCAACTTTGATTTCGTCAAAGGTTTAGACTGTGAAACACCAAGAAGGTGTGAAGGACAGTTGAGTGCAGTTAGGAAGACTGTGTTTGTGATGTGCTGGTGAAGAGGCAGTTCTACTCTCCAAGGACCAGTGGTTCAAACAGTTGAAGAACATCAATCCTACCTGTTCAACAAGTGTTTAGATAGTGAAGCTTGGGATTAGTCAAGGACTATCAGTTTAGAACTTTTTGTAACCGGGCCATCTCAAAGAATTTCTAGTGGAATTTTCCTCCGCATCACAAGGGAAGAGAGGATTGACAGGATTACACCACCTGGAACCTCTATAATTCTTGTCTACTTACTTTATGCATTCACTTATTTCATTATAGCTTTACTTACGTGGTTTTCATATCGGAACTATATTAACTAGTTGTTAAAGGCTAATTTTATCTGCTGCCAGTTAACAAGACTAAATATAAGTCAGTATTGATTTATATTCAGTTGAGCTAACTGAACTCCGCACAAGTTAAGGGACAAGAACAAAACTGAACTGAAGATCAGTTTGAGTTTCAGAGAAACTCAGTTCCTGGGGCTTTTCCATCTCAGGATTAGTTTTTGGTGACAAGTTTATTCACCCCCCTCTAAACTTGTGTTAGCCTTTCCAAGGGACCAACAGCAGCTATAACTAATTTATTACGTGTTCAATGAGTAATTTATGCATCAATGATCAGTTGTAAGGATTAAGGGAGAAAATAATTGCTTTAGCTGGAATCCTCTTAGATTGATTTTTCCTCTATTATTAACCGTTCGACTTCTAAATTTTTCGCGCGGTATATATTTCTGCATAATTAGTGATTTCATATTTAATTTTAAAGTTATCCTACACTATCTGTTTGATTACCCTTCCAAAAAGAAATAATCAACTGTTCCTCATGGGATCGACTCCGACTTACCCTGTACTAGTTATAGAGTGAGAAGGGATATAATTTTGGTGGTTCAACGACACACCAAATTTTGGCATCGTTGCCGGGGAACGGTGAGTTTATTTCTTTTTTGAACTTATTGCACTGACTGTTTCAGTTTATGCCAAGGTCCTCAAGAACATGGTGAACTGATATTTGATCCAGAGATAGAAAAGATAGCAAAAAAGCTCACTAAGCAGAGAAAAGAAGCTAAAAGGAAACTTCAGGCTTCAACATCTTCCCCAGATTTAGCTCGAGCTGATTATTTAGCAAGTTCATCGGAAGAAGAGGCATTTTCTGAAACAGAATCAGAAGAAATGGCGGAAAATCCAAGGCAAAATCAAATTCAAAATCAAAATAATGTTCAGAATAATGCTCAGGCACCTCTTGCACCAGGGCCTGAAAGAACACTGCGAGAAATGGCTGCCCCTAATGTAGACCAGAATCCGTTATTCATTGCTTTCCTAGAGAACAATCAACCTTTTGATCTGAAGTCTTCAGTGATCCATTCCTTGCCTAAGTTTCTTGGAAAGATGGGCGAGGACCCTTATAAACATCTGAGAGATCATCAGTTGTCTTGCACCACTCAAAGAATGCAAGGTATGACAGAAGATGAAATGAAGCTACGAACCTTTGCATTGACACTAGAAGGCAGAGCTCGAGATTGGTTCTACTCATTACCTTCAGGTTCAATCACCACATGGAATGCCATGAGATCAAAATTTTGGAGAGATTTTTTTCGGCATCCCGAGCTGCCAACATAAGGAAAGACATTTGTGGGATTAGACAGGTACCGGGTGAGACACTTTTTGATTACTGGGAAAGATTTAAGAAATTATGTGCCAGTTGTCCTCAGCATCAGATTCCCGAACAACTATTGCTTCATTATTTCTTTGAGAGATTATTGAACAATGAAAGGACCATTATTGATACTGCAAGTGGGGGGGCATTTATGAATCATACGGTTGAACATGCTCGCATTTTAATTGAGAATATGGCGTCCAACGCTCAACAATACGACACTAGGCAAGATACGCCTAGGCCAGTGAATGAAGCTAGCTTGTCTACCATTGATCATAGATTGGATACATTGACCTCTATAGTGGAAAAGATGGCGACTGGGCAAGTTCAACAAGTCTAGGCATGTGGAATCTGCAGCATGATTGGACACCCTACTGACATGGGTCCAACTCTACAAGAGGATGGAATTGAACAGGTTAATGTTGTAGGTGGTTATCAAGGGCAGTACCAACAAAGAAGGTATGATCCATACCCGAACAACTATAGAACACAGGGTGCCCAACTACAGATTTTACAAAGGGCCCAAGCCCCAACTCCTACCAATTTCTCAATGGAGGATATGATGAAAGCTATGACGAGTACCATCCAACAAACTATTCAGCAGGAAAATCATATGCTTCGTCTCATGCATGCATATTAGAATTGCATATTTAGGACATATTAAGACCGCATATTTAGGACATATTAGGATCTCATAGCACCGAGGATGCCCTTTATGACAATTTACCAACTCTCTCATGTAAATCTTATGTTTGATAATAATAATCAAATGGTAATTGATCAATGCAAACACACACTTTTGTTGATACACACTCACCTTATATCACTTGTTTGTGAACTTTGGAGGTAAAATAATTGAGCCCTAACAAAAAGCCACTTAAAAGTGAGGATTTCACTTAACCAAAGAGCACACTCGCTCATATTTTCCTTCGAGTGGTATCCACACAGTCCAATGTCATTCTAGAATTTGCATTGACATACATTTTGAGACCACACTTTTTTCAAGTTCAGTGCACTTAAATGATTGAGGCACCTAGGATTTAACCCTTTCTAGACCCACTTATGTTGGGCTACCCATACTATATACCCCTAGTGAGCCCCGTCTAGCCTGACCCCTTTTTTGATTAGCTCCAGAAATTTTAACCATAAGCCTTTTCTTACGAGATCCCCTACTTCTTTCTGCCCCACTTGCGTCATTAAGGGTAAAAGTAAATTGCTTGATGAGTTTGTTTTCTTGGTGGAGTATATATGTTGGTTGGTCCTTGTGCTGTATATATATATATTATCCAGTGGACCATTATGTATGTTTTGAAAAAAAAAGAGAGGCTGCAATTCAATCAAAAAAAAAAAGGGAATTAAAGCAGCTAAAGAACAAATAAATAAATAAGAGCTTTGATTATTATTATTATTATTAGTATGTGAAGCGTAAGTGTCGAGAAGCATGTGGTGATTTATGGCATTTGGATAGTTGCTTTTATTCCTTGATGATACATGGTATTACCCATATATTTACCCTTTCCCCACCTTGTTTTCTTGTCCCTGGCCCCGTTACAACCCTGTCAAAGACCTCTTGATTTGGGCATTGGATTTGAAATATATAGTGGTGGAGTTTTGATTGATATGCAAACCTATAGTAATGCTTGGTTGTGTGTTGATTTTTGAGAGAGAGTGAATCGTCCCTATGCTTTTTTAGAGTTTCACCCGTGGGGACATGTTGGGACCTTCTTATTTTACCACTTTAAGTTTATGATCAAGTGAGTTAAGGTTAGTTGTATGAACACTAGTGTGTTGTGTGTATTGCTTAAATACCCTTTGGTTTGCATTATAAAATATTGGGTTGAAAAGGCTGTTGGACGGGCGTCATTTTGGTATTCTTTCGGTGCATTGCATTCATGTAGTTTAAGGTCATGCATTTAGGATTTAGGTTCATGCATTTTTCTTTTGTTATTTTTGGGACGAGAGTGCATTACTTGAGGACAAGCAATTGTCTAAGTATGGGGGAGTTTGATGAGTCAATAATTGACGATGTTTTGGAGCGTAGTTTACGCCTGTTTTCTCGAGAGATACGTCTTTTTGGGTGTGTTTTTGTTGGTTTTCAGGTTCGAGGAGCTTGGAAGAGGAAATTGATGAAATAGTGGATTTATTGGCTGCTAGAGTCGAATTTCGATGAAGTGAAGAATTCGAGAATTAATGTTTGACGATTTTCACTTTCTGATGATGTCGGGATCCCGGCTACTGCGAGAACATAAAAAGTCCACCGAGACCCAAGTCAAGACACCACTTACGAGCTGGATTTAATGAATTTATTCTCCTATTTTCATGGTCTTTATTTTTAGGTGGATTATTTTATTTATTAGGATATTATTTTATTATGGATTATTATTATTAGTTATTAGGAATAAATCCCAAAAGGTAAAAGAAAAAAAAAATGGAACGCAGCTTTAGAAAAAAGGTAGCGCAACTTTTGAAGAAGAAAATTTGAGATTTTAGTCGACAATAACAGGGATGCGACTTTCGCCCTCTTTCTTCTCCTAGGTTTTATTTTGTTATCAACAACTAAACACTTATCAATTTTCTGCAATTCAATAAGGTACTCCTGAATTATTTTTGTGTTTTTATTAAGTCAATGAGTAGCTAATTTTCTCTTTTCTAGTTGAAACATTATTAATCCCTTGATCATGCAATTGTGAGATCAAATTGGTTCCTATCCTCGTTAAATATGTAGTATTTACTTGTTTTCTGTGCTTAACGAATCAGGATTGAATAATTGAATTAATCACTACTGCAGGGTTGTTAGTTTGATTGTTTAATAGAATACCAAAAATTGAATCTAGGCGATTGTCACAAAGATTTGATTGTTAGTGGTAAACAACACATTGCCTGCCGGTTCGTAGCCCGTATGATTCCCTGTTGTGGAGATAAGTAATCTATGTTAAAGTTAACCCGATGTGCGTTAATACCTAGAATTAGGTTTGTCCAAGCATTAATGCGACTATTCTCACCAAACCTTTGGCGATTGTTGAGAGGTGTGCTACACAGTTAGAGTGTAAGTAGTGGCGATTGTACTGCTTATCAAAATTAGGATAAACTGGTTGCTTGGCGATTGTCGGCAGCTATAACTAATTTATTACGAGTTCAATGAGTAATTTATGCATCAATGATCAGTTGTAAGGATTAAGGGAGAAAATAATTGCTTTTGCTGGAATCCTATTAGATTGATTTTTCCTCTATTATTAGCTTCGATCTGCTTCTAAATTTTCTGCCAGTATATATTTCTGCATACTTAGTGATTTTATATTTAATTTTAAAGTTATCCTACACTATCTGTTTGATTACCCTTCCGAAAAGAAATAATCAACTGTTCCTCGTGGGATCGAGAGCGGGAGTAAGGAATCTCGAGATTCAAATGTCTCAGTTGGCAGCTGATATGAACCAATTGAAGGACAATCAAGGGAAGCTTCCTTCTCAAGTGGTGAATCCAAGAGAGAATGTTAATGCAGTGGTTTTACGAAGTGGTAAAGAATTGTCTGAGTCTACCCGAGAGAAAGTTGCTGAAAAGGTGCAAGTGGAGGATAATTCCAAGAAAGCAAATTCTGATGAACCGACTGAGTCTAGGCCTAAGGAAAAAGAGTCAAATATTATTATCCCTCCACCTTTTCCAGGCAGGTTAGCAAAGGCGAAGAAAGAAGAGGAAGAAAAGGCTATGTTGGATATTTTCAAGAAAGTGGAAATCAATCTTCCTTTGTTGGAGGCCATCAAACAAGTGCCTAGTTATGCAGAATTTTTGAAAGAACTGTGCACCAAGAAGATGAAGTTAAGGCCCAATGCAAGAGTGATGGCGGATGAGAACGTGTCTGCGGTCATACAACGTAAGGTGCCACCAAAATGCAAAGACCTAGGTATGTACACAATTCCTTGCATCATAGGGAACAAGAGGGTTGATAAGGCCATGCCTGACCTAGGCATATCTATTAACGTCATGCCCCTCTCTGTTTACAATGATTTGAATTTAGGACCATTAAAGGATACCCGAGTGGTAATCCAGTTGGCAGATAGGTCTAATTCATATCCAAAGGGCATGGTGGAAGATGTTCTAGTGAAAGTTCATGACCTAATCTTCCCCGTGGACTTTTATATTATTGATATGGATGATGCATATTCACCACATCCGTCACTTATATTGTTAGGTCGGCCATTTATGAAGACAGCTAAAACTAAAATCGATGTAGATAAGGGTAATTTGACATTTGATTTTGATGGAAAATTTGTCACTTTTAATATCTATGAGGCTATGAAGTATCCTAGTGATGAAGAGTCTGTCTATCATGTGAGTGTTATTGATTCTTGTGTGGAAGAGGTGTATGAGAGATTATGCTGTGAGGATGAGACGGACTATGTTATATCTAATAGTTTAACCGACCGAGTTGTAAATGAAGAATTAGATGAGGTACTCAATGAAGCCATTATGGCTCTATACTCTACACCCTCTTATAGTTCCAAGTTTACACCGCCGGTGTTGCCACTAACTGGTTCGTCCGAAAGGATTTTGCCGTCATCTGTGCAGGCACCCAAGTTGGAGCTCAAACCTTTGCCAGAACATCTGAAGTATGCATTTTTGGGTGACAATGATACCTTGCATGTTATAATTGCCAAAGACTTAACTAATGAGGAAGAAGAGAATTTGATTAGAGTTCTAAGGGACCATAAAGAAGCCATTGGGTGGACATTGGCTGACATCAAGGGAATAAGCCCCTCTATTTGCATGCACCGAATTTTGCTCGAGGAAAATGCCAAACCGGTGCGTGATCCACAACGCAAGCTGAACCCTACCCTGAAGGATGTAGTAATGAAAGAGATCGTAAAATTGTTTGAGTTGGGAATTATATTCCCTATTTCTGACAGTGAATGGGTTAGCCATGTTCACGTGGTACCAAAGAAAGCAGGTTTTACTATCGAAGAGAATGAGAAGCATGAGCAAGTTGCAGTGAGACCACAAACGGGATGGAGAATGTGTATAGATTTTCACAAACTCAATGCAGCCACCCGCAAGGATCATTTTCCATTCCCTTACATCGATCAAATATTGGAAAGAATCGCAGGTAAATCATTATTTTGCTTTCTTGATGGGTATTCAGGGTACTACCAAATAGTAGTCGCTCCTGAAGACAGTGAGAAGACCACGTTCACATGTCCATTTGGGAAATATGCTTTCCGGCGCATGCCATTTGGTTTGTGTAATGCCCCAGGTACGTTTCAGAGGTGCATGATGAGTAAATTTTCTGACATGATTGAAAAGTGTATTGAAATATTTATGGATGATTTTACGGTTTATGGGGATTCATTTGATGAATGCTTAGGGAATTTGTCTCATGTGCTAAAATGATGTATTGACACTAATCTCGTGCTCAATTATGAAAAATGTCACTTTATGGTGAAAGATGGGATAGTGTTAGGGCATGTTGCGTCTGAAAAGGGAATAAAGGTAGATAAAGCCAAGGTTGATTTAATTACAAAATTACCATATGCTGCTAATGTGAAGGATATTCGTAGTTTCCCTGGCCATGCTGGGTTATATCGCGGGTTTATTAAAGATTTCTCGAAGATAGCCCAACCTCTATGCAAGTTGTTGCAACAAGACGTTCCTTTTGAATTTGATGAGGAATGCAAGAAGGCGTATGATGAACTGAAGGCAAAACTCACATCCGCACACATCATTCAACCCCCTGACTGGTCACTCCCTTTTGAGATAATGTGTGATGTAAGTGACTGTTGAAATAGTGTCCTAAACCCAATCGGATTGGACCGGATCCGACCGGGTCGGATCATTTCTACTATTTCTTTGTGTTTATACATATATTAAATGGCTTTTATGTTGTCATATATCTGTACTTCTAAAGAACCAATTATGAATTATTATATGATAACGTCCTTAGTATTAAACTGTGATAGAGAAACCATGATAGGCGATTATGGTTGATGAGATCTCTAATCACTTTAATAATTTTGATACTTAAATGTCTCTAGGCTGATGTACTATTATATAGGGCATTGATAGTATGAACAGACTAGCACGTATTAGATGTCTTCTGTCTTTAGGGCAGGGATAGATCTCGTCTATCGAAGTGTAGAGACACTTGGGTATGACGTGGACGTGTATTAGAGAATGCGACGTTGGGATCGACCCACTTACATGGATAAGTGTCACACTATGTGGCGGTTGTGTAATTATCCTTAAGACCGAGTCTTCATGGCATCACGGTGTGGATTGTCATGCTTTGACACTATTGAGGTTTCCACAGCCATGGGGCGATCATGCGGTAGTGATTGGGTATGATCACTTGAAGCACGCGGAGTATACATGATTGGTCGTCCGGGAATCGCGTATCCTATGATTGGGATCGAATATCCGAAATGGCCTTCTTATAAGGAATGTCTTACTCGTGAATCTTTGCAAAGTGGAAGTAAATGAGTTACTTGAGAGAGCATGATATCCAGATTATAAGATACGGTCGTTAATGTTTGACACTGACGCACGCGACCGTATGGATATTATTACAGCGATAGGATTGTAAGTTACACGGTAACTGTTTCACATGAAAGGTAGTAGTCATTGCATTTGACTCTTCCGATGATTGGGGGTCACGGTGTGTTGCTAGATGCTATCCCGTGATCGTTAGGCATGAAGGGCATTTTCGTAATTTGCACTTTGTGTCTACGGCCAACATATTCGGAAGCCTGTCGGGTCACACACATAAGAATATCTAGCCGGATTAAAATGTGGTTATAGATGATAACCAAATAAGGAAAGAATTTATCTCATACTATAAAGGTTATAGTGGTAAATTAATATGGTGGTATTTATTTATTATGAATAAATTAAATACAAGATATTAATTATATTAATTAAAGAAAATTCTGGAAGCCAATTTATTGGCATATGGGGCGCAACTTATTGGTGTATAAGATACATTTGGATTGTGCAATTTAATTAATGATATTACCATATATTAATATATATATATATATATATAAATATATATATAGTCACATGCGTGACTTGCACTTGAATGTGCTTGTGCACATTTGTTTTTAAGATATATATATATATATATATATATATATATATATATATATATATATATATATATATTTATTTATTTGTGTAATATATATTTGATATATACACATGTGTAAATTGATTTATGGTAATATAATAAAAGGTAAATATTGTCAATATAAGATATTAACAATATCTTGGAAATATTCAATATAAGATATTGACAATATCCTAGATTTATTTAATATGAGATATTGTAATAAATGAGATAAATCAATCAATTATATTTTCCTTATTTTATTGGAGAAAGGTTTTCTTCCTTTCCACTCTATTAGATGCGCCCCACTCACTATAAATAAGAGGTGGGTGTCAAGCTTTTTTGTACATCACAATTGCAAGAGCTCATAGTTCTTGTGTAAAATAGAGAGCATCTTTTAGAGAGTTGAAGAGAGGGGAAAAGGGCCGGTCTAGCAACCGGAGTTTTCCAATAGCAATCCATGATGGGATTCCGGCGGGCTGTTCGTGTGGACTAGCGGTAGAGGCCGAACACTTGGGCGGCTCTATGCAGAACTACTCTCCTTAGACGGTCAAAGCGTCGATTTTTTAGATCAACCAAGGTAACAACCGTCTACTAGCTTATTTGTTTATTGCTTAAACGAAGTCGATCCTGGTTAAAAGGAAATAAAATTTTAAATTCCGCTGCGTTCCCGCGTAGATTTCCTAACAGTGGTAGCAGAGAGAGTTTCGAGCTTAAGCAATAAGCATGTTATTTTGCGTAGTTAATTTTATCGTTTAAATCACGTAATTAAAAGATGAAAGATTTTTTATTTGCAAAATTGATACACGAAAAGAAAAAAAAAGAAAAAAAAACGAGATCTGGTGGTGCTCGGCCGACTGGCGGCGCAATCGATAGCCACGGAGCAATCGCACATAAACCACTAGCTACCTAGCTACAAGAAGAGAGCTACGAGCTAATAGCTAATAGGATACCACCCCAGCGGCGGTGGCGGCAGGGCAGCCTACTGCCGGCAGTCGGCCGGTCAATGCTGGCGGATCTCCAAACTTTTGTTTTGTGTATTTTGTGATTTAATATTGTTCATAGTTGTGATTGATATCTCATTTGTTTAGTTGTGTCGTGTGGCTAACCAATGGTTCAAATAGTTTGGGCCATTGGGATGGCACATGGCATTAAAATAATAATGGTCTTTCCAAAATTGTTTGGAATAGGTCTAGGCCCTTTCCAAATATTTGATTTGGGAAAATGCCTAGGCCTATGCCACTTCCAAAATTTTGATTTTGGAAAGTGGCCAGGCCTAAACGAAAATTATTTGGCCTTTCCAAATATTTGATTTGGAATAGGCCTAGGCCCATTTCAAATATTTGATTTGTAAAAGGCCTAGGCCAAGGCCACTTCCAAAATTTTGATTTTGGAAAGTGGCCAGGCCTAAGGCAAATTTGGTTTAGAAAGATGCATTTTGGTTTAGGAAACCAAAGACATCCCTTTTGATTACGAATCAATGGGAAAGAAACTAAAGAGACTTAATTTTAATTTTGATTTAATTTTAGAATAGTTCTAATTAATTGAAATTTAAATTAAAATCGATTAAAATTAATCGTTAATTTTATTTCGATTAAAATCATTTAATTAATTAAATGTTAATTAGTTAATTGATTGGATAAATTATTTAATAGATTAAATGTTGATTGATTAATTAAGACGCAAGTAGTTAAATTTTAATTTTATCTTTTTCATAAGATTTTATTGTATGGATTAGATATAGTAGATATAATATGATTATATGGACCCCGATTGATCATGGACTCGACCGATAGGATAGATGTGAATGATTTAATTTTTCTGTTGGTTTAAAAATTGTCCTAGGCCGTTATGAAGAACGTGACCTAGTTTATTTTCTACATTTATCCCAATCCCCTTAGCTCCCTCCCGTGTGCGGCGGGTGTATTTATTTTATTAGATAGAATTAAATGTAACAAGAATGGAGCAGAAGATAGAGACCAAGGAAAGACGAAAAATAAAGATCCCATTGGAGAATGGCGCATTAAAGATCCTATTGGCGGTTGCAGCTACCCTTAGATTGTGACCCGTGGTTTCGTCAGTTTGTATTCGAAACCGCACCTAGGAAAAGTCCATGATCATACCGGTTACTTTACGCATTTATTTATTTTGTGCTTGTATTTATTTTATATGATACGATAGATGCATGACTAGGCACGATCTAGATAAATGTGTAGGATGTATGTTTATAGAGATAGACATATTTTTTATGAGACCATAATTAAAATTAATTAAGTGAATTAATTTACATAAATACTTCCACCTCAAAAGAATCAAGTTGAAATTGCCTCCCGATATTATAATGACGGTGAAGAGCCATTGTTCGGATCCAACTCATCAGCCAAAGCAGGGGGTTGACCTACCTCGGGTATATCGTCATTATCGAGATATGATCGTATGAGATCTCATGAATATTGGGGTTATGACTTGACTAAGAATTCTCACGGCCACCAGCCAAAGCAGGGTCGTTTGGATTTTAGAGGCAAGGGTTTGACTATTTCATAAGATGAAAAATTGTCAAAGAGTTGACTAGTCAAACAACAAGAGTCGTATAAGATACGATTGACAAAGGGATGTTGTCTACCTATTAGACTATTTTCGGCCCACCAGCCAAAGCGGGGGTCGCGGTAGTTTAGTGGGATCTTGTCCACTAAAGAAATTAATAATTCTTGAAAGTCAATTGGAAGTAGTTGACTAGTGGGAGCAAAATCATAAACCAAAAGACCATTTTTGATTTTGCGTGTATAAACAACAACACTCTTTTATCTTTATTTTTATGTTGTAGTTTTAGCAAACTTTATATTTATGTTTAATTCTCGATTAGTAAAACCAAATTATGACTGTTACCTTTTGAGAAACGTTCTCAAATATGGTTAAGTAATTTTAATCCTTTTAAAATGAGCAATGACACGAAAGATCCCGTTATGGTAGTTAGAGACAAGGAGGCTACATATTTGATGGAGTACTCCAAGGCTTTAATTATTAATAAAAGTGGTAGCTCATGATATAATTAAATCATTTGAAATAAGTTTCAACGAATTAGTCATATATTGGATACGATCCAAGATGATCATTCAGTCATACGATGACAATTAATTCAAACATTGGATAAGAATGACCACGTCTAATTTTGGAAAGGTTGTTTTCAAAATTGTAAGATTTAAGTATCGACTTAATTCTATCATTGCTTAAAGGTTAATTAAATAGTCAATGTTTTGAATACGATTCAAAAGGATGAATAAACTATTTAATAAACTTTAGATTTTCTTTATGAAAGGAAATTAAAGACATGGCTCTTGTGATCTTTCTTAAGTCTTATGAAGACTATAATAAGAAACATTTTTCAAGTAATTAAAGGATTAAAAGGAAAGTTAGGGCATGTGCTTAAACAGAGAACTTATTGAAGTTTCTATTCTAGGCAAGTAAGTTGAGATAAATCTATCTAAGTTCAAGTCAACTCTTAGATATATGATATCTTGCGAGTGTGGTTAAATTAGATAGATTAAATGCAGATATGGAAGGTGGAGCAAACGTTGTGACACTTACCATATCCTGGATCTAGTAAACTGATTAGTAACTAAATAAATGTTATTATGTTCCGGTTCTTATGAAGAACGTACTTTCAGTTATCCGTCAGGATTTAAGAGACATATTCAATTGTAAAGAATAAATGTTGTCCCGATAAAGTTGGAAGGTCACTGAATCTAACATACTAGATTGATGTCACTATATCGTTGATATATGTGATGAGATCTCAACTAAATATTTGTATGGTTGTTATCCTTAATATTTGTGGTTGTTCTAGACATAGACTCTCTGGAAGGAAAACGTGTAACTAAACGTCATTCTGATGATGTTGAACCATATGATTATGAATCATGTGGGTAATACGTATCTTATCTAAAGATGACTAAAATACCCTTTTATGAAAAAGGTTATAAAATCTAGAAAGTTGTCCAAAGCCTAAACATACCGATGTTTGTTGGCTTGTGACAATTAATGCCACAAATAATTGTTTATTAGTCTCTACGACTATTTTAAGAAATAGTCAAGTGTACTCAGTGAAGTGCATAATTCAGAAAGCCGAAAAGTTCGAGCTAGTACGAATATGAGATTGATGAGCTACTTAGGAATTAATCTTCAATTGGATTGAAGTAATTAATACCTGGAGGGTGTTTCAGAAGTCGTCTGAAAAGGAATAAGATTCTCCCTTGAAGGATACCATCTTTGGGATATGCAATTAGATTGTGTTCCCAAAATGGAAACAACACTTTATATGATAAATGTGTGACGCAAGCCATGCGAAGTATCCCTTACCCGTTTCGGGATAGTGCCCTTAGACTTAATCAAGTTCCAAAGAATAAAGGTTGAATAAATTCCATATTAGATATGGAAGAGGATAATGTCGAATCTATCTTACCCGATGATTTGAAGTTGTCATAGGCAAAGTCAGAAAGGCTTGGAGCCTAGTACAACATATGCGACTTTGTGGAATGTCTTAAGCTAGCACGCTGGACATTATTTACTCGTCCGTGGAGCAAAATGTTTGTCTCCAAACATGCTGTCTTCTAGAGGAAGTGTTTCTTCCAAAAGAAACAGTGGGAGTAAATTAGATCTCAAAAGAGTTTGAGAACCACAAAGATACATTCAACCAAAGGAACATGAGCAGACGCCACATAGCGATGAGGTGTAGAACACTGCTCAGTGCACACAAAAGTTCTGCAAGTCTGTGGATAACCTCAAGCCTGAAAAAGCTGCCGGTATGTTCATCTTGAAGAATGAATATCTCACGACTTATGAAAGAATGTTTGAAAGGCAAGATTGAGAGATATGTCCAGGAGACATAATATATGAATTAGATTCCATCAGTGACAACCAGGTTATGAACCTAGTCTGTCTCTCACCTAGAGGGAGTGTCCTTGTAAGGCTGAGCCCAGTTCTGTTCAGATAATACTTGTTATAACTTCGTATCATGGCTATATGATAGTGTTGAAGACGTTAGGCAAACAGCTCGATGTTCATAGACGATGACATGATATGTAAGCCCACGAGATTCATTTATGGACTCAAACAAGTTTCTCTAGATGATTTCTTTGTTTGATAATCAAAGGAGTTTGATTTAGTCAAAAGAAGGATATGCCCAATGTGCAAAATGGATAGTGGGAGTGTGTTACGATTTTTGAGTAAGGTATTAGATATCTCTCTCAGGAATCATCACCCCATGTCACAGTCAATTAATGTTAGGTAGTTCAAGGTCTTTACGAAAGCACTTGGATTAGCAGTTCTTATTTTATAAATAAGAATCTATAAGGATAGATTGAACTGCTATTAGATTATAGTTTACCTATATAGATGTGATGCTAAAAGAGTTTAGCATAGATCTCGAAGGGGATACTGCTAAACGGTGTTCTCAAGATCTATCTATGTTAGGACGTTAGTCCTAAAGATAAGGTGAAAGATGATGATGCTTATGGAAGGTTTCCTTCGCTACTGCGATAGGAACCATCATAAAGGAAATACCGGATGTTCATAGTTCATGAAGAGTCATGAGCAAGTATGAAAGTAAATCTGGTAAATGTCGAGAATATCCTTAAACAAGTTAAGGAAGAATTCCTGGTTTATCGAAACTTGGAGTTAGATAAATATAGTTATACAGACGTATATCCTGAGTCTTATGAAGGCAAGTGGGAGCTACAGTCTGGGTTTGCAGTCACTTTGATTAAGTGATACAGTGAACTGTAAACTCTACAACTTAGCCAAAACACAGTAGTGCCTTAGGGGCGCAGCGGGAGCAGTACATGGATCTAGAAGGTTCATTCCTGAACCTAGTACGGTTCTTCCACCTTTTCTATATAGCTGATATAGTAAGTGGATTCATTGCTTGAAGCAAGGACCAGGGTCTCGTCAGAGATTCATGTGTGTGTTGAGGCGGTTCCTTTGACTTGGTCATTTGGAGCGTGATATGAAGATAGTCTGAGTCCCCACGGATAGCGATCCGTTAATGGCTAGGGTTGGTTGCGAGTATTGCATGAGATTCTTGTGTTTCAACTTGGTCTTGTGTGTGCGAGTGATTGGTTTTAGGCCAAGTGGGAGATTGTTGAAATAGTGTCCTAAACCCAATCGGGTTGGACCGGATCCGACCGGGTCGGATCATTTCTACTATTTCTTTGTGTTTATACATATATTAAATGGCTTTTAGGTTGTCATATATCTGTTCTTCTAAAGAACCAATTATGAATTGTTATATGATAACATCCTTAGTATTAAACTGTGATAGAGAAACCATGATAGGCGATTATGGTTGATGAGATCTCTAATCACTTTAATAAGTTTGTTACTTAAATGTCTCTAGGCTGATGTACTATTATACAGGGCATTGATAGTATGAACAGACTAGCACGTATTAGATGTCTTCTGTCTTTAGGGCAGGCATAGATCTCGTCTATCGAAGTGTAGAGACACTTGGACTGTACGTGGACGTGTATTAGAGAATGCGTACGTTAGACTGACCCACTTACATGGATAAGTGTCACACTATGTGGCGGTTGTGTATTATCCTTAAGACCGGAGTCTTCATGGCATCACGGTGTGGATTGTCATGCTTTGACACTATTGAGGTTTCCCCTAGCCATGGGGCGATCATGCGGTAGTGATTGGATATGATACTGAAGCATGCGGAGTATAAATGATTGGTCGTCCGGGAATCGCGTATCCTATGATTGGGATCGAATATCCGAAATGGCCTTCTTATAAGGAATGTCTTACTCTCGTGAATCTTTGCAAAATGGAAGTAAATGAGTTACTTCGAGAGAGCATGATATCCAGATTATAAGATACGGTCGTTAATGTTTGACACTCGACGTACGACCGTATGGATATTATTACAGCGATAGGATTGTAAGTTACACGGTAACGGTTTCACATGAAAGGTAGTAGTCATTGCATTTTACTCTTCCGATGATTGGGGGTCACGGTGTGTTGCTAGACGCTATCCCGGGATCGTTAGGCATGAAGGGCATTTTCGTAATTTGCACTTTGTGTCTACGGCCAACATATTCGGAAGCCTATCGGGTCACACACATAAGAACATCTAGCCGGATTAAAATGTGGTTATAGATGATAACCAAATAAGGAAAGAATTTATCTCGTACTATAAATGTTATAGTGGTAAATTAATATTGTGGTATTTATTTATTATGAAAAAATTAAATACAAGATATTAATTATGTTAATTAAAGAATATTCCGGAAGCCAATTTATCGGCATATGGGGCGCAACTTATTGGTGTATAAGATACATTTGGATTGTGCAATTTAATTAATGATATTACCATATATTAATATAAGATATTAATATATATATATATATATATATATATATATATATATATATATATATATATATATATATATATATATATATCGTGAAAACAAATGTGCTTGTGCACATTTGTTTTCAAGATATATATATATATATATATATATATATATATATATATATATATATATATAGATTTATTTGTGTAATATATATGTGATATATACACATGTGTAAATTGATTTATGGTAATATAATAAAAGGTAAATATTGTCAATATAAGATATTGACAATATCTTGGAAATATTCAATATAAGATATTGACAGTATCCTAGATTTATTTAATATGAGATATTGTAATAAATAAGATAAATCAATCAATTATATTTTCTTTATTTTATTGGAGAAAGTTTTTCTTCCTTTCCACTCTATTAGATGCGCCCCACTCACTATAAATAAGAGGTGGGTGTCAAACTCTTTTGTACATCACAATTGCAAGAGCTCATAGTTCTTGTGTAAAATAGAGAGCATCTTTTAGAGAGTTGGAGAGAGGGGAAAAGGGCCGGTCTAGCAACCGGAGTTTTCCAATAGCAATCCATGATGGGATTCCGGCGAGCTGTTCGTGTGGACTAGCGGTAGAGGCCGAACACTTGGGCGGCTCTATGCAGAACTACTCTCCTTAGACGGTCAAAGCGTCGATTTTTAGATCAACCAAGGTAACAACCGTCTACTAGCTTATTTGTTTATTGCTTAAACGAAGTCGATCCTGGTTAAAAGGAAATAAAATTTTAAATTCCGCTGCGTTCCCGCATAGATTTCCTAACAGTGACTATGCTGTGGGGGCAGTTCTTGGACAACGTGTGGGAGAGCAAGCCATGTTATATATTATGCCTCGAAGACCTTGAACCAAGCACAATGCAACTACACCACAACTGAAAAGGAACTCCTGGCAGTGGTGTTTGCATTTGAAAAATTCAGATCTTACTTGCTTGGGTCGAAGGTGGTGGTCTATACAGATCACGCGGCACTCAAATATCTACTTACAAAGAATGAATCGAAGCCGCGGTTAATCAGATGGATATTATTGTTGCAAGAGTTTGATTTGGAAATCAAAGACCGGAAAGGAGTGGAAAATTCAGTGGCAGATCACTTGAGTAGGATTGTAAAGGAAGAAGAAAAGCTGCCAATTAATGAGACATTTCCTGATGAGCATCTCTTTGCCATGACAGGTAAGATAGGTAAGGAACCATGGTATGCGGATATTGTTAATTACTTAGTTTCTGGTGTCCTACCCCCTGATATGTCCACAGCCAAGAAGAATAAACTGAAAAGTGAGTCTAAGTATTATATATGGGATGAGCCTCGTCTGTGGAATCTTGGCTCCGACCAAGTAATCCGCCGATGCATTCCTGAGGATGAGATCCACTCCATCCTATCATATTGTCACGAATTGGCCTGTGCAGGTCATTTTGGACCAAAGATAACAGCACGCAAGGTGCTTGATAGCGGTTTTTATTGGGAGAGTATATTTAAGGATTGTTACCGTTTTTGTAAGACATGCATTTGATGCCAGAAAGTTGGTAACATATCCTTTAAGGACGAAATGCCCCAACAACCCATATTATTTTGTGAAATCTTTGATGTGTGGGGTATGGATTTTATGGGCCCTTTCCCTAGTTCATTTGGGAACTTATATATTTTGCTTGCGGTGGACTACGTCTCTAAGTGGGTAGAGGCAAAGGCCACCAGGACTAATGATTCTCAAGTTGTTTGTGCTTTCCTCAGATCACACATTTTTAGCAGATTTGGACTACCCCGAGCCATCATAAGTGACCAAGGGACCCATTTTTGCAACAGAAGTGTAAAGGCACTTATGCTAAAGTATGGAGTACACCATCGGGTGGCTACCACGTACCACCCACAGACCAATGGACAAGCTGATGTGTCGAATAGGGAAGTGAAGGCGATCTTAGAAAAGATGGTGAATCCGGGTAGAAAGGATTGGAGTTCGAGACTGGATGACGCATTATGGGCTTACCGTACCGCGTATAAGACACCCATTGGCATGTCACCATATAGACTTGTCTTTGGGAAGCTTTGTCATTTACCCGTGGCGGTAGAGCATTGATCCTACTGGGCCGTGAAAGAGGCCAACATGAGTCTGAAAGATGCGGGACTAGAGAGGAAACTACAACTCCAAGAGTTAGAAGAGCAGAGATTGGAATCGTATGAGAACACCCGGATGTATAAGGAGAGAACGAAGCTCTGGCATGACAAATTGATCCGCCATAAAGAGTTTCGAGAAGGCCAGTTGGTTTTATTGTTCAACTCTCGGTTGAAACTCATGCCAGGTAAGCTGAAATCCAGATGGGAAGGCCCATATAAGGTGCTTAATGTATCACCCCAAGGGGTGATCGAGATTCAAGACCTTAAGACGAACAAATCTTTCAAGGTGAACGGGCATAGACTAAAACCATACTTTGGAGGCGTTGCGACTCAAGAGGTCGAAGAAGTCGGCTTAGTTGAGCGTACGTATCTCGATTGATTGAAGCAATCTTTACGTCGAGCCAACGACTTAAAACAAAGGCGCTTATTGGGAGGCAACCCAACGTTTGGAGTTTGTTTTTTTTTTTTTTTTTAACCATGAGAAAAGGTGAGAATTGCATATGGGTGGAGTTCTTGATGTCTATCTTGCAGGTTAGATGGACAAATTTTTATCAAGATCTAGGAGAGTGGCCATGCATTTCGGTATGGAGGCGCGACTTGGTAATAGTAGTCAAGAATAGAGGATGTCCAATTTTTTGTGAAGTCGGGATCCCGACGTGTCCAATCCACACTATGTGCTCTTAATGGAAGTTGTTTTTCACAATTCCAAGATGTCGGGATCCTAGAAAAAAAAAACCCCGTATATTGCATATTAGAATTGCATATTTAGGACATATTAAGACCGCATATTTAGGACATATTAGGATCTCATTGCACCGAGGATGCCCTTTATGACACTTTACCAACTCTCTCATGTAAATCTTATGTTTGATAATAATAATCAAATGGTAATTGATCAATGCAAACACACACTTTTGTTGATACACACTCACCTCATATCACTTGTTTGTGAACTTTGAAGGGAAAATAATTGAGCCCTAACAAAAGGCCACTTAAAAGTGAGGATTTCACTTAACCAAAGAGCGCACTCGCTCATATTTTCCTTTGAGTGGTATCCACACAGTCCAATGTCATTCTAGAATTTGCATTGACAAACATTTCGAGACCACACTTTTTTCAAGTTCAGTGCACTTAAATGATTGAGGCACCTAGGATTTAACCCTTTCTAGAGCCACTTTTGTTGGCCTACCCGTACTATATTCCCCCTAGTGAGCCCCGTCTAGCCTGACCCCTTTTTCGATTAGCTCCAGAAATTTTAACCATAAGCCTTTTTCTTACGAGATCCCCTACTTCTTTCTGCCCCACTTGCGTCATTAAGGGTAAAAGTAAATTGCTTGAAGAGTTTGTTTTCTTGGTGAAGTATATATATTGGTTGGTCCTTGTGCTGTATATATATATATTATCCAGTGGACCATTATATATGTTTTGAAAACGAAAAAAAAAAGAGAGGCTGCAATTCAATAAAAAAAAAGGGAAGTAAAGCATCTAAAGAACAAATAAATAAATAAGAGCTTTGATTATTATTATTATTATTTGTATGTGAAGCGTAAGTGCCGAGAAGTATGTGGTGATTTGTGGCATTTGGATAGTTGCTTTTATTCCTTGATGATACATGATATTACCCATATATTTACCCTTTCCCCATCTTGTTTTCTTGTCCCTGGCCCCGTTACAACCCTGTCAAAGACCTCATGATTTGTGCATTGGATTTGAAATATATAGTGGTGGAGTTTTGATTGATATGCAAACCTATAGTAATGCTTGGTTGTGTGTTGATTTTTGAGAGAGTGAATCGTCCCTATGCTTTTTTTAGAGTTACACCCGTGAGGACATGTTGGGACCTTCTTATTTCACCACTTTAAGTTTATGATCAAGTGAGTTAAGGTTAGTTGTTTGAACACTAGTGTGTGGTGTGTATTGCTTAAATACCCTTTGGTTTGCATTATAAAATATTGGATTGATGAGGCAGTTGGACGGGCGTCATTTTCGGTATTCTTTCGGTGCATTGCATTCATGTAGTTTAAGGTCATGCATTTAGGATTTAGGTTCATGCATTTTTCTTTTGTTATTTTTGGGACGAGAGTGCATTACTTGAGGACAAGCAATTGTATAAGTGTGGGGGAGTTTGATGAGTCAATAATTGACGATGTTTTGGTGCGTAGTTTATGCAAGTTTTCCCGAGAGATACGCCTTTTTGGGTATGTTTTTGTTGGTTTTCAGGTTCGAGGAGCTTGGAAGAGGAAATTGATGAAATAGTGGATTTATTGGCTGCAAGAGTCGAATTTCGATGAAGTGAAGAATTCGAGAATTAAAGTTTGACGATTTTCACTTTCTGATGATGTCGGGATCCCGGCTACTGCGAGAACATAAAAAGTCCACCGAGACCCAAGTCAAGACACCACTTACGAGCTGGATTTAATGAATTTATTCTCCTATTTTCATGGTTTTTATTTTTTGGTGGATTATTTTATTTATTAGGATATTATTTTATTATGGATTATTATTATTAGTTATTAGGAATAAATCCCAAAAGGTAAAAAAAAAAAAAAGGGACCGCAGCTTTAGAGAAAAGGTAGCGTAGCTTTTGAAGAAGAAAAATTGAGATTTTAGTCGACAATAACAGGGATGCGACTTTCGCCCTCTTTCTTCTCCTAGGTTTTATTTTGTTATCAACAACTAAACACTTATTTTTTCCGGTTCAATAAGGTACTCCTGAATTATTTTTGTGTTTTTATTATGTCAATGAGTAGCTAATTTTCTCTTTTCCAGTTGAAGCATTATTAATCCCTTGATCATGCAATTGTGAGATCAAATTGGTTCATATCCTCGTTAAATTTGTAGTATTTACTTGTTTTCTATGCTTAACGAATCAGGATTGAATAATTGAACAAATCACTACTGCAGGGTTGTTAGTTTGATTCTTTAATCGAATACCAAAAATTGAATCTAGGCGATTGTCACAAAGATTTTATTGTTAGTGGTAAACAACACATTGCCTGCCGGTTTGTAGCCCGTAGGATTCCCTGTTGTGGAGATAAGTAATCTAGGTTAAAGTTAACCTGATGTGCGTTAATACCTAGAATTAGGTTTGTCCAAGCATTAATGCGACTGTTCTCACCAAACCTTTGGAGATTGTTGAGAGGTGTGCTACACAGTTAGAGTGTAAGTAGTGGCGATTGTCCTGCTTATCGAAATTAGGATAAACTGGTTGCTTGGAGATTGTCGCAGCTATAACTAATTTATTACGAGTTCAATGAGTAATTTATGCATCAATGATCAGTTGTAAGGATTAAGGGTGAAAATAATTGCTTTAGCTGGAATCCTCCTAGATTGATTTTTCCTCTATTATTAGCTTCGTTATGTTTCTAAATTTTCTGCCAGTATATATTTCTACATACTTAGTGATTTTATATTTAATTTTAAAGTTATCCTACACTATCTATTTGATTACCCTTCCGAAAAGAAATAATCAACTGTTCCTCGTGGGATAGACTCCGACTTACCCTGTACTAGTTATAGAGTGAGAAGGGATATAATTTTGGTGGTTCAACGACACACCAAGCATCTTGTACTATTATGATACAACAATGCGTGCGCACTCTCTTGAATACGTACGCATTGAACCTGCTATAACTAACCTGGGCAATCCTGTAACTGGAATGCGTGCGCATTGCTGGGCAATGCGTATGCATCCTACGCTGAAAAGCCCTAAAATCCTGATTTCCATCTCTTAACGATCTCTACTCCATTCCAAACCTCTTGTACACAAAGTATAGAAGATAAACAGTGGAAAAACATAACTTTAAAGGTCCTAAACAATCCTTAATCTTTAAACATCACTTAAGCTTAAAACTTGATACAAAACACGTCAAAACATGATCTAATCGACTCTAAACCATCCCTTCTCTACAGGAAACATGTGTGATAAATCCAAACTTAGATTAGATTCAATAACACGCTTCTAAACGATAAAAACTATGAATTGATGAGTTTGAATCCATCAAACTCGAAGAAGAACAGGGATTAGGGCTTAAACATACCTCAACAAAACTCCAACTTTCTGATTTCAAAACGAAGTCTTCTTCACAACGATTCCGGTGCTCGACTCTGATCTGAAACCATTATGATTTGACTTAGTAACTGATGAAAAATCCCTCAGCCCTAACTTGCTCTCTCTCACACTCGCAGAATACAATTTGGAGGTGGAAAAATCTGAGTAAAAGTTTAAGGGGCTGATTAGGTTGATTTTCCCTTAAACGGTGCCGCTCCTGGTATCAACTTGATCTCAAACTCGATCTCTCTATCCGGCATATTTCCCGGTAACTCTTCTGGAAACACTTCAGGGTATTCCTTTACTACAGAGGTTTCCTCTAACTCAGGCTTCACTTGTTCCACATCTACTGCATACAACAAGTAGCCTTCAAAACCTTTCCGACAAGCTCTTATAGCCTTAACCGCTAAAATTATAGGGTGACGCTTCTTACTCAGCTTGTAGACATTACCTCGATAAGTCTTATCTGATTTCCCTGGTATCTTGAAGGTCACTCTCTTTTCTCTACAATCCAAGTGAACAAAATTCTCGGATAGCCAATCTATTCCAAGAATCACATCAAAATCTGAAAAGTCCAAAACCGTAAAGTCACTCTTGCAACAATACGTTCCAACTCGAACATCTACTTGCGGTATCAGCTTGGCTACCTTAGTAACTCTTCCTAAAGGTGTTGTTATCTCCAAAGTGTTTCTTAAAGGTTCCACTGGTAAGTTAAGCTTCTTAGCTACCTTAGTTGACACAAAAGTATTAGACGCTCCCGTATCAAACAATGCCGTGACCACTAAGTTGTCTAACATTATTGTACCTAGGATGTGAATTCATTTATTTAAATATAATTACAACATGATTTAAATCGTGGAATAAAGTACTCTAATAAATTACAATAAACAAAAGGTACCTGAAATAATATTATCGTCTGGTTCAGTCATCTCAGCATCCACTGTAAACACTCGAACTTGGCGACTTGGGCCGCCTTTCCCATTCCCTTGCCTATGATTACTTGTAGGACCCTTCGTTGGACAGTTCTTAGCAAAATGTCCCGTTTCTCCACAAAGATAACAACCGTTTGTATGAACTCGGCACTCACCCGAGTGATTCCTATTGCACTTAGGGCAAAGAGGTGCTCCGGTTAGAGGTTTACTTGCTGCAGGGGTGGTTGTCTTCTTAAAATTCTGTTGCGGTGCTCCCCGGTTATTACCCTGGCTTGTTCCAAAACTCCTCTTGTTCCCAATAACAACTGTGGCCTTCTTCCTGAAGGTCTCAACCTCTAAGGCCTTATTCAACAATTCAGCCATATTCTTGGCTGTGAAAGCTAGCATACCGGACTGTATTTGATAGGCTAAGCCCTCCTTGTAAAGGGCCATCTTTCTCTCTTCTAATTTCATCAACTAAGGGTAGAATCTCCCCATCTCGTTAAACTTGTTGGTGTACTGTGATACTGTCATATAATTACCCTGCTTAAGCTTCAAAAACTGACTTGCCATGTCTGCCTGCACTGTTGCTGGAAAATACTCATTATAAAACATGGCCTTAAATCTTTCCCAGTCTGTCACTTTCCTATTGCTACTCTGTATAGCGTCAATCCAAGCTTCAGTTGAACCCATAAGAAATCCAACTACCAACTGTGCCATCTCAGTCTCGGGAACATTGATGTTCCTACAAGCCTTCTCAAAACATCTCAACCATTCCTCAGCCTTTGAATGCTAGACATTCCGAAAGAAGTCTTGAACTCTGTTTCTTCTCAACCTCGTGTACCAGTTAATTGGTTGCGCTTGCTCGAAAACCGGTCTAACTGGTGGGGCTTGTGGATAAACTGGAGGGTATCCATAAGGTATTTCTTGCTGCCGAAACTGGGGTTGGTGGAAACCATAGGTGGGTAACCAAAACCTTTTTGGTGATCAAAACGGGGTGAAGGAGGTATAGTAGGTCGATGAGTATGACCTACTGGAGGAGGGTAAAAGGTCTGATGCAGCTGATGATGAAAAACTGGTGGTGAGGGGTGGCTTACCGGTGGAGGGTAAACACTTACTTGAGGGGGCATGCTGACTGGTGGAATGTCACCTACTACAGTGACACGGATAGGTGCTTCTCCTGGTTCTCCATAAATGTAGTTATAACTTGGTGAATGGTAGCTTACTGGTGGTGGTACTAAACCTGCTGGAACGTCACTTACCAACAAAAATTGAACCGATCTTCCCACATGCCATTGTGGGTGTTGCTCCTGATGAGGTCGTGGTGACAAACTCTACTGAGATCGTGGTGTAGGGGTTGTAGTATGAGGGGGTGGAGTGGGGCTCGGATGAGGTGAATGATTCTGCCTCACAAAACCGCCTCTTACGACTGGTGTCAGACTCTCTCGTCGAGCTCTTGATGCTTCAGCACCTGCTCCAGTTCTCGTGAACACCATCCTGATGATCAAAGAAAACCAAAACGTTACTAAGAGATCTAAAGAAAACTTATCTTAAAGAAAGGAAGCCCCGTTCCCGGACACCGAGTCCTTATCCGGAAATCGAAACATTTGGCACGCATAATATCAAATAAATAATATTACACGTAAGCCTCTACTACGTCAAATCAAACAAAAGCAAACGGAAGTTAAAAAGACTCGGGTAATTTTTCAAATAACCCAGAATAGAAATTCAAGAACTAAAGAGGAAATGTAATATTATTAAATTGGAAAAAGAAACCAACGAATCCAAAATGTACGAAGTCCAAGGTACTAAAAGTAAACTACTAGCTCCAATAATCCAAATCTATGAAATAAATGTAAATAAACGAATAATAAACAAGGACTTCAAGTCCGGCGTCCTCAAACATCGTCATCAAAGTCCTCCTCGAACTCTTCATTTACCTGTTCATCTTCTCTCCCCCAAACACATAAATAAACATGCATTTGAGGTTTGTTATTAATTAATTATCTTAGTGAGACCGACTCAATTTATGGTTCATTCCATGCCCATTGACACGTCATGACTATACGTTTCTAGCTTAGCTTATCTTTGTTACATCACTAACTAAGGACACTGTGCATGGCGTTCATCAGCCTGAAGATATACTTGCTAACTAACGGTGATTAGCACCGATTAGCTCCGGGGTCTCCCCGGTATGCGTATACATCCGATGAATTTCCTTCACTACCCTTCAGCCGTTTAAGGCCAGTAGCGTTGTTCACCTTTTATGAACGTATCACATCGCCGATATGAAATAGTATCTAACCGAGAATAAATGACGTTTTAGCTTTTACTACACTTATGTAATTATTAATGTGAATTAACTAGCCACTTAAGTGTTTTCAGAATAAAACTCACCTTATCAACTATACTCCCTCACTTAGACATCTAGACATCACACCCTAACAATTACACAGACATTGATAACTCTAGTTCATCAAAGCACAAGCCCTTTCATGCCCTTCCGACGGATCCGAACTTCAACTCCCTTTAAGAGTACATTCGGTGTTTAAACTGAACGAATCAGAAGTTCAATCGAGGCTTGTTCATATTTAATTAGTGTTATTTGATCGTGAAACGACGTTTAAAATCCAAAACATAGCTTAAAACAACATCATATAGAGAACTGGGGCAATGCATGCGTATTACTCTGGAATGCGTACGCATCCCTGCTGCTGAAAACTGCTGAAAACTCTCTGCTCAAGCAATGCGTGTGCATTGTGCTCAATGCGTACGTATTCTCTGACCAGAACCTAAGCTAAACTTTTTGTTTGATCAATGCGTGCGCATTCTTATGAATGCGTACGCATCCCTCAGCAAGAAAGCATCATGTACTATTCTGATACAACAATGCGTGCGCATTCCCTTGAATGCGTACGCATTGAACCTGCTGTAACTAACCTGGGCAATCCTGTAACAGGAATGCGTGCGCATTGCTGGGCAATGCGTACGCATCCTACGCAGAAAAGCCCTAAAATCCTGATTTCCATCTCTTAACGATCTCTACTCAATTCCAAACCTCTTGTACACTAAGTATTGCAGATAAATAGTGGAAAAACATAACTTTAAAGGTCCTAAACAATCCTTAATCTTTAAACATCACCTAAGCTTAAAACTTGATACAAAACACGTCAAAACATGATCTAATCTACTCTAAACCACAATTAGATTGTAGGAAGAGCTTCTTACCTTTTTAGCAACTAAATCCAAGTCCAAACTCAGAAAAACAGCGGCTAAAACCGTCCCTTCTCTGCAGGAAACATGTGTGATAAATCCAAACATAGATTAGATTCAATCACACGCTTCTAAACGATAAAAACTACGAATTGATGAGCTTGAATCCATCAAACTCGAAGAAGAACAGGGATTAGGGCTTAAACATACCTCAACAAAACTCCAACTTTGTGATTTCAAAACGAAGTCTTCTTCACAACGATTCCGGTGCTCGACTCTGATCTGAAAACCGTTATGATTTGACTTAGTAACTGATGAAAAATCCCTCAGCCCTAACTTGCTCTCTCTCACACACGTAGAATACAATTTGGAGGTGGAAAAATCTGATTAAAAGTTTAAGGGGCTGATTAGGTTGATTTTCCCTTAAATAGGAAAAATCCCAAAATTACCTAGTTTTCATGATTTTCCTTAATCACCCTTAATAAATCAGATTTTCTTTCCCTTAAATATATATATATATCTCGAAATTATACACATATTTAACAAGATAATTAAACTCCGAATAAAAGGAACCGAACCCAATATTTCGTTTTCGCAAAATGACACGTCTGCCATTTCCCGAAAATCTGAATATTACATTGAAGGTTTAATGTGCGAAGGGGCATTGATAGTTCATATTATTAGGAGTTAGGAATAAGTTGGGGATTAGGGGATAAGATTGGGGGTACTAAATATAATAAATGGAAATAAAATGAAGGACAAATAATGTTGGGGCAAGAGCAAACAGGTTGAGTGTTTTTTTTCCATATTGCAACACCACAGTAAACGGTTCACCCTCGACCACCAGCTGCAAAATCCGTAGTAAAGGAGCCCCCAAGACGGCCTCCACACGAAGCCGGAAAAACCTTTGGCCGGAGACCACCTTTAACACAAAAGCTATAGTTTTATCTATTCGGCCAATTGCCTCTACAGATTAAATTTCATTATTTTGAAAAATTTTATATTTCATTCTAATATTTAAAAAATGATCATCATGGTGTATATCTAAAGAAATATATTTTTTAAATAATATCTAAAGTAATAATTACTGTGCATTATGCACGGGTTTGTTGACTAGTGTGTATATATTGGAAAATACATATATACACACACACACACTACTTTAATCCATAATTAATAAATATAATATTCTGAACTTTACAAATTGACACGTCTGCTGTAACGCCCCCAGACCCCGGGCCTAATAGTGCTAAATGAGTCATCCGGTCAACTGCTTAGACTGTGTCCTCACTTGGTCTAAAAGGGCTAACACGAGTTGACAAGACCTTTATGTCTCACACGAGTTGACAAGACCTTTATAACCCACATAGGAAAAGTACTAGAATACTCACCCTCATATAAGTGTGAGACATTAAGATCTTGTCAACTCGAGTTAGCCATTTTCGACCAAGCGAGGACGACGGTCTAAGCAGTTGACCGGACCATTTATGACTAAATTAGCGCTACCAGGCACAGTTCTGGGGGCGTTACAGAATGACATTAGAGCCGACTATCTGACGAAACTATGCACTGCACCATACAAGAAGACGGTGTAAGGATGGCCTCTAGTTACCTCTGGTAGGGACGAACCGGGAACAGTCTTGGCCGTCCTAACGAGGACGCCAATCCCTTATAAGGGGGGAGAATGTAATGTCCCACATTGAAAAAATAGTAGAATACTCATCCCCATATAAGCGTGAGACATAAAGATCTTGTCAACTCGGGTTAGCCCTTTTAGACCATGCGAGGACGGTGGTTTAAGCAGTTGACCGGACCAATTATGACTAATTTAGCGCTACCAGACATAGGTCTGGAGGCGTTACATCTGCCCTTTTGTTAAGTTTGCAATATTACAAGACATGCTTTAGTGAGAAGGAACCAGAAACATGCTTGTCGCAACAAGTTTTTATTTTAAAGAGAGTGGATGTTATAGCTTGCATTAAAAGCCTTGTCTCAATCAAGTAAATTTTGTTTCACCCCAGTCCTTGAACTATTCTACTGCACATGGATCAAAGTGAGTTTTTCCTTTGTAGGTGACAAAGAAGAGAGCAATAGTGTATGAAATCCACACCCCTCCTCTTCCCCCGCCCCTACCCAAGAAAAATGTTGGAGTTTTGCCTCCAGCGTGGAGGACTATTTTTATAAAAAAAAAAAATTTAAGTTACAGGATGAGTTTTGTGCAGGCCGTCCCGGTGGAATCCGGGGCCTGAGGCCAAAATTATTTTTCGGGCCTCTTAAATTAGTAAAGGAAAAAACAAAATGTAAAATAAAATAAAATATTATAAACATTACAAGATAGAGTTTTGGACATCAAAATAATTAGCAAAAAGTATCACTTAACACTTGTCTTCTAGCACTTTTAGAGACAAAGTAGGACATCAAAATGGTTAGAAAAATATATCCTTTTAACACTTGTCTTCTAGTACTTCTAGAGGCAAAAGTAGGGCATCCAATGGCTAGCAAAATGTATCACTTAAACACTAGTATTCTCGCATTTTTAGAGGTAAAAGCACTAATTAGACTTTGGTACTCAATGTCTTCTACCAAATCTTTTTCAATCGACAACATAGCCAAACCGATCACCCTTTCTTCAGACATTGTGGAACGAAGGTAATTCTTAATCAATTTCAACTTTAAAAAACTTCTTTCTCCTGAAGCAACTGTGACCGGGATTGTCAATAGTATTCTAAAAGCAATCCATGAATTCGGATAACACTCTTTCTGTGCCTTCAAATAATTGAGCACTTCAATTGGATTCGTCACTTTTTCCGGAAAATATCCGATACATTGCCATGCCTAGAATACTTTGACCTCCTCAAATCAAACAAAAAGACGAATTTTTTCTCATATTCTTGAAATTGTTCGAACCTGCTCTGCATCGAAGAAATTTCTTGATCAACAACATACAAAAAATAGTTCACCCGAAAACATTCTTCAACTGATTGTTCTACATCTTCCATATGAACATCATCATCAAATTGCTTCTTTCTTCTAATGACACGCTTTTTAACGAATACGGGTTCAACACCCATCTCACTTGCAATTTCTTTTGCTTCTGTCATTGATTCTATGAAACCAACATCTCTGAATCTTTCAAGAAAATTTATTAACCCTTTCAATTGTTCAACAGAGACATCTATATGCATGTCTTCTCTTTGCAGGAGCTTGCTAACTGTATTAACAGCAAAAAAGATGTTGTCGTGCCAAACAAAAACTCAAATTTTTTAAGTTCATTTTTCACAAGGCCTATGGCTTCACTTTTTTATGTCAATTCACTTTGATTTGCAGTGTTTGCAAATTGAACTAAAGCAACTCTAAGTTGTGGTGCTTGATATCTAATCGCTTTGACACTTTCAATACGGCTCTCCTAACGTGTTTGTGGTAACGGCTTCAATGTTAAAATTTTCACATTATCTGCTAAAATTATCCATCGTTTTGGTTATGAAGAGAACAAAACACACAAGCATTGAACCACTCCAAAAAATGACAATGCTTTAGGAAGAGTTGGCCATATCACAAAGGACAAGGTTAAGACTATGACACACACATGGTGTATAAAATGCTCTAGGATTTAGTTGAAGTAGTCTACTTAAACACCTTTATGTTTTCCTTTCATATTAGAACCATTATCATATCCTTGACCCCTTAGATCTTGAATATCAAGTTGAAGACTACTCAAAACTTTTTGAAGCTTACCAAAAAGCCCATGCCCCATGTATCATCTGCTGGATATACAGAAACCCGAATCCGGATTCGAACCATAATTGGATCCTCAGATCTGATTCATAGCACCGATCGAGACACTCAATCATGCACAGCGGAAGCTACGAATAAATTCGTATGCAATTTTACCACGATTCGATTCGCATAATAAATTAATCTACAAGAAAGTTAGTAGATTTACCTCAATCGGAGAGAGATGATAAATCGACAAAAGGGAGAAGCCACAATCTTCCGGATTGTATCTTCTAACGACGACTGGTGGACGTCGATCCTCGTCGTAGAACCTCCTCGAATATGCACAAGAAAAACCCTAAGTTTTTCTTCTCTTAATGACTAGAACGAGAAACTAATTTTTCTCTTCTTTTATTTGTTAATGTGGCACCAATATTAAGTGTATATTATGTTTGGAGGAACTCTCTTTATATAGGAAAATAACTAGTCAAGAGAGTTATCATTTTCACACCACAAAAACCTATTCCCATAAGGAAAAGATATTTTTGCTACAAAATAAGAGATAATTCTCAAAAAATCAATCTCTTAATTTTCCATTAATTATCCAACAAATAGATAATTAATTAATTACACATTTGAAATAATCTCGAAAAATTTCTATTCCTAATTTATCACAAAAAATTGGCGCCATTATTTAATCATTTTTAATAGAAAATGTCTTTTCTATTTTACATATTATTTACCAAATAAATAATATTGCATATTCATTAAATAGACCAACTATTTAATTTATTCTCGAGGTTCTATAAAACGAGAAAACACTCGCGTGTTAGGAGCTAACCCGGGGACCATGGACCTATAACCAGTAGCTACAATAAAATATTCATCGAACAGAATAATTCTACTCAAATTATTAATTTCGGAATTACGCCACCATAAATCCTAAACTGAACTCTATCGATTATAGATATAACTTATTGTCAAAACGTCGAGTCGAGTCGATAAATGTCCATTGATATAATCATTACATATAAACTAACCTTCCATAGACTATCCGTAATGAAGCGGGATTATTTCCGTAAACCTTCTTCAATACAACTTATCCTTATTTACCTTTAACCCACTAGTGATCAATTAGTTCATAACCAATACGAACTCCATGGATCGATCAGTTTCTAGGATTAACAAATAAGAGGATTGTCTTTCTACTTCCCGCAGGAAGGAATGGATTCCATATCTATGAAACACACACTTCTCACTCATTCCAGAATAGTGCCAACATGAAAGTGATTCGGACCGCGCCTCTTAGCGATCCTTAACGAACATCAAACACTATCCTGAAACAAGTAGGAGTCTGTAATCACTTCAAGATTAAGGTTAATCCATGTATGATCATCTTGTGATTTAGTAAGATTTCTCAATCACGGAATTATATGTGAAACTCGGATTAAATCGGTCCAGTCCTATTTGACTCTCATCATATATAAATGCCCCACTTAGACAACCAATGTCGACGGTCCGGATAGGACGGTCAAACCATAAAGTGTTCTGGGCGCATTAATGGTGGTTTAACCAATAGACCCATACTTTGATTAACTTCACCACAGACTAACAGTTCAAGTGTATCACCATAAACTTAATCCACATGTGTGACGCACATTAAGTTATATGGCTACATATGATACGACTTAGGGTTTTCAGTAGTGCATTACTTACAAGCACGAAGCAAGTAATAAGATGAGAATAAATCTGTCATTTATTAATTCAAAAAACAATTACATAAATTCTCTTTTGCGCACTACTTCCAACAATCTCCCTCTTTCCCGTAAGGACAAGCAACAATTGTCTTTCAGGCACACTATATCTAACAATCTCCCACTTCCCCGTAAAGACAAGCAATGATTGTTTTTAGAGCACCACACCCTTATTATTTATATCCACAACATTATGCCACTTCCTCAAAAGCAGATGAGACATATCTCCCAATTTTATACCCGCCAAGCGCTTATGAGTGACAATAGATGCCACGCGACTTGGTAAACTGATCAGCAGGTTGTCGGTTCGAGGCGATCTTTAGGACGAAACGTCACCTCTTTGCACGATCTGTCTGACCAGGTGGTACTTACTTTCACTATGCTTTTAACCTCTTGTGATTGCGAAGATCCTTTGCACGATCATCCTTGAGGATGATTCCTCATTCTCTAAAGATACTTGAGGATGCACTATACTGCTTTCAATGTCTGAATCCAAGACTCGACTTTTATTGACTTTTAATAACCAGACTTTCTCTATCCAAAAGAGAATTTATCCTATTTTCTCTATATCCAAAGACTAACATAATTATTCCGTGAGGAGTTGGGTAGGAAACCTCTCATTGAATTTTGCATACGAAAATGCATTATCATCTTTAACCAATAAGATAGATGGGATATTGCCAACAACTTGTTCTCATGAATTCGACCAAGTCAAATTCTAAGAATATAGTTCACTTCTTTGATTCATGGAAGCTTTGGCTCGTCAGTTTTTTACTTCAGATAACACACCCATATTGTTATCAACTGTTGCAGTGTTATCCTTTATAAACACTAATGTCTACTACTTTACCAACATTGATTCTCTAGTCTACAAAAGGCTCTTCAATATTCTGGTCAAGCCCCCACATTCCAAACATATGACTTTTAATGACCTAGAGGTTTGCTTTTATCCATCAATGGATGTAAGTATAGGCAGTCAATCTGCCATTGGATTTAAGCTAAACCCCTTCCGTTCTGAATGAATCTAAGCTCCATTGTACTGCAAGAAAGTTTCAGGGCATCACCCATGTTACTCTTTCTGCTTTCCATGGAGTCAAGCAAGGCTGAGTGGTGAGAAAGTTTCAGGGCATCACCCCTATTGAACTATCTACTTCTCAAGGAATTTCCCTAGACCACTTGGCTTTGCCTTGAAAGATAAACTTTCCATTCATTTTCATCATGTAGATCAAATTACTCCCACTGGGCCTGAGACACTCAGGTGGTTCTACAAGATCGTTAACAGATCTGGAGTACCAAAACTCCATTTACGGGTTTATGGCTTTAAACCAACCTCTTATTATCTGAATCTTATACAGTCCTTACAAAAGACCATAGGTTATCAATCACCCCCAGCAGACTGTTAATCACAGCGAGTCAATGGATAAACCATACTCTCACTTCTTTTGGGTGGATTGAAATTCTGATCTGGTACAGTAGTATTTATTAGCATAAACCCCAACAACCAATGTTGGATGTGGTCTGATTAAATCAGACAGTAACTCCTTGAGTAACTGTAGTCTAAGGTTGTTATCCAAACAATCTTTTAGAAAGGATGTAACAGTGTAACCGTCACTATCCGATCTTATGAATCTTATAACCAACCATTACCCATTGCATTAAGATATTTTACGAACAGTCACCATCTAAAAGTGTATGCAAAATTTCCAGTCCTACCTTCAAGCACTAGTGCTAAATGCCTGTATAAGCGGAAGTGCAGTAAATGTATTTCACTCCTTATCCACAAATTCATAAGCATCTTCTAGGTAGACTTCTCGGTATTACATAATAATGTAAACTGTTATTTTGCAATCAATATCTTAATTGAGTTAAGCAGTGTAATATAGCATTTCAATAATTGTACAAGACAATACATGGTTTATCCTTTCAGTGAAATCATTTCACTCAGAGGTAGGCCAAGCATCGGTGACAAAACCATGCAATAGCTTATATCTGAGCATTGAATACTCGTTTCTCTGGTAATATCAGAGATTCCTCCAAATATGTAGACAAACTAATCGGCATTTCGAGTTGTCAATAGACAAAAAATCTATTACTCAAAAGTTCCCACTAGCTTCTATCCTTCATAAGACCCCGAAGGTCAATATGAACAAGCTATGATACTTATTTAGCTCTATTAATCTTTCCTAATTGAAAGTTCACTTAGTCATTTTTCCTTTGAGATAGTGTTCTTAGACTGAGAGATAGAAATCATCCTTAGCCAGTCTTCAGATCTTATCTCTAGGAAATATGCACTACTAATAGATGCTGAAGAATCGTTTATCTAAATACGGAAACCATTTGTCTTAATAGTTTATGAGGTGTTACATATGCCTTTTTAGCATTACTTAGTGGTTTTGACTTTATCAGACAAAAGTCCGAGTCTCATAATCATATACAAATGTCATATTCACTTTCTTTAAGGCAACTATATTATCGATGTGAAAGTGAATCCATTTGTTCCAACAACTCTGAAAATAGAAGTTATATTTCTTTGATATTCAAGGATTAAAATCGGAAATTTATTTCCTTATATCACTCCCACTATATTAGCTGAAATAACTACCCGTTGTCTACTCTTCATCATGAATGCCCAGCTACCTTGTTCTTACAAAATAACTTTAGCTTCTGAGTCAAATTACTCGTTTAAGAAAATCTTTAAGGATTCATAGGTTAGTGATCCGAAATTACTTTCCTTATCCTATATTTCTGTTGGTCCCTTGAAAAGGCTTTGGTTAAGTTTAGAGGGGGGGGGGGGGGGGTTAATAAACTTAACACTTAAACCTTTTGGAGTTAACAAATTAAACAACTTCAAAGACTTTCTTTGATAGCTCGAAGTCTCCGACACTCGAGAGTCTGTGACTATTGACTTTCTTGAATTTGTTGCAATGAATATATTTAAATTAAGCCTTATTACTTGTTGTTAAAATATGATACCAAGTATTAGATACCCAGTAGTGTATGTGTGTGAATCAATTGCTAGTTCAGTAGGTTGATGTGTTAAATATACTAAGTGCAAAAAGTAAATGCAGAAAATAAGTAGTCAATTTTTATAGTGGTTCCAGGTGGTGTAATCCTGTCAATCCTCTCTTCTCCTATGATGTTGTAGGTAATTCACTAGAGATTCTTGAGGTAGCAGTTACAAAAATCCCTAAGTTGCTTGTCCTTCACCAATAACTATGGCTTCACAAACTGAACACTTGGAACAGGTAGGATTGCTGCTCCAAAGTCTTCCACGGGTCCTTGAAGGGTAGGATTGCCTCTTCACCAGCTCCACCACAAGCAACAGTCCTTGACACCCAAAGATGCTTCACTGTCTTCAGTAGATTTCTTATAGAAGAAAGTTTGAATCAAGTAAGTGATTCAGCTTTCTGCAGCTTGATCAGGATGATATGATCAGCAGCTTGAGATCTTCAAGTGTGTAAACTTGATGTACCTTAATAACAGATTACACTTGAAGAAGTTTACTGGATCAGTAGCTTTATGTTCAGTAGGGTCAGCAGTGTGTTTAATAGATTGAAATCTGATAGCTCAAGATAGATCCTTAATTTTCATCACTTGTATCTGAATTAGGAGTCCTCTATTTATAGGTAGGAATCCTTGTGACTTATGTTTGAAATTCAAACATAGCCGTTTCAGACTTGTCCTTTTCTTGACTTGCATTCTGTCCCTGTATATAGTATTGACACTGTCAGATTGCTTTTTGACAGTTTTCAGTCTGTCCACCCTTTGACTTGTATCCATTGCATAAGCCTCTGTTTCTTCCCAATGTTTCTTTAATCTTAACCATTGATTTGATTGATAAAATCAGAGGTTGTTAGATGTCCTTATCCTTGTATTCTTCCAATGTAACCTTTGAATAACTTGAAATATATATCAGCAGGTTCCTGTGGGTATTAGCCTGCTAAAATACATATCAGTCAGCTGTTCCAAAGTTGCTGTGTTTATAAAAACACTTCAGCTTACTTCTCTTATATCTAACTTTTTATTATGAAGTTAGATTACAACATTTTGAATATAACTAAGTTCCAATCACCACTTAACTTGTGGAACTTAGACCTTGTACACAAGGTATATGTAATCGATTTAAGTCGGCCACAGACTTCCTAAATTCTGATTCCATATCCTTGACTTTAAATACTAAGTTTGATCCCTTAGCCTTTAGTAACTGAGTTTGAGCCCTCAGCCTTCAGTCTTCAGCAGGTTTCTAAACTAGTCTACTGACTCAGGTACCCTACTGATATAGACAGGTCTGCTGATGAAAGTCAGGTGACCTTATACAGTGCTTGTTTGATCAATCCCATACAAGATCAAACTCTAATAAGACTATACATTTGATCTAGACATCTTTTTGTCTTTGCTCTATAACAGCTAGTCTGGCACTCATCACTAAAACTTAAAAATAAGTCCAACAATTTCCTCCATTTTGGTGATGATGCCAATACCCTCCTTACAGCAAAGGAAAAAGAGTAAAAACAAAAACAGAACAAATATAGTCATTTCACATTATAATATGTTTGTTCAAATGTTTTGCAAGCTAGATTCAGCAAAAATAAAATGCAGGTGTAAGTATGCTGATCTAGTTTCTTCTTTCTCTTTCTTGCCTCTCATTCTCTTGCTGCTCATGATATTCTCATATTTTTCTAACCATTTGTCTAATCCATTCATTTTCAATAAGAGAAAAATTAATATGGGGATTCACTTCCTTCCACCATTTCCATGCCTCGGGTAGAGTAAGGTTGATTTGGTGTACTCTAAAACCCAACCGCATGTATAACTCTTTGAACTCACTCAGTGAATCTTTAACTGATGTAGTAGGTAGACTCCTTCCACCTCTACCACCTCTTCCACCTCTGTGTGAAGATCTAAGAGCTTTGACTCTGGCTTCCCAAAACTTAAGCCCCAAAAAGGAATTGAGTCCCTTATGGAAGCCCTTGTCACGGTAAGGTCTTCTTTTGTTGTAATAAAGCCTCTTATACTCCTTGAAAAAATCATCAGTCAGTGGAAGTCTGCCAGGTGCAGGTTCTCTGTAAGCATTGGTGTCAGCTTCCCATTTCTTCTGTGCAAAAATTCTAGCAGCCTCTTTTGCTACTACTATTTGGCTCTCTTCCCCCTTATTGAAATCATCAACAAAATGGGACAGCAGGCCGTGAACACTCTCATGTGTGATCACTAGATTATTCAGTTGACCCTCCATTATTTCTGTTCTAGTATCAACTGCAGTGATCCTCTCTTGCATTGTTTGCTCCAGTAGATTGATCCTCTCAGTGAATTTAGGATCCAATCTAGCAGGGTGAAGTGTTCCAGTAGGCTCAGCCTCAGCAGGCTTGGGTGCATCAGCAAGTTTGTCCAGTTTCTGGTGAATGGATTCAAGTTGGTCTTTTAGAAACTTCTCCTTCGTTTTATTTCCTTGTCTGATCCCCTTTACATCTAGAGCAAGGTCAGCAAGAGCATACTGAGTGGAAGTAATATTGGAAGCAACAGTTTCAGTGGTTCTCCCTCTATTTTCCACTAGATTCAACAAATCTTCATACCTCTGCTCCTGCCTGTCAAGTTGAGTTCATAATCTTGTAATGTCACTCTTGACAGCCCTCAACTCATCCAATACTTGTGCTGGTACCCCACCAACCATTCCTCCAGCCATATGTTCAGCAGCTTCATCAGCAGGTTCTTCTACATTGTATTGTGCCCTCTGTCTGCTGACAACCATGGCTCTACTCATGTCCCTTCCAGTAGGGGCAGGTCCTTCTTTAACTAGGATTGGATCTAGGGCAGGTTCTTCAAAGAGTGGTACAAATGCCTGTTGAGGTTCAGCATCTATAGGTTCTTCCTCAGGCACTTGAAACTCCTCAACACTGTAGTCATAGTCCAGCAGCTGTTCATCCTCATCAACAACAACAGTCTGTTGACTATCCTTGCCCTCAGTGATCTTGTCTCCAGTAGGCTCCACTACAGCAGCCTGTTCTTCAACAACTACAGGTTCCAACCTTTGTCCAGGTGTTGTCTGATCCTCAGCAACCTGTACCACCAGTTCTAACCTTTGTTAAGGTCTTTGTCGATCTCGCGCACTGAACCTCCTCAACAAGTAATGGTGATCCCTCAAATCCCATCACCATGTCCAATCTCTGTGCTACCACTGTTTGTTCCTCGGTGATCAACACTCTCTGTACAAGAATTGCAGGGAATTCAGCCATATTTTCTTTTTGAAACTCTCTAACATTAGCAATCCCTCATACAATATTGGCAGTTTTGGTTAGAGTGTCCTGAGTATCAATCCATTCTTGATATTGAGCTGAATCCTCAGAACTGATATCAGGCTCACTATGATCAGTAACCTTCACCTCATCAAGATCTACAGTCTGTTGATCATCAGTATGTTCAGCAGATTCTTCAACAAAGAGAGTATCTGATATACCAACCAGCCTGTTGCCTCCAAGATTTATCCCATCATTGATTAAGGCCTCCAAACCATCTATGGTTAAATCTTCCAAATCTTCATCCATTTGTTCAGTCTGCTGGCCCTTAGCAGACTTGCCAACATCAGTGGACTACTCTACTATTGGTTCATTTATCAATGGAGTACCACTGGTCTCTTCTTGATGTGGGGGATGACCATCATCAGAGTCAGATGATGAATCATCACTATCTGATCCATCTCTAGGATCCCTGAATTTGATACCTTCCTCCTTCTTTTGTTCATCAATGAGTTCCATCAGTCTCATTTCCAGCAAGGAAGTATCAACCAAATCAAGCAAGTTTTCCACTCCTAACCTCTCAAAAGCCCACTCCTCAAAGTCTGTCATAGGCTCAGCAGCTGATTTTTGCTTCTTGTAATATCCAAACTTCCATTGAAAGTAGTTGGCAACCAGCAGGAGTGTAGGATCAACATACCCTTCCTTCCTTTTCTTTTCTTTCCTTTCAAAGGGCATGGTTGGCTTTCTAGGAGCTGTTTGTCCACTTTGCTGACCTCCAAAGGTCTCAACAAGTAGATTCAGAGTTTCTTCAACAGATGCTTCTAGGTTAGTAGGTTCTTCATGTTGTACAATAGTGCCTACCACCTTCATCTGTTCCACACATGCTTCCCTCTGACTTACATGCTCATTAGCAGGGTTAGCAGTAGACTGCTCTTCTCCTTGAACTATTGCAGAACTTGCTGGGTCTTGTACTGTTATATCAACATCCATAGCAGGTGCAGACTCAGTAGTCTGTGGTTCTTCAGTAGGCTCAGTAGGTTGCTCAACAACAACCTCTCTAGCAGGTTTCTCAACAAAAAACTCTCCAGTTTCAGAAGGCATAAAAATTTTTAGGGGTTTAGCTTCAATAGCCTCTTGTTCCTCTTCTTTCCTATGTTCTTCAAGGACCCTCAGTTCCTTGCCTTTTCCATGCTTCTTCTTTGTAATAATTTCTTTCATTCTCTTGGAGGGTTGTTCAGATTCAACGTGAGTAGCTTTTCTCTTTCTACTGTCAGCTTTCTATTGCTCTCTTAAAATTTCAGCAGCAGACTTCTTTCTTACAACTACAACAGGGTCAGTAACTTCAATTTCATCTGGACCCTCAGTAGACTCAGCTGTCTCTGCTGTTTGCTTTCTTGTTTTCCTAGGCTGTAACATCTCTGTGATTTTTCTGATGTCAGTAGCCTTCCTCTTCTCAGTAACTTTCTTAGGTGCAGCAGTCTTAACAACTTCCTTAATCTGCTCACCACCAGCACCATCATCTCCATCATCATCACTTTCTGTGGCTTGAGCATTCACATCTTCATCATCATCCAAACCAGGGATGAGATAGCCAATCTACTTCTTGTATCTGGACTTGTTTATCTTCTCTAGTGCAACATCAGGAATCCCCAAATAATTCAGCAGGGCCTGAACCATCATTCCCAAAGGTAAAGCCTTGGATTTCCTTGCCCCTTCTCTTTCCTCCGTTATTACTTTCTTCATATAGTGGAAAAAAATCCAGCCTAATCAAACTTCATGCTTTTACATATGATGATTAACAGTTCAATCTTGGGTCCTGATAAAGTATCCAGGCTTCCACTGAGTCCTAAGATGTTCTTTGCTATAATCTTGCTCAGCAGATTGTATTCCATTCCAATGTGCTTCACAATGATTCCCAGAGAGGATTTAACAGCATCATTGGTCTTTATTCTGTCAACAAAATCTAATTTTGACAGCCCCATTTCTTCAGGATTAGTTGGAGCATCGATTACTGGTGCAAAACCAAAAGCTTCCCTCAGCAGGTTTGAGGAAACTTCAATCTCCTGGCCATTTACTGTTGTAGTAAATGCCTCTCTATTGTCTCTTATCACAATGTTCCTCCAGAAGCTAACAACAATTGTGTAAGATATTCTTTCCAATATGATATTTAAGACATCTTCCAATCATTCGTATCTTCTGATTCTTCGACCATTATTGATAGCTAACTCAGTTTTGTTAGCATCAACAACAAAGCCTCTCACACTTTGACTTGTTCCGATGTGAAAATCATCCTTATCTGCCATTATTTAAGAAAAAGATGAAGAAGATAGCTTTCAAATCTGTGTTCACACGTTATACTTGCAGAGAAAATCAATCTGAAGGTTTATAAGGATCTTCTGTGTATATGTATGTATATATATCAGAGAGTAGGGGTAGAAACTATCAGATCGTGTACTGTAGCATTAACCACGATTAATTTTGAATAAATGAGATCTTGACACGTGGCCCATAACTTATGCATAAAGAGTTGTAACCGCTCGATCGTGTAACTGCGGTTATAAAGATAAGATAAATATCCCGGTCTTTTTGCTTTTTGACTTTATTAAAGTTTGACTGTAACGTATGCCTCAGCAGACTTTGCCATCAATAGGCTTGGTTCAAGATCACGACATAATGTCTCAAAGCTGACTCACGACAAAGTCACTTTGCTGATCTTCAATTCTTCTTGTTTTGTCCAACTTATAATACAAGATGAAGTTTAATACCAATCACTGATCTGTCAAGTGAGCTCACCCAACATGACAAAGACCAATCCCCTTGGAAACTTCATTTGCTCAATTGTCCAAACATAAATAAGTACATGGAATTGTTGATACCAATGACTAATATGCTAAGTGAGCTCACCCAACATAGCGAAGACTAGTCCCCTTGGTGAATTCCGGTACATTGCTGATCATAGATGTATCAGTCAACTTTTATAATTCCAAGTTCTGTCCTTAACTTAGCAAATCTCTCACTGTCCAATTGTTTTGTGAAAATATCAGCAATTTGATCTTCAGTAGGAATGTAAAGAACCACCACATCTTTCTTTTCAACATGATCTCTTATAAAGTGATGTCTCACAACAATGTTCTTGGTTCTTGAGTGCAAGACAGGATTTTCTGTGATTGCAATTGCACTTGTGTTATCACACATTATAGGAATCTCTCTTTCTTCAATCCTATAATCCCTTAACTGTTGTCTTAACCAATGTATTTGTGCACAGCAAATTCCAGCAGCAATGTATTCAGCTTCAGCAGTGGAAGTTGATATTGAATTCTGTTTCTTGCTAAACCAAGAAACCAGTCTATTTCCCATAAACTGACAGGTTCCTGTGGTGCTTTTTCTATCAATCTTGCATCCAGCATAGTCAGAATCTGAGTTGGAAATAACCTTGAAGGAACCATCTTTTGAATACCAAATTCCTACATCCAAAGTTTCTTTTAGATACTTGAGAACTCTTTTGACTACAGCTAAAGGACTTTCCTTAGGTTTTGATTGAAATCTTGCACAAACACCTACAACAAAGGATATATCAGTCTGCTTTGGCGAAGAAGGTACAAAGAGATCGCCTATCATCATCCTTCTGTATAAAGTCTGATCAACATCTTTGCCTTCTTTGTCTTCATCCAATCTAATGTTTGTACTCATAGGAGTTGATAATTTGGTGCTATTTTCTATACCAAACGTCTTCAGCAGCTCCTTAGTGTACTTGGTTTGATGAATGAAGATTCCATCTTTCATTTGTTTGACTTGCAAACCCAAAAAGTAGTTCATTTCTCCCATCATACTCGTTTGGAATTTACTTTTCATGAGATTAGCAAACTTTTCACATAACAATTCATTTTCAGAACCAAAAATTATGTCATCAACATAAATCTGTACCATCAGGGTGCTATTTCCTTCATTGATTCTGAAAAGAGTCTTGTCAATGGTACCTTTGGTAAAACCATTATCCACCAAGAATTGAGATAAGGTCTCATACCATGCTCTTGGTGTCTGTTTCAAACCATAAAGTGCTTTATTGAGTCTGTACACTTTATCTTCTTGATCTTTAACTTCAAAGCCAGGAGGTTGCTGAACATAGACCTCCGCTTCCAGAATACCATTCAAAAATGCACTTTTGACATCCATCTGATATACCTTGAAGTCCTTATAAGCAGCATATGCCAAGAATAATGTAATTGGTTCCAATCTTGCAACAGGGGCATATGTTTCATCAAAATCTATTCCTTCTGCTTGAGAATACCCTTTTGCTACTAGTCTGGCCTTATTCCTTACAATTGTACCAGATTCATCCAATTTGTTTCTGTATACCCATTTTGTACCAATTATATTTGCATGATTAGGCCTTTCCACTAGTGTCCAAACTTGATTTCTTTCAAATTCATTCAATTCTTCTTGCATAGCAATTATCCAATCTCGATCTGATATTGCTTCTTCAACAACTTTAGGTTCCATTTGAGATAGAAAACAAGTGAACATTACATCTAATTGTCTTCTAGTCCTTACACCTTGCTGTATGTTGCCAATAATTTGCTCAGCAGGGTGATCCCTCAACCATTTTGGATTTTGGTTAGATTGATTCTCAGGAACATCATCTTCAGTAGGGTCTGCTGTTGCTTCAGCAAGGGGTTCAGCAGATCCTTGAACTGCTTTAGTTGTTGCATCAGTAGTGTTATCAGCAGGATGTTCAGTAGGGACAGAGTCATAAATCTTTAAGTCATTAAACCTTTCCAAAACATCAACACATTCTGGATCAGTGACTTGTTGATTCTTAGCAGGTTCTGATGCTTCATCTTCTATTCCAGTGAATTTAGGTTCATCAAATACAACATTTCATTGTCTCTTCATGTTTCAGTGTCCTTTTGTTCAGTACCCTGAATGCTTTGCTGACAGAAGAATATCCTAAGAAGATTCCTTCATCTGATTTTGGTTGGAAGGACTTCAGTTGTTCCTTATGATTTAGAATAAAACATTTGCTTCCAAATGGATGAAAGTAAGATATATTAGGTTTTCTTCCATTCCAAATCTCATAAGGTGTCTTCAGCAGCTTCTTGTTCACTGAGGTTCTATTTTGTGTATATCATGATGTATTAACTGCTTCAGCCCAATATCTTTTAGGCAATAATGCTTCACAAATCATAATTCTTCCTGCTTCCTTTAAAGTTCTGTTTCTTCTTTTCAAAGAACCCTATTTTCTTTGAGGTGTACCAAGCAAGCAATGACAAGTTGTTGTAATACACCATTTTGCTCACAATATTCTCTTATAACTTTGTTGAGAAATTCAGTACTTTATCCTGATCGATCTGATCTTCACTACTGTCAAAATTTTCTCATTTTGCAATCTCTTCAAAAGTTCAGGCATCTTTTGAAGTGTTTCACTTTTCTTGTTCATGAATACTACCTAAGTGTATCTTGAATAATCATCCACAACTACTAGAGTGTACTTCTTTCCTGTTACACTTGTTGGTGTTACTGGCCCAAAAAGATCAATGTGCATCAGCTCTAAAACTCTTTTTGTTGACTGCTTTGTTTTTGACTTGAAGCTTGATTTTGTTTGTGTACCTTGCTGACAGGCATCACATATAGCATCCTTCTTGAATGTGATCTCGGGTAAACCAATCACCAGTTTCTTCTTCACCAATTGATTGATATCATCAAAATTTAGATGATTCAACTTCTTATGCCATATCCAATTAAGTTCTGACTTGGTATGCACAATCAGGCCTGTCTCTGGAACAGCAGTAGACCAATCCACAACATACATGTTTTGTTGTCTTCTTCCAGCCAACGCCACTTGATCACCTCTTTCACTAATGACAATACAGGTGCCCTTGTCAAAAGTGACCTTATAACCCATGTCATAAAATTGTCCAGTGCTCAGTAGATTGTAGTCCAGTTGTTGGTCCCAAAGAAGGGTGAAACTATAGTCGGAGGGGGTGAATGACTATAGTGGAGTTTCAAAAACATTTCTTGTGTTTTAAAAGCTTTTGGGCAGCGGATAAGTCCCTTCTTACTATGTTGTTTTCAAATCAGTTTAGACAATCACATATATGTGTTATGATGTAGGCAAATTAAATAAGTGCTGTAAAGTAAATTGCAGAAATTAAATTGACACAAGGCTTATAGTGGTTCAGGGTGGTGTAATCCCTTAATCCACTCTTCTCATGTGATGATCGGAGGAATTCACTATTGTTTTCACAGATACAACAGTGTGATTGTCCTTGGCTTCCCAAGCTTCACAATCTACAAGACTATCACTCCTTGACTGCAACAGCTTCAGTGATTTAGTCTTCCTTTTGCTGCTCCTTGAGATCAAAATCCTTCAACAAACTATCACAGTTTCAACTCCTTCTCGATTGCCTCTCGATTGATTTGCTTGATTTGATGTGAATGTGATTCACGCACTTGCTTGATCAATCTCAACTCGAATATGACTTTGTAGTTTCGATGTTTGAGTTGATCACTAGATGTATCCTTGTAAGTTCAGAGAGAAGGCTTTTCTAATTGACTGAGTTTCTGCTTTTCTTTCTTTTTTTTAATCGTTCTTTTCTTTTTTCTGTCAATGCCTTCTATTTATAGCCTTGATTTTGAAATTCCGTCCATTGGCTATATTAATGAGGAATAATCCTTGATTTTATCCTTGATTCCCCTTAATTGTATTCTCCTTGATTTGGTGATCGGATTCTTCTTTCAAATGTATATAGCAGAAAATCCGTCCTTGATTGATCCTTCAATGATTGTGCATTTAATGCATGATCTGCTGTTGAATCTTCAATGTATATTAAATCGATCTTGTAAGTGTCTCTTCACCGTCTGTAGAGAACGTGGAGTGAGCCTTCCGACTTAGCCGTTAGTTCTTTCTTCGCCCGTTTTGTTTTCTCTTTGCCGGCTGATCGGTGTACTCGGCCGATTCACTTTGTTTTCTTCTTTGCTTTAGTTTCAGGAGAATCTTTATACTTCACCGATCCTTGATTTGGGTGGGATCGGTGTACACCATATTGGAATATTGAGTTTTATCACTTGAAACATAACTTAGACTTATCCAAGGTCATCACCGACTTCCTTGATTATAAGTCGATCATAATCCCTCTCTGTATCTCTCTTTGGTGCTTGGTGGCTTCACTCTGCCGAATGTCTGCTTTCACTTTGCCGTCCTACCAACTAGTACAATACTTGTCGACGACTTTAACTAAGTAAAGACTTATACTGAGAGAATTCTAACTTATTTCAGGCTTGCTATATAACAGCTAGTATGGCCATCATCAAAACATAATAAAATGTTCCTAACAATTTCCCCCTTTTTGATGATGCCTAAACCCTCATAAGCCTGATTATAAGTAATCAAAAAATTCATAATAACCAACAGAACAAAATTTCAACAATTTTATTCATCCATCAAGGGGCAATGAGATCCAAGGAATTTATTCAACTGTTACAAACTACATTTTGCTTAATTCAGCCTTGTACCTTTTGATCTTTGTAGTCTGAACCTCTTCAATGTCTTTCCAATCAATTTCTGGAAACTTCCACTTCCAGTAAGCCAAAGCTGTGTATTCAGATACACCCTGAAAAACACTTTTGGCAAAAAGTCTATTGAAATCAGGCATGGTTTCATTGGCCTTAGGTTCTCCAAAATATTTTTCAAGTCTTTCCTAGCCTCAAGAATGTGTGAGTCTGCAAATTTGAGACTTTGTAGAGACCCCACTGCTTTCGCTTTTCCAATCTCCCATGGGATTGAAGAATCTTGCCATGTATTTGAAATCTTCTTGTTGTCTTGGTGGCAAGTCTTACGGTCCCTTTGTAGATAGTGGTATATTTGAACTTGGTTTGTGTTGGTCTATTTGAGAAGTGCAAATTCTCTTTTGACTTCATTGTAGAGTTTGGCCATATCAGTTCTCATCCTTTCATCCTCGATAGTTTAGCCAATCAGCCCAAGCTTCATCTTGTGAGAGGTGAGGATAAAGTCCTTCCTGCACTTCTAAAAATTCTCTTACATGGTCCAAGACATCCGCATCATATTCTCGCTTTGCTTTGGTGACCAAAGTGTAAGTTCTGTGCTCACTAGTATATTTGAGCCGCTGCTGCCTCCGCTGGTATTTCCTCCGTGTTGAGTGCGTGTTGATCGACAGATCCTCTTTCTTCGGGTGGATCCAGGCTTTTCTTTGTCTGCCGGACTGTCTCTATCATCATCTCTTCGTTGAATAGGATGAGGAAATCCAATGCAGGTTCCTTTGAGGCTTTTCTCTTTATTCTCTCGATCCTTCTTTGTTGCTCTTCGCTTCATTTCCGATCCTTATTTCTCTGTCTCTTGCTCTCAATTGTTCTTGAGTGAAATTAGGGGTTTGAAAGTTGATCCTTCAGCTTATCCAGATTTTCCCTTTTTGGCAAAGATCATCCCTTCTTTGTAGTAGGATGCTATTGGTGGCCTCTGCCTGTTCCAATCAGAGAGTCAAGTTTTGATTCAATAGAGGTGAATCTATTGTTATGATCATTCAATTTCTCATTGACACTCCTAAGTCTAGTGCCAAAAGCTACTGCCAGTGATTCGTTTTCTTGGGAAATGTGTTGCCTGAGGCCTGCAAGACTGTTGGTGATATTGATGTTAAGCTGCTTCATCACACTTCCCTGTTATTGAACCACAATGTTTTGTGCATCAATGTACTCAGAAATGGCTTGAAACTTGTTTTCAATGGAGGAGCTTTTGTCATTAAACGCTGAAGTCATGGATCTGAGATACATTGCTTGATGTTCCAATTCTTGACCAAAGCAAGTCGCGCTTTCTCAAAAGTTTCATTTGTAATGCCGGTGTTGGTGAGAGATTTTGTGCCTTGTTTCAGCTGGTTCTGGATCTGTTTGCTGGCCCTTGTCTTGATGTTGAGTGACATCTGCATTTACATCTAGATCTTCAAGTATTTGGGTAGATGAGTACACCGTGTGGCTTGAGTCGTTGTTCCCCTATCTCTATGCCGGGGTTGTCTTGACCTGGAGTGGCGGCGAGATGAACAAAGTGTCCACAATGTTTGTGCCGTTAGTGGAACATTGTGATAAATGTTGAGTGGACTGTCTTTCTTTGGAGTTGAATACTTGCCGGAGGCTTGTGGTTTCAAAAATGTACGGAGAAGAGTAGTGTCATCAATTGCATCTGGTGCAGAAGCATCCTCTTCTCTGTCTTTACCTAAATCACCATCATTATTGTCATTACAATCATGATCATTATCATCATCATCATCATCATCATCATCATCATCACCACCGCCCGAGTCATCATTCTCGTCTCCCGAGGTGAGAGCATCTTTGCCTTGGCCGCATCAACCAATTCCCATAGTGGTGATTCATCAAGTACTCCTACAAGTGTTGTGATTCCCGAGAAAATCAAATAACCAAGCTTCTTCAAGAAGTATGTGGTCTATGTCTTGAAGTTGTTGTCCTGAATCGCCTTCCTTCCATTCAAGATATTCTGCAATTCGGTCATCTATTTCGTTTACAGACAATTGTACAGCTTCTTCTAGAGATTCCTCATCTTCTCCAGTGTTTTCTTCATTTGGATGCTGTTCATCCTCACTAGCACTTTCTTCTACTTGATGTGCTTCCTCATTGTCAAAATCCTCTTCTGCTTCTTCTTCATCAATTAATTTTCCAAAGTCTGTCTTTTCCAGACTTCGCCTGACCTTTTGTTTCTTTCTTTGACTTGTGGTGTTGTGTGATGATTTCTTCCTCTTTCCTTCTCCTGCCTTCTTTTGTGGTTTGACATAAGTAAACATGACTTTGGATTCATGCAGTCTGTGGAGTTGTACAGAGGGGACTTTGAGACATTGCAACAGATAGTGCACCTGTATCCCATATGACTTTTTTACCCAGAATTGTCCTTTCATTGTCTTTCCCTCTTTTATCCCTTTTTTACTCGCTTTTACTTCACCTTGATTTGCTCTTTAATTCTCAAAAGAAGTATTTTGCCCAATTAAATCGTAGCTTGTTATAGATGATTCCCATTAACCGCATTCTAATTTCTGTCATGGCATGATTTGCTCCCAACTTTCCTTCAATGGTTTTGCCAATTAGGGCACTAAACTCATTAAATGGTTGCTTCAACTCAGATCTCGAGACAATTTACTTTTGTGGATCTGGGTTTGCGATTTTGGCAATGATTGCCTGAATTCATCTAAGTCATGTGGTATCAATGTCACTTTTGCTTGACCCTTATTTGAAAGTTTGAGATGTTTTGAATTACCTTTGTTGTAATCACCACGTCTTTGCCATTTATTGATGCAACAATCTTGTCTTCTTCGAACTTGTCACCTTCTTCAATAGGGAGCCCAGCATCGATTGTGCAGATTTCCGTAAGGAAATCGACTTTCATAACACACTTCGAGTTATTGGAGGATTGAGGAAGGTGGATAATTTTAGTTTTTCGCAGCTCGCCGCTAACCTTTGGCATGCTCATCATTTCCACACGCTGATGTAGTAGTGTTCGCTTGGAAGAATGAACCAGTGGCAATCGATTTTTCAGTACCGGCTTGAGTGATTGAGGAAGATGATGCCATTTTTGAGAGGAGAGGAGTTTGAAAATGAACTTGAGTTTGCAATAGAGATAAACAAGAGTAGGGTTGTAATTTGCAAGAGAGCGTAAGGATCTACGAAAATCTCTAAGTCTAGTTTATATAGTGTGATTTGGGTAGTGTGAACGTGGTTTGAATATGGAAGGATTTAGTGACATAATGGCGTGATTTTGTGTATGAAAACGCGATATTCGAGTGTAGAGGGGAGTGGTTTGAGGCAAGTAATGATAGAGTCCGGAAATCGAGGAGTTTATAATTAAAAAAATAATATAATTACCTCCATGATCATAACGTGATCGCCACGTGTGTGTCTTGAATAATCCTCCTTAATTTCCTTATTCTCCACGTGTATTCGTAATTGATTTTGTTCACACTTTGAATTTGTCCAAGTCTTTATTTCGGTGAAGTGCCTTCATTTGGTCACTTAACCGGTCCAATGAGTTCTTCATCGAAGCCGCTTCATTGAACTGCTCTAACAATCAGTTAAGTTACCTCTGCTGGATACAGATTGCCTTACTCGCTACATCTCTGTAATGGCAAAGGTTGTACCATTGATGAAGTCACTTAGCCGATTACTCGATTAGCCGCTCGTTAATACTTAGTCAATTTCAATCATCCCTAACTCAGTTCTCAACATACTAAATCTTTCATAACTGAGTGGTTTAGTGAAGATGTCAGCCAGTTGGTCTTCAGTGGATATGTATTTTAGGATGACATCTCCCTTTTCAACATGGTCTCTGATAAAATGATGTCTTACATCAATGTGCTTTGTTCTTGAATGCACACTGATTTTTTCGTAATAGATATTGCACTTGTGTTGTCACACATGATTGGGATTGTTTTCTCTTCGACTCCATAGTCCCTTAGTTGTTGTCTTATCCACAAGATTTGTGCACAACAACTACCTGATATATATTCGCTTGGCGGTTGATGTAGATATAGAGTTTTGCTTTTTGCTGAACCATGAGACTAGTCTGGTTCCTAGCATTTGGCATGTTCCAGAGGTGCTTTTTCTATCTATTTTGCATCCAAAGATATCGAGTCCGAATATGATATCGAGTGTAAATCCTCCATCTTTTGGGTACCAAATGCCAACATTGATGGTGTGTTTCAAGTATTTGATTATCCTTTTTAGTCGCTAGAAGATGTGATTCTTTTGGTTGAGCTTGAAATCTAGCACACACTCCTACCTGCAAATGCAATATCGGTCTGCTGGTTGTTAAGTATAATAATGATCCAATAATTCCTCTATACATTTTCAGATCAACATCTTTTCCTCCTTCATCTTTTCCAAGTATGACTCGGCACACATTGGTGTGTCTCTTTGTGCCACTTGTGTCCATCCCATACTTGTGTATCAAATCTCTTGTATATTTTGCTTGACTAATGAAAATGCCATCCTTCATTTGCTTTACTTGAAGGCCAAGGAAGTAGTTTAATTCTCCCATCATGCTCATCCGAAATTTGCTCTTCATTAGGTTTGCAAATTTCTCACATAACTTTTCATCTTCTCGATCCAAAGATTATGTCATCAACATAGATTTGCACTAGCAATGTGCTTGCCCCTTCCTCTAGTTTAAATAGAGTCTTGTCTATAGTTCCTTTGTTGAATCCATTCTTGATCGTAAATTGTGACAAGTGTTTCATACCAGTGCTCTAGGTGCTGTTTGAGGCCATAGAGGGCCTTCTTGAGTTTGTATACTTTGTCTTCTTTTCCTTTGATTTGAAATCCAGGAGGTTGTTCTACATAAACTTCTTCTTCCAAAAGTCCGTTTAGGAATGCACTTTTGACATCCATTTGATAGACTTTGAAGTCTTTGTGTGCAAAGAAATGCTAGAAAAGTCTTATTGCTTCCAATCTTGGCATGGAGCAAAGGTTTCATCATAATCTATTCCTTGACTTGGGAATATCCTTTTGCAACTAGCCTTGCTTTGTTTTCGACAACGATTCCTTGCTCATCCATCTTGTTCTGAATACCCATTTTGCACCAATGATGTTGGCCATTTCAGTCTGTCAACAAGTTCCTGGACTTCATTTCTTTCAAATTCATTTAGTTCTTCTTGCATGGTGTGATCCAATCTGCATCTTGGATTGCATCATCTATGGTCTTGGATTCCACTTGTGATAGAAAGCAAGTTAGCATGTACTCCAGTTGTCTTCTTGTTCTGACTCCGGTGTGAATATCTCCAATGACTTGTTCTTCAGGATGGTCTCTAAGCCAATTTAGGTCTGGTTGAAGTTGATCTTCACGTGGTGCTTCCATACCTTCATGCTGAGCATGAACTTCAATTTCAGGTGCTTCTCCTGTTGTATTGATATGTGGCTCCTCTTGATTTTCAAAAAGATGATTCAGGATAGTAGCTGGTATGGTTGCACTTGTATAGATTTGCCTCTGTGCAGCTTTCTCTTCTTGGTCTTGAAGATCTTCACCATTTGTATATGGTTCATCAAAACCACATGTATTGATTCTTCAATCACCAATGTTCTTTTATTTAGTACTGAATGCTTTCTTTGGTGTCCGAGTATCCCATGAAGATTGCTTCATCACCTTCTCATCAAAGGTATGCAGATGATTCTGTTCAAGACAAAGCATTTTGATCCAAACATATGAAAATATGAGATTTTGGGTTTTCTACCATTCCATACTTCATATGGAGTTTTTCCATGATGTTTGTTGATGATTGATCTGCTTTTGTGTGTATGGCATGTTTGTGTTTCTTTGCTTGACCCAAAATCTCTTTGGCAAGCATGCTTCACAATCATTGTTCGATTTGCTTCTTTGAGAGTTCTGTTTCTTCTTTTTCGCTACACCATTTTGTTGTGGTGTTCTGCTGCAGATAGTTGATGTAGTACTCCATTTTCTTCACAATAGGTTCTCGATAATTTCATTTAGAAATTCAATGCCTCTATCGATCCGATTTTGATAATTTTTAGCTCTTTTTCATTGCAGAGTCTTCTCAGCAAGTCTGGTAGCTTCTTGAGTGTTTCTTTCTTCTTGTTCATGAAGATGGTCCAGGTGTATTTTGAGAAGTCATCCACCACTACAAGAGTATATTTCTTACCACTTACACTTACTGGAGTGACTGGTCCAAACAGTCCATGGGGCGGTAGATGTAGAACTCTTGTTGTAGATTGATGAGGCTTTGATTTGAATGAGCTTTTTATTTGTTTTCCTTTCTGACAAGCATCACATAGACTCTCTTTCTTGAATGAGATCTCTGGCAGGCCTTCAACTAACTTGCTCCTTGATAGTTTGTTGATGGTCTTGAAATTCAGGTGATTTAATCTTCTGTGCCAAATCCAGCTTGTTGATTGTTTATTCTTGACAAGTAGACATGTTTCTGCCTTGGCTGTTCTCCAGTCCACCACATACATGTTGTCTTGTCTTCTACCTGCAAGAACCACTGTGTTTGTTTGACTGTGAATCACTTTGCATCCTTCTTTGTTGAAGTGCACATTGTAGCCTTTGTCACGAATTGGTGATGCTCATCGATTGAAGTTAAGTCCCTTGACATATGCCACATTTTGAATCTTTAGATTGTTTTTAAGTATTGTGCCTTCCCCTTAATCTTGCCAGGTTTTCTTTTCCTCCAAATGTGACTTTGGGTCCATCAAAAGCTTTAAAATCGTTGATCCATTTCTTGTTTCTGTCATGTGTGGAACATCCACCGCTTCTATGTACCAGACATCCTACAAAACAGATTAATTAAGTTTGGGTACCCAACACTGTTTGGGTCCATATTTGTTAGCAGTCATGCCTCTCATACCAAGTATGTATCCAAAAGGTCTTCTCTTTGGATAATTGAAGTCATCAACTTCATATGTATAAGGCATGGCAGAATAGCTTCTAGTATTTCTACAGAAGGTATTCTGATACTTTTTTTCCACCTTTTGGTGCATTTATATCCTTCTTCACTTTCCAATATGCAATAGGAAACCTTTCTTGCTTCATGTGTCTAGGAACATAGCTAGATTGATTTTTCTTAATCACATGATGCATTTTGTGGAATGGTTTCCTCTTGTATTTTGGAGGTGTGACATTCCAATCATCCTCTGAGGGAAAAAGTCCGCTTTACCTTTCGGGATGGCTGTTGTTTTTGTATGATTGGAATGAGGATTTAGTCTGCTGTTTCACCACAGTGGGTTTTGACTTCACTGGAACAGGATGATCTGTTGGAGACATGGTCTGTCCCTTTCTAAATTTTGGTCCATTAGTGGTCCTCAATTTAGAATTGTGTTGACTATTATCCCTACATTCATCCTCGATTATTATATAAGACTCAGATCTGGATCCAAACCTTTTGAGGGTTTGTATCTTTGGTGCTTTTAGTGGTGCAGTGATTACCTTTACTTGGTGAGGAGTTCTTCTTAAGCGATCTGTTGGTAATGGATGTATGGTCAATTGCTTTTGTTGATCATTTAAGTAGGTCTCCTTACTAGTTAATTCAACTCTTGTTTTATCCAGATTCTTTCTTTAACCTCTTATTCTCTTTTCTTAGATCCTTGCATTCCCTTTCCGAGAATTTCATGATTCTTTTCAATTTCATCAAATTTAGTCATGAGATTTTGGACTGGAGTCCATTGTATCTAATGGTAGACTAGAGGATTGTGCGGTGTTAGATGTGAATGCATTAGATGAAGAGCAGGAACTAGATGTTACCTCGAGTTCATCATCGATTCTTTAGCCATTAAACATAGGCTTGTTTCCTCGATTGTCCGAACTATCACTTTTGTCTTCATCCAATTCTTTGGTCATGAGGCATAGGCATGCCTTTTCATTTTTCGATTTGTCTTCTTCATCACTATCATCTGAGTCATTATCAGATGATTCTTCATGCTTTTCACTACTGGATTCTGCCTTAAGTGCCTTCTTGCCCTTTCTCTTTTCAGATGCTTTGAATTTCTTCTTTTCATCATCTTTGTCATTTTCTTCAGGACAATCAGCCATGAAGTGACCTCTCTTATTGCAGTTGAAGCATCTGTATTCATCATCTTTCTTCTTCATGTCTCTGTTTGAGCTTGACTTTTTGTTTGATGTTGAATTTCCCTTGAATGGCTTCTTTTTAAACCTGTCAAAACGTTTAACTAATAAAGCTACCTGTTCTTTTAGTTCTTGTGTCTCTTTCTTTGATGCATTCGGCAAAGTTACTTTCTTTCGGGTGCATTAATGCGATAATTTTGTGTGTCTCGCGGACCACCATCTTCACCGTTCGATTCAATTCATGAGCTTTCAATTGGGACATCGGTGTTAGAGTGTCGATTGCTTGCAAGATTTGTTGTTCCTCGATTCATCGATGTTATGATCTTCCATCTTTCAGGTAGTCCTATCAGGATCTTCAAGCATACTTCTTTTTGTGGATATGTGTGTCCAAGTCATTTGCGAGTTCATCGATGATGCTTGAGAATCATTGTCCATTTGATCAATGGATTCACCAGTCTTCATTTTAAAGTTCTCAAATTTCTGTTTTGCAATGAGATAATTTGTTTTCTTTCTTGCTTGAGATCCTTCATTTATCAATGATAGTTTGTCCCACATCTCTTGCATTTGTTTTGCGATCTTTGATTCTCATGAACATGTTCTTTGTGCAGAGTCTTTAAGATCATATCTTTTGCTACAAAGTCTAGGTTTGCTCTTCTCCGTCATCTTTGGTCCAATCTTTCTTGGGTTTGTCTATCTCCTTTCCTTGATCTCGCTCTGTGCCTACCACGGTAGTGATCATGATTGGCCAAATCATTGATTACATCCGGCATCTCCTCATGAGTTCTTTGCAAGATGAGATAACATTCTTATTTTATATTCATCAAAATTATTAATATTGAAAGCAGTACTATTGACAGGAAGTTTGAGGAATCCATCGGTGCAATTTGAAGAAAAAATGGCAAGTGAATGAAAAACTTGATTTGAAAACTACTTTGAAAATATGTGATCTCCTTGTTACTGTAAATTAGATCCGAGCAGGTTACGATACTAGGAACACTTGCTCCGATACCAATTGTTGGTCCCAAAGAAGGGTGAAACTATAGTCGAGAGAGAGGGGGTGAATGACTATAGTGGAGTTTCAAAACATTTCTTGTGTTTTAAAAGCTTTTGGGCGCGGATAAGTCCCTTCTTACTATGTTGTTTTCAAATCGGTTTAGACAATCACGGATATGTGTTATGATGTAGGCAAATTAAATAAGTGTTGTAAAGTAAATTGCAGAAATTAAATTGACACAAGGCTTATAGTGGTTCAGGGTGGTGTAATCCCTTAATCCACTCTTCTCTGTGATGATCGGAGGAATTCACTATTGTTTTCACAGATACAATGATTGTGATTGTCCTTGGCTTCCCAAGCTTCACAATCTACAAGACTATCACTCCTTGACTACAACGGCTTGATGATTGATCTTCCTTTTCTTTGCTCCTTGAGATCAAAATCCTTCAACGGCTATCACAGTTTCAACTCCTTCTCATTGCATCCGATTGATTGCTTGAGTTTGATGTGAATGTGATTCACGCACTTGCTTGATCAATCTCAATTCGAATATGACTTTGTAGTTACGATGTTTGAGTTGATCACTAGATGTATCCTTGTAAGTTCGAGAGAAGGCTTTTCTAATTGTGAGTTTACGCTTTTCTTTTTTTTTTTAATCGTTCTTTTCTTTTTCATCAATGCCTTCTATTTATAGCCTTGAATAGCCTTGATTTTGAAATTCCGTCCGTTGGCTATATTAATGAGGAATAATCCTTGATTTTATCCTTGATTCCCCTTAATTGTATTCTCCTTGATTTTGTTGATCGGATTCTTCTTTCAAATGTATAGCGAGAAAATCCGTCCTTGATTGATCCTTCAATGATTGTGCATTTAATGCATGATCATTTGAATCTTCAATGTATATTAAATCGATCTTGTAAGTGTCTCTTCACCGTCTCAGAGAACGGTGGAGTGAGCCTTCCGACTTAGCCGATAGTTCTTTCTTCGCGTTTTGTTTTCTCTTTGCCGTGATCGGTGTACTCAGCCGATTCACTGTTTTCTTCTTTGCTTTAGTTTCAGGAGAATCTTTATACTTCACTTATCCTTGATTTGGGTGGGATCAGTGTACACCATATTGGAATATTGAGTTTTATCACTTGAAACATAACTTAGACTTATCCAAGGTCATCACGGACTTCCTTGATTATAAGTCGGATCATAATCCCTTCTCTCAGATCTCTCTTTGGTGCTTGGTGGCTTCACTCTGCCGAATGTCATTTTCACTTTGCCGTCCTACCAACTAGTACAATACTTGTGCGACTTAACTTATACAACATGTCGACTCTAAGTAAAGACTTATACAGAGAATTCTAACTTATTTCAGGCTTGCTATAACAGCTAGTATGGCCATCATCAAAACATAATAAAATGTTCCTAACAATTTCCCCCTTTTTGATGATGCCAAAACCCTCATAAGCCTGATTATAAGTAATCAAAAAATTCATAATAAACAACAGAACAAAATTTCAACAATTTTATTCATCCATCAAGGGGCAATGAGATCCAAGGAATTTATTCAACTGTTACAAACTACATTTTGCTTAATTCAACCTTGTACCTTTTGAACTTTATAGTCCGAACCTCTTCAATGTCTTTCCAATCAATTTTCGGAAACTTCCACTTCCAAGTAAGCCAAAGTGTGTATTCAGATACACCCTGAAAAACTCTTTTGGCAAAAGTCTATTGAAATCAGGCATGGTTTCATTGGCCTTAGGTTCTCAAAAATTTTCAAGTCTTTCCCTAGCCTCGACAATATGTGAGTCTGCAAATTTGAGACTTTTGTAGAGACCCCTTTGTTCTGTTTTTCCAATCTCCCATGGGATTGAAGAATCTTGCCATGTATTTGAAATCTTCTTGTTGTGCGGTTTGGAAAGTCTTACGGTCCCTTTGCGAGATAGTGGTATAATTGAACTTGGTTTGTTGTTGGTCCTGTTTGAGAAGTGCAAATTCTCTTTTGACTTCATTGTAGAGTTTGGCCATATCGGTTCTCATCCTTTCATCCCGATAGTTTAGCCAATCAGCCCAAGCTTCATCTTGTGAGAGGTGAGGATAAAGTCCTTCTGTACTCTAAAAATTCTCTTACATGGTCCAAAGACATCTCGCATCATATTACCTTCGCTTTGGTGACCAGTGTAAGTTACGTGCTCACTAGTATATTTGGAGCTGCTGCTTTGCCTCTGCTGGTATTTCCTCTCAGTCTTTGAGTCTGTGTTGGTTGACAGATCCTCTTTCTTTGGGTGGATCCAGGCCTTTCTTTGTCTGGCGGACTGTCTCTATCATCATCTCTTCGTTGAATAGGATGAGGAAATCCAATGCAGGGTTCTTTTGAGGCTTTTTCTCTTTCTTCTCCGATCCTTCTTTGTTGCTCTTCTCGCTTCATTTCGATCCTTATTTCTCTGTCTCTTGCTCTCAATTGTTCTTGGTGAAATTAGGGGTTTGAAAGTTGATCCTTCAGCTTATCCATTTTTCCCCCTTTTGGCAAAGATCATCCCTTTGTTGTAGTAGGATGCTATTGGTGGCCTCTGCCGTTCCAATCAGAGAGTCAAGTTTTGATTCAATAGAGGTGAATCTATTGTTATGATCATTCAATTTCTCATTGACACTCCTAAGTCTAGTGCCAAAAGCTACGCCGGTGATTCGTTTTCTTGGGAAATGTGTTGCACGAGGCCTGCAAGATCATTGGTGATATTGATGTTAGGTTGCTTCATCGACTTCCTGTTGTTGAACCATAATGTTTTGTGCATCAATGTACTCGGAAATGGCTTGAAACTTGTTTTCAATGGAGGAGCTTTTGTCATTAAACGTGAAGTCATGGATCGAGATACATTGCTTCTTCGTTCCAATTCTTGACCCGGCAAGTCCGCGCTTTCTCAAAAGTTTCATTTGTAATGCCGGTGTTCAATTTGAGAGAGTTTGTGCCTTGTTTCACCTGGTTACGGATCTGTTCTTTGCCCTTGTCTTGATGTTGAGTGACATCTGCATTTACATCTAGATCTTCAAGTATTTGGGTAGATGAGTACTTTGGTGTGGCTTGATTTCTTTGTTCCCCTATCTCTATGCCGGGGTTGTCTTGATTTGGAGTGGCGTGGTGAACCGATGTCCAATATGTTTGTCTTCATTATTTGGAACATTGACAGACAACGGTTTGGTATTTGTCTTTCTTTGGAGTTGAATACTTGCCGGAGGCTTGTGGTTTCAAAATGTACGGAGAAGAGTAGTGTCATCAATTGCATCCAGTGCGGGAGCATCCTCTTCTCTGTCTTTACCTAAATCACCATCATTATTGTCATTACAATCATGATCATTATCATCATCATCATCATCATCACCACCGCTCGAGTCATCATTCGTCTCCTAGAGGTGCGGAGCATCTTTGCCTTGTTTCGCATCAACCAATTCCCATAGTGGTGATTCATCAAGTACTCCTACAAGTGTTGTGATTCCCGGAAAATCAAATAACCAAGCTTCTTCATGAAGCATGTGGTCTCGTGTCTTGAAGTTGTTGTGCGGAATCGCCTTCCTTCCATTCAAGATATTACGCAATTCGGTCATCTATTTCGTTTACTGAGACAATTGTATGATTCTTCTGAGATTCCTCATCTTCTCCAAAGTGTTTTACTGCATTTGGATGTTGTTCATCCTCACTAGCACTTTCTTCTACTTGTTGTGCTTCCTCATTGTCAAAATCCTCTTCCGCTTCTTCTTCATCAATTAATTTTCCAAAGTCTCGCTTTTCTGGACTTCACTTCGACCTTTGTTTCTTTCTTTGACTTGTGGTGTTGTGTGATGATTTCTTCCTCTTTCCTTCTCCCGCCTTCTTTTGTGGTTTGACATAAGTAAACATGACTTTGGATTCATGCGATCTGTGGAGTTGTACAGAGGGACTTTGAGACATTGCAACAGATAGTGCACTGTATCCCATATGACTTTTTACCCAATTGTCCTTTCATTGTCTTTCCCTCTTTTATCCCTTTTACTTTGCTTTTACTTCACCTTGGATTTGCTCTTTAATTCTCAAAAGAAGTATTTTGCCCAATTAAATCGTAGCTTGTTATAGATGATTCCCATTAACGCATTCTAATTTCTGTCATGGCATGATTTGCTCCCAACTTTCCTTCAATGGTTTTGCCAATTAGGGCACTAAACTCATTAAATGGTCGCTTCAACTCGGATCTCGAGACAATTTACTTTTGTGGATCCTGGGTTTGCCGTTTGGCAATGATTGCCCGAGAATTCATCTAAGTCTGTGGTATCAATGTCACTTTTGCTTGACCCTTATTTGAAAGTTTTAGATGTTTTGAATTACCTTTCTTTGTAATCACCACGTCTTTGCCATTTATGGATGCAACAATCTTGTCTTCTTGAACTTGTCACCTTCTTCATGAGGGGAGCCCAGCACGTATTGTGCAGATTTCCGAAAGAAATCGGACTTTCATAACACACTTGAGTTATTGGAGGATTGAGGAAGGTGGATAATTTTAGTTTTTCGCGACCTCCGCTAACCTTTGGCATGCTCATCATTTCCACAGTTTCGTGTAGTGTTCGCTTGGAAGAATGAGCCGGTGACAATCGATTTTTTCGTACCCGGCTTGAGTGATTGAGGAAGATGATGCCATTTTTGAGAGGGAGAGGATTTTGAAAATGAACTTGAGTTTGCAATAGAGATAAACAAGAGTAGGGTTGTAATTTGCAAGAGAGCGTAAGGATCTCTGAAAATCTCTATGTCTAGTTTATATAGTTGGGTAGTGTGAGCGTGGTTTGAATATGGAAGGATTTAGTGACATAATGGCGTGATTTTGTGTATGAAAAACGCGATATTCGAGTGTAGAGGGGGAGTGGTTGGAGGCAAGTAATGATAAAGTCCGGAAATCGAGGAGTTTATAATTAAAAAAAAATATAATTACCTCCATGATCATAACGTGATCGCCCGCGTGTGTCTTGAATAATCCTCCATAATTTCCTTATTCTCCACGTGTATTCGTAATTGATTTTGTTCACACTTTGAATTTGTCCAAGTCTTTATTTCGGTGAAGTGCCTTGTTGCTCACTTAACCGGTCCAATGAGTTCTTCATCGATTTGCTTCATTGAACTATTCTAACAATCGGTTAAGTTACCTCTGCTGGATACGGTGCCTTACACTGCTACAACTCCTGTAACGGCAAAGGTTGTACGATTGATGAAGTCACTTAGCCGATTACTCGATTAGCCGCTCGTTGATACTTAGTCAATTTCAATCATCCCTAACTTTCGATTCTCAACATACTAAATCTTTCATAATCGAGTGGTTTAGTGAAGATGTCGGCCGATTGGTCTTCGAGTGGATATGTATTTTAGGATGACAACTCCCTTTTCAACATGGTCTCGATAAAATGATGTCTTACATCAATGTGCTTTGTTCTTGAATGCAATCTTTGGATTTTTCTGTAATAGATATTGCACTTGTGTTGTCACACATGATTGGGATTGTTTTCTCTTCGACTCCATAGTCCCTTAGTTGTTGTCTTATCCACAAGTACTTGTGCACAATGACTACACCGCTGCTATATATTGCCTTCGGCCCGTTGATGTAGATATAGAGTTTTGCTTTTCTTTGAACCATGAGACTAGTCGGTTCCTAGCATTTGGCATGTTCCAGAGGTGCTTTTTCTATCTATTTTGCATCCAAAGATAGTCGTAGTCCGAATATGATATCGGTGTAAATCCTCCATCTTTTGGGTACCAAATGCCAACATTGATGGTGTGTTTCAAGTATTTGATTATCCTTTTAGCCGCTAGAAGATGTGATTCTTTTGGTTGAGCTTGAAATCTAGCACACACTCCTACTTGCAAATGCAATATCAGGTGCCTTGCGATTAAGTATAATAATGATCCAATAATTCCTCTATACATTTTTTGATCAACATCTTTTCCTCCTTCATCTTTTCCAAGTATGACTCGCACACATTGGTGTGTCTCTTTGTGCTACTTGTGTCCATCCCATACTTGTGTATCAAATCTCTTGTATATTTTGCTTGACTAATGAAAATGCCATCCTTCATTTGCTTTACTTGAAGGCCAAGGAAGTAGTTTAATTCTCCCATCATGCTCATCCGAAATTTGCTCTTCATTAGGTTTGCAAATTTCTCACACAACTTTTTCATCTTTCGATCCAAAGATTATGTCATCAACATAGATTTGCACTAGCAATGTGCTTGCCCCTTCCTCTAGTTTAAATAGAGTCTTGTCTATAGTTCCTTTGTTGAATCCATTCTTGATCGGAAATTGTGATGAGAGTTTCATACCAGGCTCTAGTGTGCTGTTTGAGGCCATAGAGGGCCTTCTTGAGTTTGTATACTTTGTCTTCTTTTCCTTTGATTTGAAATCCAGGAGGTTGTTCTACATAAACTTCTTCTTCCAAAAGTCCATTTAGGAATGCACTTTTGACATCCATTTGATAGACTTTGAAGTCTTTGTGTGCGACAAATGCTAGAAAAGTCTTATTGCTTCCAATCTTGCTCTTTGGAGCAAAGGTTTCATCATAATCTATTCCTTGACTTGGGAATATCCTTTGCAACTAGCCTTGCTTTGTTTCGATAACATGATTCCTTGCTCATCCATCTTGTTCCTGAATACCCATTTTGCACCAATGATGTTGGCCATTTCAGTCTCATCAACAAGTTCCCAGACTTCATTTCTTTCAAATTCATTTAGTTCTTCTTGCATGCATTTGTGATCCAATCTGCATCTTGGATTGCATCATCTATGGTCTTAGGTTCCACTTGTGATAGAAACCAAGTTAGCATGTACTCAGGTTGTCTTCTTGTTCTGACTCCGGTGTGAATATCTCCAATGACTTGTTCTTCAGGATGGTCTCTAAGCCAATTTAGGTCTGGTTGAAGTTGATCTTCACGTGGTGCTTCCATACCTTCATGCTGAGCATGAACTTCAATTCAGTGCTTCTCTGTTGTATTGATATTTGGCTCCTCTTGATTTTCAAAAGATGATTCGGGATAGTAGTGGTATGGTTGCACTTGTATAGATTTGCCTCTCGTGCGACTTTCTCTTCTTGGTCTTGAAGATCTTCACCATTTGTATATGGTTCATCAAAACCACATGTATTGATTCTTCAATCACCAATGTTCTTTTATTTAGTACTCTGAATGCTTTCTTTGGTGTCCGAGTATCCCATGAAGATTGCTTCATCGACCTTCTCATCAAAGGTATGCAGATGATTCTGTTCAAGACAAAGCATTTTGATCCAAACATATGAAAATATGAGATTTTGGGTTTTCTACCATTCCATAATTCATATGGAGTTTTTCCATAATGTTTGTTGATGATTGATCGGTTTGTGTATGGCATCTTTGTGTTTTCTTTGCTTGACCCAAAATCTCTTTGGTAAGCATGCTTCAAACAATCATTGTTCGATTGCTTCTTTGAGAGTTCTGTTTCTTCTTTTTCGCTACACCATTTTGTTGTGGTGTTCTGCTGCAGAGATAGTTGATGTAGTACTCCATTTTCTTCACAATAGGTTACGATAATTTCATTTAGAAATTGATTGCCTCTATCGATCCGATTTTGATAATTTTTAGCTCTTTTTCATTCTGCAGTCTTCTCGGCAAGTCCGGTAGCTTCTTGAGTGTTTCTTTCTTCTTGTTCATGAAGATGGTCAGGTGTATTTTGAGAAGTCATCCACCACTACAAGAGTATATTTCTTACCACTTACACTTACTGGAGGATTTGGTCCAAGCAGGTCCATGTGCAGTAGATGTAGAACTCTTGTTGTAGATTGATGAGGCTTTGATTTGAATGAGCTTTTTATACATTTTCCTTTCGACAAGCATCACATAGACTCTCTTTCTTGAATGAGATCTCTCGCGAGAGCCTTCAACTAACTTGCTCCTTGATAGTTTGTTGATGGTCTTGAAATTCAGTGATTTAATCTTCTCGTGCCAAATCCAACTTGTTGATTGTTTATTCTTGACAAGTAGACATGTTTTCGCCTTTGGTCGTTCTCCATCCACCACATACATGTTGTCTTGTCTTCTACCGCAAGAACCACTTTGTGTTTGCTTGATTGTGAATCACTTTGCATCCTTCTTTGTTGAAGTGCACATTGTAGCCTTTGTCACGAATTGGTGATGCTCATCAGATTGAAGTTAAGTCCCTTGACATATGCCACATTTTGAATCTTTAGATTGTTTTTGAGTATTGTGCCTTCCCCTTAATCTTGCCAGGGTTTTCTTTTCCTCCAAATGTGACTTTGGGTCCATCAAAAGCTTTAAAATCGTTGATCCATTTCTTGTTTCTGTCATGTGTCGGAACATCCACTTTGTCTATGTACCGGACATCCTACAAAGCAGTTAATTAAGTTTGGGTACCCAACTTTGTTTGGAGTCCATATTTGTTACTTGATCATGCCTCTCATACCAAGTATGTATCCAAAAGGTCTTCTCTTTGGATAATTGAAGTCATCAACTTCATATGTATAAGGCATAGCAGAATAGCTTCTAGTATTTCTACAGAAGGTATTCTGATACTTTTTTCCACCTTTTGGTGCATTTATATCCTTCTTCACTTTCCAATATGCAATAGGAAACCTTTCTTGCTTCATGTGTCTAGGAACATAGCTAGATTGATTTTTCTTAATCACATGATGCATTTTGTGGAATTGTTTCCTCTTGTATTTTGGAGGTGTGATATTCAATCATCCTCTCGAGGAAAAAGTCCGCCTTTACCTTTCGGGATGATTCGTTGTTTTTGTATGATTGGAATGAGGATTTAGTCTGTTTGTTTCACCACGGTGGGTTTTGACTTCTTTGGAGCAGGATGATCTGTTGGAGACATAGTGCGTCCCTTTCTAAATTTTGGTCCATTAGTGGTCCTCAATTTAGAATTGTGTTGACTATTATCCCTACATTCATCACATTTGTTATAGCCAAGACGGATCTGGATCCAAACCTTTTGAGGGTTTGTATCTTTGGTTCTTTTAGTGGTGCGATGATTACTTTTCTTGGTGAGGAGTTCTTCTTAACTGATCTGTTGGTAACAGATGTATGGTCATCTGCTTTTTGTTGATCATTTAAGTAGGTCTCCTTACTAGTTAATTCAGCTCTTGTTTTATCCAGTTCTTTCTTTAACCTCTTATTCTCTTTTCTTAGATCCTTGCATTCCTTTTCCAGAATTTCATGATTCTTTTCAATTTCATCAAATTTAGTCATGAGATTTTGGACTAGGTCTGCTGTATCTAATGGTAGACTAGAGGATTGTGCAGTGTTAGATGTGAATGCATTAGATGAAGAACAGGAACTAGATGTTACCTCAGTTTCATCTGATTCTTTAGCCATTAAACATAGGCTTGTTTCCTCAGTGTCTGAACTATCACTTTTGTCTTCATCCAATTCTTTGGTCATGAGGCATAGGCATGCCTTTTCATTTTCTGAGCTGTCTTCTTCATCACTATCATCGGAGTCATTATCGGATGATTCTTCATCTTTTCACTACTGGATTCTGCCTTAAGTGCCTTCTTGCCCTTTCTCTTTTCAGATGCTTTGAATTTCTTCTTTTAATCATCTTTGTCATTTTCTTGGGACAATCATCCTTGAAGTGACCTCTCTTATTGCAGTTGAAGCATCTGTATTCATCATCTTTCTTCTTCATGTCTCTGTTTGAGCTTGACTTTTTGTTTGATGTTGAATTTCCCTTGAATGGCTTCTTTTAAACTGTCAAAACGTTTAACTAATAAAGCTACATTCTTTTAGTTCTTGTGTCTCTTCTTTGATGCATTCGGCAAAGTTACTTTGCTAAGTGCAGCTAATGCGGTAATTTGTGTGTCTCTGCGGACCACCATCTTCACCGTTCGATTCGAATTCATGAGCTTTCAATTGGGACATCGTCAGTCAGTGTCGAGTGCTTGCAAGATTTGTTGTTCCTCCGATTCATCGATGTTATGATCTTCCATCTTTCAGGTAGTCCTCTCGGGATCTTCAAGCATACTTCTTTTTGTGGATATGTGTGTCCAAGTTGCGATTCATCGATGATGCTTGAGAATGCATTGTCCATTTGATAAATGGATTCACAGATCTTCATTTTAAAGTTCTCAAATTTACTGTTTTTGCAATGAGATAATTTGTTTTCTTTCTTCGCTTGAGATCCTTCATTTATCAATGATAGTTTGTCCCACATCTCCTTTTCTTTGTTTTGATCTTTGATTCTCATGAACATGTTCTTTGTCTAGAGTTTTTAAGATCATATCTTTTGCTACAAAGTCTAGGTTTGCTCTTCTCCTGTCATCTTTGGTCCAATCTTTCTTGGGTTTGTCTATCTCCTTTCCTTGATCTGCTCCTGTGCCTACCACAGTAGTGATCATGATTGGGCCGTCATTGATTACATCCAGCATCTCCTCATGAGTTGCTGCAAGATGAGATAACATTCTTATTTTATATTCATCAAAATTATTAATATTGAAAATAGGTACTTTTGACAGGAAGTTTGAGGAATCCATCAGTGCAATTTGAAGAAAAAAAAATGGCAGTGAATGAAAAACTTCAGATTTGAAAACTACTTTGAAAATATGTGATCTCCTTGTTACCAGAAATTAGATCTGAACAGGTTCTGATACTAGGAATACTGCTCCGATACCAATTGTTGGTCCCAAAGAAGGGTGAAACTATAGTCAGAGGGGGGTGAATGACTATAGTGGAGTTTCAAAAACATTTCTTGTGTTTTAAAAGCTTTTGGGCAGCGGATAAGTCCCTTCTTACTATGTTGTTTTCAAATCAGTTTAGACAATCACATATATGTGTTATGATGTAGGCAAATTAAATAAGTGCTGTAAAGTAAATTGCAGAAATTAAATTGACACAAGGCTTATAGTGTTCAGGGTGGTGTAATCCCTTAATCCACTCTTCTCCTGTGATGATCGGAGGAATTCACTATTGTTTTCACGAGATACAATGATGTGATTGTCCTTGGCTTCCCAAGCTTCACAATCTACAAGACTATCACTCCTTGACCGCAAGCGACTTGATGATTTAGTCTTCCTTTTGTTGCTCCTTGAGATCAAAATCCTTCAACAAACTATCACAGATTTCAACTCCTTCTCGATTGCATCCGATTGATTTGCCAGTTTGATGTGAATGTGATTCACGCACTTGCTTGATCAATCTCAATTCGAATATGACTTTGTAGTTACGATGTTTGAGTTGATCACTAGATGTATCCTTGTAAGTTCGAGAGAAGACTTTTCTAATTGTGAGTTTACGCTTTTCTTTCTTTTTTTTAATCGTTCTTTTCTTTTTCTATCAATGCCTTCTATTTATAGCCTTGAATAGCCTTGATTTTGAAATTCCGTCCATTGGCTATATTAATGAGGGAATAATCCTTGATTTTATCCTTGATTCCCCCTTAATTGTATTCTCTTGATTTTAGTGATCGGATTCTTCTTTCAAATGTATAGCCAGAAAATCCGTCCTTGATTGATCCTTCAATGATTGTGCATTTAATGCATGATCTGCTGAATCTTCAATGTATATTAAATCGATCTTGTAAGTGTCTCTTCACCGTCGTAGAAGCGGTGGAGTGAGCCTTCCGACTTAGCCGTTAGTTCTTTCTTCGCCCGTTTTGTTTCTCTTTGCCGGCGATCGGTGTACTCGGCCGATTCTTTGTTTTCTTCTTTGCTTTAGTTTCAGGAGAATCTTTATACTTCACTGATCCTTGATTTGGGTGGGATCAGTGTACACCATATTGGAATATTGAGTTTTATCACTTGAAACATAACTTAGACTTATCCAATGTCATCACCGACTTCCTTGATTATAAGTCAGATCATAATCCCTTCTCTGTATCTCTGCTGGTGCTTGGCTGGCTTCACTCTGCCGAATGTCTGTTTTCACTTTTCCGTCCTACCAACTAGTACAATACTTGTCTGACTCAACTTATACAACATGTCAGACTCTAAGTAAAGACTTATACAGAGAATTCTAACTTATTTCAGGCTTGCTATAACAGCTAGTATGGCCATCATCAAAACATAATAAAATGTTCCTAACACCAGTCCTTCCACATATGCAACATTTCTGATTGTTAATCCATTTCTCACAAGTGTGCCATATCCACTTGTTTATCCTGGTGTGTTCTTGTTGTCAAAATTCACTCTTGGACCATCCGTTGCCACATAGTTTGACAAACAGTGCTTATTCTTTGTCATATGTCTGGAACATCCACTGTCAAAGTACCAGACACCCTACAAAACAAATTTAATGCATTTTAGGTACCCAAAATTGTTTGGGTCCATAATGGTCAGTGGTATGCATGACTCTTGGCAAATATCCATTAGGTCTTCTTTGAAAGGTATCATACTTTTGTTCATACATGTATTCCACACATCCATAAGGTTTAAAATTTGGTTGTGTAGGATTCAGATATGCTCTCTGGCCTTTTGGTATATAGTGCTGTTTGGAGTGATTTCTTTTGTTAGAAGCACTAGTATAACCATAGGTTTGTTGTCTGTTAGGAACAACTCTGTAATATGGAGTCTGCTAAGGTCTTATATAATTCCTCTACTGAGTCCTCTGCTGATTCCATTGCTGAGGTTTTACCCTAGCAGTATGGTTATATCTGTTGTTTCTAGCAGTGGGGGCAGGAATATTCCAATCATCATCAGTATGGAACAGTCTACCTTTCCCCCTGAGATAAGTATCCCTTGAATGATTGACATTTTTAGGTTTAGGATTCTTATCCTTGGAATATCTCTGATTTTTACACTTTTATGGTCCAGCAGACTTGGTAGCAGGTCTGCTATCAGCAGGTCTAGAAGGTACAACAGTCCTATTTTTGGATTTGTTCTTTTTGTTAGGTGTTGTTGACCTTTTTGACTTTTTATTTTGCTTCCTTGAAGTCTTCTCAGTAGGCTTTACTGCCTTAGCAACCTTTTTGGGAATTGGATCTTGTGCAGGCACAAATTTAGGACCAATTTAGGTACTAGGTTCAGTGACCTTACTGGATCCACTCTTATTAGATTGTTGAGTTCCAAATCCAAGGCATGTTCTATCACCATAAGGCTTTCCAGATTTGAATGCAGTGGAGGAACAAGATTGTTCAGCAGATTCAGCAGCTACTGAATGTACAATAGACTTATGTTGATTCTGTCCAACTTCTTTTTCCTTTCCTTTGAGAATTCTTAATTCAGCTTTTAATCTTTCAACTTCTGTTTAAAGAGCTTTTTTTTCAGCCTTCACAATCTCATAACTAGATTGTATTATCCTCAGTTGATTAAGGATAGCATCCAAAGTTTCTTCATTGTAAGAATTTTTTGGATTTGAACCACAAGTTGATTCACAATCACTTCCAGTAGGAGTGTTAATAGATACAGAATTGTATACCACCTCTGTTTCATCCATATTTGCCATTAATGCATAATCATCCATATCAGCAACAAGTGCAGTATCATCAGATTCATTTCCCTTTTCTGATTCAACTTCATATCCTGATTCATCTTCAGCAACCATAGCTTTTTTGCCAGATCTTCTTTGTTGGCTTTTGCTCTTCAGTAGGTCTGGACAATCAGGTCTGAAATGTCAAGGCTTCTTGCAATTGAAGCAATGATAATCAGGTTCTTTTTTCTATTTTAGTTCAGGACAGTCTGGTTTGAAGTGTCCTGGTTTCTTGCAATGATAACACAGGTAATCATTGTCTTTCTTGGATTCCTCCTTCTTCTTTTCACTAAATTTCTTTGTGAAATTCCTAGGAGAACCCTTTCCAGTTTTCATCATTCTGATTTTCTTGCTCAGTAGGACAATTTGCTCTTGCATCTCATCCAGTAGATCATCTTGAGCTCCTGATGTTTCTTCTTGATGTGCAGCAGCCAATGCAGTAGTTTTTGGATCTTCTTTTTCTGGCTTGGGTATAAGTTTCTTACTGAATTCATATGCCTTGAGATCTGAGAACTCTCTTCATGTAGACTTCTCATTTCTTCTATGGCAGTCACCTTCATCTCCCAAACTTCTTTTGCATGTAATGCTTTCAAGATTTTTGAATTGATTTCTTCTTGTGAGTACTTCACACTCAGTAGGGTGAATTCATCCCTGATTGCATTGAATCTTGACTCCATTTGTTCAATAGTTTCATTTGGTTTCATTTTGAACTCCTGAAACTTCTTCTTTGCCATACTGATCTTGTTCTTCTTGATTGCATCAGTGCCTTCACAGATTAATTGAAACTTATCCCAAAGTTCTTTTGCTGTCTTGAAATCTTTCACCTTCATGTACATATTGTTATCCAAGGTTCTGTATATGATATCAATAGAAATATTGTTGAGGTTTGCTCTTTTTCTATCTTCAGCGGTCCATTCTCTTTTGGATTTGGAATGTACTGAGTTTCATTATTCCCAGTTATGGCTTTTGCGATTTCCAGTGGTCCATCAGTCAGCACATCCATCATCTCATCATGTGTTGCAGCTAAATAAGCCTGCATACGACGTTTATACTCATCAAAACGATCTAAGGAACACATCAACATTGTTCTAGCATACTGGTTGTTATCCATGATGCAAAGCTTTGAAAATCAGAAACTTGAAAAAGTTTTCAAAGTATTTTCACAAGCACAACAGGTAGGATTACTTCAGAACAGAAGCATTGCTCTGATACCAATTGTTGGTCCCCTGAAAAGGCTTTGGTTAAGTTTAGAGGGGGGGTGAATAAACTTAACACTTAAAACTTTTAGAGTTAACAAATTAAAGAACTTGACTGACTGGCGATAGCTCGAGAGTCTGGCACGACTATTGACTTTACTGAATTTGTTGCAGCGGAATATATTTAAATTAGGCCTTATTAGTTGTTAAAATATGATACCAAGTATTAGATACTCAGTAGTGTATGTGTGTGATTCAGTTGCTAGTTCAGTAGGTTGATGTGTTAAATATACTAAGTGCAGAAAGTAAATGCAGAAAATAAGTAAGCAATTTTTATAGTGGTTCCAGGTGGTGTAATCCTGTCAGTCCACTCTGCTCCTGTGATTTTAGAGGTAATTCACTAGAGATTCTTGAGGTAGAAGTTACAAAAATCCCTAAGTTGCTTGTCCTTCACCAATAACTATGGCTTCACAAACTGAACACTTAGAACAGGTAGGATTGCTGCTCCAAAGTCTTTCACTGGTCCTTGAAGGGTAGGATTGCCTCTTCACCAGCTCCACCACAAGCAACAGTCCTTGACACCCAAAGATGCTTCACTGTCTTTAGTAGATTTCTTATAGAAGAAAGTTTGAATCAAGTAAGTGATTCAGCTTTCAGCAGCTTGATCAGGAGGATATGATCAGCAGCTTGAGATCTTCAGTGTGTAAACTTGATGTAGCATAATAATAGATTACACTTGAAGATGTTTACTAGATCAGTAGCTTTATGTTCAGTAGGGTCAGCAGGGTGTTTAATAGATTGAAATCTGATAGCTCAAGATAGATCCTTAATTTTCATCACTAGTATCTGAATTAGGAGTCCTCTATTTATAGGTAGGAATCCTAGTGACTTATGTTTGAAATTCAAACATAGTCGTTTCAGACTTGTCCTTTTCTTGACATGCATTCGGTCCCTATACATAGTACTGACACTGTCAGATTGCTTTTTGACCGTTTTCAGTATGTCCACCCATTGACTTGTATCCATTGGATAAGCCTCTGTTTCTTCCCAACATTTCTTTAATCTTAACCATTGATTTGTTTGATAAAATCAGAGGTTGTTATCAGTCCTTATCCTTGTATTCTTCCATTGTAACCTTTGAATAACTCGAAATATATATCAGCAGGTTCCTAGGTGTATTAGCCTGCTGAAATACATATCAGTCAGCTGTTCCAAAGTTGCTGTGTTTATAAAAACACTTCAGCTGACTTCTCTTATATCTAACTTTTTATTATGAAGTTAGATTACACCATTTTGAATATAACTAAGTTCCAATCACCACTTAACTTGTGGAACTTAGACCTTGTACACAAGGTATATGTAATCAGTTTAGGTCATCACAGACTTCCCTAAATTCTGATTCCATATCCTTGACTTTAAATACTAAGTTTGATCCCTTAGCCTTCAGTAACTGAGTTTGAGCCCTCAACATTCAGTCTTCAGCAGGTTCCTAAACTAGTCTACTAAATCAGGTACCCTACTGATATAGACAGGTCTGCTGATGAAAGTCAGGTGACCTTATACAGTGCTTGTTTGATCAAACCTATACAAGATCAAACTCTAATAAGCCTATACATTTGATCTAGACATCCTTTTGCCTTTGCTCTATAACAGCTAGTCTGGCACTCATCACCAAAACTTAAAAATAAGTCCAACAATTTCTATTATTAATATTTCGGTTTAGCCTTTAACTTATTTAGTTTAGATGACTTGCACTTGTAGACATTTACCTTCCCATTCTTGGCTTTCTTTAAAGGAAATGGCCGTGAACTAGTAGTTTATTTGAGTAGACACTACTTGTAAACTGTGGGATGTCTAGTGAGATTGATACCAAATCATTCTCGTCATCTTTGAACTAATTTTGTTTTGTCTCTCGTTCAACACAAGTGACAGCAGTGACATCAGTGTCACTTAAGTTTGTAGGCTCAAGAGGATCATCCTCTTCTGAAGAATTAATTTTCATTCTCGATTATTGAGTTCAACTTTCTTGTTACTTTTCCACTTTTACGAAGTCATTATCAGTCAATTTATCATGTTTACCAGTTTAGATACCATGAGATAATATGTAGTTGCAAAAATAAATTATGACAGCATTATAAATCAAATCATACACCACAACATATACGAAATTTTAGGAATTATAAACGTGATGTCATGCATGCAGTTTATCCTACCATTCCAAGGATTTAATCTCACGCCTCAGTGCCGCCGACAAGTAGGTCAAAGAGGTGACGATTAAATTGAGACAATCTCTCTCAACAATTAACTGAGAATCAGACATCCCGATTTAATTGTTGATTACCTTCCTTTTTCAGCCAAGATATTTCTAAAAATACCCTTTAGAGTGTGACCTACTGTTTCAGATTTTTAAGTAGACCCCGAGTATGCCGCCGAAGGGTAGGTCAATGACCTGACGAGTACTCAAAATCCTATCCTTTTGGAAACCAATGCTTGAATTTTGATAGCGGTGAAGGCCATCCGAAATGGGCCGAAATCAAAACGGCATGAGGCGTCACCATTCTCTCACGGTGCTTGTGTCAACAGTAGAGGCCGTGGGGTTGGTTGTCACATTCCCTGCTCCCACTCGTAATTTTGAAAATTAGGTAGTCTCATTAGGATTTTCAGAATTTCTTAATCATCTGAAAAAACAATAAATCATGAATATTTAAATTAATCCTCCCACTAGTTCATCGGTTCTAAATACCATCTAACTAGTGTCACTTATTCACGCTTTTCCAATTTTATGGATTTATTAAAATTCCTCGTGTAGACGCTACACAATTAAAATTCACCAAGAATTTTATAATCCCAATCCATTAGGACTTTATGAATTTTCCACCAAATCGAAAAAATATAAATCACAAATTTAAAGCTCCCACTAGTTTATCGGTTTCAAATACCGTTCAACTAGTGACATTATATTCATGATCTTCTAATTTATCGATTATTTAGAAAATCCCTTGTGTAGTCACTACACAACTGAAATTCAACCAGGAATTTAAAAAAGTCGTAATTTTGTCATGATAAAAATTTAGGATCTTAGAATTTTATCTCAATAATTTGAAACAATAAATCTCGAAAAGCAATCACCAACTTATCGGTATTAAACCCTGGCTGAGCTTTAACCGAGTTCACTGAACGGTGTCAGGATTGGCTAAGCCGACCCGTCCTTTTCGTTGGTTCATGTACGGCTGCTGGATGAATCGGGCTAAGGTTGCCCCATTGAGCCTCAGCTCACCGAATAGCTTGACCTTGCCGGACCCCCGACGCTAACGTCGCACTTGAATGGACAAGTCGAGTCGAGCCGAAGCCCTGTTGACCGCCCGAACCAATTTTTTAACCTTTTGCTTAGTTGGTGTCCAACCTTTCCGGATTTTCCAATTTTTTATTATCAAAATTCAAAATTTATGTAGACACTACATAACCTAAACCTCGTAGGATTTATTATCCCAAATTAAGTTTGTCATGTGAATTTTATATCCCGATAAAATTCCGTTCGTTTTCAATTAATTTAATTAATTATTAATATAAATTAATTATCGTGTTGATATATGTCTAATTAATTTCAATATTAATTTTCTACATGTATGCATATGCCCTAGTGGAATTCTTGAATATGATGCATGACATGGTTATATCACATAAATAATAATACAATAAAATAAATACGAAAAATAAACCATTGAGATGGAGCGTTGGTATCCCGTATCTAATCTAAAAAAATAAAAGGTATTTATGTTTGTTGCAACATCTTGATCTTGGACAAAAGAAAAGCCAATCCTTTTCTTTTTCTTCTCTTCTCACGTATGCAGCCGGCCCCCTTTTTTTTTTTATATATTTAATTTTAATAGCGCTGATGTCATGATGACATCAGCATATGCAATCAACAGTAACAGCGTACATCAACTTCATTCAGCAATGCGTAGAGCAACTTTCAGCATCCATTCGGCAGGAAAAAAAAAACAAATCCTATATGCAATCAATTTTGATGCATAAAGTTTCTAGAAAATTAAATATAACAAATTACATAATTTTCTATACTCGAAAAAAAAAAATTGGGTTTACAACAAATCTAACGGTAAACAAGTACCAACTCCAATCCATCTCGTCAACCAAATCATTAAACCGCATAAATTAAAATTAAAAGATACAATTTTTATTCTATTCCACTCATTATTAATTAATTATGCAATCAAGATCGCAAAATCGCTTTAACCTTGCTTTGATACCACATGGTGGATATACAGAAACCCGAATCCGGATTCGATCCATAATTGGGTCGTTAGATCTGATTCACAGCACCTATCGAAACACTCGATCATGCACAGCAGAAGCTACGAATAAATTCGTATGCGATTTTACCATGATGCGATTCGCATAATAAATTATTCTACAAGAAAGTTAGTAGATTTACCTCAACCGGAGAGAGATGATAAATCGACAAAAGGGAGAAGCCACAATCTTCCGGATTGTATCTCCTAGTAACGACTGGTGGACGTCGATCCTCGCCGTAAAACCTCCTCGAATATGCACAAGAAAAACCCTAGGTTTTCTTCTCTTAATGTCTAGAACGAAAAACTAAATTTTCTCTTCTTTTATTTGTTAATGTGGCGCCAATATTAATTGTATATTGTGTTGGGAGGAACTCTCTTTAGATAGGAAAATAACTAGTCAAGAGAATTATTCTTTTCACACCACAAAAACCAATTCCCATAAGGAAAAGATATTTTTGCTACAAAATAAGAGATAATTCCCAAAAAATCAATCTCTTAATTTTCCATTAATTATCCAACAAATAGATAATTAATTAATTACACATTTGACATAATCTAGAAAAATTTCTTTTCCTATTTTATCACAAAAAATTAGCGTCATTATTTAATCATTTTTAATAGAAAATGTCTTTTCTATTTTACATATTATTTACCAAATAAATAATATTGCATATTCATTAAATAGACCAACTATTTAATTTATTCTCGAGGTTCCATAAAACGAGAAAACACTCACGTGTTAGGAGCCAAACCGGGGACAATGGACCTATAACCAGTAGCTACAATAAAATGAATAAAATATTCATCGAACATAATATTTCTACTCAAATTATTAATTTCGGAATTACGCCACCATAAATCCGAAACTGAACTCTATCGATTATAGATATAACTTATTGTCAAAAAGTCGAGTCGAGTCGATAATTGTGCATTGATATAATCATTACATATAAAGTAACCCTCCATAGACTATATGTAATGAAGCGGGATTATTTCCGTAAACCTTCTTCAATACAACTTATCCTTATTTACCATTAACCCACTAGTGATCAATTAGTTCATAATCAATACAAACTCCAAGGATCGATCAGTTTCTAGGATTAACAAATAAGGGGACTGTCTTTCTACTTCCCGCAGGAAGGAATGGATTCTGTATCTGTGAAACACACACTTCTCACTTATTCCAGAATAGTGCCAACGTGAAAGTGATTCGGACCGCGCCTTTTAGCGATCCTTAACGAACACATCAAACCCTATCCTGAAACAAGTAGGAGTCTGTAATCACTTCAGGATTAAGGTTAATCCATATATGATCATTTTGAGATTTATTAAGATTTCTCAATCACGGAATTATATGAGAAACTCAGATTAAATCGGTCCAGTCCTATATGACTCTCATCATATATAAATGCCCCACTTAGACAACCAATGTCGACGGTCCGGATTGGACGGTCACACCATAAAGTGTTCTGGGCGCATTAATGGTGGTTTAATCAATAGACATCATACTTTGATTAACTTCACCACGGACTAACAGTTCAAGTATATCACCATAAACTTAATCCTCATGTGTGACACACACTAAGTTATATGGCTACATATGATACGACTTGGGGTTTTCAGTAGTGCATTACTTACAAGCACGAAGCAAGTAATAATATGAGAATAAATCTGTCATTTATTAATTCAAAAAACAATTACATAAATTTTATTTCGGGCGCTACTTCCAACATCATCTACCTTCAGAAATTCTAAAAAGAACTATTTCACTTTTATTTCATCGGTAGAAACATCCACACACCGAATGATAAGAGACATTTGTTGTTCATGACTTACATCGGGTGTACAATAACCGAAAAATATTTTGCTTCCTTGATTTTAGCAACAATCTTACTTTTGACTTCACCCCTTAACATTTGTATAAATTCATTTTGAATTCTAGGACCCAAGTAGTGGTATCGAATATCACCATTCTCGATCCGACGCAAGTGCTCTTCCATTATTTGATCAAACGAGGCAATCATTTCAATAAAGCCCAAAAAGTTCCCATTGTTACTTTCATATATTTTCGCGTTCTCTCCTCGAAAGGCTAAATTTCTCTTAGCAAGTGTCTTGACAACACCAAGAATCCAGAATAGCACCGCTCTCCAATGCTCATTCTCTTTGTTGATACATTCCAACGTATGTGTATCAATGGTTTTGTTCTTTTGCAATCTCCTATCCAACTCTAGCCACTTGCTCATGCAAAGAATATGCTCGTTGCTACTTTCATGGCCTTTATGTCTTTCACCAATATTTTTCCAGTCTTTGAACCTTTCTGTTGCCAATTGAGTTTTGTTTTCTTGTTTAAACAACTTACAACAAAAGCAAAATATTCTATCCAACACCTCTGAATATACGAGCCATTTTCTATCATGTTTCTCACTATTCGGTAAATGACGAGTAAAGTGAGCATATGAGAAACGTCGACGCTTATCCGAATCATCCTTTGGATAGCAAAATGATCTATTCTTACAAGATCCCCTTTTGACTAACAAGTCTCTTAATCCATGATCAATCTTGTCCAAGGTAACCGGATCATCAATATTCCTAGGTCTAAATTCTTTGTTCATATCCCCATTTTCATTACCACCAATCTCATTGGAATTGTCAGGTTCTTCATCATAACCAAATTCTCATTCTTGACATCCATCACATTTTCAATGTTCATCATATCATCATTCTCATTTTCACCAATCTCATTGGAACTGTCAGGCTCTTCATCATTAACCAAATTCTCATTCTCGACCTTCATCGCATCTTCAGTTGAGTTTTCATCTTGTTTCGTACCACCAAAAATCCTATGAATAGCTCATGTTTTTGTTTGAATCGATGCTTCTACTTTTTGTTTCCTTATCTTTTTTTCATGATCAGAAAGATATTTTCTTCTAGGACCCATGATACCATTCACCAACAACTGAGTAAAAAAAGGGGGGAAAAAGTTGATACTCTTTATAACAGAACAAGAATATATTATATCTATCTTTCATTCTTAAAATTGCAATAACAGTTTAATAAACCAAGTGTGCTCGACAAATATTATCATTTATCAATGTTTCAGAATCCATATTCAAATTGCAAATCGAACAAATATAAAATAAACTAAATAGTAGTTGAGTTCATACGAAATAAAATAAAACAAAATAAAAAACCTAGAATGCAAAATAGATAGGCTAATAGCAGAAGCTGCAGAGTGTGCGGAACTTACCGGAGGGAGAAAGATTGCAAATTTGCAACTTTGACTGTAGAATTTGGATGATATTTTAAACTAGATCTATCTCCATCTTCATATTGGATATTTCTAGATTTTACTTTTGAGATGAAAATTTAAATTTGGAAGAAGAGAAGCAGGTTTTTTTTTGGGGAGGTATTTGGAAAGAACGAGCTTTGTTTATGTGGATATGAATTTCTTGGATTTTCTTAATTAAGATAGCTGGATAGGTTTATCATTTATGGTTTTTTTATTATTAAATTACCATTAAAAAAAAAGAATTCTAACTCAGAAAATTTGAGCGAGTGAAGGAGTTGGGCTTATAATACCAAACTATATATACAATTGGACTCACTTGTTGGGGGCCCTAAATTTTTTCTATTTTTTGGGGGCTCAAGGCGAAGGCCTGGTGGGCCTACCCACATTGTCGGCCCTGGTTGTGTGAGTAGTGTGACCGCCGGTTCAAGAGTAGGACTAAAATGCAAACTAGCTAGGACAAGTTACGGTACGATTTTTGCAATTTTCACAAGCTTTGGAGATGCCTGTGATTGTTTCAATCAAGACCCTGTTCTTAGTCTCAGATGAAACTGTTTTAGGAATTTTGTGCTGTAGAAAGGAACAAGCCTTACCTTCTTTACTCATACAGTCATACGTGGATTAATCGTATAAGCCACAACCATTGTGGTAGTAGCATTACCTAAATTTTAACTAGTGTATGGGTGGATGCATCTGAGCAAAAGCTGTTGTCCCGTTGGGTTCTATGGAACGGCTGGGTTTTAGGAAAGAATTCTTCATTTTAGCTATGATACAAGGGCAAAATGGGCAACATAATATGACAATATAAAGTGTTGCCCTGGCTTGACCAATACAAGACCTGGCATTACTGGCAACCGAATTTGATTCTAGAATAAGGAACAACCTTTCTAATTGGCTCCCGAATTTATCAAATTTTTTTTTTCTAATTAAAGAATAATGAATAAAACATTTTTGAACTGATTTGTATATGCTTAAATTAAAGTGCATTGTAATATTCCGATTTTCGTGAAAGGGCAGACATGTCATTTTGCGAAAACGAAATATTGGGTTCGGTTCCTTTTAGTCGAAGTTTAATAACATGGATATTTACATATATATTTTCGAGATATATATATGTATATTAAGGAAAAGAAAATCTGATTTAATAAGGGCGATTAAGGAAAATCACTGAAATTAGGTAATTTTGGGATTTTTCCTATATAAGGAAAATCAACCTAATCAGTCCCTTAAACTTTTAATCAGATTTTCCACCTCCAAAACTCATCTTCTGCGTGTGAGAGAGAGCAAGATTAGGGCTGAGGGTTTTGTTCATCGTTTGCTAAGTCAAATCGTAACGGTTTTCAGATCAGAGTCGAGCACCGGAATCGTTGTGAAGAAGGCAACGTTTTGATTGCAGAAAGTTGAAGCTTTGATAAGGTATGTGTAAGCCCTAATTCAGTTCATCTTCGAGTTTTATGGATTCAAACTCATCAATTCGTAGTTTTTGTCATTTAGAAGCGTGTGATTGAATCTAATCTATGTTTGGATTTAACACACATGTTTTCTGTAGAAAAGGGACGGATTTAGCTGCTGTTTTTCTGAGTTTGGACTTGGATTTAGCTGCTAAAAAGGTAAGAAGCTCTTCCTACGATTTCAATTATCGTTGTTGAAGTTTAGATCGTGTTTTATGATGCGTAGATGCAAGAAAGATGTGCTTTTTCGTTGATAAAAGGATCATAGACGTTTAGATATGTTTTCTATGTTTTACTAAGTTGAAATCGATGTCAATTAGGTTAGAAACGGTTCAAAAATCACGTTTTGAAGATTTTAGCGTTTTGGGAAAACCCAGGCGAACGGGCGTTTGCATTAGGCGAACGGGCGTTTGCATTAGGCAAACGGGCGTTCGCGACCCTAGTAGCTCAGACGGGCGTCTGCACAAGGCAGACGGGCGTTTGAGGTCAGACTTTTGATTCAGGATGTAGCTGTTTTTGACGGACGGGCGTCTGGGGTTTAGTGGACGGACGTTCAATGCCAAACGGGCGTCCACAGGATGTCAAACGGGCGTTTGACATGTTTTACCTTGTTTTTACCATTTTAGCATTTCAGCTTGGTTTTTGGCTTCATAATCGTGTTTTCACTGTTTTAAACCCTTAATCCTGATATGTTAACATTAATTAAATATGAACAAGCTTCGATTGAACTTCTGATTCGTTCAGTTAAAACACCGAATTATTCTTAAAGGGAGTTGAAGTTCGGATCCGTCGGAAGGGCATGAAAGGGCTTGTGCTTTGATGAACTAGGGTTCATCAATGTCTATGTAATTGATAGGATGCGATGTCTAGCTGTCTAAGTGAGGGAGTAGAGCTGATAAGGTGAGTATTTTTTTGAAAAACACTTAGGCGACTAGTTAATTCACATTAATAATTACATAAGTGTAGTAAAAGCTAAAACATCATCTATTCTTGGTTAGACACTGATTCAAATCGGCGATGTGATACGTTCATAAAAGGTGGACAACGCTACTGGCTCAAAAGGCTGAACGGTAGTGGAGGAAATCCATCGAACGTATATGCATACCGGGGAGATCCCGGGACTACCGGTGCTAATCACCGTAGTTGGCAAGTATATCTCGTGGTGGAATTTTCACCATGCATTGTGTCCTTGAGTAATGATGTAACAAAGATAAGCTAAGTTAGAAACGTATAGTCATAACGTGTCGATGGGCATGGAATGAACCCTAAATTGAGTCAACCTTAATTGAATTGTAGCTTCTACTTCTTACTTTGTACAAATGTACTTACCTCGAATGCATGTTTATTTATGTGTTTGGGGGAGGGAAGACGAACAGGTAAATGAGTAGTTCGAGGAGGACTTTGATAACGACGTTTGAGGACGCCGAACTTGAAAACCTTGTTTATTATTCATTTATTTCATAGATTTGGATTATTGGATTCTGTAGTTTACTTCTACTACTTTGGAATTCGTACATTTTGGATTCGTTGGTTTCGTTTCGAATGTAATAATATTACATTTCCTCTTTAGTTCTTTATTTCTATTCTTGGCTATTTGAAAAAAATTTACCCGAGTCTTTTAGCTCGCGTTTGCTTTTATTTGATACGACGTAATAGAGGCTTACGTGTAATATTATTTATTTAGTATTATCCGTGCCGAACGTTTCGATTTCCGGATAAGGACTCGGTGTCCGGAAACAGGGCGTTACATGCATATTCAAGATTTTCCAAAGCATTAGTCTCCATAGATTCATTAAAGTCAACGTTCTAAGATACGGAAGGAAAAAAAACATAAAGATATCTACTTTCTCAGCCTACCAATATACAGTACTTGATACGAACAAATTTCTTAAAGCTGTTTGAGACTAATACGAACAAAATTCATATGATACTAACAAAATTCTTAAAACTGCTCTCATTGTTTAATATTCTACCAGTAACTTAATTAAAAGAACAACAACAATAAAAATAATAATGAAATCTACAATTAATAATTTCAGAAATGCCTAAGAAAGCCAAAAGATATTTGAATTTTCTTGAAATCGAACGACTAACAAAGGCTCCGATCGAGTGAAGCTTACTTTATTGAAACAAAACTTTCATTGCAAGTTACAACATCTGCTACGTTTAACTCCAGTTGATGCAACCGATCAATGGAGAGATCAAAAGAAATCAACTTCTCATCTTCAGATAGAATGAAGATTTTATCTTTTCTCCAAAGAGATAATGGTCTTTTAATTCTTGGTAGGGAGGTTACCGAGTATTTTTTCGTCCAGGATTCCATGTCACCGTATTCTTTCATCACCCATATATCGAGCACCTGAGCATCACTTGGTTTTCGATCTATTCCAGCCGATAACTTATTTGTATAAGCCACTAAGGCAATGGTGGATTGGTCCACTGTAAAAAGACCAGGAATTATACAGTGCTGGCTGTCATAATCTTTCCAACCGTGAGGAAAATGAATCTCTTGAAATAACTCATCAGTCATGTTGAAAGTAAGTATCCGATAATTAGGACAAGGCCAACGCTCCTCCATTATGACCCAATGGATGGATCCATGGGAGAAGATGCAAGACCAATGTATAAAGTGAGGCTTGGACACATAACATTCGGAGACAAACGCAGACATATTACCCGTAATTTTCCAAGAGTGGGTGCTTAGATAGTATTCTAAGGCAATGTGTTTAAAATGAGAATAGCTAAAATCTTCAACCACAGATATTATTACAACCACTTTATATTCGTTGGTTGAATCATCATATCCGAATCCGATCCCTTGCGTGTAGCATTCAAATCCTCCAAGGACGTCGGGGAAGTCTGGGACGGGGAGTTTTCTGAGTTGTTTAAGAGCAGGATTCAACAAAGTTATATTATTAAACCAGTCGTCACCCTCATTCCCAATCTCAACGCAAACAACACCATTGACTTGATTGATAATGGTCATTGGAGTAGAGCACATACCTGATATCTCATAATCATTATTATTAAATGATCCGTAATCTCCATTACAGCAAGTCACATAACACTTGTAAATATCATTGGGTTGACTTGTCAATAACTTGTATTTGAAAACGAAAAGTCCTTCATCCACCGCCATGGCATGTCGGAGAGCGAGATGGGTGTCCTTGAAAAAAGAACAATTTATTAACCCACACCATCCTTTACAAACGCATATGAATCGGAGCAGAATTCGCACCGGCAATCTCAATAGTATCTCAAAAACTACATCTTCGGGCATCTTGAGTTGATCTTCAATCATAAATGTTTTGAATGTCTGGATGTTCAATTCAACTTGTCGGTGATCTGTTTCTACTTCGTGAACATCAGTAGGTATAAAATAGAGACCGTGACCATGACCGTGACGGTGTTATGTTCTTCTTTATTATATATATATATATATATATATATATATATATATATATATATATATATATATATATATGATGCTACAGTTAAAATTCCTTTGTGTATTATTCTCTTCACATAATTGTAATAGGAATATACCTCAGAAAATATTATTTGGTTCATACTCTAAATATTAGACATGTGAGAATATCTTTAAGATCTCACTAAGAAGTGCACATGTGCATTTATATATTTACTGTAAACCTCATACTGGTGTATTGTATTCAATCATACCAAATTACTCCCTTTTAGCATTAGTGTCGCCAGCCTTTCTCCTTAAATCATGGCAATGGGTGCTGTCCAAATTCCCTGTTCTCATTAATTATTTTTTTTCCCCTCTCTTGTGATCTTAAATATTTGAACATTTTTTAAGTTATTTTTTACTATCTAATACTACCTCCGTCCCTATTATAAGTCATCTTAATATTTTTCACCCGTCTCACAATATAAATCATTCTCGTATTTTAATGCAATAATTAATGTTCTTTTTCTTGTTTTACCTTGATTCCATATTCCAAAGCTTTATAATATTCTAATCAGCCTAAGGACATTTTAGTTCAAACTATCCAAGTTGGATCATTTAATTAGTTTTTAAATCTTTGTGCATAAAGCTATGATTATTTATAATATGGGACAGAGGTAGTATATTCCAATATCAAGACCCACGTATATCTTATTCTTCCCATCCCTAAAAATTAGTCGCCAATTCCAACAATAGTGCTATCTCCATTAAAATAAAATAAAAAATTCCACCCATCATATTATCAAAAAAAAATTAATAATAATAATAATAATAATAACACACACCAAATTTCAAAAAAATTCTTCAATTCATCCTGTTGTCGTTGAAATCATCGTATGCAAGAATATTGTTATATCCTATATATAAAAAGTAATAAGTTAATGTCTTTCCACATAATTCTTTCGTTCATTGAAATTGCCGTATTGAAAAAAAGAATGTTTCTTTTAAGAGTAAAAAATATGTTGTATCGAATAAAGGTAATAAGTTAATGTGTCAAATAAAAATACAAAATAATATATGAGATAATAATTTTAAGACAATCATGAACTACGATTGAAAATGTTAAATTATGGTATTGTAAATGATATACTTCCTCCATTCCTTTTATTTGTCACATTTCAGAATTTGCTATGTTTTTATTTATCTATCATTTTACATTTTCAATGAATCATTTATTTTTTTTTCCTCCTTTACCAATAAAGTATTTACATCACCAATAAAAAATTACATTTCCAATACTAAAAACTCTTTTACCAATAAAGTATTTACATCTCGAATAAAAAAAAAATACATTTCCAACACAATATTTTAGACATTTTAATTATTTTCTTAATCTGTATGAATGTTGTCTATGCGACATTAAAAAGAACGGGGGGGGGGGGAGTACTAGTATTGTGTAGATAAATAGGAATTCGATGTATCGATCGTGGATAATAATATTGTAATTCAAAGTGAACGACATATGGAATAAAAATATGTTTCTTAGTAGGAAGCCGTGCGATCGATGGAGACTTTAAGCGTTATATTTAAAAAGTCGATCTGTGTATGTAGATTTGTGTATGTATCCATCAGGGTGTATACATATATAAAATTTGAAAATGACTACCAAATGAAAAAAGACTACACATGTTCTACAAAAATGCATTGTTGCAAGTTGAAATCATAGTGACTTACATTTAAAAAGAGAGATGGTGCATGTATAAATAATCATTACATTTAATTCAAAGTAGTGAATCAAATATTTCGGTCATAAGCTTCCAAGTAGTCAAGCTCTTTATTTTTTCATACTTAATCGTGCTTCGTCACACCTTCAATACAGAAATATCCACAATTTTGTGAATACAATTCCATTGTACTGTAGCAAAGTGGAGAACAAACCGCGAATACTATGTTGACACAACGTATTTTGTTCTCACACCATACCCTCTTTATTATTGACGCAAGTGATGAACATCGTCAAAGATATCCCGAGCCACTTCCCTGGAAACCTATGACCACATGTACATTGTACAATGGCAGATTTTAGTTGGCATGATTTCTCTTTCCATTCAATCTGCAAATTAACCTTTAATTAGAATGGGTCAAAATTGAGCAAGTGACAAAGCAACCAACAAAATTGATCAATTTCCTCGTCTAAAGCTTGAGTGAGGAAGCAACAACAAAGATCATATCACACTTTAATAATCAAACACAAAATATTAGTAAGGAGCCCGAAAATTTTGAAAAAAGTGTAAAATAATTTTGGGTACGAACCACTCGTGAGATTTTTGAAGCACACGAACTTGTTCATAAAAGAGCACCTGTAAAACAATACAACTCACTTTCCTACCAAACTTTGCTGATTCTACTTCCATCAACCACCACAAAGTTTCCTGCAAATCAGGTGTCAAAGCAAAATATATTGACAAACACCGCTTCTTCACTGGAAGTTATAAAATTAATTTAAAGATTTTTAAAAAATCAATTAAATTCTGAAAATCTTACCTCGTTTAATCCAAACGCTCTTCTGAAATTTCGCTGGAAACAATGCTAATTACTTCATTCCATTTGCATCCATTACCTTGACATTTGATGAAGACAGAAGTACTCAATCAATAAAAGGAAAGGTACCAAATGACAGAATGGGGATAAGTTGAAAGAGCATCATATGTCAAGGTTTATGCTTCGATAATCTGCAAATAAATTTTCAAAATAAGCTTATAAGTACACTTGTAAAACCAAAAGAATAGAATAGGAGAATATAAATGAAAAACTTACATGTCACGAATAGCAAAAACCAAATACCAAGTATGTTTGTAGAGGAAGAAATGGAAAACCAAGCACATAAAGAATTTATCTTTAAAAAAAGCGACAACTGATGCTTATACCAAAAACTTTGCAACCGAGGAATTATGAGAGTGATCTGTGCTTTGACATAACAATGTTCTTACCCATGAAAGAAAGAGGGAGCCATAAACCAACCATTGATGAAATACAATACCATTTCCATCTCAAGATTTCCTCAAAAGGAAGACCAAGTCAAAAATAAAACTGTTAAAAGACGAAACAAACCAAACAATATGGTTTAGCACAACAGCCGTTTGGCTCAAGCTTAATACAAAAAACTTTCTAGTAATACAACATGTTTCATTAGAGTACTTTTTTTTGTTTTTAAGGGTAATGGGATTACTTTGAACACATCCTCGAATATATATGCATCAAAGGCTTCCATTTCCATAGAAAGACGTGTTGAGATTTGAAAATGTTTAAATGATCGTACTCGGCATTAGTGATGTGTTGGAGTTCTATAAGATTATCTGCGGTACATAAGAATCGAGTACATAATTTAGAAAGATTTAAGAGCGAAAAAAAGAAGAAGAAGATAGGGATTAGAAATAAGTCATGACATGTCTTCAACAAAGTAACAAACTTTTCAATGGTTCACTTCAGAATGCACAGGATTTCTCTTTCTATTGAATCTGCAAATTAACCATTAATTAGAATGGGTAAAAATTGAGCAAGTGAGAAAGCAACTAATAAAATTGAGCAATTTCCTCATCTGAAGCTTGAGTGAGGAAGCAACAACAAACACCATAGTTGTCAAAAGAATTATTATACGGTTTAGGTTGGCAGGCTACAACAGAATTGCGCTTACATAAGAAGACATGTCTGTTCAATTTAAACTTTCGTTAAATAAGTCTAGAACCAATGGCATGCATATAGCAGCAAAATTAAATATAAATTGTGCTCGAGAATGAGAATGTACCTTCAAAAATCATAAGCAGAAAATGTTGCAGGCCTTCACGTTGCTTCTGTTTTCATTTCCATAGATTTGATAAAAATCTACACATGGAATTCACAAACTGAAGGTGGAAAAAAAAAATAAACAGGTGTTAACTCCAGGTGCAACTAAAAATGAAGTATCATATTTTCATGAAACAGCAGTCAAATACATACTTAGAGAGATGGCATGAAAACAGTGATATTAATATTATAGACTCATTCCTTCCTCTATTATTTGATACATACCCAGCAGTTCTAAAGATTTAAAAAACAAAAACAAAAACAAAAACAAAAAAATAGTTTCTACACTCGATATATACCAATTATGCATGGACTCACATTCTCAACTTTAGAACTCAATTCAAGCAGCTTCGCTTCCTGCATCATTCGCATTTTCCTGGGAAGCTTCTGTTATCTCATTCTTCACATCTATCTCTTTAGAATTCAATTCAAGCAGTTTGTTTCCTGAATCCTTTGCATTTACCAATTTCATGGACTCGCATCTTTTTTTTCCCCTGCAAAACACACCACAACTTAGTGCCAAAGTGCAGAATGTGCTATAGTGACCATTTGCCAATCTGGACAAAATAAAAAGAAATGACATCAAAATATAACTATTTACGGCATATCACAGTTTAATGATCAAGCACAGAATGTTAATAAGGAGTCCAAAAAAATAAAGGGAGAGTGGTAATAAAGGACAAAAAAAAGTTAAAAAATAGGATTAAGGACAATGGAAAAAAAATCATGTGTTAAAGGACAATTTCATTGTTTGTTACTCAAAATACATCGCTTGTTGGTTGCATTATCTTTCTGATGGAATCCACTATTCATTTGTTTGGTTTATCCTTTTCACCAATATAAAATTTCATTTGTCCTTTTACACATTTCCACTCTTATTTTGTCCTTTTTAACAATAAAGCCAAAAATAAAATAGGAGAAAATAAACCAAAAACCAAGTATCAATGTAGTGCAAGAAATGAAAAACCAAGCACCTAAAGGGGGCAGATGCTTAAACCAAAAACCTTGCAACCGATGAATTCGTAGAATAAAGGGGGCAGATGCATTGATAGCAGCGAAGGCGACGACAAAGCAATTCCGATTCAAATCGGTAAACAGAGTGCATGAATTGGACGTCGCCTATGAAAATTGAGGGTTTTCTCCAAACCTCTCCATGTCAGCCGCCGTTTATAGGATTACATAATGGTGGGTAAAAGTGAGAGGTGGAGCAGAAATAGGAAAGGAATGTTTACCTTCGTAGGCCACAATTACAGCGACTTAAAACCTCAATTTAAACACATGAAAATGAAGGCAACTCAGCCATTTGTCTCGACAAACCTCCATTCATGATAATAATCTGAAAAATGATTCCGCAGCGTGGAAAATGAATAATTATCCTCAAAACTCTAAACCCATAAGGCCAGAAAGAAAATTATATTATTATAAAATATAAATAAAGGAAAGCGCATCCAAAAATCAGAGAGCATTTCGGGAGATACTCAATTAGAAAGCCATGCATCAATGGAGATACTCAACTCAAGCCAAGAAAGATCAACATAGTTTCATTATCTCTTAGGTACAGAAGGATAAATAAAGCACAAATATCACTACACAAACACAGAGGAGCACTATCCAAAAACACCTCAAAAGAAACTACCTCCAAGTATGAAACCCAAAATTATTGATGTAAGGAATATATCTAATTGAGCATAAATAAAGCACAATCCCAAAGTCAAATTCACTAATCACAACACAAAAACAGAGAAAATAGCAACAAATTTGAAAAACGCACAATTGAGTAGAAATAAGAACAGAAGATGAAAGGAATAAATACCCAATTTATTTCTGCAAAAGAAAATAGGGGGAATGAGGGAGAATGTCAGAAATATTTCATCAATTGAGTAGAAGGACAGTTTTTTGAAACTTTTGCATAAAGGACAAAACTATTTATTATTTCGTCGAAATTCACTTGTGTTCGAAATTCACATGTTTAAATTCAATTGACGAAATTCACTTTGTCCGAAATTCACTAATTTTCAAAATTCATCGTCGAAATTCACTAATTTTCGGAATTCATGTAAATTCACCGATTTCGGGATTCTTTGAGGAGATTCACCGATTTTCGAGGATTCACTTTATTTGTCCTTCTCATTATAAAAATTATGCGATTGTCCTTCTCCTATAAAAACATGTAGTCATTTGTCCTATTACTTAAAAATATCCCGACTTTTCGAAAAAGGGCAGACGTGTCTTTTTGCGAAAAATGGAATATTATGAATCACGGATTAAAGTATTTTAAGTGTATTTATATATATGTGGCCGAAATATATATAAATAATTTGGAGATAAATCTGATTTTTAGAAAAAAAGGGCAATTAATGAGAGTAAGGGATTAGGTTAATTATTGGGATTTTTCCTATTTAATGAAAATAAACCTCATTAGTTTCCCTAACCTTTTGAATCAGAAATTCCTCCTTAAAATCTCTCTTTCTGCGTGTGAGAGTTGGAAGAAAAGGGCTGAGAGACTTCTTCTGGTTGCTAAGTCGAATCTCAACCGTTTTTAGATCCGAGAGAAGCGTTGGAATCGTCGTGAAGAGGGCGTCGTTTCAACACAAGAAAGTTGGAGCTTTTCTCAAGGTAGGATTTTCGACCTAGCTTCTACTTTGGATGAGTTTTGGAGATCAAAACTCATATCTTTCATAGTCTTATATTAATCAAAGCGTGTGATCGAATCTAACCCTTTTTGGAATTGATCACATAGGCTACCTGTGAGAAAAGATCAGCTTTTGCTGGTTTTTCTGAGGATTTGGAATTGGTTTAGCTTGCTAAAAGGTAAGAGGATCTTCCTACAAGTTAATTTATGGTTTATTAGGTTTTATGTTAAGGTTTGATATGATTTTATGTTAGAAATCATACCTTCATGTTGCCTAAGGATTTGGAGTTGTTATGGTAGATAAAAGTCATGTTTTTCTGCTATTTTTCTGAGTATTTTGTTGTTGAACAGGTTTGGATTTGAGTAGAGATCGAAAAAGTGCACAAAAACATGTTTACAGAGTTTTGTGTGCTTAGTGTGCGCACACTGACTAGTTGTGTACGCACATTTTCAAGGTGAATGTGGAATGACCACGAGTGTGCGCACATTCCCCTGGAATGTGCACACACTGGCGGGCGAAGAGAAGAATGTAAATTTTAAGCCCAATGTGCACACATTCCCCTGGAATGTGCGCACATTGCCCCTGTTTTGATAAATAAGCTATTTTAAGCTATGTAACGAGTTCTAAACATTGTTTCTTGATATAATAACATTAATCATATCAAACCTTTAGAATTGCACCGGCTGAATTGAAGGAGTTGAAAGCTCAACTTAAGGATATACTTGAAAGAAACATAATTCAGCCTAGTATCTCGCCTTGAGGAGCCCCTGTTTTGTTTGTTAAGAAGAAAGATGGTAGCATGAGGATGTGTATAAACTACAGATCTTTGAATAATCTTACCATCAAGAATAAGTACCCTTGCCAAGGATTGATGATATGTTTAATCAGTTGCAAGGTAAGCGAGTGTTCTCTAAGATTGATCTCAGGTCAGGTTATCATTAGTTGAAGATCAAGGTAGCAGATATACCGAAGATGGCTTTAAGTACGAGGTATGGGCATTACGAGTTCCTAGTAATGCCCTTTGGACTCACTAATGCTCCATCTGCATTTATGGATTTATTGCAGCGCATTTTCATGCCTTTCTTGGATAAATTCGTGATAGTGTTCATACATGATGTCCTGGTATACTCAAAAGATGATAAAGAACATGAAGAACACCTAAGGATAGTGTTGAATACTTTGAAGAAGAACCCGTTGTTTGCTAAGTTCTCAAAGTGTGACTTTTGGTTGAATCAAGTCAGTTTCTTGGGTCATGTCATTTCTGGAGATGGCATTCAAGTTGATCCTGCAAAGATTTAACCAGTTGAGAAATGGTCCAGACCGACTACAGTTTTAGAAGTGAAGTTTTCTTGGTTTTGTTGATATTATAGAAAGTTTGTACAAAACTTCTAAAAGATAGCTACACCACTTACCCGGCTGACTCAACAGAATGTGATTTTTGAGTGGACTAGTAAGTGTGAAGGGGCTTTCCAGACACTGATGAAGAAGTTGACTACAACCCGGTTTTGGCAGTTCCGGAGATCTTTGATAACTACAACGTTTACTGATGCTCCGGGACAAGGCTTAGGATGTGTGTTGATGCAAGGAGGAAAAGTGGTCGCTTATGATAGTTAAAAGTGCATGAAAATAATTATCCAACACATGACTTAGAGTTGGCAGCGATAGTGTTTGCCTTAAAGAATTTTAGGCACTACTTGTATGGAGTTAAGGCAAGGATCTTTACAGACCACAAGAGCTTAAAGTATTTCTTCACCCAAACGAATCTAAATATGAGACATATGAGATGGTTAGAGTTCAATAAGGATTATGACTTGGACTTTCAATACCATCCGAGGAAGGCCAATGTGGTTGTAGATGCCTTGAGTAGAAAACCAGTGTTTGCAGTTTCAAATGTTGAAGATACGGAAGAAAGGTTAGATGGGTTGAAAATCCAGTATTTTGATCGGATTGAAGATTGATAGTTTGTGGAACCGTTGTTAGAGAGATCCGAGTTGATGGATGATATTCGGGAAAAGCAAGATGAAGATCCAGTGTTGGTTGATTTGAAGCGAGTTGCAAGGAAAAAGCCTATAGTGGGTTATGTGTTAGATAAGAATAGAAACTTTGGTACCAGGATCGTTTGTGTGTGCCTAATGTTGGTGATTTAAGACGGAAATTTATGGAACCGACATATAGGATTGCTTTTACAGTTCATCCAGGAGCTACAAAGATGTATAGAGATTTGAAGGAAAAGTTTTGGTGGCCTTCTATAAAAGTCGAAATAGCTAAGTATGTAGAAGAATGTGATACTTTATAGAAAGTTAAAGCGGAGCATAGAAGATCAGGAGGAATGCTTAAGCTATTGGATATCCCTGAATGGAAATGGGACAAGATCACAATGGATTTCATCACTGGTTTACCAAAGACAAAGAGTGGATATGATGAGATTTGGGTGATTGTGGATAGACTGACCAAATCAGCCCACTTCTTGGCAACAAAGGTTGATATGTCCTTGAAGAAGATGACAACACTATACTTGAATAACATAGTGAAGTTGCACATGAGTACCTATCTCGATAGTTTTGGATCGGGACAATAGGCTTGTCTGTCGATTCTAGAAAAGTTTGTAAAGAGCGTTAGGTACAAAGTTAGATTTGAGTACGGCCTTCCATCCTCAAACAGACGGATAGTCGAAAAGGACAACCCAAACACTAGAGGATATGTTAAGAGCATATGTTTTGGAAGTAGGCGGATCATGGGATGATTACCTACATGTAGCCAAGTTTTCCTACAACAACAGTTATCACGCAAGCATATGTATCCCACCGTTTGAAGCCTTGTATGGGAGATGATGTCGAATGCCGCTGTTTTGGGATTAAGTCGGGGAATAACAAGTCACCGGGCCGGAGTTGGTTGAACAAGCTAAGGAAAGGGTTCAGTTGGTAAAGAAGAATCTGAAGGCAGCACAAGATAGGTAGAAAAGTTGGGCATATGTTAGAAGAAGACCTCTCGAGTTTGATGTTGGTGAGAGAGTTTATCTGCATGCTTCACCAATGAAATGAGTGAAACGTTTTGGACAAAAAGGAAAGTTAAGTCCAAGGTATGTTGGACCGTTTGAGATTCTGGAGAGAGTTGCTCCTTTGGCTTATAAGCTCAAGTTACCGGGATAGATGTCGATGGTCCATAATGTTTTCCACGTATCAATGTTGAATAAGTGTTTGACGAAGATTGATGTTGAAGATATGGTTGATCCGGAAGTTCTTAAGGATAATCTTGCTTATGATGAGAAACCGATCAAGATTCTAGACCGGAAAGAAAAGATGATCAAGACACGGATGATCCCTTTGGTTTTGGTGCAATGGAGCAATCATTCATCGAATGCAGCAACTTGAGAAGTTGAAGCCAATATGATCAGCGAGTTTCCAGAGTTTGTGGATTTTACCATGTATATTCTAGCTTCGAGGATGAAACCCCTTTTAAGGGGGGATGAATGTAATATTCCGATCTTCGGGAAAGGGCAGACGTGTCATTTTGTGAAAAACAAAATATTATATTCTGTACTTATTTTATGGAGTTAAGTATTTTGTGAATATATATGTATATTAGTCGAAAATATATATATGTGTTTTGGGAAAATCTGAATTTTAAGAAATAAGGAAAAATAATAAGAAATTATTATTTTGGGATTTTCTATTTAAGGAAAATTAATCCCATTAGTTCCCATACCCTAAAAGAAATCAGAAAATTCCTACGCTTTGAGAATGGCGTGTGTGTGAGCAAAATAAGGGCTAAGAGTTTTTCTTCCAGTTTCTAAGGTGATTCATAACGGTTTTCAGATCAGAGTAGAGTAGCGGAATCGTCATAAAGATGGCGTCGTTTCAACACAAGAATGATGGGACTTTTTCAAGGTATGATTTTTGAGCCCTAGATGTGTTCTTGAACGTTTTCGATGAAACTAAACTCCTAGATTTGTAGTTTTGTAGGTTAGAAGCGTATGATCAAATCTAATCTATGTTTGGGTTGATCACATAGGTTTTCTGTGAAGGAAGGATCGTTTTGCTGCATATTTTCGTAGCTTTTGAGTTGGATTAGTTTTCTAAAAGGTAAGAGGCCCTTCCTATGTTTTATTTATGGTTTTAGGGATCAGATTGATGCTTTAATATAGTTTAGATGATAGAAATCATGTTGATTGATCGTTTAAGGTTTAAGGGATGTTATGGTATGAGAAAGTTGCATTTTTCTGATGTCTTTCTGAGTATCGTGTAGAACATTTTTGAAATAGAGTAGAAATCGTACAGTGTAGAAAAATCATGTTTTAGGGTTTTACTGCGTCGAATGCGTACGCGTTGGCTAGCAACGCACTCGCATTCCTGTTGCAGGATGTTTGGCCTTAGTTTCTGCAGGTGGAATGCGCACGTGTTCGTGATTCAGGATGCTCCATCCTTTTCATAGCAGATGCAATGCGTACGCATTGCTCTTTCAGGATAGTTCAGGTTGCCCCCAGCATTATCAATGCGCTACGCATTGGCGGGACATAAACTTTCAGCAAGTTTCTAGTCAATGAATGCGCACGCATTGGCCCCAATTTTGATAAAATGTTGTTTTACGCTATGAAATGAGTTTTAAACATTGTTTCATGATCTAATAACATTAACTAAACATGTACAAGACTTGAATGAGTTTCTGATGCATTTAGTTCCGGCACCGAATGTACTCTTCAAGGGAGTTGAAGTTCGGGACCGTCGGAAGGGCATGATAGGCTTGTGCTTTGGTGAACTAGAGTTCATCAATGTCTGTGTATTTGATAGGATGGGGTGTCTCGTTGTCTAAGTGAGGGAGTAGAGCTGTTAACGGGAGCTTTGATTTGAAAACACTTAGGTGACTAGTTAACAACAAATAACTCATCAGTCATGTTGAAAGTAAGTATCCGATAATTAGGACAAGGCTAACGCTCCTCCATTATGACCCAATGGATGGATCCATGGGAGAAGATGAAAGACCAATGTATAAAGTGAGGCTTGCACACATAACATTTGGAGAGAAACGCAGACATATTACCCGTAATTTTCTAAGAGTGGGTGCTTAGATAGTATACTAAGGCTATGTGTTTAAAATGAGAATAGCTAATTAATCCATTCGTCACGCTCATTCCCAATCTCAACGCAAACTATACCAATGACTTGATTGATAATGGTCATCAGAGTAGAGCACGTACCTGATATCTCAAAATCATTATTATTAGATGATCCGTAATCTCCGTTACAGCAAGTCACATAACACTTGTAAATATCATTGGGTTGACTTGTAAATAACTTGTGCTTGAAAACGAAAAGCCTTTCATCCACCACCATGGCATGTCAGAGAGCGATATGGGTGTCCTTGAAAATTGAACAATTTATTAACCCACACCATCCTTTACAAACGCATATGAATCGGAGCAGAATTCGCCCCGGCAATCTCAATAGTATCTCAAAAACTACATCTTCGGGAATCTTGAGTTGATTTTCAATCATAAATGTTTTGAATGTCTCGATGTTCAAGTCTGTTAGGGAAAAAGCCCCTTTTGTAGGGTTGAACGGTCAACTTTAGCGCTAATTATGGATAGGCTCCGATGTATGTCATCGAGAGTTAATGATATCATTAAATACTGCATACGGAGTAGTTGATGATGGGCTTTTGAATCACTCGATTCGGATATCGGGTGAACGGGAAATTAATGGCTAAAGTTGGTAGAAAATATGTAGGAGATGTGTGTTGAAGGGAGGACCTCACCCCATTCTCCCATATTGGAAACTTGAGTGTTGGGAACTCAACTGATAAGAGCTAGTGTGTCTCTTAGGGATGTGTCCCAAGGGGCAAGGAACTTTTGTGCAGAAGGGAGGACTTAGATTATTCCACACGCGTGCGCCGCCGCCGCCTTCCGTCCGGCTCGGCTCGGCTCGGTCGGCTGTTGACATTAATTTTTTGGACAAAATTTCTTTATGAAATTAACCAAAATTATGTTTGTACACATGGCATGTGATTGAGTCATCGGACCAATCAGAATTCAAGAATTCGTGTGATTAAGTCGTCCGACCAATCAGAATTCAAACGACATATCATCCGACCAATCAGAGTTGATGAGTTGTTCGGCTAAGCAAGTCAACACGCCACTTGACTTTTCTTGAGGGAAAAGTCGGTCATTACTTTTCTGAGGGGAAAAGTTTGATGATGTGTCTCGGCCAATCAGATTTGAGCATTGATCCTCCTCTCCACTATATAAGGAACCCCATGGATGAAAGTTTATCATTCGATTTTCACTAGTCTTTTCCACCACAAAACGTCTAGCATATAGATCTAGTTGATGAGTCGAAGAGAAGTCAGAGCACTCTGTAAGTTCGCCAAAGCTCGGAATTTTGAAGTGCCTCTAAATCCGAGACGTAAAGCCGTTGTATCTTGGGAGCCAGTTGCTACTACCGTGGGCACCATACCGGAGCAATTTGTCCTAAGGAAAGAGTAACTACTCGCCTCGGTTTGATTTCTAGTCCATTGTTTTCTGCATCAAACTTTTATTGTTCATTGTTCGAGTTAGATCTGTATGATAGTATAGATTGTGTTAGATCTGTTAGATAATATGACTATTTCTATTTATTATCTAATTTAATAATCCGTAATTAGTTTCGTAAATTACGGATATGTTCCGTAAATCACTCCACACACGACACCTATCACAACAAGCTTAAGACAAATTTTGGTTTGCGTTACAGTATTATCGTGTGTTAGAGATAATGACAGAATATTCTAGATATAGAAAATTAGGAAAATAATTGATTGTAATCAATCTCATTATGCTTATTATTATGTTCACATTATGACTATTACTATAAATAGCCTACTATTGTATTCAATCAAAGCAATGCAATACAATATCTTTTTCTATTATTCTATCATGGTATCAGAGCTCTAGACTAACGTCGTTTAGATCCTGAACAAACTTTCAAGAATCCGTTCGGGTGGGGGTTCGTTACACTAATCTATATGAACTCTCACCCCTCCGTTCTTACGGTTTTTTTTTTTTTTTTTCTTTTATACTCGAATTTTTTTCCTGCTTGTTCTTTGACCGATCATTTTTCTCTCTGTCAACCCACCTCTACAAATCAGCACTTTAATTTCTTTTTACCACTATCTTTGCTTTCTTATTTCAAAAGAACCTCCTCCTCATCTCTACTTTGCTTTATTTCTCGTTCTTTTTTTTTTCTTTCTTTTTTCTTCAAGATTCATACATCCACATGCATATTAATGAGATTCGCGGACATGGTAATCTATTGCACCACCAACAGCCGCCGGCTTTTCTTTCCCGTCCACCCTCCCTCCCGCCACCCCTCTTTTATTATTATTGTTATTATTATATTAATATCAAAATAAAAAATTCTATCATTATTGTCGATCCAACCCCGTCAACACCTAGTTCATTTTGTTTAACGGTGATTGTCTCCCAATCAATTTCTTTTTCTAAGCCCCTTTCTTTCTCATGGTCAAATTCAATTGTTTCTTGTTTCATCGGCAGTTCGACTTTTCACTCACTTGATTTGCTCTATCGTTTTTTATTTAGGGTATATCCCTCAATTTAATGTTTTTTTTAAGGGTAAATCCCTCCTCGTTTTTTTTTAGGGTATATCCCTCCATGTATTTTTTTAGGGTCTATCCCTCCAGCTTTTATTCAAGCAATATCAAGTTGAGAAGAAGTTGATGCTGATTGATATGCAGAGTTGTTGCAGACACCCAGGACTCAAGCCATTCATTGCGAGCCAATCACCATGTCCGTTGCACTACCATGCGATTGCGGGGGCTTGTTAGAGATAATGACAGAATATTCTAGATATAGAAAATTAGGAAAATAATTGATTGTAATCAATCTCATTATGGTTATTATTATGTTCACATTATGACTATTAGTATAAATAGCCTACTATTGTATTCAATCAAAGCAATGCAATACAATATCTTTTTCTATTATTCTATCATCGTGTTAACCAATTTGCAGATCTGTTAATTTGTTAATTTGTCGTGTTAACCAATTAAGGTTTGATTATTATTCTTGTGCAACTAACCAGTTATTTGCAGAACTATTTTGTTTCGATTGGTTCGTGCCAATCTGTCTTCATAAATTGATTACATATTTCTCGGACTGCAATTTGGTCACTTGAAGATCGTAATTGTCGTTTTCGATAGATTGTCGCTGTAGTTATCTCCTGTACTTGCATTGATGTGAATATATATCTTCGAGTACCAAATCTTTTGGCGGATCCTCATGCAAGGTTGAGTTAGTGATACCTAATTTTTAATTTTCCATGCAAGGTTTTAAACCTTTTATAGACCTTTATTTATGTATGCTATCTGATGTCGGGGGTGTGCTTCCACTTTTAGCTACTGCTTGGAAATAATAACATAAAGTTTAAAGAGGAAACTAGATTTCTTTAATATATAATGGTGCCTTTGTATTGAAAGAATGTAATCTCCAAGGTATGGTATGTAACTACCGTGATTCGTGTAATTTTCTCGAAGGATAATCAAGAATCGAATAAAATAATGTTGACCAATTGGTCACATTGGCTGGAAAAGATCTTTCCGAAATTATTAAGGAAAAAAAATTTAGGATTAAAAGATATATGCCATTATTATGCTTAGGACAGATATATAAGGAAAGTCATACTGAATTTCAATGCTTTAAGGTATGTCTTGGCTTATTCAGTATTGATCGTTTGGGAGTGGCCCTAAAATTTACTTGGTAAGTAATTTTATTAAAGTGTTATATCACATCTATACTAATTACGGTGCAACTAGATCGTAATTGACACGAGTGACTAGCACTATGTTATTTGGCATGCGATTGGTTCTGTTAAAGGCTACACTGTTATTAGATAAGGGTGTACCAGTAGTATAATATCAATATGTTTAGCAGACACTCTTGGTAATGTTAGACCACATGTGAATATGTATATATGTTGTTTTGTTTTGTGTTTGATGCTAATAGCTAGTAGCTACCTATTACATCAAGGCTGTATCTAGATATACACTATTCGCATTGGTGAGATATATAGTGAACAATATGCTTAGTGATTGATATGCTAATTAATATCACTGATTGTTTGATTGTGTATTTAATTATCGTGATGGTTTGTATGGGCACGTTCCACATAATTCTCGTCCTCCGGTAATAAAAGATATATTCATTTACATTTTGGTCATATTGGTAGTATGTTGAATTGATTGTACTGGTAGCTTTTCTTACGTTTGCGAATGAATCTATTTTGCAACGTTGTCGATCTTCTGTTATTAGACAGAAATGAAAGGATACACCGAGGTGAATCCAACTTGACTGTGTCTTTTGTGACACAAGTGTACGTGTCTGCTGTAGCACTAGACGTAGCACCAGTGACCGGTTAATCTCATCCCCTGGATGGAGAAATTCGGTGATGCAACGTACAGTGTTTTGAATAATCAAACTCGGATTGATTATTATGTTGACGGTGGAACTGTCAGTTGAGCACAAAGTGATGCTCAGTAAATAGCCAGAGATTTTGGCTTTATGGTCTGCTTACGTGCTTGAGTAATCTTGCGTGTGACACTATGACTAGGACTGCAAATTTCAAATTTCTTCATCCATTGATGAACATGGTGTTGTTACCAAATTTGAAATTTGATCCTAATCACAAGTGTCTAGTATGTGTTATAGCAATGTTGGCTAACTCACCGGTTGACCGGTAGAATGGAACACATAACCTCTAGATTCATGTGAACTAGAGGAGGTAAACGTATCTTGTTACTTTTACTAACCATAGCACCAAATATTATGATGTTAAATGCTGAAAAGCAGAGATAAGGCTCGCGATGCCTTGATGGTTATCAGAATGAAGGTGCAAATAAACATAGCAAACGGATGAGATGTATCCGTAGTGATTGTAGCAGTGGATATGATGTATTTTTTCATGAGTCTTGCTAGGGCCCGGCATCATTCATCTTACAACTACACCATACACACCCCAGTCAAGTGGTATTGCTAAAACGCAAGAACCGAACTCTTTAAGAGATGATGAATGCTATGTTGATAAATTCAAGTTTACCTCAGAACTTATGGGGGGAGCTGCCCTCTCAGCAAAATTCATTCTGAACAAGATCTCTTCAAAGAAGAAGGATGACACCCCGATGAGTTGTGGAAGGGCCAAGGTCTAGCTACAAATTCTTGGAAATGTGGGGGTGTTTGGCTATGGTCGAAGTGCCTAAACCCAAAGTGAGTGATAGGACCTAAGATCATTAGTGCCTATTGTTTTTGGTGCATAAATCAGACATCAATGATGTACATGAACATGTCATCATCGAGTCTAAGAATGTGGTGTCCTTGTGGATATCTTTCCTTGTAAGGAAAATGTTAAAGAAGAAGCAAGCATGAGTAAGCGGACATATAAGAGAGTGGTCCTCAAGACATTAAGGAACATCGTCTTAGTAAGAGGGCTAGGACTTCCATGTCCTTTGCTCCTGATTTTCTGACCTATATGGTAGAAAACGAGCCCAGGACATATGCTGAGGCAATGTCAATTGCAGAAGTTATTTCGGGAAAGAGGCTATAAATAGAGAAAACCATCATGCAAAACCAACAACTCGAGTGCAAGTGGATCTTCAAGAAGAAGTTAAAGGTTGATGGATTTATTGTAAGGTGTTGTTGGTAGCCCGAGGGTATCGACAGAAAGAAGGCCTTGACTTTTACTCGCCAGTTATAAGAATTACTTATAAGGGTTCTCGTCGATATAGCTGGAGTTTATAACCTGGAAGTCCATCAAATGGATGGTTATGTAAAAAGAAGAGATGTACTTGGAACAACCCGAGGGGTTCATAGTTTTAGGATGAGAGAGTAAGGTGGGTAGACTTGTTAAGTCTCTCTGTGGGCTTGAATGTTAGCCAGAGCAATGGCATATCGAGTTTGACAATGTTATGTTGTCAAGTGGGTAGGACATATGAATGTGTCTACAATAAGAACACACCTATGTGATAGTATGTCTATGACATGCTAATAATGAGAAGTACTCGTGAGAGTATCATGGATACGAAAAAGATGTTGACAAGGGACTTCGATGTGAAGGACCTGAGGGTTGCAGATGTGAGCACTCCACTTGACCTAAGTATGCACTTACTCAAAAATAGAGGTGAACCTGTGGATAAATTGAGATACTCTCATGTGATTGAAAGTCTGATATACATAAGTAAATGTACATGACTAGACTTAGCATTTGGAATGAATAACTGAGTAGGTTCACGAGTAATCCAGACCATAATCATCGGAAAGCCTTAAATAGGTTGTTGAGGTACATGAAGTACACTATGAGTTTGGGATTACGATATACCAAATATCCAGCAATATTAGAAGGATACTGTGATGCTAACTTGATATCAGATACGAAATCCACCAGTGGATACTTATTCACAATTGGTGGCTGTGGTGTGTCCTAGAGGTTGTTGGACTTATTTTTATGTTTTAGTGATGAGTGCCAGACTAGCTGTTATAGAGCAAAGGCAAAAACATGTCTAGATCAAATGTATAGGTTTATTAGGGTTTGATCTTTGTATAGGTTTGATCAAACAAGCATCAGTAAGGTCGGTGACTTACTGCCAGATCGTTCAGATCGATGAGGTAGTTAGGTCGAGTAGACTTACCAGGAACTCATCAAGACTCAAGGTGAGGGGTCAAACTCAGTTAATGAAGGCTAAGGGATCAAACTTAGTAATTAAAGTCAAGGATATGGAATCAGAATTTAGGGAAGTCCGTGATGACCTAAACTGATTACATATACCTTGTGTACAAGGTCTAAGTTCCACATGTTAAGTGGTGATTGGAACTTAGTTATATGCAAAATGGTGTAATCTAACTTCATAAATAAAATTTAGATAAAAGACAGTTAGCAAAACATGGATCAGCTAACTAATAAGTATATCAGCAGACTTATTATCTCAGGAACCTGCTGATACACATACATCGAATTATTCAAAGGTTACATTGGAAGAAAACATGGATAAGGACAGCTAACAACCTCTGATTTATCAAACAAATCATGGTTAAGATTAAAGGCACGTTGGGATGATTCAGACCTTTATCCAATGGATATAAGACAAAGGGTGGACAGACTGTAAACTGTCAAAAAGCATTCTGACAGTGTCAGTACTATGAATAGTGACAGAAGGCAAGTCAAATGGGACAAATCTGAAACGGCTATGTTTGAATTTCAAACATAAGTCACAAGGACTTCTACCTATAAATAAAGGACTCCTAATTCAGATACAAGTGATGAACATTGATGCAAATTAAGGATCCATATTGAGCAATCAGAATTAACTCAATCAAAGCACCCTGCTGACCCTACTGAGCTTTAATCTACTGATCCAGAAAATCTCTTCAAGTGTAATCTGCATTCAAGCTATATCAAGTTTACACACTTGAAGATATCAAGCTGCTGAGCTGCTGAAAGCTGAATCACTTACTTGATTCAATCTTTCTTTTATAAGAATCTACTGAAGACAGTGAAGCATCTTTGGGGTGTGAAGGACTGTTGTTTGTGGTGGAGCTGGTGAAGAGGCAATCCTACCCTTCAAGGACCAGTGGAAGACTTTGGAGCAGCAATCCTACCTGTTCCAAGTGTTCAGTTTGTGAAGCCATAGTTATTGGTGAAGGACAAGCAACCTAGGGATTTTTGTAACTGCAACCTCAAGAACCTCTAGTGAATTTCCTCCAACATCACAGGAGAAGAGTGGACTGACAGGATTACACCACCTGGAACCACTATAAAATTTGCCTACTTACTTTCTGCATTTATATTCTGCACTTAGTATAACTTGCACATCAATCAACTGAATCTAGCAACTGAATTCACACACATACACTACTGAGTATCTAATACTTGGTATCATATTTAACAACAAGTAACAAGGCTTAATTTTTGATATATTTCCACTGCAAAAATTCAGTAAGTTCATTAGTCAGCAGACTATTGAAGGTCGTGCAGACTCATCAAGTATCGAGGCTCTGGTTCTTGAGTTTGTTAACTCCAAAAGTTTGAAGTGTTAAGTTTATTCACCCCCCCCCCCCCCGCCTAAACTTAACAAAAGCCTTTTCAAGGGACCAACAATTGGTATCGGAGCAGTGCTTCTGTTCTGAAGTAATCCTACTTCTTGTGCTTGTGAAAATTCTTTTAAAACTCTTTGAAGTTACTGATTTTGAAAGCTTTGCATCATGGATAACAACCAGTATGCTAGAACAATGTTGATGTGTTCTTTGGATCGTTTTGATGAATATAAATGTCGTATGCATGCTTATCTAGCTGCAACACATGATGAAATGATGGATGTGCTAACAGATGGACCATTAGAGATCACCAAGTCAATCACAGTGGGAGATGAGACACAGTACATTCCAAAGCCAAAGAAGGAATGGACTGATGATGATAGAAAAAGGCAAACCTCAATAATATTGCTATTGATATTATCTACAGAACTTTGGATAGCAATATGTATATGAAGGTGAAAGATTTCAAGACTGAAAAGGAACTTTAGGACAAGTTGCAATTAATATGTGAAGGCACTGATGCAATCAAAAAGAATAATATCAGTGTGGTAAAGAAGAAATTCCAAAAGTTCAAAATGAATCCCAATGAGACCATTGAACAAATGGAGTCTAGATTCAATGCTATCATGGATGAACTCACCCTGCTGAATGTCAAATACACAAAAGAAGAAATCAATTCAAAAATCTTGGAAGCTTTACCTCCCAAAGATGTTTGGAAAATGAAGGTGACAGCAATAGAAGAAATGAGGAGTTTGCATGAAGAGGATACTTTCAAATTATTCTCAGATCTTAAAGCTTATGAATTCATCAAGAAATTGGTTCCTACCACTGAAAAGAAAGAACCAAAAACCTCTGCATTGGCTGATGCACATCAAGAAGAGACATCAGGAGCCCAAGATGATCTGTTGGATGAGATGCAAGAGCAGATTACCCTACTGAGCAAGAAAATCAAGATGACGAAGACTGGAAAGGGGTCTCCAAGGAATTTCACAAAGAGACCAAGTGAAAGGAAGAAAGAAGAACCAAAGAAAGATAATGATTATCTGTGCTTTCATTGCAAGAAACCAGGACACTCCAAACCTGACTGTCCTTAGTTAAAACAAAGTAAGGAACCTGATTATCTTTGCTTCAATTGCAAGAAGCCTGGATATTTTAGACCAGATTGTCCAAACCTAATGAAGACCAAAAGTCAACAAAGAAGACATGGCAAGAAGGCTATGGTTGCTGAAGATGAATCAGGGGTATGAAGTGGAGTCAGAAAAAGGAAATGAATCTGATGACACTGCACTTGTTGCTGATTTGGATGACTATGCTTTGATGGCAAACATGGATGAGACTGAGGAGGTATACAATATTGTATCTATAAACACTCCTGTTGGAAGTGATTGTGAATCTACCTGTGGTTCAAATCACAAAAATTCTGACAATGAAGAGACTTTGGATGCCATTCCTAATCAACTGAGGAAAATACAATCTGGTTATGAGATTGTGAAGGCTGAAAAAGAAGCTCTTCAAATAGAAGTTGAAAGATTAAAAGCTGAACTAAGAATTCTCAAAGGAAATGAAAAAGAGGTTGGACAGAATCAGCATAAGCCTGTTGTACATTCAGTAGCCACTGAATCTGCTGAACGATCTTGCTCCTCCACTGCATTAAAATCTGGAAAGCCTTATGGTGATAGAACATGCATTGGATTTGGAACTCAACAATCCAATAAGAATGGATCCAACAAGGTCACTGAACCTAGTACCAGAATTGGTCCTAAGTTTGTGCCTGCTAAAGATCCAACTCCTAGTAGGGTTGCTGAGGCAGTAAAGCCTACTGAGAATACTTCAAAGAAGCAAAATCATAAGTCTAAAAGGACATCAGTACCTAGCAAAAAGGGTAAATCCAAAGGTAGGACTGCTGGACCTTCTAGACCCACTGATAGCAGACCTGCTACCAAGTCTGCTGGACCACAAAAAGGTAAGGGTCAGAAAAATTCCAAGGATAAGAATCCTAAACCCAAAAATGTCAACCATTTGAAGGATACTTATCTCAGGGGGAAAGTTAGATTGTTCCCTACTGATGATGATTGGAATATTCCTGCACCTACTGCTAGAAACATGAAGTATAACCATGCTAATAGGGTAAAACCTAAGCAATGGAATCAGCAGATGACTCAACAGAGGACTTATACAAGACCTCAGCAGAGACCTCAGCAAACTCCATATTACAAAGCTGTTCCTAACAGACAAAAATCGAATGGTTACACTAATGCTTCTAACAACAAAAATCACTTCAAATAGCATTATATACCAAAAGGCCAGAAGGCATATGTGAATCCTACACAACCAATTGTTAGACCTTATGGATGTGTAGAATACATGTATGAACAAAGGTATGATACCTTTCAAAGAAGACCTTATGGGAATTTGCCAAGGGTCATGCTTTCCACTGACCATTATGGACCCAAACATGTTTGGGTACCTAAAATGCATTAACTTTGTTTTGTAGGGTGTCTGGTACTTTGACAGTGGATGATCCAGACATATGACAAAGAATAAGCACTGTTTGTCAAACTATGTGGCAAAGGATGGTCCTAGAGTGAATTTTGGCAACAAGAATACACCAGGATACACAAGAGGATATGGCACACTGGTGAGAAATGGTTTAACAATCAGGAATGTTGCATATATGGAAGGACTGGACTACAACCTGCTGAGCACTGGACAATTCTGTAACATGGGATACAAGGTCACTTTTGACAAAGGCACTTGTATTGTCATAAGTGAAAGAGAGGATCAAGTAGTGCTGGCTGGAAGAAGACAACAAAACATGTATGTTGTGGATTGGTCTACTGCTGTTCCAGAGACATGCCTGATTGTGCATACAAAGTCAGAACTTAACTGGTTATGGCATAAGAAGTTGAATCATCTAAATTTTGATGATATCAATCAGTTAGTGAAGAAGAAACTGGTGATTGGTTTGCCTGAGATCACATTCAAGAAGGATGCTATATGTGATGCATGTCAGCAAGGTAAACAGACAAAATCAAGCTTCAAATCAAAAACTAAGCAATCAACCAAGAGGGTTTTGGAGCTGATGCACATGGATCTTTTTGGACCAATAACACCAACAAGTGTAACAGGAAAGAAGTACACTTTGGTCGTTGTGGATGATCATTCAAGATATACTTGGGTGATATTTATGAACAAGAAAAGTGAAACACTCCAAAAGATGCCTGAACTTTTGAAGAGATTACAGAATGAGAAAAGTTTGACAGTAGTAAAGATAAGATCGGATCAGGGTACTGAATTTCTAAATAGAGTTATAAGAGAATTTTGTGAACAGAATGGTGTACTACATCAACTTGCTGCTGCTGGTACACCTCAGCAAAATGGGGTTGCTGAAAGAAGAAACAGGACATTAAAAGAAGCAGGAAGAACTATGATTTCTGAAGCATTGCTACCTGAAAGATATTGGGCTGAAGCAGTTAATACAACATGCTATACACAAAACAGAACCTCAGTAAACAAGAAATTGCTGAAGACACCTTATGAGATATGGAATGGAAGGAAACCTAATATATCCTATTTCCATCCATTTGGAAGTAAATGTTTTATCTTGAATCATAAGGAGCATTTGAAGACATTCCAACCAAAATCAGATGAAGGAATTTTCTTGGGATATTCTTCTGTCAGCAAGGCATTCTGGGTACTGAACAAAAGGTCACTGAAACATGAAGAGACAATTCATGTTGTGTTTGATGCACCTAAGTTTACTAGAATGGAAGATGAGGCTTCAGAACCTGCTGAGAATTTACAAGTCACTGATCCAGATTGTGTTAAAGTTTTGGATAGATTTAATGACTTAAAAGTTTCTGATTCTGCCCCTGCTGAACACCCTACTGGTGATACTACTGATGCAACAACTGAAGTAGTTCAAGGATCTACTGAACCCCCTGTTGAGGAAACAGCAGACCCTACTGAAGATGAGGTTCCTGAGAACCAATCTAACCAGAATCCACAATGGTTAAGAGATCACCCTGCTGAACAAGTTATTGGCAACATACATCAAGGTGTGAGGACTAGAAGACAATTAGAAGCTATGTTTACATGTTTTCTATCTCAAATGGAACCTAAAGTTTTTGAAGAAGCAATTTCAGATCCAGATTGGATAATTGCTATGCAAGAAGAGTTGAATGAATTTCAAAGATATCAAGTTTGGACACTAGTGGAAAGGCCTAGTCATGCAAATATAATTGGTACAAAATGGGTATACAGAAACAAATTGGATGAATCTGGTACTATAGTAAGGAATAATGCCAGACTAATAGCAAAAGGCTATTCTCAAGCAGAAGGAATAGAATTTGATGAAACATATGCCCCTGTTGCAAGATTGGAGGCAATTAGATTATTCTTGGCATATGCTGCTTATAAAAACTTCAAAGTATATCAAATGGATGTCAAGAGTGCATTTTTGAATGGCATTCTGGAAGAGGAGGTCTATGTTCAGCAACCTCCTGGATTTGAAGTTAAAGACCAAGAAGATAAAGTGTACAGACTCAACAAAGCACTTTATGGTTTGAAACAAGCACCAAGAGCATAGTATGAGACTCTATCCCAATTCTTGGTGGACAATGGATATACAAAAGGTACCATTGACAAGACTCTTTTCAGAATCAATGAAGGAGACAGCACCCTGCTGGTATAGATTTATGTTGATGACATAATTTTTTGTTCTGAAAATGAATTGCTATGTGAGAAGTTTGCAAATCTAATGAAAGTAAATTCCAAATGAGTATGATGGGAGAGATGAACTACTTTTTGGGATTACAAGTTAAACAGATGAAAGATGGAATCTTCATTCATCAAACCAAGTATACCAAGGAGCTACTGAAGAAATTTGGTATGGAAAACAACACCAAGGCATCAACTCCTATGAGTACAAATATTAGATTGGATGAAGACAAAGAAGGCAAGGATGTTGATCAAACCTTATATAGAAGGATGATAGGCAGTCTGCTGTATCTTACAGCCAGCCAGCAGACCTGATATATCCTTTGATGTAGGTGTTTGTGCAAGATTTCAATCAAAACCAAAAGAAAGTCATTTAGGTGCATTCAAAAGAATTCTCAAGTATCTAAAAGAGACATTGGGAGTAGGGATATGGTATTCAAAAGATGGAAGTTTCAAGGTTATATCCTACTAAGATTCTGATTATGCTGGTTGGAAGATTGATAGAAAAAGCACCACAGGAACCTGTCAGTTGATGGGAAATAGATTGGTTTTCTGGTTTAGCAAGAAACAGAATTCTATATCAACTTCCACTTGTTGAAAATTTGAATACATTCTTCTTTGGAAATTTTGTGCACAAGTACTATGGTTAAGACAACAATTAAGGGATTATGGAATTGAAGAAAGAGAAATTCCAATTATGTGTGACAACACAAGTGCAATTGCAATCACAGAAAATCCTGTTTTGCACTCAAGAACAAAGCATATTGATGTCAGACATCATTTTATAAGAGATCATGTTGAAAAGAAAGATGTGGTGGTTCTTTATATCCCTACTGAAGATCAACTTGCTGATATTTTCACAAAACCACTGGACAGTGAAAGATTTGCTAAGTTAAGGACTGAACTTGGAATTATAAAAGTTGCCTGATATAGTTTCAATCAGCAGTGTACTGGAATTCACCAAGGGGATTAGTCTTGGCTATGTTGAGTGATCTCACTTAGCAGATTAGTCATTGGTATCAACAATTCCATGTACTTATGTTTGGACAATTGAGCAAATGATGTTGCCAAGGGTATTGGTCTTTGTCATGATGGGTGAGCTCACTTGACAGATCAGTCATTGGTATTAAATCTCATCTTGTATTATCAGTTGGACAAATCAAAAGGATTTAAACATTAGAAGAGTGACTCTATCAAAGAAGTCGGGCCGAGACTTCTTTATCGCCAGTTCTTTGAGCCAAGTTCATCGATGACAAGGTTCTTTGAAAGAAATGTTCTGATCAAACTTATTAAAGTCAAAAAGCAAATGACAGGATATTTATTCTATCCCTATAACTGCGGTTACATGATCGAACGGTTACAAAACATTATTGAAAAGCAATAGGCCACGTGTCAAGACAGCATTTACTCCAACTTTAATCGTGGTTAATACACAGTACGTGGTCTGACAGTTTCAACCACATCTGTCTATATATATGCAGACCAACACACAGAGGCTACTCACCAAATCTCAGATTGATTTTCTCTGCATATACACTGTGTGAACACAGATTTACAAGCTATCCTCCTCATATTTTTCTTACAAAAATGGCACCTAAAGATATGTTAATGACTGTGACTCTACTGAGTTGGCATTAATATTGGACGAAGAATCATAAGATTTGTGGGTTGGAAAATATTATCAATAGAAGATTGCAGAGGATTTCCTATATCAATGTGTTGGAGTTCTGGAAAAACATTGTTATACATGAAGGAAGAGAGGCCTTCACTACAACTGTAAATGGAAGAGAGATAGAAATTTCGTCAGACCTGCTAAGAAATGTATTTCATTTTGCACCTGGAAACAATGCACCTACCAATCCAGAAGCAATGGATCTACCAAGAATGTCATTTGTGGATTCAATAAAGGCAGATGATTCAATAGCATCAAATCCGGGCATCAATGTAAGGTATATTGGTTATGAGTAAAACCTGCTGAGCAAATTGATTGCCAAAACCATATTGGGATTCGTTGGAAGCCTAGATACACTGTCTGGACCTAAAATAGACATGCTGATAATCATCTGCAGAAGTATGAAATTTGATTGGGCTGGATTCTTTATACACTACATGAAAAAGGTGTATATTGAAGATATAGACGGTACAAGGAAGTCCAAGGTCAAGCCCCTAGGTCTAATGATTCAGACCTTGTTGAATCATTTTTAGATACCTGATATTTCATCTGAAAAGATTAACCAATCCAGATTCAAGCCAGAAGTTGCTACTCCTATTCCTGGTCTGGATGATGATGAAGATGTAAATGATGAGGCTACTGAAAGTGATGGTGATGGTGGAGATGATGGTGATGCTGGTGGTGAGCAGGTTAAGAAAGTTGTTAAACCTGCTGCACCTAAAAAGGCTGCTGAGAAAAGAAAGGCTACTGATACTAGGAAAATAACAGAATTATTAAAGCCTAGAAAGACAAGGAAGCAAGCAGCAGAGACTGTTGGATCTACTGAGGGACCAGTAGAGGTTGAGGCTACTGATCCTGCTATGGTAAAGTAGAAGACTGTTGCTGAAGTTTTGAAAGAGCAACAGAAAGAAGCAAGTAGAAAAAGGAAAGTTATTGAAATTGAAGATGAGCCACTTTCCAATAGAATGAAAGAAATTATCAAGAAAAAGAAACATGGAAAGGGGAAACAATTGAAAATTTTGAAGGCTCAAAGCCAACAAGAAGAAGAAGAAGAAGTAGAAGAAGAGGCTATTGTGGTTGAACCTTTAACTATTATCAAGCCTACTGAGGATGTAGAGGTTGTTTCTGAGCAACCTGTTGGAGAGTCACAGCAGATTACTGACCCTGAGCCTGCTGCAGAAACTGTTGTATCATCACCTGCAAAGGCCTCTGAGCCTACTGAATCTGCACAAGTTATTGTTGAGCAACTTGTAGAAGAACCACAGCACACAACTGAGCCTACACCTGCTGTGGAAGTGGAGAAATTGGTACAAGACCCTGCAATTCCTTCAATAGTTCAGGGGGAAGAGCAATCTGTTGCTAACCCTGCTGATGAGCATATAAGTCAGGGGGAACCAAGTGTGGTACAGATGGAGGTAGTAGGAACAAATGTACAATCTGAGCAACCTACTGACCTACATGCATCTGCGTGGAAGAAACTCTGACTCTGCTAGTTGGGACATTTGGAGGTCAGCAGAGTGAACAAACAGCTCTCAAGAAGGCAACTATGCCATTTGAGAGGCATGAGAAAAAGAAGAAGGAAGATTTTGTTGATCCTAAACTTCAGCAAGTGGCTGACTATTTCCAATGGAAGTTTGGGTACTACAAAAGACAAAATCCAGTTGCATAACCAATGACAGATTTCGAGGAGTGGGCTTTTGACAAGACTCTATTGGAATCAAGATTGATGTATATATTTGACGAACAGCAGAAAGATGAGGGTATCAAGTTCAGAGATCCTAGAGATGATAGGGATGATTCATCATCATCTGATTCTGGGGGTGATTATCCCTCTAGACCAGGAGGGAACCAGTGGGACTGCCATGTTAATTGAACCAAATGTACAACAGTCCACTGATACTGGTAGATCTGCTGAGGGCCAGCAGACTGGTGAGAATGAGGATCTGCAGGATCTCACTATGGATGATCTGGAGGCACTGATCAATGATGGAATAAATATTGGTGCAAATAGGCTGGTTGGTGAAGCCTCTACATTCTTTGTTGAAGAGCCTATTGCACAATCTGAAGATCAACAAAGTACAGATTTAGATGAAGAAAAAGTTACTGATCACATTGAACCTGATGTCAGTTCAGAGGATTCATGTCAATATCAAGACTGGATTGACACTGAGGGAACTTTATCCAAAACTGCCATTATTCTAAGAAAAAATGGTCATGCTGAAGGATTCCAAGAAGAAAATATGGACATATTCCCTGATCAGACTATTGTGGCACAGGTGGTACAGGTTGCTGAGGTTCAAACAGCACCTGGACAAAGGTTGGAACAAAATTTGGGTTTGGAGGAAACCCCTGATGTTGTTGTTGAAGAGGCTGCTGTAGTGGAGCCTACTGGAGACAAGGCCACTGTAGGGAAGGATGGTCAGCAGACTGTTGTTATAGATAAGGATGAACAGCTGCTGGACTATGACTATAGTGATGAAGAGTTTCAAATGCCTGAGGAAGAACATGTTGATGATGACCCACAACAGGCATTTGTACCTGTCTTTGAAGAACCTGCTCTTGATCCTATTCTGGAAGAATTCCAAGGACCTAACCCTGCTGGAAGGGATATGAGCTTTGTCTTGGTTGTCAGCAGACAGAGGCAACAATACAATGTAGAAGAGCCTGTTGATGGAGCTGCTGGAGGAATGACTGGTGGAGTACCAGAACATGTTGTGGAAGAGTTGAGGGTTGTTAGAAATGATATAACAAACTTGAGGACTCAACTTGACAGGCAAGAGCAGAGATTTGAGGATTTAATGAATTTGGTGGAGAATAGAGGAAGAACCACTGAAACTGTTGCTTCCAATATTACTTCCACACAATATGCACTTGCTGATCTTGCCCAAGATGTAAGAGGGATTAGGCAATGTAATACACTGAAGGAAAAGTTTTTGAAAGACCAACTTGCATCTATTCATCAAAAACTTGATAAACTTGCTGAGTCACCTAAGCCTGTTGAGGCTGCTGGTACATCTCAACCTGCTGTACCAGATCCTAGAATTACAGAGAGGATAACTCTGCTGGAGCAGACAATGCAAGGAAGGATCACAGCTATTGACACTAGAACTGAAATCATTGAGAGTCAACTGAACAACCTAGTAGTCACACAGGAGAGTGTACATGGCCTACTGTCCCGTTTTGTTGATGATGTCAATAAGGGGGAAGAAAGCCAAACAACAGTAGCAAAAGAGGCTGCTAGAATTTTTGCAAAGAAAAGATGGGAAGATGATACTAATGCATTCAAAGAACCTGCACCTGGCAGACTTCCACTCACTGTTGATCTTCTCAAACAATACAAGAAGGTATACTACAACCGAAGAAGACCTTATCATGACAAGGGCTTTCATGAAGGTCTAAACTCATTTTTGGGCTTAAAATTTTGGGAAGCAAGAGTTAAAGCCATGAGGGCTTCACATAGAGGTGGAAGAGGTGGTAGAGGTGGAAGAAGTTTACCTGCCACAAATGCAAAGGAATCACTGAATGAGTTTAAGGAAGTTTACATGAGGTTAGGCTTCAGGGCACATCAAATAAATCTAACTCTACCTGAAGCATGGCATTGGTTGAAACAAGTGAACCCTCATATTAACTTTGATCTCATTGAAAATGAATGGATGAGAGAAATGATCAGAGAAATCAGAACTTACCAAGAACAAGTGTAGAAGGCAAGAGAAGAAAGAGAAACAAGTGTAGATCAGCATACTTCTAATGTTTCATCCTTGCTGATTCTAGTTTGTAATAATTGTGAACAACTGATTATAATGAAAGTTGACTAAGTTTGTTCTGTTGTTGTTTTTGATCTTTTTGTTTTGCTGTTAGGAGAGGGTATTGGCATCATCACCAAAAAGGGGGAAATTGTTGGACTTATTTTTATGTTTTAGTGATGAGTGCCAGACTAGCTGTTATAGAGCAAAGGCAAAAAGATGTCTAGATCAAATGTATAGGTTTATTAGGGTTTGATCTTTGTATAGGTTTGATCAAACAAGATCAGAAGTCGGTGACTTACGCCAGATCGGGTCTAGATCGAGAGGGTAGTTAGGTCAGTGAGACTTACCAGAACTCCGCCAAGACTGAAGGCTAAGGGGTCAAACTCAGTTAATGAAGGCTAAGGGATCAAACTTAATAATTCAAGTCAAGGATATGGAATCAGAATTTAGGGAAGTCTGTAATGACCTAAACTGATTACATATACCTTGTGTACAAGGTCTAAGTTCCACATGTTAAGTGGTGATTGGAACTTAGTTATATGCAAAATGGTGTAATCTAACTTCATAAATAAAAGTTAGATAAAAGATAGTTAGCAAAATATGGATCAGCTAACTAATAAGTATATCAGCAGACTTATTATCTCAGGAACCTGCTGATACACATACATCGAATTATTCAAAGGTTACATTGGAAGAAAACATTGATAAGGACAGCTAACAACCTCTGATTTATCAAACAAATCAATGGTTAAGATTAAAGGAACGTTGGGATGATTCAGACCTTTATCCAATGGATATAAGTCAAAGGGTGGTCGATCAGTAAAGCGTCAAAAGCATTTCGACAAAGGTGTCGATTACTATGAATAGTGACTGAAGGCAAGTCAAATGGGACAAATCTGAAACGGCTATGTTTGAATTTCAAACATAAGTCACAAGGACTTCTACCTATAAATAGAGGACTCCTAATTCAGATACAAGTGATGAACATTGATGAAAATTAAGGATCCGTATTGAGCAATCAGAATTAACTCGATCAAAGCACCCTGCTGACCCTACTGAGCTTTAATCTGCTGATCCAGAAAATCTCTTCAAATGTAATCTGCATTCAAGCTATATCAAGTTTACACACTTGAAGATATCAAGCTGCTGATCATTTCATCCTGATCAAGCTGCTGAAAGCTGAATCACTTACTTGATTCAATCTTTCTTTTACAAGAATCTACTAAAGACAGTGAAGCATCTTTAGGGTGTGAAAGACTGTTGTTTGTGGTGGAGCTGGTGAAGAGGCAATCCTACCCTTCAAGGACCAGTGGAAGACTTTGGAGCAGCAATCCTACCTGTTCCAAGTGTTCAGTTTGTGAAGCCATAGTTATTGGTGAAGGACAAGAAACCTAGGGATTTTTGTAACTGCAACCTCAAGAACCTCTAGTGAATTTCCTCCAACATCACAGGAGAAGAGTGGACTGATAGGATTACACCACCTGGAACCACTATAAAATTTGCCTACTTACTTTCTGCATTTATATTCTGCACTTAGTATAACTTGCACATCAATCTACTGAATCTAGCAAATGAATTCACACACATACACTACTGAGTATCTAATACTTGGTATCATATTTAACAACAAGTAACAAGGCTTAATTTTTGATATATTTCCACTGCATAAATTCAGTAAGTTCATTTAGTCACAGACTCATCAAGGTCGTGAGACTATCAAGTATCGAGATGTCTTGAAGTTGTTGAGTTTGTTAACTCCAAAAGTTTGAAGTGTTAAGTTTATTCACCCCCTCCCCTCTAAACTTAACCAAAGCCTTTTCATGGGACCAACAGAGGTCTACAAGACAAACATGCATAGCTTGTTCAATATTGGAAGATGAGTTTGTAGCATTGGATACGGCTAGAGAAGAAGCTGAATGGCTTAGGAATTTCTTGGAGGATATTCCTTGTTGGCCAAAACTTGTGGCTGTTATCAGCATACACTGCGATAGTCAGTCGGCTATAGGAAGGTCACAGAGTTGTGTGTATAATGGTAAGTCTTGATACGTATGCCGGAGACACAACACCATTAAAAAAATTGATCTCTAATGGTGTGATTTACATCGATTATATAAGATCAAAGGAGAATCTTGTGGATCCTCTTACAAAGGTTTAGTTAGAGATCAGATGTCAATATTAAAAACTGGAATGTGATTGAAGCCTATAACGCATGTTTCTTTGTAGTGGCAACCCAACCATGTTGACTGGAGATCCCAAGATCATGGTTCAAAAGGGACAACTAAGCTATAAGGAACAGTCCAGCACTTACCCATTCTGAGAGAATAAAAGTGTTGTCTGCAGAGGGTGTGAGGTTAAGCTTAGCTTTTAATGATTCCTATATCTTGATATTCAAGTGGGGTAGGGCAGAATACCCTTGATAGGAGGTCACCTATGTAAGTGCGAAGTGGGCTGCTTCTATGAGAATTTTGAGGCTTGAATTCTCTAAAGCACTTTCTAAAACCAAGTGTTGTCCAGGGCCGAGATGGACACAACCATTGAGAACCAAAAGGTGCTAGGGGAATTATTGTGTGAGTGCTATTGTCTTGGTTTACACTAAAGGCTGAACAGTTCAAGACCTAGTTCACTGATTAGCCAAGTAAATCTGATAGTACTTCACTAAGGCAGGTTCAAGGCCAGAAGTTACCTCTCCTGATGCCATATTTTTCCGTCTGACTTCTCTTCAGAGTCTGCATTTGCATGTACATTAATTTTCATTCATGTGGGGGATTGTTGGGGAAAAAGCCCCTTTTGAAGGGATGAACGATCAACTTTAGCGCTAATTACGGATAGGCTCCGATGTATGTCATCGAGAGTTAATGATATGATTAAATACTCCATACGGAGTAGTTGATGATGGGCTTTTGAATCACTCGATTCGGATATAGGGTGAATGAGAAATTAATGGCTAAAGTTGGTAGAAAATATGTAGGAGATGAGTGTTGAAGGGAGGACCTCACCCCATTCTCCCATATTGGAAACTTGAGTGTTGGGAACTCAAGTGATAAGAGCTAGTGTGTCTCTTATGGATGTGCCCCAAGGGGCAAGGAACTATTGTGCAGGAGGGAGGACTTAGATTATTCCACACGCGCGCACCCGCCGCCGTCCGTCCGGGTCGGCTCGGCTTGGCTCGGTCGGGTGTTGACATTAATTTTTTGGACAAAATTTCTTTATGAAATTAACCAAAATTATGTTTGTACACGTGGCATGTGATTGAGTCATCAGACCAATCAGAATTCAAGAATTCGTGTGATTGAGTCATCCGACCAATCAGAATTCAAACGACATGTCATCCGACCAATCAGAGTTGATGAGTAGGTCGGCTAAGCAAGTCAACACGCCACTTGACTTTTCTTGAGGGAAAAGTCGGTCATTACTTTTCCGAGGGGAAAAGTTTGATGATGTGTCTCGGCCAATCAGATTTGAGCATTGACTCATCCCCTCCACTATATAAGGAACCCCATGGATGAAAGTTTATCATTCGATTTTCACTAGTCTTTTCCACCACAAAACGTCTAGCATATAGATCTAGTTGATGAGTAGAAGAGAAGTCAGAGCACCATGTAAGTTCGCCGGAGCTCAGATTTTTGAAGTGTCTCTAAATCCGAGACGTAAAGCCGTTGTATCTTGGGAGACAGTTGCTACTACCGTGGGCACCATACCGGAGCAATTTGTCTTAAGAAAAGAGTAACTACTCGCCTCAGTTTGATTTTTAGTCCTTTGTTTTCTACATCAAACTTTTATTGTTCATTGTTTGAGTTAGATCTATATGATAGTATAGATTGTGTTAGATCTGTTAGATAATATGACTATTTCTATTTATTATTGATGATACGGGATTTCACCCCTCCACGTGGAATTATTTAATTGGTCCAGCTGGCGTGTAGAAAAGTCCAAGTTTACTATCCACATCGGATCGAATACGAGACGAATCAGTGGTCACCACAACAGCCAGCGGATCTTGCAAGTATCCCTTCTTGAACACCCATGTCGGTTTGTCACGAGTCGATACCATGGTCCCAGTCCCGATTCCTAAGCCCAACATCCTGAGGGTTACTTGGTCAAGGGGCAAGGCCCAGTGAGGGTTATTTATGTCAATAGACTAAACCGCCTTAAGTTTAGGGCAGAATAAGGACATGTGCCTATAAATACACTAATCCAGGAACTACGTAAGGCTTGATTCCTGGACATTACACAGGATACGTAGGCAATCCAAGAACACCAAAAACCACAATCTTTTATACAGTTCGAGCTGTGCACATTCTTTCTTGACTCACCCTTAGATTACACGTGGCCCTGATAATCCGGTGGTGCATTATTTAGCATCATCATTTGGCGCTAGAAGGAGGGCCTTCTACCGGTGAGTTGATAAAGATATCGCAATGGCACCCCAAGCAAGGAACAAGAAACCAACGAGCAGCAAGAACCTACAGATCGAAGAACACACGGATATGGATCCAGCAGGGGTTCAAACCCAAGTTCAGGAAGTCCCCACTGGATCTAGACCCGTAGTTGCAGAGCCCTCAAGACCTCAACTTCCCCCGCAGTTATAGGACATGGCAAACCACTTAGCGTCGTTAGACGAAGACGCCCTGAAAAGAGTGGTGGCCTCCGCATTCATAGGTAAGGGAATTTGTAACCCCCCTGAGGAACACCTGTTAGACCCACCGGGTCGGAAGGAGATTGAGAATGCCAGGGGGAAGAAGCCTGTCGATCCTCGAGAAGAGTGTGAGGATGAAGTAGAAATCAGCATAACCAAGAAGCGTCCTGGGCACGAAAAGCAACAAAGGCAAGTTGAGGATAGTATTCGTAATGAGTTCAATCGCATCGTAGGGAAAGAACAGGTCACAGAATGGCTCGAGTCGCCTTTTAGCCCCGAGATAGAGATATACACGATGCCCGAATCCTTTAAGCCACCAAAGATGGAGCCTTATGATGGTACTACGGACCCAGAGGACCATCTGTATCGATATATATCACTGATGAGACTGAGGAATGCCAACGATGCTATGAAGTGTCGTGCCTTCGACACCTTGCTTACGGGTCGAGCTCGGGAGTGGTTTCATAAGCTACGACCCGGGTCGATTTCAAGTTTTATACAGTTGGGACAGAAATTTTGAGATGCCTTCATTGGGAACAAGAAGTTCCACCTCAGTGCTACTCACCTTATGAATATCAAACAAGAGAAAGGAGAGTCAACAATCGATTTCATGAGGCGTTTCAATCTCGAGGCTATGAAGGTGCACAATGCCAGTGATGCCCTTCAGGTCAATTCATTTGTTGGAGGATTGCGTAATATGAAGCTTTATGATAATCTTTCCAAGAAGATGTCAAATGATATGGACGAATGTGTAAACATAGTCCATAGATTTTGCCAAGGTGGAGAGGCAGTGCGCTTGCACACCATTTCACTTGGCCTCAACTCGAGGAATGACACCCGAGGCCAGACCAAGGGTCAGCCTAAGGGTCGGAATGATGAAGGAAAGTCCAATGTGTTCGATCGATTGACCGCACCGATATCGGATCGGCTCGGAAAGAAGGGAAATTTGAAAGAGCGAGTTTCATCCCTCTCACCGATCTCGGGGGGAGGTGCTGGCCATAATGATTAAGAAGAATATCGCTCGAACACCCAAGCCGATGTCCAAGGATCCTGAGAAGAGAAAGAACACCCACAAGTACTGTGACTATCACAAAGATGTGGGGCATGATACAGAAGAGTGTTTCGACCTAAAGAGAGATATTGATGCCTGTATTCAAGAGGGTCGGTTGGACGAAGTGATTGACAGATCAGAGAAGGACGAGCCAAAGGGCCGTCGAGAATACAAGAGAAAGAGTTATAACGGGGGAGAGACCGATCGCCGCGACGAGATAATCGGAGGCGTCGGGATAGGTCATCCGAGCCGAGTTACAGAGAAAACCCTCGAGATGATCATCGAGAAGATTTGAACCGAGACCCTCACGGAGATAACCGCATCGGGTATGATGTCAACACAATTGTTGCAGAACATGAGTCAGATCGACATCGATCATGTCGATAGTTGATGAGAGATAAATTTATGATCATTATTATGACATTTCGCCCCACTTTTGATACCATTTTGAGCATTATTGTACCAATTCAAGTCAATTATCCCTTATATTTATCTAATTATGTTAGTAGTAGTTATTATGTAAAATATCGTGTTTTTATAAGTTTTTACTAAGTTTTGTACCGGTTTAGTAACCGGAGTATTGTGTCGGATTTACGTTTGGTGTTTTGGTACTTTATTGCAGGATTATACGTTTACCAAGATCCCAAGTGACGACATTTTTTGAGCCTAAAAACATATCTTTTGAGGAATAGAAGATTATGCCATAAGCTAACAAGTTCGAACAGATCAATTGTCCTTAGTACTTCTACCATAACCTATCATTGACGGACATTTGACCTGACTTAGAGGCATTTTCAGAGAAAAAGTCCTTAATGAAAGTTGTAGGCCTTCAAAAGAGCTTTCCAACGAATATCAAATCATGTCAACTGAGGTCTACAGCTCGAGATAGGTTTTTACTTAACATCCGATATGTTGCATGGCGGCACGCGCCGAGAAGGCCGAATATGGCGGGAAAATCTCTCGAATCAGGCCCACAAGATCCTAATGATTAAAAATGCATCGTGTAATAGTCTATGGGGCGGATCGAGGGAATCAAAGAAGCTTAGGTTCACAACGGAGGTGGGTTATGGACTTAAAGATGATATCCCAAGCTCCCACAGTCACAGTGAAGGTTTGGTAATAGAGGAAGTGATTAGCCGGGGGCGGATAAAGAGAGTCTGTGTTGATAGTGGAAGTGCTGTCAACATCCTTTACTACTCAGCCTTCAAAGCCATGAAGCTGAGGGATGAAGACATTGTACCTTTATCAACACCATTGTTTCGTTTCACAGGTCAGGTGATCTACCCTGTCGGGTCAATAAACTTGCTAACCACAGTAGGGGATGGAGAGAAAGGCAGAACAATGGAGATGACGTATGTCGTAGTCAAGGCCCCATCGGGGTACAATGCGATATTAGGTCGACCTGCCTTATACGACCTGAGAGCCATCATTTCAACATTCCACAATAGCATGAAATTTCTCACCTGGTATGGTACCCATGAAGTGAAAGGAGACGTCGAGGTAGCCAGGAATTTTAGTTTGGTCACAATTAAAGGGAAAGGCGTTGGGCAAGTGCTGGTTGAGGAATTGATCCCTGATGAAGTGGAAGATCGAAGCTGGGTCTCTGTCGATCCGACAGAAGAGATTCGTGTATGGAAAGAGGAAGAGGGCCAAGGGGTCCAGATCGGGAAGTGGATACCACACCCCGACATGAAAGCTTTGGTAAACATTCTTGTTGAATATCGAGACGTTTTCGCTTGGAAGGCAGACGACATGCCAAGCCTATCGGTAGATATAGCAGTGCATCGACTAAATGTCGACCCGAGAAGGAAGCCGATACGGAAAAAGAAGAGAAACCTCACCCCAGAGAGGAAAGAGGCTGTAAATAAAGAGGTTGATAAATTGTTAGTTGCTGGGATTGTCAAGGAGGTATTCTACCCAGACTGGTTAGCCAATCCGGTCTTGGTTAAGAAGCCTGATGAGAGCTGGCGGATGTGCGTGGATTTTACGGATCTTAACAAGGCATGCCCTAAGGATTCATATCCTCTCCCAAAGATTGATCAGTTGGTCGACTCGACCCTGGGTTTCGAGGTATTCGGTTTTCTAGATGCGTATAGGGAATATTATCAGATTTTCATAGACCCTCAAGACTCGGAGAAAACCGTGTTTATCACAGAGTTTGGCACGTTCTGTTTCGTGACGATGCCGTTTGGACTAAAGAATTCAGGCGCCACTTACCAGAGGGCAGTTAATAGAATTTATGAAGAATAGATAGGTCGAAATATGGAAGTCTATGTAGACAATTTATTGATCAAGAGCAAGTCCATGGGGCAATTTCTTGTCGATGTCAGAGAGGTTTTCGAGGTGTTACGGGCTGCAAACATGAAGCTCAACCCGAAGAAGTGCACTTTTGGGGTTCGATCTGGGAAATTTCGGGTTATAAGATATCGAGAGATGGAATTCGAGCTAATCCCGATAAGATCGAGGCCCTCAAGAACATGCCTACACCTCGTAACTTCAAAGAAGTGCAATGATTGATAGGTTGGATGGCGGCCCTCAACCGTTTCTTATCGATATCAGCACAAAGAGCCCTGCCTTTTTTCAAGATATTGAAGAAGGCAAGTCCGTTTCAATGGGATGACAAGTGTCAGGAAGCATTGGAGGACCTGAAGAAATATTTGTCTGATTTACCAACACTGTCTTCACCTCGGGAAGGAGAGAAACTCCTGGTTTATCTAGCAATCTGTGAAGAGGCAGTGAGTGCAGTGTTGGTTCGAGAAGGGGAGCAGGGACAGATCCCAGTATACTTTGTGAGCAAGGCGCTGCACGGAGCTGAGGTCAAGTATACACCTGCCGATAAGTTAGCGTTGGGTCTGGTTCACGCATCGAGGAAGTTGAAACCTTATTTTCAAGCACACCCAATTGCTGTAATAACTGATCAACCTCTGAAGCAAATTCTGGCCAAGCCCGAGACATCGGGTCGATTAGCAAAATGGGTTGTTGAGTTGGCAGAGTATGACATCGAATTCTTGCCTCGGACAGCAGTTAAAGGCCAAGCTCTGGCAGACTTCATTGCCGAAGGTCTATCTATTCAGTTAGAGGAGGAGAAACAAACACCGGACGAACAGTGGACCATCCATGTCGATGGTGCATCTAGTAAAGAAGGATCGGGAGCCGGTTTACTATTGGTCAATCCGAAAGGGGAGGAGTTCCCTTATGCGCTCCGATTCGAGTTCAAGGCTACCAATAATGAGGCAGAGTATGAAGCAATGATTACGGGTCTGTAGCTGGCATCCAATTTGGGGGTCGAGAATCTCCTGGTATACAGTGACTCTCAACTCATAGTCAATCACATAAGAGGTGAGTATGAAGCCAACGAGGAAGCTATGAAGAGTTATCTGAAAGTAGTCCAAGGATTGATACTGAAGTTTAAGACAGTTCGTATCGAACAAGTACCTCGAAGCGAAAACAAGAGGGCCGATGCGTTGTCCAAACTCTCATCAAATTTCAAATCGAAGAGGAAAGTTCTAGTAGAAATGTTAGCAGAACGGAGCTATAATGAGGTCGATGTGCAACCAGTTATTCAGGGATCAACATGGATGGACCCGATAGCTCTGTACTTGAAAGATGGAATTCTCTCGTCTGACAAGTCCCAAGCCAGAAAGATTCGACTGCAAGCCTCCAGGTATGCCTTGTTTGACTATGTCCTTTATCTAAAATCATTTGTAACGCCTTTGATGCGATGTGCATCGGAAGAAGAGGGGGCTTATCTTCTCGAAGAGATACATCGAGGGGTTTGTGGAAACCACGGTGGAGCTCGAATGTTAGCAAGAAAGTGTAAACTAGCAGGCTATTTTTGGCCGTCCATGCAAAAAGATGCAAATCGATTGGTCATGAGATGCAGAGCTTGTCAAGTGCATGATGGGGTGACACACCAGCAAGCACAGGAGATGAACGCCATCGAATCGGTATGGCCGTTCGATGAGTGGGGAATCAATATAGCCAGGCCTTTACCTCGAGCTCCGGGTAACTTCAAATATGTAGTGGTCGCAGTTGATTATTTCACGAAGTGGGTCGAAGCCAAAGCTCTTACCGACATCAGGGCTCAGACCATCAAAAAATTTCTATGGGAAAATATTTTGTGCAGGTTTGGAATTCCAAAGTATCTGATCTCGGATAATGGAACTCAATTTCTAGATGACAGAGTACAGAACTGGCTTGGGGAATACAAGATTGAGCATAGAACGACCTCCGTGGCCCGACCTCAGTCCAATGGACAGGTCGAACAGACAAACAGGCAAATAAAATTTGGTTTGAAGAAGCGGCTAGAGGATGAAGGACGGGATTGGGCAGCTCAACTACGAAGCATTCTATGGTCGTATCGGACGACACCAATTCGGCCACGCAGGAAACTCCCTTCGCCATGGCTTACGGATGCGAAGCCGTCATACCTGCGGAGATCGGGTTATCCTCACCTCGGGTTTTGGCCTACAACGTCGAGACAAATGATGCGGATCTGCGACAAGAAAAAGACAATGTCGAGGAAAGAAGAGAGGTTGCTGCGCATCGTATAGCCAATTACAAAAGAAAGATTTCGCAATATTATAATGCAAGGATGAAGTACAAATACTTCCAAGTGGGGGATCTCGTGTTAAGAAAGAACGAAGCAAGCAGACAGGGCCCAATAGGCAAACTTGAGCCAAATTGGGAAGGTCCGTACAAGATTTTAAAAGTTCATCCTAAGGGATTGTATCAACTGGGTAGGTCAGATGGAAGCACAGTGCCTCGAACTTGGCATGCCACCAACCTCAGAAGATACTATTTTTGATTTATTTTGTTTATTTTACGACTTTTGCAACTCTGCTTTTCTAATTATTTGTAACAAGTCGATATGACAATTGATTTCGATGCTATTTATCCAAGCAATTTTCTTTTCTAAATATGCTATACTTACAAGTTCATGTAAAAAAGAAAAACGGGGGCAGAAGGAAAAAGAGCAGAAGGAAAAAGAGCAAAATTCGACCCCAACGGCAATTCCTCGACACGATGGAGTCAGAATAAAATGGTTAATAAAGCCAAGTCACTGACCGTGCTTATATCACTCCCGACTTGCCAATAAGCCACGATGCGAGGCGGTCGGAAGATCCCACGATGGATACCTAATTCGACCAGATCATAAGCACCACGATGTGCGACAGTCGAATAAGGAATTTTCAATTCGACCAAGTCATAAGCCTGACGAGGCAGGACAGTCAAATCGAGCTCCGACCAAGTAGCCAAGTCAAGCCGATAAGGCAATACAATGCCGGGTCGACTCATATTAAAGTGTACCATGAGTCATGGACTCATACTACACTTCGAGGGGCCACAGGGGAATTAAGTCCAAAGGACCACACTCCACAAGGCAACGTTTGCAAGGGAATTAAGTCGAAAAAGACTACACCCTAGACATAATCAACAATGAGAAAGACATTCCATGGAAAAGCATATATTGAAATTCAAAAATCAAAAAATTGGTGAGTTTCAGAGATCGAATCACAGATTCGACTCGACAAATATCACATCCAGATAAGTAAAAAGTCAATAAAATTTCATTACAAGCCAGATCGAATTAAAATTGTTCAGAAAATAATAGCAAGAAATAAGGTCAAGCAGTAGGTTGGTTAGATGTCGAGGCGTTGGGGTCGACGGGATCCTCCGACTCGAGGTTCTCCTCACCATCTCCCTCCATAGCAGGGACCACATACATGTCATGTAGAGAGGTGCCAGCCTTGAATTCTGTGAAGTATCGACCATAACGAGGGATGGCCTCAGGATCGTATAGGTGGGCCTTCTCGATGCTGGACACTTCGAAATCCGGAACAACCGCCTTGACCTGATCGAGAGCCATCGAAAATCCCCCTTTCATAGCTTGAATCATCAACAACGTCAGGTCATTCTCAAGCTCTTCACAAGCCCGAAAATCCTTCTTGGCCAGCTCCAGGCGAGTCGTGAAACTGTCGACCTCAAACTGAAGGTCGTCTCGGGCCTTAAGGGATTCTGCCAGCTCGGCTTTTGTTTTATCGAGCTCCGATTTAACCTTCACCAGCTCAGCATCTCTGTCAGATATATCTTTGTGAGCTTTGGACAGTTCATCTCGGGAAATTGCCAGGTCAGACTCCAGTTTGACGCGCCGATCATCCAGCTTGCTCACCTTAGCTTTCTGCTTCTCGATGTCGGAGGTCAGCCTGGTGATTGTCTCTCTCTGCTCCTCCAAGGCGGCAGATGGAGACTCGATTCTCTTTAAAGCCACTTTGGTCATTAGCCGAGCCTGCAAACAGAAGGGTGTAAATTTGGGAAGTAAATAAAAATCACAAAATTAAAGGAGTTAAGTGGAGACTCACAGCTCGGATGACTTTGGAGTACCAATCTCCCAGCTCCTCAGGGTCTATGGCCTCCACCTTAGCAAGACTCATGCTGGGGATCACCTCGATGCCGCTTGAGCCTTGAGGGGAAGGTTGCGAGCTTCCTTCCCGACTCCATGCCTCACCTTGGTGGTCTTTTGGCATTTTCTCGGAACGAGATCTCCCTCAGCCTGCTCAGTCACCCGAGCCTCGTCAGGTTGATCTCTCAGAATGTCCGATGTCGACACCGGAGTTGGAGCTCGGGCCGGAGTCCTCTGACCTCCGGAGATTATTGCACCAGACGTGGGCTTCTTCGACCTGATACCAGCGAGTTCTTGAATCTTTTTGGGATCGACTTTTTTGGGGTCAGGCACTTTGCCCACCGCCTCGAATTTTGAAAAGAATTCCACTGCAAACAGAGACAGATTGACGTCAGTACTCAGTCAAAACAAATGCAAGTATAAAAATATATGCATATGGTAAATACACAAAAGTGTAGCAGCTCGACAGAGCAAATAAAAGTCCTACATAAAAATCGAACATCCTCATCGAGTTCCAGATAGGCACCCGGACCCGCCGTCTCGACATCAGCAAAAGGGTACAGAGAATGTAGGTTTCGAGTCGCGACATCGGGGGTAACCCTCTCGAGAACCCTGCATACACGGGGGACATCAGAATCGAGCCTATCATGCATTTTCCTGGGCCTCTTGTACCACGTATGGATATCGATATCTTCCAACCCATGTCGGATGAAGAAGAAGTGAGGTTTCCACTCGCCCTGAGACGAGGTCCCTCTTCTCACAAACTCTGGGACCAGGGGGCGCCTCTGAAATGTGTACCATCCCGCATCCTGTAGGCCTTGGATCGCATAGTACTGTCGGAACAAACGAACGGTAAATTCGACCTTGGCTATCCGAAACGCCAATACGAAGCCCATGACACTCCTAATCCCATTTGGAGCGAGCTGAGTTATGCAAATCTGATAATGTCTGAGGACTTCTATGAGGGACGGGTCGAAGGGAAACCGTAATCCCTCTTTCAATTGTGCCTCGTATATGGCACAGAACCCAGGAGGAGGGTCACAGGTGTATTGAAACCGACCATGTGACACTTTGATATTTTCGGGTGAGTATGGAATGCCGTATCTCAGACAGATGGCTTTTGCCTTCTCCTGAGTCAGATTGGATATGCAACCGTATGGACCTTGACCCTTCATCCTCGTTTGACATTTGGCAGCATGTCGAGAAGATGATTCTTCTTCTCCTCTTTCTTCTTCTTCTCCGGCAACTCTCTCACCGGATGCAGGCTGTTGCTCAGAAACTGTTCTCTCCGTCGATTCTTCTTCTACCACAACAACTTCTTCCCTATTTTGAGAATCACTCTCGCTACTAGACATGGACGTGAGAAAAGGTAAAGAAACAAAAAACGAAGGAAGAATTTGGGATGAGATTAGGGCTTACTTGAGATTTGCAGAAATTGGGAATGGCAAGTGAGAAACTTCAATGGCTTGGACTCCTTTTATGCTTCACAATCCCCAAATGATTTGAAAGGGCAAGATTGGGGGCAGTTATAGGGGTGGAAGCGCGATAATCAAGGACAGAATCCCCGCGTGGACCAATAAAAAACGCTTCGTTTCCTGCACTCATTAATGTTGATACAGTATGACGTCATCCTAGGACAGCCTAGGTCGACTAGAGAGACAACTGTATTCCCGCCTAAAGAAGACCACGTGTTGAAAATATAATTCAAATTTTCAGATCCGACCTCAGAATACGGTATGAGCTTCACTCCGATCTGGGGGGCTTATGATGATACGGGATTTCACCCCTCACGTGGAATTATTTAATTGGTCCAGCTGGCGTGTAGAAAAGTCCAAGTTTACTATCCACATCGGATCGAATACGAGACGAATCAGTGGTCACCACAACAGCCAGCGGATCTTGCAAGTATCCCTTCTCGAACACCCATGTCGGTTTGTTACGAGTCGATACCATGGTCCCAATCCCGATTCCTAAGCCCAACATCCTGAGGGTTACTTGGGCAAGGGGCAAGGCCTAGTGAGGGTTATTTATGTCAATAGACTAAACCGCCTTAAGTTTAGGGCAGAAGAAGGACATGTGCCTATAAATACACTAATCCAGGAACTACGTAAGGCTTGATTCCTGGACATTACACAGGATACGTAGGCAATCCAAGATACATTCTTGGACTCAGACATAGAACACCAAAAACCACAATCTTTTATACAGTTCGAGCTGTGCACATTCTTTCTTGACTCACCCTTAGATTACACGTGGCCCTGATAATCCGGTGGTGCATTATTTAGCATCATCAATTATCTAATTTAATAATCCGTAATTAGTTCCGTAAATTACGGACCTGTTCCGTAAATCATTCCACACACGACACCTATCAGTAGGTATAAAATAGAGACCATGACCGTGACGGTGTTGCGGTTCTTCTATATATATATATATATATATATATGAGGAAATACCATGGTCCAGTCAATATAGAAAAACTGGACCGCCCATTTTATCGTTAGATAAACATAAAAATTCACAGAACCGTTGGATCTATTTGGTGCACCATTACATATTATGTTCCATTAAATTTGCTGTTACCGGTTAATTAAGTCACCGGTTGCACTGTTAAAAGATTCATCAACCAAATTCCAAAATACAGTGCTTTTCAAGTGAATGTTTTAAGTGGGGCTTGACTACTTAAAGATCTTAAAATCGTTATATATATCTGTTGAACAATATGTTGTGAAATTTCTCACATTTAATTTGATGCTATGGATCTTTTTCGGAACCAACTTCACCGGTCGATGCCGGACTTCTTTGCCGGAGCTGGAAGTGTTTGCAGCTATGGGAATTGGGAACACAACTTCACCGGAAGCATCCTCTAGGACTAAGGACACGCAGAAATCTTCAAAATTATGACCTAAGCTCGAACAAATTAATGGGAACTTTACCAACAAACCTATCTGTTGCAAAAAAAAAAAATTGTTGGTAAGTTTCTATTCGGCCGGAGGTTAATGTGGTTAATGGGAACTTGAATTCGACGGAGTTAATGTGGTTTTTTAAGGAAAAAAATATTATTGTTTTTTTAAGGTAAATTATTTACCGGTTTAGCAGGTTAAAAAGATTGATTAGGTGTGTTATTGTACATATTATTTACGGTATACTAAAACAATGATCCAACGGACTTAATTATTTATATCTTTTTCAACAGTAGAGATTAAAAAACTGCACCATTAGAGAACTGGACTGTAGCCGCTTCTCATATATATGATGCTAAGGTTAAAATAAGAAAATAAAATTAAAATAAAAGATAGCTACGAGGTTATTCCTTTGTGTATTATTCTCTTCACATAATTGTAATAGGAATATATCTCAGAAAATATTATTTGGTTCATACTCTAAATATTAGACATGTGAGAATATCTTTAAGATTTCACTAAGAAGTGCACATTTATGTATTCAATCATACCAAATTACTCCTTTTTAGCATTAGTGTCGCTAGCCTTTCTCTTTAAATCACGGCAATGGCTGCAGTCCAAATTCCCTGCTCTCATTATTTTTTTTATTTTTTTTCCCTCTCTTGTGATCTTAAATATTTGAACATTTTTAAAGTTATTTTTTACTATCTAATACTACCTCCGTCCCTATTATAAGTTATCCTAATATTTTTCATCCGTCCCACAATATAAATTATTCACATATTTTAATACAATAATTAATGTTCTTTTTATTGTTTTACCTTGATTCCATAATCCAAAGCTTTAGAATATTTTAATCAGCCTAAGGACATTTTAGTCCAAACTATCCAAGTTGGATCATGTATTGAGTTTTTAAATCTTTGTGCATAAAGCTAGGATTATTTATAATATGGAACAGAGGTAGTATATTCCAATATCAAGACCAATGTATAGCTTATTCTTCCCATCCCTAAAAATTAGTCGCCAATTCCAACCACAGTGCGACATCCATTAAAATAAAATAAATAACATTCCACCCATCTTATTGTCAAAAAAAAATTATGAATAATAATAGCACACACCAAATTTCAAAAATTCTTCCGTTCAGACTGTTGTCGTTGAAATCATCGTATAAAAGAATATTTTTATATCCTATATATAAAAATACTACTCCTGGCCTAAATTATAAGTCATCTTTAATTTTCACATTGACAAGAAAGTAGTTAAATGTAATTAATGTAGGGATAAAATGTCTAATACACCCTTGACTATCATAAATACAACAATTGTGGAGTAAATAAAAGTGGTTGGATTGATATAAATTAGGAGTAAGATAAGGAAAATGTTCATTAATCTTTCTCTTGATATTGTGAATGAAACATATTATATTACGAAAAAAAAAAATTAGGATGACTTATATTTTGGGATAGGAGGTAGTAATAAGTTAACGTCTTTCCACATAATTCTTCCGTTCATTTTGTTATTCTTGAAATTGCCGTATTGAAAAAAATAATGCTTATTTAAGAGTAAAAAATAATGTTGTATCGTATAAAGGTAATAAGTTAATGTGTCAAATAAAAATACAAAATAATAGATGAGATAATAATTTTAAGACAATCATGAACTACGATTGAAAATGTTAAATTATGGTATTGTAAGGGCAACTCCAACAGTTCCACCATTTTTGCGCACCATTGTACCAAAATGGTGTAAAATTACACCTTTCTCCAAATATTCTACACCAAAATTTACACCAAATAAAATATTTCAAGAATATTCCATATTAATTTCATTTTAAAAAAATAAGAATAAATATGTCTTTCATCAAATAACAAAAGACACATTTAAAAATTAATGTATGATGTATGAATAATATATTAAATGGAAAATTAGGGATAAGGACACAATCTGAAATATTTTTAAGTAACAGGACAACTACATATTTTTTATAGGGAGAAGGACAACTGCATAATTTTTATAGCGAGAAGGACAAACAGTGAATCCCGAAAATCAGTGAATCTCCCCAGTGAATCCCGAAATCAGTGAATTTCAACAGTGAATTTCGACAGTGAATCCCGAAAATTAGTGAATTTCGACGATGAATTTTGAAAATTAGTGAATTTCGATGATGAATTTCGTCAATTGAATTTAAGCAATGAATTTGAACACAAGTGAATTTCGACAGTGAATAAATAGTTTTGTCCTTTATGCAAAAGTTTCAAAAAACTGTCCTTCTACTCAATTGATGAATTATTTTTGTCCTTCTCCCTCATTCCCCCTATATTAAATTCGTAATACATTTATTTTAAAATAAAAAATGTCCTAAATTTTTTTTTTTTTTTTTTTTTTCGGAAACGAAAGGAGGGGGCGGGGATCGAACCCTGGACCTCTCACTAGAGGCCAGGGTAGACCCTGGTAAATCACCGCCAGAATTTATTTTTATTCAAAACGTGATTAAAATACTAACATTTATTAATATTACGGAATACAAAACATTTAATTGGACTACTGAAATACAAACGTTTATTAATATTAAAATATAGTCCTAATGTCAAATAAATGTATGATTTTTAATTTTAGTAATATTTTATAAATATTAAAACAAATTAAATAATAAAAAATTGAATTAATTAATTATAATAAAATATCATGTAAGTAATGTAATTTAATCAAATTAATGATACACAATAAATAATTTATACACATATATCTCACTTCTATATTAAATAAAACCAAAAAATAAAGGTGAAATGGGTTTTGGTGTTGGGTTACCCGACACCATTTTTGGTGTAAAAAGATAGGGCAATGGTGAAATGGGGAAAAAGTGATGTTGTTGCAGTATCCCCATTTACCTATTTTGGGGGAATGGTGCCGGGTCACCAACGGTTAGAGTTGCCCTAAATGATATACTTCCTCCATTTTTTTTATTTGTTATATTTCAGAATTTGTTATGCTTTTATTTATTAGGAAAAGGTCGTAGAGGACGGGTTTACATCTTATTTGTGGAAAAAGGACAAGAAAATAACGCTATGGTTGTAAAGGACAAAAAGTAATGTGTATCCTAAAATACCCTCTTTTATAACTACCCCATTCCTCCATTATCCCAAAATCTAGAAACCCTAGCCTCCATCCTCTCTTCTCGCAAATCCCCTCTCCTCTTTTGCATCGGATCTCACGATTCAATGCTCGATGATTATCAACACAAGATCGGACATTCAATGCTCGATGCTAGGAGAAGAGATGGCGGCGGATTTTACGATGAAGAAAGCGATTCGATTCGATGGGATTTTGCAACCGATGTATTTCCTCTTTCCCTCCGATTCGAATCAAGAGTAATTCAAATCAAGTTGGATCATAATCTCGAGGGCGAGCCCGTATATACGCATTCCTTTAATTGACTTAAACTCCGTTTTCCGGCTAAGCGGCGACGGCGACTTTCTTCAAGAAGAACGTGGTAGCTTCCACCATTTCAAAGATATTGTTGTTTCGTTAAGGACGCAATAACCGAAGAATTAGTGATTCTCTTCAATGGCTTTGTTTATTGCTTGGTTGCGAGATGCATATGGCGGTTGAATTGAGAATCTTCTCCGGTAGCCGGCGATCGCCGATCGGAAGTCGGAAGCCGTTGGTTGAACACACCCCTTTTATGAACACACCCCTTTTATACATTCGAATTTTTATACTGTTGAATTTTTTTTTTTTGTTGTTCTTTTCAAGAAGATAAGTTAAAATGTTCGTGATCATCTTTGGTTGAATTGATGAAGCGAGAAGAAGAATTCGCGATTTTTTCCAAGGGACATGTAGTAACGTTTCGGCATTTTTGTAATATTACTACATTTTTGTAATGTTACTACATTCTTGTATGAATATGCACGATCTTAAGGTACACAAATCACTATTGGGGTTCCTTTCCAAGTAGGGTATAGAAAGAGTAACGTTTTGGCATTTTTTCTATGAATGTGCCACGATCTTAAGGTACACAAATCCACTATTAGGGTTCCTTCCAGAGTAGGGTATAGAAAGCAATGGAAACACCCTCAAACATAGTAACACATAATGTAGTAACTCGTAGTAACACCAACACGTAGTAACACCAGCACGACTTTAATGTGAAAAAAAAAAATATTATCATTAAGGGTATTTTTGTACATCTCTTTTTTTTTTGTCCTTCTCAACCAAATATTATTTTTTTTGTCCTATTCTTCATTTAAGATGTAAAGTTGTCCTTTAGGACCACCACCCGTTTATTTATTTGTCGTTTTACATTTTCAATGCATCATTTATTATTTTTTTCTTCATTTACCAAAAAAGTATTTACATCTCCAACAAAAAATTACATTTCCATTACTAGAAACTCCTTTACCAACAAATTATTTACATCTCCAACAAAAAATTATATTTCCAATACTAAAAACTTCTTTACCAACAAAGTATTTACCTCTCCAATAAAAAAAAATACATTTCCAATAGTATCTTTTAGACATATTAATTATGACAGAAAAAAACGGGGGGGAGTACTAGTATTGTGTAGATAAATAGGAATTCGATGTATCGATTGTGAATAATTATATATTGTAATTCAAAGTGAATGACGTATGGAATAAAAATATGTTTCATATTTTTGACATTAACTTATTTTTTTTAAAATATGATTGATGGATTTCTTTTTTGATGCCGATTTCATTTTTTTAATGGATCTATATCTATACTTATTTACATATTGAAAAAGGAAAATAAAATCAATTTTGACTCAAACCCGGTAATTACCCGTTGTACCCGCTCCATACCCAGTTACGAATATGCAATGCAAATAAAAAAAATGTTACCACCTCCGTCTCAAAATATAAGTAATCCTACATTTTCAGATTTGTCCCATAATATCAGTTATTCTACATTATCAATGCAAAATTTATTACCCTTTTCTCTATCTTACTCCTAATTTATTATCAATTCAACCATTTTTCATTACTTAACAACTATTGTATTACTGATAGTCAAAGGACATTTTATACATTAACCTTCAAATTTATAACATTAAACCACTTTCTTAACATGTGTGAAAACCTCTAGGATGAATTTTAATTTGGGACAGAGGTAGTAGAAAAGAACGACATTAACTCGCCTAAACAGTAGTTACTCCCAATCCACTAAATCAACAACACATAAAGCTTGTCAAAGAACAAAAATAAATAAAATTAAATACTACATTCGTCCCACAAAAATTGTCCATTTTTTAAAAAAATGAATTAGCCCATGAAAAGTGTCCATTTAGAAAACCACTAAATCATTTAATGTATTTTTTTTCCCAAACACACTCCTATCATATCATTTAATGTTTATATATTCATTTCATATCCCAAAACAACATTTATTATGTGATCGGAGCATATATGTTTATCACTGCTTGAAATACAACACATTAATTATTTTTCTTAATCAGTGTATACAACAAAAAAATGATATTTTTATGGAACGGAGGTAGTAGTGTAAATCATTCCTAAAATCTCTCGCAATCACACATTTTGAATATATGGTCAATGCGCTAAATAAAGTAATAAAATCAAACATTAAATCTTCCCTAAAATCTCTCAGTAATAACTAAGCAGTAAATATAGCCGCTAAAAAACCAGTTGAATTTTGTGTTAGAGCACTTGTATCAGCATCTCATAACAGATTCTCTATTTTACAGACTCAAACACCACTTTTTCTAGTTTTACAGAATCTCTATAAAGGGTCAACTGCATGAGCATCTCAACTTACACATTCTCAATCCGGGACATAATACACCAGAATCTCTATTTACAGATTCTCTATTAATTTTATCAACTATTATCATAAATTGGTGAAATACTTATTGTAATTATTTATAAAGTGTGGTTGAGTAAACTTCGTAAGCCAGTTTTATCCCGATTTCTAATTTTTGTTGTTATACAAGAATACCATTCCAAATTTATTGCAATTTTTAGCTCATATTTATATTATATTGTAATGTTAATTAACTTATTCATATACAAGGAATTGAAGGAAAAGTTGTTATGCTTCTATTTACATTATATTGTTTTGCCAAACTATTTACATTATTGTTATGTTAATTAACTTATTCATATAGAAGGAATTGAAGGAAAAGTTGTTAGGATCCTATTTACATTTAATAAAGTTACTGTAACATTCTGATATTCGGGAAATGGCAGACGTGTCATTTTGCAAAAATGAAATATTATATTCTTTACTTCTTTTATGGAGTTAAGTATTTTGTGAATATATATGTATATAAGTTTCTAAAATATATATATATGTATTTTGGGAAAATCTGATTTTTAAGAAATAAGGAAAATAATAAGAAATTATTCTTTTTTGGGATTTTCTATTTAAGGAAAATAAATCCCATTAGTTCCCATAACCTAAAATAAATCAGAAAATTTCCTACACTCTGTGAATGGCGTGTGTGTGAGCAAAATAAGGGCTGAGAGTTTTTCTTCCAGTTTCTAGGGTGATTCATAACGGTTTTCAGATCAGAGTAGAGCAGCGGAATCGTCATAAAGAGGGCGTCGTTTCAACACAAGAAAGTTGGGACTTTGTCAAGGTATGATTTTCGGGCCCTAGATGTGTTGTTGAACGTTTTTGATGAATCTAAACTCCTAGATTCATAGTTTTGCTGGTTAGAAGCGTATGATCAAATCTAATCTAAGTTTGGGTTGATCACATAGGTTTTCTACGAAGGAAGGATCGTTTTGCTACAGATTTTCATAGCTTTTGAGTTGGATTAGCTTGCTTAATGGGAAGAGGCTCTTCTTACGTTTTATTTATGGTTTTAGGGATTAGATTGATGCTTGAATATGGTTTAGATGATAGAAATCATGTTGATTGATCGTTTAAGGCTTAAGGGTTGTTATTGTTGGAAGTAGCGCCCGAAAGATAATTTATGTATTTGTTTTATAATTAATAATGATAGATTTATTCTGATCTTATTAATTGTTTCGTGCTTACATGTAATCCACCGCTGAAAACCCTAAGTCGTATCATATGTAGCCATATAACTTTGTGTGTGTCACACGCGAGGATTAAGTTTATAGTGATACACTTAATTTGTTAGTCCATGGTGAACTTAATTAAAGTATGGGGTCTATTGATTAAACCACCATTAATGCGCCCAGAACACTAAACGGTATGACCGTCTTATCTAGACCGTCGATATTGGTTATCTAAGTGGGGCATTTATATATGATTTAGTCATATTGGACTGGACCGATTTAATTTGCATTTCTCATATAATTCCATGATTGAGAAATCTTATTGAATCACAAGATGATCATATATGAATTAGCCTTAATCCTGAAGTGATTGCCGACTCCTGCTTGTTTCAAGATAGGGTTTGATGTGTTCGTTAAAGATCGCTAAGAGGCGCGGTCCGAATCACTTTCACGTTGGCACTATTATGGAATGAGTGAGGAGTGTGTGTCTCACAGATATAGAATTCATTCCTTCCTGCGGGAAGAAGAAAGACAATCCCCTTATTTGTTTATCCTTGAAACTGATCGATCGGCCGAGTTCATATTGGTTTTGAACTAATTGATCACTAGTGGGTTAATGGTAAATAAGGATAAGATGTAATGAAGAAGGTTTATGGAAATAATCCCGCTTCGTTACGGATAGTCTATGAAGGGTTGGTCTGTATGTAATAATTATATCAATGGACAGTTATTGACCCGACGCTTTGAGAATAAGTTATATCTATAATCGATAGAGTTCAGTTTCGGATTTATGGTGGAGTAATTCCGGAATTAATAGTTGAGTAGAAATATTCTGTTCGATAAATATTTTATTCAATTTATTGTAGCTACTGGTTATAGGTCCATGATCCCCGGGTTGGCTCCTAACACGTGAGTGTTTTCTCGTTTTATGGAACCTCGAGAATAAATTAAATAGTTGGTCTATTTAATGAATATGTGGATATTATTTATTCGGTAAATAATATGTAATATAGGAAAGACATTTTCTATTATCCCAAATGGCATTAAAAATGGTGCCACATTTTTTGGTTTTGGGAAAAGAAATTTCTCCTAATTAATTATAATGTGGATAATGTAATTATTTATGAGTTAAATAATTAAATAAGAAATTAGTTTTCTTATTGGATAAAGGTTTTATTTTCCTAAAAGGAAAAGATAAATTTGTGTGTAAAGATAAACTCTCAAATTATTAATTATTTAAAAGAAGAGTTTCTCCCAACACAAAATAGACCTAGAATCCAACGCCATATTTAATAAAAAATTGCGCCACATACTAATTAATAAGAAAAACTAGGGTTTTTCATAAGCATATTCGATGAGGTTCTACTATGAGAATCAACGTCCACCAGTCGTCGCTTAAAGATACAATCCGGAAGATCATGGCTTCTCTTTTGTTGGGTAAATCTTCATACCTTCTTGTAGTTGCATTAATTTATTATGTGAATTAAATCGTGGTAAGATAGCATTCGAATTTAATTCGCAAGCTTCCGTTGTGCATGATCGAGTGTCTCGATCGGTGCTGTGAATCAGATCTAACGATCCGATTATGGATCGGATCCGGATTCGGGTTTCTGTATATCCATCATGTGGTATCGGAGCCAGGTTGAAGCGATTTTGCGATCTTGGTTGCATAATTAATTAATAAGGAGTGGAATTGAATAAAAATTACATCTTTTATATGTTTATTATATATATGCGTGTTGAATGTTTGTGGTTGACGAGATGGATTGGGGTTGGTACTTGTTTACCGTTAGATCTATTGTAAACTTAAATTTTTTCCGGGTATAGGAAATTATGGAATTTATTTTCCTAGTAATTAGAATTATTTAATTTCCGACGGCACTGTTGTATTTAAATAAACTTCGAAGATTATCATCAAATTGATCGAGTCAGCGGCGCAATGGTTGTGACGGAAGGGGTTTGAATCCCACAAGACGCGTTTTTATTCAATTTTTCCAGAAAAGTGTAGTCTTGGAGAAGGAGGAAAAAAAAGGGTGCAGAAGCCAGGATTCGAACACGGGCTGCCATAGTAAAGGACCAATGTGCCAACCAACTCGGCTGGAGCATCTTAGTTTAAGAAGCAGGGCGGCTAATAAATATACAGAGCGGCGGCAGAATATCATAGAAGATTAGTAAATCTTTTATTCGTAGGGATTATTTATTATTTGATTTTAAATTTATAAATTAGATACGAGGGTACCAACGGTCCATCTCAATGGTTTATTTTTCGCTTTATTTTCTTTTGTGATTATTTATGTGATATAAATATGCCATGCATCATATTCATAAATTCCACTCCTAGCATATGCATACATGTAGAAATTTAATTTTGGCATTAATCAGACATGCATTAACGCGATAATTAATTTAGATTATTAATAAATTAAATTAATTAAAAGAAATGGAATTTTATCTGGATATTAAATACAGATGATAAAAATAAAATTTACTGGGTAAATTTGATTTTAGGATTTTAAATCCTTCGGGGAGTTAATTATCTAGTGTCTCTATAAAAAGGATTTTAATAATCGAAAAATTGGAAATCGTGAAAAGTTGGACACTATTTAGACGGTATTTGGTAGCGATAAGTTGGTGATTGCTTTTTATGATTTATTGTTTCCGATTATTGGAAAATTCTAAGATCATAAATTTTAATCATGATAAAATTAGGACTATAAAATTCATTGGTGAATTTTTGTTGTGTAGTGTCTACACAAGAATTTTCTAAATGATCGGAAAATTGGAAAATCATGAATAAGGTGACATTAGTTAGACGGTATTTGGAACCGATAAACTAGTGGGAGGTTTAAAATTTTGTGATTTATTGTTTTTCGAATTATTAGAAAAATCATGAAGTCCTAATGTATTAGGATTATAAAATTTAGGTGAATTTTAATTGTGTAGTGTCTACACAAAGAATTTACAAATCCGAGAAATTAGAAAGTCGTGAATAAGTGACACTGGTTAGACGGTATTTGGAACCGATGAACTAGTGGGAGGATTAATTTAAATATTCATGATTTATTGTTTTTTCGGATTGTGAAGAGAAATTCTGAAAATCCTAATAAGACTACCTATTTTTAAAAATAACGAGTGGGAGCGGGGAAGGTGACAACCGACCCCTCGGCCTCTATTGTTGACACAAGCACCGTGAGAGAATGGTGACGCCTCGTGCTGCTTTGATTTTGGCCCCCTTCGGATGGCCTTCACCGCTATCAAAATTCAAGGCTTGGTTTCTGAAAGGATAGGATTTTGAGTACTCGCCGGTCACTAACCTACCTTCGGCAAAGATACTCGGGTCTACTTAAAAATCAAATAGTAGGTCACACTCTAAAAGGTATTTTTGGAAATATCTTGGCCGAAAAAAGGAAGGTAATCAACAATTAAATCGGGATGTCGATTCTCGATTAATTGTTGAGAGATTGTCTCAATTTAATCGTCACTTCTTTGACCTACCCGTCGGCGGTAATCGAGGTGTGAGATTAAATCTTTGGAATGGTAGGATAAACCGCATGCATGACATCACGTTTATAATTCCTAAAATCATTATTTGTTGTGGGTGTATGATTTGATTTATATTTCTGTCATAATTTATTTTACAACTACATATCATCTCAAGGTGACTAGACTGCTTAAGTAATGAAAATTGACTAATGATGACTTCGTGTATATGGAAAAGTAACAAGAATGTTGAACTCATTAATCGAGAATGCAATTAATTTTCGGTAGAGGATTCTGCTCTTGAGCCTTCAAACTTAAGTGACATTGATAAGTATGTCACTGTTGTCACTCGTGTTGAACGGGAGACAAATTAAAATTAGTTCAAATATGACGAGAATGATTTAGCACCAATCTTACTGGACATCCCATAGTTCACGAGTAGTGTCTACTCAAACGAACTGCAAGTTCGCAGCCATTTCCTTTAAAGAAGGCCGAGAATGGGAAGGTAAATGTCTAAAAGTATAAGTCATCTAAACTAAATAAGTGAAAGGCTAAACCGAAACATTAATGAAAGAAAGCATGGGATAAGGAAAGTGATTTGGGATTACTAACCTATGAATCCTTAGAGACTTTCCTAACCGGGATTATGACCCGGAAGCTATGTTCTTTTGTACGAACGAGGTAGCTAGGCATCCATGATTAATGAGTAGACAACGGGCAGTTATTCAGCAAAGATAGTGGGAGTGATATAAGGAAATAAATTTCGGATTTTAATCCTTGAATATCGTAGAAATCTAATTTCTGTTTTCAGATTTGTTGGAACAAATGGATTCACATTCACATCGATAATATAGTTGCCTTAAAGAAAGTGAATAGGCATTTGTATACGATTATGAGACTTGGACTTTTGTCTAATAAGTCAAAACAACTAAGTAATGATGAAAAATGTATATGTAACACATCATAAGCTATTAAGACAAATGGTTTCCATATTAAGATAAACGATTATTTAGCATCTATTAATTAGTGCATGTATCCTAAAGATAAGATCTGAAGACTGGCTAAGGGTGATTCCTATCTCCCAGTCTAAGAACACAATCTCAAAGGAAAAATGACTAAGTAACCTTCGATTAGCAAAAGGTAATAGAGCTGAAAAAGTATCACAACTTGTTCATATTGACCTTCGGGGTCTTATGAAGGATACAAGCTAGTGGAAGATTTTGAGTAATAGACATTTTGCCTAATGACTACTCGAAACGCCGATTAGTTTATCTAAATATTTGGGGGAATCTCTGATATTACCAAAGAAACGAGTATTCCATGCTCAAATATAGGCTATGGCATGGTTTTGGTACTGATGCTTGGCCTACCTCCGAGTGAAACGATTTCACTGAAAGGATAAACCATGTATTGTTTTTATAGTTATTGATATGCTACATTACACTACTTAACTCAATTAAGATATTAGTTGCAAAATAACGGTATACATTATTATGTAATACCTAGAAGTTTACCTAGAAGATGCATATGAATTTATGGATAAGGAGTGAACTATGTTTAGTTCACTTCCGTAAATAGAGGCATTGAGCACTTGGTGCTTGAAGGTAGGACTTGAGATTTTGCATACACGTTCAAAAGGTGACTGTTCGTGAAATATCTTAATGCAATGAGTGAAGGTTGGTTATAAGATTCTTAAGATAGGATAATGACGGTTGAACTGTCACATCCTTTCTAAAAGAATGTTTAAATAACAACCTTAGACCTTGAAGTACAGTTACTCAAAGGAGTTTCTATCTGATTTAATCAGACCACATCCAACATTGGTTGTTGGGGATTACGCTGATAAATACTACTGAACCAGATCATAGTATCAAACCACCCAAATGCAATGGGAGTATGGTTTATCTATTGACTCGCTGTGATTATGCAGACTTTACAGTCTGCCGATTGATAACCTATGGCTTTTTGGAAGGACTGTATAGGATTCTGAAAATAAGAGGTTGGTTTAAAGCCATATGCCTGTAAATGTAGTTTTGGTACTCCAGTTCTGTTCACAATCTTATAGAACCACCTGAGTGTCTCAGGCCCAGTCGGAGCAATTGGATCTACGTGAAAAGAGTCGGGTGAATGTGAAAGTTTAACTTTCAAGGCAAAGCCAAGTGGTCTAGGGGTAATTCCGTGAAGTAGATTGTTTAATAGGGGTGGTGCCCTGAAACTTTCTCACCACTCAACCTTCCTTGACTCCATCAAAGCAGAAAGATTACCGGGGGTGATGCCCTGAAACTTTCTTAACGTAACAATGGAGCTTAGATTCATTCGGAACAGAAGGGTTTTAGGGTAAAGCCAATGGCAGATTGACTGCCTATGCTTGTATCCATCGGTGGATTAAGCAAACCTCTAGGTCATTAGAAGCCATATGTTTGAAATGTGTGGGCTTGACCAAAATATTGATAAGACTTTTACAGACTAGGACATCAATATTGGTGAAGTATTGAATATTAGTGTTGGTAAAGGTAACACTGTAACAATTGTGATCAACATGGGTGTGTTGTCTGAAGTCTGGAACTGACGAGCCAAAGCTCTTCTGAATTAGAGAAGTGGACTATTTTCTTAGAATTTGATTTGGTCGAATTCATGAGAACACGTTGTAGCAGTGTCCCATCCATCTTATTGGTTAAGATGAAAATACATATTCGTATGAAATATTCAGTGAGAGGTTTCCTACCCAACCCCTCAAGGAATAATTCTTTCAATCTTCGGATATATAGAAAATGGGATAGATTCTCTTTTGGATAGAGAAAGTTAGGTTATTAAAAGTCAACTAAAGTCGAATCTTGGATTCGAGCAATGCTGGCAGTATAGTACATCCTCAAGTACCATTGGAGAACGAGGAGTAATATGCGTCTATATTCATGTGCATACCCGAGTATTGTTCACTACACTGATTCTGACTTACAGTCAGATTAAGGATGATCGTTAATTGATCTCGGGCTCAGTGTTTTCTCATAGTGATAGAGCTATAGTCTAGAGCAATCTAGCACTACCAATTTGACTCTATTAGTCGAATACATAGCAGCTTTTGGAGCATCTAAAGAGGCAGTGTGGCTTGAGAAGTTCTTTGTTGGATCGGGAAGTGATTCTAGGTTTCGATGAGCCGATACCATTTTACTGTGAAAAAAGTTGAGAGGTAGCTCATGCAAATGATCTTCACAGTCACATGAGGTCAAAAGCATATTGAGAGAGAGAACCATCTAATCAGACAGCTGTGCAGAGAGGCGACGAATCGGTCCTAAAAGATCACCTTGAGCCGACAACCTAGCTGGTCAGTTTACCAAGTCGTGAGGCATCTAATGTCGCAGATAAGAGCTTGGCGGGTATAAAATTGGGAGATATGTCTCATATGATTTAGAGCAAGTGGGTTAATGTTGTGGATAGATAGAATAAGGGTGAAGAGCTCTAAAAACAATTGTTGCTTGTCTTTATGGTCAAATGGGAGATTGTTGGATGTAGTGCCCGAAAGACAATTGTTGCTTGTCTATACGGGCAAGTGGGAGATTGTTGGAAGTAGCACCCGAAAGACAATTTATGTAATTGTTTTTATAATTAGTAAATGACTGATTTTTTCTCATCTTATTATTTGCTTCGTGCATACATGTAATGCACCACTGAAAACCCTAAGTCATATCATATGTAGCCATATAACTTAGTGTGTGTCACACGCGAGGATTAAGTTTATGGTGATACACCTAAATTGTTAGTCCGTGGTGAACTTAATCAAAGTATGGGGTCTATTGATTAAAACATTAACGCGCTTGTAACACTAAACGGTGTGACCGTCTTATCCGTACTGGTCGATATTGGTTATCTAAGTAGGCATTTATATATGATTTAGTCATACAGATCGGATGATTTAATTTGCATTTCTCATATATTTTCGTGATTGAGAAATCTTATTGAACCACAAGATGATCATATATGGATTAGCCTTAATCCTGAAGTGATTGCAGACTCCTGCTTGTTTCAAGATAGGGTTTGATGTGTTCGTTAAGGATCGCTAAGAGGCGCGGTCCAAATCACTTTCACGTTGGCACTATTCTGGAATGAGTGAGGAGTGTGTGTCTCACAGATATGGAATTCATTCTTTCCTGCGGGAAGTAGAAAGACAATCCCCTTATTTGTTCATCCTAGAGACTAATCGATCGGCCGAGTTCATATTGGTTATGAACTAATTGATCACTACTGGGTTAATGGTAAATAAGGATAAGATGTAATGAAAAAGGTTTACGGAAATAATCCCGCTTCGTTACGGATAGTCTATGGAGGGTTGGTCTGTATGTAATGATTATATCAATGGACACTTATTGACTCGACGCGTTGAGAATAAGTTATATCTATAATCGATAGAGTTCAAGTTCAGATTTATAGGGCGTAATTATGGAATTAATAAGTTGAGTAGAAAAATTATGTTCGATGAATATTTTATTCAATTTATTGTAGCTACTGGTGATAGGTCCATGGTCCCCGGGTTGGCTCCTAACACGTGAGTGTTTTCTCGTTTTGTGGAACCTCGAGAATAAATTAAATAGTTGGTCTATTTAATGAATATGCGGATATTATTTATTCGGTAAATAATATGTAATATAGAAAATACATTTTCTATTATCCCAAATGGCATTAAAAATGGCGCCACATTTTTTGGTTTTGGGAAAAGAAATTTTCGTCTAATTAATTATAATGTGGATAATGTAATTATTTATGTGTTAAATAATTAAATAAGAAATCAGTTTTCTTATTGGATAAATAGGAAATTTGTTTTCCTATTTGATAAAGGTTTTTATTTTCCTAAAAGGAAAAGATAAATTTGTGTGTAAAGATAAACTCTCAAATTATTAGTTATTTAAAAGAAGAGTTTCTCCTAACACAAACTAGAACTAGAATCCGGCACCATTTTAAATAAAAAATTACGCAACATACTAATAAAAGAAAATAAAAATTAGTTTCTTGTTCTAGCTATTGGGGAAGAAAAACTAGGGTTTTTCTTAAGCATATTCGATGAGGTTCTACTACGAGAATAGACGTCCACCAGTCGTCGTTTGAAAATACAATCCGGAAGATCACGGCTTCTCTTCTGTTGGGTAATTCTAAATACCTTCTTGTAGTTGCATTAATTTATTATGTGAATTAAATCGTGGTAAGATCGCATTCGAATTTAATTCGTAAGCTTCCGTTGTGCATCATCGAGTATCTCGATCGGTGTTGTGAATCAGATCTGACAATCCAATTATGGATCGGATCCGGATTCGGGTTTCTTTATATCCAGTAGTTACGGCATGAGAAAGTTGTGTTTTTCTGATGTTTTTGAATTACAATCGTGTAGAACATGTTTGGAATCGAGTAGAAATCGTAAAGTTTAGAAAAATCTTGTTTTAGGGTTTTACTGCATCGAATGCGTATGCATTGGCTAGCAATACGCACACATTCCTGTTATAGGATGTAGAGCCGTAGTTTCTATAGGTGGAATGCGCACGCATTCGTGATTCAAGATGCTCCGTCCTTTTCACAACAGGTGAAATGCACACACATTCATTGGAATGCACACGCATTGCTATTTCATGATAGTTCAGGTTGCCCCTAGCATGATCAATGCGCACGCATTGTAGGCAATGCACACGCATTGGCTGGACAGAAACGTTTAACAAGTTTCTGGTTAGTGAATGCGCACGCATACCAGTGAATGCTCAAGCATTGGCCCTAGTTTATGATAAAATGTTGTTTTAAGCTATAGAATGAGTTTTAAACGTTGTTTCATGATCTAATAAAATTAACAAAACATGAACAAGCCTTGAATGAGTTTTTAATGCGTTTAGTTCCGGCACCGAATGTACTCTTGAAAGGAGTTGAGGTTCGGGACCGTCAGATGGGCGTCATAGGCTTGTGCTTTAGTGAACAAGAGTTCATCAATGTCTATGTATTTGATAGGATGTGGTGTCTAGCTATCTAAGTAAGGGAGTAGAGTTGTTCAGGGGAGCTTTGATTTGAAAACACTTAGGTGGCTAGTTAACAACAAATAATAAGTACATACTTGCATAGTAAAAAGTTTAAACGTCATGTCTCTTTTGGATAGGCACATGTGTACATCGGCTATGTGACGTGTTCGGACAGGTGGATAACTCTGTGACCCACAGGCGGCCAAATGCAAGGGGACTTCACCGAAAGGGTATGCATACCGGGAATCTCTAGACTAATAAAGGCATGACATCGTTGCACTACTAGAAAACTCGTTTTTGGGACGACAAAAGTCGTCCCAAAATACCAAATGTCGCCCCAAAAGTTGTTTTTAGAGGCGACCGACCGTCCCAAAAATGTCGCCGCTTTAGATTTGTCCCCAAAAACAAGGCGAACGCTTTTTGTGATGGCATGTCGTCCCTTTAAAAAACTGATGACGTGGCAGCTGACGTGGCGTTGATTTTCTTGTTAGCTGACGTGGAGAAGACCGTCTGACGTGGCAAAGGTTTTTTGGGACGCCAAATGTCGTCCCTAAAGCAATTTTTCATTTTTTTAATTATTAATAATATTAATCAAAATAAAATAGCTTTTGTGATTACATGTCATCCCAAAAGGCATTGTTATAATTTTTAATTTAATTTTTGAAATCAAAAAATATATATAAATTGTTTTTTGGGACGGATTGTCGTCCCAAAAGATATTTTTAAATATTTTCAGATTAATAATTTTTTCGAATAAAAGAATATCAAATATACATTTTGGACGACATTGTCGTCCCAAAAAACCTTTTTTTTTTAATACTAATTTTGTTTCTGCATGGCCTCCCATGCTAATTTCATAATCCCGTACATGTTGTCTTATTCAAATGCATAAAAACCATACATAAACCATAATGCTTAGAAACCATACAAACCATCATGTTTAGAACATTGCAAACATATTTACAGAATAGAACCATTTGAAGTGAAGTACAAAATCCGGATATGAAATGAAATGCAACAAGGCATCATCGTAGAGGAAATATAGAACAACACTGAACTTGTAATCAAGTTGTTTAAGATGTTCAATGGCTTCTTCCAAAGATTGAAGCCTTGTCCGTCTGGTCAATAAAAACATAAAAACACGTCAACTTTACATTACCTCTTAGCCTTATTAGAACAAGATACATGGTGGGGAAAAGGGAAAACCGTCAAAAGAATACTAGACAACATGGCTAACCTTATTGGAATTTTGATTAGATTCTCAAAGCTTTCGCCTCTCGTTGTTTTTACTCCGCCGCCTCTCGTCAGGATATTAGTGATTTAGTATTAGTTTTGTAAGGTGGCTTTTTCATGCACTGAGATTTGTCCCAAACATCTTAGATATCGGTAACAAGTTAACCATGAGGCTGATTGATAAAAACATATTAGAACTTTTAACATACCTTTTGATCTTCTTGAGCAACTCTTGTAAGCTGTCTGTGATACAAAAGAAGAATAACATGAAATAAGCATATCATTAGATTAGTGAAAAAAGAACTAACTTGACCAATATCCAAATGGTGGAAATATATATATATAAGCATTGAGTAAAGAAAATTTAGCTACCTAAGGAAAGTCTTGATTGTTGGATTTCCCATTTCAAACTTGAGGAACTTGAGTATGTCCGCTTCCATCTTAACCACATCATCCTTTGTGTATGTTGTCTGTAATGTAACAAGAATCTTCGACGTTCGGGGGATTAATCACCTCATACTTCCTGCACAATGCCACAAGCTCAAACTCCATAAGTAAACCTTCATAATTGTCATCTATTACACAAAAGGTTTTGTCGAAGGGTACAAACAACACATAAATTGGTCAAAAACCACAATCCAGAAGAACAGCAAGAAATGGCATTTGTAATAATTCAAGTGCCAAGAAGCACTGCAATCAACAACCACTACTCAAGTAACTCAACTAGCTCATACCAGAATGCAAAAATAAACAATAGGTATACAATACTTGAACTTTTAGCACAATATAAATGGAGTACCTTTGGATGACAAAAACTTAAGAACCCAAAATTGTCTGAGCATATATGCCATATGTGGAGACGAAAAGTTTACTCGTACCGTGAACCCTTTAATTTGATTTCATACATGAAAGAACTTTTTCCAGTTGTATTAGTAAAGGCAAATAACATTAGATTATTATCAACGAGTCAACATCATGCTGACAAAAGAGTCCACCAAAGCACAGTTACGGTTCAAGAAAATATTCAATGAACAATTACTCTCTAAGAATGTATCCAACTATCCCAGGAGGATAAACTCCGAAGACATCTAGCATTCAAATGAGATCATCTTCTTACCTTGTATTCATCCCCAATTTCCAGCATAAATGCATCACGAATAGCTTCAGCTGAAGCCCGATGACCACCACCAGTATCACTCATTAGAATCAACACATTCTTTGTCCTATCTGCCCCAATTTGAACCATTTCCACCAAGTTTTCATCTTCATCTTCATACTTTTTCAAACTGCTACTTCTAAATCCATACACCCCAACTCTTTGAAACACTGTGTTTATTGATTTCCTTGGGGATATAGCCACCACCATTTCTATTTTTTTAACACAAATTTGATCAATTCTTTGTTAAAGATTATGTCTTTACAGTTTACGGTGTCCTATTCTCTGTTTTAGTGATTTCTTGACACCACCCGCTTGATATAAAGTTAGGATCATTCAAGAAATCCCAAATAGGGAAAATGGGGTTGTATATGCATATGGTTTTTTTGAGAAAGAAACTAAACACAAAATGAATTAAAAAATGATAAGGAATCTCCAACATGGAGAAATAGCAGAGGGAGGTTTGAGTGGGGCCGGCGGCGGTTTGATATATTGCACTATTAAGTACAAGAAAGTAACCCATGCCACTGCTAAACAAAATTGTAGGTTGGCAATCCAAATTGAGTTGTATCAATCACATAATCTATATATATACTCGTATTCTGTAGACTTGGTAAACAGATAATTGACTTAATCATCCATTATTACCAAAGTTATACCAACATATAGTTGCGAAAATTGCCACACAAAAAAAAAGCTTACCGGAAATTTCTGGCCGGAATAGGAGTTGTGGAAGATGATGAAGCTCCGGAATTCGTATGACGGAATAGGCGAGGAGGAGCTTGGGACGCCGTAAAATGAGCTCAAACCTCCGGAAAAACGTACCAATGGCTACCAATGTTCAGGGATGCTGGTGTTGAGAGATATCGGAGCTAGATAGGACGGTTTAGTGTGTGGTGGCCGGAGTAGGGGCAGGGTTTTGCTGAAAATCGTGAGAGGAGGAAAAAAATGGAGGAGGAAGAAGAAAGGGGGTTTGGGCATATTTTAATAGGTTATATTGTTTTTTGGGACGACATATTCTTTAAAGCGACGACAATTGTCGTCCCTTTTAATCCGTCCACATAATTAAATCAGAAAATATTAATAATTTTTTTTTAATTTTTTTTTATAAAAAACTTATGCATATAATGTAAATAAATATATTAATAAAACTCACTCATAAACTCACTCCGGAATAACGAGCCTCGGGTTTCAGATCATATGTCACTAACGAACCATGTGTTTGAAATCATGAACTCACTAACGAACCCTGAGTCTGAAACGATCAAATTAGAACTCACTAATGAATTCCGTGATTCAAATCGGGATCTCACTAACGAACCTCGGGTTTTAAATTATGAACTAACTAATGAACCATGAGTATCAAATCAGAACACACTAAAGAATCTCATGATTCAAATCAGATATCACTTACAAACCTCGCGATTCAAATCATAAACTCACTAAGGAACCTCATATTTCATTTGATGAACTCACTAACAAACCTCATGATTCAAATAAGAAATTCACTAACGAATCCCGGGTTTCAAATCATTAACTCACTAACGAACCCCGTGATTCAAATCATAAACTCATTAACGCATCCCGGGTTTCAAATCGTTAACTCACTAACGAACCTCAGGGTTCAAATCAGGAGCTCACTAACGAACCACATGTTTCAAATTATTAACTTCATCAACTCACTGACGAACCTCGGGTTTCAACTTCATCGACTCACTGAGGAACCCTGGGTTTCATATCATGAACTCACTAACGAATCATGTGATTCAAATCATTAACTTACTAACGAATCCCGTGTTTTATCAACTCACTGATGAACCCCGGGTTTGGAATCTACTATTCAGTAACGAACCTCGGGTTTGAATCTTGAACTAACAAATGAACTTCTAGTTTGAAATCATCAACCGACTAACTAGCGAACCTAGGGTTTGAAATCACTACTCAATAACGAACCTCGGGCTTGAAATCTTGAAATAACTAATGAACCTCGGGTTTGAAATCATCAACCGACTAATTAACGAGCCTCAGGTAGAAATCACTACTCATTAATGAACCTCAGGTTTGAAATCTTGAACTAAATAGCAAACCTCGGGTTTGAAAACATCAACCAACTAACTAACGAACCCAGTGTTTGGAATCACTACTCAATAATGAACCTCGAGTTTGAATCACTACGCAATAATAACCCTCGGTTTGAAATCTACTACTTAATAAGTGAACCTCGAGTTTGAATTCTTGATCTAACTAACACACACCCCTGTGTTTGAAATCATCAATCGACTAACTAACGAACCTCAAGTTTGAAATCGCGACTCAATAACGAACCTTGAGTTTGAATCACTACTTTATAATAAACCTCGGGTTTGGAATCTACTACTCAGTAACGAACCTCGGGTTTGAAATCACCAACCGACTAATTAACGAACCCCGGCTTTGAAATCACTACTTAATAGCAAACCTCGAGTTTGAATCACTACTTTATAATGAACCTCGGGTTTGGAATCTACTTCTTAGTAACGAACCTCGGGTCTGAAACCATCAACCGACTAACTAACGAACCCTAAGTTTGAAATCACTACTCAATAACGAAGCCACCAATGAGCCTCGGGTTTGAAATCATGAACTCACTAACGAACCTCGTGTTTGAAATCATGAACTCACTAACGAACCCCGAGTCTTAAATGATCAAATCAGAATCAATAACGAATCCCGTGATTCAAATCAGGAATTCACTAACGAACCTTGGGCTTGAAATCATGAACTCACTAACGAACGTGAGTTTGAAATGATCAAATCAGGAACTCATTAACCTATCCCGTGATTCAAATCACGATCACACTAACGATTCTCGGGTTTGAAATCTTAAGCAAGCTAACGAACCTCGAGTTTGAAATCATCAACCGACTAATAAACGAACCTCGGCTTGAAATCACTACTCAATAACGAACATCGGGTTTGAAATCTTGAACTAACTTACTTAACCTCGAATTCAAGTCTTGATCTAAATAACTAACATCGTGTTTGAAATCATTATTGTTTTAAATAAAATTATTATTTTTAATTAAAGACAAATATTATTAGAAATGATTTAATTATTAATTTTATAAATTATTATAAACAATGTAATTTATTTATTTAATTATAAAAATTATTAATCAAAACAAATATTTAAAGGGACGACGTCCCTTTAAATAAACACAATTGAGCTAACAATAATTGATATGAATTTCATTAAAAAAAATTATAAATATTTAAAGGGACGACTTTTGTCGTCCCAAAAAACGGAAACTGTCGTCCCAAATAAGAACAGAGTCCACGTGGATTCCAAGCTGGCAGATAGCCGTCCCAAAAAAGTAATTTTCGTCCCAAAAAAGAAATTTAATTTCCCGCCAAAATTTTCCCAACAACTCGAATTTCCCTCCGATTCAACATGTCGTCCCAAAAAAGATGTTGTCGTCCCAAAAAACAACACCGCCAAATTTTCCCACCAAAAACTCATGAAAATTTGACTTTTCCCCGGATTTTATTTTTTTGGGACGACTACATGTCGCCCCAAAATCTTTCGCTTTTGAGACGACATCATGTCGCCCCCAAAAGATCGCCCCAAGAAACGACTTTTCTAGTAGTGTTGGTTGGCAACCATCTCGTGGTGGACACACCTCGCGAAGGCTCTCTGAAAGGCCGACGTAACCAAGATAAGTTAAGCTAGAAACGATAGTCATGACATGTTGATTGAAATGAAGTGAACCCTAGATTGAGTCGGTCTTATGAAGATAATCTTATAATTATAAATCATATTTAATTTGTATCTTTTGTATTTTATTGAGTACTACCTCCGTCCCAAAATGTAAGTCCTTTTAGGCTTTTTCACACATATTAAGAAAGTTAGTTAAATTTGTTATTTGTCATTAACTTTGATTTAAAAGACTAAAATGACCTTTCATTGGTATTAATGCAAAGTAGTAAAAGTGGTTGAGTATATAATAAATTATGGGTAGAAGGAGAAAGATGTAATAAATGCATAACCTGGTTTTGTAAATGGACTTACATTTTGGGACAATACTAAAAACTAAAAGGACTTACATTTTGGGACGGAGGTAGTACATTGTACTTACCTCAAATACATGTTTTTCTATGTGTTTGGGGAGAGAAGATGAATAGGTAGATCCGGAGTTCGAGGAAGACTTTGATGACGATGTTTGAGGAAGCCAACATTGAAGCGCTTATTTTCTAGTTCTTTTATTGTACTTTTGGAGGTTTCATACGTTATAACGCTTCCGCTTGGTTTTCCAACGTAATAAATGTTACATTTATATCTTTAGATTTTGTGTTTCTAATCATGTTTGTTGGAAAAAAATATACCGAAGTCTTTGCTTCTTTTTGCTTAACTCGATACGACGCAATGTAGGCCGACGTATAATGTGAAATGTATTTTATATTATACGTGCTTAACGCTCCTTTTCCGGATAAGGACTCGTGTCCGGGAACGGTGCGTTAGCTTGGTATCAGAGCTAAGCGCCTTTAGATTCCTTTTTTTTCGTGATAAGACTTCTTTAGATCTTTTAGTAATGTTCGTTTTTCTTTGATCATCGTGGATTGTGACCACAAGGACCGTAATTCATGGTGAAGAGACCTCAGAGCAAGAGAAGATAGTCCGACATATGTTGTAAGAGGTGCGTGCGGCGTAATCCATCCCCTCACCCAACCCACACTCTAAGGCCTTAGGCAAGCCACCACCACGACTCGTTAGAATCTTACACCATGACCTCAACGGAGCTCAACACCATGACCTCGTTTCCTTAGAGCCAAGGTATACTTACATGTATCACGAACCTGTGGGAAGCGCCCATACGCGCCACCGTGATAGGAGATATTCCACCAAAGGTATGTACTTCCAATGACCAACATCTACCATCCACCGATCGCTGTCTACCCACAACCGAGAGCCACCCTTCTCCACCGCTTTTCCATCATCACCAACAACAAACCTTCTACCTTCCACCGGTAGGTCACAAACCCTCGACCTGCAATACCACCTGCACCACATTTTGATCACCAGCAAGTCGTATGATACCCACCCTATGGTTTCCACCAGCACCATCACACCCACCATCATCAAAGATACCATCCCTATCGAATGAGCCTCAAAGCGATCCCTCCAAACAGCCTCAACCACTACCGATCCTCAACAATGTACCGACCAACAACAAGCACCTCTTGATACCTTCCATTCTCCCAACCAGCCCCACCGCTTAGACCACCACCGCATATGAGCAAGCACACCTGGTTATTTGGTACTCAAAGTTGACGAGGAATCGGGTTCAGACTTTCAAGGGAATGTAGAACCGCCCAAGGCTGAAGCTTGGTTGAGAGGTTTTGAGAAAGCATGTAAGCTGCTAATGTCCCCGAATCTAAGATGGTCCAGCTTGGTAGTTGGTTTTTTTTGGGTGCAAAATGGAAGCTTGGATCGATACCATAAAGAGTAGCAATGGAAAAGTTACAGATTGGGAATATTTTAAAGTTTTGTTCTATAACTAGTACTTTCCAAAGAATAGTGCAAAGCAGATAAGGCAGCCAGCTTCTTAAGTCTTAAGCAGGCATTCATTTGATGGTATATCAAAGATACAAACAAGTTCAATGAGTTGGGTAGGTTCTACCTCGAAATGGGGCGATTGAATAAAAGGAGGATGTCACTGCACAAGGACGGGTTGTCCCATAAAATACAAGCCGGGCATGTTGGGTTGGCAGCAGAAACATGGAAGAGTCGTTGAATAAGGCTTTGGAGGTTGAGACCTTCAAGAAGAAGCCTATCGCCGCCAACAGAGCTAAGGGGAATTTTGGGACAAGGCATGGTAGTAGTCGGGCAAAGACCTCAAAGAAAAGGTGAAGTAGACATCGGTAACATCATCACAAGTGCACCACTATGTCAAAGTGCAAGAGGAACCACACCGTGAATTCCGAGTGGGGTATTGATTGTTTTATCTCAGGAGAACATGTAAACATACCAAAGACCTCGTCCATCAAAAGGGAACAAAAGGGCTCAAAACCAAGGAAATGGCAATGAGGTTCAAGTCGCACGCTGAAGTTTTTACCATACATACAGAGTATGCAGAACCCGACGATAATGTTATTTCGTGTACCTTTATTTGTTTATTTTAATTTATTAGAGTTCTTTATAGCACGTTAAATAATGTTGTATTTGTATTTAAATGAATGAATTCACATCTTAGGTAACGATAATATTAGACAACTTAGTGGTCACGGCCTTTTTTGATACGGGATCGCCTAATACGCTTGTGTCGCCTAAGATAGCTAAGAAGTTGAATATACCTTCAGAGACCTTAAGAAACACTTTGGAAATAACTACACCGCTAGAAAGGTAGCTAAGGTAACTAGGACGATACCTCAAGTGGAGTTTTGAGTAGGTCATATCAATGCAAGAGTGACTTCACGCTCGACTTTTCGGATTTTGATTTAATTCTTGGTATAGATTGGCTATCCGAGAATTATGTTCACTTGGATTGTAGAGAAAAGAGAGTGACCTTTAAGGTACCTGGGAAATCAGCTAAGACTTATCAAGGTAATGTTTACAATCCTAGTAAGAAGAGTTATCCGATAATATCAGCAGTTAAGGCGATAAGAGCTTGTCAAAATTGTTGTGAAGGTTACTTGTTATACGCAGTGGATGTGGAACAAGTGAAGCCTAAGTTAGAGGAAACTCATATAGTAAAGGAATACCGTAAAGTGTTTCCAGAAGAGTTACCGGGAAACATGCCGGATAGAGAAATAGAGTTCGAGATCAAGTTGATACCAGGAGTGGCACCAGTTGCAAAGGCACACTATAGAATGACACCGGCTGAATTGAAGGAGTTGAATGCTCAACTTAAGGATATGCTTGAAAGAAACATAATTTAGCCTAGTACCTTGCCTTTGGGAGCCCCCTGCTTTGTTCATTGACAAGAAGATGGTAGTATGAGGATGTGTATAGACTATAGATCTGTGAATAATCTTACAATGAAGAATAAGTATCCATTGCCAAGGATCGATGATATGTTTAATCGCCTGTGTAAGTGAGTGTTCTCTAAGATTGATCTTATGTTAGTTATCATCGCTGAAGATCAATGTAGCGTATATACCAAGCCGGCTTTTAGTACGAGGTATGGGCATTACGAGTTCCTAGTTATGCCCTTTGACTCACTAATTCACCATCTGCATTTATGGATTTAATGCAGCATGTTTTCATGCCTTATTTGGATAAATTCATTATAGTGTTCATAGATTATATCTTGGTATACTCAATAGATGAGAAAGAACATGAAGAACACCTAATGATAGTGTTGAATACTTTGAAGAAGAACCGCTTGCATGCTAAGTTCTCAAAGTGTGAATTTTGGTTGAATCATGTCGCTTCTTGGGTCATGTCATTTCTAGAGATGGCATACAAGTTGATCCAAAGAAAGATTGAAGCAATTGAGAAATGGTCCAAATTCACTACAGCTTCAAAAGTGAGAATTTTTCTTGGTTTAACGGGCTATTATAGATTGTTTGTACAAGACTTCTCAAAGATAGCTACAACACTTACCCGGCTCACCGTAAGAATGTGAAGTTTGAGTGGACTAGTGAGTGTGAAGAGGCTTTCCAGACGCCAAGAAGAAGTTGACTAAGGCCCTAGTTTTGGAAATTCGAGATCTTTGATAACTACGACGATACACCGATGCTTCGGGACAAGGCTTAGGATGTGTGTTGATGCAAGGAGGAAAAGTGGTCGCTATGAATCTAGACAGCTTAAAAGTGCATGAAAATAATTATCCAACACATGACTTAGAGTTGGAAGCGGTAGTGTCTCGCTTTAAAGATTTTGGAGGCACTACTTGCATGGAGTTAAGGCTAGATCTTTACTGCACTACAAGAGCTTAAAGTATTTCTTCACCCAAGAGAATCTCAATACGAGACTCGGGAGATGGTTAGAGTTCAAAAGGATTACGACTTGGACTTTCAATACCATCCGGTAAGGCCACTGTGGTTGTAGATGCCTTGTTTAGAAAACCGTTGTTTGCGCTTTCAAGCATTAAAGATGTGTGTAAAGGTTAGATGGGTTGAAAATCATGGTTTTGATTAGATTGAAGATCGAATACTTGTGGAACCGTTGAAAGAAGTAGATCCGAGTTGATGGATGATATTCGGGAAAAGAAAGATAGAGATCCAATGTTGGTTGATTTGAAGCGAGTTGCAAGGAAAAGCCTATAGTGGGTTGGGTGTGTTAGATAAGAATGTGAAATTTTGGTACTGTGATCTTTTGTGTGTGCCTAATGTCGGTGATTTAAGACCTAAAGTTATGGAACATAGGATTACTTTTGCAGCTCATCTAGAGCTACAAAGACGATAGAGATTTGAAGGAAGTTTTGGTGGACTTCTATAAAAGTGGAAATAGCTATCTATGTAGCGTAATGTGATACTTGCCGTAAATTTAAAGCCGGAGCATAGATGCCAGAGGAATGCTTAAGCCATTGGATATCTCTCGAATTGAAATGAGACACGATCACGATGATTCATCACCTGTTTATCAAGACAAAGAGTGGGACATAATGAGATTTGGGTGATTGTGGATAGATCACCAAATCAGCCCACTTCTTGCCCACAAAGGTTGATATGTCCTTGAAGAAGATGAAAACACTATACTTGGATAACATAGTGAAGTTGCACGGAGTACCTATCTTGATAGTTTTGGATCGTGACACTAGGTTTGTCAATGATTTCGAAAAGTTTGCAAAGGCCATTAGGTACAAAGTTAGATTTGAGTATGGCCTTCCATCCTCAAACAGACGGACAGTCAGAAAAGACAATCCAAGCGCTAGAGGATATGCTAAGAGCATGTGTTTTGGAAGTAGGCGGATCATGGGATGATTACCTCACCAGAGCGCTTCCCTACAACAACAGCTTATCACGCTAAGTTATAGGTATGCCACCTTTTGAAGCCTTGTATAGGAAAAGATGTCGAACGCCGCTGTTTTGGGATGAAGTCGGGAAAGACAAGTCACCGGGCCGGAGTTGGTTGGACAAGGTAAGGAAATGGTTAAGTTTGTTAAGAAGAATTTGAAAGCAAAAGACAAGATAGGTGGAAAATTTGGGCAAATGTTAGAAAAAGACCTCTTGAGTTTGATGTTGGTGAGAAAGTTTATCCGCGAGCTTCACCAATGAAAGGAGGAAACGCGTTTTGGACAAAAGGGAAAGTTAAGTCCAAGGTATGTTGGACCATTTGAGATTTTGGAGAGAGTTGGACCTTGGCTTATATGCTCAAGTTTTTGGAATCGATGTCGAGGGTCCATAATGTTTTCCACGATCAATGTTGAAGAAGTGTTTAACGAAGATCGATGTTGATGCTACCGCCGATCCTGAAGTTCTTAATGATAATCTTGCTGGCGATGAGAAACCGATCAAGATTCTAGACAGAAAGAAAAGATGATCAAGAGACGGATGATTCACATTTGGTTTTGGTGAAATGGAGCAATCATTCATCGAATGAAGCAACTTGGGAAGTTGAAGACGATATGATTGAGACTTTCCAGAGTTTGTGGATTTTACTGTGTATGTTCTAGTTTCGAGGACTAAACTCATCTTAAAGGGGATGAATGTAATATTCTGATCTTTGGGAAATGGGAGACGGTCATTTTGCAAAAATGAAATGTTATATTATTTACTTTTTTATGGAGTTAAGTATTTTGTCAATATATATGTATATATGTCTAAAATATGTATATGTGTTTTTGGGAAAATCTGATTTTTAAGAAATAAGGAAAAATAATAAGAAATTATTATTTTTGGGATTTTTCGTTAAAGGAAAATTAATCCCATTAGTTCCCATATCCTAAAAAAATCGTAAAATTTCCTACGCCCGAGAACGGGCGTGTGTGTGAGCAAAATAAAGGCTAAGAGTTTTTCTTCCGCTTTTAAGGCGATTCGTAACGGCTTTCAGATCGAGTAGAGCGCGGAATCGCCATAACGAGGGCGTTGTTTCAACACAAGAATGTTGGGACTTTTTCAAGGTAACGATTTTGAGCCGTAGATGTGTTATTGAACGTTTTTTTATGAAACTAAACTCCTAGATTCGTAGTTTTGCTGGTTACAAGCGTATGATCAAACCTAATCTAAGTTTGGGTTGATCACGTAGGTTTTCTGTGAAGGAAGGATCACATAGTTTTTGAGTTGGATTAGCTTGCTTAAAGGTAAGAGGCTCTTCCTATGTTTTATTTATGGTTGTAGGATTAGATTGATGCTTGAAAATGGTTTAAATGATAGAAATCATGTTGATTGATCGCTTAAGGTTTAAGTGGATGTTACGGTATGAGAAATATTTGTTTTTCTAATGTTTTTCTGATTTCAATAGTGTAGAACATTTTTGGAATCGAGTAGAATTGTAAAGTGTAGAAAATTATGTTTTTGTGGTTTTATTGCGCCGAATGCGCACGCTGCTTGTCTATCAATGCACATGCATTCCTCGGTACAGATGTGGCCTTAGTTTTCGTAGTGGAATGCGCATACATTCAAAGGAATGCATACACTTTCGTGATTGAGGATGTTTCATCTTTTTCACAAAGAGTGCACTACGCACGCATTGTCGCTTTCAGATTGTTTAGGTTGCCCTGAGCATGATCAATGCATATGCATTTCAGTGCAATCCAAGACGCGATTGGCGGGACGTAAACATTCAAGAAGTTTCTAGTCGCTGAATGCGCACGCATTGCCCCCCGCTTTTGGTAAAATGTTGTTTTAAGCTATGGAATGAGTTTTAAACGTTGTTTCATGATCTAATAACATTAACTAAACATGAACAAGCCTTGAATGAGTTTCTGATGCGTTTAGTTCCGGCACCGATTGTACTCTTCACGGAGTTGAAGTTCGGGACCATTGAAAAGGCATGATAGGCTTATGCTTTGGTGAACTTCATCACGTCTGTGGTATTTGATAGATGTGGTGTCTAGTCGCCTATGTGAGGATAGAGTTGTTAAGGAGAGATTTGATTTGAAAACACTTAGGTGGCTAGTTGACAACAAATAATAAGTACATACTTGCATAGTAAAAAGACTAAACGTCATGTCACTTCTGGGGATAGACACATGTGTACATCGCTCATTGACGCTGCTCGGACAGTGGATTACTCTATGACCCACGGTGGCCAAATGACAGGGGACTTCACCGAATGGTATGCATACCGGGAATCCGGGACTAAACAGCAGCATGACATCGTTGGTTGGCAACCATCTCGTGGTGGACGTGACTCGTGATAAAGGCCTTTGAGGCCGACGTAACCAAGATAAGTTATGTCAAACGCATAGACATGACATGTTGATGGACATGAAGTGACCCTAGATTGAGTCGGGTCTTATAAAGATAATCTTATTTAGTACATTGTACTTACCTCAAATACATATTTAATTTGTAGGTTCTACCTCTTATTTAGTACATTGTACTTACCTCAAATACATGTTTTCTATGTGTTTGGGGAGAGAAGATGAACATATAGATCTTGAGTTTGAGGAAGACTTTGATGCCGACGCTTGAGGATGCCGACGCTGAAGCACTTATTTTCTCGGTTTTATTATTATACTTTAGACTTGTTGTCTTTGGAGAACCTTGTAGTTCTTTTATTGTACTTTTGGAGGTTCACGTTATACATTTCCATTTGGTTTTCCAATGTAATAATTGTTACATTTCTATCTTTAGATTTTGAGTTTCTAATCTTGTTTGTTGGAAAACCCGAGTCTTTGCTTCCATTTTTCTTAACTCGACACGATCGTAGTAGAGGTCGACGATAACGTGAAATTTATGTTATATTATACGTGCTTCTAACGCTCCTTTCCGTGATAAGAACTCGTGTCCGAGAACGGGAGTTACGGTAATGACATGCTCTTAGCAATTAACCTAAATCGTGAACCACAATGACTTGATCTTTTACTATTTTAAATTTGAAAATAGAATGTTTCCGACAACTATATTTGTAAATTAGAAACAAAACCAATGACATTGTGTTACCTGCAAAATTCCCTTCATTCAAAATATAAAACCACATGTTTCAAAAGTTACAAACCGCGGCATTTCCATGAAGTTAGAACAATACAATGTAACAACAAAACAACAATAATAACAATAAAATAAACTAGAACCCAAGAATGCAAAGTTGTATTCAATCAAGCTTCTCAATATTATTACTATAAATATTCCACAAATGCTCTATGAGGTCATTTTGGAGTCGGGAATTCACTTTATCTCGAATTTGGATATGTTGATCAACAAAATCCCAAAATTGATTACCTCTTAGGTGTTCCGTAATTGGTGATGAGGTCCATCTTCAACTTGATCATATACGTGTGCCAAGTCCGGTTGAACATGCAAATGACGCCATCTTCTACAATCATATTATGTAGTATTATGCAAGCCAACATTATATTGGTAAGGGTTGAACGCTTAAAGTAATGTGCCGCCCGCACTATAGAAAACCTTGCTTGAAGTACACCAAAAGCACGCTCAACATCTTTTTCACATGCTTCTTGCATTGTATTGTTTTGAAATATTTAGCCTTATTGGATAGTGGCATAGGATTGTCTTCACAAACATATCCCAAGACGGTATATACCATCACCAAATAATAACCCATGGAATATTGATTGCCATTAACTTGATAGTTTACATTTGAAGAACGGCCTTTAGCTAGTTCCCTAAACACAAACGAACGATCCAAAACATATGTGCACTTGGTAAACCAAAAATGCATGCCAAACTAACGGTTGTACGAAGCAATCGCTTCTAATGTATTGTAGGTTGATTAATGTAGCGAATTAAACCCGACCTTTCAGCGCAATGGGCAATTTTTCCATTTCCAATGCATGCAATAATGCTCTCCCTAGCATTCCCGAAAAACCTCGACTTTCACCGATAGCCATCAATCTCGCAATATCTTCACTATTTGTAGTTCTCAAATATTCTTTTCCAAAAATAGAAATAACCGCTTTCACAAAATTCTTCATACTCAATAAAGTTGTGCTCTCTCCTATTCACACATACTCATCCAAAAATAGCAGTAAACACCAAAAGCAAGCATTCGAAATGTAACTGTAATCTTTTGAAGAGATGAAAATCCTAACCTTTCCGCGCCATTCATTTTTTGTTGGAAATATGGCACATGGGCTTCTATTTATGACTCGGATTCAAACAAATAGTTATCGCCTCATTCAAATCTTCTCAAAGCTATCTCGAGGGGTGATGTATGAAAAATATATGATCAAATTATAAGACTTTATTATTATATTTATGATATTTTAGTATAATTTCATATAAATGCATTAAAAACTTATAAAAATCATAGTTAGTTATAATTAGATGCATAAGTTATAAAACGATAAAAATGATAGTTTTATGGTCGATTTACGACTTGGTGTTTCGTTGAGCTTGTTGCAGATCAGGATGTTTACTAAGATCCCAAAATATGACATACTTTTGAAGTATAAATCATGAGTTTTTTGGGATAAAAGATTATGCCAAAATTCAACAACTTGAACAGAGATCAAGCTCAGACTTAATGTTTCTACCGTAATCTCATCTTCAACGGACATTTGATCTAACTTGAGGCATTTTCAGAGAAAAGTCCTTGATGAAAGTTGTAGGCCTTCAAAAGAGCTTTCAACAACTAATATCAAATCATGTCAATCTGAGGTCTACACAATGAGATAGGTTTTTACAAACATCGATATAAAAGGAGATATCCGGCACGCTACCTGGAGAAGGCCTTTAATATTGCGTAAAAATCTCTCAACCGGGCCCACAAATCTCTCGACAAGCGGAATATATATCATGTAGCGGCACGCGCATGGTGGGTGGTCCGCACGCGCTACGTTTTGTGATATGGTCTATAAATAGACCTCAAATGCAACCATTTTTGAAGTGTACCAATGCATATATCTCTCTTCTATATCTATATATAGTTTCGTTTTGTTATGTTTTAGTTGAATAAAAGCTTTAAACACACTCCGCCGTAATAATGTCAGCAATATAAAGTATCGTTATAATGCTTGTAAGATGTATCAAGGCTCATTGATGTAAAAGAGTTGCTATTTCCGGAGGATACAACTCAAGCTTTGATTGTAATCTGCAACCTTTCTAATGTATTTATGTTGTTATTAGTATCTTACTTATAATGATATTAGGCTAACTTAGTATCTAGCCAAGATATGAAATTGGATTAGTATTATCTTTTAGTGGGAAATGGATGATGACTATACTAAAATTGGATAAAAATCGGTTATAATGAATCTCTTTCTATATTTGTATTGAATTAGCTACTTGATATGAAAGAATTCATAATCTAATTATGAATTGACGCCTCAGAGTTAGGTTATGAACTCGTTAATAAAGAACCGGATGGTAAAATTGGCGAGAGAAAACGTGACAACGGAATCCGATTTCTAAACCGGGGTAGATTTGTTGGGAGAAACAAACTCCTATTGAAAATATGTACTCTAGAGATTATTTACATGCTTAATTCATTTGTTTAATTGACATACCTTTAAAATTGGCCGAATGACAAAACGGGAGTGACCCGTGTGAGATGATAACTTGGACAAATGATTGGACACATGACAATTTTACAGATGCTCGTGAGAATGAATTGTTTAGTTTAGAGTGCACTGCTTCGTATAATTGATTTAACTTTAAATAAAGATCTTGAGCACATCCAATTTCACTAAAAGATATAATGATTCAATAACATATTCTTATTAGTCTATAATTATAATATTTATCTCCTCCCTTAGATATTGTTTTGGTATTTATATATACTTATATATATATATATGTATTCACTATATATCTATATATATAGTTTATATATATATATCTGCTTTTAGTTTTATGCTTTGTTAGTTTTAGAGTTTGGTTGGATGATAAAATTGCGACTTAGATTCTGATAATAACAGCTTCTTGGTGTTTAATCACACGGTGAATTACCAAGTTTTCCTGAGGATCTATTACTCACTCATAACTCTCTATCGCTACAATTTGACCCGGTACACCTTTCGGTAAGGATTGGATAGCATAAAAAGGTCCGATACACTTTCGAAGCGCCGTTGCCCGGGAATCGACGCTAATTCACGTGTCATTCGAACAGATTTCTACTTATATTAACTTCAAAAGTCTCTAAATGGATAAGTCAACACTTTGCCAATTTATCATTTTCTTTTAGAATTTGGTACTTACCTAATAAGTAAGTTACCAATCTTTACTTTGCTCGATTTCAATCATTTTCGGTTTTCGCTACTTGATGA